>OX103728.1:2230368-3541464 GCA_944470365.2 Schistosoma intercalatum | reverse complement strand
AGATGGAAAATCGAGCTTGCCAGGCGTAATACTTTTACGTTACAACAAGGGGACTAGAGCAGACTACATGGTGATGAGTAAGCATCTTCAGCACTCTCAATGGCCAACAGAGTGGAGCAGGCTAACAGAGTCTGATCACTGGGAGATAGTGAGGTACACCATCCAGTACGCCATCCAGTACAATGTACTTCAGGGTAAGCTCAGATCCGGAAGGTGAGGATCCAGGACTAAAGATGGAACGGATCTCTCGGTACAGCCTGACACAAGTAGAAGTTCTCCTTTAAAGATTTGATCGTAGCGCTCATGTAGCCTGTGCATATTGAGCAATTACAGAACATTGTGTCTTTCCAAATTTCCTATGATTAGACAAAGAAAAAGGAAAGAGCACACTCGATATAAACGTTGGCACGTGCAATAATTGTCGAATACATTATATTTGTGAATACGGAACAGTAAAGGCAGTGTTTGTATGTCTAAGAAATTAAATTCGTTTATGTTAACTTCCATCCATGGTCTTTTAATGACCTGTTAGAAAAATTAGCTCAGCGGGACTGGTTAGTTCAGACGGCTTCAAAACCTGAAGGTTCATAAAAAGTGAAGTGGATTCATTTGAGCTTCTAATGAACATTACAACAATAGAGAATCGGGCACTAGATAAATGGTTGATAATTAATATACCAAAATTTCATATAATGTACACTCTGCTTCGTTTTACGCACAACGCCTACACTCTCCATGGAAGCCTGCTTTCCAATGTTTCGTCGGAGTGTGATCTCAGGCTTGTAACCTCTGAGAGCCTAGACAGCAGTTCAAAATACATGAAAGATGCAACCAAGATAAACGCAACTCTCTTCTTCATGCGTAGATAAGTTGAGTAATCACAATCGAGTTGTTTCAAACACTGTTTACAATGTACACACGGCCTAACCTTTAAGTCCACAATGTCGTTCCGTCCCCTTCCTTCAAAAGAAATATAATTCTTTTATACCAAGTAAATAGACTAGCAACCAAGCGGGTAATAGAACCAAAGCATATATCCTACGAGAACAGACTCACACGCCTGAAATTATTCTTTTTTAGCTGAAGGAGAATAAGAGTATGATCTGATAGTGTCATATAACATATCAGGAATAATAAGCCACTCAAATACGTGCATATTGCCTGAACATCATCACCATGCTCCTCGAGGCAACCTTAGAGAGACTGCACATCAAAGAGCTAGCGCCCAAGTACACTCATCTTTCTCATTTGACGCTGCCCTCATTTGATATTCCCTTCCAGCAGAAGTTTCCATAGCCCCCTCAGTAAATATCTCTAAAACAGGTACTCACTCGTAGACTGATACCGCACTCTAAGACTAGCTGAGTTTGGTGTATGTCTCGTAGATGACCACGGTCACCATTAACCCACATCCATTAACTAGCCCTAATTATCGTCTCTTTTCCTTCTTATCATTACGGTTTGGTCTTCTTACACATTACCACATTAACTAATTTATTTATTCTTCAAACAATCGTCTTCTCTCAGCACTCGAATTATCACTTTATTTCCACACTGAGATAGCCAACACCTTGTGTCGTACCGCTCATCGGACATAACCAGATACCTGTAACAGTGCCAAAAAAGCAAGAAGAGGGCGCAAATAAATAAATCAGTTTATACAACGTAGTGACAAAGTAATTGGATATATATTTTTCGCGTCATTCACGAATAATTGCGTTGCTTTTTAGAAGTGATGGCTGGGAAGGTCGTTAAGCAGTTGGCTGGTAGTGGAACTGGTCAGAGCCTTTCGGACTTGATGACAGCGATGAAGTATACTTTATCAGGCTCTGTAGTTGTTAAAATTATTTGCAAAGCTACAACAGAAGAAATGTGTGCTCCTAAAAGAAAACATTTGTCCTGTAAGTGTCAGGATAACCGTTTTTGAATTATAAAGATCTTGTACAATGTACGTTTGAACCTCGCCTTTCAGTCCCGGATTTCGCCAACCAACTCGTCATCCGCACACAACATAGCAACTTGGTTGTTGTATTCAAAGCATTGCTGACGATACACCACTTAATGCAGTTTGGGAACGAGGTTAGAACATTTTTTTGATAAAATTTATTAACTGAAGCTGTAAAGCTTGTGTGTACCGTGAGTTGCTGTTTCTCTTGGGGCATATATTGAGAAAACTCGTAAATGAGCCCAGTGTTTCACGTTAAAATAACTTAAGTCCTTCTATTTTGAGAGAATTTTGCCGTTTTCCCCTAAGTCGTGAAACGCCTGTTAGTCTTCCCCAAAGTTTTGGGTAATTCTGAGGAAAAGCTCTCATTTTCCGCAAACATTTTGGGGATTTTCCCCAGACCTGGGGAAATTCTGGTGTTCTTATACCGTTTCCCCAGTTTTCTACTGCGGCTTCCCCAAAATTTACCTTTCAAGTAGGGAGATTCGGTTCCTGCATATGTATTTCCACAGAAAAAAAGTAATTCCGACAGTCAAGTACTGCCTACCGGGTAAATGGTGCCGTTTCAGACAATAGGCGTTCTCGAGAGTGTAATGGTGCCATATTCCTTAAGTTTCCATGAAAGTATCCACCTGTACTTTAGATCTTCCTTATCGTTTCAAACGCCAAGTTACTTTGCTTTCAAAACTATCAAGTTGAACTCTCGTCAATTTGATCTTCATTGTAGGCTAGCATGACTAATTTTCGTATAGTGTTGACCGAAGTAAAGTATAGGAATCTATAATTGGTCAGTTGGACTAAATATATAGCTAGTTAAAGCGAAATTGATGGAAATAGGCAACAGTATGCAATTATTCAGTCTTCTCAAAGTGGTGTTAAAAATGAGGGATTTAGAGTGATTATTATTGAACGATATAGGACAGTAATTCACTCTCAGCCCAAAAGACTGGAATAGTGGGGCGAAACTGTGAAAAAAATAATTTGGCTGCTATCTAGCTACCCTTCACTTACCTATTTTTACCAAACAAAGTAGGACATCAACATAAACCCCTCTACTCTTTGAGCAGAAAAAGCTATAGCCAATAGAAAGCAAGGGAGAACAGTAAACCATAGTGAATTAAACCCTCTGAACCCGAAGGATCATGGTACAGTTCTAGTTTTCAGGTTGACTGTAATCTTAGTTGGTCTGAGAACTGAACGTAATTCCATTTTTTACATTACAAATCTCCTTTTCACTGACTATAATTTCCTTTAAAGTAATCATAGTACAAGACAAATTTACCATTGAATAAACATCGAAACAGTGAAAGTAACAAAATGCAGTAGATAGCATAACATTTTGAAGTAATAACTAGTGGTTCAAACCCTACTGGCTAAATCAGAGCTTATGAGGAGATGACATTGTAATCGACAACTTCAAGTGATGTTTGTCAAGCTTTTTTTATTTATTTAACTTCCTTCTTTCCAGTTGTCGTCAAGTGCTGTTCATAGTGTTGATCCCTGTTTTCGATCCCCAGTGCTGTGTACGCTAGTTTCCCCCTTTTCCTTTTGGCTTGGAGATTCCAAGTCAGAGCTTTCCTTGTGTTGCAGTTCAATGGTTTACGCATAGTGTATGCTATCCACATCCAGCGTCTTTACCTAACTTCCTCTTCAACTGGCAGCTGGTTTGTTGATCTCTGGCCAATGAATCGGGTATCTTCTATAGGCAGTTCTTTATAAATACCTGGGACTCAGAGATGGTTGTGGTGCTTGTCCGAGTATGAGATCCATATAACAGAATTGTTTTGACGTTAGAATTGAAATTTTCGACTTTAATGTTCGGTGACATTTCTTCTGGGTCTCAGATCTTCAGTTGTAGAGATCCTTCCGTTGTTTTACGAATTCGTGTCTTCATATCTGTACCGGATCATCCCTGGTACTACCCAGGTAAATAAAGGCTTCCACCTCTTCCAGAGCTTCACTATTGGGTGTAATATGGTTGCTACTTACACTTTTATACTTTAGGATCTTAATTTTTCCTTTATTTATTTATTTAAACACATAAATATTGGTACAAAGAGGTACCATATAGATATGCGCCACATAAATCATTCGATTTATGTGAGAGCTGGGATACTGCCCGGGTGTCCAAACTGAGGCAGGTGGTTTTCTTAGGGAGGTACACCTGGAGTCTTCGACCTAAAGGTCCGATCCACAAGGCAGTGGAACAACGTCAGAAGATGCAATTCCATGCTAGCTGGTGACCAACAATAGGTTCACACTCCATTTGTTCCTTCAAGATCCTTGAGCTCATGTGTATCATTGGTTTAGAATCAGGGTTTTCCAACTATCCTAAGTGGACTTTCCATGTCCACCAACCCGGTTAAAGTGCCGGACATTTGCTTTTCATTCTTTCAATTTCGTAAGCCACACCCAGTCGTAGCGAGAAGGCATTGAGTAGGACTTCCCTGGTAGTGCCCGTATACACGTAGCCATGTGAGAGCATTTCGAGAGGGGAAGCGGACTTTCCCCAAGGTATTTGGGAGCATATTTCTGTTACACTTATTGCCTTTCTTCGTCTGCATTCGTTGCTGTGTATGCGATAGCAGGTTTAAGTAATCTGCAAATTTAAAATCACTTATCTGTGCCTAAAGTTTCCACTATTCCGCATCTTTCCTGAAATACTAAGTTCTCCATAACCCAGTCAACGACCAAAAGAAAAAGAAAATGTAAAAATAGACAGCTCTGTCTAACACTAGTCCACACTTAAAATACATATGTTAGGTCCCCTTCATACATGATCTTGTAGTACAGTTCCTCAAGAATTCCGCATGATAATGACAATCTTCTCAGGTACACCTTAGTGTCGAAGAAAGATCTCCATGATATATCCCACACTAAAGAAAAACAGCGTTGTAGGAAGTCTAATCGTGTATGGCATTGTCAGGACTTCTTAGCGATAGGTTTAGACGTTAGCGACAACTGTACTCAGAATAAAATTGTATGCAAGTTCATGCACCAGCCACAACACACTTAAATCTTTACTATATCCTAATATAATTCAACCGTGGTTCGCAGTCATTCGACTTCCAACCATTAAGTCACAGATTCAAACTCAGTTTCACCGGGTACAACAGGCGAGTAGTATCAGCAACTCTGTCGTAGTAAATGGTATTCAAAGAGAAGAACACAAACATGCAGTAGGCCAATTTACTTAGTTTATACCATATAAACGATTGAGTCCTAGTTATCTATTAATTTTCTATTTGAAAACTATTTTATAAATTACAATAATAATTTCCTTGGTCATTATTTCAGAGATTTTCACAATACATCGCTTCAAATAACTGCCATTTCTATGTACCAAGTTTACATGATCGCAACAGTGTTCAGGGTATGTTCTCCTTGATCTAATGGTTAGATTTATATTGTATAGTGGACAGTCATTTTTCAATTTATATAAAATTCAAAAATTATGTTTATTTGTTTGCTGCTTCAAATGTTTTCTTTATTTATGTATATAAAAACACACTAGCAAGACAATATTCTCTTCTAATCTCTAACACACCACAGCCTCCAAATGCCGTAGTACGGCCGAGAGTGAGGAGAGTCCGCTCTCACATGGCTACGTGTATACGGGCACTACCAGGGAAGTCCTACTCAATGCCTTCTCGCTACGACTGGGTGTGGCTTACGAAATTGAAAGAATGAAAAGCAAATGTCCGGCACTTTAACCGGGTTGGTGGACATGGAAAGTCCACTTAGGATAGTTGGAAAACCCTGATTCTAAACCAATGATACACATGAGCTCAAGGATCTTGAAGGAACAAATGGAGTGTGAACCTATTGTTGGTCACCAGCTAGCATGGAATTGCATCTTCTGACGTTGTTCCACTGCCTTGTGGATCGGACCTTTAGGTCGAAGACTCCAGGTGTACCTCCCTAAGAAAACCACCTGCCTCAGTTTGGACACCCGGGCAGTATCCCAGCTCTCACATAAATCGAATGATTTATGTGGCGCATATCTATATGGTACCTCTTTGTACCAATATTTATGTGTTTAAATAAATAAATAGAAAAATTCAGATGTGCACAATCAAAAAGCAGTTAATCCCTTCCATAAATTGTGATGGGAAAATTAGAAGACGGAGTTGATTTAAAGGATGTGATTTATTTACACCATACACTTCAAACTATCTGATTACTCTCATAATTTTTATGGCATTTCGCTTGGAAATCAATAGAATTCAGTTAAATAGAGGTTCAATCGTAAATAAGAGCGATAAAAAGTCAATGTCATATGGAAAGAAAAGGAAATTATCACATTATTCTAAGTCGTTAAATGGCTAAAAGATTATCAGGTTAGATTCAAGGTTGCAACAAATGATTTCTGTACACATAATGAAGGGGTTTAAATTCGCGAATAGCTAACGCTTCTATGAGCCTAAGGACTCGTTCTTGAGAATCCCCATACAGCATTTTAAAAGCTGTGTTCATGTCAATTCTATAGCCCGTTTCTGTTATATGTCTTACTGTCGGTGAACATGGTTTTCTACTTCCTTTATATATTTCAGCGCTTGTCACTGATTTTAAGGCCAACTTGATACATGTTCTATAACCCTCAACTACAAACATGTAAATTGACAAATCCAGTGATGTAATCGTTTTGGCAATTTCTAGGCATGTGTGGAATCATAAGCTTAGTTTTTTTAATAACTATCTACTTACCGGCATAGTACGTTTTCTCAACGGCTCCTCCCAGTCTCTTTCTCAAAACTATGCTGTTCGGTGCTTTTCTAGATGGTAAACAGATATAAACCCTTTTATTCGCAATAAAAGTAAGAGGAGATTTAGGCATTAACTGACTTTTACAGCAATTTATAATCTTCGACAAGTAACCGTCTAGAATCTTTATATGATTAAAAATCAAGAAAAAAGAACATGAATACAACTGCACCATTGTAAATGGTTTAACGTCACACCACTCAAAGTCTCAAACCAACCAGTACGATTATTGCATGTGCCCCAACCAAGATGTTCGCATCTATCAATATGGCTCAGATCAACAGTTAGGAGTTCAATCTATTAATATCAAATCCTTTTTCTAACTTGTCTTAATAACATCTAATGTCCCACTTCAAGTATGGGGTATTTATGCATACGTAACACAAATCTTGACGAACTCAATCGACGAGGGTTTATAGCTTCATCTGTCAACTTGCTCTTTTTTTTAACATAATACCTTTCCTCTAACCTTAGGATCATTCACTCAATAGTTTTATTACATGCAACCAATACCTTGTAGAGAGATACCTATGATTGAAAACTTGCTTCCTACGTTATATCTTCTACTTTCATTAGGTATATTACCGTGGCAATATTGAATTATTATCCATAATGATGTGATTCACTTTGTTATCTATCTGGTTGACGTTTATATTTCATTCATAAATACACTACCTTAATATGCGTATCATATATAGTTCTGATAAACTTTGTCTTCTCATTACATTATCCAAATGATTATTTGATTTGGAATAAATAACCTAATACTTATGTTAGATTATCTACATCGTACTGCATATTGTTTTTTTCTTCTCAGTATTGTTAAATAACCTAATTTCTTCTTTATGCACTGATCACGTTCAACTGTTTTAATTTATACTGTAAACTCTTACTAATCATAGTAATAATGTCGATGTATTTTGTGTGTATATGCATGTTGATCGGTTCTTCTTTTTGTCTTGTATTCATTTATTATGAATTCATTAGCTGATTTTTTCTTTTTTCTTTTCTTTTACTTTGTTAATCTACCAATCTATAACACTTAACACATCCAATAATCCTTAATGAATTCAGTTTTTGTTCACCTACTACATATATATATATATATATATACCTATAGGTATATTAGTTCATATGATTAACAAAATAAACCGATCACCATATTGTTTATAATCTACTCTTTTACACTCTAAACCGTAAACAACAAAAAAGAGACTTTACACCCAATCCTCCCATTCTAGTAAATAAAAGAAAGTAAGACAACCTCTTTAAAAGTAATCATAGTACAAGACAAATTTACCATTGAATAAACATCGAAACAGTGAAAGTAACAAAATACAGTAGAGAGGATAACACTTTGAAGTAATAATTAATGATTCAAACACAACTGGCTAAATTAGAGCTTATGAGGAGATGACATTGTAATCGACAACTTCAAGTAATGTTTGTCAAGATTCTTTGCTTTCTATATTTTTATTTAACTTCGTCATAGATATTCCTTTAGAGATCATTATAATCGTCCAACTTTTCTAGAGTTGATCTCCTAACGCAGATGATACGGTTCTGTTTGGCGGAGACGCTGAAAATTACAGAGTGTCCTGATGACGTTAAACACGGATGCTAGCATATCCTTCTCTAGATGCATAATGTTGCTTCACGACTGGTCTGCATCAACATCTGAACTAACGATAAAGAGTGAAGTAGTTGAGTGTACTGATCACTTCACTTGTCTTAGAAGTCTCATCACACCAGATGGATTGGTTTCTGATGAAATTACGGCACAAAATCAGATAGTTCGATCGACTTTTGTCAACCTGTATTACTTGCAGCATAAGCGAAACATCCGTCTGCCAACTGGGGGACTAGTATACTGCTGAGAAATTTGTCCGGTTCTACTTTATAGGTGTGAAACGTGGCCTTTAAAAATAAAGGATATCTGTAGGTTACTAATATTCGATCAAAGGTGTCTTCGAACGACTTCTCGTAAATTTTGGGACCATCGAGTTAGCAGTTCTGAGGTTGCATGCAGACAGCTAGTTAAGTATGGCGAATCGATTGAGGAGGTGGCGAGTCGTTATCGGCTGAGATGGTTAGGACATGTTTTATGTATGTCTGTCAACTGACTACCTCAACCCACAATGAGGGCTGGTGTAGGAGTACATTGCAAGAAAGTTAAGTGCAATCAGACGAAAACGGTATCACTCCGTGACGACACTGACTATTGGACTGAGCCTTGTAGGTAGATGTTTGCTACGTGGTTGGGTTGCTCTTGATTGTCGTAATTAATAGTTAGGGACTTTGGGCGATATGCTCCAAAGTCGTTCACAATCCATTCACTCTTCTTCCCTGGGATTCCAAGTTTCCGAATCACCTCATAAATTTGTTTTTAGTTCACTAATGCATATCTTCTCGAGTTGTATGTTCGATACCTAATCTTTTCTATTACCACTAATACTGTCACTGTATCTACTACTTTGTGATTTGCGCTGATAATTTCATCTCGCTGTGTTAATGGGGCGATGGCAACTTGGATCTATGTACAGATTTATTCCATGTTCTACGTTGCGTATGGTTGACTGTAATTATAAAATAAAATCAAAACTACAACATTCTCCATTGGGTTGATTCATGACCATATATAATAGTGTTTTGTACTGCTTAATTTGATGATCTTTATGACAATCCAGGGGGGCGCACTGAGCTAACAATACTGTATCACATGGTAAACTGGTGGCCTTTCCATTGTTCTACAGCAATAGTGATACACAGAAGTCGCTGAATGACTTAATAATCTCGGAAATATTGCACGTTTCCAAGCCTTAAATACCTGTTTTGGAAACGGTTTACGAATTGGAAACCGGTTTTAATTCTGTTCAAACACATAAGAGGTCAATAATTCAATAGATAATCGTTGGACAGTGATGCTGGAGAGATTATGTATCGCAAATAAAATGCAGGATTGTTAGCAATAAATTGTTGTACACCTAACCTTTCACAGACGAAAACTGTTCAGACTGACGTATGCTGCTTTTCCCTTCACTATATTAAGGTTGACTTTTTGTCACTACTACCAACACACACAATTAACCTGATACATGGACTTATCTACTTACTTCAAAGGTCCATTATCTCGGAATTCCTTTGTCCAATATTTTAACGCTTCCATAATCAAACGCATGTCCACAGTTGTCCACATGCATTAATATAAACGAAGCTATATCATCGCCTTTAAAAGCTGAATAGCGTTCGTGTAGACATAGATGAAGAAAGCAATCACTTTGTCTCATGAAATGTTGATCACAGTTGCTACAATTTATCTTGTAGATTGTGACTTTTTTATATGCTTTTAGGCTACACCTATTCCTAGAGGCCTTAATGATTTATTTTTGATCTCGATGATATATATGTATGTATATCCCTCCATAATTTCTTTTTTTCTCCCAATACTATCACATTCAGCCCATGGAATTTCCGTGTTTCTACGACCATATGCAAAATATCTGGATGAAAAAGCAGCTTCCTATCGTGAAGTAGCCTTCGACTTCTGTCGTTTAAAACGCGGGTAAGTTATTGTAGCATTTTTTCTCTGCTGCCCATCTGATTGCAGTGTCTACTTTAATCCAACTCTAATAAAAACGTATTTTGAAGTACAACGGCATGAATTCTCGTACATTTTGATAGTAGTCGTTATTACTACTGTTATTATTCACAGTAGTATGCCAATTTCTTGTAATATTTTCTCCACGCGTGAACAATGTCAAGCTTATCGATAACCTATTTGAGAGGTCCGTTTTCTCGTTTCGCAATAAAAATTCACCAAGAATAGGATCTAGAGGTAAACCCATCGCTATTCCATCACTTTGTCTATAATATGTATTATTGAGGACAAAATAGACGTTTACTGTACATTTTAGAAGCAATTCTTTGAGATTACTCTCAGGGATTCTAATATCGATCTGTTTTTCAGGTAGTTGTTGACTTTTATTGTCGTTACATTAATGATACTTTCATTATCGTTGATCAGAACACTGGAAAAGAAGAACACCTAGAGCTATTTAACAATGAACACTCAGCAGTCGAATTTACCTGTGAAGAGGAACTTGGTAATCAACTATATTTCCTTGACGTTTTGTTAAAGAGAAAAGAAAGTGGTTCTATCAATAGAAGTGTATATAGGAAAAGTTCTTCAGCAAACCAATACACACATTTCTTGGGCTTTGTAGCCATTCATTATAAGAGAAACCTAATCAGATGCATGTCAAATAGAGCTACAAAGATATGCTCAGTCGATACTATAAGTAAGGAACTAGAGCTTATTCATAATATGTTGATTGAAATGGGTTACCCACAAGGTTTCCTGAAGAAGCACTTGCATGTAACAAACATGAAAGTAGCGATACCAACGGCTAATAAGAAAACTATTCCTGAAGCTGCAATTCAATGAAGATGTAGCTGATGTGCTACGTAATAGACTGACTAGAGCAGTGAAGAGAACGTTTAATGCAGCCAACCTCTGTCTATTGTACTCCACTCGATCCATGGTGATTCCTCAACTTAAGGATAAGTTACCTGGTTCTACCGCATCAGTTTGTATCTACGAATCCAGATGATCCTGTGGAGAAAGCTATATTGGGCGCACTACCAGACAACTGAGCCAACGAGTTAGTGAACACCTCCCTTCGTGGTTAGGAAAAGGTACTGTCAAAACAATACGTAGCTCTGTCCTATCACACTTGATGGATATCGGTTATGTAGTAGACAGAAATAGATCATTTAAAGTGATTTGTCATATTCCTACTAGTTTTCCTTCTGGTGTTCGATCTCATCTCTTACACATAGCAGAAGCTATAATAATTCGAGCTAACAATCCAAGTCTTTTTGTTCATAAGGTATTTGTAACACCTTTATCTCTCCCTTGGCCTTAGTAAATGATTTTATTCATTATTATTTTCCGTACTCATTCGTTTGTTTTTCTTCACCCCCTTGCACACTTTTCCAAATATACGGTTCATTGTCTAATTATCTGAACACATCTTATTACGTAATCTTATAATGTTTATGAATGTTATTTCAGTGTCTATATTTTTCTAATCATCGACTTATTTCCGATTATGTAACATTGATTTAATATCAGAAGGGGTTTTGTGGAGATTTTAGGAATTTCACTGGTTGAAATCATGAGTCAATTGAAGCTAGACCACCATGGGAAACCTGGAAGCACTGAACGGCCGTTTCGTCCTAGTATGGGACTCCTCAGCAGTGCGCATCCAAGATCCCGCCCTCAGCAAGATTAGAACCCCGGATGTATCAGTCTCGTGCCAGGCCCTTAACCAACTAGACCACTGAGCCAGCATCCAATGGTGTTGATGTCTAACTTCAACCAATCCACGAAGTTGCGTCACCGTACACCAGTGTCTTCAGTGAGTTGGATACCGGCTCAGTGGTCTAGTTGGTTAAGCGCCTGGCGCGAGACTGATAGGTCCTGGGTTCGAATATCGCGGAGGGCGGGATCGTGGATGCGCACTGCTGAGGAGTCCCATACCAGGACGAAACGGCCGTCCAGTGCTTCCAGGTTTCCCATGGTGGTCTAGCTTCAACTGACATTGACTTAAGCCTTTATTATTCTCATCACAACTAGTACACTTGTCATCACACTACCAATTTGTACTTACTTACTTATTATGCTTATTTATGTAATCTATTCTATTGTTATCATTGAATCATAAACTGCCTTGATTGGTTTAATAATTTCGTATAGACATATAAATATCATTGTATTTTAGTCATCTGTTTGCTCGTGTGCCATTCTGCACTAATCTGAATTGGAGTTGTGAGTTGTAAATTGGAAATCGGAATCAGGAATGAACCGAGTAGTGTTTTAGTTGACTCATCTTCTCTCTATCTTTCTCATTTATCAAGCGATCGGGTGATAGAATTGTTTTCGTCTCTCTAACTAAGGTAGTTATTGTCACTTGGAACTTACACATTTCTAGCGTCAAGGCTAAACAAGTTGGACTATCGTATCAAGGCTTTAATCTGGATTGAGACAAGTTATTTTGCGTAAATTAGTGGGTAGATTAATCAACGACGTAACAAAATTACAATAAACATCTCTTTAACATACATTTAAAGTGTAATTATTCAAAGTATATTTTGAAAACATTTCCTAGCTATCTCTTCCCTCTACCCATATTCACTCATTAAAAAATTTCTATCAATCTAGCTGTTATAACTTTCTATCTATCCAATATATTTGTCTTCTAGATGTGTAACCATCTAATATCAACTTAACAAAATAAGTGTCAATAGATCTATAAATTCTTAAACTCAAAGCTTACAATATTTACAGTACCTGTTAACTCTCTAAAGTATGCACAATAACTGTGATTAATAAAGGCTGATATGATTTGTTATCACTCATAGTAACTGTCGGGAGGGATTTCGAGATGCACGAAAAATCCTCCGGAGGTTCTAAAGGAGTCTAAGAGTTCTCATCCAATCGAAACCTGATAGAGCTTTCTAGAGCATCAACGTGACATTCTACGATTGTATGGTAGCATAACTTGCCTTCTTGTAGATTGGTTTAATTATAGTGATATTATAACTAACGTTAATGTCCGGTCGTAATCAAATAGAGAACGCAACAGTAACACAATAAGTCCACTCATTATCTCTTAGTGTTTTTACCTTTGATTTTTTTCTGTACGATTTAATTATTATTTACATTATTCCCTCTTCTATTTATTTTGATATGATTCAGTATCACTTAAACTGGTCAATGATTGTGGTCTTGAGTGCTGTTAGAGGTATGAAGGCAGTTTCCAATTCCCGGTTGCCCACACCGCGGAAGGGTTCTTTTGGTGGTACCTGAAAAAGAAATTGGGTTACAGTTGGTTTTAGTGACCTGACAGCGGGAATGTAGTGTCCAAGGGACAACAGATTGAGGCCGGTCACATACAACCTTTTTGTGAGTAATTTTCGTGTTAGCTCCGTACTTGTTGGGACCTTACCACCGGAGATGGAAATCAGTGGGATGAGGCGAGGTGTGCACTTTTGGAGTCGACCATTTCAAACCCCGTCCTTCTCTGTAGGAAGGCAGCCTTGCTATTACGCTGGCTGTTTTAGGGAAACATCTTACTGCCGTTACACCTCTGTTCAGTCAGCAGTACGACTTCACCTTCAGACCTTGGGTCAATCATTGTACTCAGTTCTTATCTTGTCATCTTTCGATTATTATCAGTACTTTGTTTTATTTTTGTTTCTTTTTGGCAATTGTTTTCCCATTTTTAATAGTTTATCAAATATTAATTTTTAAAAAAAGGGAGAAACAGTTAATTATACATCAGATTTATCCTTATGTTTTATAGGAAAGAAGATGGTGATATGCGAACAATGCCTCAAGATAAAGTAAGTCATTAGTACTTTCATTCAACATATCAATTGATTTAATTCGAGTTCGAATTTCATCTTTCAAATTTTTCTGGGATATCCATTAGAATTTTTGTCAATTATCATCTACAATTCTATACAAAATCAAACTTGAAGTATCAGTTACGTACTGAATTGCAAGAATCTAACAGTTCGTATATTCAACTTCAGTATAACCATTAAATCCTCCATTCGTATATTAACTAACTTTATTGACTTCATAATTCCTTCTTTTAGAATTTCGTGAAGTTCCCTATCGAATAGAATCATTACTATCTAGTTAGAAAATTCGTAAAAACAAACATGATTTGTCAAATTAAACTGCCCAGAAGTTATTCCAACGACAGTCGGTAACGATAGTTGTGATCTAGGCTAAACGATTAATTTTGATTGTTGGATTAAATAACTCTATGTGTGATCAGTATGTCTATATTAGTCGTTTATTATCATATAATAAAAGTTCTTTAGAACATAAGTAGTGCCAATACATTTTTCGTCTCCAGTCAAACTATCGAGTAATGCTATTTATTAAAACTGACAATAGAGTTCTTAGTAGAACAATGGTGGATCAGTCTGACCTGTTCAAACAACTTGCTAGTCGCTGACATCTTTTAGAAATGTATTGATTTAAAGTCATGATACATTTTTCTTTAAAATGAAAATTACCTTGTTGATTGTTTAAAACGTCTGATTTCTTATTATCCATGTGATCAAAAACTTGTGAGCTTTCTCAGTAACGGACGCCGATAAGACCATTCTTTAACTAGAAAATGTCTCGAACAACAAACAATTCCGGTGAGACTATCATTTATGAACAACCTTTGAGCGACGCTACTTACTTACTAGGGCTAAATGAGGGTTATAAAGCAGTTTTTATTTTTATTTTAACACATAGATATTGGTACAAGGTGGCACCAGATACATATGCGCCACACTCATCTCATTTGATGTGTGTGAGGGCTGTGATACTGACCGGGTGCCCAAACCGAAGCAGGTGATTTTCTTAGGAGGCCACACCCGGAGCCTTTGACCTGAAGGTCTGATCCACGAGGCAGTGGAACATCGTACGGAGATGCAGTCCCATGGTAGCCGGTGACCAATAATTAGTTCATACTCCATTTGTTCCCTCAGGATCCTGGAGCCCATGTGCACCATTGGTTTGGACTGAGGGTTTTCCAACTCCCCTTGGTGGACTCTCCATGTCCACCAACCCGGTTAAAGTGCCGGACATTCGCTTTTCGCCCTCTCAATTTCATAAACAACACCCCCACCACAAGAAGGCAGTGAGTAGGACTTCCCTGGCAGAGGCTATATACGCGTGACCATGTGAGAGCATTTCGAGAGGGAGAACGGACTCTCCCCACTCTCGGCCATACCAGGGCATTTGGAGGCTATAAAGCAGTTTGAAGAATAAGGATTATGATTTACAGTTGATGGTTACGGTTAGGGATTAGTTT
Source organism: Schistosoma intercalatum (assembly GCA_944470365.2). Classification (NCBI taxonomy): domain Eukaryota; kingdom Metazoa; phylum Platyhelminthes; class Trematoda; order Strigeidida; family Schistosomatidae; genus Schistosoma; species Schistosoma intercalatum. The sequence continues at coordinate 3,525,870 of OX103728.1, read as the reverse complement.
TAGTGTGTTTTTTATCACGAACTGATATCAGCTATTATGCCAAAACTATTTATTCAAATGGATAAGTGAATTTCGCGCCAAAATCTAAGACTTGTTATCCTCAATCTGATTGGTTCGTCCTTGAATTATAGTCTTGCCAAAGTTTCTTTAAAGAGTTGCATCTATCTTTTAGAAAAACTGCATTTTTTATTGTGAATTGAGTTATTTTAACCTCGAAGTGTTTGTAATATAGTGTACTAGTCACTATAGGGATGTCTATTTTGAATAAAGTACACAAACTGTTATGTAATCAGTGGAAACGGATAAAATAAAATAGTTTCAGGACAGCATTAATAAATTAATTGTAATTCGGGTAAATCAAATGATCATACAGAATTTTATCCAAACTAATATAACTACTTTTCCAAGATCTCTCTTAAATCAAAATCATCTGATCTAAATCAAGATTAAATGATTAAATATTGTTCATTAATAAATAGTTGGTTTAACTCCAATCATTTAAATAATTTTCAGCTTAAAGTACGAATTGATTTCAGCTAGATCACTATTGAAAACCTGGAAGCATTAAATGGTCATTTCTCCCTAGTATGGGACTCTTCTGGAATGTAACTCCTGTAGTTCTAGTGGATTCCAATCCATTTCGGATGTATGACAGTCATCCACCACAGAAAAATTAATGAGGGTTTCGAAATATCGTGAACTGGTTGAAATAAAATATTAAAACCATTGGTGTAAAAGTTAAGTGTTCGAGCGCGAAGCTTAAACTTTTAGCTTCCGCTTCTTGCGTCCGTGGTCGCGGATCCTCACTACTATAAGAAGTTTCATGCAAGAACAAAACGGCCGTCCAATCTTTCCAAGTTCTCAATCGTGATCTAGCTGAGATCAGTAAGTAATTTGTACTGTAAAAAACAATTCTACAATCTCCGCAAATTTACCATACTAATGATAAAATTAATTATCAGTATAGGGATTGTGGAGATTACTAAGTTTTTGATTGAGATCTTGAACCAATTGATGGAGCTAATCAGTGCAGGGTAGAGACAAGTATCTAACTCAGTACAATGGAAGATGGTCGCGCAATTTCGTGGATTGGTTGAGTTTAGACATTAACACTATTGGATGCCGGCTCAGTGGTCTAGTAGGTAAAGCATTCGCGCGTGAGATTGAAGGCCCTGGGTCCTCGAATCCTGCGAGAGGGATCGTGGATGCGCACTGTTGAGGAGTCCCACAATAGGTCAGAACGGCCGTTCAGTGCTCCCAGGTTTTCAATGATGGTCTAACATCAATCGGTTCATAATCTCAATCAAAAGATAAAATTAATGTTTACACTTTGTATAGGAAAAATCAATCAGATTTGATTAAACAATATCCGAACGTTTCCATCAATATGAACGTGACTCGCATTAAAAGCATGTTCATTTTGTTTTTTAACAGACATGTCATAAGATTGTGAATAGAGAGTGAGAGCGATGTATTTTGTTTATATCGCATACAAAAGATCTAAATTTATAAAGGTCAAACTAATAAAAAGGACAATGAACGTTATGTATGTCTACTGGTTAATTTAAAGAAGTTAACAATCTATTGATTTAGAAACCACATATATGTTAGTATATAAATTACTAGTGTCTGTCAATGCAAAATCATAAACTCCCGTATTCTATGTAAGTGGAAATCGTTATACCTTCACATTTGATGCAATCTCAGGTCGAACTGATCAAAATTACTGTTGCATAAGTGGAGCAGCGGTTTAGTACTTAGGATGTTTCACTTTCAATCATTAACTCCCGGAATGAAACCCCACCCCGTTTACTTAGATTCGGGAAACCAAATATTCCTATTAGACTCGACACGCGAATAAGTACCTGGTAAGTGGGTTAATTTATTCTATACCTGCGGTAATCAAAATCTGTACACTACTCACAAGTTATTAGCTCGAAGTCAAATACAGTTTAGGAAAGAAAATAATCACAGATGGAAATCCAAGTTTTCGTACTAATGTAGTGATTGCAACCGATAATGTAATAAAGTTGGTTATGAGTCTTAAAGTCACTTTCAATTGACATTCGTAGTCCAAGTTTCCTGAAAACTTTTCAATTTACAGTTCAAAATCTTCAATAGTGGTTTCATAACACTTAGCTAACTGTACGGCATATGCCTCAGATTGACCATTGACGTTTTCAGTTACAGCACATCGATACCGTATAACAAATGTTCAGTTTCAAAAGGGAGGAGAAAAAAGTTGAATTTATTCGTTATCAGGCAAGTACCTTGAACATTACTTCAATCATGTGGTTGAAATCTTTAGATGGAATAAAAACTCCGTCACTACTCTGTCACTACAGAAAGATTCTACATCATTTTTGAAGAGGGGTGATACAGTGCCCAAGAATTATTCCTAACAATCAGATCTTAATTAATTGTAGAGTGAGCGGCGCACAAATTGATTTCCTGTAACATGTTATCATGTTCTCTTTTATGTTAATCTTTTGTATACAAAAATGTTATTTCATTTCATAAAAGGTCAAATCTTCTGGCTAGCCGGTCTTGTTTTTAATTTCTAATCACTCTTGTTGTTGGGTTAATAAAAATGACTTCGTTAGTAGCTATCACTCAGTTGCATTGTATCATTGTGTGTATGTGTGTTATCATCTATCGATCAACATTTTGTTCTTCAATTTCACTCATTAAATAGTAAAATCATCCTATATTATGGTGATTTCTTCAGATAAACTACCTAAATTATTTACACATCACTTTCTGATCGTGAACTAGATTTTTCTGTAGTTTGAAATGTGGATGAGCGCGATCATAAATTATGGACGGATCAATATAGATTTAAGATAGTGAGTCTTGTATTTTGGAACGAAATCCATTGATCTATATGGTTAATTAGCATTTTACTATTACGGTTGATGTCGGTTCGTAATGAGAACTAACTCTAACTCGAATTCCTAACCATAGCATCGAACTGTAAATCCTAATCCTAATTCCTCATACTAATTTATAACCTTCTTTTAACCCTGGTAAATAGATAGACATTCTTAAGATCAATTAAGCATTGCTCAAAGGTTGTTCATAAATTATAGTCTTAATAATTACTATCAACTGTTAGTCCAAAAAGTATTATCTCAAATATGATTGATTTGTCATTATAGTTTACGAAATAACTATTTACTCTCATTCACATTTTATTGTATTCATATTAAATTTGGTTGGGTAGTTTTACTTCTGGAATATATCTCATCTCCTGGATTATGAAGACAGTTGATGTAGTTAAATTGCAGTATAAAACTCAAAACTGATAAATCACTGCATATTTACACTGATTGTAGTTATTTAACATCTACTGTGTGTAAATAAATGATATTAGGGTGATGTGCACCCCTTATGTGGACAGATATAGCTAGTATGTAACACTAATCGGAAGAGGAATCCCTGACAGCAGAAGATTGAATTTGAAAAGAACAGGTAGGAAAACAGATGGCAATCCGAATAACAACAGATTTATAAGAATCATAAAGTGTGTAAAGGACAACTGAAGGTAGATGTGTAAATAACGTAATTAATGTATGACTTTCATTCACTGTGTAATTCTGCATAAAACAATAAATTAGTTTACCATATTTGAGTTCTCGTTTACTGCAATAGTAGTATATTGAGGTCAGTAATTGGGAATTTCTTCATTCTAACTATTGACCAACTGCATATGTATGAATTGAGATCATGAACCGATTGATGTTAGACAACCATTGAAAACCTGGGAGCACTGAACGGCTATTCCGTCCTATTGTGGGGCTCCTCATCTGTGCGCATCCACGATCCCTCTCACGGGATTCGAACCCAGGACCTTCAGTCTTGTGCGCGAACTCTTTACCTAATAGACCACTGAGTCGGCATCCAATGTTGTTGTTAATGTCTAACATCAACCAATCCACGAAATTGCGCGACCATCTTCTGTTGTACTTTTCTCTACACTACACGTATTAGCTCCACTGATCACGGCTTATCACAAAAACTCCGATACTTCCCTCACGAAGTTAGTCACTAGTGAGCACATAGTAATTATCAGTATAGTGTTGTCCAGATTATTAAGTTATAGATTGAGATCTTAAACCGATTGATGTTAGACCAACATTGCTGATGAGTCCCACAATAGGACAAAACGGCCGTCCAGTAGTTCCAGGTTTCCAGTAGTGGTCTAGCATCAATCGGTTCAAGATTTCCACAACCCTATAGTGATACGTATGTATAAGCTGAAATACTAGTCGTGCTTTTCTTTGTACTTCAATGGATGTCATTCAATATTACTATTCACAATTTTTTGTTGCTTATCTTCTCTTATTAAATCATACTAGCTAATGAAAACTGTACCAGTTATTGAGAAACAATTAGATGCTCTACTTATGTTCGATGTAAGTACAACTGATTTCTAATATTTCTATTACATAATCATGTATATGTATATATATTCTGAATTTCAAGTCTTCCCATGATGATGATTATTACTTCATAATAATCTTTTTAGGCTACACTTAATGAATTGTCCAATTCACTTCTTCGAGTTGCTCATTTATCTCTTTATCGAGATTTAATTCGTTTATACGCTGTATATAATGAGGGTATGATTAATCTAATTGGTAAGTTTTTATTGTTTGTTTTAATGGTAATATTAGTTGTCGTTTTTTTTTCTTTCTTGTTTAATTAACTGTTTTATTTCAACAGATGAAAGAGTACAATTAGGATTTTCTCTGTTGTGCTACCTTTTTCTTAGTGATCAAAGTGCTCAGTTTCCAAGGAATAGGTTTTAGTTTCGAATCTTGCTGCATCCACTTCGGTTTAAATGAAGTCATACTACTGACGTTACAGAGGTGTGACAGCAGTAAAGTGTTTTCCTCAGCCAACTACCAATGCTGCCTTCCCACAGGGATGGACGGGATTTGAAAAGGTCGACTCCAAAAAATGCACACCTCGCCTTATCCCACAGATTTCCGTCTCCGGTTGTAAGGTCCCAACAAGTACAGAGCTAACACGAAAATTACTCACGAAAAGGTTGTATGTGACCGGCCTCAATCAGTTGTCCCTTGGACACTGCAGTCACGCTGTCAGGTCGCTAAGACCAACTCTAACCCAATTTCTTTTTCAGGTACCTCCAGACGAACCCTTCCACGGTGTGGGTAATCGGGCATTGAAAACTGTCTTCATATCTCTAATAGTACTCAAAGCCACTCAAGGTTTAAACGGCTAAGTTAGTTGTCAATCAGCTCTCACAAAAATAATGTAAGCGCTCATAGCTAAGTATATGATAAGCCTGTACTCGATTGACGAATTTAACGAATGCTAGATATTGTTCGCACTGGTACGGATCGATGTATATCTAATCGTTTTAAATATCTTGTCATATTATGACCTGTTATATCTCAACGAGAATAATCAATGGTAACTGTTTGGATCTATTTATAGACTAATACTATGCATATAATTTTATTGTATAATTGTTAAGTAAGTAAACTATGTATATTCATATTCCTATTATGAGCTTTATTTCGACTATTATTATACGACTTACCATTCTTATGTTATACCCAGTCTATTAGTTACAGTCTCTCACAATCACAGTCACTTTTTGGCTCGATCTTGTACAGTCGTTATTTTCTATTTTATGGAGTGATGTGGTCTGTTTGGCTTGTATATAAACACAGTATGTTTGAAATAAACAAGTCATATCGCGGAGGCTGCTATTTGTGTTCTGAACTCAATAGGCAGGGCTAGGAAGGAAGAACGAGTGATAAGGACTATAGACTTCTCGTACGAGTTTGTGCGTCATCGGTCCGGTCGATAAGTTACTGTTCTGATTGACGGTATCATTACGTTATATATTAATAGAGCACAAGGCCAAAAGTTATAACTCGTATTTCATACATCCGCTAAAGTGTATTTTATACTTTGAAAAATCTTCGTTTACTTACTTCGTTATAAAAAAGAAACTGGATTAGTAGTGGTTTTGGCGACGGGACTGCGTAACTGCATATACCAAGGGAAAGCTGCTTCAGACCACTTGCACACGATCTTCTTGTGGGCAGTTTTAAATGTAGGCCTTACTTCCCGGGATGGAAACACATAGAGTATGGTGATATGTAACAGTTTTATGGCTAACCTTTTCTAATCCCTTCCTCTGTGAGAAGGCAGCATCAATGCGGATCTTGGTTGTCTGGAGGAAACACTTTACTCCTATAATATCCCAGCATAATCAGTAATACAACTCCGTCCTCGTACCTTAGTCTACTGCTTTTTGTCTAACCCGTTCTCCAATTAATCTATCCGGAATGATAGGACCTAAAGGTTCAAATATTCTAGCCGATATGGCTCGATTAAGTAGTTATGATATGTAAGCTGAAAATAGCGAATAACTTACGAAAGTCTCTTGTTTCAGCTAATAACAGACACAAATTTTTATATGGATATATACAACTCTTAACAAAGTAGTGTATCTGAGATCAGGAACATTTCTATCATTCGATGAATTAAGTGTTGCATTTTTGATTTAAAATAAGGAGAGAAAAAATTTAAAAGGCGACAGGAATAAAACATACCTGGCACTGTTTATTGATGGAATCTTAGACTCATATCTGTATAACAGTTTTAACAGATGATGAAGAAGAATAAAGAATTACTTGTGTATGTTAAAATAATTAAGTGAACATTGCTTGGATTAGTCCCTGTTTACTAGCCAAAGATGCTCAGATCAGTTGATAATTGTCTGTATGTTTAATCATTCCTACTATTATTGTTACTGTTACTGTAGTGAACGAAACTTAGATGGGGAATACTCAACTTACTGTTTAATGCAAAATCACATAGTGGCCTAGTAAAATACGAAAATCATACATGAAATATATACTTTGCACAACATCTTTCAGTTGTCCTTTACACACTCCATCATTCTTCTAATTCTGTTGTTATTCCAATTGCTTTCTTTATTTCAACCTTCCACTTCCGATTGCTGTTGCATACAACTTATATCTGCCAATATAAGTAGCACATACACGACACTACTGCTTCTATTACTTTGAAATTTGTCATAATCATTTCATCTCACTAACCTAAAGTGGTCTAACAACTTGAACCGATGCATATATACATATTAACTCATTAACAAAGTACAGATTCATATATTTGACTGCAAGTCGTACTTTAAATTCAAGAGTTTGTAATACTGTAGTGAATGAACACCCCAAATGCCCTGGTACGGTCGAGAGTAGGGAGAGTCAGCTCTCCTTCTCTAAATGCTCTCACATGGCCACGTGCATACCAGCCACTACCACGGAAGTCCCACTCATTGCCTTCTCGCAGCCGGGGTGTTGTTTACGAAACTAAGGGGACGGAAAGCGAATGTCTGGCACTTTAACCGGGTTGGTAAACATGGAGTGTTCACCTAGAGGAGTTGGGAAACCCTGATTCCAAACCACTGGTGCATATGGACTCCAGGGTCCTGAGGAAACAAATGGCATATGAACCAATCATTGGTCACCGACTACCGTAAAGCTGCATCTCCTTATGTTACTTCATTGCCTTGTGGATCAAACCTTTAGATCAAAGGCTCCGAGTGTAGTTCCCTATGCAAACCACCTGCTTTGGTTTGGGCACCCGAGCAGTATCCCAGCCCTCACACAAATCGAATGATTGTTCTTGACATCCTTTATGTTTCTTTCACTTCTAAATTTCTTCAGTTCAATATCTGTCGATATAAGTAGCATACACCAAATTACTGCCTGGTTGATCAAATCAAAATATATCGAGTAACGTTTAAATCTGTCGTATAGTGTGATTGAAAATCAAGTACTTTTATTATTAAGTCACTGTTCCAATTATCTAAATGATGATTCAAATTAACAATTTAAGCTTGTAAAATTGAGTTCATTTTAATTTCATCTTTAATAAATTTATTGTACTTTAGTGTCATACATTTTATTGATGATCAAAAGGTTTCTATGAAAAGTAAACTTAAGAATGAATATAGAGTTGGGTGTGATTAATCACTCTTACTACAAATCAATTGTACGTGTCTACAGTTTTCTGTGTTACTATACAAATGATTCAGATAAATTCATTTGGTATTCTTTTTATTCAACTAAGTTGTCCCTACGGAAACTCCCTCACTAACTTAATTGACATACACATATGCATTTTTGCATACCCTTAGATATTATAATGTGAACCCGTGGTTTTATTGAAACGATCAATGTTAGATCACTATTGAAAACCTGAGAGCATTTGACAGTCGTTTCGATCTATTGTGGGTCTCTTCCGTAGTGCACATCCACGACCTCGCTCGCGAGATTCGAACCCAGGACCTTCAGTCTTGCGCGCGAATGCTTTACCTACTAGACCACTGAGTCAGCATCCAATGGTGTTAATGTCTAACCTCAACCAATCCACGAAATCGCACGACCATCTTCCATTTTACTGAGTTAGATCCTTGTTTCTACCCTACACTGATCAACTCTACTGGTCACGGCTTCTTTGTTTTCTTTACTGATTTTACTGCTCAGTTTGTTCTAGCAGATGTCTGAAGGCGGCCTGCTTAAATATTTAGACTACCTTTTTCTTACCATCTAGACATTTAAGCAAGTCATCTGTTTTGTTTGTTTTAACACATCATTACGTTTATTAATAGCATAGTCTATTCAGGCACATTTATGAAAACTTTACGATCTTTCACTGCGCAAGTTACAAAAAAAGTTTAATCAGTGACATCATTATTCACATGTGGATTCCTGAACTACTTGCATCTAATTAGCGATCACTAATTGGCAAGTTGAACTGTCTTCAATTCCTACTAAGTCTAAACATGTATCGTAATTGTGGTGTAATCGCAATTCATGAATCCTAGTTAAATGATTTACAAGACAATCGCTTAGTATCACTTCAAGATTTCAAATATTATCGTCAGAATCGATCCAGCCATCAGAAAAGGAAACCTATTGTACTAAAAATATGATATTGAATAAAACCATTGATAATAATAATCAATAAGATGAATCCTAAGTAAATCCTTGATGATAGTCTTAGCATCACTGTACTCAAGGAATTTTTAGCATAACATTCAGTCATTAATGTCATTATTATTCCTGGACTAGTCTAAACAATACTCATCCTTTTATTATTTCTATTTGAACACATAAATATTGGTACAAAGGGGCATTGAATACACATACGCCTCACAAGTCACCCAGATCGAAACAGGATACTCATCCTGCTTCATTACATATACATTGTCTAAGAAACATGATACTACCGTTCTCCAAGCCCTGACTATTTTTAATTGAATAATGATATTCTTATTTTGTTTGTTTTTTCTTGTGTGTAAATATAAATCACCCCCCCCCTCTATATATATATTATTTATTTAATGATATGCACACAGGTCGATATTTCACTATGTCGAAACGAGATTGTCGGGTATCATTAGAGATTTATAAGAATTTTCTAAAACGTATGGAATCTATGAATACATTTGTAAGAGTTGCTGAGGTAATTAATTCAGTGATTCATTGATTTTGTGTATTTCATTCTGTTTGTTTTTTTTTCTTTTGTTTGGATTACAAATATTTTGTAACATCATAGCATATTAATATTACTGTATCTTGTGATCATTAATTTGTTATGATTTAAGATTGTTGATCGATATTATGTGCTAGATTATTCATCAATTAAACTTTCAATTATTGATTAAGATCTATTTACTAATTGATATATTGACTAATCAACACTTATTGATCTTTAAATTCTTTGTTCTTACTCAGTAATTAATCAGATGTAGATGAGGGAGAAGCAGATTAGTTCTTTATTGTACTTAATTAAATCATAACTCGAAACTCATAGAATAATGTACTTGAAATGCCTTAACCACACACACACACACACATACCACTTAATAAGAAGTTATACTTTAGCATACAATCATATCATAATTGATAAAGGGTAGAGCAAATAGTACATAAGTGATTGACAATGATTAAGGGATATTAAAAATGTATAGCAACAGTTAATAGATTCACTGAAAGCTTACAATAAGGTTAATATAGAACTGCAACTATACAATTATACAATAAAGATATAAATGATAATAATCTGAAAAGTCCAAATTTTCCCTATATTCATCCCAAACTAATAATTACATCATCAATAATAAGTATGTCATTAGAACGATTGTTATCATTTACACAAATATCAAGCACAACTCCACCATCACCCCCCTCCAGTGTTTCGTTAAACAACCATAAAACACTCATTGATCTACCCTTACCAAGATCTTTATTCTTCAATACATGGTTAAAGGGTTACAGTTCTGATGAATAAATGTTTTTTTTAATAGATATATGAACTATTCACATCAAAAAGAGACTTATCTTTCACAGCATAAAGGATACACAGATATGATATATTCTCACTTAGTGAAGGTGCTGACAAAATACACAATCTTTTGTTCACATAGAGTAACAGTACTAGTATATTTGAGATTCGTTTCATACCCTCTAGATTCAAAAAGTTTCTTCAAGACTTGTTTACACCAACATCCCCAAATGCCCTGGTATGGCTGTGAGTGGGGTGGGCCCGCCCTCCCTCTCGAAACGCTCTCACACGGCCACACGTATACAGCCTCTGCCCGGGAAGTCCTACTCACTGCCTTCTTGTGGTGGGGGTGTTGTTTACGGAATCGAGAGGACAAAAAGCGAATGTCCGGTACTTTTACTGGATTCCAAACCAACGGTGCTCATGGGCTCCAGTATCCTGCGGGAACAAATGGCGTATGAACCAACCGTTGGTCACCGTCTACTATGGGACTGCATCTCCTTACGACGTTCCACTGCCTTATGGATCAGACCTTTAGGTCAAAGGCTCGGGGTGTGGCCCCTTAAGAAAACCACTTGCTTCGGTTTAGGCACCGGGTCAGTATCACAGCCCTCACACAAATCGAATGATTTGCGTGGCGCATATGTATTTGGTGCGTCTTTGTACCAATGTTTATGTGTTTAAATAAATAAATAAATCGACCACTTCATATGTTTTGCGAGTTTCATCAGCCCCGTTATTCTAGTTCGTAACAAAATCTCTTAATATATTCAGAAAGCTTGGTTATATTTTTTCAACCTACACTACTTGTACTGCAAACTGAATAACCAGTTGACTGCACAACAATCCGTTCTGTATATTACTTTTGTAAAATGTATGTTGTAAAAATAAAATAACCCTGGACCCGGGTTTCGTGCTACTTGGCGCTCGTCCAGTGTTTCCTGCTGACTACCTTCAACCACCATCTAATTTAAACATAGTGCACGCAATGTCGAGTCACCAAGACTAGTGACAACATTGCAAGTCGGTCGATAGCATTCGATCTGCACTAATAAGGACTTGACACACATAACATTGATCACTATCCAGTGATCAATTAATTGTGATAAAATACGTGTATATTGCTAAGTTTACCATTCTCTTGTCCCTGTTTTGTTGCACTACATGTTTGAGACTGTTTATCGCTTCAACGAAATTTCTTGCTCTGTATTTTTACAGTTCTTAACATGAATACTTTCCTTACAAATATCTTTTATTAAAATACTTGTAAATCGATATAAACTCATTCGGTTTTTTTATACTTCAGTCTGCTGAACCTGGAGGCACACCCTTATCAATTGATTCAGAAAATAATCCTTTCAAGCCAGTAAGAGTAAATAAAATATCTTTTGTAGTGTAGAATAAACAAGTAACTTAGCGCTTGATCATAACCGTCACACTTACCCGCGGATAGTATCTACTTAGTTATTCTATGATTTATTTTTATACTACTATCAATTTTAATAGTAGCTAAATACCATGGACATGATAACTGCAGTATTGTCTGACGGAAAATGTTTAAACAAAATTATAACTTCCTCATTTCAGTTATTTTGGTATCGTTCTTTTCCTGAAGGAAATTAAAGAATGATTCTTCCCAAGGAGAGTTCATAATTTCAATTACCAAACTTCACATCGTTTTTTTTTATCTTCATGTCAGTCAGTCACTATTAACGTAGAACATGGCGCAGATATGTGCTGGTTCAAGTTGCCCTATCGTATTAACCACGCCAAGACAAATTAAAAAAGAGATCGAAATAATGTTTTAGTAATGAGGAAGAAAACAACTGAATATCTAGAATATAGTTTGAAAACACAGAATGGAAAGGTATTCGCATCGGTGCTATCGTGAACAACTCTGAACCATGTCACTCAAAATATCCAACCGCGAATCGCACGTGTCTTCATATCACTCTATCATTCACATGTAGTCTCATGTTGAAACAAAAATTTAAATTACCGGCCGATAGATTGTTTTACGCAGTTCAACTCAGTTTTGAAAAGTAAAAGTCCATCCATTACCAAAATCTAAACACTATGCAAAAAGTGTGTTACATACCATTGTGTTAATTACTCTATATGTATATGTTGATACATTTTGGAAGGAGCAGTTGTGGTCTTCATGTAACGATGCTCAAACACACATACCTAAATGGCTAAAATAACCAGTGAATTACAATATTTCTAATAAGAGCACTGGACAGGCTAACATCTTCGGCCATTTTTAAACGTCTTGTTGAGACACTGGCCCTAAGTTTGTTTGATATCGGATCAACGTTCGGGGTGTCATATAAGAGTCTCTAGGAGAAAATACTAGAGTTTACTGAAACCTTAGATATTATACGTAGATTCAACCCTCCCCCTTAATGTGTTCAAATATCATTTATTCTCACACTAAATCTACCCTGAGAATATTGATTTATTGTCCAAAATAATGCAATTCATATTACTTTTCCTTCTAATTTGTCCAATTTGACATTTTATTTTTCATGTTCAATATGTATGTTCTAATTGTTTGAAATGTATTACGTTAATCACTAGGTCCCTCCATCAGTTTTAGAAGCCCTTGAAGAACATTTAACATACTTAGAAGGTCATAAACAAGTTGAAAAGTAAGTGTTTATTGTAATAGATTTTTCTCACAATATATCATTCATTTAATATGCTATTGGATTATGTAAACTATGTATTCAATAGGACATATTTAGTCAAATATGAAATTCTTAGTAAACATCATATCATCATCATCGTCGTCTTTGATAGAATCCAGATCTGTGATATTCATTTCGGATAGTCACACAACAATCTGATCGACTAAACTTGATCAGCATCAAACAAATATGACATTGGGTTACTATTACTCAATGATCAATAAATGTGTATATATAAGCGGATTTTTTTTAATCATTTATATCAGGTAGTTCAACATCGAATTCAAGAGCTACAGAGTCACACACACCCTAAAGAGGAGAATTTCCAATTATTTAAAAAGAACATTCTCCACAGCAACATTGTTCACCAATAATTTTAAAGATAAATTATCGCATCTGACCAACTCAATGTGCATTTATCAATTTACCTGCTCATGTGGAGCTAGGTATATAGGTCGTTCGATGTGTACTTTATCCAAAAGAATTCAAGGACATTGTCCGGTATGGCTAAAAAGAGTAGGAAGCGGCTCAATAAAAAGCTCAGTAATTGAACACCTTGTGAACACAGGTCACTCAATCAAGATAGACTCTGCGTTCAAAGTCATCTACAAGGTAAGCAGAAGTCTCCCAAGAACCATTAGACTGCATCTTCTTTACATTGCTGAAGCATTAGCCATACATCTAGAAAAATCGGAATTGTGTGTGCAAAGACGACTGGTACAACCCCTTCTTTTACCATGGTTTTGATGTCTTATAATTTTTTTTATTTTTTCTCTCTCTTCATACTCTTCTTCCTTTACAGCCATCTGCCTCACCCTCCATCTTCCCCTTAAATTTTCTACCCCCAACTGGTTCATTTTGTCTCCACAATCACCCTCATTACATTTGATCTCAATTTCAACATTTATCTTATCATACTGAGCTATACGTTTCCCTATCTATCTTTCAATAAATACTTATGCCATTAACAATCAAACGATTATTAAACTTTACTTGTTTTTTTTTTAAAGAATTTTTTTAATAACTTTGCTTATTTAACCTATCACACATTGTCTAAAAGAATTTTATTACCAGTATTATTATCATCCAGTAGACGCTCAACTTCGAGATCAACAAGCTGGATTCTGTTAGGATCGGTCGTGCACAATCAGTTGACTAGGACTCGTCACTGTACATTAACTTCATTGATTATGAAAAGACATTTGGCAGTGTAGATAGGAAAACGTTATGGAAACTTCTTCGACTCTACGGAGTTCCTGAGAAGATTGTCAATATTATCCGGAACTCATACGACGGACTACAGTGCAAAATGGTACATGGAGGGCAGCTGACAGATGCGTCTCAAGAAAGGATCGGAGTCAGACAAGGCTGTCTACTCTCTGCCTTTCTCTTTTTTCTGGTGGTCGACTGGATTATGAAGACCTCTACATCTGATGGAAAACACGGCATACAATGGACAGCTCAGAATCAATTAGACGATTTGGACTTCGCAGATTACCTGGCCCTCCTATCCCATACACATAAACAAATGCAGATAAAGACAGCCAGTGTAGTACCAGTCTCTGCATCAGTAGGCCTCAAAATACACAAGGGGAAAACCAAGGTCCTCAAATACAACACAGAGAACAGCAATCCAATCACTCTTGATGACGAAACTCTGAAAGATGTAGAATCCTTCACATACCTGGGAAGCATAATCGATGAACAAGGAGGTTCAGATGCAGACGTAAAGGCGAGGATTGGCAAAGCAAGGGTCGCATTCCTACAGTTGAAGAACATATGGAACTCAAAACAACTTTCAACCAATATCAAAGTGAGAATCTTCAATACGAATGTGAAGGCAGTTCTACTGTAGAGAGCTGAAACTTGGAGAACTACAACAACCATCATCAAGAAGGTGCAAGTATTTATAAATAGTTGTCTACGCAAGATACTCAACATCCATTAGCCGGATACCATCAGCAGCAGCCTTTTGTGGGAGAGAACAAACCAGCTTCCAGCTGAAGAGGAAATTAGGAAAAGACGATGGAAATGGATAGGACATACACTACACAAATCATCAAACTGCATCACGAGACAAGCCTTGACGTGGAATCCTGAAGGAAGGCCAAAGAACACATTACGTCGGGAAATAAAAGCAGATATGGAAAGGATGAATAATAACTGGAAGTAGCTGGAAAGGATTGCCCAGGACAGGGTTGGATGGAGAATGCTGGTGAGCGGCCTATGTTCTTTCACGAGGAGTAACAGGCGTAAGTAAGTAAGTATTATCATCCTGTAAAAATAAGTATATATATATTTGCGATTGTACATCTTTGAAAATGAATTCACCGAAAAGACAACTCTTCGCTGAATTAATCTTTCTTATTATAAATATTAATTAACAATTAATAAATACAATCTATTATTGATAAAACCATTGTGGGGCCCGTTATTTAATCGTCGTTTAGATCGAACGATCTTATCGAAAGGGCTCTCCACTTTAGTGGCTGGTGATCTGACTCCAAGGAGTTTGTAATGATGATTGATATTGAAATATATATGTCGTCTCTCCTCGTATAACAAGGTCAGAATGTGACTCAAGTAGAATGAATAGAATGGGCTATCCGAAAGCTAGAATAAGGTAATATGGGCTTAAAATAATCACCGACACGACACCATAGTGTTCATCTATCATTTCTTTCATTTTCCTTGATATTACAGAAAAATAACTAGTAATATATCTCCAAAACCACAACCAACAACAAATCCATCAATATCCAATAATAATAATAATGATGATTTCGAATCATTGGATTATTCAACTGGATCAGATAAATTTATATTAACTCCTACAGAACGTCAACGTATTATTGAAGAAGAACGTACACGTTTAGAATCATTTGTATCTACTGCAAGACAGCATAAATTTTCAGATCATCATCATGATCAAAATAATATAAATATGAATGATATAAATCAACAAAATTATTATTCAATGAAATCCGATAATGATAATTTTCTTGATTTATTATCATTTGATGAATTATCTCAAACAAATACTAAACAACAATTCAATGATTCATGGACATCTATTGGACAGAATTCCATAATAACATCTGAAAAAAATCTACTTGGTTAGTTATTTTTATTGTTCATAAATGAAATGAATATCTTTATAAGTTAAATCCAAGAGTCAATCTTAGCTAGATCATCGTTGAAAATCTAAAAGTATTGGATGATTGTTTCATCCTAGTATAGGACTCCTCGATAGTAAGCATCCAAAATCCTGTATGTAGGGCTCGAACCCAAGGACTGTCCAGTACTTCTAGGTTTTCAATGGTGGTTTAGCTTAGATCGATTCATGAATTCAACTATTAAACTTATTACAATCTCGATAAACCACTTATTCTGATAATAATTATCATGTGCTCACTGGTGACTGGCTTCAAGATGAATTTCCTGGAGTTCTAATGTGAAGCCGTAACCAGTGAAGTCCAATCTGTGTCGGGTACATACAGGTACGGCCGAGAGTGGGGAGAGTCTACTCTCCCTCTCGAAATGCCCTCACATGGTCACGCGTATATAGCCTTTGCCAGGGAAGTCCTACTCACTGCATCCTCGTGGCGGGGGTGTTGTTTATGAAATTGAGAGGATGAAAAGTGAATGTTCGGCGCTGCAATCGGGTTGGTGGATATGGAAGATCCAACTAGGAGAGTTGGAAAACCCTGATTCTAAACCAATGGTGTACATGGTCTCAAAGATCCTAAGCAAACAAGTGGCGTATGAACCTATTGTTGTTCACGGACTACCATGGGCCTGCATTTCCTTACGTTGTTCCACTGCCTCGTGGATTAGACCTTTGGGGCAAAGGCTTCGGGTGTGGCCCCCTAAGAAAACCACCTACTTCGGTTTGCGCACCCGGGGAGTATCCAAGCCCTCACACAAATCGAGTGATCATTTATGTGGTGCATATCTATTTGGTGCCTTCTTGTACCAATAGCTATGCGTTCAAGTAAATAAATAAATACCGACCTCAGACAATGAATGAATGGCTGCACAAGATCATGGATCGTTTGATGTTAGACATTAAAACCGTTGGATGCCGGCTCAATGGTTTAGAGGTTGGGCGTTCTCACGCGAGATCTAATGTCCCGTGTTGGAGCCTCACGCATGCACACGGTTGAGGAGTCACATACTAAGACGAAACAGCCGTCCAATGCTTCTAGGTTTTCAACGGTTGTCTAGCTTAGATCAACTAATGCATTTAACTATTAGAATTATTATAATCTCCACAAACTCTCATTCGGGAATTAATATGTTTGATAAAATAAATAAAGAGCTAAGTTTCAACATTCGATCTAGTCAAAGAAGAAAAATATCTACATACCATCGAAGAAGTAATTAGAAATACAACAGAGTAATAATGATTACGTTAATGAATGGAGAAATACATATGCTATTGAAATGAAAACGATATTCATAGGCCAGTAGGACTGTAGCTGCTACCTTGACGCGGTGGTCAGGCTTGCCTATCGTGATGACCCAACCGAGCTTTATTGGTTGGAACATATGTTCTTGTAGGTTATACCATGTCAGGCAGGTCGATTGGAAAACTGTAAGACTAAAAGCAGCAACTCAAGGTCTGAGGGCGAAGTCGTACTGCTGACTGTAGAGGGGTGTGACAGCAGTAAGTTGTTTCCCTCAGACAACCAGCATCTGCAGCGATGCTACCTTCTCACAAGGAAGGAAGGGGTTAGAAAAGGTCGACCCTAGAAATGTCACACCTCACCTTACCTCACGGATTTCTGTCTCCGGCGGTAAGGCCCTTTAAAGAACGGAGCTAACACGGTAAAAATCTCCCACAAAAAGGCCGTGTGCGGCCAGCCTCAAGCAGTTGTCATTTAGGCTCTGTGATCACGCTCCTAGGTCGTTAAGGTCAACACTAATCCACCTTCTTTCTCAGGTTCCTCAAGAAATACCCTTCTACGGTGTGGGCAGCCCGAAAGTGACACCAGCCCTCATACCGGTGACTGAGGAAAACAAGGATTCAATAGGTGTTTTGTTCTGTGAACCGGATCGTTCAATCATAACTGTACTGTGCATATTTGTAATTGACTTCCTATGAATTTCTGATATTATCTTTTATCTGTAAAGTTCATTTCTTTAGTCTAGACATCACAATGTGAACCAATCTAATTTGCTAAATATACCACATTAAGATATGACAAGAGAAAAAGATTGAGTAAAATTGAATGCATAAAATCAACTACGTCAATATGACCTCTTTTACATCTCCAATATTTGTGGAATAATGTAAACTGACCTGTTATCTAAAATACATCACGTTTTTATTTTGATGAACTTTTTTTTACCATCCAATGGAAAATCGGAATAGATAAATACTGACTATATTTTCGGTGTTTACATTAAAAGTTAATCAAATAACTTCATTCATTTTAATCTGTATTCTTTCAACAAATGTAAATCGTTTATATTCGACAAATTTTTTTTTTTAAAAATGCATTCTCAGAGTTGTTTGTGTACCTCCCCGCCCCCAAAAAAAAACAACTTATCAGATGACATGAGGTTAGTAAATGATTTACAGGGATAAACAGTTAACTCTATTATTACATTTTGTCGCAAACGTGAATAGAATTGATTACAACAAGAATTGTTCAATTACATTACGTCCATTCAAATGGGGTAATAATTTTCCAATAAGCTCTTACAATTAGATACTTTAACAGAATGGGTCTTGTGGAGATTTTTAGAAATTTCACAGGTTGAAATCATGAGTCAATTGAAGCTAGACCACCATTGAAAACCTGGAAGCATTGGATGGCCGTTTCGTCTAGTATGGGGCTCTTCAGCACTGCGCACCCATAATCCCGCACCCCGCGGGATTCGAACCTAGGACCTACTGGTCTCGCGCGTGAGCATTTAACCACTGGACCACTGAGCCGGCATTCAACGGTGTTAATGTCTAACTTACCAGTGGAGTTCAACCAGGTCTGTTGTGAGATATCAGCTCACTGAAGACAATGGTATATGGTGGCGCAACTTTGTGGATTGGTTAAAGTTAGACATTAACACCGTTGAATGCCGGCTCAGTCGTCTGATTGGTTAAGCGCCTGGCGCGAGACTGATAGGTCCTGGGTTCGAGCCCCGCGTGGTGCGGGATCGTGGATGCGCACTGCTGAGGAGTCCCGGACTAGGGCGAAACGGCCGTCCAGTGCTTCCAGGTTTCCCATGGTGGTCTAGCTTCAATTGACTCATGATTTCAACCTGTGAAATTATATATTTCCTATGTTTTCTCTTCTTAATCAAACATTATGATAGGACCTGTTGATTGACCGTGCCTTCAGTTCAAGAAAACTATTTACTGATTTGTCTCATTTAGACACAAATCTTGACACAAAGGAGCACCAAAATATGTATGTTCTACACAATGTAATTATCATTCAGTTTGTGTATGGGTTAGTACACTGTCCAGGTGCCCAAATCAAAGTAAGTGATTTTCTTAGTTGGCCAGTCCAACACTTTGACCTAGAGGCCCTAATCCATAAAGCAATGAAGCAACGTTCAAGGATGCAGTCCCATGGTAACCGGTAACCAAGACTAAGTTCGTACGTCATTTGTTCCCTCAGGACCCTGGAAACCATATGCACCATTAGTTTAGAATCAGGGTTTCCCAACTCCTCTAGATGAATCTTCCGTACCCAACAATCCGGTTAAAGCACAGGACATTTGCTTTCCGTTCTCTCACTTTCGTAAACAATACCACAACGGCAAGAAGACAGTAAGTAGGAATTCCCTGAAAATATTTATATACTCGTGGCCATGTGAAAGCATTTCGAGATAAAGAGTGAGCCATCTCCAACATCAGTCGTGCCAGGACATTTAGAGGCTAATGGTAAATATTGCCTTTTGTCCGACACTGATAATCATTACACAGTATGTACATGTGAGTTCCTAGCTAGTGTAGGCCAATTACTACTACATCAGTATATTTGAAGTTTTTTCAAAAATTCTTTAATAAGCTAAGATGTTTCCACCATTCACAATTCATGACAGCAACTTCGTGCTAACCGTAACATGTGTTACGTCTTGTTGGCCATTACTTTCCTCCGATTTGTAATGCCCTCTAGAGTATCTAATTTTAATTTAGAAGAAGACCAAAGACGGTCACACCAAGTCTATGTCCAAGAAGAACTGTCTTCTACTTTTCCTCATGTTTTGAAAGATACAAATTCATGTAGTGAGTCGTCTAATTTTCTCGCTATTATTTTATTATTTTTGTTTGTTATAGATTTCAATGATGTTCCAACTAATTCATTACCATTTGGGTCGAATAAAAGTCCACCATTACTTCTCTCTGCTCAGTCAACCTCAACTCTAGTTCCTGTGGCGATATCCCCTGGTCAGCTACATTCTACAAATCCATTTTTATTCAATACTCATCCTCAGTTATCGATTACATCCAAAGACTTCATGTCGAATCAGCGAGTTTCTGCTAATTCAACTTCCACATCTCCACAAGTTCAGTCTAATAGTGAGTGTGACGTACATGGCTATTGTTTTCATATATATCTTTCCAAAGGTTTGTTATGTCGAGGGAAAACAGATTATTTGAGTTCTGTTGGATTCCGTATGATCAGGTCGTAATGACAGGAGAGCAGTTATGTGGTCTCTGTCTCTTTCAAGTCCGATTATCGATTATTTCACTAATATAGCCAATAGGACCGGTGACCTACTTGTCAATTGATAAATCAGCCAATGAACAAGAATTAAAACCTTAACGCTTCTTCCAACAAACTGAGCAATCAGAAGACTAAATAGAGAGCAGATTAGTTCTTTATAGTACTCAATTAAATCATGACTCAAAACATTAACATGTTTGAAGTGTCTGATCATGCAGCAACACAGTTAAGGAGTTGTAACAGTAAAAATGTCTACTAATTATACAATTGAAGCATAAATAATAATCCTTTCTATAATAGTTTCAGAAGTTATACATCCACACTTTCATCCCGTTATATCAGTTTAGGCCGCCAGTGTTTAACTCATGAATCATAGGTTCGAGCCTAGTTTATCCACCTAACAAAGTTTAATTGAATACGCAGTACCGTTAAGTTTAACATAATTCACTGTCTGATCAACTGATTATTATAGAATTTTCACAGCTTAAATCACGAATTGATCTTAGTTTGATCACTACTGAAACCCTGAAAGCATTAGACGACGACCTCTTTGTCCTAATGTGGGATCCAGCGGTTTAAATGTCTAACAACCAATCTGTGATATTGCGCAACCCTACATCTATTCCCTGGGGTGAATAGCTGTCTCACACCCGCCGACTTAATGATGTGAAGCCTAAGCGTTCTCGCGCGAAGCTGAAGTCCTGAGTATGATTCCCGTATTCAGGATCGTGGATGCAAATCTACCTCTTAGATCAGTCTACTTCTCGAATGAATTTCATTTTGAGTTTATCTCTATTTTATTGATTAATTTACTTATGTCATGTTCACTGTAAGTTCTTTTCTTTCCTACAATCAGCTTTATATCAATTTTTCTCTGTAATCAGTAAACATATTTAATCCTAAGTCCTATCATTTATGCTGTCAGCTTTGAATAGATTAGTTAAATATGAGTACAGAAAACAGTTTTACATGGCCGGTTAATTCTATGTGCTTTTAACCATACAAATCCGCTAACAAAACATAAATGTGAACTTGAAGTGTGTATATGTGTATGTGTACATATATATAGGCGATGTTTCTGGTTCATTATATTGTGTACCATTGACCATAATCATCGCCCTTCACCTTTAATACATATAAATCATGTACACAGATTTGTAGTTATTCACTAAATAATGTATATTCTGTTTATTATCTATCATTATCATTGGACCATATGATAAATAGATAAATATCCTTATTGATAGTTCATATTAGATCATTTTATAGTTGTGATTAACTTTCATTGTTTATTCATTATATGTGACATTTGACTATACAGATTATAAACTAGACTTAATATTCTCCATAATCAATCATGTAAACAAAATTCATTTGGTATTGTTTGTTTGAATCTTCCCATTGATGTTTAGGGACTGAAATTGATTAATCTCTTGAGATTTAGATGGTGGTTGGAGGTAGTCAACAGGAAACCCTGGACCCGGGTTTCGTGCTACTTGGCACTCGTCAGCAAGGTGTACCTGTAATCTTTAGGGAACTGGTGCTCCCTGGCGGATTCGATCTCGTGTCACCCAGCTTCACAGTCAGAGACGTTACCACTGAGCACTAATAAGGACTAGACAAGCATGACATTGATCACCACCCAGTGATCAATCAATTGTGATTGATTAATCTCTTCTTGACATATGTGTATATTGTGTGTATTGCCTCGATATAGCCTTAATTCACAAGCATTATATTCAAAGATCGATAGTGGCTAGCAGTGGAATCCACGATAAAGCGCGTTTCGTCCTATTTGGGACTCGTCAGCTGAATGTACCTGCATCTCAAAGTTGATGTTCACTTCATGGCTCAAACTGAGTACTGTCCGCTTCAGAGTTACAAATTCATTTTATCAATTTATGTCAATAACTACAGAGTCCTTTAAATCTCTATACTAAACATTGTATATGTTACGTTCTATGGACCTGTTAAAATACCTCGTGAGTAAATCATCAACTAGAATACTGACCTATACGGTCTTGGTACGTTGCCAGATCAATGACGCGTTAACCAGTACGAGAAGCCTAGAGTTAACTCTGAATCCTTATTGGTTCATCTCGTCTAGTTTTGACCACTTGAGTCCAGAACACAACCTCAACTTCCTCTGTATGAATCATATATTTCAGATATACTCAGTTTATATACAAGCAAATCAGACTGCATCATATCATAAAATAGTAACTAACAATTATACAAGATCAAATCAAAAAGTGGTTGTGATTATGAGAGTTTGTAACTAATAAATTGAGAATAGTAAATCGTAGAACAGTAGCCAATAGGTCAAATGAAAGCTTATGATTAAAGGAATATGAATATACATATAATATATTTACTTAATAGTTATCCATTAAGAAAACATATATAATATTAGTCGATTAATGGTTCTTAGAAGTTACCACTCATTTATTCTTCTTTAGGATATGACAATATACTGTCATGTTCGATGTTCTTAATTCAGTCAATATATTGTAAACTTGACTAATCGATCAATTCAACTAGATCGAAAAACAACTAAAAAACATCAAATTCAAGATGTTATCCGTCTCTCTAAATGTTGCTTTAAAACTAAACTAAGTTAACTAACGATATGCAGTGAAGTAGTTGGGCGCGTTGACCGCCTCACTTCAAATGTTTCATCAACTCTGGTGAATTAGTGTCTGGAGAAATTGCTACACAAAATGTATGTTTCCCAACGAAGAGGTGAGTGTACTGCACAACAGTCTTCTCTGTATTACTTTATGGCTATGAAACATAATTCTCAAAAGCACAGGACATTCGTCTGTTACTAGTACTCGATCATAGTTGTCTTTGATGTATTACTCACATATGTTGGGGCCACCAAGTGAGCAGTGCTGAGATCAGATGTAGGTTTTTAGATAGAGATGGTAAATCGGTTCGCAATTGTAACAGCGTGACCCTTAGTCGACTAAGGTGGCTAGTGCATGTGTTACTTATTCCTAACCGCCTATCTCGATGAGCCAGTTGCGATTGACTTGTGAGTAAGTTAGGATACAATTAATTACGGTTAAACCAAAACATGGAATCAGTTCATGAAATCATTGACACTTGGACTGATTATCATAGCCAGTGGTTGAAAACTTTGGCTGACATATACCTTCATCATTCACAATGGCGTAGATGTCTTCACTATTTGTCTTCTCTTACATCTTGAGTTTCAACTCAATTTAAAATGGTTTGGATTGTCCCGTTGTCAAAATTGAATTAAATCTCACACCGGTTGAATAGGTATTGCCTATCTGAACTTAGTAGCTAAGTGAATGACATGATTGCGTTTGAAGCAAACGGTTCTACTAGGTTCGAGTCCCGTAGTGAACATCAACTCTGAGATGCAGGCACATCCGACTGATGAGTCCCAAGTAAACCGAAACACGCGTCCTAGATACCACTGTCAATCCCACTCTATCTGTTCTAAATCAACTTTATTTTTTATCTTCTATTCCACAAATTCATTACTTCTTTCGAATCATATTGTTTATGCTTGATCTTTCCCACTACCGTTAATACTACTACTCCACGTTTGGTATTCATTTGGTTGCAGTAACTTGAAACGATATCCACATGCACCAGGTTCTATGTTGATTTAACTGTGACCTGCTGATTCACTATAATTTGATAAGATTTTACTATTCCTTTCATCTTTGTTAATACTAGTAATAACGTAACTAGTGTTATTTTCTGTTTTAAACATAAAATCAGACGAAAATCACACCCTTTAATTTGTTTACTAGTTGTCATCGTTTTGTTTTTTTTCATTTTCTCTCTTTTCGTTTACTCCTAAAGCACTTAGTAATATGAATCAAAATAACATGTTAATAGATTTTCACTTAGTTTTTAATAATCAGTACATTTCAACAAATACGGGTAATATTTCTGTTTGACATGTTTGACGTCTTCTAGGAAAGGTCTGTTAAAGTTTACCTACTATAGTCTGATCTATACGTACGTACATACAGATATATATAGAGAGAGAGACATTCGGTTGTTTTTCTGCTTCAACTATTGTTTATTTCACTAGTTGAAATCATGAGTCAATTGAAGCTAGACCAACATCAAAAACCGGGAGGCACTGGACGGTCGTTTCATTCTAGTATGGGACTTCTCAGCAGTGCTCATCCACGATCCCGTCCTCCGCGAGATTCGAACCCAGGACCTATCATTCTCGCGCGCAAGCGCTTAACCATTAGACAACTGAGCCATAAAACCCCTTTCTGGTTAGCGTTTTTTCAGAGAGTTAGTTTTCTGCGAGATGTGGTCGCTGACCTCGACCCCAACCATTCTCCTTTATACAGGCTTGGGACCGGCAGTAGCCCCCGGAGGTACTCTAGGCGGAGTTCAAAAAACCCCTTCCGATAATATTGTTTATTTGCTTAAATTTGGTGATTATTTTATAGATCATAATAAATTCAGAGAGGAATTATAGTTCTTCAAGTTGATCGGTGAACAATAGTAGAATGTAGGAATAATATTCTATCGTATTTCGGATGACCTGTCGGCTGTGGATGTGCTTGCATTTTTGTGTTGAATTTTACATTGAAACTTCAACCAAGTACATTTTACTGTAAAATATATCCAATGTGTTCACATTAAATTCGGATGACAAATATGAATCTTTTTCAGTTTTAGAGGTTAAGCGTTCTTGCACGAAACCGAAGGTCCTTGATTCGAGTCCCACATATGGGATCGTGGATGTGCACTTCTGAGAAGTCCCAAACTAGGATGAAATGGTTGTTTAGTACTTCCAGATTTTTAATGGTGGTCTATCTTAGATCGACTCATGAAGTCAACTATTAACATCATTACAATCTTCACAAATCCCCGTTCTTAAGATTTATTCTTTGTCTAAGTGATTCAATTGCGATATTTGTACGTTTACAGTGACGGTGTTGTCACGACATTAAGTCAACAACAACAACAATCGGTGTTTAGAAAACATACGTCAATCTCTAACTAATAAAGTCTTGACTGTACTCGCAGATTTATTACACATCAATAATAATGATAATGATATACAGTTAATTGCAATAAAATTACATGTGTGTATTAACTCTCTTGATAACATCACCTTATAGCATTTCCGGTGAATTTACTACTTTTCTTAAGTAGTCTATTTTCATTTGAATTTGAACACTCGAATTAATCATTTCAAGGCGGAAAATCAATAAAACTAGTTTTTATTCTAGGGTGTAGTTTTGATTGTTTGATTTAACATTTCACATCATGGACTGACTTGAGTCAGATAACCATTGAAAATCAAGAATCGTAAGACCACCATCTTGTTCTAGTATTAGGACTATTCAATGGTGTACATCCATGATCCTATTAATGGTAGAAATCAGCATCTTCAGACTTCATGGAGTTCTAGTAAGAAACTGTTATTAGTGCAGTTCAATTATGTCAGGTATAAGACAAATATTACTAACAGAAATTCACATTGATCCCACAATATTGAAAATCAATTAAAGTGAGAAATGTGAACGATATAATACACACTATAAGTAGTCTTGAAGTCTTGACTGTGATCCCTAATGGAGTTATAGATGCTCACTACTGAAGATTTCTATATCAGAAAGAAACGTATTCAGTCCTTGTTAATGTCCACTGGTTGTCTAACTTAAGTCAGTCTTTTATGGAAAATGCAAGAGTAACTTTTTATACATCTTCGTAGTTACCATTTAATTAACTGTATTTTTTTATTAAGTCCACATAAATATGCACATTTGTTAGTGTATTGACATATCGATCAATTGTTTTGTTTCTATTGGAGAGATCCAGAATATTCCTCGAAAAAAGCCCAGAAGGATCCTGAAAACGCTAGAAAACATTCTATCCAATCAGCATTGAATAGAAGTATTTTAGAAACATCTAGAGAGTGAAGAGTCACGTGTCGCATTTCTGATAGGATGATTAGCTATCCTGCTACTATGTTTAGTAAGGTTCCAGAAATCCAAAGCCACCTGAAATGCCATAAATATCCTCGATTTTCTGTACATAAACGAAGCTTCGAGTCTAACTTCAATCGTAACCATCTTCTATCGTCTTCGGTAGGTACTTTCCTGAGACTGAGGGCTCTAGATCTGATTCTCGTGTACAGAGTAGTGTACGCACACCACTATAGAGTCCCATAATAGAAAGAAATATCCATTCGGCCATTTCAGGTTGTGTAACTTTGATCGATTTTTAATTTCGATTTAATTCAATTGTCCCAATAACCTCATATCGATCAAAACAATTTTCCAAGTAGAAATTAAAACACTATAACTCAGTGAATACCAAATTCTACAATTTATGTTATTCAGTCCTACTGTAACCGATAGAAAATATTGTGATTTTATATTCTTTCAAAGAAAAAATTACGCACCACTCTTCACAGCCTCATTAATGTTGACATTTGACAGGGAAAAAAAGCGATTGAAAACAAATCATGTAAAACTTGAAGTTTGTGAGGGAATTCTCGGAGTTCTAGTGAGAGGCCGTGACCGGTGGAGCTAATCTATGTCAAGTAGAGACAGGTATCTACCTCAGTACAATGAATAATAGTCGCGCAGTTTCGTGGATTGGTTGAGGTTAAACATTAGCACCGCTGGATGTCGACCAGCTCATTGGTCTAGGCGTTAAGTGTTAGCGCGCGAGACCGAATTTCGTGGGTCCGAACCTGGAGAGCGGGATCATCGATGTGCATTGCTGAGGAGTCCCACAACATGACGAAACAGCTGTCCAATGCTTCTAGCAAAGTAATATAATGGCTTCACAAAAATATCATCTATTGCTTACATGCATTGTTAAGATCGATAATACAGTTTATATCTGAGATGAATAAACAAACTAAGAGATAAATCTCGTTTTTACGCTTAATCTTTTTTTATTCATGTTATTTTGCTTTGTTGGGCGGTTGCCCCAAACTGGTAACGATGTAATAAACGCTGCCTATGGTACAAGTCCAATCTGTTATGACTTTGTGTCTGGCTTTTTATCACGTGATTTATCTACTAATCAAAATACGACTTATACAATCTTAGCACTGTGTCCAACCAGTGACGTTCGACCGATATGAGCAGACTAGCGTCTGTATTGGTCCTATGTCCTCCTAGCCCGTCCACTTGAGTCCAGAACACCAATACCAGCTTCCACTATGCGATGCGAATCGAATCATTTACTTCAGCCAAAAAGTGGCTGTGAACGTGGGAGGCAGTAGTCAATAAACTGAACCTAGCTTAAGAACAGTAAATCGTACAATAATAAATTATAGGTCAAAATAAAGCTTATAATAAGGGGAATATAGATATACATAATCTAGTTACTGAACAGTCATACCATAAGAATATATAGATAATATTAGTCAATTAATATGTCTCAGAAGTTACTCGTGATTTAATCTTCACTCGGATATAACACAATCTGCTATTTGAGTAGAAAAACTGAGGATGATTAGAAAGCTTTTATTGACAAAATCGAATAGAAATATATGCATGAACTCATTCAAAAGAATGTATTTGTTTCTCTTAGATAATCAGGTCAAACCTTGATCAATAGTTGCGTGCGTTTTTCAGTATCTTTCATCTATTATCTGACCCTGAACTGATACGTTTGGTTGACCCAATCTATCGTCATGTGTTAACGATTCTGACCAATTTGACTTACGTCATATGAACACGTTTAAATGCTCCCTATTAGAAATGCTTTTTATTTAAACTATTTACAATCCTGTTAGCCGTAGTATTTAAACTAGCACAAGTCGGATTCTCTCTTAACCTGGTTTTCGGACTAGTTGACACTCCTCAACAGCCAAACCTGCAATCTCCATGTGCAGTTCAAACATAGGTCACCAAAATTCACTGTTTAACATCTTACTACTGAGTTGTTCTGCCAGAGACTGGCCTTCTGTGGGAACTGAGAAGTTCAAAGCTGACTGATCTCTTAGTAGATTTTTGGTAGTGATTAGATTATTTTAACGAACACATAAATTGTAATACATCAGGTTGAATGGCCGAAAATGTATTATAGTAATTTGATTCCCTCTAAGTCACGAATTGATTAAAGTTGAATATGTAAACTTTTGTATGGTAGCTCAGTGGTCTGAAAATCAAGCTCTTCCCATAAGACCTGAAGATCCTGGGTTCGATCGTTAGTGAGGTTAGAGATGCACACTGTTGAAGAGTAGTCCCATGCTAGGACGAAACAACAATCCAGCCCTTCCTAGTTTTCAATGGTTGTTTAACCATAGTATACAACTATGAAAATTCACCTATTCTTCACAAAACTCCTACACTTGATAATTTAAATATTGTCGACATGTACAGTATTCAAACCAGAATAGTTTCTGTTCCCGATGTATCGTTGTCGAATAAACAAGATGATTGTATTACTTGCTCTCTTTTGCCACTTGGAATTACTTACTATTCAATGGAATTGGTGTGAAAGGATTGTTGTTTTCTTTATATTCTAAATGATTCTAATCACTAAGTTTCAGCGCCACCGAATACCCTGGTACGACCAAGAGTAGGATCAGTTAGCTCTTCCTCTCGAAACGCTCTCACATGGCTACGCGTATATGGCCTCTTCCAGGGAAGTTCTACTCACTGTCTTCTTTCAGCGGGGGTTTTGTTTACGAAACTGAGGGGACAAAAAGCGAATGTCCGGCACTTTAACCGGGTTGGTGGACACGGAAAGTTCACCTAGGACAGTTGTAAAACCCTGATTCCAAACCAATGGTACACATGGGCTCCAGGATCCTGAAAGAACAAATGGCATATGAACCAATCGTTGGTTACTGGCTATTATGGAACTGCATTTCCTGACGTTGCTCCACTGTCTTGTGGATCTGACCTTTAGGTCGAAGGCTCCGGGTGTGATCACCTAAGAAAACCATCCGTTTCGGTTTGGGCACCCAATCAGTATCACAACCCTCACACAAATCAAATAAGATTCATGTGGTTCATATGTATCTGGTCCCCCCTTATACCAATATTTATGTGTTCCAATAAATAATAAAACTAAGTTTCAGTGTTTGAATACATTCATAAGCGTTAGATATCTTACTATCGTTTTGGTTATTCATAAAATGTTTATATCGTTCATTCGTAATTGCTGAATACTGATAAATCAATAAATATTCTTATAATATGAACTGATTCTCTGATTATTCTCCCTACTTTAGTTACATTCATTAAATTATACCTGTCGGCGTTGGGCTAAACAACGAAATTTTAACTCACCGGTTTCATACATGACTATCAGATTGTTGAATCGTTTTTTTTTCTTTTGCACCGTTATGAATATTCATGACTTTTTAATTCAAGTATCTAATTTGTCGTAGTTTTGATTTACCCTACATGATTATTTTGATCACCTTAATCAATCGTGCATAGTGTATACTCTATTTCTTACCCTCAGTATTACGTAATCATTATTCTACCCGATGTCACTGCATCCGTCCGCTTACAATAACAAATGTCTTATATTTGTTTTGTTTTGTTTTTGTACAGCGAATACTATTCCGTCAAAATCATTAATTTCATTAGACGATAAAATCGCTCAAATAGCTGGAAATTTGTCTATTTGTGACAGTTATTCATCCACACAAGCTGGTCGTATTTATCGTGCTCCCGATGGAAGTTTATCTACAATCAATTGGTCTGGAACTATGCCATGTGTTCAAGTTTCAACAGTATCTAATCAACAGATGTCACAAGTTTCAACTATTCATCAATCACCTTCTTTGAATCAAATAATAGGTCCAGTTAATATTAATCATCAACCAACTGCTTCGATTCCATTGAATCCGACTAATCCATGGGCTGCATCAACTCAGTCTAATGTGAGTTCATTCTCAAGTCGGTGCGCTTTTACTCTTAAATAAATTCGATATTTATGTAACTCAATTCAGGAGCTAAGTATTTTAATGTGGTAATTAAGTTTGTCTAGCATTTGAATCCAAGCATTATCAGTGAACAGTAGTTTCTAGTTTTTTTTTATTATTTACCTGTTGTCACCTCGTATGTTTTGTGTAATTTTTAATTATTGTCTGTTTTATTTATTTCACGATGCCAACTCCCACCTTGTTAATAGTTAAAAGGTAATAGTATTTCTTCTTGACCATCATCAACTGACCATGTTCTATCTCTCTGTTTTCAATATTGTCGGTGTTCCATCTTACTTGGGAGATCTAGTGGTCCTTCTGGAACACATTCCGTGTTTTAAAGGCTTACAAGCCCACCGTCTGAATGTGATTTTGTGGGGACCGTGGCTCACTGGTCTTTTTATACATAATGGTATCACACCGAAGAACAACTAAAAAAGTTCACAATTTTACTTGCCCTGTATATGTATAATCTACTTGCATACTAGTTAACACACAAACTTTCATACGAGCATCATTTGGCATACATGTAGGTTTATCTACCCTGTGAGCAAATATACGTCACATACACACTGGTAACACACAGATTCTATCCCATGCATCCCACAGAATACATGTAGTTGTATTCACCCACCTGGAAGGGTAGATGTTCACCGTTCCGTTTGAAACGTATTTGCTACAACAGAATATCTCTTATACATTACATTCATATTATTCAGTGCATAGATACCACCCCTGTACTTCCTGACACACACAAGCATAAACACTTGCTCGAGGGAGGTTGTTAGTCGGCTCACGCTAGTATTTGATACCACGTGTTGTTACTATGTCTTCGACCTGATGGATAGGTCGCTGATTTTGTTAAACATATGGCTGACATTTTGCAACTAATATTTCCTTTGTGCGACACCAAACGCATGCCTCTTGCACATATATACATGAACTACATAGGCTTGAGGACTTCTGAAATTCGTATTCATAAGCATGTGAATCAAATAGCTCGTTACAGTTAAGTGGGCCTCTAGTTGGAATCCGAGTTAATCAATCACTAGTCCGATCTCCATCTACTGCTTAATTTGGCTATCAGGGTTGCCCCCACTATCCAGCAGCGCTGTGAGGAGATCTTGGGTCGCATTTTGCTTCATTCTCTATAATGAAGGCCCTAATTCAATTATTACTAAATAGCTATCAAGCAGCATTATGGGTCAGTGGTTATCGTAATGTGTTTAGTGCCCTGATACGGTCGAAATTTAGGCAATTCTCCCCACAGGTAATATAGACATTGTCAGGGAATTCCTACTTATTATCTTCTTGTTGCGTTAGTATTGTTTACAAAATTGAAAGAACACAAAGCAAATATCCTTTGCTTTAACACCAGATTATTGATGAGTAAGTATAAAAGATCCATTTAGAAGAGTTGGATAAACTCTGATTCCGAGATGATATCTTCCTTAGAATAACATTCACATATTTTATTGTTTCATTAAGATTCATTCATTATCATCATGATAATATTGTTAGAATCCATGATTGAATTCTTGTTTCTTTCTTTCTTTCTTTCTTTCTTTCTGTCTTTTTCATCTTTCTATAGATTTCATATCCAACTCAATCATTTATGAATAATCCTATTCTATTGAATAATAATAATAATGGAATAGTTCATCGTTCAATGAATAATCCATTTCTTTGATAAAAAAATTTTTTATTTATCATCTAGGTATTCTGTTGGTTCAACCACTCCATATATATATGATTCCTTTCATTCACTCTTTCGCTGTTTGTTGCCATATTCATATTAGTCTACCTATGTAAGTATATGCGTATACAGTATATATATATATATATGTGTGTGTGTCTTTGTGTGTTTGTGTATCCATCATGAACGAATAAAAAAAAAGAGGAAAGACATATCCTTCCCTATCTCTTTATCAATTATTTTATTGATTAATCGATTGATTTCTTTATCCTGCCTTTCTTTATATATATATAGATGCATACATGTGTGTGTGTGTATTGTGTGCATGTCTATCCAACTGAATTTTTGTCTGTCATTAAGAAGGACACGGAGTTATAATTCACCTTTCTTTCTATGATTATTATTATTATTATTACTCTTAATAAGTAGTAAGTGTATAAATGGGGAAATAAGGATCCGTATAGTGTGTTGTTCTGTTTTGCACTCGAGTTGTGTTTGTTTCTTCCATTCATTCATTCATTCATTCATTTATTCATTTATTCTAAACTTACAGATGAAGAATTTTTACATGATTGTGTTTTGTGTGTTTCTATGCCGTTGATAATATTTTATGTTTTATATATATATATATATATATATATATATATATATATATATATATATATATATATATATATATATATATATATATATATATATATATATAGAATAATAATAATAATAGGTCTCTTTTTATTTTGTCACACAATAATGACCCCATTGTGTTCCAAAGATGTATATGCCTTTCTGTTTTTCTTCGATGTATGTTGTGCAGTGTGTGCAAGTATAATTAGTTATACATATATAGATGTATATTCTCTTAACATATTGTGACATTCATATCATTGAAATTATACCGACCTATGCTTACAAATATCCTATATATATATATACATTCGTCTTATCATATGGCCTATAGACGGTTAAATGAATTAACCTATTGTTACTATATTTAATGCCCCCTTCCTTCCCTCCCCTCCCCTCTTCTTCTTTTTTATGCTTTCATTTTACATCATCTGTTTGTTACAAATGAGATTTCTGTGTGTGTGTGTGTGTGTGTACGGGTGGGTTCCCAACTATTTTTATCTTTCTATTTAAATAAAATTGTCTTTTCACATTTGTCTGTTTACTGCTGATTAATAATACCCTACCCCTAGATCTATTATTATTACTATCTTTGGTCTTTGTTTCACATGTTCCAATAATTGTTTATCCCTTTTGAGTTCTTTCAGACACATATATATATATATATACCCCCACCCTCTCTCTCTCACATACTCTCTATTGACATATATGCAATTTCTTCTGTACTACTTTTATTTCGTTAATTGTATACAACAGACTGAAATTATATATATAATTTTCGTTTCTTTTTTCTCTTTATCTTCTCTTCTTTGTGTTTCTTTTTTATTTCATGATGAGTTTTATTCTTATTGAGCAGGTAGGTAACCCATTCCTTCGTGTGTTTTTTTTTCTTTTTCATTTCTCATTTTTAATAAATATACATTGATTATTTAATAAAAGTATTAAAATAATAATTAAATGAACTTTATTGGTCTAGCTTCAACTGACTCATGATTTCAATCTGTGAAAATTTCTAAAAATCTCCACAAACCCCTTCTGATAATAATAATCACCTGCTCATTAGTGACTGACTTCAAAAGATACTCCTGGAGTTCTAGTGGGAAGCCGTTACCAATGGAGTACAACCAGGTCTGTTGTGAGATATCAGCTCACTGAAGACAATGGTGTACGGTGGCGCAACTTTGTGGATTGGTTAAAGTTAGACATTAACACCGTTGGATGCCGGCTCAGTGGTCTAGTGGTTAAGTGCTCGTACGCGAAGCCAGTAGGTCCTGGGTTCGAGCCCCGCGTGGTGCGGGATCGTGGATGCGCAATGCTGAGCAGTCCCATACTAGGACGAAACGGCCGTCCAGTGCTTCCAGGTTTTCAATGGTGGTCTAGATTCAACTGACTCATGATTTCAATCTGTGAAATAACATTGTTCACTTTTCAATAAATACCCTATCGATTTTTTTTACTTTATTTCTGTTCAATATTCAATTCTAGATCACTTGATTGATGACTATATGAAATACACTTTGCAATATGTATATCATTATTAAAAGGCTAAATAATAAAATTCTCATCTCTTTTTTATACATTTGATGTGAATTACAATGTGATACACAAATGTTTGATTGTTTATTTTAGTTGCCATTTAGTGACAGATATCTAATTGATTCATAAAAAAAAGACAAGAAGTTAATCCATTCAATGTGTTATACACTCTGGTTCCATAACAACAACAAAAAAACCCATTCAACTTTTAGTAATATATGCACCAATTTACATTTGGATTATTTTCGTGGAGAACTTGTTTACTAAGCAACGGAACAACCTTCCATCTTAGTATAGAATAGATGGTATTTAGCAAGTAATAAGATCCAAGATACACATCCCTTCCTGTTCGAGACTCTTCAGCTACATATACCTGCATCTTAGAGTTAATGTTCACGCTGGGATTCGAACCCAATAGAGCTGTTTACTTCAAGTGCCATCGGTTTATCTATCTAGCTACTGAGTTCAAATAAACAATCACTTGTGCAACTAATATGAGTTTTAATTAAATTTGAAATGAATTAACTGCATCACCTTACGATGTTCCACTACCTTGTGGGTCAGACCTTCAGGTCGAAGGCTCCGGGTGTGGCCCCCCTAAGAGGAACACCTCCTTCGGTTTGGTCACCCGGTCAGTATTACAGCCCTCACACATATCAAATGAGATTTGTGTGGCGCATATGTATTTGGTGCCTCTTTGTACCAATATCTATGTGTTAAAATAAATAAATCAGGTAAGTAATCTAAGATATCATATGGTTACTATTAGTATATCTGAGATCGATAGTTTCCTAAGTATGATGTTTGAAATATTCAATTTTTAGAAGGATCCGATAGAAAATTATATCTTTTTACATACTTATTTAAATGTTCAATGAATAAAATATGTTTGCAGATTGAAAATGAAATACTGAACTGGTATTTTGGATTAATGTTGGAGACATTAGATCCTCAGAATTCACTTGGGAAAGGACCTGATTTTGTAATTTTATCTAGAAAATTTGAATTTCTCCGTTTTCGCGCCAAAAGTACTCTTGTCACCTTCATGTCGTATTTCCGACTTGGGAAATATCTTAAATGCTATTGATCCGTTGCGTCTTTTAGTATGCTATTTGGTAACTCTCCCCAAGGACTGTTTTGTACTGTATATATATATATATATATATATGTACGTTTTGAATTATGTTTGTTGTTATCGCTCGTTTCTGGCTGTTTTGTAGGATATACTTCCCCATTCCAAGCTTGGACTTCTCCCTCTAGTTAGCGAGGTTGGGACTCATCAATAGCTAGCTTACTGGTGTTTGGGTCACCGAGTGTTGTTTCTCGTTCTCGGATTAAGTGAATTCGTGATAGCTTCAGCCCTAGCAATTAGATATATATATATTTTTTAAACAATGCACACACGTACACTGATACAGAGTATCGAATGGATCGCTTTTAGATAGTATGGTACTCTAGAATGGTACAGATATCCTTCCAGTACATTGAAATATTCATTAGTTCACTAGTTGATATTAGTTCATATTAAACATCATGTTAGAGGGGATCTGACACTGTCTAAATAGATCAATGATAATGTCTTTTAATGTTAAACTGGGTGATGTGAAGTATCAGTTCCTTCAAAGACTAAAGGTATACTTTGTTGAAAAGTGACCAACTAGCAGAAAACTTATAAAATCTGTATGTTACAGATAATAAACAAAATGACTAATGATAATAGGGAAAAGATAAATCCGATGACTAATCAAAAAAAGGGTAGTTTATATCAATTTCTTAAGTCTAGACAAATGACCCCTTATTGAGAATTGTCTAGTGTATTTGCGATCTTCATATCCTATCAGTAAATTTGATTGAAGTAACTTAGTCTGTATATACATCTATTTCTCGTTGTATGAATGTATACTACGATCTGCTTGTGATAATAACAATAATAAAGAGGAAGTAAACAATCAAGTCGTGCATATTTCTCATGACAATTATAGTCTTCATCATAGAATGATTTGTTTTTCGTTAGTACATTGATTATTTATGGTCGATAGAATGTTCTGAACAAATAGATATTCAGATGGGCATTTTTGTGGAGATTGTAGTAATTTCAATGGTTAAGATCATGAGTCAGTTGAAGCTAGACCACCATGGAAAACTTGGAAGCACTGGACGAAACCAGTAGGTCCTGGGTTCGAATCTCACAGGGGGCGAGGTCGTGGATGCGCACTGCTGAAGAGTCCCACAATAGGACGAAACGGCCGTCCAGTGCTTCCAGGTTTTCCATGGTGGTCTAGCTTCAACTGACTCATGATCTTAACCATTGAAATAGATGTTCGTCATCATTTGTGGTGTTGTCTCAACACTCAAGAATTACATGCTTATACTACTTGGTACAATAAAGAAATCAATTAATGATAGGACTGTAAACTATCATTCGAATCATACTGTTCAAATTCGGCAATGAAATATAGTTTCTTCCAAGATAATGCAAACACACAGTTTACATCAATAGTTTATTCATAGGAAGTATCATTTACACTATTAGTTTGTTGTCAACAGAAAAATCATTAAGGATTATTCAACTTTCAGGGGTTTCCATAGAATAATTCAATGTAGTTTATATAGGAAGGAAATCAACATATTGATTCAAGACATCTCAATTGTTACCGCTGAATAAAAATCACAACAAGGATTGTTAAACTTAACCTAGCATTGTAGTCTAACAGTCAGCTAACACTACGGAGAGTTTTTGAACGTCGTTGAATTTCATAGCTTACATCACAGACTGGTAAGCTGTCTCGTTCTAGTATTACATTTTTTAGCAGTGCACATCCACTATCTGATCACGCCGGCTGAGTCAGTTACCCATCGATGAAGATGGCTGCACAATATTCCTAATTGTTTGAAGCTTAGCATATAAGACATTAGACGCTGACTCAGTGGTCTTTTTGAGACTCGAAAGTCCTGTAGTTTGATCTTCGATTATGTTGTGAGTGTGCACTGCTAATGAATTCTATACTAGGGCAAAATAGTGTTCCAATACTTCCCAATTTTCCATGATTGTTTAACCCAAAATCATTCTGTGATGTAAACTGTTAAAGTTGGCTAATAATTATCTGATATTAACATCATTATATTTTTGGTAATACATACATTTGTTTGTTAGTCATCTATGTAACTCTTAGATAACAGTCACTCATAGTAGTAAAATCAAATTACGAATAATGAGATAGTGTAAAATTGACTTAATAAAAGATAGGAATAGTCTATGTTGGTTAGTGATAATACTATCTAAGGGAATTAAATTTCCGTAAACATAAATAAAATGAACTTTAACATTTCAAATTCATGAGCCGATTGATGTTAGACCACCATTGAAAACCTGGAAGCACTGGACGGCCGTTTCGTCCTATTGTGGGACTCCTCCACAACACCATACTGATAATTACTATGTGCTCACTGACGACTAGCTTCATGAGGGAAGTCTCGGACTTCTAGTGAGAAACCGTGACCAGTGGAGCTAATCCGTGTCGGAAAGAGACAGATACCTACCTCAGTACCATGGAAGATGGTTGTGCAATTTCGTGGATTGGTTGATGTCAGACATTAACACCATTGGATGCTTAGTGGTCTAGTAGGGAAAGCATTCGCGCGCGAGACTGAAGGCCCTGGGTTCGAATCCTGCGAGAGGGGTCGTGGATGCGCACTGTTGAGGAGTCCCACAATATGACGGAACGGCTGTTCAGTGCTTCCATGTTTTCAATGGTGGTCTAATATCAATCTGTTCATGATCTCAGTCGAAAACGTAATAATCTATAAAACATTCTACTGATAATCTCAAATTCATCCTAAATTCGAAACCCAGTCTTAGAATTCACATTGAGAAAAAAATCAGGATCATACATTTCATTCTTTAGTATGTTTCTCATAAGACGTAATGATTGGTCTCTTTAAAGATCCATCCAGTTTGTGTAAATCAATAGGAAACAGGTTCTTATTCAGTCTCTTTGTTAGCAACTATGCACCATTTTTAGTTCTCATTTCTTTACAGAAGAATTTGTATCTTCGAATAAGTATTTTTAAGAATAAATCCCCCTATCGTTTTTTAAACAGAAAAATATGAAACATACAACAAGAAAACCGACAGTATCGCACTTAAAATTTAAAGGGGACTAAATAACATATATATTGGAGAATTGTCTATATATAGATCGATAAAGTTAAGATGGTGGTTGGAGGTAGGTCAACAGGAAACCCTGGACCCGGGTTTCGTGCTACTTGGCACTCTTCAGCAACGTGTACGTGTAATCTTTAAGGGAACTGATGCTTCCTGACGGATTCGATCCCGTGTCGCTTAGCTTCACAGTCAGAGATGTTACCACTGAGCTATCCGAGCCACGACTGACCACATTTAGGACTGAGGTGGGTGGTGATCAGTCAATTGTAAAAGATCGATTAAGTGAATAGTTAAATTTAAGAAATTATGAATTATTTTTTAAATATGCAAAGTACTATTCTCGTCATCTGGTCTCATCCGTATTTTTTTTATCCATTTACCTATTGACGTAGAGTAATGTTGACTGACTCCAGTCAGCACATGGTTTCAACAAGTGTTAGAATTTAATTTTACAAGGAACAAAATGAATGCGGTTAGCCGTTTTATCATTGAATGTATTAATCGATTTTGAACATCCAGCTAACTTAAATATTAACTTTATTGTTTATATAACCAGTTCAATTGTCTGAAGTCAATGTCTGAACATTCATAATTGTCAGATAGATTTTGTTACATAATGCATTATTATATTCATGTTCCAAACGAAGTAGGACTTAAAAGTCCCAAGGGAATACAGTCATCTTTCCAAGAGTGTTTTACTGACTCCAAAATGTACATTTAATATGGTGATGCTCTAGTTGTCGTTCATATGTTTGAAACCTGTCAGAAAATCCTTGATTAGAATGTAGTATACCTCTAGTAAGTGACACCAGAATTTCCGATGTGAGAGTTAAATAGAATAAATGCTAGAAAACAAGATCGCTAAACATCTTCAAGTCTAACAGTGTAAATTGTACACGATACAACATGTAATCGAATTGATGTAGTCGAGTAGCTTTGGAAATGAACAAAATCTTGTTTACTCAGTAATATAGAATTAAAAGGGTAAAATCTAATCAGCATGAAATTTGGTCAGTGTGATCTTAGAAATATGTATTGACTTAATACTTTATTGGCTAAGAACTACTAGATCGAATTAATTTGACTTTACATAAGTCATATAAACAACAGTGTATTCATTTTAAGCGAAGATGGATAGTGGCTAGCAGTGGATACGGTACTAGGTTCGAGTCCCAGAGTGAACCTAAACTCTGAGATACAGGTACCTCCAGCTGAAGACTCCTAAATAGGACGAAATGCGGGTCGTGGATTTCACTGCTATCCACTATCCATCATTACTAATAATGCTTGTGAATTAAGGCGATATCGAGGTAATCCTCACAGGATGTACATATGCCAACAATAGACTGATCAATTGCAGTCCTAAACATCAATGGGAAGATACAAGTAAACAATACCAAGTTTATTCATTTATTATTTTGATTTATTTACGGGATCAAGTAAATCATTATCAGCAGTTTTGTGTTTTAACTATTTGTCCTCGCATTCAAGGATTTTTAGTAACAAGTTACCGAGTCAGCTTTATAATGGATAGTGGTTAGCAGTGAAATACATAACGCACTTTTCGTTCTATTTGTGACACATCAACTGGATGTACCTCCATCTCAGAGTTGATGTTCACTCTGTGACTTAAACTCAATTGTACCGTTCGCTTCAAACACCACTTAGCCAGTCTCTATATAGACTCAATAACTAAGTGGATAATGTGATAGCGTTTGAAGAGAACGGTAATAGATTCGAGTTCCGGACTGTATACAACTCGAGGATTCAGTTACATCCGATCGATGAGTTCCTAATGGGATAACACGCACATCTTGGATTCCACTGTTAGCTACCATCCATCTATGTTTATAACATTTACTAATGCTGGAAAAAAAGATTATCGATTAATGGTTTCCGATAATTATTTACACTTATGATACGATATATTGATTGATGTAACACTGTAAACAACCAATCACGTTAAGGTCTATATATATATTTTTTATTGATTATTTATTACTTCCAACTGATTAACCTGATGATGGTAGGTTTTATGAGTTTTGGATTAAGAAAAATTACCGCTAATCACACTAGCAACTACATCTCATCACTTATAGTGTGTTTAGATTAGCACAAGTTAAGGTGATTATGTTCAATGTTGAAAAGACATGCAATACAATCCATTTAAACGATTTCATTAATCACTATGTTAATCATTGTTACATATTCAGGATTTTAGTGAATTCATATCTAAAATATATTGACTGTTCAAACAATCTAATTTATAGGGAGCGACTAACATCTCGTTTCCTATTTCATAATACTGATTTGAAGCAGACGATCAAGTTTTCGATATGATGAATAATTTGAATCAATGACAGTCTCAATTTATGGTATTGGGTGATGATTAGAAATGACTGACAGCAAAGATAATATGGATGGACAACATTCGTTTTGATAAAATTTCATCATAGCGCCATATATATATGGGGCTGAAAACAGTGGATGAAGGGTTGAGCAAGATCATGAATCGATTGAAGTTAGAAATTAACACCGTTGGATGATGACTCAGTGGTCTCGAGGTTAAGTGTTCGCACACGAGACCGAAAGTCATGAGTTCGAGTCTCGTGTGAGAGATCGTTGATACGCATTGATGAGGAGTCCCATGCTAAGATGAAACGGCCGTCCAGTACTTCCAGGTTTTCAATGATGGTCGAGCTAAGATAGACTTGCGATTTCAACTGTGAAACGTGAAGTTATCTAACACAGTTGTACGATATGTTATTTATTATTATTTGAACAAACAAATATTGGTACAAAGGGGCACCTAATACATGTGCGTCAAACAAGTCGCTTGATCTGTATGTGGGCTATGATACTTCCAGGATGCCCAAGTCGAAACAAGTGATTACCTTAGGTGGCCACATCCGGAACCTTTGATCTAAATGTTTGATCCACAAGGCAGTGAAGCAACTTCAGAAGATGCAGCCCAGTGATCAGCAGTTGATTCATACACCATTTGTTCATTCAGGATCCTGGTGCCCATATGCACCATTGATTTGGAATCAGGGTTTACCAACTCCCCTAGATGGATTCTTTATATCCATCAACCTGGTTAAAGTGCCGGACATTCACTTTTCGCCCTCTCAATTTCGTAAACAACACCCACCACCACAAGAAGGTAATGAGTAGGACTTCCCTGGCAATGGCTGTATTCTAGTGGCCATGTGAGAGCATTTCGAGAGAGAGAGTGAGAGCTGACTCTCTCCACCCTCGACCGTACCAGAGCATTTGAGGACAGTACAATATGAACATTAACTATTTGAAATTAATTGAATATTCCTTTATAAACTTTAATATTTAAATTATTTGCATAGAATTGGATCCAATTTCATTGATTCATATGGATCTTTTTATTCAACTATTTTTCCTCTTATTAATTTCAACAGTTCATTTAATATATATATATATATACATTTATATTCTGACCAATAGCGGCTTAAATGAACAAAGTGTACTAATGACCTTGAAGTCAATATTGATTATTATTTTTGTTAAAAAAATCGATAAA
The DNA here is from genome assembly GCA_944470365.2 of Schistosoma intercalatum. Lineage (NCBI taxonomy): Eukaryota > Metazoa > Platyhelminthes > Trematoda > Strigeidida > Schistosomatidae > Schistosoma > Schistosoma intercalatum. The sequence goes on along the minus strand of OX103728.1, from coordinate 3,483,649 downwards.
ATAACATTTATTTACTTTAATCGTTAATTGTATATTGTAGGATTGTTTGTTTTTTTTTAGTTCCCATTTTATCTAAATATTGGACAATGATGAAATGGAATTTTGTATAGAAAAGTTGAAATGTGTAAAAAAAAAGATTCTTTAATTTAATAGTTGTGATCATCATGAATCAATTGAAGCTAGATCACTGTGGAAAACCTGGAAACGACCTGGACGGTCGTTTCATCCTACTGTTGGACCTTTATCTATGTTAACAATGTTGAGATTAGATGGTGGTTGGAGGTAGTCAACAGGAAACCCTGAACTTAAGTTTCGTGCTACTTGGCACTCTTCAGCAACGTGTACCTGTAATCTTTAGAGGAATTGATGCTTCCTGACAGACTCGATCCCATGTCACCCAGCTTCCCAATCAGAGATGTTACCACTGAGCTATCCGAGCCGCGACCGACCTCCTGTATGACTGCGTTGTAATCACAATTGATTGATCAATGGGTGGTGATCAATGTCATGCGTGTCAAGTCCTTATTTAGTGCAGATCGAATGCTATCGATCATGTTGCAATGTGGTCACTAGTCTAGGTGACTCGACATTGGTCGATAATATTCGATCTGCACTAAGAAGGAGTTCACACACATGACATTGATCACCACCCAGTGATCAACCAATTGTGAAGTTAACAATGTGTTTACCCTCATTAGAAATAAAGACACTATGTTTAACATATAAAATATTGATTACATAATTACAAAAAAACCCGATTTATTAAGTCGTTAGTTTAATGTCAGTTTGTGTTAAAAAGACATTCTGTAATATTAGCGCTTACTTAGAAGCAGGAGCGATCTGAACACAACAATACAACAGTCAGGATCAATAAATGCCTGGAATCATAGAATTTTACCTTAGACTAATAACTTATAAACTCTGCCGGTCCTAAGCCCGAGTAAGGAAAAACGATTAGACATGGAGTCAACAACTCTATATCGTAGAAAACAACCTAACTAAAAAAACGTTAATAAGATTTGTCGTGTATAGAGTAAATCACGACACTATGGATCATTTTTAGACAATTTGTTCAATAGAACTCGTCACAATACATCAACTTCATTGATTATGAGAAAGCATTGACAGTGTGGATAGGATGACCTCACGAAACTATCTTCGACACTATGGTGTAGCTGAGAAGGTTTCTATCATTATATGGAACTCATCCGACGGACTACAGTGTAAAGTGGTGCATAGAGGACAGCTAACAGACACATTCCAAGTGAAGAACAGTGTCAGATAAGGATTATTACTCTCCCCCTGCCTCTTTCTTCTAGTGGTTGACTGAATTATGAAGACTTCGATATATGAGAGGAAGCACAGAATACAATGGATAACTTGCATGCAACTAAATGATTCGGAATTATCAGATAACATGTCCCTTCTATCCCATACACACCAATAAATGCAGGTGAAGACAACCAGTGTAGTAGCAGTCTCTTCATCAGTAGGAAAAGACGTTGGAGGTGGATAGTACCATACATTGAAGAAATCAGCAAACTGTATCACGAGAAAAGCTATAACTTGGAATCCTGAATAGAAAAGGAAAAGAGGAAGACCAAGGAACATATTGCTTCGGGAATTGGAAGCACACATGAGAAGAATGAATAGCAACTGGGAAGGATTTCCCAGGATAGATTTGGATGGAGAATCTTGATGGGTATCCTGTGCTCCACGATGGTTAATATACGTAAGTAAGTACGTAATAACTCGGAATTCATTAATTATTGAATCTCGATAATACTTTGGGTTCATATCTATGTCGACATTATTATGAACTGACGTACTGTAAATAAGGCTAAAACAGTTAACTAGTAATTAGTAATTTTCGAGTGGTTCTCTATTATGTTAATGCTTCACAATTGAAGTAAACAATCCTTTTAATAACGTTGAAAAGATTAAGACCAATATTGCTTGTTTCATTGTGATTATCTGAGCTTTATCAGCTGAATATATTAGATCCAAATGAGTACCGGTATGTCAAAAAAAAACTAGAAAGGAGTCTTTTTAAAAATTCTAAAGCTTTATCAACAGGATTGCTGTGTTATGACAACTTTAGTCTTAATTAGGATGATGTTATCTTTAGCCGTTGATCAGTTAGATTGAGTTATACATGATCTCCCACATTGTTTCTAGTTAGAGATTGTATTGGAAGGTAGTATTTCATCTGTGAACGTTGCAAACCTTAATAGACTACTGTTCTTAAGACTGGTATGGCACATCTACGGTAACCATCTATTATGTTAACAATAATAGTAATATAAAGAATAACTAAGAGTAATACTGTGGTGTGTGCTACTTATATTGACATAAGTAGTATATGATGTTAGTCGTCAATAGATGGTCTGGCAGCAGAGAGACAAGACAATCGAACAGTCAAGAATCGAAACAGAATGCAATTTGTATGAAAATGCAAGAACAATGAAGTCTAAGTCATTTTGAGACACTCGATGGACATTTTGCAAATTAAGTATTTACTTTATGATTGTTAGATTCTATTAACAAGTCCTGTAATTTTGTGCCAAGTACATTCGATTGTCCCCACTGGTGTTCTTGTTCCCTACAATACTTCTGAAACTTAGTTTTTAGTTCGCAAAAATCATTGACGGTTAGTCTAAGCTGAGAAAGAAGTTGTTGACTTGGTGATTATTATCTGTGAGATAACTTCAGTGAATGGTTCGAAATTTTATAACAGTACAGGTAGAACAAACCAGCTTCCAGCTAAAGAAGAAATTAGGAAAGACAATGGGAATGGATCGTCAAACTGCATCACGAGGCAAGCCCTAACACGGAATCCTGAAGGGAAGCGGAAAGAAGGAAGGCCAAGAAACACATTACATCGGGGAATAGAAGCAGATACGAAAAAGATGAATAACAACTGGAAGTAGCTGGAAATGATTGCCCAGGACAGGGTTGGATGGCGAATGCTGGTGAGCGGCCTATGCTTCTTCACGAGGAGTAACAGGCGTAAGTAATTAAATGAGTAAGATACTTCTACAGATACATTCAATTAACAGATAATGAATTGGATAGAATGAGCCTATTTAATTCCACTTCTATACAATAGTTAACGGATACTTTTTGACTGATGATTTGAAGAATATCTAATTTGCTTTCTAATATTTTCACATTTATCATCTGTCAAATAAATCCTGAATTCAATATCACTCATCATCTACAACTGACGTTTCGCAAGGAGTTATAGTCATAGACACACAACATAACCATTTCTATAATCCCATGATATATGAGGTGATGAAGAAGATTTGTAGTTCAGGTGGATGATTTTGATGAAGTTTTGTTCTTTGAGCTGAATGATTTGGTTGTGAAGCTTTCATGGTTATAGTGAACGACATCATAAGCACAAACTTCAGGTAGAAATCCCATGATATAATTAGTTTATCATTTCTCTAAAAATCTATACTCATTTTTAAGCAAACATGGATTGTGGCTAGCAGTGGAATCCAGGACGCGTGTTTCGTTCTATTTCGGACTCGTCAGCTAGATATAACTGAATCTCAGAGTTGATGTTCACTTCGGGACTTGAACCCAGTACCATTAGCTTTAAATGCCATCGCATTATCTACTTAGTTACTGAGTTCTGATAGTCATCTGTCTGTGCAATAGAGGGAAGTTTAAATTCACTTAGTGCAAAACAATACCAAGTGAGAATTCAGTTGGATGAAATGCGCCTCCTGGATTCTGCTTCTAGTCACTATCTATCTTTGCTTGAAAAAGCTTGTGACTTAAGTTTATATCGAGGTAATCCGTACAGGATGCACATATGCTGACATGAGACCGATCAATTGCAGTCCTATATAACAATAAGAACATACGAGTAAAAACAACATCAAGTGAATGTAAACTTCACTCCATTGCACAAGCAAGTGGATATCAGAACTCAGTAACTAAGTGGATAATGCGATGGCGTTTGAACTGAACGATACTTACTGGATTCGAGTCCCGGAGTGAACATCAACTCTGTGATGTAGGTACATCCAATTGACGATTCCCAAAAATGATGAAACCCGTGTCAAACTGGATTCTCCTGCTAGCCACTATCCATCTTTGCTTAAAAACACCAAATGAATTTAATCTATACGCATGTTTGTAATAATTAATTGGTTAGTGTAATAAGCATATCACTGGTCACATTGTTTATGTATTACTAAGGTCAAGTAAAATGAAATGTGTTTTTTCTATCCTTATGGTTTGATTGGTCAATTTCTCATTGTATGAAATGATCATTGTTCTTGATTCTATATAGATCCGTCTGAAAACCAATGTAGTTTGTTGTCTTTGTATGTAGTACAAATTCATCATTGGTCATCTTTGAGCAGGTGATATTATTGTGTTTGTAGTTGATGTGACTTGTGGAATTTGTCCCTATCCTAACTCAACTAAACAAGTTTAAAGTTGATCTGTTAAATATCTATTAGCAACTTGATAGTTCATTCTTGGGTATTCTTATTCCATTCTATTTGTCATTTATTTATACGTCTACTTACCTATTCTAATTTCATTCAACTAATTATTTGCATGAATGGTATTTTACTCTATACAAGACCGAGTTGTTTTCAAGTTGCGGATGATGCTCAATTGTAAGTGATTCCAACCTAGGACGTGACAGCTATCCGATACTCTGTGGTTTTAAATCATCTTTCAGTTATATCTATACTGGCTGAAAATATTGTCACAGATTTATGAGAGGAATTTTCAAACCTGTATTACGACGATTAGCAAAGCAAGGACAGCATTCCTACACTTGAAAAACATATGGAACTCAAAACAACTTTCAACCAATATCAAAGTGAGAATCTTTAATACGAATGTCAAGGCAGTTCTACTGTACGGAGCTGAAACTTGGAGAACTACAACAACCATCATCAAGAAGGTACAAGTATTTATAAATAGCTGTCTACGCAAGATACTTAACATCAATTGGCCGGATACCATCAGCAACAGCCTTCTGTGGGAGAGAACAAACCAGCTTCCAGCTGAAGAGGCAATTAAGAAAATATGATGGAAATGAATAGGACATACACTACGCAAATCGTCAAACTGCATCACAAGACAAGCCCTAACATGGAATCCAGAAGAAAAGCGGAAAAGTAGAAAGCCAAGGAACACATTACATCGGGAAATAAAAGCATATATGGAAAGGATGAATAATAACTGGAAGTAGCTGGAAATGATTGCCCAGGACAGGGTTGGATGGAGAATGCTGGTGAGCGGCCTATGCTCTTTCACGAGGAGTAACAGACGTAAGTAAGTAAATATTACAGGTCCTACACGAATCTACCAATTTTCACTTTATTAACGGAATAGTGTATTTTTAAGACTATTCAAAAGGGAGAGAAATACATTCACAGAAAATTGAATTTTCGGTTCTGGGTTCGAACGTCACAAAGTGGGATTATGGATGCACACTGTTGAGGAGTCTCACAATAGGACGAGATGGCCGTCCAGTGCTTCCAAGTTTTTCATGATGGTCTAACTTCAATTGACTCATGATCTCAACTATTGAAATTCACAAAACGACTTTAAATTTCTGTTTATTTCTTTGATTTGTTATTATAATCTAGCATAAGCTGTAAACCTATGGGAAACCAACGGATATTTTCATTTATTTCATCATACTTCAAGACTCATCACTTTGCGTACTCAACGGGTCAAGTTTTCTTATTTCAGTAGTAGGATGCGTATTATAATAAAGAAAATTACACTAACAAGTTGGAATTTTCAACATTGAATTTTGATAATGATTGACCTAGACATATTTCCGTGTAATTGGATTTTAATCAGAGAAGGGTTTTTGTGGATATTATAGTAATTTAATAGTTGAATTCATCAGTCAATTGAAGCTGTATCACCATGGACGGCAGTTTCGTCCTATTGTGGGACTCCTCCACGATCCCGCCTCGCGAGATTCCAGTCGAGGATTTGAGTTTTGTAAACTTTTGGTCAGCAAAATGAATGAGTCATACGTAATTTGAATGGGTTTATTTGGCTTGTTAATTATATTTACACCGATTTTATGTGTAGCAATTTTGATGAATTTCATTGTGTAGAATATCTGTTGGCTGGATACCATCGACTAGCGATGAGTGAATTCGAATTTAAATGTGTAGTTCCCGTTCGTAGGATGATAATAGTCAAGTCGTGAAATGATATCTGCATCGACGGGTGATATTCGTTGCTGTACTGCAATTGATAATAATCATAAAATTTGAAGTCAGTGAACGTTGTCGTCTGCGTTATGACAGATGCATTGAATTATCATTAAATATGTATTAGTAGACTGACCAGAGGAACAGAATAGTGACTGAGTAGACGAGGTACATAGAGTCGTATTCCTTTTTGGTCATGAAGCCTAGAGTGGTTTGAGGGAGATGCACTCGATCTCGTTTGTTACAAAACCGTACCAAGGCATGACAAAAATACCAATACATATGATTAACGATGGCGACTTATGAGACTGACTTGGATGTGACGAACAAGAGTGTATCTTTGAGAGGCTAGCTCTAAACTCTATGTTCTGATATACCGAGCGATGGGTATAGAATAGAATAGTAGTTGCAGTACTCGAATAGCGTTTTCCAGTGATAAGTGATGCAGAATGTAGTTATGCACGTGGAAGAATAGATAAAATGAGCGTAATGGTTACTAATCAGCTAGTTAGAAGCATCCACAGACATAATAGGAGACGATTTCGAAATGAAAAATGTATGTTATGATAATATAAATTGCTGACCTCGACTAAGTGAATGAATGTAATATTAGATCAAAATGACACGAAAGAAATTGGAACGAACTCGCTTAAAGCAGGAAAATTTCACGTTTTCGAATAGCAAAAATATCTCAATGAGTTCTAGATGTCATTACGTGGAGTGGAATTTTCATAAAATGATAATTTGTTCGGTGATATGATTGCGAAAATGTCATAATTTAATGACAGCACGAACAAGATTAATAATTTCACATTCGGTCATGATATTGACAATAATATAGTAATAAGCATATAATGGAACAAACCGACGAATGGATCAATGAGAATAGTTGACATGAGAACAAAGTAACAATAAGATTTGTGCATGTCCATGTCGTGCTGCACAGGCTTTGCTGAGTGCGCCAGATTAGAGATTGAGTTGGACCCGTTGAGTGTGTTCGTCGAATGTATCAAGTGCAGAAATCTCTTCATCAACGTAGCTTGCTGCGTTAGGTTCGTCGCCGGCGGGCTCACCACTTTTGTGGAGGTCCGTAGTTCTGCCGTCGTTTAGATCGAACGATGTTGTCGAACGGGCCCTCCATTTTAGTGGCTCGTGGATCTGACTCCTATTTAGATCGTATAAATGTTTGCTATCGCCTATTCTCGTATATCATTGTCGACTTGAATCGCGTTAGTCAATAACGGAATTAAATGAGTCGAATAACGAGAATTGACTTGTGAATGCATATATCTTGTACATGAAGCGAATGAAACAGAGCAGAGCACAATGACACGCAGGGAAGATGGCTGGGAAGCCAACTCCATTTTAGTCAAGCGTTACTCAATATTTATAGACAAAATTAAGCTAGAGACATGTGATTAATAGGATAAGAAGGGCACACACATATACGCTCATATAAAAACAGTCAAGACTGATAAGCGAATAATTGACAAGGTCAAAATATAACTCAAGTAGAATGAATAGAGTGGAATGTCCGAAAGCTAGGATAAGATATATGGGCTTAAAATAATGACTGACACTACACCATCAGCAATAGCCTACTGTGTGAGAGGACAAACCAGCTTCCGACTGAAGAGGAAATTAGGAAAAAGTCTTGAAAGTGGGTAAGAAATAAATTGAGGATATCACGAGGTAAGCCCTAACTTGCAATCCTGAAAGGAAACGGAAAAGTGGAATGTCGAAGAACACGTTCCATTGGGAATCGGAAACAGACATGAGAATAATGAACGGCCGTTTCATCCTATTTTGGGACTCTTCAGCCGATAACTTTTTGAATGGAATACTCTCAGTTCAAGGACTTTTGATGTATATCCAGCAACAACAAAAACGGGATGAATTACGAGGACAAACAAACTTATTCTCTTTTTTCATATCAGAATAAAACATTTGTCTAATTCTATTTCAATTATTTACAACATACTTCTGCTTTGAGATGATTTAATTCTGAGAAGTTAGTAATAAATATTGGTACTTATGTCGATCTTATAAGCTAATCGTCAAGGTACTCTGTTTTTTGTAGTTACCGGTACATTTTCTAAATTGAATTCATGATATAAGAATAGTGAAAGGAATCAGTGTTAGTAAGAACACTACCATGATAGAATTCATTTAGTTCAAAATTCATCTTACAGTTAATGAAGGATACTGGGTGAAAACGGCCTGAATATCTCTACTGCTTCTTGTTCAAATTCAAGTTTAATAATGCCTATAGTCATTGATTTATATTTCTGTTAAGACTTTATGTAGGGTCAATACAAATCAACAGGTTCTTTGAATCAAGAATGAATGTGATCTACCGCTGAGATAGGAACATCATGAACTGAAATCATACAGTCATATTAGTGAACACTTTTATTTTAAATCTATGCAATCCAGTTTATTTTATTTTTATTTCAACACATAAACATTGGTACAATGAGGCACCAAATATATATGTGCCACATATATGAGGGCTAGGATGCTGCCCTGGTGCCCGAACCGAAGCAGATGGTTTTCTTAGGAGGCCACACCCGAGACTTTGACCTAAAGGTCTAATCTATGAGGCAATGCAGCAACGTTAGGAGATGCGATCTTATGGTAGCTGATAGTCAAGAATAGGTTGATTCCCATTTTTTCATTGAGGATTCTGGAGCTTATGTACACCATTGGTTTGAAATCCGAGTTTTCCAACTCCAACATGTCCACCAACCAGGTTAAAGTGCCGGACATGAGCTTTTCATTCTTTCAATTTCTTAAAAAACAGTGATACATCGAGGAGGTAGTGAGTAGAACTTCCCTGGTAGTGGCTGCATGCACGTAGCCATGTGAGAGAATTTGGAGAGGGAGGGCTGACTCTTTCCACTCTCAGCCGTACCAGGCATTCATAAAAAAATCAGATTAGAGACTATGGATAACACACTAGTGGAGAGTTTGAACTTCATAGGCTCGTTTCATATCCAATTAAAATTATTCTTAGAATTGATATTTAAGAAAATAATCGGTGAGAATATAATTTATGGATGAACCAATCAGATTTATGATAAAAGGTCTTGGATTTCAGAGCGAAATTCTTCATCCATTTGGCTAAATCGCGTCTTGACATTTTAGCTAATGTCAGTTCATGATGAAAACTTCAAATATAATTTCTAACCATAAACATCAAGTGTAAATCACAATCCTTATCCTTCACACAGGTTTAAAACCCTCATTCAGCCCTAGTCAGACATTCGCAAGGACACTTTAGCGTCGCTCAAAAATCGTCCATAAATTATAGTCTCACCAAATAATCTACTGACCAACTGTTGAATCATCAGCAGAATTATAATGGATTGGTTTGTATTTGAATTAATATAAAAAGCAGATTAAAAAGAGAAAAACAATTTATGTACTAAAATGCTTCGTTGCTCATTTCATCTTGACTTGGTTCCCAACAGTAAAACATCACGTAATGGACAGTATACTGAAGTATCACAATCTTATCAAACTTTCAGAAACCGACTTATGAAAAACTATTGAAGAAATTAAATTTATTAACTGGTTAGATTACAATAGTAACAATCCTTTAAGATGAATGGAATAAATAATGGTAGATGAACTACTTATTAAATTAACCAGGTCATAATAAAAAACGAATATGGTCATTTTATATGTTACATATAATCAAAGAGGGGTTTTATGGAGATTGTAGTAAGTCAATAATTGAATTCATAAGTCATTTAAAGCTATATCATCATGAAAAATCTGGAAGTCCTGGACGGCCATTTCATCCTATTGTAGGACTCCTAAGTAGTACGCATCCACGATCCCGCTTCACGAGATTCAAACCCAGGAGATAGGAACTCACTTAACGGTAGACGATGGCACAATTTCGTGGACTGGTTGAAGTTAGACATTAACACCCTTGGATGCCGGCCGGTTCAGTGGTTCAGAGGCTAAGTGTTTGCGCGTGAGACTGATAAGTCCTGTGTTCGAATCTCGCGAGGCGGGATGATGTGAATCATAACAATGAATTAAGCCAAATTCAAGGTGGTGTTTCAAAAGTAAATGATAAGTAACTTAATAGTTGAATTCATGAGTTGATCTAAGCTAGACCACCATTGAAAACCTGGAAGCACTGAACTGCCGTTTCGTCCTAGTATTGTGGAACTCACCAGCAGTACACGTGAGCGACCCAGCACGCAGGATTCGGACATGGGACCTAACGGTCTCACGCGCAGATACTTAAACTCTAGACCACCGAGCCGGCCGGCATCCAACGGTGTTAATGTCTAACTCCAACTAATCCACAAAAGTGAACGACACTTCCACCATTATGTTCAGTGAGTTACTATCTCACAACAGACTCGGTTGAACTCCACTGGTCACTGCTTCTTACTAGAACCCCGAAAAATACCACTTGAAGCCAGTCACTAGTGAGCATATGATGCTTGTTATGAGAAGAGATGCGCATTGCTGAGGAATCCCACAACAGGACGAAACGGCCGTCCAGTTCTTCCAAGTTTTTGATGTTGGTCTAGTTTCAATTGATTCATAAATTCAATTGTTATATTACATATAGATGAAGAAATAACGTGACAGTGAAATGAGTACAGAATAACAAACAACCAACCAAAAAGAAAAATTGAGGTCATTGAATAATCAATGAATATTCTTCAATGAATGTTAAACCAACTTCTTGATTATTGTGAGGAAGATATTCAGTTATCTCGAGAAATATAAATAATGGAATAATCAAGATATCTATACATGAAAGATAAAATGTTAACGACAGCTGGAATGATTTCTTGCCATCAATTATCTCTAAGTACTTACTTACGCCTGATACTTCTAATGGAGCATAGGCCGCCGATCAGCATTCTCCAATCCACTATGTCTGGGGCTTTCCATTCTAGTTCTGTCCAATTTTTGTTCATTCTTATGTCTGTTTCCATTTCTCAGGATAATGTGTTCTTTAGTCTTCCTCTCTCTAAGTACTAGAATCTAGTATTTGATGCATACATTTGAATGTATGAATGAAGACTGAAATTCTGAGTTACAACTAAAGTTTATACCAAAATGTCAAAGATGTTTTCTATCTACATTCAAAAGAAAACAACTATTTACTTCTTTCTGGATTTTAAATAAGTATTCATCTGATGTCACAGTTGATCAGAATTTCTACTACAATGGCATCCCATAAGTTGAACTTTGAATCCTTATTTTATTCTATCAATTCGATTCAGTGAGAACTCATCGTTTCTAACAATTGACTAGTCGCTGATACAGAGAAAGAAGACTAACAAAGTCCATAAAAATCTTTATATTAATAAAACCGAGTGAATAAGTATGATGTAATATAATTTTCTCCAAATTTCTGTAATGTGAGTTACGTAATAAGTTTCAGCTTTTCAGGATGTTAGCATAGAATGCTTCTGATGTAATGTCAGTCAGTCAGCTACAACGTAGGACCAGGCACATATATGCATCGGTCCAAGTTGTCATACCTCATTAACACAACAAGATGGACACCGGATTCATAAAAGTAGTTAATTCAATGGTGGTAATATATAGAAGAAAGATTGCATATAAGGATATAGTACAGGAAGAAAGAATCACTTCTTAGAAAGAAAGATATAAAGCGAATTTAATCTCATAGTTTAAGGGAAGACAGAGAGTGTATACACCGACGCCACTGTAATAGATTCTGAGCCACGTCACACAGAGTCTCCAACCGTTGGTTACGATAGTCACACGGACCCCAACCAAGTAGTCTGCATCTATCAACATGGCTCAAACTAGAAGTTAGTGACTTCAAGGACTGATGCCACGTTTTGGTTTGGCCGCCCCTAACTTTCTTCCAACCATATCCAACACCGGTTAGCATTGCACGTCGTGGTAATCGGTGTTCAGGCATACGTAACACGTTGCCCAACCATCTCAGTCGATGAAGATTAACAACTTCATCAACCGATGTAATGTTGGCTTGTCACAACTGTAATTCTTAATTTGATTTATATATTTACGAAATTTTTGTGTTTTATCTGACCATAAAGACATGAAATAAGAATGAAATCTTCATCAGAAAAAATGTTGATCAACTTATGAATATTTTCCAGTTGGATACTTTTTACAAGAGTAAATATGTCGTCTACATAAGGTACCAAAATCTTTAGTTTCCCTATTACAAATATTTTATCATGAAATCTGTGTATAAAATAAATTTCACTACAGATTTATTAGTGAATATCAATTTTTCAAAGTTGGACTGTCGTCTCATCCTAGTATGGGATTCCTCAGAAGTGTGCACGGGTCTCGAACCCAAAATATTCGAAGTTGTGTACGAACACTCAACCTGTAGACTAATGAGCTGGCATAAAACGGTGTTAATGTCTAGCTTCAATTAATCTAATGACACTGACACAGTTGGATGCCAGCTTAGCGGTATGGAGGTTAAGAATTTGCGCACAAGTCCGTAGGTCTTGGGTTCGAGTCCCGTGAGCACTTTTAAGGAGTACCATACTAAGACGAAACGGTCATACAGTACTTCCAGGTTTTCAATGGTGGTCTAGCTTAGATAGACTAGTGATTTCAACTATGATAATACTACAATCTCCACCAATCTCTATACCAAGAATATCAATATTCTTTAAATGAATTCTTTTAAATCAATATAACTGGGTCATAATGATGTTTTCTAGGTCAATGTATTCAACAATGATCATTCAGAAATTATTCCGTTTTTCATTTTAATCAATAATACATTTGTATCTAAATCATTATTATTATTGAATAGCCTAAAATTGATTAGATTGTTCTTTAGATCTAGTTTCTCATTCATTACAAGTAATTTCTCTTTCTTTCTTTTTTCTTTACATAGAAATACATTCATCGCTGAATCTTATTCATGAAATGAAGTGGGAATATAAATTAAAGGATGATTATTTATTCCTCAAGTGAATTAGTCCAACAGTTTGGACGTTATCGAAATATATTGTGAAGAATTGATTAAGTCATGGAAATGTGAAATGTTTAAGTAGTTGGAATTCTTCAACAAGGAACTTTAGTAGTTGAAATCACGAGTCAACTGAAGCTAGACCACCATGGAAAACCTGGAAGCACTGAACGGCCATTTCGTCCCATTGTGGGACTCCTCAACAGTGCTCATCCACGATCCTACCTCCCACGACATTCGAACCCAGGACATATCGGTCTTGCGCGCGAGCGCTAATTTCAGCTGACTGATGATTTCAACTATTGAAATTTCTAAAAATCTCCACAAAACCCGTTCTGATAAGAAACTTTAAGTCTGGATTTCGTGGAGTTGGATTCTCATCAGCAAGATATACTTGTATTTTTGATGGGACTAATGTACCTGGTGCCACAACACAGTGTATGCTGTTTTAAACCACTTAAACCACATAGTAAAATTGATTAACGCTAAAGGACTAGCTCTTTCATTAATAATTGACATTACCCAAGTGAATCTATTGAAGAATTTAAATGAAATTCACATTTTGCTACTTCATTAAAAATATGCTTCGAATGACTTAAAAATTGATTCAAGTTCACATTATGAAGTGACTGACAAGTGGACTGAACCATGTTGGTAGGTATAGACTACCTGGTTGGGATCTATGAGACGATAGCAACCGATGGTTAGAGACCTCGAATGATATGGCTCAAAATCGTTTTCAATGCTGTGAGCAAGTGCATCCACTCTTTGTGTTCTCCCAAATTCTAATCTTCTGAATTCTTCATGTCCCTTTTTTTCTCTTTCCAAATTTATTTTACTGGATTATACTCCTTGAATAACATCATCACACTCTAATCTTTCCGATGAATGCTTATAGTTTTACTACCTCTACCACTGTGGGATTTGAATGGACAATTGTATCTCTGTTCTAATGTGGTGTGGCAACTCGAACTGATGTACGTACGTACGAAGTTTTACGTTGTTGCTGAGTGACTGAAACTATAGGTTTTCTGATTTTCAAGATTCAAAAACAGTGTTTCATAATTAGACACTTAGACAGTATACTACTGATTAAATAAAACCACAATAGATATCAATAATTATCAACTTATTATAATACAATAACACCAAACTATAATTAGTCTATATGAAGGAATTCATATTGTAGAATTGAATAAGTTCCATTTGATAAACTAATACAAAGATAGTCTATTAGAAAGGCTTCGAGTTATCTAGTGTTTGTTAATAAATGTTAATTTCTTCCTTATAAAAATAACCTCGAGTAGATTTTACTAATTCATATTTCATATCATATTATAGCAATTTCAATGGTTGAGATCATGAGTCAATTCAAGCTAGACTGATTAGGTCCTGGGTTCAAATCTCGTGAGGCGAAGTCGTGGGTCCGCACTGCTGAGGAGTCCTAAAATAGGACGAAACGGCCATCCAGTTCTTCCAGGTTTTTCATGGTGGTTTAGCTTCAAATGACTCATGATCTCAACCACTGATGACTTTTTTCTATTTTCTGATTAGTTATTACATCATTTTCCTGCGTCTTAATGTCATGTCTTGTTAGTTTTTATAGATCGGTTCTAAGTCACTTTTGTTTTCTCTGGGCATCAATCTTTCTCTTCATTTTTGCCTTCTTTGTGAGTACCATCGTTGGAGAATTACAATTGAAACAGTGTGTATATCAATTACTGTATTATTGTGTATGTAATTGATCCTTTTTCGTATTGGCATAATCTCAATAGCACGTAAATGGAAATCATCGTAAACTGAACCGAACCTCGATTCATAATCGCTGCCACAGATTCAACACAGTCTTGATGTAAATAGTGAATAAATCAAGTCAGAAACAGCTCTCACTAAATATATGGATATGTAAACTAGTGAATGATTAGCTTTCTACCATCTATCACTATGAACTACACAGGAAGCCTTCTTCTATTACTGCCAATCTCAATCCCAAATAAGATACAAGAGTTGAGGATAGGGTTAGCAACCCCACTTCATAAGAAAGAACATCGCTTTAAAAACATTGACTAGGATAAATCAACTAATCCATTTAAACTCTGCCCTGGGAATCGAAGGTCTTTCATAAAAGATTTATTGCATCTCATAATGAAGGCCGAGACTATCGGGAAGCCATGAGACAGATGATGCTGTTAAAAACCAGATCAAAGAGTAATAGTGGTAAATGGAATGCTTGAATAATGGAGGGTAAACAAGCAGGGTTTCTCAAATAGCAGAAGGAATGAACAGATAAAACCTGGCACTGACTGGAATTAATGAAACCCACTTCACACAAACTGAACAGAAGAAACTAAATTCAGGAAAGATGTTGTTGTGCTTCAATGATGAATAAGAAAATTCCAACCACACAAAGAGTTACACCGATTCTGTTCAAAGAAGTACAGAAAGGCTCTAATATTATCAAAATATCCTTCAGAACAAGGTTTAAAACATCATTACAATATAAATAACTATTCAGTGTTTCAAATGACTGTGATTATGATTCTCAGGGGACACAATTACAATCTTGGAGATTATAGGATATCTACTTGATGAGTCTCAGATATGACGAAGTGTCCAGACAAAATCTCACAAATAGTCACGATAAAATTGTATGAAACCAAAGTCTAAACAAAGACCATATCAAGATATCCATTCAAAGTGACTATATACCAACAGAGATTGAATCATTCTGTCATGAAAATCGTCACACAACATGGTCCAGTTTAGAAAAGGAGTTATATTTTAAGATATTACTTATTTTCTTTTATAGGATAAGAAAAATAACAGCAATAACAGCCATCTCATCCAAAAAAGAGGAACATTAACCTGTTTATGCTGAAATTCATTTGCTTTATGAACATCTAGTCAACTGTCAGGTCGAATGATTGTTAGAATTTCATTGATGAAATATTGTTAGTATTGAAGGTAAAATCAAATAACACTGTTTATCTAATGTTGTAGCCAATTCATAAAGACTCGACAATAAGATTCTCAGATGTAAGGCTGGTTAACACCACTAAAAGAGCATCTGTTTCCACCAATGCAACAGGTATCCTTTGTTGATGAATGTCAATAAGAAACAAATAGAATGTGAAATTTCACTTGTAATCTAAGATCAAGAATGATGTTCATGTAACAAAACGGAGAAATCAAACACATCTATTTCTGATTGAGATTGTGAACCGATTGATGTCAGACCACCTTTGGAAACCTGGAATCACTGGATGGCCGTTTCGTCCTATCCACGATCCCTCTCGCAGGATTCGAAAACAGGGCCTCCAGTCTCACGCGCGGACGCTCAACCTACTGGACCACTGGGCCGGTATCCAATGGTGGTAATGTCTAGCCTCAAGCAATCCACGAAATTGAGCGACCATCTTCCATTGTACTGAGGTAGACACCTGTTTCTACACGACACGGATTAGCTCCACTGGTCACGGCTTCTCACCAGAACTCCGAGAATTATCTTGACGAAGCTAGTCACTAGTGAGCACATGGTACGCTCCGATGTTCGAACATACAGGTAGTAATGTATCTGAATGAATTATTGAATATCACTGGTTTGAATCCCTGAATGTACAGATTTTTAGTGGCTACAAAAACGTGGCTGTTAACATGTACAAAATCTTCATTAAAATTAATAACTTTCTAACTTGGAATATAGATTTTCTCAGTTGACGATGGTAAGTTTTCCTTTCACAACTGAAATTCAGACGATTTTAATGATGGAGTCAACGATGACCGTCTTACGTAAATACAAATAAAAAAAACACTGGTCTAATGGTTAAGTGCTCGCGTGCGAAACCAGCAGGTCCTGGGTTCGAATCCCGCGAGGTGCGGGGTCGTGGATGCACACTGTTAAGGAGTCCCATACCAGGATGAAACGGCCTTCCAGTGCTTCCATGTTTTCCATGGTAGTCTAGCTTCAACTGACTCATGATTTCAACTTGTGAAAAAACAATTATTTGTGCCCAAATTCTAGAGATGAGATTTATACAGAAAAAGAAAACAGATTGATTTAAATAATCACTAGATGTTTGAAGATCAAATAACTTCTATAGATGGTTTATTGTTTGGGTCATGTGGACAAAGGAAACTAAAAAAAAACAACAACAACCTAGATTAGTAATTCATGAAATCTATTGTCCTAGGCTAGGCAGATTGGAAGATACAAGATCAGTCACTGACACTGGATAAGCCAAAACGAATTGATTAGAAATATTGATCTGTCATTTGAAATATTTATTTATTCACTTCAAATAGAGCTGTCTATCTTACTTCAATAAACCAATCAGAATACGATTAATAATAGACTTGTATGCAATTGTAGGATAGACATGTCTACTTTAACTATATATATATATCAAGATATGTCTATACCACTTTTATTAGTTACATTCTTCTAGTTGATTGGTTAAACTTTGAAAAGATGAACTCGGGGGGTGGGGTGGAGTTAATGTTTCTTTCTATTACATTGAAAGTATTCGAGATGGATAACATGTGATCATAAGATGATGGTGTTATCATGATATTTTCATTTATTGACCAACTTGGTAACAAACAAATTTTCTCGCTTAATATCTTGTTTTTTTTTTTAAAAAATATTTTTATTTCTACAGTATTGGGGTTTTTGAATCAATGTCAAGATGGTGGATCGGATTAATTTTGTGTTTTAGTTATTAATGCATATCATTCTGACCATTGGAAAGAAAATGAATGTTTATTTCCTATTGAACTGATGACTGCTACTACTACTACACTTCATTTGCCTTTTAAAAACTACATTCAGTGTAAATTCTTTGTTTCTTGGTACAATTTATTGGATAAAGTCAGTAGTTTGATTGGAATTGGTCATTCATTAGAGAAGAAAAAACATGATGCCAGTTGAAATTTTACATGCTACTGCTTTAATGTGTAATTGTTCAACCGTAAAGTACAAGTCATCGAATATCACGAAGTGCTTTACTAACTTCTTGTCAATGAATTGTGGATATTCTATAGGATATTTTTTGCCGTGCTACAAAGAAACACGTACAACAAAGCCGTGACCAGTGAAGTGGGTAGAGACAGGTATCTACTTCAGTACAATGGAAGATGGTTGCGCGATTTTGTGGATTGTTTGAGGCTAGACATTAACACCATTGGATGCCGGCTCAGTGGTCTAGTACGTAAAGCATTCACGCGCAAGACTAAAGGCCCTGGGTTCGAATCCCGCGAGAGGGATCGTGGATGCGCACTATTGAGGAGTGCCACAATAGGACAAAATGGCCCTTCAGTGGTTCCATGTTTTCAACGGTGGTCTAACATCAATCGGTTCAAGATCTCAATCAAACTACAACTTACCAATTCTTAATCTAACAAGAAGATCAGTTCATGATTTCAACAATAAAAACGTCTAGTTCTCACAAGAATTATTAAAATAATATTCCACTTATTATTTCTGGAAAAATAGTTACATAATTTACCAATCTCACAGGTTGAAATCATGAGTCGATTGAAGCTAGACCACCATGGAAAACCTGGAACCACTAGACGGCCGTTTCATCCTAGTATGGGGCTCCTCAGCAGTGCGCATCCACGATCCCGCACCACGCGGGGCTCGAACGCAGGATCTACTGGCTTCGCGCGCGAGCACTAGACTACTGAGCCGGCATCCAACGGTGTTAATGTCTAACTTCAACCAATCCACGAAGTTGCGCCACCGTACACCATTGTCTTCAGTGAGTTACTATCTCACAGCAGACCTGGTTGAACTCCACTGGTAATAATTTAGTTATTAATCAACATCCAGTATGGTTTTCTATTGTTCCCCTTCTTTTTTTCATACTTTAAATGAAAGTCTTGTGTTTTCTGTTAAGGTCAATCAATCAGTCAGCTACAACGTAGGACAAGGCACATATACGCATAGGTCTATGCTGCCATACCTCATTAGCACAACAAAACGAACACCATATTCATAGAAGTAGTTACTTCATTGGTAGTAATATATAAAGAGAAAGATTGTGTATAGGGATATAGTACAGGGAGAACTAATTAGAAAGAAAGGTATAAAGTATGGTGATTTAAAGGAAATTAAAAAAATTTCACCATGGTTAAACTATTTAAAATCTATTTGTTCAACAGGCCGTTTCTTCCTCGTATGGGACTCCTCAAAGTCGAAATACCACTGGATCGATTGTTTCACCTGAGCTATACATTTTTTTCGTATCATCTCAAAAACTAGAGCTTAGCGTATGGGAACAAGTAATGGATCAATAATTAGATCGTCAACTATAGACTAAGTGTACAAAACGTATCATGGAAATAGGGTACCTACCTACTTTGAATCAACACTTCATTTTAACAATAGCCTTACTTTGTCAGTTTAAATAAAGCGCTTGAATACTTAGAGTTACAAGCTTCAATCATAATAATTCATTGGTTATTTTCCTGAGAATAATTTTTTTTCTGGTTAGCGTTGTCTACGCAAAATACTTCAGATCCATTGGCCGGACACTATTAGCAACAACGAACTGTGGGAGAGAACAAACCAGATCCCAGTGGAGGAAGAAATCAGGAAGAAGCGCTGGAAGTGGATAGGACACACATTGAGGAAAGCACCGAACTGCGTCACAAGACAAGCCCTCACATGGAATCCTGAAGGTCAAAGGAAAAGAGGAAGACCAAAGAACACATTACGCCGAGAATTGGAGAGAGACATGAGAAAAATGAACAAGAATTGGATGGAACTAGAAAAGAAGGCCCAGGACAGAGTGGGTTAGAGAATGCTGGTCAGCGGCCTATGCTCCATTGGGAGTAACAGGCGTAAGTAAGTAAGTAAGTAAGTATTTTTCTGAGAATGTAAGCCTGATTTTATTTTGATGATGTTGATAAAAAATGGTCTGAAAACTTTAACTTCTACATCCCCCCAAATGCCCTGGTACGACCGAGGGTGGGAAGAGTCAGCTCTACCTCTCGCAATGCTCTCAAGTGGCCACGTGCATATAACCACTGTCAGTGAAGTCCTACTCAACTCCTTCTCGTGGCGGGGGTGTTGTTTACGAAATAGAGAGCACGAGAAGCGAATGTTTGGGGCTTTAACCGGATTGGTGGATACAGAGGATCCATCTAGGGGAGTTGAATAACCTCATTCCAAACCAATGCTGTACATGGGCTCTAGGATCCTGAATGAACAAATGGTGTATGAACCTATTGTTAGTCACCGGCTTCCATGGGACTGCATCTCCTTACGTTGCTCTACTCTTTTATCGGTCGGACCTTTAGGTCAAAGGCTCCGAGTGTGGCCCTCTAAGAAAACCACCTGTTTCAGTTTGGGCACCTGCGTAGTATTTCAGCCCTCACACAAATCGAATGATCAAGTGTGGCACATATCTATTTGGTGCCTCCCTTGTAGTAATGTTTATGTATTTAAATAAATAAATAAGAAATAAAGTGCTACATACACTTTTTTGAGATTGAAAATAATTCAGAAAAAGAAATTAGTTACTTTCCCTTAACTTCTATTTGTAATCTTATTATACTCATTCACTTAAATACTCAGTTACACAAATAAAATAACGGTTAATCGATAAATGTGACCTGTTCTATGCATAGAATGCAATGATAATCAACGAAACATAGATAATTTACATGATACCTTCGTATTTAATCAGATCCATATTAGCTTGAATTGAGATCATATACAAGCACACATATCATGGATTACTATTACTTATAAGAAATGTATACCACAGAACATAATTAATGTGTTATAATGAAAGGTATATATATTGATTTCAGAAAAAAATATACATTTCAGAATAGGTTAAAGGTGAGTGTAATTTTCAAGCTTGAAATCAGTGATGATATCAAATATAACAAGTAAAATGGATACCACTAGGATTTAAGTGAATTTAAGAAGGGTTTTTGTGGATATTATAGCAATTTCAATAGTTGAATTGATGAGTCAATTGAAGCTAGACCACCATGGATTGGTTGAAGTTAGACATTAATATCATTGGATACTGGCGAACTCAGTGGTCTAGTGGTTAAGCACTCGTGCGCGAGATTGATAGGTTCTGTGTTCGAATCTCGTGTGGCGGAATCGTGGATGCGCCCCACTAAGGAGTCCCTATTATATTTGGTCGTCGCTGATTGCTGTACCGAAAAAAAACGCTGATCACTTATACTCGGAACGAGAGACCTCTGCGATTCCCACGATACGAAAGTAAGAACACAAAGACTGGTATAAGTGAAGACTTATTAGCCCCGAAACACTATGACAACGAAGATGATGATAATAAGAATAATGAATCACAATAGTCTAAAATACACTGGTTTATATATTGATTGTACACCCATTTTGATTAATAATTAGGATTAAATCATATACTCAGTTATAATAAATCACTTAGTGAGCATAGTTCATGTCAAGTGAATACAAGAATAAGGACTAGACAAGCATGACATTGATCACCACCCAGTGATCAATCAATTGTGATACAAGAATATCGTATATTATACAGAAGAAAATATCATACTGGGAAAACAATCAAATAATACACTGAATGATCCTCATGTTGAATCAAACGGATATAATGTTGAATAAAACTCATAATGAGTAATTCAATCGAAAATTGACTTTTCTTTCCATCATATCAATCCCACACTAGGATGAAACGGTCGTCCAGTGCTTCCAGGTTTTCCATATTCGTCTAACTTCAATTGACTCATGATTTCAACTAATACATTACTATAATATCTACATAAACCCTTCTCTAATTATAATCATCATATGCTCACTAGTGACGGTCTCCAAGAGGTATTTCCTGGAGTTCTAGTGAGAAGCAGTGACTAGTTGAGTTCAACCGGGTCTGTTGTGAGATAGTAACTCACTGAAGACAATGGTGGACGGTGGCGCAATTTTATGGATTGTTTGAAGTTAGACATTAATACCATTGGGTGCTGGCCAACTCAGTGGTCTAGTGGTTAAGCGTTCGCGTGCGAGACTGGTAGATCCTGGGTTCGAATTCTGAGAGGTAGGATCATGGATGCGTACTGCTTAGGAGTCCCACAATAGGACGAAACGGTCATCCAATGCTTCCAGGTTTTCTATGGCGGTCTAGCTACAAATGACCCATGAATTCAACTATTAAATTAAGTTCATTTATTCGAAATGATTATTACGTAATTTATTGTCAGTAATATGAACTCATATGATAGGTGTTATTAGCTATCTCTTTTTTTTGCATAAATGATTATTGAGGATTCTAACTAAGCCCTGATAGTAGGTACAGAATTCATTACTATGAATGAATGTACAACAGATTTCTAATATAATATGTATAAATCTTTGGTTATTGTTGAAAGATAGACCCTTAGTAACACATTCTTGTTACCTACTGAAAAAAATATTGACGGAGTAATTTTCAATGTTGACAATGATTGATTAACTCTAGAATGAAAGGGTCTATCTCTGAATTTTCCAGTTACTCTAAAATGACACATTGTACATGTTCTTTAAGTATCCAGCTACACATTAACAATAAAAAGAAACTGTTTGTAAAATAACTGCGATAACAATTCGATATCAGTATCCAACAGCTTCCATCTTATCTACATTCTAGTTAATTCAAAATACAAATCTTCTAAGGAAGATTTATTTGTGGAAACCAAAGTAGATACGTTTTAGGATTGCATCAGTTCGACTGAGAAGAGTTGTCAATGTTCTCACAGCAACCAATGTATCATACAAGTGTATGACCAGAATAGCATCCATCAGCTTTTTAAAATAGGCTGAAGCCGTTTTTATTTCAAAAAATAGTCGGGCATACTAGAAAAGAGGACGAAATATATTTATATTCAATAAGTTGTGATATTCTAGGGCAACTTCTACCTGCAAGTATGCATCCAACAGTTCAAATTTTGTGAAAAGATATCCATAATTGAGAATGGTAAATAAGTCATTCTTCTACTGGAAAAGAACAGTGATTCTGATCTGAAGCTGACTTGAGATCCGTTTGACAATCAGCACAAATTCTTAAAGATCACTTCGGTTTATCCATGATGAAAATAGGGATGGGCCAGGCTGAGCAAGTGACGGTTGTAGTGACATTCATCTGCAGTAATCCTCATCAAATTTCGTCAAGGATCCAAAAAGAATGAATTTCTTGGGTTAAAAAACTGATGAGACACTAGGTTTTAGTCATAACACTGTCTTCAGAGTTTTGTGATAAACCAAACCATGTTAAAAAAAATCAGAAAATTATCTCAGTAGTTCAGATTAGTAGTCTGTAGACATGATGGACTGAAATTTATTACATACGATGGCTATCAAAAATATTGAGATAAAAGAGGTTGAGGTCAAAATCATTGACTTAACATTTTCTAGTGGGTAAGTCGTGTCTCGAAACATTCATTTCATTATGTGTTCTCCCAGTAACCTCCAAATTATATGTGATTTACTTTTATATCAGAAGCTCTATCTACCTGTAAGCATTCAAGATGTTCATTGATAAATGCGAGAATCAAATTCCACTATCTAGACTTTTTTGTTTGATGTCATGTAAACTCAAGGACACAGCTGATGTATTAATTGTAGATTGATTTCTGGTCCTCACACGTCATCGTTCTTCGGTGCTTCTTTAATTTTGAATATGCTGATCGAACAGAAACGTCACGTTTGTGTTCGTATTAGCTGTGTGTACTATCGAACTGCTTTGATTATCTCACTGCATAAGTGTGGGATCACGATGTTAGTTTCAGGTTTTGTTCAAGGGAACTTAATGATCACATTCTAGTGACAGAAAATCTGGAAGAATTCAGACCGTAAATGAACATCAGTAACTAGAGTTAATCTTCTATCATACATTTGAGCTTAAATTGTGTCCATTCTGTGCTTACAACGCCGACATGCTATACGAGGTCATCTGTCTCATTCATTATCAAATTCATTCAGAAGTATCAAGTAACAAATAGGGAGGAATTAACATCAAACTATTGATATTGATTAAGATGGATGTCTCATGAAATGTTCTTTCCACATGGGTCTTAGCTTAGTATTCGGTTGCAATATTAGTATAATACCACTAAGTGGACACTTGAAGTATCATCTTACTCAGTAGAACCAACTTTATACAGGTCATTGTACTTCCACAACCATGTATCAAACGTGACATTTACTCCTAGATCATAGATACATTCAACCATACTACTAACAATACAATCTGTTGAAGGTGGACCAATGTGAATAAGAACTTATGATATTGTTTCAATACCATCTGGAGGTTCATCAATGACACAAACTTCATTTCAAAAGGATATATTCTCTCCAACACTACATCACAACTTCATATTAGTTCGTTAACAGAAATAAATCTTATCTACATGTCGATATCATCACAATAAATGTATAGGACGTTGAGAAAGGATTATTTAAATGACTAATATTTGAACGAGGAATGTTCTTTTCGATAAATCCACTTCACGTTCCAAATGAATAATCTGATGAATTGGTCAAGTTAATGACAAAGTACATCGTTTAAATTTTGTGAAGTATGTGAATTGTAGGATTGTCAAACAAAATAGAATAAAATTCTTCATGTTGATATGACTGACTCACATGGAATGTTAACTTGAATCAGATTACAGGTTAAGTGAAAAAATTTTCAGATCCATCATCAGAATATAAATATAGGTCAAATAGGGTGAGAGAAATATTAGTACAATTACAATTCAATCAAATGTTTAATGGATGACTAGATTGTGTAAAAAATTATTATTAAGGTATAATAATTTAATAGTTGAATTCATGAGTTGATCTAAGATAGACCACCATTGAAAAGCTGGATACACTGGGCGGGTGTTTCGTCCTAGTATGAGACTCCTCATCAGTGCAGGTGCACGATTCCCCACGCAAGATTCGAACCCAGGACCTATCAGTCCCGCGCGCGAACGCTTAAACTCTAGACCACTGAGCTAGCTGGCATCCACTGGTGTTAATGTCGAAATTCAATCAATCCACACACTAAGGTGGGATGAATGTGAAGTAAATGAATCATGTATTGAGAAGTTTAATAATGCTTTTTAAGCAATAGTACTACTACTACTACGACTACTACGACTACTACGACTACTACTACTACTACGACTACTACGACTACTACGACTACTACTACTACTACTACTACTACTACTACTACTACTACTACTACTAATAATAATAATAATAATAATAATAATAATAATAATAATAATAATAATAATAATAATAATGATAATAATAATAATAATAATAATAATGCAAAGATTTGTGAATAATGATAATAGAAACAATAACACTTGACTACGAGATTTCGTAAGTGTAATAGTCAAATTAGGTCATTGAATAGCTATGTTTACCATTGATCGATTGGCCTTGAGGTTGTTCAGGGGAGCAGAAGCTGTTGAAGATATTTCTTTTGTACGCATAGCTCCGGTTCCTAATTCGGATGGCTATTGCTTCAACCAGTTGAAGGACTTTAAGTTTGAAAAGCCTTGATAATAATTACTTTCCGCATAAATAATTGAAAAGGATTTGGTACTATGACCAGTTTGCACTAAATGAGCCAATATAGACCTGTTAACTTTCTTCACCAGAGTTTTGCTTAGCCACGTTGAGAGGTGTTCGTGAGCATGAAAATGTAAATTTCTAGAATATCAGCCAATGTAACTTGCTCCACAAGAGTAGTCAAACTGATAAATTCAAAATGTGGTGGTCATTCTAGGTAATTCATCTTTTAGTCTCGGTGTCACCGTTGGGCGGGTAGAAAACACTAATCGTAGTTCTCCGGCGTTGAAAGATTTTTGTATCGTTCTGCGTAATTTCTGGGTTGATACTTTGCTAGTCGGATGACCTTCGAATTGTAGGCGCATGAACAGAGATTTCTTATTCGCCGTTTGTATTTCGCCAATTCTCACCTTCGTGATCATATATTTAATAATAAACTTTCTAGGGTAACCGTCCTCCCTAAGAGTATTACGCAAGGTGTTTAGCTCATCTTTAAGTATATCCGTAGAACATATAGTGCGTTTTCGGTAACTAAGAGTTTTGATAAGGTTTCGTCTGTACTAAAAAAGTACAAAGCTAAGGAAATATGTATACTGCCCAGTCCAGGTATTTTTTTCGTTTAAATTCCCTTTTTAATGATCCATCCGCTCTCTTAGTTGGGAGGACTTCCAGAAAGGCCATTCTACCATCATTTTCTTCCTCAAATTCAAACTCAATGACTGGATGCACTTCATTAAACTGCTGAAATGTATTATCTTTACAGAGGATGAATGTATAATCCGTATATCGACAGTAAAATGTGAATTTTTGAATAAACTTTCTGAGTGGACTATTCTCTAGTTTGGCTAGAAAAATGTAAGCTAGTATAAGGCCCAATGGTGAAACCGTAGCAGCACCATCCGTTTGTTTACGCATTTCTCCGTTGAATTTGAAATTCATATTCATGGTGCATTTCAGTAATAACTCTTTTATGACATTGTTAGGAACTGTAGTTTCAATTTCATGTCCACTCAGTTGTTCACATATATATTCTACGGTCTCTATGAGTGGGACATTTGTAAAGAATTATGTTACATCTAAAGATATCATCTTTAGTCCCAAATTATTTGTCGTTTTGATCTTCTCAACAAATTGGAATACATACTTAACACTATTTTACAAGTTTTCGTGGACTGGTGCAGTCCGATGGGTGTCGATTAGAGTCAGGTATCGACCTCAGATCCTGGGTTCGAATCTTGCGTGGGGAATCGTGCACCTGCACTGATGAGGAGTCTCATACTAGGACGAAACACCCGCCCAGTGTATCCAGCTTTTCAATGGTGGTCTATCTTAGATCAACTCATGAATTCAACTATTAAATTATTATACCTTAATAATAATTTTTTACACAATCTAGTCATCCATTAAACATTTGATTGAATTGTAATTGTACTAATATTTCTCTCACCCTATTTGACCTATATTTATATTCTGATGATGGATCTGAAAATTTTTTCACTTAACCTGTAATCTGATTCAAGTTAACATTCCATGTGAGTCAGTCATATCAACATGAAGAATTTTATTCTATTTTGTTTGACAATCCTACAATTCACATACTTCACAAAATTTAAACGATGTACTTTGTCATTAACTTGACCAATTCATCAGATTATTCATTTGGAACGTGAAGTGGATTTATCGAAAAGAACATTCCTCGTTCAAATATTAGTCATTTAAATAATCCTTTCTCAACGTCCTATACATTTATTGTGATGATATCGACATGTAGATAAGATTTATTTCTGTTAACGAACTAATATGAAGTTGTGATGTAGTGTTGGAGAGAATATATCCTTTTGAAATGAAGTTTGTGTCATTGATGAACCTCCAGATGGTATTGAAACAATATCATAAGTTCTTATTCACATTGGTCCACCTTCAACAGATTGTATTGTTAGTAGTATGGTTGAATGTATCTATGATCTAGGAGTAAATGTCACGTTTGATACATGGTTGTGGAAGTACAATGACCTGTATAAAGTTGGTTCTACTGAGTAAGATGATACTTCAAGTGTCCACTTAGTGGTATTATACTAATATTGCAACCGAATACTAAGCTAAGACCCATGTGGAAAGAACATTTCATGAGACATCCATCTTAATCAATATCAATAGTTTGATGTTAATTCCTCCCTATTTGTTACTTGATACTTCTGAATGAATTTGATAATGAATGAGACAGATGACCTCGTATAGCATGTTGGCGTTCCATATATGATCGTAGAATATGAGTAGAATTTATTTTGAAAAGAATATTCTTCATTCAAATATTATTCAAATGTTTGAGCAGCCTAAACATATTTTATTAGTGCAGTGAATCACTTAATCGATGCGATCCAGAGTTCGCGATCGTTTGTATGAGCTCATATAGCATACAATAATTCCTAACATGAAATATAACTCTGTAAAATTGTCTGGCTTATGTCTTATTCTTACTTAGCCAGTATCTCTCCTGAAATATAATGCTTGAAGTATTTCGGCAGAGTTTGAGAAAAGCTAAAGGTTGCTAGGTTAGATTATAGATCTACTCACAAATCAATCTCTTTTCTTTTATTTATTTGCAACTTTTGTTGATGTAACTGGATTTTTTCGGTAGGGGAGGGAAGGGTTTCTATTTCAGCGATATTCTGAAAGTGACAAACTGGAAATTAATTCCACGCCATGGGCTGTGCCATGCGGTGGTGATCGCATTCTCTTCTTTCTACTTAATCTTACTAATCTAGTTCTGTAATAACGTCTTTTGTACTGTACAGTCATCAAGATAAACATAGTACTTGGATACGACAAATGGGTAATCCACATTAGGTACTAACCGTAAAGTGTGACTAAGATTTTAGTTGACCCCCAATCATTTGACACAGATCATCTACATTTGTAATGTACAGTTTATTACGTAGACATAGTGATAAACAGAGCAATATTTTGGAACAAAACTATTTTCTTTAGTCACATTCAAAGTTTGAACTTTAAAATTTATACAACACAATTTACATTACTAGTTGAATGAACCTTGTTGGATGTATTTCTATGAATTTTTAAAAAAATGAATATTAAGCGTTCGTGCGCGAAACCGATAGGTCTTGGGTTAGAATCTCGCTAGGTGTATCGTGAATGTGCACTGCTGAGGAGTATAATACTAAGACGAAACGGTCGTCCAATGCATCCAGGTTTACCATGGTGACCTAGATTCAATTGATTCATGAATTCAATTATTAAATTACTTATCATTTACTTTTGAAATATCACCATAAATTTGAATTCGGCTTAATTCACTGTTATAATTCACTTCATATTCCAGGTATTGAACTTTTGAAAATCATGTTTTCCGGTTAAAATATGAGTTTAACATGTTTTGTTCGTGATATGTTTATGTTCGCAAATTATTTTTTTTACTTAGAAAAACTGATGATGGAAATATGTGTTTTTTCGTAAAGTTTGTACAGATGATATTGTGTTAGAAGAACGATGAAAGCTCCATGTTCAAACCATCCAGCTGAGAGAACAAAACTCCCTCAAAATCATCCACCTGAACTAGGGTCACTGATATTTCTAAACTCGGGTAAAGGAGGAGGGTTGGGAAAGTAGTCCGCAACTCTGTCCCATAGAAAACAATCTTATTAAATACGCTAACAGGAATAAACAACTTAAACCATTTAAACTCTGAACTGGGAATTTAAGAAACTTCATTCAGAAGAATTATGAGGCCTCATGTTGAAAGTCGAGGAAATTCGGAATTCACAAACAAACTGAATAATCTTAATATATTCAACAATTACACTAGACGCTCAAATGCATTTATATTAAGTGTTTTGAAAATAATTACACGACCACACAAAACAAGTCTTCTTAGTTCCAGTCAGTGTATACAGTTGGTGCAGTTTCAAGGAATTAGGTTAAATCTGATATTTCAAAGATAATGAAAAAGCCGAAAAACAAAACAATCACATCTGTTACGTCTTTGATCAGTCTACCCACCAATATACACAAAATAACTTGTCTCAATCCAGATTAAAGCCTTGATACGATAGGCTAACTGGTTTAGCCTTGAAGCTAGGAACGTGTGAGTTCCAAGTGACACTAACTACCTTAGTTAGAGAGACGAAAACAATTCTATCACCCGACTGCTTAATAAATGAGAAATAAAGATAGATAAAACACTACTCGGTTCATTACTGATTCCGATTTCCAACTCACAACTGCAATTCAGATTAGTGCAGAATGACACACGAGCAAATAGATAATTAACATGATCACAACGGACAAACAATTAGGAACAAATAATTATGTTCAAATCTGGGAATTCGAGTGGAAAAATAGAGTAGCGAAGGTTGTGTTTAAAGTACTATAGATTTGGAGCTGAATAGAGTATGGCAGTGAATCATGCATCGAACGAAAGCTTATGGCGTGTAGAATGAAACAGGTGTACAACTAAATGTTAGCGTTCTACAAGCTCTCAATTTAGTCAAATAATGTCCCCAAACACCACGATGATGTTGATGATGACGAAGTTTATTTCTGTAAACAGTTTCGTTGCTACCACTGACTGACTGACTGAATGCATGACAGACTGAGGGACTGTCACATCAACCGAACCGTTTTCATCAATTACTTACACTTGCTCTCTCTCTTTATCTCAACATGAGTATATTCATGCATCGTGATCAGGCAGTATCCTGATGATAAGCAGCAAATAAATAACTTCCCATTTCACTAACACTTCACTGATCAACACACAGAGGCAAATTTCACCACACAAAAACACACCATGCCTAACATCACCACACAAAACTACACAACATAGAGAAAACGGATAGAGTGTTGCAGTAATTGATTAGGTTGTTTATTTATCAGAAATGTCTTAACACAATTGCGTGTGGATTTTTATCGATAGATTATGTACACACATGTATGAATGATACGAGTTGGTCGGAGAACTGTTCAAACATTGTTGAAATATTGTTCAAATATTGGAGCGTACAAAATCCAACATTCTAGCCACACTGGCATACTCGACAATGATATCGGGAAGGTTTGGCAGTGTGACACCATGTGATACGACACCGAGTACTGGACCTTGAGGGGATGGAAGGAGAGGTCCACCACTGTCACCTGGAGCGGGTAACTGTCCGAAATTCTGACCTGATTTCACACAAATAGGATCGCCATTGGTCGCGTGTCGGCATTCCATTATAGTCGCTCGACCTGTGTCAAACAAACAACAGAACAGAATACAACAGAATAAAAAACAACAGAACAGAACAGAATAGAAGAGACAAGTGAATTTACAAGTGAATATCAACTGGCACAAATTATCCAACTTCAAACTATGCACACAACAAATACTCCACACGCAATCCCACATGTGCACCATATTCGACAATCAAGTCACTGTCCATCTCACCACCATCCCATCATATACATGAAACTGATTGACCACCTACTTCATGTACAAAAACACACATCCATCGTTTGCACACATATCTCATGATTCTTCTCTCGTCCAAATGATCTCACTCATTCACACACACACACACACACACTCACACATCCCATCCCATCACATTCAATCGCATCACACTTACCCAATGACCGAGATGCAGATGGAGTCACTCTCCTACTGAATTGTCACAGCTACATCGGAACACATTTATCGAGACACTGACCAACAAAACAACCGGAACAGACAGACAGACAGACAGATAGACATACAGACAGACAGAGTCTTCTTGTCTGTTCACTAACACCGCCAACGCCAACACCACAACCACGACCACCTTCACCACCACCACCAACAACAACAATAACAACACTAACGACAACTCACTCACTCAATCACTCACTCACTCACTCACCTTTCTTTAAAATTCCACCATTTTTACGTTGTGGATCACGGTCGTTATCATCCCTTCCATAACCAACAATGAAAACCGGAGTTCCAGGTCTCGGTATATCCGTTGGCTGTGGCAGACTCAGCACTCTGATTCCACTCTGTAAGTCGACCGTTTGAGTCAGCGTTATAATTGCAATGTCGAATCCACTGAGTGTCTGTTTGATTGGTCTCCTCTGTCGTGCCGACGTACAAGACGGCATATATCCTGGTGCTACCACCACTCCAGACGGTTGGTGATGGATGCCTTGTTGGTCGCCATTCCTCAGTGTGAGAAATGAAACCTGAAATACACAACGTATGTCCACATTAGATATATGCAAACCACCTGCACACACACACACAAACACACACACTGACACACTGACACACACTCACATAGAAGCACACTGTGAAATTAATCGATCACATTGAGCAACAATGTGTTTCAGTGTGATCTCTTACCCGAACGACTGGCAGCGGTGAGCAAACACAATGACCAGCTGTGAGCACTGCCCTTGTTGACACTAATGAGCCTGTACACATTGTTCTCTCTGTGGTCAAAAATGCGATGAACGGGAATTCAGTGCGTTGTTGAACAGGTTCACCACTACGTATCAACCATGTTGACACACGTTCAAATGTTAGACAGTAGGTGAACAGCGTCACCACCAGAAATCTCCATCGGTTCAACATCACTATGTGATCGTTGCAATCAACCACCTACCTACAATCTTGCAACACATTCACCAATTTATATGCGTCAATATTCCCTGACTGTTGAGTACATGTGAGTGATTTTGCATGTGTGTCAGTGTCAGTGTCAGTGTACTACAATTATGCACT
This sequence comes from Schistosoma intercalatum, assembly GCA_944470365.2. Classification (NCBI taxonomy): domain Eukaryota; kingdom Metazoa; phylum Platyhelminthes; class Trematoda; order Strigeidida; family Schistosomatidae; genus Schistosoma; species Schistosoma intercalatum. The sequence continues at coordinate 3,451,148 of OX103728.1, read as the reverse complement.
ATTAATAAAACCGACTTGTACTCCACTTCAATCATGCATTGTTGTTGTTGTTGTTGTTGTCACGGTTTCACTTTGTGATCATGGTCATGACACGCCCCAATTATTAATGAGGAAGTGCACGATTCTCGTGTGTTTTTGTGGCATATTTTGCTGTATGACAATCTTGAGCACTTAGTAGAACTCTTTCTCCTAGAAAACAATTTTACTAAATACGCTGAGGAGAATAAACAATTTAAACCATTTAAATTATGATCTGGGATTATAAGGAACTTTATTCAGAAGAAGTATGACTCCTCATGATGAAAGTGGTGATACTTCAGAATTTCTGAGACCGATGCCACACTGACAATCGGAGCATTAAGGTTTCTATGTACGTGGAACGTCCGGAGAAAATAGAGACCGTTAGTAACAGTCAAATAAAAGAGATTTGAGGCGATACAATTTGACAGTGTTCAGAATCAGCGATAGCCATTGCACCCAAGGGGGACAGGAAAGTTTAGATACGGGTACATCGGCCTTTGAAGTAAATTCAGAGATGTCACATGTTCTATTCAGGGGGTTTCGAGAAGAAGAACAAGTGCCACTGACAGATTAAGGAGAAAGACACCTCATCAAGATACCAAGGAAAGATGATCTGAGCAAATGTGAGAACTACAGATGTGTCACACTACTGTGATTTACAGGAAGAGATTTCAACAGAGCGTTGCTGAACCAGATGAAAGATTCAGTAGACATCCAACTTTGACATCATTAGATCGGATTGAGTGAGAATCAGTCGTGCACAGACCAAATCACATGATTATGGATCATCGTTGAATAATCAATTTAGTGGAACTCGTCCCTATAGATTTAACAGTGTGGATAGGAGAACCATATGGAACCTTCTAAAACAGTATGTAGTGGGTAGCTGAGAAAATCGTCAAAATCATACGGAATTCATCCAACAGACTACAGTGCAAGTTGGTGCATGGAGGATAGCTAAGGGATGCATTGCAATTGGGAACCGATGCGAGACAAGGATGGCTAATCTACCCCTTCCTCTTTCCACTAGTGGTCGTCGACATGATTATGAAGACCACGACATACGAGGCGAAGCACGGAATACAATGGACAGGTTGAATGCAACTAGACGATTTGAACTTCTCAGATGACCTGTCTATTTTATCATATATAAACCAACAAATGTAGGTGAAGACAACCAGTGTAGTAGAAGTCTCTTCATCAGTACGCGTCAACAAATACAGGGGAAAAAACCAAGATCGTGAAATGCAACAAGGTGAATACCAACCCAGTCACACTTGATGGAGTAGTTGTGGAAGAGGTGGAATCTCATATGAAAAAGGTACAAGTATTTATAAACAATTATCTATGTGATATACTGAATGTCCGTTGACCGGATACCATCAGCAATAGCCTACTGTTGGAGAGAACAAACCAACTTCCATGTGAAGAGGAAATTCGAGAGAGACGTTGTAGGTGGATAGGACAAACATTGACCAAATCAGCAAACTGCATTACGAGGCAAACTTTAACTTATAATCCTGAAGGTAAACAGAAAAGTGTAAGACCAAAGAACACAGTGCATCGAGAATAGGAAACAGACATGTGAATAATAAATAGCAAGTGGAAGAAACTGGAAATGATTGTCCAGGAGGAAGTTGGATGGAGAATGCTGGTGAGTGGCCTTTGCTTCTCCACGACGGATGTTCGTTATCAGTAAAGAAGTAGGTAGGTAATATAAGTAATCCAATGCAAATCGTGTTTTCGTTACATTCTGTGATCTCTATGGGTTAATTACAAATCGGTTATTTTTCTTACTTAAAGTTGACTTTACCAGTACGAACTCCAGGGAAATTAACACTTTCGAAATTTCGATAATGATATTAGAAGACGGAATTTATCAAAAGGACTAATTGTTTTAACTTTCGAAATTGATTGAGATCATGAACCGATTGATGTTAGACCACCATTAAAAACCTGGAAGTACTGGATGGCCGTTTGTCTTATTGTGGGACTCCTCAGCAGTACGCATCCATGATCCCACTCGTAGGGCCTTCAGTCTCGCGTGCGAACGCTTAACCTACTAGGCCACTGAGTGGGCATCCAACAGTGTTATTGTCTAACTTCAACCAATCCACAAAATTGCGCGACCATTTTCCGTTGTACTAAGTTAGATACCTGTCTCTACTCTATACGGATTAGCTCCACTGGTTACTCTGTGCGTGGGGTTGTAGATGCACCATATTAGGACCAAACGGTCATTCAGTGCTTCCAGGTTTTCTATGGTGATCTATCTTCAATTGACTCATAATCTCAACTATTGAAATTACTTTCTTGCCTAATAATTTAATTCTAATATTTTAAATTTTCGCGCATTTTTTCTCTCTTTTATTCAATGTATCGTTTCCATATCAATATTAACATTATAATTGATTATAGAACAAATGAATTAAATTCTACTTTCAATATTATGAATTTAATTCACATAAATCTCGTGTTGACATAGTAACCAATATGTAACAATGATATGATATTGATTATTATTGATTATCTCTCAAGTGCATTATTTGCATTTTTCATTATTGATTATTGTCATTTTGTATTATGTAAGATAATTGTGGACATTAAAAGGTAAATTGATGATAAAATAGAAAATATCAGTTTTATATTTTACCATGTAAACTAAACCTAGTTGAGAAAGATTCCCACCCATTTTAATTCATTTATAAAGTATTATACGTTTAACAATAGTTTCATTAGGAATTTGTTAGTGATTAAGCTAAGCAAGTGTGAGAGACTCTGTGTGTGTGTGTGTGTGTGTGTGTGTAGATAGTATCATTAACTTTGTTATTAGAGTCGGCTTTAATGAAATAACATGGAAACTTCATTATTTTAGAAATTTAACACACTTAACAAATTGTATTTGAAGTAACCGTACTTCTTACTTACCTACTTACTAACTTACTTACTTGCTTACTTACGCCCGTTACTCCCAATGGAGCATAGGCCGCAGACCAGCATTCTCCAACACACTCTGTCCTGGGCCTTCTTTTCTAGTTCCATTCAATTTTTGTTCATTTTTCTCCTGTCTATTTCCATTTCCCGGCGTGATGTGTTCTTTGGTCTTCCTAGCCTCCTTCGGCCTTGAGGATTCCGTGTGAGGGCTTGTCTTGTGACGCAGTTGGGTGCTTTCCTCAATGTGTGTCCTATCCACTTCCAGCGCTTCTTCCTGATTTCTTCCTCCGCTGAGATCTGGTTTGTTCTCCCCAACAGTAGGTTATTGATAATAGTGTCTGGCCAATGGATCCGAAGTATTTTGCGTAGACAACTGTTAATAAATACCTGTATCATCTAAATGATGGCTTTCGTAGTTCTCCAGGTTTCTGCTCCATACAGTAGAACTGTCTCGACGTGTGTATTGAAAATCCTGACCTTGGTGTTGATTGACAGTTGCTTTGAATTCCAGATGTTCCTCAGTTGTAAATATGCTGTTCTTGCTTTGCCGATCCGCGCCTTCATATCTGCATCAGATCCACCCTGTTCATCAATGATGCTGCCCAAATATGTAAAGGTTTTTACATCTTCCAAATCGTCTCCGTCAATTTTGATTGGATTGGTGCATGCTGTGTTGTATCAGAAAATCTTGCTTTTCCCTTTGTGTATATTGAGACCTACTGTTGTTTAGGCTGCTGCTGCTACCCTAGTAGTCTTCTCCTGCATTTGTTGTTGCGTTTGGGATAGAAGGGCCAGATCATCTGCGAAGTCTAGATCGTACTTCTTATACACTACTTAATGATGTCCAATTAATAGAAAAGAATCAATATTAGAAAAGGTTTTGTGGATATAATAGTAATTTCAGTGGTTGGGATCATGAGTCAATTGAAGCTAGATCACCATGAAAAACTTGGAAGTTAGAAATTAACACCGTTGGATGCCGGCTGGCTTAGTGGTCTAGTGGTTAAGCGCTCACAGACGAGACTGATAGGTCCTGGGTTCGAGTCTCGCGAGGCAGGATCGTGGATGCGCACTGCTGAGGAGTCCCACAATAGGAAAAAACGGCCGTCCAATGCTTCTAGGTTTTCCATGGTGGTCTAGCTTCACTGAGTCATGATCTCAACCATCGAAAAAAAGAATTGTTTCAACTATTCGATGATTATAAGCTCGTAAACTAAATCAATATCGAGGCCGTCCTCACATGATTCACATATGTCAACAAGAGGTTGGTCAATTGCAGTCCTAAATAACAATGGGAAGATACAAGTGAAACAACACCAAGTGAATGTAAACTTCTCCCAATTTCACAAGCAGGTGGCCATCAGGATTCAGTAGCTAAGTGGAGAACATGATGGCGTTTGAAGCGAACGGTACTTTGTTCGAGTCCCGGGGTGAATATCAACTCTCAGGAATTTCCGGATTTATAATTCATCCTAATAACTTTTTACTTAATCGACTTTACCAATCATAATTTTGTCTAAATTCACTTGGTGTTCTCTACTGGTATCTTCCCATTGTTATTTTGGACTGCAATCGATCCGTCTCTTGTTGGCATATGTGCATCCTGTGCGGATTGTCTTGATATTAATTAAGTCACAGGCTTTATAAACAATGATGGATAGTGGCTATCAGTGGAATCCAAGAAACGAGTTTCGTCCTGTTTGGGACTCGTTGGCTGAATGTACCTGCATGTCAGAGTTGATGTTCACTCTGGGATTCGAACCCAGTACCGTTCGCTTCAAGCGCCATCACGTTATCTACTTAGCTACTACTGAGTCCTGATAGCCACTTGCTTGTGCTGTAGGGTGAAGTTTAAATTCACATGGTGTTGTTTGATTGTTAAGGACCTAAACATTCATCAAAAAGACGGATAGGGAAATTATCATTGGGAAACGAATGGCTCAAACAACCAATCAGATGTGTAAAGAGTTCATTTATACTAATTGACAAATCAACAATAAACAAATGAAGTTTAGTAAAAAGATGTTCAAAAAAGTGGATTTATACTAAGACATTTATTAATTGAAATCTTGAACGGATTGATGTTAGACCATCATTGAAAACCTGGAAGCACTAGACTGCCGTCTCGTCCTATTGTGGGACTCCTCAGCAGTGAACATCCACGATCCCGCTCGTGGGTCCAGTGCTTCCAGGTTTTCAATGGTGTTCTAACATCATTCCGTTCAAGATCTCAATCAATAACTTAATAATCTCCACAACCCTATACTGATAATGACATTTCACTAAACAGTTCAAAGTGAACTGTTTCTAATGAGATGAATTCTATACAGATTTCTGTGGATTTTTATAACAAATGAAGCAATTTCAATCATAATATTATCTTAGTTAAGATTAAAATTTTAACAATCCAAGTCTTTTTTCATTATTGTCTGTAGGCGAACTTAGAATCTAATGACATAATGTATCTATGCATTTCTTTTTATCTGATATTAATCAGCATATATTCACTAGTGACTGGTTTCAAGAGGTATTTCATGGAGTTCTAGCGAGAAACAATGACCAATGGAGTTCAGCCGGGTTTGTTGTGAGATAGTAAGTCACTGAACATAATGGTGGATGTGTCGCTCAATTTTGTGGATTAGTTGAAGTTAGACATTAAAACCATTAGGTGCCGGCCGGCTTAGTAGTCTAGAGGTTAAGCGTTCGCGCAAGTGACCGATACATCCTGGTGCTCGGATCCAGCAGGGCAGGATCGTGGATGAGCACTGCTGAGGAGTCCCACAATACTGGGACGAAACGGAGGTTCAGGGCTTTCAGATTTTCCATATTGGTCTAGCTTCAATTGACTCATAATCTCAACTATTAGATTTGATAATCGTTAATATTCGTCATAGATTTATCTGCATTGATGATCAAAGTCAGTAGGATAGTGAAATTATTGTCTTTTTATTTAACACACTTAAGTGTAAAATAGTACAAAATATCCGATTACTGGTTCATTGACAATGTATAAAAGATTTTTGGTATTTTTCACATGAATTAAATAGTTATAGTGTAAGTACTGATGATTTCATTTGTAATTTTTTTTCCTCAGAATTCTACATAGTGAATATACAGATTAGATTCTAACGGAAATAATCCTAAATGTAGTGAGATTTATCGTTGTTTAGGTATAGGATGTTCAAACCAGGTTTCTATGTGAAGAGGAAATTAGGATAGGATATCAGAAGAGGATAGGACACACATTGAGGAAATCAGCAAACTGAATCATGAGGCAAGCGATAAATTGGAATGTTGAAGGAAAGCGGAGAAGAGGAAGAGGGAAGGAAACACTGAGTCGAGAATTTCATGCAGACATGAGAATAATGAGTTGGAAATGATTGTGCAAGTGATAGAGAGAGTTGAATGTAGAATGCTGGTGGGCGGCTTTTGCTTCTCTACAAGGGATAACCGTTGTAAGTAAATAACTATGTAGGTAATATAAGTAATGCGATGCACATCATAATGTCGTCTCATTATAGTGCACTTACGACCTCATTAGGACATACAGTCCTTGTGGTGAGAGCTTAAACTTCGGACTACTGAGCTATCTTTCATCGTAAATGATAGCTTTACCACCCTTTCATGTCTATGTATATAGGATAAATTTAAAGTGCTCGACATTATTTACCGCTATGAAACGAAGTTAAAGTGATATCTTTCCCTAGTTAATTACTTCTCATTACAGTGTGACATCCACCTTATACCTACTTGCTATAAAATGTCTAGTGATTGCATTCATAAACATCATACTTCCATTTAGACATAAGTTTCAAGTAATATGTTTAAAAAGGCCTTGTAGATGCCTTTCACCTAGTCCTTCTCCTATATAATTACTACTACAAATAAATCTAGTCATAAATACAATAAGGGGTGCTCTCAAAGGTTTGACAATCCACTTTTTACTAGTTTGAAGATCATTTAATGTTAGATGTCGAAGTCAGTTAAATTGTAGGAAAGTTGGTTTTCGGTACCCCGTTCATTCTTCTAACAAATTTCCTTGATATCTTATCGCCTTTAAATGTGAAATGTATGAAAACAAAATTTTGCTCAACAGTTGAGGGTTTGGGATTGTCAGAAAACTCTTTTGTTTTATACTTCATAATCAATATTCTTTATTATGCCCACAAATACTCTGGCACGGTACGGTATGGTAGAGGGTGTGGAGTCAGCTCTCCCTCATGAAGTCATTTCACATGGTCAAGCGTATACTACCACTCCAAGAGAAGTCCTACTCAATGCCTTCTCGAGACGACGGAGTGTTGTTTACGAAATTGAGAGGACGAAATGCAAATGTACGATACTTTAACCGGATGAATAGAATTGCTGTTTTGTTCTAGAGGAGTCGGAAAACCCTCATTCCAAATCAATGGTGTATATGGGCATCAGGATCCTGAATGAACAAATGGTGTGTGAACCAATTATTGGTAACCGGCTACAATGGGACTACATATCTTGACATTGTTCCATTGTCTTGTTTGTCGGACCTTTAAGTCGAAGGCTCCGAGTGTGACCTCCTGAGAAAACCATCTGCTTCAGTTTGGGCACCCTTGCAGTATCGAATGATTTATGTGGCGGATATCTATTTGGTGCCTCCTAGTACCAATGTTGATGTGTTTAAATAAAATAAAGAAATAAATCCCTTAATATCCATTTCCTAGAAAAAATACTTCACAATGCTTGATAACTCCTTATTTATTTTAAACTAAACACCATCTGATGTGTGGGCGAGGAAGATAATGATTGGTTGTTTACTTAGTCAGACAATGTAGATAGTCTGACAGGTTTCAGATGAGTTATATATTCCCCCTATCCTTATTATCTTTATTTATTGATTGATTGATTATTGATTGCTGTTGGGTTGTATCGGATTGTTGTTGGTTTTTAGTGTGGAAATATATTGACATTCTGGTCAGGCTGATCACGTGTTCTTGATCATCTGAGTAGTATTAAAGTCCTGTAGAATAGACACACTGAGAGAGAATCTCATGTAGATATTCATCTAAGGTAAATTAACCTCCCATACGTGTAGACGAAATAAAACCGAGCATTATAACACTATCTGTAACTAACAGGATGAAAATTATTATAGTTTATAGTATTTACTCTTTTTTGTATATCTGTTTTAAGTGTTTTTTTCACTAATCCAATCACGCTTGATGGCAAAACTCTGGAATGTGTAGAATCCTTCACGTACCTGAGAAGCATCCTCGATGAACAAGGAGGATCAGATGCAGACGTAAAGATGAGGACTGGCAAAGAAAGGGCCACATTCCTACAATTGAAAAACATATGGAACTTAGAATAACTGTCTGTCAACTATTATCAAAGTCAGAATCTTCAACATGAACGTCAAGACAGTTCTACTGTAAGGAGCTGAAACTTGGAGAACTACAACAACCATCATGAAGAAGGTACAAGTATTTATAAATAGTTGTCTACGCAAGATACTCAACATCCATTGGCCGGATACCATCAACAACAGCCTTTTGTGGGAGAGAACAAACCAGCTTCCAGGTGAATAGGAAATTAAGAAAAGATATTGGAAGTGGACATACATTACGGAAATCACCAAACTGCATCACGAGGCAAGCCCTAACATGGAATCCTGAAGGAAGGCGGAAAAGAGGAAGGTCAAAGAACACAGTACGTCGGTAAATAGAATCATATATGAAGAGGATAAATAATAACTGGAAGGGACTGGAAAGGATTGCTCAAGACAGGGTTGGATAGAGGGTGCTTGTAGGTGGCCTACGCTCCTCCAGAAGAACTAACAGACGTAAGTAACTATCTCATCCTAGTATGGAACGTCTGAGCAACACATTAGTGTTTAACTCTTAAAACATCATATTTCCAACATAGTAATTGTCATCAAAAATCGTTTGAATAGAGAATAAAGTTGTTCATAATAGTAATCAATCATTTGATAAACAGATAACATTATGTCATGAAGTTCTGGGTGTGTTTATATTGAAATTAGAAAGTTTGATAAATATGATCAACCAGTGTGTTTAGTTCAGGAGGTCAATAAAAAGATGAGTATCTCAGTATTGATTTCTTTGATTGAAATATCAAATATTGTGATTTGCAGCTTCTGGATTTGTTTGTAATCTATTTATTTATTTAAACGCATATACATTAGTACAAGTAGGCACCAAATAGATATCCGCCACATAAATCATTCGATTTGTGTGAGGGATAGGATACTACACGGGTGCCCAGACCGAAGCACCTGGTTTTCTCAGGAGGCCACACTCGGAGCCTTCGACATAAAGGTCTGGTCCACTAGACAGTGGAACAATATCAGCAGATGTAGTTTCATGTTAGCCGGTGACGAATTATTGGTTTTTAGTGACTTACTTTTACCAAGAGAACACGATTGGTTTAATGAAAATAATTATTATTATGACCAGTTGTACTAATCATTATTTTACTGTGCTCGTTTGTTTAACTGTGCTAAAGACAGCCATATTGCTCTTCCATTATTTTCCATTACTGTTTCGCGGTTCGTGACTCCGTTCGCACGTACTTTCTTCTGCCCATTCCGCTTGTACCTTTCCTTGGCACGATCTCGGTATTCATTCGATACCACGAGATCGTCAACGAAATAAACTTGGTTCCAATCCACATTCGCCTTCTGATTTGTTTGGCACGTGTTTCTTTGTAGTGGTGTTCATAGTCAATTGGGACTCGACACCACGCTACAGGTTCTTACACCATTTGTTCATTCAGGATCCTGATGCCCATATACACCATTGATTTGGAATGAGGGTTTTCCGACTCCTCTAGAACAAATCTGCAATTCCATTCACCCGGTTACAGTATCGTACATTTGCATTTCGTCCTCTCAATTTCGTAAACAACACTCCGTCGTCTCGAGAAGGCATTGAGTAGGACTTCTCTTGGAGTGGTAGTATACGCTTGACCATGTGAAATGACTTCATGAGGGAGAGCTGACTCCACACCCTCTACCATACCGTACCGTACCAGAGTATTTGTGGGCATAATAAAGAATATTGATTATGAAGTATAAAACAAAAGAGTTTTCTGACAATCCCAAACCCTCAACTGTTGAGCAAAATTTTGTTTTCATACATTTCACATTTAAAGGCGATAAGATATCAAGTTATAAGGTATATCAGGTAGAGGGATGAGAGAGAAGGAGCTGACACTCCCCACTCTCTACCGTACCAGAGCATTTGTGAGCTACCTTACTGATATATTCTAATGAATCAGCAGTTCAGATGATGACGATCTATTCAATATGAATAAAGAAACAAAATGGATGAAAATGATCTTTTGAATTACATGAAATCTTTCTACTTCTTTCTATTTTCTTTTCTATTTATTCACACTAATTTATGGTTATATTGTGAATAAATTAAACTGAATAACACTTGATTATAATTAATCAATAAATCAATATAGAAGAATAAAATTGGAGAAAAACATCAACAACAACAAAAATCAAACGGTTACAAACATAGAATCGATTTTTTTATTTACTAACTTGTATCTATGCATTTCTGGTAAGCGTTGTTTTAGCGAGTTAGTTTTCTACGGGATGAGGACGCTAACCCCATGCTCAACCCTCCTCCTTTACCCGGGCTTGGGATGTAGAAGAGCTATAGGTGGAGTTATCTATGCATTTGTTACTACCTAATATAAATATTTAATAAATAAAGATAATGGAGTGATTACAGGCAATTTTTCTCCCATCTCAACTTTCATTATAAATATCACAATAGACTTAAAGAGGATAAGATGAGTATTTACAAGCTTTGGAATTTTTTTAATAAACAGAATACACCCATTAAGACAATAAATGAGTTTACCGAAAACAGAACTCTTCACTGAACTAATCTTTCTTAGTTAATATTTATAAGCCAACAACATGCAAAATACTTTTAGAATATACAATTATATATTGAGAAGTCAATATTAACCACGTACACCGAACTCATTCAAGAAAAGATTGAACATGTAAAGAAGCTTAACTACTAGAATCGGTTTAACATAGGTATTCGATTATCTATTACATGATGTATGTATTCAAAATGTGGTCCATATTTATAATGTAACCTCATCAATCAAAACATAACATCCGTAGAAAGTGTACCGAATACTGAAATTATCTAATTCAATTAAAGATGGATTATTAAAATATTTCACATAAAATAATACGAAAGATTATTTGACAATTCATTCTATAAAGCAAAGATGGATGATGACCAATAGTAGAAGGCCCAACGTGCGTTTCGTTCAACGTGTGACCATGCTCTCAATCACGATCAGATGGATAATGTCAAATAACATAATCACATCGATTAAGCCTACTTTTCTCACAACAACAACAAGTGCCAAGTGTTTTACGATGATCATGATGATGATGATGATGATGATGATGATGATGATGATGATGATGATGATGTTTATTTCTGTAATCAACTCCGTTTGCTATCACTGAATGACTGTCACATGAAACGAACCTTCTTCATCCATTACCTAATCTCTCTCTCTCTCTCTATCTCTCTATCTGTCTGAACGTGCGTATATTCATGCATCGTGATCAGGCAGTATCCTGATGATAAGCAGCAAATAAATAACTGCCCATTTCACTAACACTTCACTGATCAACACACACACACACACACACACACGCTAATCGCATCAAACCAAAATACACCACACCACACCACACCACACCACACCACACCACACCACACCACACCACACCACACCACAGCACACTTGCATACTTAGAGAAAACGGATAGAGTGTTGCAGTAATTGATTAGGTTGTTTATTTATCAGAAATGTCTTAACACAATTGCGTGTGGATTTTTATCGATAGATTATGTACACACATGTATGAATGATACGAGTTGGTCGGAGAACTGTTCAAACATTGTTGAAATATTGTTGAAATATTGTTCAAATATTGGAGCGTACAAAATCCAACATTCTAGCCACACTGGCATACTCGACAATGATATCGGGAAGGTTTGGCAGTGTGACACCATGTGATACGACACCGAGTACTGGACCTTGAGGGGATGGAAGGAGAGGTCCACCACTGTCACCTGGAGCGGGTAACTGTCCGAAATTCTGACCTGATTTCACACAAATAGGATCGCCATTGGTCGCGTGTCGGCATTCCATTATAGTCGCTTGACCTGTGTCAAACAAACAACAGAACAGAATACAACAGAATAAAAAACAACAGAATAAAAAACAACAGAACAGAACAGAATAGAACAGAACAGAATAGAAGAGACAAGTGAATTTACAAGTGAATATCAACTGGCACAAATTATCCAACTTCAAACTATGCACACAACAAATACTCCACACGCAATCCCACATGTGCACCATATTCGACAATCAAGTCACTGTCCATCTCACCACCATCCCATCATATACATGAAACTGATTGACCACCTACTTCATGTACAAAAACACACATCCATCGTTTGCACACATATCTCATGATTCTTCTCTCGTCCAAATGATCTCACTCATTCACACACACACACACACACTCACACATCCCATCCCATCACATTCAATCGCATCACACTTACCCAATGACCGAGATGCAGATGGAGTCACTCTCCTACTGAATTGTCACAGCTACATCGGAACACATTTATCGAGACACTGACCAACAAAACAACCGGAATAGATAGACAAACAGACAGACAGACAGATAGACAGAGAGACAGACAGAGTCATGTCGTTTGTTCACTAACTCCACCACCGCCACCACCTCCAACAACAACAATAACAACAACACTAACGACAACTCACTCACTCAATCACTCACTCACTCACTCACTCACCTTTCTTTAAAATTCCACCATTTTTACGTTGTGGATCACGGTCGTTATCATCCCTTCCATAACCAACAATGAAAACCGGAGTTCCAGGTCTCGGTATATCCGTTGGCTGTGGCAGACTCAGCACTCTGATTCCACTCTGTAAGTCGACCGTTTGAGTCAGCGTTATAATTGCAATGTCGAATCCACTGAGTGTCTGTTTGATTGGTCTCCTCTGTCGTGCCGACGTACAAGACGGCATATATCCTGGTGCTACCACCACTCCAGACGGTTGGTGATGGATGCCTTGTTGGTCGCCATTCCTCAGTGTGAGAAATGAAACCTGAAATACACAACGTATGTCCACATTAGATATATGCAAACCACCTGCACACACACACACAAACACACACACTGACACACTGACACACACTCACATAGAAGCACACTGTGAAATTAATCGATCACATTGAGCAACAATGTGTTTCAGTGTGATCTCTTACCCGAACGACTGGCAGCGGTGAGCAAACACAATGACCAGCTGTGAGCACTGCCCTTGTTGACACTAATGAGCCTGTACACATTGTTCTCTCTGTGGTCAAAAATGCGATGAACGGGAATTCAGTGCGTTGTTGCACAGGTTCACCACTACGTATCAACCATGTTGACACACGTTCAAATGTTAGACAGTAGGTGAACAGCGTCACCACCAGAAATCTCCATCGGTTCAACATCACTATGTGATCGTTGCAATCAACCACCTACCTACAATCTTGCAACACATTCACCAATTTATATGCGTCAATATTCCCTGACTGTTGAGTACATGTGAGTGATTTTGCATGTGTGTCAGTGTCAGTGTCAGTGTCAGTGTCAGTGTACTACAATTATGCACTATTAATAAAACCGACTTGTACTCCACTTCAATCATGCATTGTTGTTGTTGTTGTTGTTGTTGTTGTCGTCACGGTTTCACTTTGTGATCATGGTCATGACACGCCCCAATTATTAATGAGGAAGTGCACGATTCTCGTGTGTTTTTGTGGCATATTTTGCTGTATGACAATCTTGCTCAACTGTTCACGAGAGTATGTTAGCATAAGGAGGAGCACAGCACTCTTCATAGATCACATCATCATTCATCACTATCTTCATCACCATCGTCATCACCATCGTCATTGTGAAAAGCATATCATCACATGAGTGTGTTGACATGATGCATGATCACTGTCAATCGCAATTCATTCACAAACTACAACGAATCAAATGTGAATTGGTGGAATTTGTGCAAGTTGGACAAGTTGGACAAACAATGGCAAAGGAGATGCAAATGATGCTTCGAAGTAATATGTGACCACATTGACGAATCGACTGGTAGACAGAAGCAAAGCACGAGTGTATGATAAATGAAATGTGAGAATGGAAACAAAGTGGATGAGGAGATCACAGTAGTTGTATATAACATCTGCACATGGTTTGATCAGACCAGTTGTGATTGGTATTTATTCATTGACCAGTTACTCAAATGTTGTTTTGCATTGCTACAATCGAAATAATAATATTGATGATTGTGGCAGTGAGAGTGTAGTGAGACTTGAAAGGAATGAATAATACCACTGAAATCATAGTGAATGATATTTTACTACTGTGTGAGGCAATTGTTTTCTGTGCGTAACTGCCTGACACCCGACACCGTAGTAAAATATCCCTACAATTTTATATCGTTCACTTTAATTTAAATGGTATTATTCATGCTTTTTACGTCTGACTGCCCTCTCACTGCCACAATCATCAATCTTATTGTGTTTATTGTTGTGACGCTTAAGCTCCGCTTGTAACTGTACTAGGGTGCTGCTGATCTCTCGCCCGGGTGAAAGTGTAGGGTTGGACAAGTAGTCAGCAACCCCATTGCGTAGAAAACAATCTTGCCAAAAAGCGCTAACGAGAATAAGCAAATCAATTCACTTAAACTCTGAACTGGGAGTTGAAGGAAGAATTATGATGCTTTATGATGAAATTTGAGATACTTCTGAATTCACGAGACCGATTCTCTTCTACGTACCGGAGCAACAAGTTTCATATGTACACGGAACTTTCGGACAATGTGGGAAACCGTGGGGACCAGTCAAATAGTGGACAACATAGACTGACTGGGAGAGAGCAACGAAAATGGTGAGAGATTTGCACATTTCTGTGCGTTCACGAAAATGTTTATAGGAGACACAATATTCCACCACAAACACATGCACAATGCACATGGATCTGACTGGACCACACCACAGAGAACCAAATCGATCATATTTGCAACAGCGAAATTATTCATCAGATTGAAGGAAGTCGTGCGAACCAGAAGAGCAGCTGACATAGCTTCAGGTCATCACCAACTGGTGGTTGCCAAGATGGAACTGAAGATAAACAAACACTGGACAACTGGACAAACAGCGTCACGTACGTTCAATACAGCCGTCCTTTCACATACTGACAAACTCAACCAATTCAAGACATTCCTGAACAACGCGTTCCAAGCACCTTACAAATTCTTCTCAAAGAAGGAGAAACTGCTCTGGAGCACAATCAGACAGAGATCAAACAAGCACTAACTTCAACATGTCAAGCGGTTCTGTGCCGTAACATGCATCGTCATAACGAATGCATCTCTATGGAAACCCTGTTTGGATTCAAGAAATGAAGAAGGCGAACAAGAAGAGGAAGAAGAAGAAGAAGAAGAAGAAGAAGAAGAAGACTGCAATTAAGAATAATGGAACAAGAGAAGAGAAAGTCAAGGCATGAGCTGAATACATTGAAGCAAACAAGCAAATGGAGAGGAGCATTGGAGCCGACTAGCAGAAATTTGTGGAAGAGCTAGCAACGACAGTGAAACAATCTGCAACTGGGGGAAATATCATACAACTACTATATGACACAACGAAGAAACTGGTAGGGGAATATGGTAAGTGAGAGAGACCGATCACGGACGAAGAAGGGAAGACAATTACTGAAATCCAAGAACAGAGGAACAGATGAGTGGAACATTTTGACGAACTGTTGAATAGACCAGCTCCATTGAATCCACCGGATATCGAAGCAGCACGCACGCACACACGCACACACACACTCACATAGATGTCACTCCGCCAACGATCGAAGAAATCACCATGGCCATCAGACAGATGGAGAGTGAGAAGGCAGTAGGATCTAACAACATACCAGCCGAATCACGCAACTCGGATATGAAAGTAACTGCGAAGATGCTACTAGATTTTGAAGACCTCGATATCTGAGGAGAATCACGGAATATGGTAGACAGATTGAATGGAACTGAGCGATTCGGACTTCTCAGATGACCTGTCCCTCCTATCGCATATACACCAACAAATGCAGATGGAAACAACTAGTGTAGGAGCAGCAGCAGCAGCAGCAGCAGCAGCAGCCTCTTCATCAGTTGGTTTCAACATGCACTGGGGAAAACGCAAGATCTTCAAATACAAAACGGAGAACGCCACCCCAATCACGCTTGGTGGGGAAACTTTGAAATGGGTGGAAATTTTCACTTATTTGAGTCACATCATTGGTGAACGTAGAGTATCTAATGCAGATGTAAAGTTGAGGATTGACAAAGCAAGGACAGCATACTTACAATTGAAGAACAACCGTCAATCAATATCAATGTGAGTATTTTCAATACGAACCTCCAAATAGTTAGTTATATTGTACAGAGCTGAAATTTGGAGAACCACAACAACCATAATCAAAAAGGGACAAGTATTTATAAACAACGGTCTGTGTGAGATACTGAAAGTCCGTTGACCGGACAACATCAGTAATAGCCTAGTGTGCAAGAGAACAAACCAGGCTAACATGTGAAGAGGAAATTAGGAAAAGATGTCAGAAGAGGATAGGACACACATTGAGGAAATCAGCAAACTGCATCACGAGGCAAGCGATAGATTGAAATGTTGAAGGAAAGAGGAGAAGAGGAAGAGGGAAGGAAACACTGAGTCGAGAATTTCATGCAGACATGAGAATAATGAGTTGGAAATGATTGTGCAAGTGATAGAGAGAGTTGAATGTAGAATGCTGGTGGGCGGCTTTTGCTACTCGACGAGGAGTAACAGGCGGAAGGGAGTAATGCAGAACAACATCTGAGTAACTGGTCAATGAAAAAATACCGACCAAAACTCGTCTGATAAAACCACGTGCAGATGTCATGTACAATTGGGGCGTGTCATGACCATGATCACAAAGTGAAACCGTGACGACAACAACAACAACAACAACAACAACAACAATGCATGATTGAAGTGGAGTGCAAGTCGGTTTTATTAATAGTGCATAATTGTAGTACACTGACACTGACACTGACACTGACACTGACACACATGCAAAATCACTCACATGTACTCAACAGTCAGGGAATATTGACGCATATAAATTGGTGAATGTGTTGCAAGATTGTAGGTAGGTGGTTGATTGCAACGATCACACAGTGATGTTGAACCGATGGAGATTTCTGGTGGTGACGCTGTTCACCTACTGTCTAACATTTGAACGTGTGTCAACATGGTTGATACGTAGTGGTGAACCTGTGCAACAACGCACTGAATTCCCGTTCATCGCATTTTTGACCACAGAGAGAACAATGTGTACAGGCTCATTAGTGTCAACAAGGGCAGTGCTCACAGCTGGTCATTGTGTTTGCTCACCGCTGCCAGTCGTTCGGGTAAGAGATCACACTGAAACACATTGTTGCTCAATGTGATCGATTAATTTCACAGTGTGCTTCTATGTGAGTGTGTGTCAGTGTGTCAGTGTGTGTGTTTGTGTGTGTGTGTGCAGGTGGTTTGCATATATCTAATGTGGACATACGTTGTGTATTTCAGGTTTCATTTCTCACACTGAGGAATGGCGACCAACAAGGCATCCATCACCAACCGTCTGGAGTGGTGGTAGCACCAGGATATATGCCGTCTTGTACGTCGGCACGACAGAGGAGACCAATCAAACAGACACTCAGTGGATTCGACATTGCAATTATAACGCTGACTCAAACGGTCGACTTACAGAGTGGAATCAGAGTGCTGAGTCTGCCACAGCCAACGGATA
The DNA here is from genome assembly GCA_944470365.2 of Schistosoma intercalatum. Classification (NCBI taxonomy): domain Eukaryota; kingdom Metazoa; phylum Platyhelminthes; class Trematoda; order Strigeidida; family Schistosomatidae; genus Schistosoma; species Schistosoma intercalatum. The sequence goes on along the minus strand of OX103728.1, from coordinate 3,433,234 downwards.
TACCGAGACCTGGAACTCCGGTTTTCATTGTTGGTTATGGAAGGGATGATAACGACCGTGATCCACAACGTAAAAATGGTGGAATTTTAAAGAAAGGTGAGTGAGTGAGTGAGTGAGTGATTGAGTGAGTGAGTTGTCGTTAGTGTTGTTGTTATTGTTGTTGTTGGAGGTGGTGGCGGTGGTGGAGTTAGTGAACAAACGACATGACTCTGTCTGTCTCTCTGTCTATCTGTCTGTCTGTCTGTTTGTCTATCTATTCCGGTTGTTTTGTTGGTCAGTGTCTCGATAAATGTGTTCCGATGTAGCTGTGACAATTCAGTAGGAGAGTGACTCCATCTGCATCTCGGTCATTGGGTAAGTGTGATGCGATTGAATGTGATGGGATGGGATGTGTGAGTGTGTGTGTGTGTGAATGAGTGAGATCATTTGGACGAGAGAAGAATCATGAGATATGTGTGCAAACGATGGATGTGTGTTTTTGTACATGAAGTAGGTGGTCAATCAGTTTCATGTATATGATGGGATGGTGGTGAGATGGACAGTGACTTGATTGTCGAATATGGTGCACATGTGGGATTGCGTGTGGAGTATTTGTTGTGTGCATAGTTTGAAGTTGGATAATTTGTGCCAGTTGATATTCACTTGTAAATTCACTTGTCTCTTCTATTCTGTTCTGTTCTGTTGTTTTTTATTCTGTTGTATTCTGTTCTGTTGTTTGTTTGACACAGGTCGAGCGACTATAATGGAATGCCGACACGCGACCAATGGCGATCCTATTTGTGTGAAATCAGGTCAGAATTTCGGACAGTTACCCGCTCCAGGTGACAGTGGTGGACCTCTCCTTCCATCCCCTCAAGGTCCAGTACTCGGTGTCGTATCACATGGTGTCACACTGCCAAACCTTCCCGATATCATTGTCGAGTATGCCAGTGTGGCTAGAATGTTGGATTTTGTACGCTCCAATATTTGAACAATATTTCAACAATATTTCAACAATGTTTGAACAGTTCTCCGACCAACTCGTATCGTTCATACATGTGTGTACATAATCTATCGATAAAAATCCACACGCAATTGTGTTAAGACATTTCTGATAAATAAACAACCTAATCAATTACTGCAACACTCTATCCGTTTTCTCTAAGTATGCAAGTGTGCTGTGGTGTGGTGTAGTGTGGTGTGGTGTGGTGTGGTGTGGTGTGGTGTATTTTGGTTTGATGCGATTAGCGTGTGTGTGTGTGTGTGTGTGTGTTGATCAGTGAAGTGTTAGTGAAATGGGCAGTTATTTATTTGCTGCTTATCATCAGGATACTGCTTGATCACGATGCATGAATATACGCATGTTGAGAGAGAGAGAGAGAGAGTGTGTGTGCGAGGGAGCGAGTGAATGATTGTGTGAGTGAGAGAGAGAAAGGGTAGGTAATGGATGAAGAAGGTTCGTTTCATGTGACAGTCAGTCAGTGATAGCAACGAAACAGATTACAGAAATAAACTTCGTCATCATCATCATGAACATGATCGTCGTCGTAAATCACTGGGCACTTGTTGTTGTTGTGAGAACAGTAGGGTTAATAGATGTGATTGTGTTATTTGACTTTATCTATCTGATCGTGATTGAGAACATCGTCACAAATTGAACGAAACGCGCATTAGTTTTCTGTCGTAATATCCGTATCTGTATTGGTGATTTTGTTATTGAGTAGAAATTTAACAACTGAATTTGTAGTCGAACATTTAACGACCACTTTTATTATCATCATTATCATCATCATCATCATCTAATAAATCAAACACGGTGTCGTTGAGGAAGTTAGTCAATTCTGTGAGGTTTCAACAGACACTGGACAGTTGTGCACAATGCGACTCACTTGGTTCTGCTTAAGACTGATCAATCAATATACACTGAATGTCAGATTGAATTGTCATATTGAATTCCGATATTCGATTAGATATCGATAGTTCACATCACTACTGAACTCATATTGTCATTGTAATTGTTCCTCAATAGTACTGGAACACTTTGTATGCATGCCTGAATATTAACTATGCTTGATGGTATCTGATGGTGATGGAATACTGAACATACAAATCACCGTATATATGCTCATTTCAGTTGTAGCATTATCACTGAAACTCAACATGAACGAACGCTCAATGTGGTTTGTTCATGTTGTTGTTTTCAGTGACATGGACGTTGACATTAGTGACATTTGCAGATGTCCATTGGAAAAAACACCAATCATCTCTCCACATGACATATTGATTGAACTGTGCAATACAGTTGATGTTCAACACGATCTAGTGCAGAATAAAGGGTTATGATGAAACAGTTGAGATCTGTTCGACTTTTTATATCTTACACATGATATTCATTGTTGATCAGTTTTTTGTTCATACAACAACACTTGTCAATGCATCGACATTTGTAGAAATATATCGATGCGACCAAAATAATCATAATCATAATAATTATTGTTATTATTATTACTATGATTATCTGTGAAGTGATTATCAGAAACACTCAGATTTGCAGGAAGTTAGTTACATGTGAATAATGTGTCACAGTGTATGAACACGATGAAGGATTATAGTTGTTGTGGAGTTGATTGGAAGAAGAAGAAGAAGTGTAACATCGATGGTTCGATATTGTAGACGATAGGGTTGAATCTGGAATGTGGTGATGCAAACACATCCATGGATTCTTTGTATCGTCAACTAGTGATTTACATTTTCACAGTTGACTATTCGTGTTGCATCCACCATACGTGTTGTTTCTGTTTTCAATCTGTTAATAAAGTGCCATTTCTAGGCGATCTCATTGGACAGTTTACATAGTATTAATAAATTTCACAAAATAACCAATGAACCAATGAATTTTAATGGACTGGAGAAAATTCTATTTAGCTGAAGGGAGACTTGATGGAGTAATTTGGTGTAATTTGTTGATTATATTCGTTACTAGTCAGCTGACTGAGGAGTCTTCTATTAGAATTAAACGGTTATCCAGTGTTTTCATGCATTCAATGATTATCCCAACTCAAATCAATCTATTACGACTTCAATCCACATATGAATCAGTAAACTATGAACTCAGCTTTATTGTTCTCTCCTAATCAGTTTGTTTTCACAGTTCAATTATATATTATCGATTGATTGATTGATTGATCGATCGGAAAAGAGAAGCTGTACACTAATCAGTCATGCTGATATGATCCAACTATACTAAACTAATTTACTATGAATCAGTTTTATTAAGTGTGTATTCAAAATGTGATTGCATGAAGATATGGTGGTATGTTGACAACTAATGGATAACCTGGAAACATTGGACGGTCGTTTCATCCTAGTATGGGATTACTCAGTAGTGCACATCCACGCGATCGTGGATGAGGATTCCCACAATAGGACAAAACGGCCGTCCAGTGCTTCCATGTTTTGCATGTTGGTCTAGCTTCAATTGACTCATGATCTTAACTATATTCAATATAGATTGATTTCGTAAGAATAAATAGAGATTTTATTGGATACATCTTTATACTTGAGTAAGATTATTGTACTTTTTAATATGTGATAATGAAGAATTATTGCATGTTTTGTAAGGCCAATGAAATGTCACTGAGCCCTAGCCAAATCATCCGGCAGTTGGCTAACTGAATATCGAGTCCATCATCGATGCCTGTCAAGGTCGAGGATAACCAACGCGCATCAGTTAGTCGTACGCCATGGGATGGCCCATGTGGCAGTGGTCTTACCTTCGCTTCTATCTACTTTAACTAATATATTTCTATAATAACGTTCTCTGTGTTGTACAGTCTTCAAAGCATCTATAGTACCTTGATACGTCAATGGGGTAATCCACGTAATGTGCTGACGGCGAGCTGTGACTTCGACGTTAGCTGGTTCGTCACATCATTCTCATCCGTCTAACTCGAGTAGGCCTCCAATCATTCGACATAGATCATCTATGTTGGTGATCTACAGTGTAATTGATTTTCTGAATTAATATGAACTAAAACTGAATGATTTTCTAGTCATAGTAACTGAGTTATTGACTTAATCCCCCTTTAAGTGATTAGATATCAAACAGTTCTTACTTATGAGAAAATAAAATGCTCATAGGAAAAATATTCAATGTGGAAATTCAGTTGTTAAATTTCTACTCAATAACAAAATCACCAATACAGATACGGATATTACGACAGAAAACTAATGCGCGTTTCGTTCAATTTGTGACGATGTTCTCAATCACGATCAGATAGATAATGTCAAATAACACAATCACATCTATTAACCCTACTGTTCTCACAACAACAACAACAAGTGCCCAGTGATTTACGACGACGATCATGTTCATGATGATGATGACGAAGTTTATTTCTGTAATCTGTTTCGTTGCTATCACTGACTGACTGTCACATGAAACGAACCTTCTTCATCCATTACCTACCCTTTCTCTCTCTCACTCACACAATCATTCACTCGCTCTCTCGCACACACACACTCTCTCTCTCTCTCTCAACATGCGTATATTCATGCATCGTGATCAAGCAGTATCCTGATGATAAGCAGCAAATAAATAACTGCCCATTTCACTAACACTTCACTGATCAACACACACACACACACACACACACACGCTAATCGCATCAAACCAAAATACACCACACCACACCACACCACACCACACCACACTACACCACACCACAGCACACTTGCATACTTAGAGAAAACGGATAGAGTGTTGCAGTAATTGATTAGGTTGTTTATTTATCAGAAATGTCTTAACACAATTGCGTGTGGATTTTTATCGATAGATTATGTACACACATGTATGAACGATACGAGTTGGTCGGAGAACTGTTCAAACATTGTTGAAATATTGTTGAAATATTGTTCAAATATTGGAGCGTACAAAATCCAACATTCTAGCCACACTGGCATACTCGACAATGATATCGGGAAGGTTTGGCAGTGTGACACCATGTGATACGACACCGAGTACTGGACCTTGAGGGGATGGAAGGAGAGGTCCACCACTGTCACCTGGAGCGGGTAACTGTCCGAAATTCTGACCTGATTTCACACAAATAGGATCGCCATTGGTCGCGTGTCGGCATTCCATTATAGTCGCTCGACCTGTGTCAAACAAACAACAGAACAGAATACAACAGAATAAAAAACAACAGAACAGAACAGAATAGAAGAGACAAGTGAATTTACAAGTGAATATCAACTGGCACAAATTATCCAACTTCAAACTATGCACACAACAAATACTCCACACGCAATCCCACATGTGCACCATATTCGACAATCAAGTCACTGTCCATCTCACCACCATCCCATCATATACATGAAACTGATTGACCACCTACTTCATGTACAAAAACACACATCCATCGTTTGCACACATATCTCATGATTCTTCTCTCGTCCAAATGATCTCACTCATTCACACACACACACACTCACACATCCCATCCCATCACATTCAATCGCATCACACTTACCCAATGACCGAGATGCAGATGGAGTCACTCTCCTACTGAATTGTCACAGCTACATCGGAACACATTTATCGAGACACTGACCAACAAAACAACCGGAATAGATAGACAGAGAGACAGACAGAGTCATGTCGTTTGTTCACTAACTCCACCACCGCCACCACCTCCAACAACAACAATAACAACAACACTAACGACAACTCACTCACTCAATCACTCACTCACTCACTCACTCACTCACCTTTCTTTAAAATTCCACCATTTTTACGTTGTGGATCACGGTCGTTATCATCCCTTCCATAACCAACAATGAAAACCGGAGTTCCAGGTCTCGGTATATCCGTTGGCTGTGGCAGACTCAGCACTCTGATTCCACTCTGTAAGTCGACCGTTTGGGTGAGCGTTATAATTGCAATGTCGAATCCACTGAGTGTCTGTTTGATTGGTCTCCTCTGTCGTGCCGACGTACAAGACGGCATATATCCTGGTGCTACCACCACTCCAGACGGTTGGTGATGGATGCCTTGTTGGTCGCCATTCCTCAGTGTGAGAAATGAAACCTGAAATACACAACGTATGTCCACATTAGATATATGCAAACCACCTGCACACACACACACAAACACACACACTGACACACTGACACACACTCACATAGAAGCACACTGTGAAATTAATCGATCACATTGAGCAACAATGTGTTTCAGTGTGATCTCTTACCCGAACGACCGGCAGCGGTGAGCAAACACAATGACCAGCTGTGAGCACTGCCCTTGTTGACACTAATGAGCCTGTACACATTGTTCTCTCTGTGGTCAAAAATGCGATGAACGGGAATTCAGTGCGTTGTTGCACAGGTTCACCACTACGTATCAACCATGTTGACACACGTTCAAATGTTAGACAGTAGGTGAACAGCGTCACCACCAGAAATCTCCATCGGTTCAACATCACTGTGTGATCGTTGCAATCAACCACCTACCTACAATCTTGCAACACATTCACCAATTTATATGCGTCAATATTCCCTGACTGTTGAGTACATGTGAGTGATTTTGCATGTGTGTCAGTGTCAGTGTCAGTGTACTACAATTATGCACTATTAATAAAACCGACTTGCACTCCACTTCAATCATGCATTGTTGTTGTTGTTGTTGTTGTTGTTGTTGTCGTCACGGTTTCACTTTGTGATCATGGTCATGACACGCCCCAATTGTACATGACATCTGCACGTGGTTTTATCAGACGAGTTTTGGTCGGTATTTTTTCATTGACCAGTTACTCAGATGTTGTTCTGCATTACTCCCTTCCGCCTGTTACTCCTCGTCGAGTAGCAAAAGCCGCCCACCAGCATTCTACATTCAACTCTCTCTATCACTTGCACAATCATTTCCAACTCATTATTCTCATGTCTGCATGAAATTCTCGACTCAGTGTTTCTTTCCCTCTTCCTCTTCTCCTCTTTCCTTCAACATTTCAATCTATCGCTTGCCTCGTGATGCAGTTTGCTGATTTCCTCAATGTGTGTCCTATCCTCTTCTGACATCTTTTCCTAATTTCCTCTTCACATGTTAGCCTGGTTTGTTCTCTTGCACACTAGGCTATTACTGATGTTGTCCGGTCAACGGACTTTCAGTATCTCACACAGACCGTTGTTTATAAATACTTGTCCCTTTTTGATTATGGTTGTTGTGGTTCTCCAAATTTCAGCTCTGTACAATATAACTAACTATTTGGAGGTTCGTATTGAAAATACTCACATTGATATTGATTGACGGTTGTTCTTCAATTGTAAGTATGCTGTCCTTGCTTTGTCAATCCTCAACTTTACATCTGCATTAGATACTCTACGTTCACCAATGATGTGACTCAAATAAGTGAAAATTTCCACCCATTTCAAAGTTTCCCCACCAAGCGTGATTGGGGTGGCGTTCTCCGTTTTGTATTTGAAGATCTTGCGTTTTCCCCAGTGCATGTTGAAACCAACTGATGAAGAGGCTGCTGCTGCTGCTGCTGCTGCTGCTGCTCCTACACTAGTTGTTTCCATCTGCATTTGTTGGTGTATATGCGATAGGAGGGACAGGTCATCTGAGAAGTCCGAATCGCTCAGTTCCATTCAATCTGTCTACCATATTCCGTGATTCTCCTCAGATATCGAGGTCTTCAAAATCTAGTAGCATCTTCGCAGTTACTTTCATATCCGAGTTGCGTGATTCGGCTGGTATGTTGTTAGATCCTACTGCCTTCTCACTCTCCATCTGTCTGATGGCCATGGTGATTTCTTCGATCGTTGGCGGAGTGACATCTATGTGAGTGTGTGTGTGCGTGTGTGCGTGCGTGCTGCTTCGATATCCGGTGGATTCAATGGAGCTGGTCTATTCAACAGTTCGTCAAAATGTTCCACTCATCTGTTCCTCTGTTCTTGGATTTCAGTAATTGTCTTCCCTTCTTCGTCCGTGATCGGTCTCTCTCACTTACCATATTCCCCTACCAGTTTCTTCGTTGTGTCATATAGTAGTTGTATGATATTTCCCCCAGTTGCAGATTGTTTCACTGTCGTTGCTAGCTCTTCCACAAATTTCTGCTAGTCGGCTCCAATGCTCCTCTCCATTTGCTTGTTTGCTTCAATGTATTCAGCTCATGCCTTGACTTTCTCTTCTCTTGTTCCATTATTCTTAATTGCAGTCTTTTTCTTTTTCTTCTTCTTCTTCTTCTTCTTCTTCTTCTTCTTCTTCTTCTTCCTCTTCTTGTTCGCCTTCTTCATTTCTTGAATCCAAACAGGGTTTCCATAGAGATGCATTCGTTATGACGATGCATGTTACGGCACAGAACCGCTTGACATGTTGAAGTTAGTGCTTGTTTGATCTCTGTCTGATTGTGCTCCAGAGCAGTTTCTCCTTCTTTGAGAAGAATTTGTAAGGTGCTTGGAACGCGTTGTTCAGGAATGTCTTGAATTGGTTGAGTTTGTCAGTATGTGAAAGGACGGCTGTATTGAACGTACGTGACGCTGTTTGTCCAGTTGTCCAGTGTTTGTTTATCTTCAGTTCCATCTTGGCAACCACCAGTTGGTGATGACCTGAAGCTATGTCAGCTGCTCTTCTGGTTCGCACGACTTCCTTCAATCTGATGAATAATTTCGCTGTTGCAAATATGATCGATTTGGTTCTCTGTGGTGTGGTCCAGTCAGATCCATGTGCATTGTGCATGTGTTTGTGGTGGAATATTGTGTCTCCTATAAACATTTTCGTGAACGCACAGAAATGTGCAAATCTCTCACCATTTTCGTTGCTCTCTCCCAGTCAGTCTATGTTGTCCACTGATATCTTCATACCCGATGTTGTCCATTTCGACCTTGGTGTCTAGATCTGTAATCAGGATTGTCAGGTCGTTTCGTGAGCACTTCGCTATGATCGATCGCAGCCTCTCATAAACCTGATCATTATCGTCGTCATTGTGATCATTGGTGGGTTCACAACATTGAATAACATTCTCCTTCTTTGTTGTGGATTATGCTTTGATCATCCTGAATCTGTAAGATTTCCATCCCATAATTGCAATAGGTACTTTCTTGGTTAGAATCAGAGCAAATCCTTGAGTGTGCAAAGCATTTTCTTCTTCGTGAAGAGAATACAGAAGCATACAGTAGCACCGGATCGAATCTTTGCTGTCCAGCTTGCATCCAATGGATTTCCCTGATACCGAGCATTGTCAATTTGTATCTCCTCATTTCTCTTACTATTTGACTGGTCCCCACGGTTTCCCACATTGTCCGAAAGTTCCGTGTACATATGAAACTTGTTGCTCCGGTACGTAGAAGAGAATCGGTCTCGTGAATTCAGAAGTATCTCAAATTTCATCATAAAGCATCATAATTCTTCCTTCAACTCCCAGTTCAGAGTTTAAGTGAATTGATTTGCTTATTCTCGTTAGCGCTTTTTGGCAAGATTGTTTTCTACGCAATGGGGTTGCTGACTACTTGTCCAACCCTACACTTTCACCCGGGCGAGAGATCAGCAGCACCCTAGTACAGTTACAAGCGGAGCTTAAGCGTCACAACAATAAACACAATAAGATTGATGATTGTGGCAGTGAGAGGGCAGTCAGACGTAAAAAGCATGAATAATACCATTTAAATTAAAGTGAACGATATAAAATTGTAGGGATATTTTACTACGGTGTCGGGTGTCAGGCAGTTACGCACAGAAAACAATTGCCTCACACAGTAGTAAAATATCATTCACTATGATTTCAGTGGTATTATTCATTCCTTTCAAGTCTCACTACACTCTCACTGCCACAATCATCAATATTATTATTTCGATTGTAGCAATGCAAAACAACATTTGAGTAACTGGTCAATGAATAAATACCAATCACAACTGGTCTGATCAAACCATGTGCAGATGTCATATACAACTACTGTGATCTCCTCATCCACTTTGTTTCCATTCTCACATTTCATTTATCATACACTCGTGCTTTGCTTCTGTCTACCAGTCGATTCGTCAATGTGGTCACATATTACTTCGAAGCATCATTTGCATCTCCTTTGCCATTGTTTGTCCAACTTGTCCAACTTGCACAAATTCCACCAATTCACATTTGATTCGTTGTAGTTTGTGAATGAATTGCGATTGACAGTGATCATGCATCATGTCAACACACTCATGTGATGATATGCTTTTCACAATGACGATGGTGATGACGATGGTGATGAAGATAGTGATGAATGATGATGTGATCTATGAAGAGTGCTGTGCTCCTCCTTATGCTAACATACTCTCGTGAACAGTTGAGCAAGATTGTCATACAGCAAAATATGCCACAAAAACACACGAGAATCGTGCACTTCCTCATTAATAATTGGGGCGTGTCATGACCATGATCACAAAGTGAAACCGTGACAACAACAACAACAACAACAACAACAATGCATGATTGAAGTGGAGTGCAAGTCGGTTTTATTAATAGTGCATAATTGTAGTACACTGACACTGACACTGACACTGACACTGACACTGACACACATGCAAAATCACTCACATGTACTCAACAGTCAGGGAATATTGACGCATATAAATTGGTGAATGTGTTGCAAGATTGTAGGTAGGTGGTTGATTGCAACGATCACACAGTGATGTTGAACCGATGGAGATTTCTGGTGGTGACGCTGTTCACCTACTGTCTAACATTTGAACGTGTGTCAACATGGTTGATACGTAGTGGTGAACCTGTGCAACAACGCACTGAATTCCCGTTCATCGCATTTTTGACCACAGAGAGAACAATGTGTACAGGCTCATTAGTGTCAACAAGGGCAGTGCTCACAGCTGGTCATTGTGTTTGCTCACCGCTGCCAGTCGTTCGGGTAAGAGATCACACTGAAACACATTGTTGCTCAATGTGATCGATTAATTTCACAGTGTGTGTCAGTGTGTGTGTTTGTGTGTGTGTGTGCAGGTGGTTTGCATATATCTAATGTGGACATACGTTGTGTATTTCAGGTTTCATTTCTCACACTGAGGAATGGCGACCAACAAGGCATCCATCACCAACCGTCTGGAGTGGTGGTAGCACCAGGATATATGCCGTCTTGTACGTCGGCACGACAGAGGAGACCAATCAAACAGACACTCAGTGGATTCGACATTGCAATTATAACGCTGACTCAAACGGTCGACTTACAGAGTGGAATCAGAGTGCTGAGTCTGCCACAGCCAACGGATATACCGAGACCTGGAACTCCGGTTTTCATTGTTGGTTATGGAAGGGATGATAACGACCGTGATCCACAACGTAAAAATGGTGGAATTTTAAAGAAAGGTGAGTGAGTGAGTGAGTGATTGAGTGAGTGAGTTGTCGTTAGTGTTGTTGTTATTGTTGTTGTTGGAGGTGGTGGCGGTGGTGGAGTTAGTGAACAAACGACATGACTCTGTCTGTCTCTCTGTCTATCTATTCCGGTTGTTTTGTTGGTCAGTGTCTCGATAAATGTGTTCCGATGTAGCTGTGACAATTCAGTAGGAGAGTGACTCCATCTGCATCTCGGTCATTGGGTAAGTGTGATGCGATTGAATGTGATGGGATGGGATGTGTGAGTGTGTGTGTGTGTGTGTGTGAATGAGTGAGATCATTTGGACGAGAGAAGAATCATGAGATATGTGTGCAAACGATGGATGTGTGTTTTTGTACATGAAGTAGGTGGTCAATCAGTTTCATGTATATGATGGGATGGTGGTGAGATGGACAGTGACTTGATTGTCGAATATGGTGCACATGTGGGATTGCGTGTGGAGTATTTGTTGTGTGCATAGTTTGAAGTTGGATAATTTGTGCCAGTTGATATTCACTTGTAAATTCACTTGTCTCTTCTATTCTGTTCTGTTCTGTTGTTTTTTATTCTGTTGTATTCTGTTCTGTTGTTTGTTTGACACAGGTCGAGCGACTATAATGGAATGCCGACACGCGACCAATGGCGATCCTATTTGTGTGAAATCAGGTCAGAATTTCGGACAGTTACCCGCTCCAGGTGACAGTGGTGGACCTCTCCTTCCATCCCCTCAAGGTCCAGTACTCGGTGTCGTATCACATGGTGTCACACTGCCAAACCTTCCCGATATCATTGTCGAGTATGCCAGTGTGGCTAGAATGTTGGATTTTGTACGCTCCAATATTTGAACAATATTTCAACAATATTTCAACAATGTTTGAACAGTTCTCCGACCAACTCGTATCGTTCATACATGTGTGTACATAATCTATCGATAAAAATCCACACGCAATTGTGTTAAGACATTTCTGATAAATAAACAACCTAATCAATTACTGCAACACTCTATCCGTTTTCTCTAAGTATGCAAGTGTGCTGTGGTGTGGTGTGGTGTGGTGTGGTGTGGTGTATTTTGGTTTGATGCGATTAGCGTGTGTGTGTGTGTGTGTGTGTGTTGATCAGTGAAGTGTTAGTGAAATGGGCAGTTATTTATTTGCTGCTTATCATCAGGATACTGCTTGATCACGATGCATGAATATACGCATGTTGAGAGAGAGAGAGAGTGTGTGTGCGAGAGAGCGAGTGAATGATTGTGTGAGTGAGAGAGAGAAAGGGTAGGTAATGGATGAAGAAGGTTCGTTTCATGTGACAGTCAGTCAGTGATAGCAACGAAACAGATTACAGAAATAAACTTCGTCATCATCATCATGAACATGATCGTCGTCGTAAATCACTGGGCACTTGTTGTTGTTGTTGTGAGAACAGTAGGGTTAATAGATGTGATTGTGTTATTTGACATTATCTATCTGATCGTGATTGAGAACATCGTCACAAATTGAACGAAACGCGCATTAGTTTTCTGTCGTAATATCCGTATCTGTATTGGTGATTTTGTTATTGAGTAGAAATTTAACAACTGAATTTCCACATTGAATATTTTTCCTATGAGCATTTTATTTTCTCATAAGTAAGAACTGTTTGATATCTAATCACTTAAAGGGGGATTAAGTCAATAACTCAGTTACTATGACTAGAAAATCATTCAGTTTTAGTTCATATTAATTCAGAAAATCAATTACACTGTAGATCACCAACATAGATGATCTATGTCGAATGATTGGAGGCCTACTCGAGTTAGACGGATGAGAATGATGTGACGAACCAGCTAACGTCGAAGTCACAGCTCGCCGTCAGCACATTACGTGGATTACCCCATTGACGTATCAAGGTACTATAGATGCTTTGAAGACTGTACAACACAGAGAACGTTATTATAGAAATATATTAGTTAAAGTAGATAGAAGCGAAGGTAAGACCACTGCCACATGGGCCATCCCATGGCGTACGACTAACTGATGCGCGTTGGTTATCCTCGACCTTGACAGGCATCGATGATGGACTCGATATTCAGTGAGCCAACTGCCGGATGATTTGGCTAGGGCTCAGTGACATTTCATTGGCCTTACAACACATGCAATAATTCTTCATTATCACATATTAAAAAGTACAATAATCTTACTCAAGTATAAAGATGTATCCAATAAAATCTCTATTTATTCTTACGAAATCAATCTATATTGAATATAGTTAAGATCATGAGTCAATTGAAGCTAGACCACCATGCAAAACATGGAAGCACTGGACGGCCGTTTTGTCCTATTGTGGGAATCCTCATCCACGATCGCGTGGATGTGCACTACTCAGTAATCCCATACTAGGATGAAACTGTCAGGCAGTCCTTCCAGGTTTTCCATGATGGTTTAGCTTCAATTGATTCATGATGATATGAACTATTCAAATTACTCTAATATCCATAATTCTCTGCTCATGCTATATGGAATACTCTGGTTTATGTAATATGATAATATGTTCTACTGGTTTCAGTCATCCTCTTTTCTGTATTTCGTGATTTATAATTTATTCGTCAATTGAAACAGAAATTATTAAGTTTTATTTTGTTTCTAGTTGTAATATATAATTTTGTTTATTGAAATTTCCGGTCTTTATTTTTTCTAAATTGTCATTCATTACATCTGATTTTCTATTAATTTGCTATAACAACCGTTGTAGTTTTCGATGTTAAACTAGGCATTATTATTTTTCAATATTAAGTTGAGATTTATTAAGAAAATTAACAATGAGAAAAAAAGATGTATTTGTTTAAGGGTTTGAAGTATCCTAAAAAATGGTGTAACTAAGTAACTTTCTATAAGCCAAGGTGGATAGTGACCAGCAGTACATGTACATCCCGCTGATGAGTCCTAAATAGGACGAAACGCGCACCGTGGATTTTATTGAACAATTAGCAAAACTTCCCAAAGTAATGCTGAACCACCCATAATATCAATAACAAACCTCCAATCTCATATGAAACTTTCAGCTTTACATAAAAATATAGCTCGAAGCCTGAAAATTCGGAAAAATGCTCTCGTAATTGTGTTCCGACACGAGACAATGGGTTTTAAGCGTTCTTTAAACCCTAACGCTTCAGGCTGGACCAATTCATATACTATCCTACATATGTGTTGTATACAATATAAGCTAACAACGTTTAGTATCGAGTACGAAAAAATATTGTCCATATTAGTCATTACAGACGATGAATGATCATTTGAATCGAGTTATACATAAATAATTTCAACTAAAAATACACATTTTGGATTGATGTAAAATAAATTAAATTCTTCCAATCAACAGACAATTGTTGGACGAATTCGATTCATGCAACTCTAGCGAGTCTACTAGAGTATAATTTATTAACATAGATATATTTTTAGTTTTTCCCTATCATCTCGTAAATACATTGTTCAGTTTAGTTGTCTTACATATATGAATGAGTACTATATGATATCTTTTACCATTGGTGTTTAGAAGTTACACTCAATTACCTTTAGGGGTTGTACACAAAGTAAATTAGATTGGTTGAGTCAGTTCTAGATGATGACATTGAACATTTAATAGTCTTTAACTTAATAGGAGTTACCCTTGTCAATTCAAATTAATGATTAAGGAAAGTTCATAAAGTAGATCACTTACTACAAAATATTATCGAATTTCAGCGAAATCACAAAATTATTTTTAATATTATAGTGGGGGGCGTATATACAGAGATTACTTGGTCTTACGGTTTGTCTCAGATACTGATCATAGTTAATCGTATAATCTTACAGAAATTACTGGAGAGTAACATACTTAGTTACATCATGGAATGGTATGGATTCCAGAGTAAGATGGGTGCAAGTTTATGAATTTACTTGATTGATTACTACGAACAATTACAAGGTCAAAACGAACTCCCTAACGATTTTTAGGGTTAACTGTCCTACGTAGAGATGGTGGGGTACGTGAGATAACAGGTCTATCAAATTAACACAGGATAAAATTTAAAAAATGAATGGAAGCAGTGACCGAATATTGAACATCTGGTTTGATAATATAGAACCAAAAAGTATGAATGAAAGTATACTGAAACTCAACGCATCTATGACATTTCTAAGGATCTTGATACATATCACCCAATCACTGATCGACTGTATCTACCAACAGGGTTCAGTCTAACAATCAGTGATTTCACAGACTCACGGTGACTAGCTTTCTCTTAATCTACTACAACGATATTTACCACTGCCCATCTAGGCGACTAGTATTTAGGTATACGTAACATCTGTCTTATCTAACTCAATGGATGAAGGCTCATCTGAGATTAACTGATTTGGAATGTTTGCCTAACATCAATAATTCTTATTCAATAATTTTAGGAAACATTTATGATGAAATAGTTATAGTTTGAGCATGTTTTCTACTTTATATAAATTATGTTTCACAGACATAAAATTAATAAAGAAGTAAACAATCATAGAGTATACTAATTACTTTGTTAAGAAACAAATTTCAAAGGGGGAATATTTTTACAAAATAAATTAATGTTATTATTTATAGAAATACCCGAACGAAGTCATACATGTACAAACGGGAAAGAAAATGAACAGCAACAAACAAACAAACAAACAAAATTACATTGAAGAAATCATGTATCATTCTTAATAAAACAATAACAAACAAGCTAACGAAAAGGAAAAAAAGCAAACGAGAAAAGAAGAAGAAGAAGCAATTAAAGGAACTTACTACAATGATTCAAAATACCATATGGGGCATTTGGCAAGAAAAAGAAAAGAAAAGAAAAGGATCGATAATATTCCCATCATCAATCATAGAAGAATATACAAAGAAAAAAACACTATGACAACTTGTCAACACTAATACTAACAATAATAAAAATAATAACAACAACAACAGCAATGAAAACAACAACAAAGAAAAGAAAAGAGAACAACTACAAAGATCATTTATTATTGTTTTCTATTTCATTGGAAAAAAAAGAAAGAAAGAAGGCAATGAAATAGATCATTGAAAATACTATTCAAATACATTAAGATAAATATAATCAATTGAATATATATATAAGAGATAGGAAAAACAAGAACTATATAATTATATACATCAATCTGTAAAAGAAAAACAGAGAAAAGAAAAGAAAAAGAAAGGGGGAAAAAGAAAAGAAAACGTTTCATTCAATAAAGATAAAAAAAGACAAAAGAGATAATATAGTAATAAAGTAAACAATAAAGTTGCATAATTGACTGTTATTCATTTTGTATTACAATTTATACACATAAGAGAAAGGTGTTGTGTTTTTTTTTGTTTTGTTGAATGATAGATTTCAAAGATGAACAATCTTATTTGTATTATTATCATTATTTAGTCAAATGTGAATTTCATTATCAATAATTGTTACTAAGATGGAAACCAAATGTATATTGGTATTAGAAAAAAACAAAAAATGATAAACGAGACGATGAAAAGTTAAAGAGAAAATAACAAACAAACAAAACTATGTGCAATAAATCTAGAAATTATTTGAAAATACATGCACATACACACACACACACACTTCTACATCTATCTAACTGTATGTATGCATGTACACACACTCATACATTACTCAACAATGATAGTAATAACAAGGACAACGACGGCGACAACGTACAAGAGATAAAGTAATACAAGAAAAAAGAACATGGTAAACATAGACAAAAAACAAAGGAACAGTATTTATTTAATATTAACTGTCACCACAATCATTAGACGTTGATAATTTTGTATTTTGTTTATCTTGTGCTTCTAAAATTCTGACAATACGTAAAATAGACTCAGAACCTGATGATCCTACACCTTTAGTTAAAGATAAAAAGCTGAGTAGTTTAGCTAACATAATTGCTAATGGACGAAATTGTCCATCTGGTAATTTGGATCTAATACGATCAGTGTAACGAGGACTTGATTGGAGAATACAGCCAAGTAGGAGAGCTGAATAAATTGGAAGAAAAAAACACACAAAACATTTAAACTGTTTAATAAGTATGCAGCTTTAAGTAAACATAAGAAATTCTAATATTCTCTAAGCGCTCTCTACGTAATAATATTGTCTTAGAGTTTGATCATCGTTGTCTCCGAAGGATTGCTGACATTCAGTGGCAACACCATGTCAGTAATGCAGAGGTTCGGCATCGTGTGTTCGGGCACAGAGATGATAATGCAATCGGTGTCACTATCTTGAAACACCAACTTCGGTGGCTTGGACATGTTCTACGAATATCGTCCCAGAGAATTCCACGTCGTGCATTATTTGCCGACTGTGGGACCAGTTGGAAAAAGCGGAGATGTGATCAGTATATGACATGGTGTCGTGGCATGAAAAAAAGCTGAAAAGGGCTGGCTTGTGTTGGTCCTTTACGACTCCCTGGTTGCGGTCCGAGAGATGATGCGACACAGTAGCTAGAGACGTTATCAGATATGTCTGAGAATAGAAGGCAGTGGTGATCCTGCTGTAACCTTTTTTTACTTTCCTCATAAACAGTGGTTGTAACTTTCTTAACTGAAAGAATTCCTCTGCTTGTACCTTTCCGTTTCCCCTATTATTATTATTATCATTATTATTACACTACCATACACTAATCTGTGGCCGTTATTGTTTGTTCTTTTTTTTCTCATACGCACCTAACATTTTTTCTCTTCCCATTCTCATTGTTTTGTGTGGCGCATATATATCTGGTGCTTCCTTGTGCCAATATTTATGTGTTCAAATAAATAAATAAATAAAATGAGAACAAAACACAATTGATTAGAGGACAGCTACAGTTAACCATAAACAATATTATAGACTTGCAATAAATGTGCATCGCTTAAAGTAGTAGTGTAGCACGACAGAACATAACAATTGTAATGATGGTGAATAAGTTTGTTAACCGTAAATAAATATAGTGAATGTTAAATAAACAATTAAGTAGTATTGTACATTGGAATTTGAAAACAAAATTTTTTGAATCAATTAGATTACAGGTACGTTTACTAAATCACAGAACCACGAACTCTTAGAATTCGTATACATAATACACAGCATAATGCTTCTTTATTAATTTATTTGAATACATAAATATTGGCACAAGAGGGCACCAAATATATATGCGCCACACAAAACAATGAGAATGGGAAAAAAAGAAGATTAGGAGCGTAAAATGAAAAAGAACAATAACGATCAGATTAATGTAAGGTAATGTAGTAGTAATAATAATAATAGGGGAAACGGAAAGACACAACCAGAAGAATTCTTTCAGTTAAGGAAGATACAACCATTTTTTTAATGAAGAAACTAAAAGAAGGTTACAGCAGGATCGCCACTACCTTCTATTCTGAGCCATATCTCATAACGTTTCTAGCCACTGTGTCGCACCATCTCTCGGACCCCAACCAGGGAATCATGAAGGACCAACACGAGCCAGCCCTTTGCAGCATTCTTTCATACCCCGACAGCATAATGATAATGAATGTTAGAGTTGCGATTAGCTTTATTTGAAACACTTCTTTATAAACGTGAGGAAAACGGTAAATAATTTTGAAACAAATATTTCTTAACCTTACCAGCATAAGCAGCCACCACTGAGTCTTCCATATGTTGTTGAGCTTGCGACATACTTTTGGCTAACTTTTCTTGTTCCTCTTGGGTGTCGGCGACAAATTCAACATCTGCACCACTGCCAACACTTTCATCATCATCGTCGTCGTCATCATCATCACCATCGTCATCACCTTCATCATCCTCCCCCAAATCATCATCTTCAATGCAATCATCGTCACCATCATTGTCATCTAGGTCATCTACATCATCGGAATCTTCCTCGTCATCATTGAAACCTCCCATATTCTGTCGTTGTTTATTTACACTACTTTTACACTTTTGTTTACGGTTCAATCGTTTCTTATTCCGACCTATTGAAAAAACAAAAGAACTACACGATGTAAAAAGTGAAAGCAAATTCAATTGCATGAAATTTGTTCGGAAAACTGTTTACGACCCGAAGTACCAAACCATGAATTATTATTATCATTCGAGAAATAAAGTTTCTCTATATGGTTGAATATCAATAATAAAAATGAGCTACAAACATCTTTAGAAAATAATATTAATTAGAATTTTCTCTGAAATAGACGACAGATAACTTGTATAAACACCATATATCTTACAGTTTTATATACATGTAGGTTTTCTATGAACTCCACCTGGAGCCCCTCTGGGGCTACTACCGGTCCCAAGCCCAGATAAAGAAGGGGGGTTGGACATGAGGTTAGAGACCCATCCCGTAGAAAACCAACTCACTAAAGAAACGTTCACCAGAAAAAATAATTCAAACAATTTAAACTCTGTCCTGGGAGTTAGGTTTTCATTTAGAAATATTATGATGTCTCATGATGAAAGCCGTGTTCCTTCGGAAGTCACGAGGCTGATGCCCATTCTGACAACCAGAGCAACCATTAATTAGTGTAGGCAGAGAACGTATGACAGAATAAAATACTTTAGAGTTATTTCATTGAATGCTGGATTGTGTAAGTAATAAACGATATGAGCATATTATTTGGTTAAGGCTACATAAAGCGAGTAAAAATGTGTAAACTAATATGAATTTATTATACAGATCCTTGTAAATTGACTGAAATATGATATACCATATAGTTTAATACAATTGAACTGAAAGTAGGTATGTGCCTAGACAAATTTATGTTATGTGATCTAGAAAAAAAAGCCAATAGTATGTATTCGCCTAAATAGGAGCGTGTATATGGCGGTTTCATACTTGATTGTACTGCTGTAGTTGTTATGCAATTGGGTAAAACCAATTTATTTTTCATGCAAAATCATACATTAAATATATTATTTGCACATCATCCATCAGTTGTCCTATACATACTTCATCATTCATCCAATTCAGTTATTTCGATAACACAGCGATTTCCTTCTTGTTCTCTTCATTTCAGTGTTTTCTGTTGGCAGGCACTCCACTCCTGATTGCTGCAACATGCTACTTATATACATCAGTCTAGGTTTGTAATTCAGGTGGTGAAATTGAGTGGATTAGTATCCGATAGACAGACAGACGTCATAAACATGGAGCCTGATGCGGATACACGTTGAACTAACTTGCCGTACCTCATTAGCTGGAGATGAGGATAACAAGAAATAGAAATGATATAGTACTGATGATGAAAAGACTAAGCCTTGGAGCATGGTTTGGAAAGGAATGGATTCATGGTTTTAAGGCTCTAAAATCATGAACAGGATACTAATATTTACTGCTAAACTACAAAGTAACTGACAATTACCTAAAAATCCTCTATTATTCAGATTCATTGCTCTTCGATCCTCTATTAAGCGCCACTTCAAACCAGCTTCTTCGACAGTAGGGTTAGGGTAACCTGGGCGTAATTGTTTAGAATTATTTTCAAAATCTTCTAATTCTTCAGAACGTTTACGGGCCGCTGCAGCTGCCATAGCTTCATCATCATCTCTCTCGAAATCATGGTTACGTGCGCATTCTTCTCGAGTAAGAAATAGCTACAATGGAGAAAAATGTACAAGTAGGATAGATATTTGACGAAGAAATAACAATAATGACGATGCAACTCATCATCAAAAATATATGGGCATTTATAAACAGCTGTCTACGAAAGATACTTCAAATCGGTTGTCCGGACACTATAAATAACAATCTAATGTGGTGGAGAATAAATCAGCTTCCAGTTGAAGAGGGAATAAAGAAAAGATGTGGGAGGTAAAAATATCACATTTTACGGAAATTGCGAAAACGTATAGCAAGGTAGGCTCATACTTGGAATCCTGAAGGCAAAAGGAAAAGAGGTAGACCGACGAACACATTCCTCGGAGAATCGGAGGCATACATCTAGATAATAAATAGTAATCGGGAACAATTTGAAAGCAGAGCCCAGAACAGAGTAAGGTGGACAATCTTGATCGGGAACCTATGCTTCACGAGGAGTAACAGGCGTAAGTAACTCATTTACCGAGCGAAATTTATATGGTCAGCTTTGAGTCACAGTAATTGCATGGAATTAGTAATACTGACCATTTGTCCAAACCAACGTACATGGAGAGGGATTTCAAACCTGTGACCTACCAGTCGAATTATTTAACCACAAAGCCAACCAGTATGGGATGAAAGGAACACGACATGAAAGGGAAAAATGTAGTCACATCAGAACTGACTCTAACATACAGTTACATTCATATGCACACATGAAAACAGGAAGCAACCAAAGTAATTTGTGCGTCAATAATCGTAGTAATGTACACTACACAACTGATTAAATCAGTAAGTAAATATTGATATTAACAGGACAGGCAGAGTGAGGGCATACAACCACCTTTCTCCATTGTTCCATTCGAGAAGTGGGGTTAGACAGGGTTGCCCAATCTCACCATTCCTCTTCAACTTTGCCATCGATGACATTCTGGAAACAGCTCTGATGAATGTAAGTAATGGTGGTGTGGATCTGTTGCCTGGAGAAAGACTTCTCGACCTTGAGTATGCGGACGATATTGTCTTACTGTGCGATAATGCCCAAGGCATGCAATCCGCACTTAATCAGTTGGCAATCAGTGTCCGTAGGTACGGTATAAGCCTTGCACCTTCGAAGTGCAAAGTACTTCTACAAGACTGGCAGGATTCTAATCCTGTACTCACTCTGGATGGTGAGCAGATAGAAGTAGTCGAGAAGTTCATGTATCTGGGTAGCATCATAAGTGCTGGTGGTAGCGTGAGTGATGAGATCAATGCACGAATAGTGAAAGCCAGAGCGGCTTATGCCAATCTGGGCCACCTTTGGCGCCTTCGTGATGTTAGTCTGGCTGTAAAAGGTCGGATCTACAACGCGTCGGTGAGAGCAGTTTTGCTCTATGCTTGTGAAACCTGGCCTCTCCGAGTTGAGGACGTTAGACCACTCTCTGTGTTCGATCATCGCTGTGTCCGAAGGATTGCTGACATTCAGTGGCAACACCATGTCAGTAATGCAGAGGCTCAGCATCGTGTGTTCGGGCACAGAGACGATAATGCAATCGGTGTCACTATCTTGAAACACCAACTTCGGTGGCTTGGACATGTTCTACGAACGTCGTCCCAGAGAATTTCACGTCGTGCATTATTTGCTGACTCTGGGACTGGTTGGAAGAAGCGGAGAGGTGGTCAGTGCATGACATGGTGTCGTGGCATGAAAGAAAGCTACAAAGGACTGGCTTGTGTTGGTCCTTCACGACTCCCTGGTTGGGGTGTGAGAGATGGTTCTACACAGTGGCTAGAGACGTTATCAGATATGGCTGGGAATAGAAGGCAGTGGCGATCCTGCTGTAACCTTCTTCATAAAAAGTGGTTCTGTCTCCCTTACCTGAAAGATTTCTTCCGATTGTACCTTTGCGTTCCCTGATTACTAGCACATTACCTTACACCAATCTCTTCGTTATTGTTCTCTCTTTTTTTTGTTGCGCTCCTTATCTTTTTTTTTCTTTGTATTCCTCTCGAATTTTCATTGTTTTGTGTGGCGCATATATATTGGCGCTCTCTTGTACCAATATTCATGTGTCCAAATAAATAAATAAAATAGGAATAATGGTAAGAATGTTCCTAAATGCCGTGATACGGTCCAGAGTGGGGACATGACCACACGTATACAGCCACTGTCAAGGAAGTCCTACTCACTGCCTTCTTGCGACGACAAAAAGCGAATGTCCGGTGCCTTACCCGAATTGGTGGATATGGAGGACCCATCTAGGGTAGTCGGAAAACTCTCATTACAAGCCAAGGGTCCACATGGACTCCAGGATCCATAGGGAGTGAATGGTGTATGAACCTATTGTTGGTCACCGGCTACCATATGACTGAAACTCCTGACGGTGCTCCATTGTCTTGTAGATCAAACCTTTAGGTCAAAGGCTGAAGGCGTAGCCCCCTAAGAAAACCACCTGGATAGTATTCCAACCCTTACACAAATTGAATGACAAAGTGTGGCTCATATCTATTTGGTGCCTCCTTGTACCAATGTTTATGTTTAAATGAATAAACAAAACGAAATAAAAATAAGAATAATCAAGACAGAATGATCACGTAAAATAAACAAAAAAAGTAACCGGTCTAAATAATAGTCATTAATAATGAAATAAAACTAAGGGACAAATTGTATGATATAATCAAAGTATTGAAGTGGAAATTTGAAAGAGATGAAGAGAAAATAAAAGAAACAGAACATGAAGTAAAAGAAAATTTAGCGAAAACCATTTACTAATAGTGACTAGCTTCGCGAGGGAACCGTGACCAGTAGGGCTAATCCGTGTCGGGTAGAGACAAGTATCCACATCAATACAATGGAAGATGGTCGCGCAATTTTGTGGATTGATTGATGTTAGACACTAACACCATTGGACACCGGCTCAGTGTTTCAGTAGGTTAAGCGTTCGCGCGCAAGACTGAAGGCCCTGGGTTCGAATCTCGCGGAGGGCGGGATCGTGGATGCGCACTGTTGAGGAGTCCCAGAATAGGACGAAACGACCGTCCAGTGCTTCCAGGTTTTCAACGGTGGTCTAGCATCAATCGGTTGATGATCTCAATCAAATACTAATAAATGATTGTGACATGATAAATTTACTCTGAATACAAGAACTATGAATTATAAATCGGATTTCCGTAGTGTACATAATGCATAGGAGATAAATTTGAAGTCTATTGGGAAATTAAGAAAAAGTACATAAGTGACTTTGAATACGTTAATTTTATATCTACAACATTGCCGACTATGAAAACACGGAGTTGTATGTTGATTCTAGTTTACCCTTTTTAGACTATGATAAGAGGTCCTTGTTAATTTGTTAATAAAATTATCTTTCAATCTGTCCGGTATGGTTAAATCCACAGGATGAATTGTCTAGATTACATAATGTACGATGAAATCTGTACAATAAACAATGTCATGAGAGTTTTTAAAATTATGAATGATTATAGAGACTTAATGGTTACCTATCTAGATAAATTATAATAAAAAAAACATGATATGACGGTTAAGCAGGCACAATGTCACTTAACAACAGTATTGTTTTGGTTGAATTTCTCTTTTAATGTACCCATGTGCTTAGTGATCAATAAATGTAAATAAGTTAGTGTTAAAAATAGGATCGATCTAAGCCTTCAACAAAAAGACTTATTACTCACTTGTATGAGTTCGTCAAGTGCAGAAGTGGTTACAACTTGTCGTGAAGTATTTGTATTTGCATTTACGTCATCATCATCATCATCTTCCTCTTCATCATCGTATGTATCGATATATTTGACATTTTTCAAATTTGTTGGAGAGCCTTGTTTAAGACATGATTTTGTAATATCCAGATATACAATTCGGGTGCGATTTTCAGGGCAATGTTCACACATATTTACCAAAAGACAGAGTACTAAGACAATCACATCAAATCTTTTTGTTCCAGGCAAACGATCAGGCAACTTGAGTAGGCAATCAAAAATAGTTTCTAGAAAACCTGAACAAGCACCAAGACGTTCACTGGCGAATTCTATGAAAATAAAAAAAGAAGGATAAGTCAGGGAAATATCAGACAACATTACACAACTAGAATGTATTTTAAATCAGTTAATTCCACGAAGGCTTAGAATTCGCATTAGACTATATGAAATAAGCCTTTAAAAAATACTAAAAATCTTAACTACATAAGAAGGGAATGCATGGTAAAAATGGAATTAAACAATTACATAGATTTTAATCACCTGACCCAAAACTGGCTGTCAGTCAGCAACAACGTAGAACTTCGTACGTACGTACATCAATTCGAGTTGCCATACCCTATTAGCACAGAGATACAATTATCGATTCAAATCCCATAGTGGTAGAGGTAGTAAAAGTATAAGCAATAATCGGAAAAATTAGAGTTTGATGGTGTTATTCAAGGAGTATAATCCAGTGAAATAAATTTGGAAAGAGAAAAAAAGAGACAAGGAGAATTCAGAAGATTAGAATTTGAGAGGACATAAAGAGTAGATGCACCCGCACCATTGCAAACGATTTTGAGCTATGTTATTCAAGGTTTCTAACTATCGGTTGCAATCGTCTCACGGATCCCAACCAGATAGTCTACACCTACCAACATGGCTAAGTCCACTTGTCAATGACGTCATAGATTTGTGGAAGAAGTTACTGATACTGAAAAGAGGATTATGAAGGTATACCCTCAATGGTACATCATAGTTAATAAAAGCTCAAAAATGCTTAATATTTTACAATTAGTCATGGTGAAAATAATGATAAGTCTATTCAAAGAGGATATATACTAGAAAGTTATGTATAAAAGTTATTTCAAAAGATTTATTACCGTGAAATTTTCCAATATATATCTGATATACAGTCTAATCAGTCATAATCAACACAGAGTTTGACACACATGTGCATTGGATCAAGATGAAATTGACAAAATGAATAATGAAGTAGTTGAAATGTAGCAGGAAATACAATGACATAGATCAAGCACAATGAGAATATGGTTCGGAAATAATAAAATGTAAAGTTATATTATGAGAGAAATCTGGAACTCAAAATTGAAAGAAAGATAAAAATTGGATGCACTTTCTCTCTGAAGACGGACTCGAATCATATCTTTAAATATTTTCGACGACTGATCGGACGGATTACAACCAAGTAGGTCTACATCTACCAACATGGCTCTGATATACAAATAAAACTTTATATATATTTACTGATCAGTATGGTATTGGACAAGATTGAAGACTAAATGAAAATCACTGTATACTCTACACTATCGATTTAATGTGGTATGGAAACTCGAACTGATTTACGTACGTACGAAGTTCTACGTTGTTGTTGCTGACTGACTGACTAACTACTCTATCAATAAAATATGCTCACATTCAATATTAATAAGAGAAAAGTAATCACAAACAATTTGGATCAACAATAGGAAAATTTAACTTACCATTATGTGAAACATTTACTAGAAATCGAAATATTCCTAAAATGCAATCGGTTAAAATAGTTTGACTATCATATGCAGAATTATTTGAATTCGACAAAACATTGATACTATTTACAGTAGATTTTTCCATAGAAACATTATTATTAGTAGTAGTAGAATTAGAGTTTGTTTGTTGAGTTGATGATTTAGGTAAATGAGATACACAAACTCGTAAACAGGTCAACAAACGTTTCACAAGAATTCCATCACGATAATGTACCAAATATGTTTGATTATCTGAGTTCATGTAAGTCATCTAAACACAAAAAGAAATAAATTGAAGGGGGAAAAACATGATAATCCGAAGAACTAAATATATATATACTCAAATTACATTGTACACATATAAAACTATGTGAATAGTTTGTACTTATTGTTTGAGCAACAATCTACCATGTTAGGCATGTGATAATGATATCGCTTGTGTAACTACTAGTAACATAGACTGATAAAATCATCTATATCAGTCAGTTAGTCAGTTAGCTACAACCTAGGACCAGGGACATACGTCATTAACACAACAAGATGAACACCGAATTTCACCTTAGAACTCAACAAACAATTGTGAAAATGTATTGGTTGGTACAGTTTGTTAAAAGAATTTCTTAAAGAAGATCAATTTTACAAGTGACATCAAAACTTTTACATTAAGGCAGTGTACACTAGATTTTTGTGAATAAATCACATACAAACAGCTTATTATTATATAATGATCTTTTATAATCTCTATCAATCAAATCAAATACAGATACATTTACAATTAATCTATTAGGATATCAGAGAAACGAATAATAAAGCTTTATGATAACTTTTAGCACTTAAATACCAGTGCAATTTCGACTGTTATAGAGTTTTAAAACCAAAATAAATTTTGAAACTTTCTTTCAATAATCAATTGAACACAACGTAGAAATTAGAACATCTGTGCATCAGTTCAAGTTGACATACAGAGAGAGAGAGATGAAATTGCTAGGTTGGATACCATAGTAGTACAAGCAGTAACAGTATTGGTAGTAATAGAAAAGATTAGACATAGAAGATACAATTTGAGAAAATATAAATTAATGAAATAGCGAAGGAAAAACCCACGAGGAATCCAGAAATTTTAGGACTTAAGGGAAGACAAAGAATGAATACACCTAAGCTATGTCATTCTAAGTCTTTAATCATTGGTTATGGTGATCAAGAGTACCTGAACCAGGTATTCTGCACCTAATAACATGACTTAGTCCAAATGTCAATGACTTCATGAACTGATGCCATGTTTTAGTTTGGCGGCCCCTAGCTTTCTTACAGCTTACTGCTACACCAGACAACATCACTCATCAAGGTAGACAGTGGTTGGATATACGTAATACATATTCCAACCGACTTAGTTTGTCAGGATTCACTAACTTACAAATGAGGTTATTTATATTCAATTGTAAATTTTTTTAGTCCGAACTGGACAAATTACAGAAATCTGATAATTCTACAACACACTTATTCAGGTTCGCTCACCAAGAACTGAAACACATTTAATGTGAGAGGTTTCAAGAACAGTACATGTTAGCTCAAACAGAAAAACATGTATTTGAATACGAAGTAGGGGTTCACTGATTGGAACTTTAGTTGTTAAACTACTGAGACAATTTAATGTCAAATGCCCTAGTATGACTGCGGGTGGGGAAAGTCCGCCCTCCCTCTCCAAATGATCTCACATGATCAAACGTATACACCCACTACAAGGGAAGTCCTACTCCCTGTCTTCTCGTGGCGTTACTGTTGTTTACGAAAATGAAAGGACGAAAAGCGAATGTTCAGTGCCTTACCCAAATTGGTGGATACGGAAGATCTATCTAGGGAATTCAAAAACACTCATTCCAAACCAATGGTTCACATGAACTCCAGGATCCTAAGAAAACAAATGGCGTATGAACAAATCGTTGGTCACCGGCTACCATGGGACTCCATCTACTGACGTTGCTCCACTGCCTTGTAGATCAGACCTTTGGGTCTAAAGCTCCGGGTGTCCCTCCCTAAGAAACCACCTGCTTCGCTTTGGGCACCCCAGCAATATGACAGCCCTAACACAAATCAAATGATTTATGTAGCGTATATGTATTCAGTGCCCTATTGTACCAATATTTATGTGTTCAAATAAATAAGTTTTGTAATACACGGGCAATTTTACTCTATATTGCAAGATATTAAGATAGATTTATTGACAATTTATACAAATGATGTGTTAGAAATACTTTAATGAAAACGAAAAAAATGTTCACAATCCTCACATCTACACGAAATCAAACAGATAAAAACTTACATTTTCTAATAATCGTGTATAATGGCAAACTCGTTTAAGTCTATCCAAAGCGAAGTTATCAATTCCTGTTAAGTTAGTCCTAGAACGCCAAACAGTTGTTGGTTTACGAGATGTATTGTTTGGATCTAAATCTGCCAGATAATCAACAGCGTCCGAAGCTGCATCAGCAACTTTATCTAATCCACCACCATTACGAAGTTCTACTTTGAACCAATCTCCTGCTTTCCGAGTGCCAAAGTTTAAAATAGATTCAATAACTAAATCTGAGGTCTGAAAATTTTATTATAACAAACACGTAGATAGTAGGAACGAGATCGTAAAAATTGTAACTGATATTGATAGTTTAAAAATTACTCTTTGAATAGTGAAGCCTTAAAGTATGAAAATGGCTTGTTTTTAGCAAGCGATGGTGACCATGTAATAAATGAAACTGAAGTTAGCCATAAATTAATGACTAGTGATTGGGTTTGTCATTTCACATATTTAACTGTATATGTAACTCAGTAGTTGGTTACCTAACTTGATTATAACTTCATACACATAAAGAATCATATAACCAATTACGCTTAAGCTAAGAATACAATTATATGGAGCTTCTAGTGTGCATAACTAAACTCTATTTGTTAAACTTATTACCTTTACCAGACGATAAATGACTAAACTAGCAAGTCAATTTTACCAGTTCTGAACTGTACATATGTCAAAATAGAAACAAATTTATTAAATACTTACTGTCAACTGACGGGTGATCTGTAAATGTCGAGTGTTTAAACTTGAATTTGTAGGTGTTTTAGATCCAGGTGGAAGGATTGAACGCTTTCCACTAGAGAATAGTGATTGATTGGAAGAAGCGATCGTGTTTGAATTGTTGCCTACAACAACATCTGGGCAAGTTGAAGATATTGGTGTTAAACTCTTGGAATTATTTTGATGTAAACCGTCGAGTAGTTGACGAACACGCATACGTACACGTTCAGCTTCTTTATTTTTACTGATTTCACAATGACCACCACCGGTACTGCCATTTGTATTGGCTGAAAAAAACACATCAAACATCAGAATACTTTCAAGTCTTTAAACTTGTGAACACTTTATAAAGGTGAACTCAAAATGAAAAGAAACGATTGAGATTCTAGGTCCGTTTATTCATAGGATTCTACAGTTCATTCCTAGTTTACACACAAAAATTATCGTAAAAAGACAAGAAAATACTACAATACCTAAATAATTACTAATCAGTTACGAAATCAAATTTAATAATATGCAATCACTTAGTGAGACCAAAAGCCTAATCCACAAACTCTAACTATGTAACTAGAAATCATGAGTGTGGATTTTTATTCATAGTGGAATGGTAGTTTAATGACAAAGCAATTGGCTATCATTAGTGTTAGGTTGTGTTTAAAACTTTGTTAAACTCCTGATGGGTTAAGGAATCGGATAGTACTAGTAGTTATTATTAGCTAAACATATAAACATCGATACAAGGGGGCACCAAATACATAATAGATTTGTGTCAGGTCTGGAATACAATCTGGGTTCCCAAACCACAGCAGGTGCAACGTTAAAAGAAACAGTCTCATGGCCGCCGGTGACCCACAACTGGTTCATACGCCAATTGTTTTCTTAGGATCCTGGAGTCCATGTGAACCACTGGTTTGGAATGAGGGTTTTTCAACCTCTCTAGATGGATTCTCCATATCCGCAAAAACCCGATCAAGGCGCTGGATATTCGCTTTTCGTTGTCTCAGTTTTGTGGACAACACTGCATCGTCGCGAGGCCTTGAATAGGACTTCCCTGGCAGTGGGTGTGGCTATGTGAGATTATTTCGAGATCTGACTCTCCCCATTCTCAACCGTACCATGGCATTTGAAGACTAGTTCACACACTGAATAAACATCTGAATTTGTAAGTAAGCATAAATTAGCTCTAAACATTATGCAATAACATCAGTTACAATAATTTGAAAATTTTCACCAATACGTGGAACAACTTACTATCGGGTGCAGAGAATAATTTCAATATAATAGCCAAGGAGTCAACATCTAATATATTCGGGTCACGATCTCGTGATAAAACAAACAACAATCCAGCAGAGGTAAGTGCCAGTGCCTGAAATGACAAGAAGTTTCATTGAAAGTCAAATAAATTATCAGTAGATTATGATTGCATTTTTATACTAAAGAAACCATTGAATTTTATATTGAGTATTGTTTGAATGGTTCCTGGTGTAATTTATTTATTACTTATTTTAAGATATAGATATTGGTACAAGGAGGCACCTAATACATATGCGCCACACAAATCTCATTTGATATGTGCGAGGGCTGTGATACTGCCAGGGTGCCCAAACCGAAGCAGGTGGTTTCTTAGGGGGCCACTCTACGAGACTTTGACCTACAGGTCTAATTCACAAGACAATGGAGCAACGTTAAGAGATAGTCTCATGGTCGCTGATGACCCACAATTTGTTCATATCCCACTTGTTTTCTTGGAATCCTGGAGTCTATGTGAATCATTGGTTTGAAATTAGGGTTTTTCAACTCCCCTAGATGGATCTTCCATATCCACCAATCCGGTTAAGGCTCTGGATATTCGCTTTTCGTCGTCGCAAGAAGGCAGTGAGTAGGACTTCCCTGATAGTGGCTGTTTATGCATGACCATGTGAGAGCATTCGGAGAGGAAGAGCTGACTTTCTCCTTCCTCGGCCGTACCAGGGCACTTGGGGGCTCCTGCTGTAAATGAATGTGTAATTAAGTCATAATAGAAGGCATAAAGAGGTCTTGAAACAAGTACGATTCAATTGGAATAAAATTTACAGTAATGATAGGATTAGTATGTGTGATGACGAAACGTCTATTGCAAACGTTGAGACGCATTTACTGAATTATTATTCATTATAATTTTGTTGTTTAATCATTGAGCAACTGTTTACAGCCACTTTGATTTGTTCATGTATGTTGTGGTGATGTCTGATATGTCTGTATATAAGGCACATCTGTTTGCAGTGTAAATACAGTTATTATTTATTTATTTATTTGAATACATAAATATTGGTACAAGAGTTCACCAAATATATATGCGCCACACAAAACAATGAGAATTTAAAGAGAAGGAAAAAAGGCAAGGAGGGTAAAAAAAGAACAATAAGGAAGAGATTGGTGTAAGGTAGTGCAATAATAATAATAACAATAACAATAATAACAATAATAATAATAATAATAATAATAATGGGGGAAACGGAAAGGCACAACCAGAAGAAATCTTTCAGTTAAGGAAGATACAACCATTTTTTTAAATGAAGAAAGTAAAAGAAGGTTACAGCAGGATCGCCACTGCCTTTTATTCTCAGCCATATCTGATAACGTCTCTAGCTACTGTGTAGCATCATCTCTCGGACCGCAACCAGGGAGTCGTAAAGGACCAACACAAGCCAGCCCTTTTCAGCTTTCTTTCATGCCACGACACCATGTCATGCACTGACCACCTCTCCGCTTTTTCCAACTGGTCCC
Source organism: Schistosoma intercalatum (assembly GCA_944470365.2). NCBI lineage: Eukaryota > Metazoa > Platyhelminthes > Trematoda > Strigeidida > Schistosomatidae > Schistosoma > Schistosoma intercalatum. The sequence continues at coordinate 3,400,994 of OX103728.1, read as the reverse complement.
ACAGTCGGCAAATAATGCACGACGTGAAATTCTCTGGGACGACGTTCGTAGAGCATGTCCAAGCCACCGAAGTTGGTGTTTCAAGATAGTGACACCGATTGCATTATCGTCTCTGTGCCCGAACACACGATGCCGAACCTCTGCATTACTGACATGGTGTTGCCACTGAATGTCAGCAATCCTTCGGAGACAACGATGATCGAACACAGAGAGTCGTCTAACGTCCTCAACTCGGAGAGGCCAGGTTTCACAAGCATAGAGCAGAAGTGCTCTCACAGTAGAGGTTAGTTGTTATTTAGGGACTCAAGGCAAGGGATGATGAGGAGCTGGATAATAATGGCCGATAGGGACTTAGCTGTCGGTTCAAAATCAATAGTACTGGTCGGGCATGTAAATGACAAAATCAGGGATATCAAGATGCACAGTAAATAATAGACGCAAAATAGAAAAAATTAGAATCAGCATTGTGATTAGTGACCTGATATGTTATAATGGTCAGCGGATACTCAGTATGGGGTATAAAACATGATGACATTAAAATCAATTACCATCCTCGGACTTTCGTTTTAGGTAGTTATGAAATAACGAAGAGAAACAAACTATATAACAATACATTGGTGATTTTTTAATTCTGGCGAACCAGATAACCAGAATAGAAATACCAGAACCAAATTAACAAGTTATTTTTAAATGTAAGTAATTTTGTAATTATTCTCATGTGAGAGTGATAGCACCTAGAATGAAGTAACATTTTAGCGGTGGAAAAAGTTGATTATATCACATTAAATCAAGTCGTAGTTAATGATGATTGGAAGTTCCTGAAAGTATACTTGTGCAGTATAGTTTATTCTTCTAGATTAGTGAATACAGTATTTAATCACTTTTAAACAATTAATATTATCGAATTTTATTGGATTATGTCTCTCAGATTAAATCAACTGCCCCCAAATGCTCTCACATGGTCATGCATAAACAGCCACTATCAGGGAAGTCCTACTCACTGCCTTCTTGCGACGACGAAAAGCGAATATCCAGAGCCTTAACCGGATTGGTGGATATGGAAGATCCATCTAGGGGAGTTGAAAAACCCTCATTCTAAACCAATGATTCACATAGACTCCAGGATTCCAAGAAAACAAGTGGGATATGAACAAATTGTGGGCCACGTTGCTCCACTATCTTGTGAATTAGACCTGTGGGTCAAAGTCTCGGGGAGTGGCCCCCCTAAGAAAACCGCCTCCTTCTGTTTGGGCACCCTGGCAGTATCACAGCCCACACACAAATCAAGTGACTTGTGTGGTGCATATGTATTCAGTGCCCTTTTGTACTAATATTTATATGTTCAAATAAATAAATAAATAAACTGAAATGTTAACAATCTGTTTTAGTGGTTTAACAATCTTTATTTAATTAGATGTTAATTTCATTTTTGGTTGACAAATGGTTACAGTAAAATTGTTAACACGAGACGGACAATAAATAATGACCCTATCTGAAACTGGGAACATAGTTCTTCGTGGTTTAAGTTATACAGCACGATTAACAGTTGGAAAGCATGTTTAATAAATGAGTTCTATGATAACGATAAATAAAATAAATGATCTGTGAAGCCTATGTTTACAATTTCTTCTCTAAAAGTATATAAAATGAAATACCGATATATAAACGTGGCTGAACTTAAAGGGACGAAAATGAGTCGTATAGGTATTTAAACTAAAAAGTTTACAACCTATTCATTCTATTTCAATAGTGCTTAGTTCATTGATTGTAAGAGACATTGGGCATACAATTGTATTTCAAAACAAATATACCATAATCAAAATAGAACTTTTAAGAATATATATTTTTTAAACATAAAACTATACTTACATAGTCTGTGTAAGCATCATGGAGTTTTGCACAAATTCGCTTCAACAAACCATGAGCATTGAGAGTATAACGGAAGGATGCAGTCAAACACTTGTTAGCTAGAGTCAGGACGCTTATATTGTGAAAAAGAAAAAAAAACATATGAAGCAAAACGACCATTATTAATTTTTAATCAATAAATCACAAGAAACTACGAACAGTCGTTTGGGATATGTAAACGTTTAAGTGGGCATCATTTAGCATATGGTCAAATTCAACCACTTGAACCCATGGACGAAGGGAAGATAATGTTGTTATATCTAGAACTTGAATTATTTTGCTATACCACGTAGAACTTGAGGATTCGGACGCTTGAACCCTTCAAGTCGCAAGTTAGATGAGGGAAGACAAGTGGAAAGAGATTTTATTTCAACCAGTACAATACGGTACAAAGAACTTGGATATTTATAGATTTAGTAAAAACGATATCGTCATTACATTCATCCAATCCGCATGCAGTGGTTTTTAGCATTTGTCCAATCGGGAGCTACACGTCGAGATCCTGGGATGCTCTTTCAAACGATGATTGGGTGTCTTTGGCTCTTTCGGAGCTTCTTAGAGGTTCCTTGAGTTCACCAGGAGCCGTTCCCACAAATAACCACATAGCAAAAATTGTGATTACTTCCTTTTCAGTATATATATATATATATATATATATATATATATACCAATTTAATCAAAGTAATCTTCGTAGAACTCAGCGGGAATTTATTCACAAACCAATAACAATGAATTTTTATCCATATAAACCTATTATAACGAAGATCACTTTAAATAACGACATTTAACTCAACAAATGATGTAAAACTAATAGGTGCAATGTTAGGTACATAAATGTCTAAATAATTGGAATTTATTAGAATGTAGTAATGAGTAGAAGCCGGAATTCATGTTTAACCTATTTGAAACAGTTTAGCTGGATACACACGTATTTCCGTCGTTAAAGCTGAAACTTAAACCAATGTAACTATCGTAGATACAGCATATGAATATGCCAACAGAGACTGATCAAAAACAGGAATATAGAGACTTTTAAAAAGTGGTAATTGGAATTTACTTCTCATTCGCTATATACTTAAAAGTTCCGCTTTTACAGAAAAGTCTTTTATGGACTATTATCTGGTGGTATTTTTGTAAATTTCCACTCATTCAAAGGTATTAGAATAACACAAACACTCTTACGTACTGTTCTGATTTGGAAAGATTCGAGTGAAATACCCCCAAATGCCCTAGTACGGCCGAGAGTGGTGAAAGTCAGTTTGCCCTCTCGAAATACTTTCACATGGCCACGCGTATACAGTCACTGTCAGGGGAGTTCGACTCAATGCCTTCTCGTGAAGACGCGATGTTGTTCACAAAACTGAGACGACGAAAATCGAATGTCCGGTACTCTATACCGGGTTGGTGGACACAGAGGGTCCACCTAAGAGAGTTGGAAAACCCTCATTCCAAACCAGCGGTGCACGTGGGCTCCAGAATCTAAGGAAGCAAATGGCGTGTAAATCTGTTGTTGGTCACCGGCGACCATGAGACCTTTAGGTCAATGCCTCGGGGAGTGGCCCCTTAAGAAAACAACGTGCTTCGGTTTGGGCACCCAGGCAGTATCATAGCCCTCGCACAAATCAATGATAACTGCTACTGGCCTCATTGTTACTATGTGGCACATATGTATTAAGTGCCCCCTTGAACCAATGTTTATGCGTTCAAATAAATAAATATAAGTGAAGTATAATGTTCAATAAATACTGGACAGTAGAATGTATAACATAATAAAAAAAATCGCGCAAATTGAAATAAACATTTGAAATAATACCAGTTTGTAGTAAAGTGGTCAATGTAGAAACGAAATTAGTTGAATCAATAGTTTTAGCAAACAACAACAACAACAAAATTCAGAAAAATAAATTCCAATCATTGTCCAGTACATGAACATCCATAACTATTAAAAATATAGTATCATTGTAAATGTATAAAACAATCGAACTCATCTCGTAAACTACGACATTAAAACGTTGTAAACATTATAAATCACTTCAATTGTGATTACATGTCAGTCTTACAGGAGGTCGGTCGCGGCTCAGATAGCCCAATGGTAACGTCCCTGACTGTGAAGCTGGGTGACACGGGATCGAGTCCGTCAGGAGGCACCAGCTCCCTCAAGATTACAAATACACCTTGCTGACGAGTGCCAAGTAGCACGAAACCCAGATCCAGGGTTTCCTGTTGGCTACTTCCAACATAGTGCACGCAATGTTGAGTCACATAGACTAGTGGCCACATTGCAATTTGGTCGATAGAATTCGATCTGCACTAAGAAGGACTTGACACACATAACATTGATCACCATCCAGTAATCAATCAATTGTGATTTTATTTTTATATACAAATAGAAATGATAAATAACTAACCTAAGTGCACGAGTATTAACTTGATTACGATCTGTTAGACCATCTACTAAATATTCTACATCATCTAATAAATGCTGAGTTTCACCTTGTTCTTGACAAACATGTGCTTCTTTCACCTTGTGTAGTACAGTATACAACTATAAAATAAATATAAGTAGAAAAACAAAAGTATTGAAGTACTTTAATCAATATTAAAAAGAAAACTAATTACATTTTTATTCTAATGTTTGATAAATGAATAAAGTTTTACTTTGGACATGAACAAATTTCGTTATAATGCACACTGAGATACTTAAATAAACAATAATTTGCTGTATGTTCAATGTTTTGAAACATTGTGGTTATGCATCATTAAATAGTTGATATACTTTATATCACTGTTAACCAATCATCAAGTGAATAAAACATTAAGTTGTTATTATTATTAACTCACCAACCAGGTACCAATTCATTTACATGACTTTGATCCCTCTAAATGTAAGGGCTAGTAATAATTTTTAGTTGGCCAAGCCGACGCGGATAGGGTGAGGCTCAAACATGTAACTAATTGGCTAAAAGTTGAAAGTCATTGAACTACCATTTTCATGTGTGAATAGGGATAGAAAATGATGTAGAATACTACTAACTAGCTGCAACTATTCATAGAACGACCTGGTTTTATGTATACTGAATAAATAAATTAGAAAACTGGTTTTGGATAACAATAAATGATATGAAGTAACCAGATTATGTAGTTATTTGTAGCGTCATTTTATGAACCACTATATCCTAGACATACTATAGCATTTTCGCAATTTTCGGTGGGGCGCCCGTCAGTTGATCTTCTTAATTAGTGCAGCTTACTGGTACTGGTAGTCGAGGTACATATTAGTACTCAACTACAACAAAAGGGATTATCACATAAAGTCTATATAAATGAATCAGCATTAAAACAATACACAGCGACAGATAAATGTAACATTAGAAAAATGAGATTAGTTTTTGATAGTATTTATTCCAGAGAAGAATACTTACAGGCTTGTCTGTTCGGCTAACTTTTATATTCTTCGTACTGTTAGATAGCTTTTTACTAGATACATCACGAGAAGCAGGACGGAACCAAGGTTTAACATCATCTTCTAAGTCTTCATCCTCTTCAACTAGTTTATCACAATATTTTACAGGATGATTATCATTGACTGAATATTTGTATGGATGTAAAGCATCAAAATTATTCTTCATTTCTTCTTCATATTCATCAAATGCAAAATTGTCAATATTATTTTTATGAATTTTCATGTTACAATCTTCTTGATTAACTAAAGATGAAGTATCTTTAGTAGAAAAATGATGGGATTCCATTGTTGATTGACTTTGATTTTGTGAACACGGAGAGGATTCATTGACTTTTTGCTAAAACAAGAAAAAAAAGCGATAGAGAATTTATACATAAACCATACCGTTGATAAAGAAAACTCATTCATAGTAAGCATAACAACAAGAAAATTTTTTTCAAACTACAAATTAATCATACTGTTCCATTAATACCGCTTTAGAAGCATAAAATGATCTTTACAGGGTAAACACGACATCTATTACGAACCTAGGTGAATGTGCGCGATTTGAGAAAAGGAAGTGGATTTTCATACGTTTTTTTAAATTGCTTAAAATGTATTTTAACACAGATATTGGTACAAGGAGGCACCAAATACATATGCGTCACACAGATTTCATTTGATATGTGTGAGGGCTGTGATACTGACCGGGTGCCTAAGCCGAGGCAGGTGGTTTTCTTAGAGGGCCACACAACGAGCCTTCGACCTGAAGGTCTGATCTACAAGGCAGTGGAGCATCGTAAGGAGATGCAGTCCCATGGAAGCCGGTGACCAACGATCGGTTCATACGCCCTTTGTTCCTTCGGGATACTGCAGCCCATGTGCACCATTGGTTTGGAATCCGGTTAAAGCGCCGGACATTCGCTTTTCGTCCTCTCATTTTCGTAAACAACACCCTCGCCACGAGAAGGCGGTAAGTAGGACTTCCCTGACAGAGGCTATATACGCGTGGCCATGTGAGAGCATTTCGAGAGAGAGAGAGCGGTCTCTCCCCTCTCTCGCGGCCGTACCAGGGCATTTGGGGGCTTTGAAATACTAGATCTCTGTTGTATTATAGCCGAGATTTAAACTTATATTTAACTCTTTTGATGATGTTTGAGTTTGTGAAATACTTTCCCATGTACTTTCTACTTTAAATTACATTAGTTAAAGTTATTTTTCAATGATGAGCATCTGTGTATTCATGTTTACCGCTTCCCAGTCTTTTTTTATCCTAGAGCTAGGTTTGCTTACCATTTTAACATTTTGTTGCTTTAACTATCACTAGTTAGTTACCGTTTTTACATAATTTTGCAGTCACCGTAGTAACATTATCATTCTTCTACTTTTTGTGACTAGTTATTTTTTTAAAAAATTTTTCTTCCTTTTATGCACACGATATTGGTTAAAATGGTCATTCAAATTCATTGATGTGGTCGGACATTGTTTCTTTCCTGTTGATGGCATGCAGTGTGACAGCTGTAAGAGATGGTTCCACAAAATGTACATCAATCTATCGCCGGCCGCGCATAAATATAGCTCCAAACCGGCTTCACTCTGGTTGTGTAAAGAATGCTGTATGAATAAATTGATTCTCCTAAATGAATTCTCGGAACCTCTCACTCTGATAGACAAGGTGCCAAGTGATGATACTCGGACAGTGATTCTGACATCACACGCAGAAATTACGAGTGTAATGGCTAGTGCTGTCAGCTCAGTTCATAACCTTGATCGAAAAGCTGAGACTTCCATTGTCAACATTTTCAAAGAAAAAAGAAACCCTGTCCAGACTATTGTTCAAAGTAATCGTAATGTCTTTCATCGTCAAGAGAAAGAAATTACCACCTAAAGAAAGTGCACTTACTCTGAACGCTCCTGATGATGCGGATGCAACTGTGCAATGTGAGGATAGCAACACTCAAAAGACAAATTAGATGGTATGAATGGATGGATTGATTTGAGTCAAAACAAAAGGGACACTGGAAAAAAGCTTCCGTTAGTTAGTGGTTAGCAAACGATAGCAACACAATTGAAAGCCTTGAACACGATTTTCAAAATATTAAGTCACAAGTGAGTATTGCAACCCAAAAGCTACCAAAAGTCTTCGAATGTCATGATCACCTCGCCGAGCATTCAAATGCATTGACATGTTTCAGGTTTTATAGCTCACCTGAGACTTGACAGTACTGCATCCAAGCAGCTAGTCCATATGATTAGTGGGGATATCAACACACTCAAGAGTCTTCAACATGTGGGAACCAAATTAGTTAAGGGTTTTTCTAAACTTAAACCTTTCCCCCTTATCCTATTGCAGGATGTGAGGTGAGCTTATATTGGCATCGGGTATCTTAAATAATGATTTGGATGTTAACGTTTTGTCTTTTCGCTCTCTCTAGAACTAATCATTCCCGAGGCCACAGCAAGAACGTCCAGAAATTGGAATCAAATAAGCTTAGAATGAGATTCCGTTTTTCTCATCTAGTGTTCAGTAACTAGAACGCACTACCCGAACAAGTGGTATCAGCCCTATTAATCAACACTTAACGAGAAGCTGGATCGTCAGTGGAAAACGAGCTGAAAGGATTAATACACGTTAGACAACCTAATACCCTTACTACTAAAGACTGATATTATCAATTATTTCTTCTAAAGGAGTTTTGCTTTCTCAAAACCATTGACTCAATGATGCACCTTTTATATGACTCATAGTAATCAAGGCTGACTGCCTGTATGTTCGTTCTTTATTCCAGCACGTATCATTTGAAGTTAACCACAAATAATTCGGAATGTGAATTTCGTGGGTATGCAAACAAATTTTAATCAGCGGAAATGAAACCTACCAGCTTTGTTGGAGAACTATCGTCTGTTTCAATTTCTTTCTGCCAAGAACGTGGATTGTAGGCTGCCTGATAAGATAAATTTAAAAAGAACACAGGTTTTAAAATTCTATTCAATCGCTAACAAAATTTGATTAGATGTATGCTGAATATAAATAATTCTAAATACAATGCGAATTTAGTTCTTGCAGAGACTGTGCGTAGTTACACCTATATTATGAATTTACATAATTTAAGACGATACAAAAGTATATTGGCTGAGATCATCGCACTTCACATTGGCATGGTCAGTCAGTTAATCATAATTAATGCAGGATCGAGTAAAAGCACACATCTTAGACGCAGGGTACTAGGGAATGATGGTAAATCAGTTGATGAGGTTGTGAATCTTCATCCACTGAGATGGTTGGGCCACATGCTACGTATATCTGAACCCCAATTACAACAACATGCAATGCTAACCAGTGTTCGGGATGGCTGGAAGAAAGTTAGGGGCGGTCAAACCAAAACGTGGCATCAGTGCTTGAAGACATTAACTTGTAGTCTGAGCCATGTTGGTAAATGCCGACTACTTGGTTGGGGTCCGCGTGACTATCGTAACCAATGGTTGGAGACTCTTGGTGACATGGCTGAGAACCGATCACGATGGCGTAGGTGTATTTATTTATTCTATTTATTTGAACACATAAATATTGGTACAAGGGGACACCAAATATATATGCGCAACACAAAACAATGAGGAGGGGGAGAAAAAGGTAAGGGGCGTAAGAGAAGAAAAAGAAGAGGAACAATAACGACCAGATTAGTGTAAGGTAGTGTAATAATAATAATAATAATAATAATAATAATAATAATAATAATAATAATAATAATAATAATAATAATAATAATAATGGGGGAAACGGAAAGGCACAACCAGAAGAAATCTTTCAGTTAAGGAAGATACAACCATTTTTTTTAATGAAGAAAGTAAAAGAAGGTTACAGCAGGATCACCACTGCCTTCTATTCTCAGACATATCTGATAACGTCTCTAGCTACTGTGTAGCATCATCTCTCGAGCCCCAACCAGGGGGTCGTGAAGGACCAACACAAGCCAGTCCTTTTCAGCTTTCTTTCATGCCACGACACCATGTCATATACTGACCACATCTCCGCTTTCTCCAACCAGTCCCAGAGTCAGCAAATAATGCACGACGTGAAATTTTCCGGGACGACATTCGTAGAGCATGTCCAAGCCACCGAAGTTGGTGTTTCAAGATGGTGATACCAATTGCATCATCGTCTCTGCGCCCAAACACACGATGCCGAACCTCTGCATTACTGACATGGTGTTGCCACTGAATGTCGGCAATCCTTCGGAGACAACGATGATCAAACACAGAAAGTCGTCTAACATCCTCAACTCAGTGAGGCCAGGTTTTACAAGCATAGAGCAGAAGTGCTCTCACCGACGCGTTGTAGATCCGACCTTTTACAGCCAGACTGACATTACGAGGGCGCCAAAGATGGCCCAGATTGGCATAAGCCGCTCTGGCTTTCATGATACGTGCATTGATCTCATCACTCACGCTACCACCAGCACTTATGCAGCTACATAGATACACGAACTTCTCGAATACTTCTATCTGCTCACCATCCAGGGTGAGTACAGGATTGGAATCCTGCCAGTCCTGTAGAAGTACTTTGCACTTCGAAGGTGCAAAGCACATACCATACCTACGGACACTGATTGCCAACTGATTAAGTGCGGATTGCATGCCTTGGGCATTATCGCACAGTAAAACAATATCATCCGCATACTCAAGGTCGAGAAGTCTTTCTCCAGGCAACAGATCCACACCACCATTACTTACATTCATCAGAGCTGTTTCCAGAATGTCATCGATGGCAAAGTTGAAGAGGAATGGTGAGATTGGGCAACCCTGCCTAACCCCACTGCTCGAATGGAACAATGGAGAGAGGTGGTTGTACGCCCTCACTCTGCCTGAGGTGTTTGTATATAGGGCTTTTAGGATGTTAATAAACTTCTCAGGCACACCCTTCTTCAAAAGACGATCCCAGAGAACAGTCCTGTCCAACGAATCAAAGGCAGTCCTGATATCAAGAAACACCACGATTGTTGACCTTTGATAAGTATGACGGTGTTCTAACATTTGGCGGAGGGTGAAGATATGATCAATACATCCTCGACCAGAACGAAACCCAGCCTGCTTCTCGCGAGTCAATCTTTCTGGGGTTTTGAACAACCTACGACGTATGACGGAAGCCAATAGCTTGGACGCAATCGGAAGTAGACTTATCCCCCGATAGTTGTTACAGGAACGATGTGAACTTTTTTAAAGACAGGGACAACTATCGACTCATTCCATGACGTTGGTACACTCTCTAGTTCCCAAACCTTTGTAAACAACGTCATCAGTTCCTTAGTCAGAAAGTCACCACCATCTTTAAAAAGAGCCGGAGGTAAGTCATCTGGGCCCGGTGATTTGTAACGCTTCAAGAGTTGGAGTTCCTTGCGGACTTCCGCCTCATTTGGTGGGCAGGACAGTCTGACCGATGTTGCCGGAGCAGCAGGCCAGTTGAACTGACCTTCGAAGAATTCTGCCTATCGTCCAAGATGTCGATGGATGTTAGTGATTGGCATCCCGTCATTCTCGCAGATTGCTTCGCTCACACCAGACTTCTTGCTGCCAGTGGCTCGGATGAGTTGGAAGAGCTTCCGGTAGTTACCAGATGCAACTGCTGCTTCCAGCTCATTAGCATTCTCCGACCACCAGGTTTCTCGGTCCTTAAGCAAGCTTTGCTCAATCTCATTACGTAACAGTCGTTGTTTGTGGTCAAACTCACGGTCATCCGGAGTAGACCGACGGGCTTCAATGAGTTGTAAGGAACCAGAAGAAACCCTGTGGTTACAAGCGGGACGTTTCGCGAAGCCGCAACTGACTTTACTCGCCATTTTGATGGCGTCATACAATTGCAATCAATGCTCATCTATACTTTTCGGTGGAATGAGAGCTAGCCTAGAAACTAGCTCGGTTCTATGCTTACTAGCAACAGAAGTTGCAACCAGCTTGCTGACATCAATCCTTTGGTGGTGGTCACTTCGTTGGCCACTGAAAAGTAAGGTAAGATTGACGCAGATCAGAGTCCAGATAGGTACTTCAAAAGGAGCGGCAGTCTTGTACACAACCACGCCAGCGGTAGCTGATCGCGATATGATCAATCTGAGTCCAGGCTTGAGATGCAGAGGAAGGACGCCAGGTGGCACGTCGGCGATGACTGTGCCGAAAGTTAGTGCTAGCCAGAAACAGGTTGTGGTCTGTGCGCAGTTACAGTAGACGGTCCTCGTTATCTGTCCTGCGACCAACAAGTCCCCATCGGCCACCTAAATGACTCTCTTCTGTGCCTAGACGCCCGACCTGAGCATTCAAGTTTCCGGCTAGTACTACAATATTTGTGGATATATCCTTGGTCAACATTTAGAAGCGATCAAGGCCGTATATATCGAGAGTCTAACCAAACCATTTGGATTGATATCTAAAGGAAAATCAGAACATATTCAAAAAGCTCGCTTGACTTTCACAAACTTGCGCTGCCTATAACACGGGAGTGATGCACATCTAGTTGTCGAAGTCCTAGTATATTATTCATTTGAATACCTGGATTCATTCATTTTATAACAACACTCGGAACCCTCTGGGTATATTTCATAGGTCGTTTTCCACATCCACTTATATTTTAATATCTTTGATTATAATCTTGTTAATTTCACTTTGTGATGTGAAACGTGGTGATTTGGACTAATGGACATTTGTTTCACGCCCTACTCTGTCATGAAAAAGGGATTCTATGTTCTAAACAAATGGATAGACTGACACTATCTTCAGCCAAACTAGATCAACTCAAGCTAAAATAATTTGTGACAGGAAAAAACAAGGCAAAAAGATAGCAAATAAATAGAGGTGAGCGAAGTTTCGAAAGGTAAAGAATGAATACATTTGTCCTTATCATTAATGTCAAACTGTATCACATATTTCTAAATTACAGACTATATCATTCATATGACTTTAAACCGACACTGACAAAACCTAGACCAACAGTCTGTAATTCTATGTACTTGTAGGCACAAGATCATAAAGTCACTGACAAGTGGACTGAGTCATGTCGGTAGGTGTAGACTACCTGGTTGAGGACCGCGAGATGATAGCAACCGATGGTTAGAGACCTTGAATGACATGGCTCAAAATCGTTTGCAATGACGCAGGTGCATACACTCTTTGTGTTCTCCCAAATTTTGATCTCCTTATTCCTCCTTGTCTCCTTTTTTCTCTTCCCAAATTTATCTCACTGTATTATACTCTTTAAATAACATATCCAAACACTAATTTTTCCGATTACTGCTTATACTCTTATTACCTCTACCACTACGGGATTTGAGTCGACCACTGCATTTCTGTGCTAATGTGGTGTGGCAACTCGAACTGATGTACGTACGTACGAAGTTCTACGTTGTTACTGACTGACTGTAGGCTTATATTGGTTTGACCACTCTTAACCTTGTTCCGCCAGTCGGAAACCACGGTTTTGTGAGGCAGAGGTTCAGTAGTTAGGGGGTTTGGTTCTCAACTACCAAGTCCCGAGTTCGAACCCCAGTCCACCTACTTCATTAAGATTTAGCAAAACTCGGATTTGTAGGTTACAACTTTAGATGACAGTTGATTCTGCCGATACAAACTTTTTAAAACACGTTAAAAAAGTGTACTATATCAAAATTTGTGGAATAATGTTTGACATTATACAACCAATTTGTGTCACGACGCATGCTTTTAGAGGCGGTTAAATATTCAGAGCAATTATCCATCAGCCGCAAGTTTAGACATATACGTAACGGTATACAATTTGCACACGGGAAACAGCATATGCAATTGAAATGCCAATAAGTAAATCTTAGACCAAGTAGCAATACTGATTCTTACAAATACAATATGGACGTAAGCTAAGTGAGACTCGCCAATATATATATATATATATATATATATATATATATATATATATATATATATATATATATTACAAGGTATGCTACAAGATGGATTACATGATAGCTTTGTTATTGAAATCGATTAAAGAGGATGAAAACAAAAATCATTTTCAGGATTATGTAAACATTCCAAAAGGGGATAGTGCCACTTACTCTTTTATTTTTACCGCTGAGAATTGGTCGTGAAGACGATTTTGAAGCACTGGCATCTGAAGCAATTTCAGGTTCTAACGTAAAGGTAGGGCAGGAGTAAGGAAGACTCCGTTCACGACTATTCTTGGAGATGTCAACGAATGCCTGTGTTTTTAAGGAGCTGTTTGGTATGGTCACAACCAAACTAGTTTGACTTTTATCTAGTCCTTGCAATTTTGGCTGACTAGCAGGTTTTGAAATACATACTGGGTGACTATGGTAATTGGTGACGTTTCGGTGGGGAATTGGGGATGAAACGCGTTGTATAGTAGGAGTGTGGGATGACAAAGGAGTTAAAGCAATGTCTGATCGACAATGATCAGGCTTGCAATTTGTACTCCGAATGGAACGCAGATCTAATGTACAATCAGAAGGATGACCAAAAGAGTTGTTGCCTGTCATGTTAATATTCGGTGGACGACTGGGACATTCTTTATGTGCACTGGAATATGACAGGATGGGTGAATCGGTGGTAACACTTTCAGTAGAGGAATGGGGTAAAAATGACTGAGATATATTTGCCTGCACTGCACCTGTACAGGCAGAGCTATCTGAATTTTCCGACAGGGTTTTGTCAGGAGATTTAGTTACTAATTCTTGCCCTTCACCAGTGGGTACAAAAGAAACGACATTGACCCTTTTTCTAGAACTAACACTTGATTTAGAGAATGCTGTGGATGAAGAGCCAGATAAGGGTTTTGTGTGCAGCAGCTGATCAAACCTGATATCACGGCTACTTCTGCCAGCATACGTCTTGTAATGTACCTGTGTGTGGAACAAAAGTGGACTATCAGAATGGAATGAACAGAAAAGCAATTTAACGCAAAAATTCGTGACTATATTTAGATGGATAAACAAACCAAACTATATTGGAACTAAAAACCTGAGGGCAAATTTGGTGCATGAGGATAACTAATCTATTATTCAGAGAACGATTAATTAAGTCTTATGTAACTAGACACACAGAAAGACCACTATATTTTTCGATCACAGAATGCGAATGCCGTAACAATAGTAGTGGTCCTTGAGGGATTTTATGACGAAACGTACCAACCTTCATCCACATCAGACCTCCCAATGACATACGGTGAGACAATAATATAACACTTCACCAGATGTAAATTTTCGATGTGACTGGAGAGTTGACATAACAGAGCAAGATAATGTACCCAAGCTGACTCGTTCAGATTACCCAAACTAAAGTGCTAGACGAAGACTATCAGGACCGAACGACAAAATGAATCCGATTTACAGTACCGTAATTAACGTTGTCTAGAATAAGCATCACTAAAACATGGAGAAACGTGTTGCTCTGGTTAGAAAGGAATCAGGCAGCAATCACTGATTTTGGATCTACGAGGTAGTTGATAACGACCAATAAAACTATGTTGGTGGTGCACGAAGTGCAATTTGAGATTTGAATCTTTATCATGAATCAACTTTGAGGATTGGGGTTATCAACTTATAGTGATAAAAACAGACTTTGAATGAGTGGTACACCGTAAGTTTAATGATGATGTTATTTCCGAAGATGGGGCAGAATCTCAATACGATAATTTAATCATGTACACAAAAGACAAATACAACGAAATCACCTACATCCATCCCGCCGTCATATAAAATATTTGTAGTGAGTGCCCAAAACCTAGTGAAGCAAACAAACAACAAAGCGATGTTACTGTTAAGATTGAAAACACTCGTAACAGTTTGACTCCTATATCTTATCTTAGTTTTTAAAATTTATTTTTATCGCTGTTCTGCTTCATGCTATTTTTGTTAGCACGTTTATTGTTCCCTATTTTCGTAGTAAGTTACCAAACTCTGGAGCTCCTTACCAGGGATGAAAGTGACACCATCTTACGCAGGGCCTCTCAGGAAAAGGCTCGGTATTTTTTACTTTTGTGGGTAGTGAGTGTAACTGCCTTAACCATTACTCCATGATCACTTGCTTTACCCATAAGTTACAGAATAAACATAAGAAGAATTATGACTTTCCATTTGTTGAGTGGTTCTCCCGCCATCCATGCTCAGGTTTCAGGGAAAAAGTGATCCACTTATTATGCCATCAAAAGGCCAGAGTACCTAATGTTACAAAGTGTTTTGAAAATTCTCCCGTGTTTTATGTAGTCTTAATATTTTCCCTCGAATATTACTCCTCTTTTCCGTTCATGTCAACTCCGTCCAGGGCTCACGTGACCGAGCTCCGATAATTATCTGCCTTTGATTAAACCTTTGTTTACTGAATTTGGCTATGATTTGCCTGTACTATCTTCGTTACCACGCTCGTTTCAAAAAGGGCAGTGATTTTGTTGTGATTATACTTGCTTTGGGTACTTATTGCACCAAAAAGCATTCTTGGTCTACTTTAACTTGAAGTACTTTGATTAAAGTTTGAAATTTTTTGCTAAATTTTGTCCTGAGTACCTTTTTTTACTCCTGACTAACACTTCAGAAGTATTAGATAGTGAAATCCAGTTGACTGGTTTCATAACCAGTAGGGCTGATAGATTAAACCGTAGGGGAGGCGGGGTTATTCTCTACACGAAAAGTACCCTAACCATAAGATTAGCTGAGACAGTAGCATATGTTTCAGGGACATTTGAACTGGTGAAATGTAAGTTGAGATGCCGACGGCAAGATATTGAATCAGTTGTAGTATATCGCAGTCCAGAATGTGTAGCAGATGATTTTATCCTAAGTAAACTTAAGTCCTGGTGTAACAACAGTAAAAGTATTGTAGTAGGCGACTTTAATGCACCACATATAAACTGGGTTAACTTAGAAGTAGGGTCATCCATATCGTCGTTCGACTGCAAACTGTTAAAAACCTCGATTGGATTAGCATTATTCTGAGGATGCCCGTTCGCATGCTAAGCGAGCGAGAGCCATAACAAAGCAATTTTGACACGTATGGAAGATGGCTGGGAAGCCAACTCCATTTTAGTCAAGCATTACTCAATATTTATAATCAGACAAATTAAAGGTACAGACATGTGATTAATGAAATAAGAAGTGCACACACATATACGCTCATATAAAAACAGTCTAGTTGATAAGCGAATAATTGACAAGGTCAAAATATGGCTCAAGTAAAATGAATAAAATAGGATGTCCGGAAGTTAGAATAAGGTATATGGGCTTGGCATGATAACTGACACTACAATTCCAACACATTGGAGATCCAACAAGATACGACTTAAGAAACTCTTCCTCTCTTTTAGATTTAGTCTTCACACACGGTGATGACGTCGGTGAAATGGCTTTTCTCTCACCACTAGGGAGAAGTGACCATGCAGTCATCTTATTCAAAGTCAAACAGTTGCACCGGCCCGTCCCAACATATGAAAGGCAGATATGCAGGCAACTAACTCCGCAGCATCGGCTGAAAACTGGGAAATTGACTCAAGGGCATCAGAACAATAGGCATGGACTCTATTCAGGCAGTTATACAATCGGGTAACTCAACCATATATACCCTGGACAGTTCCAAAGAAAAAGAAGCACGGACATCCCTCGATAGGGCGGGATATTCGACGCTTACTAAGACAAAAGAAGAAATGCTGGGATGGTGCCACCCGCCTTGGCACAGCAGGTACGATGGAACGCTACAGATCGATAAGAAACGAGTGTATAACTGAAATTCGTGAAGCCCGAAGAAAATATGAAATGCAGCTGGCAGAATCTGCACTCAAGCAGCCCTAGAGAATATTCTCACACATAAACTACGGAACAAGGATGCATCATTGGATTCCCAACCTAATTAAAGAAGGGAGTGAATCTGAAATGACAGAGGAAGATCGGGAAAAAGCAGAGGTTATGGCTGAATATTTTGGGGCAGTTTTCACGCAGGAACCTCCTCTAGAAAAAGAACCAGACCCAAATACAGAGTCAACAAACCAGCTGCTCACCGTGGACTTCGACCAAAACGATGTGCTTAAGGCTCTTAGCACCCTAAACATGAAGAAGTCAACAGGACCAGATGAACTACACCCTAAAATCTTGAGACATATTGCCCAATATATCGTGGCCCCACTGACTGTGATGTTCAATATGTCACTTGACCAAGGTGTGTTACCTATGGACTGGAAGGACGCAATCATCACTCCCATACATAAAACAGGTCCACGACAAGTTCCATCGAATTACAGACCCGTAAGCCTCACCAGTGTGGTAATTAAAATACTGGAAAGAATAATCAAACGGACCATAACAGCATCTATGGAAACCAATAACTTTCTGAACATGGCACAACATAGTTTTAGAAAGGGTTTATCCTGTACAACGAACCTCCTTATAGCAAGGAAGTTCTGGATTAATGCGCTAGACAACGGAAACTCAGTGGATGTTGTCTACATAGATTTCAGTAAGGCTTTTGACGCATTTACTCTTCAGGCAGACTTAAATAATATGATAAACTGGTATAAAGAGTGGCTGATGCCTATCAACGCGGAAAAGTGTGTCTACATGCACTTGGTGGATTCAGAGGTTAATAAGTACAACATAGGGATGTGTCATTACCCGTAGTCCAGTCTCATAAGGATCTAGGGGTGACAGTGAGTAATGATCTTAAGACGACGGCCCATTGCCAGGAGGTCGCAGTTAAGGGGTTTCGAACCCTCTGGGCTTTAAAAAGGACATTCACTAAGTTTGATACTACCATGTTCACCACATTATACACATCCTTGGTGAGAACTAAGTTAGAGAACTGTGTTCAGGCTGCAAGTCCCTGTTCAAAAGGTGACTCAGACATACTAGAAAAGGTACAGAGGGCAGCTACGCGTGCAATTCCGGAACTCCGGGGTTTATCATATAAAGAGCGGCTTGAAAAACTGAACCTCTTTACTCTGTCCTATCGCAGACTAAGGGGAGATCTAATATTGATGTACAGAATACTGAGAAATGATTTCGGACCTAACTTATTCTCTCTCTTTCTTCCCACTAGATCGGGACACCTCAGAGGACATAGCAGGCGAGTAGAAAAGCCAAGAACGAACAAAATACCCGTGGCATACAGGTTTTCACACCGAGTCATCAATACTTGGAACCTGCTGCTTGAAGCAGTGGTGTCCGCACCTTCAATTGACTCTTTCAAGAGAAGACTGGACACTCACAGAAGCATACTAGAAAAGGAATAAAATAGGCCGTAGGCCTTCTGTCCTTACTACACAAATTTGAAATCTGAATCTGAATCTAATGTGTACTGCAAGGCAGTTGACAATATGATCTGGTTTGACTGGGCACAGAGTCGCGGCATAGAATTTGCTTGTTGATGCTCATCGGCCATCGGGAGATTCCATAAGTACAAATCGCTTTCTGATAATCCGCTTACATACTTGTTAGCTCAAGTCATTCAGCTTATTCCCTTTGAATCGCACACAAGAAAATCTTGATCTATATCTAATATTGCTTGGAATTATTGTTTCCACATTATCACAATCATGAATACATATTTGGACCTATAACACCCACCCATTCGACAATAACAAGTAACTCATATTTCGCATACATTTATTTTTGTGTTTAATAAGCTGATTCCCTTTATAAGTCTTAAAAAATGGACTGATTTATGATATTCTCATATTTTCATTGGTTCTCCACATTTTTTTTAACAAAGTACAGAGTAATTTATGCATAAAAAGCCTCTTGCCCAATACAAAAGAACCCTAGGCAGGTATAACTGGATAAATCTTGGTTTAGTATGATCATTTATTGAGTTCATACAAAATATTCCAAGTCAATAATCTCCATCGACACCATAAAATACGAGTGGTGATTGTAACTCCTTACACAGCAACAAACCTGGACAAAGATAAAATAGTGTAAAAATGTTTTCCACAGCAGAAAGCCTCAACATCTATACAATGAACAGCAAGTTCCATGAATAAGAAACAATAAACGGCGAACAAATCACACTTGGTGGAGAAACTCTGGAAGAGGTGCAAGACATTGTAGTTGTGTGACAACTGGAATTGATTGGTGCAGAGTTGGCCGCGAACACCTTAGTAGCAGCGAAACATTATGACACAAGTATTTATTAACTTTCATATTTTATACAGGCATCATATTTCTTATTATTTTGTGTTGAATGTTGAAAACTTGGTTCTTTTAAAAAGACAACCTCATGCTTCAAAAGCTCTGTTCCACGATCTGAATAAAGACCTAATCACTACTAAGATGGTTTCTTCTGGCCCTAAAACGAGAGGTATCAAACAGAACGAACATGTTGAACTCTATTTTAAACACAAAAACTGACTTCTGCATCACTTATTATCTTTTTCGCTTAATCATAAAAATAAACCTGTTTATCTTTATCATAAATTTTGTACACATATATTTATGTACATTGTTTTTTATCACAAAGTATTCATGCTGTAATCTTTATTTTGTCCCGTTCGTATTATTTGACTATACTGGTCACATACCACATGTTATAACATGTGGATTAAGTCTATAGACTTAATCCAAACCAAAAGTCAGAAGGCTAAATGTAACTTGTCACCGGTTGAGAAAGATACTGTTATGACTACGAAAGTCTGACTCTCGGGATTCGCTCGCAGTGACCCTAAGTTTAGTTCTGCTCAATTACAGTATTATATCCCGCGGCGCGGTATTGGACCTGATGGAATTGAATACCGAGATTAATACCCTATACGCTCTCCTTCAGTCGTCAAATAAGTTCGCAACTTGATTTTGATTATCCCAGCATTATAACCATACACCATTTTAAAGTGAGTGATAATGGACCGTCTATCTTTATCAGACTGCCAACGAATCCTTAGGCTTTTCCAAGGAGAAACATTAGGTGATAGACCCCCATCACAGTTATCATGTCACCTCTAATCTAAGTAAGTGACAAAACAGTGGGTGAAACAGTCCTAAAATAAGGATGGATACAGGCTCACTTAAGCCACGTCCAACACTGTTTGGATGCTCAAGACTCAGACACATATTTATCTCACTTGGCGCGTACTGCAGACAGATTAATTTGAAGCGGTCCCCCAACCGTGTCACGTGTGACACATCATATACAAAAAGAAGAACCACCAAAAGACCCAGTCAAAGCAGAACTGATTGCGACTGTTAAAAGTCTCACAGGAGCTGTCGCCAAAGAGGAACAGGTCACCACAACGACCAAGATCCAGGTCACAGGGTAGGTTGCAAACATACGGACTATCTGGACAGTTTTGTTGGTATCCCTGGAGGCTTGGTGTCAAATCAACCAGGTGCTGTCAACCATGTGAATGGCCTAAAGAGGCTTCTAAGAAGATGGCAGATAAATAACCCTTCAGCAGGTCGCAATGACCAAGGAGGTGTGCCTAAGCAGCCACTTGTTTCATGCTGGAGACAGAAATTCAGACTTCACCATTTTGGTGGCGTTCTACTTAGTATGATTCTCAGAAAAAAACTGGGCTGGATCGAAAAAATTCCCAGTGATACGTAAAGCTGACAAAAATGCTAAAATTGCAACGTTTGTGCAGAAAAATTTGACGCTCGACGTGTGGTTTGAGAGGCACTTCCCCTCAGTGTTTATCGTAGCCGAGTTAGATCTGGCAATGATGGGAATGGACGTTTTAGTGAGAAATGAATCTATAGTCGATACTGAAAGGAATTTCTAGTTACACGAAAGACAAATATAGTTACACTACTTTTCTGAATTTGGTACGAACTTTGCCGCTAACAATTGCAGAACTCCAGGATATAATCTAAGCATTTCCAAACTTTACCAAACTCAGCCGCCAATCTTCCAGAAGTAAGCTAAACGTTAGTTATACTGTGATGGTATTGACTTCTAACTACACAAGTTTTGAAGCTGTGCGTATACATACTGACGAGATTTATATTCAGCATGTACCATCAGAAGATCAACAATGGTGATCATGGAAACAATTGATCGAAATGTCATGGCTCGATCATGCAGGCGTCGTCATTCTGTTTGACCTCTTACCCCTTGTGTTGGATATATTACTCTCTTTCTAGATCAAATGTGTTAATCGAAGGTGCTATACGTCATGTTGCTGACTGTCACGTAGGACGAGTCAGTGTAGAGACTGATGTGACTTTTGAGTAAAATCTTATAGATTAGGTAGTCACGTTATGACGAATCTACAATTTTAGGTTTAGGTCTATTATTGTAGTATTGGCGACATCGAATAAAGAAATGATGACTGTTATTGATTCTCATGCTCAATTTAACTTTGTCGATTGATTTTTACTGATGTTAACCCATGTTTCTATTAATCCATTGTCTAATGCACACGTTTATTATCGTATTACAATAGTGATAAGTACTCATAGCTTACCAGCTCGACCGATACTAATAACTGATTTTTTCTGTTTGCGATTAGCCATGATGGCTCATCAAAAAGCTTTAGCAGTATTGATGATTTCCGAATAGCCTAATTTATAAGGCATCTACCATAGGATCTCGGACGTTTAGCATCGATAAAGATTATGTAAAGATGATAAAATACTCAGCTACGTACTCATTTTTTAATACATCAGAACGCAATGGTTCATTGATAATGATAGAAATATAAATCCACGAGTGTAAAATAAGCGAAATATACAGAATATCTGATTCGCATGTCTTTTGACTCATATGATTAACAATTTGTACAAAATTCTTGTACAACCGAACCATAAGACGTCCAGTAACTAAAGCGCTAAGAAATATAAAAAAACATCTACTCGTTAAAAAAGGGGGTGTTCCATCGACTGAGAAAATATTTCACTTTATGAGCGATATTTCAACCTACTAAATGTGAGCAGTTAAACTGGGGTATAAATATGACAGGTTGCAAAATAAAAGGCTAGTTGAAGCAGGAATTTATGAAGTCAAAAAATACCATAGAATAAAACCGATGAAATCAGAAAGCATATTTGAGGGAAGGTACGGGTAACAAGCTTTCATGCTAAGTTTATCCAATATAAAATTTAAGCAACGCTTATGTGAGACGAATTGATCTATAGAGTCTATGTTTTAGCCATATGGCGTTGATTATTTATAAATATGCATGTAAGTTTATACGCTTCCGTTTTGATCAGAAATTCACAAAGTTCTACGAATCTGTTTCAAAATTTGCGTTTATCTGGTGATCTGTTGCAAATTTAGTACAAATGTTTCACCGACAAAAAGTTGTAATCATATAAAAGTTTATATCAGTAGGCAGTAGTTATAAATGTGCCGATCTTAGTTAGTAAGGTGTGTTAATTATTCGATTCATCAATCTAAACGACAGTGTCTACCATGATTTCACATTCACCAAGTGAAACTTCAATTTTTTTACGAAGACTAGGTTGTGTGACATTGTAATGTGAATTTTGTTGTAATGTTTTGCAACGTATTCCATTATCTCATTTGGTGATATTGATTACTAACCATACGATTCTCAAAGCTGAATATATAATTACATAGAAGATTCGCATTCAACATGTGACACTTGGAGGAAGTTGGAGATGCTGAACGCGAGAACGGTTGGTCAGTTTGGTATTGCTCAGTCTTGCAGGAATGGTCATCTACGTAACAAATCCCTATTTACACTAAAATATATTGTTCTATTCTCCGCCTAAATGTGTTCTTTAGAAGGGCTAAACATCGTTTTACTGAACAATACGATAGAACGGGTCAGAATAGATAACGGTTTGACTTCCACGTGAGATCTTATAGGTCACGTAGTCACGTTATAATGAATCTACAATTTGGGGATTAGATCTATTATGATAGTGACAAAGATCGATGTACTAATATCGTACTAAACCATAATTCTACAACATAACTGCAATCACTGGTTAAGCAACTTAAAACTACTTTTCGCTGAGTTGTCGGAGGATGCACTGCTCGTCATAAATGTTTTTTTGCATGAATAATTATGATCTGAGTTACATTTTCCAATTATGAGTTTACTCTGTTGTATTCGATTTTAATAATATATGCATGGTCTGTACCTTCCATTGCACAAGGTTTCCATATAGATAACGAAAATTAATTCATAATGTTAGTGACTATTACTTATAGGTTTATTCTCGTATTCGAATAAGCATACATAAACTGAGGGTTTGCGAAATAACTGGTATTTGCCTCTGCCCACGTTGCAGTTTTTTAACATACAGCCATCTCTGTAAGGCAACGCCGGTGAACCAATTTGTTGTAAACGACGGTGATTCCTCAACTTTAATAAACTTTATTGTGTTCCTGCGATCAAAGATATCCTCCATAGCTAGTTTTAGGCTAAGTAACATGTCTGTTAATAAACTATTTAAAAAAGCTTACTTACACACTCCTGTTGCTCGTCGTGGAGGGGCGTGATCTGTCCACCAGCACTCCCCATTTAACCCTGACCTGAGCAATCCTTTCCAGTTCTTTGCAGTTGCCATTCATCCTTTTCATGTCTACTTCCAATTCCCGACGTAGTATGATCTTCTGCCTTCCACTTTTCCGCTTTCCTTCAAGATTGTATGTTACCGATCGCCTCGAGATGCAGTTTGTTGATTTCCTCAATGTATGTTCAGTCCTAATTTCCGCCCCACATGGGAACTGCTTTGTTCTCTCCCAAAATGAGCTAATGCTCATGAAATGCGGTCAATGGATGTTGACTATCATGTGAAGACAATTGATTATAATACTTGTCCTTTTTTGATCATGGTTGTTGCAGTTCTCCGAATTTCAGCTCCATACAATATAACTAACTATCTGGAGGTTCGTATTGAAAAAACTCACTTTGAAATTGATTGGCAGTTGTTTCTCAATTGTAAGAATGCTGTCCTTGTTTTGTCGATCCTCGAATTTACATCTGCATTAGATACTCTACGTTTATCAATGATATAACAAACAAGTGGAAATGTCTACCCATTTCAGAGTTACCCCACCAAGAGTGATTGGGCTGGTGTTCTCCGTTTTGTACACGAAGATCATTCGTTTTCCCTAGTGCATGTTCAGACCAACTGATGAAGAGGCTGCTGCTACACTAGTTGATTCCCACTGCATTTGTTAGTGTATATGCGATGACAGGGACAGATCATCAAAGAAGTACGAATCGCTCAAATCAATTCCATCGCCCTACTATAAATCATGAGTCAACTCACAAGAGTCAGGAGAGTTAAAAGGAGAACGATAGAGTAGAGCATGTGCAACGCGACGATTGAAAAAAGGCGAGAGAACAAATGCAAAACCACAACAGAGTAGCCGGTCAATCAATAAATACCAATCACATCTGGTCTGATTAAACCATATACATATGTCATATACAACTACTGTGATCTCCTCATCCACTTTGTTCCCATTCTCACAATCCATTTATCATACACGCATGCTTTCCTTCTGTCTACCAGTCGATTCGTCAATGTGCTCGCATATTACTTCGAAGCATCATTTGCATCTCCTTTGCCATTGTTTTTCCAACTTGTCCAACTTGCACAAATTCCACCAATTCACATTTGATTCGTTGTAGTTTGTGAATGGATTGCGATTGACAGTGATCATGCATCATGTCACCACACTCATGTGATGATATGCTTTTCACAATAATGAAGACGATGGTGATGATGATGATGATGATGATGATGATGATGATGATGATGATGATGATGTGGTTTATGAAGAGTGCTGTGCTACTCCTTATGCTGACATACTCTCGTGAACGGTTGAGCAAGATTGTCATACGGCGAAATATGCCACGACAACACACGAGAATCGTGCACTTCCCCATTAATAATTGGGGCGTGTCATGACCATGATCACAAAGTGAAACCGTGACGACGACAACAACAACAACAACAACAATGCATGATTGAAGTGGAGTGCAAGTCGGTTTTATTAATAGTGCATAATTGTAGTACACTGACACTGACACTGACACTGACACTGACACTGACACAGACACACATGCAAAATCACTCACATGTACTCAACAGTCAGGGACTATTGACGCATATAAATTGGTGAATGTGTTGCGAGATTGTAGGTAGGTGGTTGATTGCAACGGTCACATAGTGATGTTGAACCGATGGAGATTTCTGGTGGTGACGCTGTTCACCTACTGTCTAACAGTTGAACGTGTGTCAACATGGTTGATACGTAGTGGTGAACCTGTGCAACAACGCACTGAATTCCCGTTCATCGCATTTTTGACCACAGAGAGAACAATGTGTACAGGCTCATTAGTGTCAACAAGGGCAGTGCTCACAGCTGGTCATTGTGTTTGCTCACCGCTGCCAGTCGTTCGGGTAAGAGATCACACTGAAACACATTGTTGCTCAATGTGATCGAATTATTTCACAGTGTTTGTGTGTGTGTGTGCAGTCGGTTTGCATAGATCTAATGTGAACATACGTTGTGTATTTCAGGTTTCATTTCTCACACTGAGGAATGGCGACCAACAAGGCATCCATCATCAACCGTCTGGAGTGGTGGTAGCACCAGGATATATGCCCTCTTGTATGTCGGCACGACAGAGGAGACCAATCCAACAGACACTCAGTGGATTCGACATTGCAATTATAACGCTCACCCAAACGGTCAACTTACAGAGTGGGATCAGAGTGCTCAGTCTGCCACAGCCAACGGATATACCGAGACCTGGAACTCCGGTTTTCATTGTTGGTTATGGAAGGGATGACAATGACCGTGATCCACAACGTAGAAATGGTGGAATTTTAAAGAAAGGTGAGTGAGTTGGTGGTGTTGGTGAACAAGCAACATCTATCTATCTGATCCGGTTGTTGTGTTGGTCAGAGCCTCTATAACTGTGTTCGGATGTGCCAGTGACAGTTCACTAGCAGAGTGACTCAATCTACATCTCTGTCATTAGATAGGTGTGATGCGATGGAATGTGATGGGATGGGATGTGTGATTGATTAGTTGATTGATTGATTGATTGATTGATTGATTGATTGATTCAGTGATTCATTGATTGATTGATTGATTGATTGATTGATTGATTGATTGATTGATTGAGTGATTGATTGAGTGAGTGAGTGATTGTGTGAGTGATTGTGTGAGTGAGTGTGTGAGTGAGTGAGTGGGTGAGTGAGTGAGTGAGTGAGTGCCTGAGTGAGTGAGTGCCTGTGTGATTGAGTGAGTTGGTGTGTGTGTGTTCGTGAGTGATTCAATGGTTTATTGAGTGAGTGAGTGAGTGCCTGAGTGAGTGAGCGATTGATTGAATGATTTTGTGAGTGAGATCAGTTGGATGAGAGAAGACTCATGAGATATCTGTGCAAACGATGGATGTGTGTTGTTATACATGAAGTAGATGGTCAATCAGTTTCATGTATATGGAGGGATGGTGGTGAGATGGACAGTGACTTGATTGTCGAATGTGGTGCACATGTGGGATTGCATGTGGAGTGTTTGTTGTGAGCATAGTTTGAAGGTGGATAATTAGTGTCAATTGATGTTTTGTAAATTCACTTGTCTGTTCTGTTCTGTTCTGTTCTTTTTATTCTGTTCTGTTCTATTCTGTCCTATTCTCTTCTGTTCTATTCTGTCTTATTCTGTTCTGTTCTTTATTTGACACAGGTCGAGCGACTATAATGGAATGCCGACACGCGACCAATGGCGATCCTATTTGTGTGAAATCAGGTCAGAATTTCGGACAGTTACCCGCTCCAGGTGACAGTGGTGGACCTCTCCTTCCATCCCCTCAAGGTCCAGTACTCGGTGTCGTATCACATGGTGTCACACTGCCAAACCTTCCCGATATCATTGTCGAGTATGCCAGTGTGGCTAGAATGTTGGATTTTGTACGCTCCAATATTTGAACGATATTTCAACAATGTTTGAACAATTCCCCGATCAACTCGTATCCTTCATACATGTGTGTACATAATCTATCGATAAAAATCCACACGCAATTGTGTTAAGATATTTCTGATAAATAAACAACCTAATCAATTACTACAACACTCCATCAGTTTTCTCTGAGTTGGCAAGTGTGGTGTGGTGTGGTGTGGTGTGATGTGGTGTAGTGTGGTGTGGTGTGGTGTGGTGTGGTGTAGTGTGGTGTGGTGTGGTGTGGTGTGGTGTGGTATGGTGTTATGTGAGGTGGTCTGATTTGCGTGTGTGTTGATCAATGAACTTTTAGTGGGATGTGTAGTTATTTATTTGCTGCTTATCATCAGGATGCTGCTTGATCACGATGCATGAATATACGCATGTTGCGAGAGAGTAGGAAAGGGCTGAAGACGGTTCGGTTCATGTGACAGTCATTCGTTCATTCATTCATTCATTCATTCATTCATTCATTCATTCAATCAGTCAGTCAGTCAGTCAGTCAGTCAGTCAGTCAGTCAGTCACTCAGTCAATCAGTTAGTCAGTGGTAGCAACGAAACAGATTACAGAAATCAACATCATCATCGTATAACAATAGGCATTTATTGTTGTTGTTGTGATAACATTAGGTAATAGATGTGATTATATAATTTGGCATTATCTTTCTGATGTTGATTGCGACCATCATGTTTTCTAAGTAATATCTGACAATGTTATTCTGCACTATGATACATCTCCGTTCTAATCTATCCATCCTGCTGAATTCATAAATTGACCTCCCTTCCACTTCCAACACACACTATATTCGAGTATAGTGCCTTTCAAAAGTCGATGCTGATCACACTCATAAATCATATTGAACTATTTGATCCAGTTGTTGATAGGTATGAAGTGAGACAAGGTTGGTAAATGCTTCTTCCATTAAACAATATCTAAGAACGATAGCAATATTTACTTAAGTGGGTAATTTTCGTTTATCGTTTGACGCATTTGATAAGTGAGATTTTTAGGTGAGTAATTAGGGATATTGGAACATTCGATTAGCTGTTTACTCGTTTGTTGATCAAATCATGTCTCAAATTGTGATGCTTTCCTCATTACACACCTAATTTTGAAGTGGGAATATGACAGTGACTAGGAGATGAAGGTTGGTGTGGACATAAACAGAAACAAATGAATCATAACCAACAAAGGAAGCTATTTTTGGTGACTTGATTTCACTTAATTGAAAGCTTGTAGAACACTAACATTTAGTTTTGCAACCGCTTTATTCTACACAACATAAGCTTTCGTTCGATGCATGATTCACTGCCATACCCGATTCAGCTCCAAATCCATGGTAATTTAAACACAACTTTCACTACCCTATTTTACCACTCCGATTCCCAGATTTGAGCATAATTGTATTTTCTTAATTGTCGGTTCGTTATGGTCATGTTAGTCATCTATTTGCTCGTGTGTCATTCTGCACTGATCTGAATTGGAGTTGTGAGTTGGAAATCGGAGTAAGGAATGAATCGAGTAGTGTTCCATTTGACTCGTCTACTCTCTCTCTTTCTCACTTATCAAGCGATCAGGTGATAGAATGGTTTTTGTGCCAGTTGCAGATGTCCATTGGAAAAATCACCAATCATCTCTCCACATGACATATTGATTGAACTGTGCAATACAGTTGATGTTCAACACGATCTAGTGCAGAATAAAGGGTTATGATGAAACAGTTGAGATCTGTTCGACTTTTTATATCTTACACATGATATTCATTGTTGATCAGTTTTTTGTTCATACAACAACACTTGTCAATGCATCGACATTTGTAGAAATATATCGATGCAACCAAAATAATCATAATCATAATAATTATTGTTATTATTATTACTATGATTATCTGTGAAGTGATTATGAGAAACACTCAGATTTGCAGGAAGTTAGTTACATGTGAATAATGTGTCACAGTGTCTGAACACGATGAAGGATTATGGTTGTTGTGGAGTTGATTGGAAGAAGAAGAAGAAGTGTAACATCGATGGTTCGATATTGTAGACGATAGGGTTGAATCTGGAATGTGGTGATGCAAACACATCCATGGATTCTTTGTATCGTCAACTAGTGATTTACATTTTCACAGTTGACTATTCGTGTTGCATCCACCATACGTGTTGTTTCTGTTTTCGGTCTGTTAATAAAGTGCCATTTCTAGGCGATCTCATTGGACAGTTTACATAGTATTAATAAATTTCACAAAATAATCAATGAACCAATGAATTTTAATGGACTGGAGAAAATTCTATTTAGCTGAAGGGAGACTTGATGGAGTAATTTGGTGTAATTTGTTGATTATATTCGTTACTAGTCAGCTGACTGAGGAGTCTTCTATTAGAATTAAACGGTTATCCAGTGTTTTCATGCATTCAATGATTATCCCAACTCAAATCAATCTATTACGACTTCAATCCACATATGAATCAGTAAACTATGAACTCAGCTTTATTGTTCTCTCCTAATCAGTTGGTTTTCACAGTCCAATTATATATTATTGGTTGATTGAAAAAGAGAAGCTGTACACTGATCAGTCATGCTAATATGATCCAACTATACTAAAATAATTTAGTATGAATCAGTTTTATTAAGTGCGTATTCAAAATGTGATTGCATGAAGATATGGCGATCTATTGACAACTAATTTTCCACACAGCAAAGATGGATGATAGCTAGTGGTAGAATGCGGGACGATATTTTCTCACATTTTGTGACGATGTTCGCAATCACGATCAGAAAGATAATGCCAAGTGACATAATCACATCTGTTACCATACTGTTCTCACAACAACAACAAGTGCCTATAGTTATACGATGATGATGTTGATTTCTGTAATCTGTTTCGTTGCTACCACTGACTAACTGATTGACTGAGTGACTGACTGACTGACTGACTGAATGACTGACTGATTGATTGAATGAATGAATGAATGAATGAATGAACGAATGACTGTCACATGAACCGAACCGTCTTCAGCCCTTTCCTACTCTCTCGCAACATGCGTATATTCATGCATCGTGATCAAGCAGCATCCTGATGATAAGTAGCAAATAAATAACTACCCATCCCACTAAAAGTTCATTGATCAACACACACGCAAATCAGACCACCTCACATAACACCATACCACACCACACCACACCACACCACACCACACCACACCACACCACACCACACCACACCACACCACACCACACCACACTTGCCAACTCAGAGAAAACTGATGGAGTGTTGTAGTAATTGATTAGGTTGTTTATTTATCAGAAATATCTTAACACAATTGCGTGTGGATTTTTATCGATAGATTATGTACACACATGTATGAAGGATACGAGTTGATCGGGGAATTGTTCAAACATTGTTGAAATATCGTTCAAATATTGGAGCGTACAAAATCCAACATTCTAGCCACACTGGCATACTCGACAATGATATCGGGAAGGTTTGGCAGTGTGACACCATGTGATACGACACCGAGTACTGGACCTTGAGGGGATGGAAGGAGAGGTCCACCACTGTCACCTGGAGCGGGTAACTGTCCGAAATTCTGACCTGATTTCACACAAATAGGATCGCCATTGGTCGCGTGTCGGCATTCCATTATAGTCGCTCGACCTGTGTCAAATAAAGAACAGAACAGAATAAGACAGAATAGAACAGAAGAGAATAGGACAGAATAGAACAGAACAGAATAAAAAGAACAGAACAGAACAGAACAGACAAGTGAATTTACAAAACATCAATTGACACTAATTATCCACCTTCAAACTATGCTCACAACAAACACTCCACATGCAATCCCACATGTGCACCACATTCGACAATCAAGTCACTGTCCATCTCACCACCATCCCTCCATATACATGAAACTGATTGACTATCTACTTCATGTATAACAACACACATCCATCGTTTGCACAGATATCTCATGAGTCTTCTCTCATCCAACTGATCTCACTCACAAAATCATTCAATCAATCGCTCACTCACTCAGGCACTCACTCACTTACTCACTCAATAAACCACTGAATCACTCACGAACACACACACACACCAACTCACTCACCTTTCTTTAAAATTCCACCATTTCTACGTTGTGGATCACGGTCATTGTCATCCCTTCCATAACCAACAATGAAAACCGGAGTTCCAGGTCTCGGTATATCCGTTGGCTGTGGCAGACTGAGCACTCTGATCCCACTCTGTAAGTTGACCGTTTGGGTGAGCGTTATAATTGCAATGTCGAATCCACTGAGTGTCTGTTGGATTGGTCTCCTCTGTCGTGCCGACATACAAGAGGGCATATATCCTGGTGCTACCACCACTCCAGACGGTTGATGATGGATGCCTTGTTGGTCGCCATTCCTCAGTGTGAGAAATGAAACCTGAAATACACAACGTATGTTCACATTAGATCTATGCAAACCGACTGCACACACACACACAAACACTGTGAAATAATTCGATCACATTGAGCAACAATGTGTTTCAGTGTGATCTCTTACCAGAACGACTGGCAGCGGTGAGCAAACACAATGACCAGCTGTGAGCACGGCCCTTGTTGACACTAATGAGCCTGTACACATTGTGTTCTCTGTCGTCACAAATGCGATGAACGGGAATTCAGTGCGTTGTTGCACAGGTTCACCACTACGTATCAACCATGTTGACACACGTTCAACTGTTAGACAGTAGGTGAACAGCGTCACCACCAGAAATCTCCATCGGTTCAACATCACTATGTGACCGTTGCAATCAACCACCTACCTACAATCTCGCAACACATTCACCAATTTATATGCGTCAATAGTCCCTGACTGTTGAGTACATGTGAGTGATTTTGCATGTGTGTCTGTGTCAGTGTCAGTGTCAGTGTCAGTGTCAGTGTACTACAATTATGCACTATTAATAAAACCGACTTGCACTCCACTTCAATCATGCATTGTTGTTGTTGTTGTTGTCGTCGTCGTCGTCACGGTTTCACTTTGTGATCATGGTCATGACACGCCCCAATTATTAATGGGGAAGTGCACGATTCTCGTGTGTTGTCGTGGCATATTTCGCCGTATGACAATCTTGCTCAACCGTTCACGAGAGTATGTCAGCATAAGGAGTAGCACAGCACTCTTCATAAACCACATCATCATCATCATCATCATCATCATCATCATCATCATCATCATCATCATCATCATCATCATCATCATCATCATCATCATCATCATCATCATCATCATCATCATCATCATCACCATCGTCTTCATTATTGTGAAAAGCATATCATCACATGAGTGTGGTGACATGATGCATGATCACTGTCAATCGCAATCCATTCACAAACTACAACGAATCAAATGTGAATTGGTGGAATTTGTGCAAGTTGGACAAGTTGGAAAAACAATGGCAAAGGAGATGCAAATGATGCTTCGAAGTAATATGCGAGCACATTGACGAATCGACTGGTAGACAGAAGGAAAGCATGCGTGTATGATAAATGGATTGTGAGAATGGGAACAAAGTGGATGAGGAGATCACAGTAGTTGTATATGACATATGTATATGGTTTAATCAGACCAGATGTGATTGGTATTTATTGATTGACCGGCTACTCAGTTGTTGTTTAGCATTGCTACAATCGAAATAATAATATTGATGATTGTGGCAGTGAGAGTGGAGTGAGATTTTAAGGAGTGAATAATGCCACTTAATTGGTAGTGCATGATGTAAACACTGTAAGATATTGTACTACGGTGTGTGGTGTGGGGCAATTGTTTTCGGTGTGTAACTGCCTCTCACCAGACACCGTAGTAAAATATCCTCATAATATTCATACCACCCACTACACGTTTTAGTGGCCTTACAATTTCTTCTCAAAAATGAAGAAGCTACTCTTGGGCACAATCGGACAAAGATCAAACAAACACTAACTTCAACATGTCAGGAGGTTCTGTGCCGTAACAAGCACCGTCATAACGAATGCATCTTTATGGAAACCCTGTTTTGGATTCAAGAAATGATGAAGGAGAAGAAGAAGAAGAAGAAGAAGAAGAAGACGAAGAACGAGAACAAGAATAACAAGAACAAGAAGATAGCAATTAAGTACAATGGAACAAGAGCAGATAAATTCAAGGCACGTGTTGAATACACCGAAGCAAACAAGCGTATGGAGAGGAGCATTGGAGCCGACTGGCAGAAATTTGTGGAAGAGCTAGCAACGACAGTGGAACAATCTTTAACAGGTTGAAATACCAAACAACTATATTACACAACGAAGAAACTGGTAGGGGAATATGTTGAGTGACAGAGACCGATCACGGACGAAGACGGCAAGACAATCACTGAAATTCAAGGACAGAGGAACAGATGAGCGGAACATTTTGACGAACTGTTGAATAGACCAGCTCCATTGAATCCACCAGATATCGAAGCAGTACACACACACACGCTCGTATAGATGTCACTCAATCAACGATCGAAGAAATCACGATGGCCATCAGACGAATCGAAAGTGAGAAGGCAGAAGGACCTGACAACATACCGTCCGAATCACTCAACTCAGATATCAAAGTAACTGCAAGTATGCTACGTGTTCTATTGAGGAAGATTTTGGAGGAAGAACAAGTGCCACTGGCAAGCTGGGAAGAAGGACACCTCATCAAGGTACCAACGAAAGGAGATCTGAGCAAATGTGAGAACCACAGATGCATCAGTACCAGGAAAGGTTTACAACAGAGTGTTGCTGAACCGGATGAAAGACTCAGTAGACACCAAACTCCGACATCAACAGACCGGGTTCCGTGGGCATCCGTCGTGCACATACCAAATAACGACACCAGGGATCATCGTTAAACAGTCAGTTGAATGGAGCTCGTCGCTATAGATCAACCAGAGCGAATCCTTGAGTGTGCGAAGCACTTTCTTTTTCGTGAAGAGAATACAGAAGCATACAGTAGCACCGTGTCGAATCTTTGCTGTCCAGCTTGCATCCAATGGATTTCTCTGATACCGAACTCTGCTAACTTGTATCTCCTCATTTCTCTTACTACTTGACTGATCCTCACGGTTTCCCGCATTGTCCGAAAGTTCCGTGTATATATAAAACCTGTTGCCTAGGTTGTTAGTAGGGCACCGGTCTCGTGAATTCGGAGGTACCTCGACTTTCATCATAACGCATCATAATTCTTCCTTCAACTCCCAGTTCAGAGTTTAAGTTGC
Organism: Schistosoma intercalatum; assembly: GCA_944470365.2. Classification (NCBI taxonomy): domain Eukaryota; kingdom Metazoa; phylum Platyhelminthes; class Trematoda; order Strigeidida; family Schistosomatidae; genus Schistosoma; species Schistosoma intercalatum. The sequence goes on along the minus strand of OX103728.1, from coordinate 3,366,512 downwards.
TTAATTTGCTTATTTTCGTTAGGGCTTTATGGCGAGATTGTCTCCTACGGGATGGCGTTGAGGACTACTTGACAAACCTCGTCTTTTGACCGGCCACGTGATCGGCAGCACACTCGTACAGTTGCAGGAAGGGTTTTAGCATCAATACAATAAAAATAATAATACTCATCATTGTGGTAAATAGAGGGGAGCCAGACGTCATAGGAATGACTATTACCACTTAAATTATAGTAAATGATAAAAACACTATGGAGATATTTTACTACGGTGTCTGGTGAGAGGCAGTTACACACCGAAAACAATTGCCCCACACCACACACCGTAGTACAATATCTTACAGTGTTTACATCATGCACTACCAATTAAGTGGCATTATTCACTCCTTAAAATCTCACTCCACTCTCACTGCCACAATCATCAATATTATTATTTCGATTGTAGCAATGCTAAACAACAACTGAGTAGCCGGTCAATCAATAAATACCAATCACATCTGGTCTGATTAAACCATATACATATGTCATATACAACTACTGTGATCTCCTCATCCACTTTGTTCCCATTCTCACAATCCATTTATCATACACGCATGCTTTCCTTCTGTCTACCAGTCGATTCGTCAATGTGCTCGCATATTACTTCGAAGCATCATTTGCATCTCCTTTGCCATTGTTTTTCCAACTTGTCCAACTTGCACAAATTCCACCAATTCACATTTGATTCGTTGTAGTTTGTGAATGGATTGCGATGGACAGTGATCATGCATCATGTCACCACACTCATGTGATGATATGCTTTTCACAATAATGAAGACGATGGTGATGATGATGATGATGATGATGATGATGATGATGATGATGATGATGATGATGATGATGTGGTTTATGAAGAGTGCTGTGCTACTCCTTATGCTGACATACTCTCGTGAACGGTTGAGCAAGATTGTCATACGGCGAAATATGCCACGACAACACACGAGAATCGTGCACTTCCCCATTAATAATTGGGGCGTGTCATGACCATGATCACAAAGTGAAACCGTGACGACGACGACGACAACAACAACAACAACAATGCATGATTGAAGTGGAGTGCAAGTCGGTTTTATTAATAGTGCATAATTGTAGTACACTGACACTGACACTGACACTGACACTGACACAGACACACATGCAAAATCACTCACATGTACTCAACAGTCAGGGACTATTGACGCATATAAATTGGTGAATGTGTTGCGAGATTGTAGGTAGGTGGTTGATTGCAACGGTCACATAGTGATGTTGAACCGATGGAGATTTCTGGTGGTGACGCTGTTCACCTACTGTCTAACAGTTGAACGTGTGTCAACATGGTTGATACGTAGTGGTGAACCTGTGCAACAACGCACTGAATTCCCGTTCATCGCATTTGTGACGACAGAGAACACAATGTGTACAGGCTCATTAGTGTCAACAAGGGCCGTGCTCACAGCTGGTCATTGTGTTTGCTCACCGCTGCCAGTCGTTCGGGTAAGAGATCACACTGAAACACATTGTTGCTCAATGTGATCGAATTATTTCACAGTGTTTGTGTGTGTGTGTGCAGTCGGTTTGCATAGATCTAATGTGAACATACGTTGTGTATTTCAGGTTTCATTTCTCACATTGAGGAATGGCGACCAACAAGGCATCCATCATCAACCGTCTGGAGTGGTGGTAGCACCAGGATATATGCCCTCTTGTATGTCGGCACGACAGAGGAGACCAATCCAACAGACACTCAGTGGATTCGACATTGCAATTATAACGCTCACCCAAACGGTCAACTTACAGAGTGGGATCAGAGTGCTCAGTCTGCCACAGCCAACGGATATACCGAGACCTGGAACTCCGGTTTTCATTGTTGGTTATGGAAGGGATGACAATGACCGTGATCCACAACGTAGAAATGGTGGAATTTTAAAGAAAGGTGAGTGAGTTGGTGGTGTTGGTGAACAAGCAACATCTATCTATCTGATCCGGTTGTTGTGTTGGTCAGAGCCTCTATAACTGTGTTCGGATGTGCCAGTGACAGTTCACTAGCAGAGTGACTCAATCTACATCTCTGTCATTAGATAGGTGTGATGCGATGGAATGTGATGGGATGGGATGTGTGATTGATTAGTTGATTGATTCATTGATTGATTGAGTGATTGATTGATTGAGTGTGTGAGTGAGTGTGTGAGTGAGTGAGTGTGTGAGTGAGTGAGTGGGTGAGTGAGTGAGTGAGTGCCTGAGTGAGTGAGTGAGTTGGTGTGTGTGTGTGTTCGTGAGTGATTCAGTGGTTTATTGAGTGAGTAAGTGAGTGAGTGCCTGAGTGAGTGAGCGATTGATTGAATGATTTTGTGAGTGAGATCAGTTGGATGAGAGAAGACTCATGAGATATCTGTGCAAACGATGGATGTGTGTTGTTATACATGAAGTAGATGGTCAATCAGTTTCATGTATATGGAGGGATGGTGGTGAGATGGACAGTGACTTGATTGTCGAATGTGGTGCACATGTGGGATTGCATGTGGAGTGTTTGTTGTGAGCATAGTTTGAAGGTGGACAATTAGTGTCAATTGATGTTTTGTAAATTCACTTGTCTGTTCTGTTCTGTTCTGTTCTATTCTGTCCTATTCTCTTCTGTTCTATTCTGTCTTATTCTGTTCTGTTCTTTATTTGACACAGGTCGAGCGACTATAATGGAATGCCGACACGCGACCAATGGCGATCCTATTTGTGTGAAATCAGGTCAGAATTTCGGACAGTTACCCGCTCCAGGTGACAGTGGTGGACCTCTCCTTCCATCCCCTCAAGGTCCAGTACTCGGTGTCGTATCACATGGTGTCACACTGCCAAACCTTCCCGATATCATTGTCGAGTATGCCAGTGTGGCTAGAATGTTGGATTTTGTACGCTCCAATATTTGAACGATATTTCAACAATGTTTGAACAATTCCCCGATCAACTCGTATCCTTCATACATGTGTGTACATAATCTATCGATAAAAATCCACACGCAATTGTGTTAAGATATTTCTGATAAATAAACAACCTAATCAATTACTACAACACTCCATCAGTTTTCTCTGAGTTGGCAAGTGTGGTGTGGTGTGGTGTGGTGTGGTGTGATGTGGTGTGGTGTAGTGTGGTGTGGTGTAGTGTGGTGTGGTGTGGTATGGTGTTATGTGAGGTGGTCTGATTTGCGTGTGTGTTGATCAATGAACTTTTAGTGGGATGGGTAGTTATTTATTTGCTGCTTATCATCAGGATGCTGCTTGATCACGATGCATGAATATACGCATGTTGCGAGAGAGTAGGAAAGGGCTGAAGACGGTTCGGTTCATGTGACAGTCATTCGTTCATTCATTCATTCATTCATTCAATCAATCAGTCAGTCATTCAGTCAGTCAGTCAGTCAGTCACTCAGTCAATCAGTTAGTCAGTGGTAGCAACGAAACAGATTACAGAAATCAACATCATCATCGTATAACTATAGGCACTTGTTGTTGTTGTGAGAACAGTATGGTAACAGATGTGATTATGTCACTTGGCATTATCTTTCTGATCGTGACTGCGAACATCGTCACAAAATGTGAGAAAATATCGTCCCGCATTCTACCACTAGCTATCATCCATCTTTGCTGTGTGGAAAATTAGTTGTCAATAGATCGCCATATCTTCATGCAATCACATTTTGAATACGCACTTAATAAAACTGATTCATACTAAATTATTTTAGTATAGTTGGATCATATTAGCATGACTGATCAGTGTACAGCTTCTCTTTTTCAATCAACCAATAATATATAATTGGACTGTGAAAACCAACTGATTAGGAGAGAACAATAAAGCTGAGTTCATAGTTTACTGATTCATATGTGGATTGAAGTCGTAATAGATTGATTTGAGTTGGGATAATCATTGAATGCATGAAAACACTGGATAACCGTTTAATTCTAATAGAAGACTCCTCAGTCAGCTGACTAGTAACGAATATAATCAACAAATTACACCAAATTACTCCATCAAGTCTCCCTTCAGCTAAATAGAATTTTCTCCAGTCCATTAAAATTCATTGGTTCATTGGTTATTTTGTGAAATTTATTAATACTATGTAAACTGTCCAATGAGATCGCCTAGAAATGGCACTTTATTAACAGATTGAAAACAGAAACAACACGTATGGTGGATGCAACACGAATAGTCAACTGTGAAAATGTAAATCACTAGTTGACGATACAAAGAATCCATGGATGTGTTTGCATCACCACATTCCAGATTCAACCCTATCGTCTACAATATCGAACCATCGATGTTACACTTCTTCTTCTTCTTCCAATCAACTCCACAACAACCATAATCCTTCATCGTGTTCAGACACTGTGACACATTATTCACATGTAACTAACTTCCTGCAAATCTGAGTGTTTCTCATAATCACTTCACAGATAATCATAGTAATAATAATAACAATAATTATTATGATTATGATTATTTTGGTTGCATCGATATATTTCTACAAATGTCGATGCATTGACAAGTGTTGTTGTATGAACAAAAAACTGATCAACAATGAATATCATGTGTAAGATATAAAAAGTCGAACAGATCTCAACTGTTTCATCATAACCCTTTATTCTGCACTAGATCGTGTTGAACATCAACTGTATTGCACAGTTCAATCAATATGTCATGTGGAGAGATGATTGGTGATTTTTCCAATGGACATCTGCAACTGGCACAAAAACCATTCTATCACCTGATCGCTTGATAAGTGAGAAAGAGAGAGAGTAGACGAGTCAAATGGAACACTACTCGATTCATTCCTTACTCCGATTTCCAACTCACAACTCCAATTCAGATCAGTGCAGAATGACACACGAGCAAATAGATGACTAACATGACCATAACGAACCGACAATTAAGAAAATACAATTATGCTCAAATCTGGGAATCGGAGTGGTAAAATAGGGTAGTGAAAGTTGTGTTTAAATTACCATGGATTTGGAGCTGAATCGGGTATGGCAGTGAATCATGCATCGAACGAAAGCTTATGTTGTGTAGAATAAAGCGGTTGCAAAACTAAATGTTAGTGTTCTACAAGCTTTCAATTAAGTGAAATCAAGTCACCAAAAATAGCTTCCTTTGTTGGTTATGATTCATTTGTTTCTGTTTATGTCCACACCAACCTTCATCTCCTAGTCACTGTCATATTCCCACTTCAAAATTAGGTGTGTAATGAGGAAAGCATCACAATTTGAGACATGATTTGATCAACAAACGAGTAAACAGCTAATCGAATGTTCCAATATCCCTAATTACTCACCTAAAAATCTCACTTATCAAATGCGTCAAACGATAAACGAAAATTACCCACTTAAGTAAATATTGCTATCGTTCTTAGATATTGTTTAATGGAAGAAGCATTTACCAACCTTGTCTCACTTCATACCTATCAACAACTGGATCAAATAGTTCAATATGATTTATGAGTGTGATCAGCATCGACTTTTGAAAGGCACTATACTCGAATATAGTGTGTGTTGGAAGTGGAAGGGAGGTCAATTTATGAATTCAGCAGGATGGATAGATTAGAACGGAGATGTATCATAGTGCAGAATAACATTGTCAGATATTACTTAGAAAACATGATGGTCGCAATCAACATCAGAAAGATAATGCCAAATTATATAATCACATCTATTACCTAATGTTATCACAACAACAACAATAAATGCCTATTGTTATACGATGATGATGTTGATTTCTGTAATCTGTTTCGTTGCTACCACTGACTAACTGATTGACTGAGTGACTGACTGACTGACTGACTGATTGAATGAATGAATGAATGAATGAATGAATGAACGAATGACTGTCACATGAACCGAACCATCTTCAGCCCTTTCCTACTCTCTCGCAACATGCGTATATTCATGCATCGTGATCAAGCAGCATCCTGATGATAAGCAGCAAATAAATAACTACACATCCCACTAAAAGTTCATTGATCAACACACACGCAAATCAGACCACCTCATATAACACAATACCACACTACACCAAACCACACCACACCACACCACACCACATCACACCACACCACACCACACCACACCACACTTGCCAACTCAGAGAAAACTGATGGAGTGTTGTAGTAATTGATTAGGTTGTTTATTTATCAGAAATATCTTAACACAATTGCGTGTGGATTTTTATCGATAGATTATGTACACACATGTATGAAGGATACGAGTTGATCGGGGAATTGTTCAAACATTGTTGAAATATCGTTCAAATATTGGAGCGTACAAAATCCAACATTCTAGCCACACTGGCATACTCGACAATGATATCGGGAAGGTTTGGCAGTGTGACACCATGTGATACGACACCGAGTACTGGACCTTGAGGGGATGGAAGGAGAGGTCCACCACTGTCACCTGGAGCGGGTAACTGTCCGAAATTCTGACCTGATTTCACACAAATAGGATCGCCATTGGTCGCGTGTCGGCATTCCATTATAGTCGCTCGACCTGTGTCAAATAAAGAACAGAACAGAATAAGACAGAATAGAACAGAAGAGAATAGGACAGAATAGAACAGAACAGAACAGAACAGACAAGTGAATTTACAAAACATCAATTGACACTAATTGTCCACCTTCAAACTATGCTCACAACAAACACTCCACATGCAATCCCACATGTGCACCACATTCGACAATCAAGTCACTGTCCATCTCACCACCATCCCTCCATATACATGAAACTGATTGACCATCTACTTCATGTATAACAACACACATCCATCGTTTGCACAGATATCTCATGAGTCTTCTCTCATCCAACTGATCTCACTCACAAAATCATTCAATCAATCGCTCATTCACTCAGGCACTCACTCACTTACTCACTCAATAAACCACTGAATCACTCACGAACACACACACACACCAACTCACTCACCTTTCTTTAAAATTCCACCATTTCTACGTTGTGGATCACGGTCATTGTCATCCCTTCCATAACCAACAATGAAAACCGGAGTTCCAGGTCTCGGTATATCCGTTGGCTGTGGCAGACTGAGCACTCTGATCCCACTCTGTAAGTTGACCGTTTGGGTGAGCGTTATAATTGCAATGTCGAATCCACTGAGTGTCTGTTGGATTGGTCTCCTCTGTCGTGCCGACATACAAGAGGGCATATATCCTGGTGCTACCACCACTCCAGACGGTTGATGATGGATGCCTTGTTGGTCGCCATTCCTCAGTGTGAGAAATGAAACCTGAAATACACAACGTATGTTCACATTAGATCTATGCAAACCGACTGCACACACACACACAAACACTGTGAAATAATTCGATCACATTGAGCAACAATGTGTTTCAGTGTGATCTCTTACCCGAACGACTGGCAGCGGTGAGCAAACACAATGACCAGCTGTGAGCACGGCCCTTGTTGACACTAATGAGCCTGTACACATTGTGTTCTCTGTCGTCACAAATGCGATGAACGGGAATTCAGTGCGTTGTTGCACAGGTTCACCACTACGTATCAACCATGTTGACACACGTTCAACTGTTAGACAGTAGGTGAACAGCGTCACCACCAGAAATCTCCATCGGTTCAACATCACTATGTGACCGTTGCAATCAACCACCTACCTACAATCTCGCAACACATTCACCAATTTATATGCGTCAATAGTCCCTGACTGTTGAGTACATGTGAGTGATTTTGCATGTGTGTCTGTGTCAGTGTCAGTGTCAGTGTCAGTGTCAGTGTCAGTGTACTACAATTATGCACTATTAATAAAACCGACTTGCACTCCACTTCAATCATGCATTGTTGTTGTTGTCGTCGTCGTCGTCACGGTTTCACTTTGTGATCATGGTCATGACACGCCCCAATTATTAATGGGGAAGTGCACGATTCTCGTGTGTTGTCGTGGCATATTTCGCCGTATGACAATCTTGCTCAACCGTTCACGAGAGTATGTCAGCATAAGGAGTAGCACAGCACTCTTCATAAACCACATCATCATCATCATCATCATCATCATCATCATCATCATCATCATCACCATCGTCTTCATTATTGTGAAAAGCATATCATCACATGAGTGTGGTGACATGATGCATGATCACTGTCCATCGCAATCCATTCACAAACTACAACGAATCAAATGTGAATTGGTGGAATTTGTGCAAGTTGGACAAGTTGGAAAAACAATGGCAAAGGAGATGCAAATGATGCTTCGAAGTAATATGCGAGCACATTGACGAATCGACTGGTAGACAGAAGGAAAGCATGCGTGTATGATAAATGGATTGTGAGAATGGGAACAAAGTGGATGAGGAGATCACAGTAGTTGTATATGACATATGTATATGGTTTAATCAGACCAGATGTGATTGGTATTTATTGATTGACCGGCTACTCAGTTGTTGTTTAGCATTGCTACAATCGAAATAATAATATTGATGATTGTGGCAGTGAGAGTGGAGTGAGATTTTAAGGAGTGAATAATGCCACTTAATTGGTAGTGCATGATGTAAACACTGTAAGATATTGTACTACGGTGTGTGGTGTGGGGCAATTGTTTTCGGTGTGTAACTGCCTCTCACCAGACACCGTAGTAAAATATCTCCATAGTGTTTTTATCATTTACTATAATTTAAGTGGTAATAGTCATTCCTATGACGTCTGGCTCCCCTCTATTTACCACAATGATGAGTATTGTTATTTTTATTGTATTGATGCTAAAACCCTTCCTGCAACTGTACGAGTGTGCTGCCGATCACGTGGCCGGTCAAAAGACGAGGTTTGTCAAGTAGTCCTCAACGCCATCCCGTAGGAGACAATCTCGCCATAAAGCCCTAACGAAAATAAGCAAATTAAGCAACTTAAACTCTGAACTGGGAGTTGAAGGAAGAATTATGATGCGTTATGATGAAAGTCGAGGTACCTCCGAATTCACGAGACCGGTGCCCTACTAACAACCTAGGCAACAGGTTTTATATATACACGGAACTTTCGGACAATGCGGGAAACCGTGAGGATCAGTCAAGTAGTAAGAGAAATGAGGAGATACAAGTTAGCAGAGTTCGGTATCAGAGAAATCCATTGGATGCAAGCTGGACAGCAAAGATTCGACACGGTGCTACTGTATGCTTCTGTATTCTCTTCACGAAAAAGAAAGTGCTTCGCACACTCAAGGATTCGCTCTGGTTGATCTATAGCGACGAGCTCCATTCAACTGACTGTTTAACGATGATCCCTGGTGTCGTTATTTGGTATGTGCACGACGGATGCCCACGGAACCCGGTCTGTTGATGTCGGAGTTTGGTGTCTACTGAGTCTTTCATCCGGTTCAGCAACACTCTGTTGTAAACCTTTCCTGGTACTGATGCATCTGTGGTTCTCACATTTGCTCAGATCTCCTTTCGTTGGTACCTTGATGAGGTGTCCTTCTTCCCAGCTTGCCAGTGGCACTTGTTCTTCCTCCAAAATCTTCCTTAATAGAACACGTAGCATACTTGCAGTTACTTTGATATCTGAGTTGAGTGATTCGGACGGTATGTTGTCAGGTCCTTCTGCCTTCTCACTTTCGATTCGTCTGATGGCCATCGTGATTTCTTCGATCGTTGATTGAGTGACATCTATACGAGCGTGTGTGTGTGTGTACTGCTTCGATATCCGGTGGATTCAATGGAGCTGGTCTATTCAACAGTTCGTCAAAATGTTCCGCTCATCTGTTCCTCTGTCCTTGAATTTCAGTGATTGTCTTGCCGTCTTCGTCCGTGATCGGTCTCTGTCACTCAACATATTCCCCTACCAGTTTCTTCGTTGTGTAATATAGTTGTTTGGTATTTCAACCTGTTAAAGATTGTTCCACTGTCGTTGCTAGCTCTTCCACAAATTTCTGCCAGTCGGCTCCAATGCTCCTCTCCATACGCTTGTTTGCTTCGGTGTATTCAACACGTGCCTTGAATTTATCTGCTCTTGTTCCATTGTACTTAATTGCTATCTTCTTGTTCTTGTTATTCTTGTTCTCGTTCTTCGTCTTCTTCTTCTTCTTCTTCTTCTTCTTCTTCTCCTTCATCATTTCTTGAATCCAAAACAGGGTTTCCATAAAGATGCATTCGTTATGACGGTGCTTGTTACGGCACAGAACCTCCTGACATGTTGAAGTTAGTGTTTGTTTGATCTTTGTCCGATTGTGCCCAAGAGTAGCTTCTTCATTTTTGAGAAGAAATTGTAAGGCCACTAAAACGTGTAGTGGGTGGTATGAATATTATGAGGATATTTTACTACGGTGTCTGGTGAGAGGCAGTTACACACCGAAAACAATTGCCCCACACCACACACCGTAGTACAATATCTTACAGTGTTTACATCATGCACTACCAATTAAGTGGCATTATTCACTCCTTAAAATCTCACTCCACTCTCACTGCCACAATCATCAATATTATTATTTCGATTGTAGCAATGCTAAACAACAACTGAGTAGCCGGTCAATCAATAAATACCAATCACATCTGGTCTGATTAAACCATATACATATGTCATATACAACTACTGTGATCTCCTCATCCACTTTGTTCCCATTCTCACAATCCATTTATCATACACGCATGCTTTCCTTCTGTCTACCAGTCGATTCGTCAATGTGCTCGCATATTACTTCGAAGCATCATTTGCATCTCATTTGCCATTGTTTTTCCAACTTGTCCAACTTGCACAAATTCCACCAATTCACATTTGATTCGTTGTAGTTTGTGAATGGATTGCGATGGACAGTGATCATGCATCATGTCACCACACTCATGTGATGATATGCTTTTCACAATAATGAAGACGATGGTGATGATGATGATGATGATGATGATGTGGTTTATGAAGAGTGCTGTGCTACTCCTTATGCTGACATACTCTCGTGAACGGTTGAGCAAGATTGTCATACGGCGAAATATGCCACGACAACACACGAGAATCGTGCACTTCCCCATTAATAATTGGGGCGTGTCATGACCATGATCACAAAGTGAAACCGTGACGACGACGACGACAACAACAACAATGCATGATTGAAGTGGAGTGCAAGTCGGTTTTATTAATAGTGCATAATTGTAGTACACTGACACTGACACTGACACTGACACTGACACTGACACAGACACACATGCAAAATCACTCACATGTACTCAACAGTCAGGGACTATTGACGCATATAAATTGGTGAATGTGTTGCGAGATTGTAGGTAGGTGGTTGATTGCAACGGTCACATAGTGATGTTGAACCGATGGAGATTTCTGGTGGTGACGCTGTTCACCTACTGTCTAACAGTTGAACGTGTGTCAACATGGTTGATACGTAGTGGTGAACCTGTGCAACAACGCACTGAATTCCCGTTCATCGCATTTGTGACGACAGAGAACACAATGTGTACAGGCTCATTAGTGTCAACAAGGGCCGTGCTCACAGCTGGTCATTGTGTTTGCTCACCGCTGCCAGTCGTTCGGGTAAGAGATCACACTGAAACACATTGTTGCTCAATGTGATCGAATTATTTCACAGTGTTTGTGTGTGTGTGTGTGCAGTCGGTTTGCATAGATCTAATGTGAACATACGTTGTGTATTTCAGGTTTCATTTCTCACACTGAGGAATGGCGACCAACAAGGCATCCATCATCAACCGTCTGGAGTGGTGGTAGCACCAGGATATATGCCCTCTTGTATGTCGGCACGACAGAGGAGACCAATCCAACAGACACTCAGTGGATTCGACATTGCAATTATAACGCTCACCCAAACGGTCAACTTACAGAGTGGGATCAGAGTGCTCAGTCTGCCACAGCCAACGGATATACCGAGACCTGGAACTCCGGTTTTCATTGTTGGTTATGGAAGGGATGACAATGACCGTGATCCACAACGTAGAAATGGTGGAATTTTAAAGAAAGGTGAGTGAGTTGGTGGTGTTGGTGAACAAGCAACATCTATCTATCTGATCCGGTTGTTGTGTTGGTCAGAGCCTCTATAACTGTGTTCGGATGTGCCAGTGACAGTTCACTAGCAGAGTGACTCAATCTACATCTCTGTCATTAGATAGGTGTGATGCGATGGAATGTGATGGGATGGGATGTGTGATTGATTAGTTGATTGATTCATTGATTGATTGAGTGATTGATTGATTGAGTGTGTGAGTGAGTGTGTGAGTGAGTGAGTGTGTGAGTGAGTGAGTGGGTGAGTGAGTGAGTGCCTGAGTGAGTGAGTGAGTTGGTGTGTGTGTGTGTTCGTGAGTGATTCAGTGGTTTATTGAGTGAGTAAGTGAGTGAGTGCCTGAGTGAGTGAGCGATTGATTGAATGATTTTGTGAGTGAGATCAGTTGGATGAGAGAAGACTCATGAGATATCTGTGCAAACGATGGATGTGTGTTGTTATACATGAAGTAGATGGTCAATCAGTTTCATGTATATGGAGGGATGGTGGTGAGATGGACAGTGACTTGATTGTCGAATGTGGTGCACATGTGGGATTGCATGTGGAGTGTTTGTTGTGAGCATAGTTTGAAGGTGGACAATTAGTGTCAATTGATGTTTTGTAAATTCACTTGTCTGTTCTGTTCTGTTCTGTTCTATTCTGTCCTATTCTCTTCTGTTCTATTCTGTCTTATTCTGTTCTGTTCTTTATTTGACACAGGTCGAGCGACTATAATGGAATGCCGACACGCGACCAATGGCGATCCTATTTGTGTGAAATCAGGTCAGAATTTCGGACAGTTACCCGCTCCAGGTGACAGTGGTGGACCTCTCCTTCCATCCCCTCAAGGTCCAGTACTCGGTGTCGTATCACATGGTGTCACACTGCCAAACCTTCCCGATATCATTGTCGAGTATGCCAGTGTGGCTAGAATGTTGGATTTTGTACGCTCCAATATTTGAACGATATTTCAACAATGTTTGAACAATTCCCCGATCAACTCGTATCCTTCATACATGTGTGTACATAATCTATCGATAAAAATCCACACGCAATTGTGTTAAGATATTTCTGATAAATAAACAACCTAATCAATTACTACAACACTCCATCAGTTTTCTCTGAGTTGGCAAGTGTGGTGTGGTGTGGTGTGGTGTGGTGTGATGTGGTGTGGTGTGGTGTGGTGTGGTGTAGTGTGGTGTGGTGTGGTATGGTGTTATGTGAGGTGGTCTGATTTGCGTGTGTGTTGATCAATGAACTTTTAGTGGGATGGGTAGTTATTTATTTGCTGCTTATCATCAGGATGCTGCTTGATCACGATGCATGAATATACGCATGTTGCGAGAGAGTAGGAAAGGGCTGAAGATGGTTCGGTTCATGTGACAGTCATTCGTTCATTCATTCATTCATTCATTCATTCATTCAATCAGTCAGTCAGTCAGTCAGTCAGTCAGTCACTCAGTCAATCAGTTAGTCAGTGGTAGCAACGAAACAGATTACAGAAATCAACATCATCATCGTATAACAATAGGCATTTATTGTTGTTGTTGTGATAACATTAGGTAATAGATGTGATTATATAATTTGGCATTATCTTTCTGATGTTGATTGCGACCATCATGTTTTCTAAGTAATATCTGACAATGTTATTCTGCACTATGATACATCTCCGTTCTAATCTATCCATCCTGCTGAATTCATAAATTGACCTCCCTTCCACTTCCAACACTCTCTCCAACACACACTATATTCGAGTATAGTGCCTTTCAAAAGTCGATGCTGATCACACTCATAAATCATATTGAACTATTTGATCCAGTTGTTGATAGGTATGAAGTGAGACAAGGTTGGTAAATGCTTCTTCCATTAAACAATATCTAAGAACGATAGCAATATTTACTTAAGTGGGTAATTTTCGTTTATCGTTTGACGCATTTGATAAGTGAGATTTTTAGGTGAGTAATTAGGGATATTGGAACATTCGATTAGCTGTTTACTCGTTTGTTGATCAAATCATGTCTCAAATTGTGATGCTTTCCTCATTACACACCTAATTTTGAAGTGGGAATATGACAGTGACTAGGAGATGAAGGTTGGTGTGGACATAAACAGAAACAAATGAATCATAACCAACAAAGGAAGCTATTTTTGGTGACTTGATTTCACTTAATTGAAAGCTTGTAGAACACTAACATTTAGTTTTGCAACCGCTTTATTCTACACAACATAAGCTTTCGTTCGATGCATGATTCACTGCCATACCCGATTCAGCTCCAAATCCATGGTAATTTAAACACAACTTTCACTACCCTATTTTACCACTCCGATTCCCAGATTTGAGCATAATTGTATTTTCTTAATTGTCGGTTCGTTATGGTCATGTTAGTCATCTATTTGCTCGTGTGTCATTCTGCACTGATCTGAATTGGAGTTGTGAGTTGGAAATCGGAGTAAGGAATGAATCGAGTAGTGTTCCATTTGACTCGTCTACTCTCTCTCTTTCTCACTTATCAAGCGATCAGGTGATAGAATGGTTTTTGTGCCAGTTGCAGATGTCCATTGGAAAAATCACCAATCATCTCTCCACATGACATATTGATTGAACTGTGCAATACAGTTGATGTTCAACACGATCTAGTGCAGAATAAAGGGTTATGATGAAACAGTTGAGATCTGTTCGACTTTTTATATCTTACACATGATATTCATTGTTGATCAGTTTTTTGTTCATACAACAACACTTGTCAATGCATCGACATTTGTAGAAATATATCGATGCAACCAAAATAATCATAATCATAATAATTATTGTTATTATTATTACTATGATTATCTGTGAAGTGATTATGAGAAACACTCAGATTTGCAGGAAGTTAGTTACATGTGAATAATGTGTCACAGTGTCTGAACACGATGAAGGATTATGGTTGTTGTGGAGTTGATTGGAAGAAGAAGAAGAAGTGTAACATCGATGGTTCGATATTGTAGACGATAGGGTTGAATCTGGAATGTGGTGATGCAAACACATCCATGGATTCTTTGTATCGTCAACTAGTGATTTACATTTTCACAGTTGACTATTCGTGTTGCATCCACCATACGTGTTGTTTCTGTTTTCGGTCTGTTAATAAAGTGCCATTTCTAGGCGATCTCATTGGACAGTTTACATAGTATTAATAAATTTCACAAAATAATCAATGAACCAATGAATTTTAATGGACTGGAGAAAATTCTATTTAGCTGAAGGGAGACTTGATGGAGTAATTTGGTGTAATTTGTTGATTATATTCGTTACTAGTCAGCTGACTGAGGAGTCTTCTATTAGAATTAAACGGTTATCCAGTGTTTTCATGCATTCAATGATTATCCCAACTCAAATCAATCTATTACGACTTCAATCCACATATGAATCAGTAAACTATGAACTCAGCTTTATTGTTCTCTCCTAATCAGTTGGTTTTCACAGTCCAATTATATATTATTGGTTGATTGAAAAAGAGAAGCTGTACACTGATCAGTCATGCTAATATGATCCAACTATACTAAAATAATTTAGTATGAATCAGTTTTATTAAGTGCGTGTTCAAAATGTGATTGCATGAAGATATGGCGATCTATTGACAACTAATTTTCCACACAGCAAAGATGGATGATAGCTAGTGGTAGAATGCGGGACGATATTTTCTCACATTTTGTGACGATGTTCGCAGTCACGATCAGAAAGATAATGCCAAATTATGTAATCACATCTATTACCTACTGTTCTCACAACAACAACAAGTGCCTATAGTTATACGATGATGATGTTGATTTCTGTAATCTGTTTCGTTGCTACCACTGACTAACTGATTGACTGAGTGACTGACTGACTGACTGACTGAATGACTGACTGATTGATTGAATGAATGAATGAATGAATGAATTAACGAATGAATGAATGAAAGAATGAATGAATGAATGAATTAACGAATGAATGAATGAAAGAATGAATGAATGAATGAACGAATGAATGAATGAACGAATGACTTTCACATGAACCGAACCGTCTTCAGCCCTTTCCTACTCTCTCGCAACATGCGTATATTCATGCATCGTGATCAAGCAGCATCCTGATGATAAGCAGCAAATAAATAACTACCCATCCCACTAAAAGTTCATTGATCAACACACACGCAAATCAGACCACCTCACATAACACAATACCACACTACACCACACCACACTACACCACACCACACCACACCACACTTGCCAACTCAGAGAAAACTGATGGAGTGTTGTAGTAATTGATTAGGTTGTTTATTTATCAGAAATATCTTAACACAATTGCGTGTGGATTTTTATCGATAGATTATGTACACACATGTATGAAGGATACGAGTTGATCGGGGAATTGTTCAAACATTGTTGAAATATCGTTCAAATATTGGAGCGTACAAAATCCAACATTCTAGCCACACTGGCATACTCGACAATGATATCGGGAAGGTTTGGCAGTGTGACACCATGTGATACGACACCGAGTACTGGACCTTGAGGGGATGGAAGGAGAGGTCCACCACTGTCACCTGGAGCGGGTAACTGTCCGAAATTCTGACCTGATTTCACACAAATAGGATCGCCATTGGTCGCGTGTCGGCATTCCATTATAGTCGCTCGACCTGTGTCAAATAAAGAACAGAACAGAATAAGACAGAATAGAACAGAAGAGAATAGGACAGAATAGAACAGAACAGAATAAAAAGAACAGAACAGAACAGAACAGACAAGTGAATTTACAAAACATCAATTGACACTAATTATCCACCTTCAAACTATGCTCACAACAAACACTCCACATGCAATCCCACATGTGCACCACATTCGACAATCAAGTCACTGTCCATCTCACCACCATCCCTCCATATACATGAAACTGATTGACCATCTACTTCATGTATAACAACACACATCCATCGTTTGCACAGATATCTCATGAGTCTTCTCTCATCCAACTGATCTCACTCACAAAATCATTCAATCAATCGCTCACTCACTCAGGCACTCACTCACTTACTCACTCAATAAACCACTGAATCACTCACGAACACACACACACACCAACTCACTCACTCACTCAGGCACTCACTCACTCACTCACCCACTCACTCACTCACACACTCACTCACTCACACACTCACTCACACACTCAATCAATCAATCACTCAATCAATCAATGAATCAATCAACTAATCAATCACACATCCCATCCCATCACATTCCATCGCATCACACCTATCTAATGACAGAGATGTAGATTGAGTCACTCTGCTAGTGAACTGTCACTGGCACATCCGAACACAGTTATAGAGGCTCTGACCAACACAACAACCGGATCAGATAGATAGATGTTGCTTGTTCACCAACACCACCAACTCACTCACCTTTCTTTAAAATTCCACCATTTCTACGTTGTGGATCACGGTCATTGTCATCCCTTCCATAACCAACAATGAAAACCGGAGTTCCAGGTCTCGGTATATCCGTTGGCTGTGGCAGACTGAGCACTCTGATCCCACTCTGTAAGTTGACCGTTTGGGTGAGCGTTATAATTGCAATGTCGAATCCACTGAGTGTCTGTTGGATTGGTCTCCTCTGTCGTGCCGACATACAAGAGGGCATATATCCTGGTGCTACCACCACTCCAGACGGTTGATGATGGATGCCTTGTTGGTCGCCATTCCTCAGTGTGAGAAATGAAACCTGAAATACACAACGTATGTTCACATTAGATCTATGCAAACCGACTGCACACACACACACAAACACTGTGAAATAATTCGATCACATTGAGCAACAATGTGTTTCAGTGTGATCTCTTACCCGAACGACTGGCAGCGGTGAGCAAACACAATGACCAGCTGTGAGCACGGCCCTTGTTGACACTAATGAGCCTGTACACATTGTGTTCTCTGTCGTCACAAATGCGATGAACGGGAATTCAGTGCGTTGTTGCACAGGTTCACCACTACGTATCAACCATGTTGACACACGTTCAACTGTTAGACAGTAGGTGAACAGCGTCACCACCAGAAATCTCCATCGGTTCAACATCACTATGTGACCGTTGCAATCAACCACCTACCTACAATCTCGCAACACATTCACCAATTTATATGCGTCAATAGTCCCTGACTGTTGAGTACATGTGAGTGATTTTGCATGTGTGTCTGTGTCAGTGTCAGTGTCAGTGTCAGTGTCAGTGTCAGTGTACTACAATTATGCACTATTAATAAAACCGACTTGCACTCCACTTCAATCATGCATTGTTGTTGTTGTTGTTGTCGTCGTCGTCGTCACGGTTTCACTTTGTGATCATGGTCATGACACGCCCCAATTATTAATGGGGAAGTGCACGATTCTCGTGTGTTGTCGTGGCATATTTCGCCGTATGACAATCTTGCTCAACCGTTCACGAGAGTATGTCAGCATAAGGAGTAGCACAGCACTCTTCATAAACCACATCATCATCATCATCATCATCATCATCATCATCATCATCATCATCACCATCGTCTTCATTATTGTGAAAAGCATATCATCACATGAGTGTGGTGACATGATGCATGATCACTGTCAATCGCAATCCATTCACAAACTACAACGAATCAAATGTGAATTGGTGGAATTTGTGCAAGTTGGACAAGTTGGAAAAACAATGGCAAATGAGATGCAAATGATGCTTCGAAGTAATATGCGAGCACATTGACGAATCGACTGGTAGACAGAAGGAAAGCATGCGTGTATGATAAATGGATTGTGAGAATGGGAACAAAGTGGATGAGGAGATCACAGTAGTTGTATATGACATATGTATATGGTTTAATCAGACCAGATGTGATTGGTATTTATTGATTGACCGGCTACTCAGTTGTTGTTTAGCATTGCTACAATCGAAATAATAATATTGATGATTGTGGCAGTGAGAGTGGAGTGAGATTTTAAGGAGTGAATAATGCCACTTAATTGGTAGTGCATGATGTAAACACTGAAAGATATAGTACTACGGTGTGTGGTGTGGGGCAATTGTTTTCAGTGTGTATCTGCCTCCCACTGGTAATTACTGTAGAAGATCTAACTTCAGTGCTATTCCAATGTAACCTCAAGCTACCATGGTGGTATATTCATGCAAAATTTGATTGGATATTGTGTGTTCGGTACAATACGATCTTCCCATATCTTCTTAATATCACTCGGAGCCGTCATTATGATCATGTTATATTTAGAATGTTGATCTGTTTTTTAGATTATGGCCAGACTGGGAAATTCGTGGTCTGCTCTAGAAACTCTCAAGGAACAAACATTGTGTTTCTTCATTCAGATTGTTTGATGTAGCTAATTAAGCTGCATGGCTTAACTTCAAAGCCAAGGCTTTCAGTTATTTCATAGCCTGATTCATTTTAATCTAGTAACAGTCTAGAAAACTAGCAGACATTTGTCAGGAAGAATAGCATTTGGGTCTGTGTGGAAAGAAGGAACCTTAGTTTTCCTTTGATCTTTTTGATTGGATCGTATGATGGTGTTAACAAAATACACACGTCACCTACCCTCGCATATAATTATCGACTTAATTCACTTTAGAAAATGATGGAATTAATTAAGTCACATACAAGAAAGGATTTCGAACACATGCTT
Source organism: Schistosoma intercalatum (assembly GCA_944470365.2). Classification (NCBI taxonomy): domain Eukaryota; kingdom Metazoa; phylum Platyhelminthes; class Trematoda; order Strigeidida; family Schistosomatidae; genus Schistosoma; species Schistosoma intercalatum. Next base: position 3,346,836 of record OX103728.1, on the reverse strand, counting down.
CCAGACAACAGTTGATCCAGACAGACAGTCAGAGAAACGAATCGAAGATGCGCGAGACGAGAGAAAATGATGCAATGACTCGACATTCATGCTCAAACGGCACTAAATTACAGTCACACGATGAATAGAGTGGGCAAACAACACACGTATCATCATATTAAAAACAGTCAGGGTCAGTAAGCCAATCAGTGACAAGATGAAAATGCAGTTTGAGAAGAATTGTCGATTTGGGCTTGACATGGTATCAGCCACTACATATCTCCCTATAGAAAATGCGGATAATTATGAGACAAGTTTACGCTAACTATCCCCACAAGCTCAAAATAGATAATGAGTAGTGTGGCAAAGAGACAAGCATTTGATAAGATACTAAATGACAGACAAATACGATAACACACAAGGTAATAGAAATAGGACGTGGATATGTGCTGAGATTCATTATTTTCTATAGACACAAGAGTTCTCATGAGGGTTAAATTGATTTAGTGTTGCATGATGTTTTAGTTGATTAAGGTATGTTAAAAGCTAGAATGAGTCGCGTGTGTATATTACCACTACATTACAAAATGACATGGCGTGAGTAAGACGAGGCTGCCTCAAGTATGACGCACCTCCAATCAATGAACTCTTTTCGTCGCACTTTTTTAATCTTAACGAATGGAAACGGAGCGATCTTCGTCCATTGGTAATATTTAGTATCGGGATCATGTTATGAACAATGTAATAATTGTGATCGGCTTTAGATATACTTCACTGACTCTAGAAGAATCCTCCTCGTTGACACTAACGTAGTTGAGATAGTAGATTCAATAGATAAGGCATGCTAGAAAGCCAACCTTCATTAAAGAGTTGGGATACTATTAGAGAGGATTTCCCCAAGTTATAACTGTAGTCTGCAACATGTCGCAGATGGACTACTTTACACTTCGAAGTGTTAAAGGTAAGTCCGTTATTGTCTGGCCAACTTTGAAGTCGAGTCAGATCCTCCTGAAGTGCCTGTATATCGTCTTGGTCGCGTATCTCTCTCCAAAGTTTCACGTCGTCGGCAAAAAGTAATAAGTCTGACATTGCCTGTTGAGGAAGATCATTTATGTAAATCAAGAAGAGAAGAGGCCCTATTACTGAGCCCTGGGTGACCCCACTAGGACATTCCATAGCCTGAGATAAAGTGAAATTAACCGTGACCTTAAAGGGTTGATTTTTCAGGTATGAAGTGAGCCAATTGATTAGAGGTGGTCTGATACCCAATCGTTTGAGCTTATTGATAAGACATGTATGGTTAACCTTATCAAAAGCTTTTGAGAAATCTAGGTAGATGATATCAACCTTTCCCTTGTGATCGAGGATGCTTATCCATCTGTCCACCGCAGTCAGCAGGTTGGTTATACAAGAGTAACCCTTCCTGAAACCATGCTGTTGGGGTGAAAAGAAATTTAAGGACAGTAAATAATCATTTATACCATCGCACATCAGGAACTCCATGATTTTTGAAGGTATTGAGAGAAGAGCCACAGGTCGGTAACTTGAAGGTTTGCTGAGTCGGCCTCCTTTGATAATTGGTGTGATGTGAGCCAGCTTCCAATTTTCCGGTAGTTTTCCTCGGCTTAGCGAGTGTGAGAACATCACGCTAAGCGGCGTTGCTAGGATTGAGGCTGCTTCTCTCAGTATGGCGGAATGAACCATATCCGGGCCAGGAGAAGTGTCAATTCTTAAGTGCTGCAGTTTCCGGAACACCAAGTCAGCGCTCAGGTTCAATTCGGAAAGTCCTTTGGAGCCGCAGATGAAGCTTTCGTCATTATAGTTTATGTGCGTCAGTTGAAATGTCCGAGAGTATTGTTCAGCCAAAAGCTTAGTAGCGTCGCCGTCGTCGTTGGTCTGGCCGTTAGGACCTAGCAGTTTAGAAACTCCAGTTTTGGCTTGACGAAGAGTGGCTGCATAACGGAATAAGCTTTTAGGATTAGAGACAAATTTATCCACAAGCTTTGTCTGATACTGAAGCCTATCTTCTCTTATAGCCTTCGTGCATATGTTCCTTATATGTTTGTATTGCCTGTACGCTCCATTGTTGTCAGTTCGTTTGTACTTTGCCCAACAGTGCCTTTTGTGGCTTAGCAGGCGAAGAGCGGGGTTCTTGATGATTGTAGGTTGCTTGTAGCTATTGGGGATCGTTTGAGGAACTGACTGCTCTGTAGCACAAGAGCATGCGCAGTAAGAAATCCCATGACTCAGAATCGATCACAATGGCGTCGGTGTATACACTCCCTGTCTTCTCTTAAACTAAGAGATTAAAATCACTTCATATCTTTCTTTCTACCAACTAATTCACTCTTCTTGTACTATATCCTTATATGTAATCTTTCTTTTATATATTACCACCTCTGAACTAACTACTTTTATTAATCCGGTGTCCATCTTGTTGTGTTAATGAGGTATGGCAGCTTGGACCGATGCATATATGTGCCTGGTCCTACGTTGTAGCTGACTGACTGACTGCACATCAAGTTCAGGGTGAACATCCCAATCCACCTGTTTTAGATAGTACTGTAGAGTTGACACATTCAACCATTTGAAATTCCGGCGCAAATTGTTGGTGGGATATCTTAGTTCACTTTTACTGACAAAACTGATGGCTATGACGGCGTGATCGCTCTTCCCCAGAGAAGCCACGATTGAGGGGTTGTCAACTAGGAATTCTTCGTTTGTAAATACACAGTCTAAGCGCGATGGTGTCTGATTGTTTCTCCAACGAATTGCCGACTTTACATTTTCGTATAATCCCAAGTCCTCAATGAGGTTGAAGTACCGAGCTTCAGTTGAGTTTTCACCTCCAATGTACGTATGTTCAACGAAGTTGACTCTAGGGAGATTGAAATCTCCTAGAATTAAGATATGAGTGAAACCGAGACGAGTAGAGCGGGATGGTCCTTCCAGCATACGACGGTGGGCTTCCTATATATGACTCCGACTAGACACCTCGAAGTAGCAGACAATCTTACGGAGCACCATATGGATTCCTCAAGATTGTTAAACTCGAGGTTATGAACTTGGTGTACCTTCAAGCAAGATCGTATATACATGGCTACTCCACCCCGAATTCCTGATTTTCTGTCGTTGCGAAACAAAGACATCCCAGGTACTGCTAACTCCTGGTCCGAGAACTGAGATGTCCAAGTTTCAGTTATTCCTGTCAGATGAGCCTTATGAGTACTGCTAATTTCATGTAGCTCGTCCATTTTGTTTGGTAGACTCGCGGCGTTCATATATAAGCAGTTTATGCTCTCGATTTGAAACGCGTGAGCTTCGACCTGTTTGTCTGTATGAGCCTTACGTGAATGGACAGGTAGCCTACTTATATATATTGTTTGCCGAGTTGGTAGGCCCTGTCCTTTACACGTTTTTTTTATCATCGAGACAGCCCACAAGTGGAATGGTCAGCTCAAATTTGCTTTTGTGCTTGGTCCTAGCTTCATAAGGCCAATCCGGGCGCATGTGGATTCCAGCTGGCAACCGACGTCTGTTGGCACGAAAAGCCTCCAGAGTTGAAGCCGCCATGTGGGAGGATGGGAAAGTTATCTTCATTAGCCAGGGTTTGGAATCATCGTCCTTCTTGGCTAGTCTCGTCACGTGTTGAGTCAGTCTGTTTTTGAGCCTCAAGGACTGTATGATGAATTTCCATTCCCTGATATCAAAGTTTGCTTGATTAGGGTCCGTGTTTTCCGGTAAACCTTGCACAATTATATTCCTTCCGCGAAAAAACTTCTCGCGAGATTCTCTGGGGGTGTTCCAGATGAGATTGCGTTCAGAATACGGTATGTCAGGCATCATTATTACGTTCCCATCTGATTTCAGTAAATGACTCGCTAGCAAGACATCCTCTACGTCGATAGCATTCTTAAGCGTTACGCGAAGTAGCCTCAGGTGATTTTGATGCTTAGATTCCTTTCTTCGAGTGAGCCGTGTGACTATCAAAGGCTCTGTTCTTAAGAGTTCAAGTTTCTTGTTCAATTCTCCCCAGAGCATCCTATCATTTTTGTCCTGCAAACTGAGAGGAAGGTCAGGGTTGGCTTTGAGATTCATGATTATGAGAGAGTCATCGCGAACCGTTATTGTCGTCTTAGGTTTTCCGGTGCGTTCAGATTTAGCACGTAGTTGTTTGGAGGTTGGAGCACGTTTATGAATCTTAGGCTCTTTGATGACCGGACGGACATTCTTGGGGGTAGATTGTGCGACCAGATCACCAGCTGATTCCCGTACAACAGCTGGGATGTTCGACTTATACTGTGACGCCTGGTTTTATTAAATACGGAAACAGGTAAGTTGTTTCCTGTCTTTGAGTCAACATGTTTAATAGCCGTTTTTGTTATACGTCTCTAAGCAGAAAGTCGGCTCAAGGTCGTAACAATCCGGCAGTAAGTTAAATCAAGGTGGTCTCGGAGACAGTTTCTATCTTGTCTTGATTGTTATTGAGAACTTGCTTTAACCTCAATATTCTCTCATTTTTCTGTTGTTATTAGTTGCTTTGATTGTAATTGATCGACAAACATATTTATTTGTCGCCCAATGTCATGATGTTGAGAAATTTCGGCGAGACTACCCGAGCTCCCAATTTCGGGGAAATGGCACAAAACCCTCAAAATACCACAAACGTTGGGGACTTTCCCAAAATTTCTCATAAATTGGGAGCTCGGGTATAATTTATGGACCAAATAATCTCATATAAGATAACGAGTCACGAATTCGGGCGCAAAATTCATCCATGCATTTGGCTAAATAGAGTTCTGGCATTATAACCGATGTCAGTTCGTAATGAAAACCGTAAATCTAATTTTTAACTCTAACCATCAACTGTAAATGAGATGTGCAGCTGCTTTATAACCCTTATTTAGTCTTAATTAGTAGTTTCCTCTCAGGGTCACTTCAGCGTCGCTCAAAGGTCGTCCATAAATTATAGTCTAACCACAAAATCTACAATAAGTAGTGGAGACGACAAACGTTTACTTCTATACAGTACTATATGGAAATTCACAGGAAAGCTTTAAAAATGGTGGGTGAATAATCCAAAATGATCTAAATTTCAGTAGATTGAGCATCCAATAGTTGTGTTGATTCTAAAATGTTCATGCTAGTAGAAATAGTAATATGCGAAATTTTATAGGGATATATCAAAATACTTAAAATAACCCATAGTGTCATTGAATAAAAAGAAGATAATTCAGTGAAGAAAATCTTTTCAACGTAATCATTTACTTAGGCTATATATATAGTTATACATGGAAAATGTATGTCTATAGGAGGATAGAAAAAATTGAATCACCAAAATGGATTCGAGGATAAATAACAAATGAGGTTACGTGTACTAATCAAGGGGTTAGATAATGGTTCAGTTGACAAATATGAAGAAAAGCGACAAACACAAAGGTCATAATAATAGACTGAATAATAATCAAGAAAACTTGTATGAGGTAATAATAATAGTAACTGATTAGAGTTTAAAATGCAAAATAGTGATTTTAAAAACTCTATAATAATCAAATAGTAGTGCAGAAAGACAAAAACAAAAACATACCCATTAAGGGAATTAGGGCCAAGGAAGGATGAGAGGTTGGATATATCATTTCTGCACGCAAAGTTTGGGCTTGAGTTCGTGAATTGCCAATGCCCCAGCGGTGCACAGAATATTGATTCGACACCCCTTTGATCCAATTCCTTCGACTCTGTAAATCACTTTAAAAGAATACTTGGGAGCGGTGTGTCCATAATTGATTAAATGCTTCTGTATAGAACTAATGATTGTCTTACATTCTCCTTTTTAACAAGCCAAGCCGGATAGTGTTCTGAGATGCGTTTGGAAAGTGACCGCTTTGTTCGGTCTATATATCGAAATGAATAAATGTGACAGTTGCATGTACCAAAGTAGTATTACTATCTAACGTACCTAGTGTTTCTGCTGTGCATATAAATTCGGGTAATGTATCTTAGAACTAACGCATTTGACTGGTGACCCTGTATCTGAATTAAGTAGTCTTAAATTACTATTCCCTGTGGTTCATATGTTTTTCACCTAAATTTAGATCACAAACAAATTTTCAGTGGGAAGCTTGTAAATACATTTAAATAAGCTCGTTCATTGTAATTTACATAGCTGAGTTCCCAACTTTTTAAAGTCAGTTTTTTATATCCATTTCTTTTGCTGTCTCTAATCGTTCTGCACTTTTATTCGCAGACTATACTTTTGTCAGTACAGCTCTAGTTGTCGATCAAACATCTCAACTAGCGTTTGGAAATTATTTACAATAATGCACCTCAAACGAAGTATGTTGCTTTTAGATGCCCTTACAGTGGTTTAACTTTCTGATAACTGGCAAGAATTGATTTCTAAATTATCATATACGTATTATTTCATTATTTCCAAACTTTGTAAGGATGACAAACAAACATATATAAATCGAAACATTATTTTGGCCGTTTGATGTGAGTAAACATTCTACTCGAAGTTACATTTAGCAATGAAGTTACAAGTAACTATTGATACGGAGCTGTAATTCAGGTTATGAGCAGCTTTTTACAGAAGTGATGGTTAACTACACTATTAACCGAGTATTTCCAATAGTCGCAGGAAGATAGGGTTAGTGGTTCGTAAGCTGTAGCTAGTTGCAAGGTGATTAAGATATTTTTAAGGACAACATAATTACACCACCAATGCTTACATCGTTTAACCTTGCTTCCAAAATTCGACCCGCAAGAAATTTGAAAAGGAATGACGGTGTACAACTTTTCGTGACTACACTACTGGTTCTCAACAGTGGGAAGAAGTAGCTACATTTTTCATCATACGTAATGCATTTTTAAGGACGTTAATAGACATTGTAAGAAAATTCCCCCAAACTTTATAGTTTTAGGATATGATCTTGTTGGATTATGTGTAGTCACTCTTAATTCTGGGAAATATAACTATCGGCCTATAATTTTTCGATTTTCAAGCATATTGCACAAAGTAAATAGGTAATCGCCACATCCATGATTTAAAAAACCTAACCGACTCATTCATAGTCAATTTCTCATGTATTCAGATGAACAATACTATATGAAGGAGACCTCCTAGTTTTAACACAAAAGCAGACTTGAGATCCAATTATCCTCACACAAATCACATAGTTCATCTTTAAAAGTGTATAGCACAAAGGTCCATCATCTCATTTTGACGAACCTTCCTGAAAAACTTTATTCACTCATAAAGCCAGTTATGCAGCCTAAAGTCTTTTACTCAGACTTCCAGGAAAATTTAGGGGGCGTCGATACCCTTATTATCAATGTTACCAAGACCAAGTATCTTAATTATTGTGTCTTGCGTAATATAAATCGGCTATAGTCAGTTCCTAGACGTAACTCCTGCTTTCATCTTGGTTGTGTTTTGCTCATCAACTTTCTGGATTACTTCATATGGTTGGTTAGATCTTTTGCATAAAAAATCATACACGTTTTTGCCGGACTGGGTTGCCTTGTAATAAACTCAATAGGGCCTACTGTTCACAAGTGAAACAGTTTTCAAATCTTAGTTTCGTAAAAGCCAAAACCACTAAAAGTGAGTGGTTCCGTTGTATTTCAAGCGCCGTTTAATCATAACACCAGGTTCTGAGACAATATTGAGGGTACAAACAAATAAGATTACTGAGATCCAGCCAACAGTTAGTAATCATATGCTTAATTCATATTTTTGTCTTCTCGATACTCCCGTTAAATGATATGGAACCCCACAACTAGACTTACATTTTCAGTGAGCTAAGTTTAATCAACATACGTTACTTGTTGGTCCTGCTGTTAACCAACAGTACTGTAAAAACATTCCTAAAACTCTTTCAAGTCGTCCAGTTTCTATGAAAACGACCTCCGTTTAGGTGATGAAGTTCCAGTTGTCAACCACACATCAGAAGTGCTGCAGATATACAGATAAATAGAATGCCCAAAAATACACTATTCCACTTTGTATTACCAAAATAGATACTGACAAAAATAACTTTTTAACTGCATTCATATCCTCTTTTTTAACAGATGACCCTAAACCACTGATTGATCCTAATCGCCTAACTCTCATTGGGTTCAGATTTTGCCCTTATGTTGATCGTGTCATACTAATATTGAGTTACTACAAGATTGAGTAAGTTTAATATCCGTATAAGATATTTGCTTCTCTTTGATTATAGTAAAATCTATTCGACACTTAAAATTCACCTCAATGTAAATGACATTGCTTTCTATCACACCATTGGCCCATAATTTAACATCAACGGTCAACACTACGCAGTTGGAGGTACGTCTGTGTAGCTAATACATTGACTTAGTTGAGATGACTTAAAAGCTGTCAAGCTATTTTTAAATGAAGATATTATTGGTTATGCTAGTCTAACGTTCTCCTTTGCCTACCATATCAAGGTAATCAACGGTCGGCCAGTCAGTTATAAGCAACGTAGAAGCTAGCACATACGTGCATCCATCCAAGTTGTCACACCACACCAAAATAACCAAATAAATTTACTAAGACAAACACCAGAGTAGTAGAAACAGTATCAGCGGTAATGCAAAACATTGAACATAGAGAATATGATTCGAGAAGAGAGTGAATTCATAGAATAAAGACTATAAGATACTTTCAAAGCTCAAGATCTAAGGCAAGACGAAGAGCGAACTCATCTGTACCACAATTGTAACTGATTCTGAGATATTTCATTCAAAATCTCCAACGATTGGTTATGATAATCGCGTGGCCCGCAACCAGACAGTCTGCACCCACCAATACATCTCAGTCGAACAGTAAGGGACTTCATGGAATGATACATTGTCTTGGTTCGGGCATGTCTAACTTTCTCATAATCTACTCCTACACTAGCAATCAATGCTCGTTGAGTGTGGTGGTGGTTTTGATGGTTGGAGATACGTAGTACATATCTCAACCATCTCAGTTGATGAAGATTTACCATCTCTTTAGTAGATTAACCACTTTTGCTTATTATCGTGCATCTTATTTCAGCTTTGTCCACTTGATGATCCCAACATAGGGGAGTAATGACTTGCAGGTACACCTGAACAAATAAACTTGTCTACCATTATGTACTACTTAAATTTGTGTTAATTCTGTTTCGGTTATTTATTTACTCTGAAGAAGTAAATTAGATTAGTTCACGAAACGTCAGAGATACAAATTTTTATTGATTGGAATATCGCAAAAAATATATTTATTATACTTAGTACTATTTTAACGACACATTTTGTGCTACCACGTCAGTTCAGTTCGAATAATTAATAACTAACCATGATCACACAGAAACTATGGTTTCAATAAGGCTACATTTCGTCATTGAATTGTATACGATAAAAAGAATGTAATAACCGATAGTTGTACAATTATCATTCATTACGGCTTGTTTAGTACTAGCAGTAGTCGCTCGTTAAAAAAAAGTTTTCCTTTGGTAACTTAATTTAAATGAACAATTGTTTAACTAAGGACAATTACGAAAAGCAATCATTACTATCCTGTAGTCAGATTAGTAATACAAAATTCCCTCTTATTTTACTCAACACCTTTAAATTCTCTGTTAACCCCTTAGTTATCCAAACCAGATACCCTTATTGTTTAGTATTTTTCGGGCACTTTGCTTCACTCGACTAGTCTGTCAAATCAGAACACAGCTTGAACAGGTACGTAATTATATTCCAAATAAATCAAGTTAAATTAAAGTGAGTCACAGTAAGATAAAGGTTAGTATATTTATAATTTTACACAAGTAGATTCATGAATCTACTCTGATTATCGTCCAGCTCTAGTTGACTGATGATCACCCAATCAGTTTGTTTCAACATCATCCTTCATGTTAACAATAACATAGTGTGTAAGCATTTAATGTAGATGTGATAAGTAAATAAATACATTCACTAGAATTCAAGTCACGTTTATTTTATTGTAAATACAAATTAACGATAAGGCCTGTATTCTAAAACTCTACTTAATTTATGATGAAACTTTTTCGTTTAGAAAATAGTAGGTTAATTACATGGCAGATTTACAGAGTTGAATGTATATAAAACAAATATATCGACCAATAACGAAGCCTTCATATGCCTTGATACAACCGAGAGTGGGGAGAGTTAGCTCTCCCTCTCGAAATACTCTCACATGGCCACGTGCATACAACCACTAACAGGGAAGTCCTTCTCGTGGCGGGGGTGTTGTTTATGGAATTGAGACGACGGAAAGAGAATGTCCGGCGATTTAACCGGGTTGGTGAACACGGAAAGTCTGCTTAGGGCATTTGGAAAACCATGATTCCAAACCAAAAGGAGTATGAATCTATTGTTGGTCACCGAATACCATGAAACTGTATCTCCTGATGTTGCTCCACTGCCTTGTGGGTCAGACCTTTAGGTCAAGGGCTCGGGGTGTGGCCCTCTAAGAAAACCACATGCCTCAGTTTGAGCACCTGGACAGTATCCCAGCCCACACACAAATCGAATGATTTATGTAGCGTACATATATTTGTTGCCTCCTTGTACCAATTTTTATGTCCTTGAACAAATAAAAAGTGATGGCAGCAAGTTTATTTATTTTAGACAGTATCTTCTAAAGCCTTATCAGTGCTATAGTAAATAAAATAGTTTACAACTTTCAGTCAAAATGTCCATTTTCAAATAAATGCTTTCGGATAAAATAATAATTTTGTAATTAGATACTTATTATAATGGAGTCATTTTAGGTGTTCAACTTCCAACTTATCGGCTATATGCTTTGCATGCAGAATTTCTAGTTCCAAGATTACGCCATTAGCCATCAAATAGTAGTTTATTTGTCGTTTATTCATTTAAACACATAAACATTGGTACAATGAGGCACGAAAGATATATACACCACACAAATCATTCGATTTGTATGAAGGCTGGGTTATTGCCCGGACGCCCAAACTGAAGCAAGTAGTTTTCTTAGATCACTCATCGAGCTTTTGACCTAAAGGCCTGACCCACAAGGCAGTGGAGCAACGTCAGGAGATTCAGTCCCATAGTCGCCGGTGACTAACAATAGGTTCATACTCCATTTGTTCCCAATGGATCCTGAAGCCCATGTGCACCATTGGTTTGGAATCAGGATTTTCCAACTGCCCTCAATGGATCCTCAATATCCACCAACCCAGTTAAAGCACCAGACGTTCACTTTCCATTGTTTCAATAACGTAAACAACACGCCCACCGCAAGAAGGCAATGAGTAGGACTTCCCTGTCAGTGGTTGTATGCACGTGGCTATGTGAGAGCATTTGAAGGTAAAGTTCGAGCTCATCCAGGATCATAATACAATTACAAGATGTTTGTTATTTTGATCATGATAATTTGCAATATTCATTTATATTTGTAAATTAATCAGTATGACATAAACTGGATAAATTAATCATGTCATTGAGTGTAAATATATAATCATATTAGTTTACATTATATAATTAATGCATTACTATTGACCATAATTTATGATAAATAGTGAATTATAATGAATTATGTTAGAAATAATTTATTGAAATTGTTATGGTTATCATACAGTTTACAGATTCTATTTCATATATGTAACAAATTCAATGAATTTGTAATGATAAGTTGTTTTCTGTCCAGAATAGTGTACAATCTATTAGATATTAGGAATAATATAGAGTTGTTCATGAATATTCTTTGTTTTTCTATAAGATATTAATATGAATTTTGAGTTAGTTTCTAACTATTGTACTACATTTCATATTAATCCAACTTAGTAGTACTTCCTTCCATTTTATCGACTTAGAATACGCAGATGAGATAGTCCTGTTTGGTGAAGATGCTGATTAAATGCAGAGTGTTTTGATAGCACTGAACAGCAATGCCAGAATGTTTGGGATGCGTTTCTTCTACCTCTAACAATAGGTTCATACTCCATTTGTTCCCTATGGATCCTGAAGCCCATGTGCACCATTGTTGCTTCAGGACTGACCTGCGTCAACACATAAACTATGGTGATAGGGAGTGAAGTAGTCGAACGCGTTGACAACTCCACTTATCTTGGAAGTTTGATCAGCCCAAATGGGTTGGTGTCTGACGAAATCTCAGCATGAATTCGAAAAGCTCGTTTGCTTTTTGCTAACTTACATCACTTATGGCAAAGGAGAGATATCTGTTTATCAATCAAGGGACGAATATACTACGCGGCAGTTCGTTCTGTTCTACTTTACAGCTGCGAAACGTGGCCATTGAGAGAAGATACTCGTAACCTACTAGTATTTGACCACAGGTGCCTTAGAAATATTGCTGGGATCACTGGGTAGGTAATAGTGAGGTTAGACAGATACAGAGTATTAGGGAATGATGGTAAATCAGTTGATGAGTTTGTCAATCTTCATCGACTGAGATGGTTGGGCCACGCGTTACGTGTATCTGGACACCGATTACCACGGTGTGCAATACTGACTAGTGTTGGGGATGATTGGAAGACATTTAGGGGCGGCCAAACCAACATGTGGCATCAGTCCTTGAAGTCACTAACTTCTAGTCTGAGCCATGTTGGTAGATGCAGACTACTTGGTTAGGGTCCTTGTGATTATCATAATCAATGGTTGGAGACTCTGTGTGACATAGTTCAGAATCGATCACAATGGTGTAGGTGTATACACTCTCTGTTTTCCCTTAAACTGTGAGATTAAAATCGCTTCATATCTTTCTTTCTACGAACTAATTCTTTCTTCCTGTACTATATCCTTATATGTAATCTTTTTTTTATACATTACCACTATTGAATTAACTACTTCTATGACTTCGGTGTTCATCCTATCGTGCTAACGAGGTGTGATCACTTGGAACGATGTATATATATGCCTGGTCCTACGTTGTAGCTGACTGACCCGTTGTATCACTAACAACATAAATCAATGAAATCAATCTGGATTTTCTATGTATACATAAATTAACTTTTCAGGTATACTTCAAGTAATAGGGTTATTAGTTCAGGTCGAATTCAGGTTATGTAAAGCATAATCACGTAAAATGGCAATATACAGATTCGATCAATATGTATGATTAGCGTTTTCTAGTATCACAAACATTTCTGCTCAGAAATGCTATTCTAAACGAGATTTTCAGAAAAATACTTCAGATATTGTGTTTATTCATTGCAACGGACATTTCTTAAGGCTTTTTTTCTTCCTCGACTTTAGTTTCACATTCTAAACTTCTAACGATATTCTCATCAATACATAAGCGTTTCACAGTTTCCTGTTCAAGTGAGTTTCAATTGGTCTGGAATTGTATAGCAATGAAAAGTGTGTTATGAATATTTGTACATACTCAATATTTCCGGGCACTAAATTTAATCATATTCCTTAGTATAAAGTTGGCCCTTAATGCCTTCAATCTAAAATGGTCCCATGACAACATCATCCAGTAAATATCGTACAATAAGTCATTTAAAAAAAAATTAATTGCTAGTGGTGAGGTCATAGCTTGTATTGATTTGATAGAATCACTATGTCAAAAGGTGTTTGTCGATGTTGTTCAGTTTTCTCACTTTTATTCAGCATTCTCACGGATATGTTTTTAGATTAAAAACTTCGTTTAATACTTTAAGGAATAATCTACTGTTCGGAGTTTTGATCTAAAGATGTGCCGACGTTAGATTCTTTTTGGATGAATATGCTAATTAAAAAGAGGAAGTAGCTGTTTTAGGTCGTGAAACGTTGTTAAAGTAGGTGTTTTCTTTACGAGTACTTAATTATAGATATATTCAAAGAATTTACAACATTGTCATAAACTGAGTAGTTAGTTGAAATATCCTAACCAACTATGGCTTAGTAGTTAAAATACTTATTCTTCGCTACTAGTTTGTGACTCCGAATCCTACTTTGCTTACGTTTATTTGGGCAGTTGAATAGTAACACTTGTGCCCACATAAATAATGTGACTGAAAACCTAATAAATAGATGTGTACTTGGTAAATGAGTTAGGTTACCATAATGAAGATTAGTTAAAATTATGGAAATCTGTTGACTTTTTTTATCCTCAAATTTTGAAGCATATTTCACCGTTTTGAAAGACTATTCTCAGTGCTTAGCTATGGAAATTGATAAGGAACATGTTCTTCAGATGATACCTCTTAGTGATTGGTGATTGGGAAGGTTGTGACGAGGTACTGAGGGACAATTGCTTCCTTTAAAGCTGGTTGTGTGCTTTCATGATGTTCAGTCGATAGGAAACCTTACTTAACCTAGGTTTTGTGCTAATCGATACTCGTCAGAAACGTGTATCTATAATCATGGCGGGGGATTAATGCTTTCTGGCGAATTCTTCAATCTCGTGTCACCCAGCTTCATAGTTTGTTATTGTTATATCCGTGTCGCTTATTACTTTAAGAGGAGAGCGAGAAACCACTACAATTTCAACGATGTGAAGTAAGAACATCAAAACTGTTACAAGTGAAGATTTATTAGCCCTAAAACATGACAATCCGAGTTGAAGATACACTCATTTATATCATATTGAATCTAAACCCATTTTAATTGTTAGTTAGAATTAAGTCACAATAATGAAAAATACCCAGTTATAACAAAATCACATGCTACATGTCATTCTGAGTATAGTTTATAGTTAATTTAATACAAGAATATCGTATGTTATACAGACTAAAACATCACACTGGGAAACAAAACAAGTACTACACTAAGTAATTATCACATTGAATAAAAAAACGGGAGTATTGTTGAATATGAATTGCAATGAGTCAAAATTTGATTTTCCGTTTTATCTTGTCTTATCACCTCCCCTTTTCTTTGTAATCGAATACGTAGGAATAAGTTTTTCCATGGAGTGTCCATTCGAAAGATTGTTGCTTTTCTTCATACCCGATAGGATCTTCTCGGCCAGTCCAGCTTTCAGTTGGGCTTTTTTCAGTTTCATACTAACTTTTCTCTGCTCTTTCGTTCAATGCATATATGATTCCCCCTCCCCCACGAAAAAATGTTCGATCTTCATATACCCACGTCACAAATAATGTAACTTTATTGATCTGAACTGTCTCAACATTACTCACACCTTCATTATATGTGTCAAGACAGTTCTACTGTATGGGGCGGAAACCTGGAGAACTATGAAAGCCATCATTCAGAAGATACAAGTGTTTATTAACAGTTGTCTACGCAAAATACTTCGGATCCATTGGTCAAACACTATTAGCAACAACCAACTGTGGGAAAGAACAAACCATATCCCAGCGGAGGAAGAAATCAGGAAGAAGCGCTGGAAGTGGATAGGACACACATTGAGGAAAGCACCCAACTGCGTCACAAGGCAAGCCCTCACACGGAATCCTCAAGGCCGAAGGAGGCTAGGAAGACCAAAGAACACATTACGCCTGGAAATGGAGATAGACATGAGAAGAATGAACAAGAATTGGATGGAATTAGAAAAGAAGGCCCAGGGGAGAGTGGGTTGGAGAATGCTGGTCGGCGGCCTATGCTCCATTAGGAGTATCAGGCTTAAGTAAGTAAGTATGTAGTAATTGGGACGTGTGGGTATACATAAAGATTGAATTAGTCTTCTGTATGATCTTGACCTGTATGGATAATATGTGATACATGATGGTTTTTCCACCTTTCATATAAAGAAAAAAAACGATGCCATTTTTCCAGACGCAATACGAATAAGCATATTTTACATTTTAATTTGTCAGTAATAAAGTATATGACGCATGTAGGCTCGCTTTGTTGCTAAAACATTTAAGTGGAACGGTTTATGCGCTTCATACATATTAAGATCAGTAGGTTGCTGCATTCTACATACAGGTATATTGTGCAATTGGAATGACTTTAATTTACTAAAAGAAAGTTGACTTTTTTATATTTGACATTCACTTTGTCCGAATAAGCAAGATAGCAAATATCATCAGATTCGTTGGGTATCTGTTGATAACTATAACGAATATTGAAACTTGATGATAGCTCATCATACAATTTTCCAGAAACACTGAGTGCTTTACACAAAGTGACCATATTTAACATTTTTGATGAGATCGAAACGGCATACTTTTTTTTCTTCATTTGACATCATCTTCGTGAGCCAAGGTCTAGTTCAACTACTTTCATCTTAAAGAAATCTTTATTTTTACCACTGCAAGCATTGAGCCTTACTCGTAATTTCAAACTTGTGGACTAAGTTTAAATTTTTCGACTGCGTGAACGACATTACTCCTAGGCATTCTGGTTTTTGGACAGCTTCGCGAATACTTGTTTCATCCCTTGATTCATAGCATTGACTAGGGATTCTAAGTGACATATAAAGTGTGCGCGCACTCAATATCCGTTACAAAAACATCCGGAATGTCCTGGTACGGCCAAGGGTGGGGGCAGTCAGCTCTCCCACTCGAAATGCTCTTACATGGCCGCACATATACAACCACTGCTAGGGAAGTCATACTCGCTGCCTTCTTGTGGCGTTACTGTTGTTTACGAAATTGAGAGGACGGAAAGCGAATGTCCGGCGCTTCAACCGGATTGGTGAATATTGAGGATTCACCTAGGGTAGTTGAAAAACCCTGATTCTAAACCAATGGTGCACATGCACTCCAGGATCCTTAGGGAACAAATGGAGTATGAACCTATTGTTAGTCACCGGCGACCCTGGGACTGAATCTCCTGACGTTGCTTCACTTCCTTGTGGGTCAAACCGTTAGGTCAAAGGCTCGGGGTTTGGCCCCCTAAGAAAACCAAGTGGTTCGGTTTGGGCACCCGAACAGTAACCCAGCATTTACTAGACGAAACGCGCGTCTTGGATTCCACTGCTAGCCACTATCCATCTTTTTTTAGTTAATGGTTATTTCAAAAACTATACTTTTAACTGTCTTGTCTTATAATGTCAATTCCTTGGAGGAAGTGGAGCAAAATTAGTATTATGATAGACAAGGTTTCAATTCATTAAAGGGTAAGTAACCTACTTAGATTGATTCCATCAAATCACCCATCCTGTTTAGTTTGTGTTAATGTTTTGCACGTGAGCATGTTATTCTATTGTATAGAAAACCCTCTATTTTGTTTGTCAGCTGCCTTAACCCATGATATCAGTTGACCTGGAGACTTAGGTCAAAAAACTTTAGTTATGTATCATTACATAGTATCAATCACTTGATCCTATCATTTGACTTCATTAGTCCAACAATATCTAAATATCCTTTAACAATCTTAATCCATAACATAGACTTGTTTGTCATTGTTTTATTTCATTTGTAATGAATATGATGTTGTTACTCTCTCTCTCTCTCTCTCGTTCCCATCTCAACACAGTTATGATCTTATCAATGTTTCATTGGCTTCAAAACCTGAATGGTTTTTAGAAATGTATCCAACTGGCAAAGTTCCATTATTATTATTACCAAATGAACAAAAATTACCAGAATCCGATGTGATTATACGTCATATAGATAAATTATATGGTTCTGAAACTTTATTATCCCATTGTGGTATTGAAGAATTTGAAAAAGCTAAAGAACTTATTACTGGTGTAAGTGTTGAATAGTTTTATCATTTAATTAATATTGACATAGAAGAAGTATCAGTAGTTGCATTTTCTTTTATTATCTACCTTTAAAATGGGAATAATCGATTTATAATTATATTCATTATGTTCTTTGTGTATTGTACAACAGTAGGTTATTATATGATGTAATAAAATGAAGAATGGCACGGCTGAGAGTGAGGAGAGTCAGCTCTCTTTCTCTCGAAATGCTCTTACACGGCCACGTGCATACAACCACTGCCAGGGAAGTTCTACTCACTGCCTTCTCACAGCGGGGGTGTTGTTTAAGAAATTGAAAGGAGAAAAAGCGAAGGTTCGGAGCTTTAACCGGGTTGGTGAGTACGGAGCATCCATCTAGGGGAGTTGGAAAACCCTAATTCCAAACCAATGGTGCACATGGGCTCCAGGATCCTAAAGTAACGTATGGTATATGAATCTGTTGTTAGTCACTGGCTAACGTGGGACCTTATCTCCTAACGTTGCTCCTTTAAGTCGAAGGTTCCGGGTGTGGCCCCCTAAGAAAGCCACGTGATTCGGTTTGAGCGCCCAGACAGTATCGCAGCCCACACACAAATCGAGTGATTTGTGTTGCGCATATCTATTTGGTGCCTTCTTGTACCAGTGTTTTCGTGTTTAAATAATACTAATAATGGTAACAATCTAAGCTATCTTATGGACTATTATATATATCCATATTGTATAATTACTAGGTAACTGAACTAATATTTTTTCTATATTCCGTTTATAATAGGCTTCCACTTGACCCACTAACTATGACTGTACGTTTTATTATTCTAAAATTATTGCTAAACAACTAACTACACCTTGCCCGATTCACTGTCACAGTTAACCTGTTTGTGTATAACTATAATTTTCTATTTAATAGTGTGATGTAGTCCGGTATGTTTGTATATAAACTCATATATGCTTGAAATATGAATAATGGAAGCTTGGTTGCTACTTCCCCTAATTTTTGTGTGTGAGGCCACGAATTGACGGTCCGATAGTCTATTAAAATGTGCCTTTGGTCAAGGTTTATGGCACTAAGTTATAGACGGAATAGCGTGCTTAATGTAGGGAAATTTCAATCGGGATTGTAATTGACCAATTTAGCACACTGTACCGATCGATGTGTTAGACACAACACCGCGTAAATCATGTTCAATATTTAACAATGATTTCTCTTTCTTCATCAAATGCGTAGCTAGAAATTGGATATCAATTTATTATTTATTTACTTAAATACACAAATATCGGTACATAGCGACACCAGAATATATATGCACGGTAGGAAATTTGTGTGTGTGTGTGTGTGTGTGTGCTGGAATACTTGCCATGTGCTAAAACTGAACCTGGTGATCTTCTTAAAGGGCCATTACTCAAGCCTTTTACATAGCGATCTAATCCACAAGGCAATGGAGAACGTTAGGAGATATAGTCCCATGGTAGCCGAAGACCAACAGTAGGTTCATACGCCATGTGTTACCTTAGGATCCTGGAACCCATGTGTACCATTTGTTTGAAATGAGGTTTTTCCAATTTCCCCAAGTGGATGCTCCGTATTCACCAGCCCGGTTCGTGGACTGGGTGTCCACTTTTCGTCCTCTGAATTTCCCAAACGACATCTCTGTTACGAGAAAGCAGTGTGTAGGACTTCCCTGGTAGTGGTATGTATCACATAAATTGATAATCATCGTTGTTATCATTTGTTAAAACACTAAGAATTCTGTTTATCCTCATAACTTCTATAGTATTTTTTATGTCTTTAATAGTGTTGATGTATTAATGTAAGCTTGTATCATGAGACTTAAATATACTTACCTATTGTTATGTTTGAAACTTCACGAGTTCGCTTAACTGCGAACGAGAACAATACTCAGTGACCAAAGACCAGTGATCTAACTATTGACGCGTCCCAGCCCCGCTATCTAGAAGAAGAAGTCCAGGCTTGGTATGGAAAATATATTATGCAACAGCCAGAAGCGAGCGAGCAAGCAAGCACAATATATATATATATATATATATATATATATATATATATATATATATAATCGATAGTGTCATAGAAAATTTTTTAAACACTAATCAATGAGTTCATAAATTGACCTGTTTGCACATCTAATTGATAGATTCATCAACTGATTGCTATTCAATCATTTAATCGATCAGTTCAATAATTGACCCCAATACAAATATTTAAACATTTAATTAATAAGTTGATCGATGCGATAAAATTTAAAAATATGAGTTTGGGGATCTATCGTCCCCAACACCTATACCTGTGCAAATTTACCTAATGCCTGACGACAGATTCTCTTAAACCATCTTTTTGAGTCAAACATAGTACTTATTTAGTAAAAAAAAATACTATCGATGACCTAGTTAATATATATTGGTAATACAATCAATGATAATGATGATTGGTTTTTTCATTCATGAACGATTACGACAATACAACATTGTAATTTACGTCAAAAAGTCAGTGTCATCATCAGTTCTAAGATGGATGTCTCCTCTGTGTTTTATCCATCAATCTATCTTTTTGTAATTGGTATTATATAATTTATAGCATTCATATTCCAATGTTTAGAATTTCATTTTGTGACATGGCTCAGAATCGATCACAATGGTTTCGGTGTATACACTCTTCGTCTTCCCTTAAACTAAGAGATTAAAATCGCTTCATATCTTTCTTTCTACGAACTAATTCTTTCTTCCTGCACTATATCGTTATACACAATCTTTCTCTTATATATTACCACCATTGAATTAAGCACTTCTATGAATCCGATGTTCATCTTGTTGTGCTAATGAGGCATGGCAACTTGGACCGACGTACACTTGTTCCTGTTTCTACGTTGTAGCTGACTGACTTAATTACTTTACTGCATTTTTTGTTTTTGTTTTGTGTTGGTAACATCATCAATCAATGTAAAATGTAAAACCATTGTACAGTTTATTATAACCATTCAAATGAATTTTTCATTTATATTGGACCGAGGTATTAGGTTCATTTAAGGTAGAAAAAAATATCTTCAACACTCCTAAAACCACTATGTAATCGTTAATAAGCTACCATGGCGAACCTGAGAACACTGGACGGCTGTTTCGTTCTAGTATGGGGCTCCTTAGCAGTGCGCATCCACGAACCTATGAGTCTCGCACGAAAGCACTTAACCTTTAAACCACTGAGCCGGCATTTGACAGTGACAACGTCTAACTTCATTTAATCCACGAAGTTGAGACACCGTCAACAATTGTCTTCAGTGAGTTACTATCTCACACAACAGATCCAGTTGAACTCCACTAGTCACTGCTTCTCACTAGAAATCCAGGAAATACCTCTTGAAGACCGTCACTAATGAGCATATGATGATTATTATAAGAGGGGGGTTTCGTGGAGATTTTGGTTATAGTTGAATTCATAAGCCAATTGAAGCGCACTGCTGAGGAGTCCCATACTAGAACAAAACAGTGCTTCCAGGTTTTCCATGGTGGTCTAGCTTCAATTGACTCATGAATTCAACTATAAAAAGGGGATAGTTTAGATTGATTTTGATGAATAGAGGTGACATTACCTTCACACGCATAATGGTACTTGTTTGTGCGTAACACAAACATTTGTCTACGTAGAAATTTAAGGCTTATAGAACCATAACGAGGGTGAATGATATTGATGTTTGTAACAAAGGTACCTATAGATAACTATTCCGTCGAGAATATCAACTGAGATCATTCAAACAGTTATTAATATTAGTCTAAATATTGTACCCGTTACACAAGTGAGTGGCTATGTGGAGTCGTCAATTTAACGGGTAATGCGTTCGTTGTTTCAAACGAAAGGTGTTGATTTCGAACTCCAATCTGAACACCAACATTGGAGTACAGGTACAGTTAGCTAAAGAGTCTCAGCTAGAATGAAATGTGCGTCCTGAATTCCATTGCTAGCCATCATTCACCCCTGCTACGAGTGAAATGTATCAAATTCATTGTCAATGACAGAAGTGCATTCACTGTTAGTCTTTTCTTAGATCTTAAGCTTCAAAATTCCTCACAACCTTTTTTTATTAGTTCACCAAGTTATATTTCCTTCTTGAATTGTATCTTGGATGTATAATCTTTTCTATTACCATTACTATTGTTACTAACTCCACTACTCTGGGATTTGCCCTGACAAATCTATCTTGCTGTGGAGATTGGGTATAGCAACTTGAACTGATGTATGCATGTTTCAGGTTCTAAATTGTGTCTGGTTAACTGATTGAGAGCCTTGGTGAGGAACTAATTGAAAAATAGTATTTATTCGCTAAACATGTGAAGATCAATTTGTTGTTTGATGAAAAATTATAGAGTTATTTAGTAAAATATAAAAACTGAACTTCATCGTTCCTTCACTGATATTACTCTGTTTACATTCCCGTTCTCTTCAATTCGATGTTCTTAACCTTCTGCTGTAAGGCAGTTCACTTTTGATTGTAGTTACATACCACTTATGTTGATAGACATAAGTAGCATACACTACATCAATAGTTTATTTATTTAAACACATAAACATTGATACAATGAGGCACCAAATACATATGCGCCACACTTCGTCATTCGATTTGTATGAAAGCTGGATTACTGTTCGGACGCTGAAACTGAGACAAGTGGTTTTCATAGTGAACCACTCCTCGAGCCTTTGACTTACAGATCTAATCCACAAGACAGTGGTGGAGCAAGTTTAGGAGGTGCACTCCCATGGTTGACGGTGACCAACAATAGGTTCATATTCCATTCGTTCTCTGAGGATGCTGGAACCCACGTGCACCATTGGTTTTGAATGAAGGTTTTCCAACTCCTTTAGATGAATGTTCCGTATCCACTAACCCGGTTATAGCGTCGGACGTGCGCTTTTCGTGGCCATGTGAGAGCATTTGGAGAGGGAGAGATGACGCTCCCCACTCTCGACTGTACCATAACATAACTTTTATTTATCCAGGATAGTTTTACTTAATGAATATATCTATCCTTTGTATTATATAGATATCGAGACCAAGTTATATGATTATGTGTGTGCAAGAAATAAATCTATGTGATGTATCACTGTATCGAGCAGCATGCAATAAGATAAATGACGCTATCAAAGGTCCATATTTTACTGGTAATTCTATTTATTTATTTTAATGATAAATATGTATTAGATTATGGTTACAATAGTTAGTAATGACCAGTAATCTTCTATATCAGTTATCTACTTTAATTTACCTCCAACAATTCAATAAGTTACATTGGATGTGAGATCCTTTAAGTTTGATTATGTTTTCTAATTGTATTTTGTTGCTAGGTTACAATCTTCATCAAATAAAGAAAGAAAACAAACTTATCCCATATTCACTTAGCATTCTAATCAAATATTATAAATTATAGGAGGGCTGTTGAAGACTTGTTAAATTTTATAGTTTACCTTTCGTTAGACAATCACTGAAACCGTGAAACACTGGATAGCCGTTTTGACCTAGTATCAATCAGTCAGTGGTCTTGAGTGTTGTTAGAGGTATGATGGCGGTTATCAATTCCCGGTTGCTCACACTGTGGAAGGGTTCTTCTGGAAGTACCTGAAAATGAAATTGAATTAAAGGTTTTCTTGATGACCTGAGGGCGTGACTGCAGTGCCCAAGGGACAACTGCATGAGATCGGTTACATACGACCTTTTTGTGAGTAATTTTCATGTTAGCTCCATTCTTGTTGAGACCTTACCGCCGGAGACGGATATCCGTGGGATAAGGCGATGTGTGCATTTTTAGGGTCGATCTTTTCTAACCCCTCCCCTTCTTGTGAGAATCGAATCCAACACCTTCAGGTCTCACAACAAGTGTTTAATCTTTCAATCTGAGATCTAATGGTGCCATCTCCTAGACTTGAAAGTCTGGTATGTTCGATACTCGATGGAGTCTTGATGATTTTCATCTGTGCTAATGATAATAAATCCTTTTATATTGTTCAGTTCTTGTGGTTATTTCACATTACACATAAAGAAAATAAATGTCCAAGTGAATGCTTAATTGTAATGCGATCTACTAGATCGAAGTTAAAATATTTATGAATTTTACAGTGGATTGAATTTAATTTAGAATCATTAAAAAAATTTCAAAACAATTCGACACAATAAAGTAAAGTTTTGTCTCAATCTTCAGTTATATTATACTTCCAAATAGAACTGATCTTGAGATGGTGGAGAAGATTTGTAGCTCAGATAGATGATTTTGATGGAGTTTTGTAGTTTGTGTTGGATGGTTTGGTTGTAGAGCTTTCATTGGTCATCTGAACGATATCATCAGCATTAGGAGATACAACCAAAACAAAGAAGTAAACAATAACAGGTTGAAGGTCAACAAGAACCAATCAACATCAAGATCTACAGAACAAGCTGTGAACAATATGTGGAGAAATTCGAACACTTCACATCTCCCTAAAGTTTGTGCTGATGATGTCGTTCAGAAGAACCGATGAAAGGTGCACGATCAAACCATTTAGCTCAGAGAACAAAACTCCATCAAAATAGAACTGATCTTAAATGGAATATTATTGAAAACCAATTACTATTAGCCTCATGAAAAACATAATACCTTTTAGTTATTAAGTTACAATAGGATGTGTACTCCATATGTGTTCGAAAGAGACCTGGGAAACAGTGAAACAAGGTTCTGTTTATATTACCTGATAATTTAAACTTTAAATCTGTAAAAATTACATCACTAAACGCCTACGGTTTTTTTAATGCTTTGATCACTCCATCCAACAGATACTAACTTGATCTGAGCTTATGCTACACATTTTTAGCGAATCCAATTTTATGATTCTCTTGTGAAATTATGATAAGTAGTTGGTTTCCACGTTCTTAAATTAGTAGGATACTTAGTTAACAGCTTTAAACAAGTTTATTTGTTCATCAAATCATTACTCCCCTATGTTGGGATCATCAAGTGGACTAATCTGGAACCAGATGCATGATAATAAGTAAAAGTGGTTAATCTACTAAAGAGATGGTAAATCTTTATCAACTCAGATGGTTGGAATATATATTACGTATCTCCAACCATCACAACCACCACCACACTCAGCAAGCAGTATTTACTGGTGTTAAGAGTAGATTGTGAGAAAGCTAGATATGCCCGAACCAAGACAATGTATCATTCCATGAAGTCCCTTACTATTCGATCAAGATGTGTTGGTGGGTGCAGGCTGTCTGTGCGCGGTCCACACGATTATCATAACCAATCGTTGGAGATTTTGATTGAAATTTTTCAGAATTGGTTACAATTGTGGTGTAGATGAGTTCACTCTTCGTCTTGCCTTAAATCTTGAGCTTTGAAAGTATCTTATAGTCCTTATTCTAAGAATTCAGGTATATTCTATGCAATTTATTTAATACTTTTATCGAATAGCATTTCGTTGACCTGTTTATTAGGCCAATAACTAGTTTATCAGAGGTTCTGGAGTCAATATATTTCTTTAGATATTACTGTATTATCACGCTATACGCAGATGTTATTTTCGAAAATCATCGTTCCCACACTTTTAAATCAGTTTCCAGATTCCCGTCTTATTCGTTACGTGTTTTTAGCTTATACAAAAATTGGTAATCATTATCTCTCTGTTTAGTCAAGCTGTGGGAATATTACAATTTAGATTGTGTTTCGTCATAGTATTTACATCTTAGTCTAAACTATTATTTGTAAGGTATAGCCTAATCAATATCCGAGGATTCTAGCCTTGACATAGAGATTTTCATTAGTCTTCCAATCGAATTGCTTTTTCTCTCAAATAGTATATTTTTTTTCTTTTTAGGTCCTGAATTGAGTCTAGCCGATTTGATCTTGTTCCCACATTTGCATCGATTCGAAGTAATTATGGGTCGAATAACCGGTAAAAAACCAGAAGAAATCAATGAACTAAATATGAATGATGAATTACGTAAAGAATTCCCAAAATTGACTGAATTTTTAGATACAATGCGTAAACAACCATTTGTGATTGATGTTACTATCCCATATCGTATTCATGTTCAATATGCGGCTTCAGTACTTTCAGGTCATGCTAATCCAGACATAGAATAGTTTCTAATTATTTCTTTATAATAATTCATTTTGTTTATTTAAAGACAATATTAATTTGATGATATGATTGTTAGGAAAATGATTATCATCGTATTATAGTACAATTATAAAGAATTGACTAGTTATGTTATTTATCTTTCTATAAACGATAAATTCGATGATGGTATATCGTAGGTAAACATCATCATCATCATCTTTTGTTTCCATTATTTTATTCCTTGTAAAATGATTTTCTTTTAGATGTCATTTCCTATTAATGTATGTCGTAGACTGATAGCATAATCATACTCACGGTTACTGCATCTAATGAATAAAAATTCCTGAGTGTAACATATGGTAAATGTTAGTTCCAATCAATAGTATGGCTCCCAAATGCCCTGGTACGGCCGAGAGTGGGGAGAGTCCGCTTTCCCTCTTGAAACGCTTTTACATGACCACGCGTATATAGCCTCTGTCAGGGAAGTCCTACTCACTGCGTTCTCGTAGCGTTACTGTTGTTTACGAAATTGAGAGGACGAAAAGCGAATGTCTGGCTCTTTAAACAGGTTGTTGAACACGGAGATTCCACCTAGGGGAGTTAGAAAACCCTGACTCCAAACCAGTGGTGCACACGGGCTGGAGTATCCTGAGGCAGCGAATGGCGTATGAGCCAATCGTTGGTCACCGGCTATCATGGGACTGCTTCTCCTGACGTTGCTCTACTGGGTTGTGGATCAGATCTATAGAAAACAACCTGCTTCGGTTTGGGCTCCCGGTCAGTATCACAGCCCTCAAACAAATCAAATGATATTTGTGTGGCGCATATGTATCTAGTTCCTCCTTGTACCACTATCTATGTGTCCGTATAAATACAATAAGATAGGAGATTAAACATATTTAGGCGAGACTATAATTTTCGGACGAACCAATCACGTATAAGATAACAAGTCTCAGATTTTGGCGCGAAATTCACTCATCTATTTGGTCAAATAGCGGCTTGGCATTATAGTTGATGTCAGTTCGTGATGGAAATCCTAAATCTAATTTCTAACTTTAATCATCAACTGTAAATTATAATTCTAATCCCTCACTTGGTCGTAGTTATTTGATGGACATTCTCAAGGTCAGTTTAGCGTCGCTCAAGAGTCGTCAATAAATTACAGTCTCACCTAGATTTACAACAATTTATCCGTTTAGGATATGTTGTAGCTACTAAAAGGATTCGTGACGCGCGTTTCGTCCTGTTTAGTACTCGTCAGCTGGATCTGCTTGCATCCTAGTATTGGTTGTTTACACTTAAAATCAATGCTTTTTATTTCAAATGGCCAACGCGTTACCCACCAGGCTAATGATTGCAGATAACCATTCACTTGTGAAATGATTATGATGTTTAGACCATTATGAATACTGGGCTTAAGTCATCCTGTTGTTGATATTTATGACTGAGTTTGATCAGTTTTTGTTTTCATAAATACATGTATCCTGTACTGATTGGATTTGATATAACCATTGTGTCACAAGTTATTTAGAATAGGTGTATGGAAAATGACAATACATTAGCTTAAACTCCTACTGATAAATAACAATATATCTGCTGGTATTTTTCTGGCTTATGAAACTAATCAAGAATTTCAATATAGGAGTCTGTTTGAACATTTCACGTCACCTTAGCACTTTTTATAGTGACATCGGTCAGCGATCAATATATATCATGTCGTAATAAACACTACCATTATATTCCTATGGAGATATTCCTTTAGGCCTACGTTATTAGATAAATTTTACGAATTATTACTTATTTTCGTTCAAAACCCAACACAATTGGTAATCCAGTTAGCCGAGTTCCTTGAAATATGTTCCTTATCTACTCATCTGTTTTATTTTTAAATCTTAGGATAGTGTCAGCATATAAGTACGGAAAAAAGCTGCTTATGAAATATTACATCTTATTTCCTTGGTCAGCCGTAATGGGTTAGTGTTTGACGAAATCTCAACACGGATTCGAAAAGCTCGTTTGACTTTTGCCAACTTACGTCACCTATGGCGAAGGCGAGATATCCATCTATCGATTAAGGGACGAGTATACTGCGCAACAGTTCGTCCTGTCCTACTTTACAGCTGCGAAACGTAGCCATTAAGTGTAGAAGATACTCAGATGTCTTAGAAATATTGCTCGTATCTGCTGGGATCACAACGTAAGTAATAGTGAGGTTACACAGATACAGGGTATTAGAGAATGATTGTAAAGTAGTTGATAAGATTGTCAATCTTCATCGACTGAGATGGTTGGGCCACGTGTTACGTATGCCCGACCACCGATTACCATGACGCGCAATGCTGGCTAGTTAGAAGAAAGTTAGGGGCGACCAAACCAAAACCTGACATGAGTGCTTGAAGTCACCAACTTCTAATCTGACCCATGTTGGTAGATGCAGACTACTTGGTTAGGGTCCGTGTGACTATCATAATCAATGGTTGGTGATTCTGGTTGACTTGGTTCAGAATCAATCACAATGGCGTAGGTGTATACACTCTCTGTCTTCCCTTAAGCTATGAGATTAAAATCGCTTCATATCTTTCTTTCTACGAACTAATTCTTTCTTCCTGTACTGTATCCTTATATACAATTTTTCTTTTATACATTACCATCATTGAATTAACTACTTCTATGAATCAGGTGTTTATCTTGCTATGCTAATGAAGTATGGCAACTTGGACCGATGCATATATGTGCTTGGTCCTATGTTGTAATTGACTAATTCCCTTGATCATATTCATAGAAAATTTTGAACGATAAAATTCTCTGAATAAATTAAATCAGATCTGTGGACTAAAACTTCAATTTTTACTCAATTAGATCATAGTTTTTAATCTAAGATTTAGGTTATCGGATTAGAATATCATTGAATTGGATTCGTTTAACAACACTTTAAAACACTTATAACATAGTATCTTCTATTCACAACGCTAATATCATGCATTATTCGGTGAAGAAGAAAACAAAACAAGAAAGAAATATTGGTTACAGTAGAAATTATATTTACAAATACATTGTATAGTTGATTCATAGAGAATGTAATATTTACTATGTATGTACATTAGAAACAATTTGTGATACCATTGCATCAAGTAAACTTAAAGCTTGTTCATAAATACTTTCATGTTTTGTATTCTCTGTGATGTTTATATTATTGTCATTTGATTCTGGTAATTTGATCATATCAAGAAAATTTTGAATTGAGATATGTAAAGATGATCCATTAGTTTTGTCAATTTCAGAATGTGTTTGACCAGTATAGATAGCAAATATACTAGGTTCATTAGAACCATACTTTTTAGTATAAAGCTTTGGATGAGTTACATCTATTACAAATGTGATTACTGGGAAACGTAGAAAAGAAAAGAAAATACGATTTATTAGTAGACGCATTCTTTTTTAAAGTAGCGTAATTTATACTTATTTTTGTGGAGATCCAAAAAACTGATTAGGTGACCGCAAGTTCTTGCGTACAAACTCATATGGAATTTTTTGTAAGCGAATAATGGAAGTATATATTGTTTTATTTAAACATAAATATTGATACAATAAGGCACCAAATATCTATGCGCCATACTTCATCATTCGATTTGTATGAAGGCTGGATTACTGTTCTGGGGCACCGAAACTGAGGCAGGTGTTTTTCCACAGGGTGGTGGAGCAACTTTAGGAGGTGCAGTCCCACGGTCGATATTGACTAACAATAGGTTTATGTTTCATTCGTTCCCTGAGGATGCTGGAACCTATGTGCACCATTGGTTTGGAATTAGGATTTTCCAATTTCCCTAGATGGATCTTCCGTACCCACCACCAATCGGGTTAAAGCATCGGACATTTGATTTTCGTCGTGTCAGTTCCCTAAACAATACCGTTGCTGCAAAAACTGGAGTAGAACCTCCCTGGTAGTGGCTGTATATGTGTGGATAGAACGACTGGAATATAATCGGATCTTCATTGCCCCTCAACAAAATACATTGGTTTGTGTATTTCGTTGACTATTCATTTATGTAACAACATGTACACAAAGCACTGAAAAGATGTACGTATTGGACTATCTACTATAAAAAAGCTGAGATCCCATAACAATTTAGTTTTATTGACAGTAATTTAGTGAATAATTTGATCTATGAGAGTATGTCCTACACACAATCAACAGAATAACTATTCCAGATAGGCAGACAAAATATGCTCATTTTCTAAAACAAGTCTGATAAATTTAGTCACTTCTTTCACGATACAGATATTCACATATTTGTGATACTGACAATATATCCATTAATGAACAGAGTATATGAAACATATTTGAGTTTCTGATGTACCAGCACCAGTAATGAGTGAGGTAGTTTCCTACGGGATGGGGTCGCTAACCCCATGCCCAACCCTCCTTCTTGGAACCGGCAGTAGCTCCAGGTGGAGTTCAGCACTAGTAATGAGGCAACTATAATTACTAAAAATTGGGATGACTGCGAGTATATGATCAAAAGCAAAGTATGGAAATAGTGCATAGAACATGACTTGTTTCGCTTATCTGCCCCCAAATGTCCTGGTACGGCCGAGAGTGAGGAGAGTCAGCTCTCCGTCTCCAAATGCTCTCATATGGTCGCGTGCATACAATCATTGACAGGAAATTCTTACTCACTGTATTCTCGCGGCATTACTGCTGTTTACAAAATTTAGAGGACGAAAAGCGAATGTCTGGAGCTTTAACCAGGTTGGTGGACACGGAGAGTCCACCTAAGGGAGTTGGAAAACCCTCATTCCAAACCAATGGTGCATATAGGCTCCAGTATCCTGAGGGAGCGAATGGCATATGAACCAATCGTTGGTCACTGGCTACAAGGGGACTGCTTCTCCTGACGTTGCTCGATTTCCTCGTGGATCAGACCTTTAGGTCAAAGGCTCCGGGTGTGCCTCCCTAAGAAAACCACGTGCTCCTGTTTGGGTACCCGGGCAGTAGCTCAGCCCTCGCACAAATCGAATGATTTATGTCGCGTATATCTATCTGGTTCCTCCTTGTACCAATGTTTATGTGTTTAAAATCTTTGTTAATATGAAATGATTAAGAATAAATAACTTACAAGCATTTTGGATTGTATGACATACTGATGCAATTGTTGCCCGTAGTGGTAAACCAGACAAAAGAAGAGCTAATGAGATTGCGTTTATGGCTGCAGCCACTGTTCTAGGATGATTAGTGCCACCAGTGACAATAAACAAACGTCCAGTAAACTAGATGACAAAAGAAATGACTAATAAACTATATACGAATAATACAAATAAAAGATAAACTTTACTCCTTCGGTAAGAAAGCACAATCTACTTTTTAAAAAAAAAAGAAACAGTACATTGCAGTGAAAAAAAAGAATAAGTGAAAAGTCATGATATAAAATGGTTTTATGAACTGATTACTACTACTATTTTTCTATCTAAGGAGAAATATTAGTGCTGATTTACCACAGTACATGTGAAAAGGGCTTGTCAGTTATGTGGTGTTCTCATCGCAAGGTTTTAAACATTTATTATGGAACTCTAATACGCGTTTATATAAGAAAACTGTCTGGGAAACCAACATTTTATTTGGGCATAAATTTTTACACTTATAGCTTAAAAAACAAAGAATCCTTTGAATTAACTGCTACTTCGACCACGTATTTTTTTTGGTAAACGACCCAGTGCCTCCAGGTTTTCAATAGTGGTCTAACATTGACAGGTTTATGATCTCAATTGAAACTCGACAATCTCTACAAACCTATACTGAAAACAATTCTTCCTCCCAATATATACATCTAGAAACTTAACTAATCCTCATGCTGTATCTATTTTCTTGTTATATATAATTTTGATCCTTTTTAACCGAACTACACACTATTCATATTTATCTTGTTTAACAAGAAATTCATGTTACTTGTTCTATTTATTAAGTTATACATATAAATAGTCCCGATTAGTTCTGGTTGATGTAAAGCTGTGGAAATGAAATAGCAATTCACTTACAATAATTTTTCCAGTATTATTTTGACAAGTCCTACTTTAGTTATATCTGAGACAAGCAAATTATTACTTTACCATGAAACGTTAGTTAATCCACGAATTCAATGTTGGGGTGCACGCTGAATATAAAATACCAACTTCAACTTAGTCACTAAAAGAATGACAAAAGTTTTGGAATTTTTATACGATTGTATCAATAGACTGTGAATAGAAATCTCATGACAAAGTGTTATTTCAAAATAAAGTTACATTTTATTTTCAAAAGTGAAAATACTAGGATGAAAAATAACGATATTATAACAATTTAACCTCAGTCAGTCGGTCAGTACCAACGCAGAACTTCGTACGTACATACATCAGTTCGAGTTGCCACACCACATTAGCACAGAGATGCAGTGGTCGATTCAAATCCCGTAGTGCTAGATGTAGTAAGATTATAAGCTGTAATCAGAAAATTAGGGTTTGAAGATGTTATTCAAGGACTATAATCCAGTGAAATAAGTTTGGAAAGAGAAAAAAGAAAGGGACATGAAGAAATCAGAAGATTAGAATTTGGGAGAACACAAAGAGTGGATGCACCTGCGCCATTGCAAACGATTTTGAGCCATGTCATTCAAGGTCTCTAACCATTGGTTGCTTTCATCTCGCGGTCCCCAACCAGGTAGTCTACACCTACCAACATGACTCAGTCCACTTGTCAGTGACTTCATGGACTTGTACCATGTTTTGGTCTGGCCGTCCGTAGCTTTCTTCTCAATTTAACCTAAAATATGTAATAATTACAAAGGTAAACAAACTTGAAGTTACACTTTGTAAAGTGGTGACTTCAATGGATAACGTTTATTACAAATGTCTCTTAAGATGTATAAAGGATACCAACCTAATTTCCCCGATATTATAAAGGTCATATATATAATGACATGATCTCGTTATGATCATTAAAATTATTTTAGCAAAGCAGCACTGTAAACTTCGAGAGTTTCGTACTATGCAGCACAAGATCTCAATTAAACGGAAGATTTTCAATTCAGAAACTGTCACACTCATAGCGCTAACCTTAGATCGTGGGAACTCCTTCACATCAATCAGACGTTCCAAAAGATTGTTAAGGTAAACTTCAAGCTCTGATTCCTTTGATGTTCGTTGTCCAGTACGAGGTGTAACTGTGACGTCAACATATGCACGATGAGTAAGTTCGTCATGGATCTTAGCTTCATCTGGGCCGTATATGGAAAAAACTACATGATGTCCAGCAAAATCCCATGTCGCTGATCCTACAGCATTACAATCAGTATTCGTCTCAATAAACAAGCTTGTCGAATCCACCATCTTTACGTACTATCCTGTGGATAACAAGCAACACAAATACATTTAGGAATTACTATTAGGGAAGTCGTACATACTGTTAATCCTTAAATAATGAAAACCAGTAAAGGAATGTGTGGAGATGTAGCTTAACGGACTGGACCTTTCGACTATTAGATTTGCCGTTAGCCACACACTATATATTTAGTCTCAGGCAGCTAAGCATCACTAAGGGTAAAATGGAAAGTTAAGGTAGATACTTCTTAAGCTCGACATCAACGATCATGAGTTATAAGCCGCAAATATCACTTATTTGATCCTGTGCTTTTATCACAATAAATTCTAAATGTTTGCGGTAACGACATTGATCATATTATCTTCTACTATGAATTCACAGAACGGACAAATAGTGTCACTTAAACTATGAGAAAGTACATTATCAGGAAACATTACGGAAAATTTACTGTATCTGATTACACAATCGTATACCACACGCTATTTCAAGAACCCCAAACTTTGAGGCAGTCTCATCAGATATTTTAAGTCACAATTGTGAAAAAAAATCAAGAGTCGACTCAGATCTGAGTTTTCCAGAGATTTACAATATACCGAGAACATGATAATGATGCTGTCCTGGAACGACTGTGAATACAGGAATGAATAAGTACATACGACAAATTTCTTTACGTATGTGGTGGTTTAAATTCCAAGAGTTGATCACATATCCAAGAAGGCAAAGATTATTACGAATTAATTCGTAATTACAAAACCATGTGGATCGGTGATACAGGCTACGCGGTCTTAGTCGGTCTCACGAAACCCAGTAACTTAAGCCTCTGTATGAAATCATAGTGACAAAATTTCTAGCAGATTGTTGCTCAGTTAAGAGATGTCACAAAATAAATAAAAGTCACCCTTTGGTCAAAATTACCTCTTCTCGCTGGTACAACCTTGAAAAAGCCAGGATTGTTGGCGGGTATTCTGTATTTGAATAGCACGATGGGTCATGAGTTTGTAGACTGCCTTGCATTTTTAGTATGCATGCATTTCGAAGAAACGCTCTTTGTAAAGATCACTTCATTTATCACATTTAGCTGTTCGTTTTTCAACCAGATAAAATTTCCGGATTGTGCATTGGTGTATCCTCACTATGCATTTAGCGTAAATATAGGCGAAATACCGAGACATTTTCACTCTATGAGAACATTTATAGTAATTTCCTCGCTATTTCCCTCTGGCATGCGACAAGGTATGCATTATATCGCGTTTCTCTTTTATTTTGCTTGGGTGTTTGATACAGGCAGTAGATCGGCTAGTTCGAATAAGACTCCCGGCAATATATCTGTTTTTCCTCGAAGGCGGTTGTTAGTTCGACGCTTCTACAATTCTAAAGAATCCAAACGTGATTATGACGAATTTTAATGAGTGAGTGGGGCATAATTGTCCTAAGTGGAGATAATGCGTACTTGATACGCTCACTTGAGGAGCAAAGTAAACCATGTTGAATGGTGGAGGCATTTCTTCTTTGGTTCCAAGTGTACATTTGACTTTATATTTAGCCAACAAATTCAAAGTAACTTGGTTGTTAATAAATGCTTTGGGTTGCTCTACGAAATGGTGCGTATGAAATAAGGTTTTTCAAGATGACTCATAATTACCCGTGTTTTACAGGACTTACAGTATATGATTCGTTAAACAGAATAGAACTTAGCTCCTACATCGCAGTAAACATTCACATTGGATAGGGTAGTCGAATATATTAGACAACCGTCAGTGGTGTAAGCACTATGAAGTCTAAAATCACATGAAAAAAAGGGTGTATTTAGAATTTTGTAACTTGGTTTCTTCAAGATTGTGCAAATGCTTAGAAAAAATCTAATCAGTAAATAATGAGTTACATCATTGCTATAATTTAGTGTGTCTTTAATTAAGGGTTATCGTATTTATAAACTCACTCCTTGTTTTTGGTTAAACATCAAATTTTTGTGGACAAAATAGAAGCTTTTGCACTGCAGGCTTTGGCGTCCAGTAACACTGGACCATCGACACCTTTAAAGAGGGACTTATATGTGTGAAACAAGCAATAAAGAGGGACTGAAAAATCAACATTATACATTGACCTGAGTTCTTAATGATATAGCAGCTTTCCTTTTGAAAGACTTAATAGACATTGGTTGGATCAACTCCATCGTTAGCAAATAACAAGGCTTGAGTACACTGAAGGTGTACAGTGTGTCTTCACTCCTGATTGCTATGCTGAACCTCTAACTTATGGGTATCGTCCTTAATCTTTTATGTTTGGATTCAAATCGGGCAAGTATTTTAGAGAAAAAACTGAGATTATCATTAGAAACTCATTCAGAGATTATCATTGAGTTACCTAAAATACAATGGATAAAGATACAGTGATTCGATGCATTGTTCGCAAGACTCAAATCTGAGTGCTCAAATTGATTTTATGGCTTGCCTTTGGAAAAGTTCTGAACGAAACAAATCCCTTTTAAATTCATCGGGAGTTTCCTTATTTACTTGATGAACTGCCTTAATCGTTCAGTTGTTCCCCACCTCTTCTCTTCACATTATTTTAAGGAAAGGCAATGTTTTAAGCAGTCTAACTACCGTTAGGTAGTCTTTTTACAATCCATTAAATAACGTCTCCCAAGTTATTACTTTGTTGTCTTGTTATTTTTATTACTGCTCCCATATTTGCTTGAAGTTTCACTGGTTTATTTCTCTTTTCGGGTTTGATTACAACTGTAACCAGTGTAATGTTTACAAATTCTAAATCGTAGATACCTCCTTGGTGTTACTAAATCTTTGGACGGCTGTTTTCACTGTGTTTTTTAACACTACTTTATGGCTATGGCTATGTTGGATTGTTATGCTTTGGTTGTTTTGTGAATTGATTGCTGTTTGTTTTGTAGACAATTGCAACTGACTGTTAATTTAATAGTTGATTGTTCATCTTTTGAGCGAATTTTGTCGACCTATTCTTTTTATTCGGGTTGAATATTGTATCTTGACTAATAGAAATGTTTTTTCCATCATCATAATTAGGTTATATCAAGTGTATGCACCCACTAGCAAAAATGCCGTTCAGGTGCGGTTAACTGTACATACACTTACATTTTCTCCTATAGTACCTCTTTCGTGCCATTTTGAACGTCTGTCACGTTATTATAAAGACGTCAGTGGATATTATCTCCTTTTTAATTACTGGACTTGAGAGAATGTAACTGTAAAGCTATCGATAGTCTAGGGGTGCTTGAGGAGTCCACCTCAAGCTCATACATTCCTCTCTCTTATTCCTGAGATTTGGCGATCAATGATAAGTGAAACGACTGCCTAAGTTCACAATGGTCCTAGTTCTCAGGAATCTGCGGTGAAACTAATACATATTCACTGTACAATAGAATGCAAATGGTGCAACATATGATTGGACAGATTAACTGCATAGAATTCCACTAATAATTAAAAACAGCAACTTGACAGTTAGATGCATGCATCAGAAAATCAGACTTGATTTCTGTCTGATGAGGGTACTACGACAAGAATCTCCCGTGATTATGATACTTGGTTCTAGGTTTAAGAGTGAACCCATTCACTAAACAATATAAAAAACACATTAATGAGATAACAAAGAAAATTGGCGATTCACTCACAAAGAGCTCTAATACGGCTGGGACACTGCCTTAAATGCTGTCGCCTGTATTAAATGTTTTCTGAAAGGTGTAGTGAAGGTGTAGAATTATCGTCTACTATGATATTAGTACTGCTCTAATAATAGACCTAATCCTAAATTTGTAGATTTGTCATGATATAACTGCCTAATCTATAAGATCTTACGTGGAAGTCACACCATCGACTACACCAACTCACTGTATCGTATCAATTACCAATACATGATGTAGAACAAGGTTAGGCTAGAGAAAGAACAATATATTTAATATGAATAGAAGATATAAAGTAACATTGAGATGGACCACGCCTGCATGGCCGAGCCATGCCATACGATCAAACCCAGTCCATTCAATTCCTTGTTCGCGCCTTCTCCATTGTTAGGTATTTATCCGCGTTAAATATTGAATATCTATTTTCTGAGTAGTCTCGTGTTCACAGCTTTGTGGATTGTGCGGTTATTGTCCAATGCCACTACACTACTCTCCCACCAGAATCAACGTGATGTTGGTTCGATACCGAATTGGATGGGATCGTCGTGCGCCGAAGGTTACCAAGACTGGGAAGAATCCCCGGGTAATGATAGGCTGAAAGATAAATCAAAAAGACGGCGGCAGCATCTGGTCGGGAAATACATGTAATAATTTTAAAATATCTGCCTTCATGCTTAACACACTTAAAATGACAATTTGGGTGAAGATTATTCGAGCTATAAAAAATGGGATTATAGTAATAATAATAAAACAATTCGTGTTAATAGCCGTTGGTTAATAACTTGACGTTTAGGTAGTAAGTTTTTTGTGTTTAGAAATATTAAAGTAATGAATATTGTAGAAATGTTAATATTGGTATTAGTTTTGGTTTAATTTATGAAACCAATTAACAATTATGCCGGTAACCCGTCCATATGTGATTTCCGATTGCATCTGTATTAGTAGGCTAACTGGAAGAACAAAAGTATTACCATGGAAAAGAATTCCAACTACTGTTCCAGTTAGTTTGATACGGTTTATTTAGTTACGGGGAGATTTTCTCAACCTCATTTTTACTTGACCGTGATAGAATTTAGTAATACTACTAATACACATGAATGGTTATCAAAACAATATTTAAATACGTGAGTGATGATTATATGAATTTTGGACAGATAGCTAGGAACAAATCGTTAAACATGAGTGTATTCGTAAGAGACATGCTCTAGACTCAATGTTCTGATCTGTGGCGGACTATTTATTTATATTTATACTTGCCAGCTAATTGGGCATACAAGTTAGTTGCAAGTATGCAGTTTATTATAAGGCGGAATACGATTTACTTGAGATATAGTGGTTATAAGTTATTAAAATCAGTTAAGCCTAAGGGTCATATTACGAAGTGATGTGGTGCTGCAAGATGTATTTAGCTAACTAAGTTTTTACAAGATGATTAATAGTGAGTGATGCTCATGTGATTATCAGGGA
Organism: Schistosoma intercalatum; assembly: GCA_944470365.2. Classification (NCBI taxonomy): domain Eukaryota; kingdom Metazoa; phylum Platyhelminthes; class Trematoda; order Strigeidida; family Schistosomatidae; genus Schistosoma; species Schistosoma intercalatum. Next base: position 3,308,729 of record OX103728.1, on the reverse strand, counting down.
GAACATAAGTTGTAACCAGGGGGAGTACACTCCCAACTCACGTCTATGATAATGGCTTGAACCTTAGTCAGTGTTGGGGTAAATTCGACATTGATGTTTTCAGTTTGCAGGAGATTTGCTCGACTGCTTATACTGATTATTTGCATGCATGATTGTGTCGCTAAACCATCAATTAGACTGACAAGGTTTTGAGATATTTACTGAATGAGCAACTGATAGAGAAACCTACTGTAATCATCTGTAGTGAATGAAGATAAAAGAAAAAACAACACTAGTGATAATTACAAGTCAATTTGCTGATCGATTTTGTTAACAGTTTCATTAATTTTATCAATCATATTACGTGATTGTCAAGTCATGACAATGCTTTATGACGATATCCTGAAACTTTTAAATTTAACTAGTCATAGTGTTGAATGAGGATTAGTCAGTGGAAAAATAGGTATTGTTGCTTTAGGTGATTCGAAATTATCAGAAATTTGTAACGTTAAAGAATCCGAGACGCCTAATTTAATTATAAATTTCAATTCAGAAATATTCGTTTAGTGTTAATTCTAGTAGGCTACGGAGTTTTGATTCTAAACGTTTATTTAGCCAACAGCTACTTGGGGATTTAGTTATTTTACTAGTGCAGTTGATAGTACCTAAATTTTTAATCTTATTATCTAAACTATGTTCGCATTTTAGGCTGCTAATATGATAAACCAATCCATAAACCCAAATACTATTAGCAACAACGACTATGGTGGGTTTATTGATAAATGTTAAAGGCGATTCAGATGATTTCTAAATTCAAAAGATATGAAGATATAGTGTAACGTATGTACGGGCCAGGTTAACATGCAGGTCGTTGAAGTATATGACGATTTAAAAATAATGAAGATGACCAGATAAATAATTTTAAAGTTAAGACTGCTTGTGAAACTTCTGGCAGGAATATGATGCGTTATAAACATTCCATAAGAAGTTACTGCATTTAGCTTAGTGATACTTACAAATATATGGCAAAAGCAACTGAAAAACATATACATGTTAAGTATTAAAAAAAATCATCCAGTAAAATAGTTGAACTCGCCTTGATTATTTTTGAAAATTAGATTATTCAGTGGACGACATATATAACGCCATTCGTGAGTATGTAGTGGCATTGGACAATAGCCACACAATCCACAAAGCTGTGAACACGAGACTACTCAGAAAATAGATATTCAATATTTAACGCGGATAAATACCTAACAATGGAGAGGGCGCGAACAAGGAATTGAATGGACTGGAGTTGATCGAGTGGCATGGCTCGTCCATGCAGACGTGGTCCATCTCAGTGTTACTTTATATCTTCTATTCATATTAAATATATTGTTCTTTCTCTAGCCTAACCTTGTTCTACATCATGTATTGGTAATTGATACGATACAGTGAGTTGGTGTAGTCGATGGTGTGACTTCCACGTAAGATCTTATAGATTAGGCAGTTATATCATGACAAATCTACAAATTTAGGATTAGGTTTATTATTAGAGCAGTACTAATATCATAGTAGACCATAATTCTACAAGTAGTATTGATCCAAAAGCATCCAGGATAAAACATGCAATATTACAATTAATTCCAGGGTGCTTGATGCTGTTGAGGTTTTTGACACTCGCTCGGATCAGAACAATCAAATGAATCCAGATAATTGTATGGTTGTCATTGAACGAACCATCTAAAAATGATTGCAGAAAACGTATAGCTGAAACTCACCGTATGTTTTTGGAGTAGTCATCCTCGTTGTTTGGCAATGGAACTCGAGAATATGAAATTAGGCAGGCAGTGGTCGGAAGAAAAGATATTACAGGATAGTGCGTAGTTTAAAACAGGATGAGGTGTTAAGTGAAGAAACATTGAGAATTAGATCCAGATAACTATTCAGTCCTTGATTGTATTGTTAGTCAATGTATATTTACGCTATTTACAGGTCATATTTGCTAGAGCTTGATGTTTAAACAAGTCTATGTTGCTGAAGCATGTAAATGCTATTAAAGCTTGTTAACGAACCATCAAAGCTAATTAGTTGATATAGATGACGAACTTTTATTATCGATTGACATATTAAGTTATGTGAACTAATAGATATAACATTACGATAATATATGTGACCATTAATCAAAGGACTATACGAATACTGGGTTTACAAAAATAAAAACCGATTGAGGTTAAGGTGGAAATAAGGATTAACAGTAATGGGTTGCGTTTCTTTAGTTGGGCTCACCAATGTAGAATTATGGTCTACTATGATATTAGTACTGCTCTAATAATAAACCTAATCCTAAATTTGTAGATTTGTCATGATATAACTGCCTAATCTATAAGATCTTACGTGGAAGTCACACCATCGACTACACCAACTCACTGTATCGTATCAATTACCAATACATGATGTAGAACAAGGTTAGGCTAGAGAAAGAACAATATATTTAATATGAATAGAAGATATAAAGTAACATTGAGATGGACCACGCCTGCATGGCCGAGCCATGCCATACGATCAAACCCAGTCCATTCAATTCCTTGTTCGCGCCTTCTCCATTGTTAGGTATTTATCCGCGTTAAATATTGAATATCTATTTTCTGAGTAGTCTCGTGTTCACAGCTTTGTGGATTGTGTGGCTATTGTGCAATGCCACTACAAAGGAACACCTTAACTCTTTCATGATGTACAGAATGGCTCTAGGGAATGTAGTGCTTATGTTACAAACGCCCCTTTAAGCTGAGACTGGTGAACAGATTGCTGTGATCGGAAAGTGCTTCTCCTACTCCCGGTACTTTTGCCATACCGTAGCCCTTCACACTAGATAAAGTTGAAAGAATAAGGTTCTCAGATCCCTTGGTAATGAACCACATGTAAAACCAAGCATTCTTACCCAAAAATATTGAAATGTGACCATAGTCCAGAAGGCCCATGTTTTTAGGTTTACAAACAGTATATTGAACTTGATGTTCTTTCTCATTCTGATCAACGGTCTTCCAGAAAATCATGGTTTCTGAGCTCTCATCTTCGCGAACAATATCAAACTGTTAAGAACCATAAGATGTGAATGAGACTTAGTATCAGCTCAAAAGAACAATTCGACAGTCAGTCCCTAAAATTATCGAATGGTATACCAAGTTACTATGATGCGTCAGGCAACATATTTCGCCCAAGTTTATCACCCCCTGGAATCTGATGTAAACTGAAGGCTTGGACACTAACGATGACCTTCGAGGAAACGCAGCGGAGGACTAGATCATTTGCCACATTGTTTGGAGGCATTTAAGCATGCGGACCCTTGAATTCTTGTTAGAACTATTCGAAACGTACTTATCCCTCCGTACTTTGAGATAAATGACGGTCCTGATACAGAAAAAACATGAGGTATAAAACCCAATCAAATATAATCGCAGCCATTACCTCCACTACACCGAATTTGTTTGGCACAGCTACAGCAAAACACGTGATTATAAGAGCCACAAACCGAGCTCATATTGTAGTGAACAGGAACACGCGTGTGGACAGTCGGATGTATTTAACACAAAATTACAGGACTTGTTAATAAAATCTAACAATCATATAGTAAATACTTAATTTGCCGAATGTCCATCAATTGTCTCAAAATCCCTCAGACCTCTATGTTCTTGCATTTTCATACAAATTGCATCCTGTTTCCATTCTTTACTGTTCGATCCTCTTGTCTCTCTGCCGTCAGGCCTTCTGTTCACGACTAAAATCATATACTATTTATATCAATATAAGTAGCACACACCACAATACAACAACGAAATTACCGTCCGTTACTGATACCCCATTATCTGACAACAGTACATGGCAATGGGTGGGCGTTGATAAGAAAATTGGCAAAAGTATGGCTCGCAAAGCCCCGTAATTGAAGGACAAAGACGTTAGACAAAACTCCCTGGCTCGATTTCTCAATGTCTGAATGTAGTTTGCTAGGAAGTAGGGTAATCGTCGATACTGAGCCGGGGGACAAATTCCGTGGTAAGATTATCAATTCAGTCAATCTATGCTGTCTGTATAAGGGACAAAACTTAGGGAAAGATAACCCCTTTCGTTGAGGGTACCTTTTGTTTTAGCACAAGTTATAGAAGAAATTTTAATGATATATCTGATTCCTCTAAAATTCAAGTTGGACACGAAAATCCTTAAGTCATAAGGAACTGTTTTGGAGGACCAATGAACACACAGGAACAAACAGACACAATGGTCCACGGAGTTCCTGTGCTGTTGTGCGGTATTTGGGGTGAACATCACAAACAAGATGTACAACAGGTGCATTGGCTACCATGTAGCATAGACCCTTGCACCTCTGCGATGATTAGCATGTTCAGGCTTCTCCATCTGTTCCTTACGGCCATTAAATATCTGCGTTTGATATCTGTTAACGTCAGAAGGTGAGGGGATGTAAATGACCCGCTTTAGGTCTGGTACCGAAACGACAAAAAGAGTACACAAAGAAAGGGTATTGTACAAACACTTTTTGACCGCGCTCAAAAAATCTGTTCAAAAGAATACCTTGATAATGAAATTAATCCGATTACTAATGTTCTAAGTGATAATGAATACCCATTGAAATTTATCCAGAAATATGCAAAAAGCAATCCTCATACAAAATACGATAGAGTAGAAAAGAAAACCTGCTTCTTACACTTACGTTTCAAAGGTGATGAAATTGCTGTAATAATTATTCACAGAATAAACTCTGCGTTGAAAGTGACCTACCCAGCAGCAAAACGTATGACGGTATGGCAAACGAACTGCTCACTTCAACAAATCAAAATCGATAAGCCCTCTTTCCTTAGTAGCTTCAACTGCATCTACCAGTTTACATGTACGTGCCAAAGCAAATACATTGGAAAAACTGAGAGAAGAGCGCATGTCCGCATTTCTGAGCATGTTCAAAAAAACTTGAGGCATTCAACAGCGCAATAGCTCGACATCTACTTGACACCGGGCACACCATCGACATTCCGCATGCTTTCAAAATTATCAATAGACAAGAAAGTACGAACACCCCCCGTTTTGCTGAAGCCATTATTACCAAAAATCTTAAACCTGACTTATGCATTCAAAAACAGACTTTAATTAACTTATCACTACCCCGGTAACCCTTTTTATTTATTTTATTTTATTTTTTTATTTATTCTAAAATATTTATACTCCTCCCATACTACATAATTCTTAAACCACATTATTATTCACACATTCCCACCACCTGATCCTCTTAATTATCTTAACTTTTAAAATTCTATTTAATTGTTATTACGTAACCTATCTTATGATTATTCAATTCCATTATTACACCACCCAAACTGAATTAATTCCTTTTGACCTCTGGCCTGTTCTAGCATATATATATAGTTATTATTGTAACCCAGTTATTTACGCTCATCTATGTCAATTGTTCTCACTCTATCTCAATGTAAAGATTCTATCACATTTTTGGTTTGTAAGCAGCTGAAGAGAAACCTCGAAATAATATGAATTCATACTATTCTGCACCAATATTTGTTCTTGCTTTATTTACAAAGAACTCAATCGAATTTTGTAAGCTCATGGCAAAGATATTGAACATTTAAATAACTTTTGGATTCACTAGGGTTAGCACAAATGAGTGACTAGAATATACGATTGGACAACTCGAAATATCTAGATGTGCAAAAATGCCACAAGTTCTTGGAGCTTGACAACACCTCAACCAGTGACACCTGTAATTGTAACTTGTCGACCCACTTGAATCGGAATTCAGAAACAGAGGTTCGAAGATGTGTTTGAAAGGCTATCGATGTATCAAGAATTGACTTATCTAAGCTGTTTAGCGGTTTACTGGAGAAGTAGGGAACAGTGTGTCCACTCGTGATCTGGTGCGGATAATTGACCGAGCGCTTTCAGCTAGGTGAATCCATTAAAACTAATGCACTCAGCACCAAATGTCGATGACTTAGTGATTTTGGGGATTTAATTACCGCTATCATTTTATTAGTATCGGTTAATGTCTCGACTAGGGTTACGGCGGTCACTAGAGTATTATGCAAACTGAAATACAAGCTTGCGGCTTTCAACTGAAAAACTGACAGAAAAAGGAGTTTACGACTCTAAACACACATAATGCACTTGAAATCAGTCGATAACTATCAGCAAGAAAGTGCAAATAAGCTATTCCTGTAATTATAAGTTGAAGTGTGAAAGTGTAATTTTTCAGTCCGTAATGTCAGCGTGGTGGCAATGAGAGAGCTGAGAAAAGTCATTCGGTGTACATTAACTTGACACTGAAACATTGTTTAGTGAATTCATTGAGTGTCAAATAACCTTGAGAATCATCGTGAGAACTTATAGAACTTTGGTTTTTGGAGGGGTTTGCAAATAGGTTGGTCCTGTCAAGCAGAACTAGTAAAAATATACTATTGTATTTACGTTATAGCGACCGTGGTAAATGCCATCGAAACCAAAAATTTTCGTTTTAAAACTGTGGCTTTAGCGAGGTGGCGTTGATGATATGAAAACGTATATGTATATGTCTCATTTCCGACTTCAGTTTTTATCTCTTGATATGTTTTTAAACTCTAGTTAGTATTACGTTGTTCATAACTAGCGGAACTTAGAGCTTGTTGATTTTTCTATCTTAGAACAATAGCGAAGCCCTCAAATGACCTGGTATGGCCGAGAGTGGGGACTTATGCTCCCAAAATTGTGAAAGTTTTTGGGGTTTTCTTAATAAATACAGGCGCACTTCCCCAAAGTCCAATAAGATTCCGGTTTGCTATGGCAGCTTCCTCAATATTGGGAGCTCGAGGAGAGTCCACTCTGCCTCTCCAAATGCTCTCACATGGCCACGCGTATATAGCCTCTTTTAGGGAAGTCCTAATCACTGCCTTCTCGTGGCGTTACTGTCTTTTATGAAATTGAGAAGACGAAAAGCGAATGTCTGGCTCTTTAACCAGGTTGGTGAACACGGAGAGTTGGAAAACCCTGATTCCAAACCAATGGTGCACATGGGCACCAGTATCCTGAGGGGACAAATGACGTATGGGCCAATCGTTGGTCACGGGCTACCATGGGACTGCATCTCCTTACGATGCTCCACTGCCTTGTGAATCAGACCTCTAGGTCAAAGGTGCCGAGTTTGACTCCCTAAGAAAACCACGTGTTCCTGTCTGGGTACCCGGTCAGTATCCCAGCCCTCACACATATCGAATGAGATTAGTGTGGCGCATATGTATTTGGTGCCTCCTTGTACTAATATCTATGTGTTAAAATAAATAAAAAATAAATGATCATTCTTGTGCTCAAATATTTGGTTCTTTGTTTAAGGATTCGGAATAAACTCCAAGTGATCAGGCCAATTTTTGGCTACCATGGTAGTCGATCCTTCGGAAATTCACAGTTTACTCTTCTCTGGGGTTAATTCCTTTTTGATATTTGTTTGTATTTATGATAATTACATAAAGTAAATCATTTCCCTTATTCAGACAACCGTTTCGTGATCATTTGATTTTCACCTAGAAATGCTGTTTATGTCTAATGTTGGCTATTATGTTGTATTACATTGTATTTCAGTGTGTTCACATATCATTGTCGTTTTTAACGCATCGCCTCATTATCATTCTTCAAAGTATTTTCAAAACATACATTAATGATGCATCTTAAAAATGGTAGGTTCTGTTTTTTTTCATTACCATTTCTCACATTTGTTGATTAACTTTTTATTTCGACTAGTGCTTCACATTTAGTTTTATTTATATATATATATATATATATACTACACATGTGACTATTTTCGGTTCTTTTCACTGGTTATATTAAAGTTTAGTAGCTGTGCAATTTCATGGCACTGTATATTTTACTTCGAATCTATCTGTTAGCTTCCCATTGTCCCTTTACTGGTAATCATTCTCAGCCTAGTGAAATCAATCAGGAAATTGACAAACCAACCTTTTTACCATGTGTTTTGATATGTGGATTCTGTAGACATTCATTTTTCAACCTGCAGGTGGTGTTCATGGATTGGGCTAAACTTTTAGAAAGGTTGTTTTACAATTCTGAGAATCCCTATTGTGGTATGAAATATCTTTCCAGTGCTTCATAGTTTTCAGTGGTATTCTACTAATGTTGACCTGTGAAGATGATCTTAGTTAGTCCCATATAACAGGAGTTCATTAATGAGTTACAAATGTTCATATCATCACTAGCCACTGAAATGTAAGATAAAAATGTTTTCCCATTTTAAGGAATTATTCGAAAAGCAATCATATCATAAATGATACTCACAGAAAAAATCCAATTAAATAATAACATCAAAAATACTTGAAAGTCTATTTCATCCTCCATTCACCAAGAAATTTAAGTATTTTCTCACAAAAAAACAATTTTAAATAACCTAGTGATGAGGTTTTTAAATGCTATTCAATTTACATTCTGATACTAATCAACATATGCTCACTAGTGACTGGCTTCAAGAGATATAGCCTGGAGTTCTAGTGAGAAGTAGTGACCAGTGGAGTTCAACCGGGTCAGTTGTGAGATAGGAACTCACTGATGACAATGGTGAATGTGTCGCTCAATTTCGTGGATTAATTGAAGTTAGACATTAACACCGTTAGATACCGGCTCAGCGGTCTTGTTGGTTAAGCGCCTAGCGCGAGCCTGATAGGCCCTGGATTCGAATCCCACGAGGCGGGGTCGTGGATGCGCACTGCTGAGGAGTCCCACAATAGAACGAAACTGCCGTCCTCTGCTCCCATGTTTTCCATGGTGATCTAGCTTCAATTGACTCATGATCTCAACTGTTGAAATAACATTTGTATTTCTTTGATAAATGTTTAGTTTTCTAACATCTACTAGTACTTTTAATCAAATATTTTATGAATCATTAAAGTTTGACAAGAAAGAATATGTTGGTTGACTATTCTCTATTATAAGGTCAAAAATCATTAAAATATTGTTTAAGGTTGATTCTATCATTACGAATGATAAATCTTATCAGTATTTTCCATGATGTAATAATTAAGAATAAAGGTAATTGACATACAAGATTTATTGTTTTTTTTTTAGAAAAAAGTATTGATTTTCTTGATGATAATTATTTTAGGTGATCCAGAACCGTTTGTTGATCCAACTAGATATACGTTATTTGCCTTTCGTTTTTGTCCATTCTGTGTACGTGTTAAATTGATCTTAAGTTTCCATAAAATTGAGTAAGTTTGAAGATTTATTTTCTATTTTTGACTACTAAAAAGAATGTTTAGTTATTGAGAGATTATTTCTACTTTAACAAAAACTTTAATATAAGTTACTATGTTTGACTAGACTTCGTAGGGGAAAATCTCATATCCGAAAGATTCTACATGTAAACTTAATGGTATTGGAGAGTTTAATATTTCACAAGCACATTGGGTATCAACATGTTAACGAACCTGTTGATTTCTCAATATGGTTTTTAAGACTTAAATGTATTCATTTATGATTACATGACTACTTAATACTTGGATAGGACTTCCCTGATAGTGGTAGTATACTCGTGACCATGTGAGATCATTTCGAAAAGATCTGACTCTCCCCACTCTCGGCCATACCAGGGTATTTGGGGGCCATAAAGTTCAACAAGAAATTACCTTAAATTGCTTATTTTCATTCTCTTATATCAATAATCACCGGTGATTAGTGTTGATTTTATTATTGTCATAAAAAATTTAGTTGACTATATGTCTTCCAAGTGAATGTATAAGTATTTTAATACCGTTCAATCTTTAATTTACATTGGATCATTAAAATAAGTTTGAAATTTCAAAGCATAACTGTAAATGCCTGTATCAATGTTCTATATTAGTAGTATTAATAATTATAGTAATTAGCTTTCTAAGGTAAGTGGACACTATACTAAGTTTTCTCCATTAAACGCTATGTATTTTTCTTTGGGTGGTTCACGATATTAGTAGAGATAAATAGTTAAATAACTGACCCAAATGCGTCTCTTTATGCAGACGTCAATAGGATCTCTGTGTAGCATAAATGTGCATACAAACAGTTAAGGTATTACTAAAAAAATAAATATTTCTGGAGAATTTGATCAGGATCAGCCAAAAAAAGTTTACTTGATAATCACTATTTCAAGTCTCCAAGTTTCGCATGTATCTTTGAAAAGGATGGCACGGGACTCGCATCCTGAATGGGTGATTCCAAGGATATACTGAAAAATATGTAATCATCGGCATATGTAAATAAATAGGACGAAACGCACGTCGTGGATTCCACTGCTAGGCACTATCCAACTTTGCTTATAGTTACATAATCAGTTATTGTGGTTAGCATTGTATCTAAATTTCCACGTTTCATACACATCTTAATTAGTACCTTTACTTAGAAATATAAAAAAATATTTCAGAATAAAGAACGAAACAGCTTTCCAGTGCTTCCTCCTTCTCAATGATAGCTCAATAGAGATTAATCTGTGACGAATGTCACCTACAAAAAATGTGATCTATTTTTCGATCAGAAATCAATGATTAGTTTGATGCTTTGACAGACACATGAAATAAGTTCTATTCTCACAATGTAGAAATGTTGCATAACTATGAAAATGGAATTTCGTGATATATGTTATTTGACGATGTTTTGTTGTTGTTATTATTACTTTTTAATTTTTCTGGCTAGCGTTCTTTTTGGCTAGTTAGTCTTCTACAGGATGGGGTCCCTAACGCCACGCTCAACCCTCCTCCTTGGGACTGGCAGTAACTCTAGAAGAGCTACAGGCAGAGTTGTTGTTATTATTAGAACTACGGAATGATTAGCCTTCACTAGTTTCCATGTTACTTGTATAGATCCTTCAATCTTGTCCATTAAATTTTCGAACTTATAATTTGACTGCAATATGTTTTTTGTTATTTTGAGTTGAATATTATGTAATCTTGGAGATTATAATGTTGACTAAAACAATTGACTATCATTTATCTATAGTAATATTTTACATGAACACCACCTGGAGCCCCTCTGGGGTTGCTGCCAGTCCGAAGACTGGATAAAGGGAGGAGATTTGGGCATGGGGTTAGCAACCTTATCCCGTAAAAACTAGCTCGCTAAAAAACGCTAACTAGAAAAATATATTCTGAGTGGTGGGGAAGATTTATAGCTCAGGTGGATGATTTTAATGGAGTTTTGTTCTTTGAGCTGTATGGTTTGGTCGTGGAGCTTTCATCGTTCTTCTAAACGACATCATCAACGCAAAATTCAGATAGAAGTTAAGTGTTTGAATTTTTCCACATGTGGAGAAACTTTTTTATTTTTATTATTCACTCCTATATAGTTACATATTTTCCCACTTCATTTTATCTGTTTATTATTTACTTAGCTATGATTTAATTCAAGTCTCACTTAATGATAAACCAGATTGGTTAATGAAATATTCGCCGTTGGGTAAAGTTCCACTACTTATAAATCAAGGTGATAAACTTCTTGAATCTGATTTAATTATGCGATTTGTGGATGAATTACATGGAGAAAAATCTTCATTGATGAGCATATGTGGTGTAGAGAAATTTCAAAATGCGGCTGAATTAGCTAAAAAGGTTTGTTATTCGTATATATTACTGGCTAGTGTTTTTTTAGCGAGTTAGCTTTCTACGGGATAGGGTCGCTAACCCCATGCCCAACCCTCCTTTGTCCGGGCTTGGGACCAGTAGTAGCTCCAGCGAGGCTCCAGGCGGAGTTATATACATATATATATCTTATGTTTTATTATAATAAATTGTATAGTATCTGATAATAAACAGTTACTTACTTATTTACGCCTGTTACTCTCAGTGGAGCATAGGCCGCTGACTAGCATTCTCCAACCCACTCTGTCCTGGGCTTTCCTTCCTAGTTCTATCCAATTCTTGTTCATTCTTCTCATGTCATTCTCCATTTCTCGTCGTAATGTGTTCTTTGGTCATCCTCTCCTCCTTTAGCATTGAGGATTCGAAATGGGGGCTTGCCTTGTGACATAGTTGTGTGCTTTCCTCAATGTGTGTCCTATCCACTTCCAGCGCTTCTTCCTAATTTCTTCCTCCGCTGGGATCTGGTTTGTTCTCTCCCACAATAGGTTGTTGCTGATATTGTCAATAAACAGCTACAATAACGTAAAAAGATCAAACACTAATCTTCATTTGATGCAGTTAAAGTAATGATTAATTTACATTTTATAGTATCTTTGAGATTTCAATTAGGTAACGCAGAATTTCTTTCGTTAACTCGGTTTAAAGTGAATCACTTCGTTAATTGATATCTTGATCTGACAGGGTTATAACCTTCCCTTAACTCAGTATTCCGTAATTCACGATTTTAAGTTAAGGTAAACATTGATTGGATTTGTATAACACTAGTTGACATAATTATTAACTGGCATCATTCACGTTTACAACTCTATTTAGTTTATAATACAATACATTTATTAATTGGTATTTTACGATGATTCCCTTACTCTCGGTTGTATTGAATCAGTGATCGCTTCTTTCTTAAATTGCTACAATCTGTATTGAAGTTTTTGATTAGTGGACTGTCTAGTACTCTTTGATACTCAGTAGCTTTTGTTTCTGACATCAACCGGTGATATTAAACTATGGAGTATTTAATGATCAACTTTTGATTTACTTGATATTCTGATGGCTTTTACAATATCACTTGAGTATTTTTATTATCTTCTAGTATTATCATAGAACGGACTCCTATCCAGTTCAATTTCATTGGTACTAGGGGGGCGCCAAATACATATGCGTCACACAGTAACAATGAGGTTGAGAAGAGGAAGAGAATATAGGGTGAATACAATAAAAAAAGCTAACAATGAAGAGGAATTTGTGTATGAGAGTGAAATAATAATAATAATAATGGATGAAACAGTTCAGTTAGCAAAAATATAACCAGAAAGAATTCTTTCAATTAAAGAAGTTATATTCATTTCTATGAAAAAAAGTAAAAGAAACTGGGGTTGGATACCTTTCTAATCACACAGGAAGCGACAGTTCTTCCAAGATTGCAGGCTTTTTTTGCTAACGAATGGAAGATTGCACTAAATCTAAGGTCAGGGTTTCTTGTCAAAAACCTTCAACCACTTATCAGTATGTAACATCAGTTACTTAATTATCTTCATGTTACCATTGTGTCTCAATCAAACTGTATTAAATTCATGATTTAAGCTTTTTTTATCTTGGCAATAATGGCTCGTTTTTTCCTGTTAAACTATTTCAGTTTTTCAGTCCTGGATATTCTATATTATATGGAGTGACCGTTAGTGAATTGGATGTAGTGAAATTCCGTGAAGCTTGTTCTGAATTGGATAATTCAATCAATAGTAAATATTTTGCCGGTTAGTTGGTGGAGTGATCCTCTTTTTTTTCTTATTTACTCCTCTTTTCTTTTTATTCTCGATATAATATTCACATTAGGCAGTATCATTCAGGAATTTGAAGGCAAAATTATCTCTCATCTTGGTATGTAACTTCTCATAAGTGTCCATTCAGACAATAACAGATGGTTACACAATGTTTTGGGTTTCTTGACGTTAGACTTGTACACCATTTGTATCTAGGGTCAGTGGTTTAGAGGTTAAGTGTTCTTATGTGATACTGAAAGGTTCTTTCCCCAGTGGGGTTGTGAATACTCACTAGTGGGGACAAGACTGATGTTCCTTGCTTTTACGTTTTCAATGGTTTTATATCTTGGACCAGTTCATGATCCGAATAAAATTCATTAATCTTCACAACCCCATAATGAATAATGTCTTCTTTACTTATGGTTAAATAATGTGGGAATAAGTAAGTCTTAGAAAGAGGATTATACAATACGAATTTTAGTAGATTTAATCCCAAGAATTACTATTCAGTGGATTTTTGCAACCAATCAATGAGATAGTAAATCAGTATACAGTAATGATTTACACCGCAAAAGAATAATCAAGGGAATGCGAAATCCCCAAATACTATGTTATGCGAAAAACTCAATTGTAAAGTCAGACAATATGGATTTAAGGCGATTATCGTTCGATTTACTATTAGTGCACTTTTATTTGTATTAATTAACTCAATGTTAATTTTTCCATTCATTTGACGAATTTTTCAATAATCTTTAAGTGCAATCGGTTTACAATTGAATGATTTCGAATATAAAATAATCATTTTTGGTATTTTCCAGTCTTTTTAAGAGGTAATGGAATTCACGAAAGAAATACTCTGTGTTGAATTGTTGTGAAGAGTTATCGTTGATATCACTGTTCATATATCAACTGTAGTGCAAACTTTGTATAGGTGGAATCGCCAAGCGATCTAAGGCGATAGTTTAAAGCACAAGTCCTAAAGAGTGTGTGTTAGAATCCCACTTCCATCACAAGCTTCACCCTCAAATGTTTTAATACGGCCGAGGTTGGGGAGAATCAGCTCTTCCTCTCTTCAAGTGCCTTCACATGGCCACGCGTATACAGCCACTGTCAGGGAAGTCCTACTCACTGCCTTCTCACAACGGGCGTATTGTTTACAAAATTGAGAGGACGAAAAGCAAATGTCCGGTGCTTTAACCGGGTTGGTGGTGAAGGTGGATCCACCTAGGGGAGTTGGAAAACCCCTGGTCGTAAACCAATGTTGCACACGAGCCCCACGATTCCAGGGGGGAAATGGCGTATGAGCCAGTTGTTGATCACTGGTCACCATGGGACTGCACCTCCTTACGTTGCTCCACTGCCTTGTGGATTAGACCGTTAGGCCAAAGGCTTTGGATGTGGCACCCTAAGAAAACCACCTGTCTCGAACTGGGCACCCGGGTAGTATCCCAGTCCTCACACAAATTATTTGATTTGTGTGAGGCATATCTATTCGGTGCCTCCTTGTGCTAATGTTTATGCTCAACCGGGTCAGTTGTGGGATAGTAACTCACTGATGACAATGGTGAATGTGTCGCTCAATTTCGTGGATTAGTTGAAGTTGAACATTAACGCCGTTGGATACCGGCTCAGTGGTCTAGTGGTTAACCGCCTAGCGCAAGACTGATAGGCCCTGGATTCGAATCCCACGAGGCGGGGTCGTGGATGCGCACTGCTGAGGAATCCCACAATAGGACGAAACTGCCGTCCTCTGCTTCCATGTTTTCCATGGTGATCTAGTTTCAATTGATTCATGATCTCAACTGTTGAAATTATTGCAATCTCCACAAAACCCCGTCTGATACTAATGTTTATGTGTTTAAATAATGAAGAATATTAGTGCAAAATTTGTAACCTATGTAACCAACTTTGTCAACAATGACGAAAGATGCCTATGACATTGAATGTGATCGTTATGCTATGTCACATATTAACTGGAGTTGTATACTGCAAGGATTCATTTCCTATTTAGTGGTTAGACAGTACATTAACTATTATATCCCTTGAGTTCACTTCCATGTATGCTTTGGAAGTGATAAAGCCTATTCAGCAATTCCCGATTCTCTTACTGATATTGATTTGTCATGAAAGTTTTCTGCTAATTAAGATAGGTGTTCAGGAATGTCTAATGGAATGCAAAATATTGTTTTATTGACTTAAACAATGAAATTCTAATTTTTAGTGTTACCAATTTAAACTTCATTTGATCAAATTCAATTTAAGAAACAATGTTGTAGTATCTCTAACCGGCACACATAAAATGTTTACCTAAAAGAGTAAACATGAACTTGGTAACTGGAGTTATTTTTTTGTTTGAAAATTCAGTAGTATTTTCTAAATTCTGAATTATACTCATAAACATATACTTTTTATAAGCCATTTGTATTCTTTATTGTCATAAAATATCACATTTTTTGTTTAGATGAAACAGTTTATTAGATCAATGACTCTTCAATTTGAGTTTGTTATAAAGAGTGCCATTAAACAATTAATAAGTAGACAAGAATAGTTTAGTAGAAATAGCAGTTCAATTAACAGATGCAACAAAGAGAATTCTTTCAGTTAGTCATTTCATGCAAAGGAAACTTACAATATAGCATTGTTTATCAATTTCACTTTGAACTATGTTTGATAATGTTCTTAAGGCAGTAAGTTACAGAATGTTTAAGACTTCAACAAGAGTATCGTGATGGACTGACAGATGCCAATCTTACACAATTTTCTTTCATATCATAGTACTGTGTCATAAACCGACTATTCCTTCGTTTCTTCCATCGGGATATAAATGCAGGATGTGGATGCTATCGGAATGTGATTCGTCATGTTTGAATTTATTAAACTTAAACATAGTGATGTAAATTTCAGTGATCGTCAAAAAAATGCCTATTTCCCAGTATGTAATATGTAGATCAGTTCTAATCAGTCAGTCATTCAGCTACGACGTCGGACCAGGCACATATGTGCATCGGTCCAGGTTGCCATGCCGCATCAGCACAACAAGATGAACACCGGATTCATAGGAGTGGTTAGGTCAAAGGTGGTAATATATAGGAGAAAGATTGCATCTAAGGATATAGTACGGGAAGAAAGAATTAGTTGGTGGAATGAAAGATATGAAATAATTTTAATCTCATAGTTTAAGTAAAGACAGGCAGTGTATACACCGACACCATTGTGATCGATTCTGAGCCATGTCACCAAGAGTCTCCAACCATTGGTTACGATAGTCACACGGACCCCAACCAAGTAGACTGCATCTACCAACATGGCTCAGACTAGAAGTTAGTGACTTCAAGCACTGATGCCAAGTTTTGGTTTGGCCGCCCCTAACTTTCTTCCAACCATCTGATCAGTTCTAATATTTCATAATCTTTTTTTTTAAAAACAATATTTCTTATTCATATCCAGGAGATCAATTGAGTTTGGCTGATTTGATCCTCTTCCCTATGATTGATTACTTTGAAATCATTTTGGGCATTATTCATCATATAAATTATGATCAAATTTATGAAATGAAAATAGATGATAAATTATATAATGAAGCTAAAACATGGTCAAATCTACTCAATTATTTAATTACAATGAGACAAGAATCTTTTGTATCTGATATACGAATATCGACTAATATTACAGCAAAATTTATTGCTTCTAAACGATCTGGTTTTTCAAATCCTGACATTCAGTAGGTATAAAGATGGATAATATAAGTGTTCCTGTTCAAATCGTTTTTTTTTTCTGTTGTTCTGTAGTTTTTTTTGTTTTTGCAAAAACTAAAATTGTTTCTTGTTTGTTTTAACTTTTGTCTATTTGTTTTAATTTATTCTATATAATTAATGTTAGTTTGAATTAAATCTAAATTGTTACTTATTTGCGCTTGTTACTCACAATGGAGCATAAGCTGCCGACCAGTTTTCTCCAACCCATTCTGTCCTGGGCCTTCCCTCCTAGTTCTTACCAATTGTTGTTGATTCTTCTCATGTCATTCTCCATTTCTCGTCGTACTGTGTCCTTTGGTCATCCTCTCCTCCTTTAGCATTGAGGATTCAAAATAGGAGCTTGTCTTGTGACACAACTGAGTGCTTTCCTCAATGTGTGTCCTATTCACTTCCAACGCTTCTTCCTAATTTCTTCCTCCGCTGGGATCTGGTTTGTTCTCTTCCACAATAGGTTGTTGCTGATAGTATCAATAAACAGTTATAATAATGTAAAAAGATCGAACACTAATCTTCATTTGATGCAGTTAAAGTAATGATTAATTTACATTTGTAGTATCTTTGAGATTTCAATTAGGTAACGCAGAATTTCTTCCGTTAATTCAGTTTAAAGTGAATCACTTCGTTTATTGATATCTTGATCTGACAGGGTTATAACCTTCCCTTAACTCAGTATTCCGTAATTCACGATTTTAAGTTAAGGTAAACATTGATTGGATTTGTATAACACTAGTTGACATAATTATTATCTGGCATGATTCACGTTGGTTTACGTTTACAAGTCTATTTAGTTTATAATACAATACATTTATTATCCTCTCCTCCTTCAACGTTGAGAATTCGAAATGTGGGCTTGTCTTGTGACACAGTTGGGTGCTTTCCTTAATGTGTGTCCTATTCACTTCCAGCGCTTTTTTCTAATTTCTTTTTCCGCATGGAGCCCCTCTCGTTGTGCTACTGCCAGTCTCAAGCCCATGGAAAGGAGGGGGGTTGGGCATGGGATTAGCGACCCAATCCTGTAGAAAGCTAACTCACTAAAAAAACGCTAACCAATAAAAATTAATTCAAACCATTTAAATTCTGCCCTAGGACTTAGATGATTTTCATTTAGAATAGTTATGACATCTCATAATGGTAGCCGAATTCCTTTGAAAGTCACAAAGCTAATGCCCCTTCTGACTACCAGCGTTTTTTTTAGCGAGTTAGTTTTCTACGGTATAGGGTTGCTAACCCCATACCCAACCCTTCTCCTTTATCCAGGCTTTGGAACGGCAGTAGCCGCCGGAGGGCCTCCAGGTGGAGTTTTCTGACAACTAGAGTAATCATTATTAATTTAACTACCAAGAATGTTCGCACAAATTTAAATCGTTACATTTATATAAATTTTAGATATGAATTATTTCTAATAATTCATTTTGTTATTCTGTATATGAACACTACCTCTTTCTTAATTTAATGTTAAATAGATGAACTCATTTTACATTAGATACAACTCTATAAAACATACTGTCTGTTACGAAGGCAGGCAATGAATACACCAATCAGAAATAAGTAATATGCGACATTTTGATTGGTTATCAATGAATATAATGAAGTAAATATGGAAGAAGTTTTGATCTGGATTTTTTGAGTACTTGTTATGTTGTTATTGATCTAAATATTGCTGATCAATTATTTTTTGTTTTTGTTTTGATTTTATCTTTTCATGATGTACATTATATGACCCTATGTTTCCGCTTACTAGGTGCATACTATACATTGTTGAGTTGTTCTTATCGAGTTGGAATTTACTGTCATTAACTATGAATACCTGTGTTTATTCTCTACTGTAATCTCTAGATTTTTTCTTAACTCTTGTGTTTTATGCATTTTTATCAGTTCCAAAAATGTTACTTAAAATATCACTTTGGAAATATTGACAGTTGTTGATATGAAATGGTAAGTACTTATATTGACTTATTCACCTCGAAGAACAGAGTTTTTGATGTAAGATTTTCACTGTAATTGTGACAGTTGTGATTATCTTATTTGATCACTTGATCTTAGCGAGAAATAGTAAAGAAAGTTGGGTTTAAATAAGCAAATTTTGATTTATGTCATGTTTCAATGTGATTATTGGTAACTGTATCGATCAAGGACTTTTTGTTTTGATCAATACTTCTTCAGTGAAGTGAGCCACAAAGATTATCAGTGTTTTAAAAAAAAATTATTTGATTACTATCCTGGGTTTGGATCTCACGGGGCAAGAACGTGGATGCACATTGCTGAAGAGTCCCGCACCAGGATGAGACGGCCGCCCAGTGCTTCCATGTTTTCTATGGTGGTCTAACTTCAATTGACTCATGAATCATATAGTTTTCAATTATTCGATTACTATCCAAAGTTATCATTGTTAAGATTGAAAGTGTTGTTACCATAGTTTAACTTGTTAATTTCGGATTAATTAACCATTTGTTATAATGTTAATTTTGACTGAGTAGAAGAATACATTATAGATGTTAGGTAGTCTAGTATAAGCTACTTCTTCAGAGGACAAGAATACAATGTACTATTTCTGTTGTTCTACCAGACTGCTCATAATTCATAAGGTTTAGGTTATAATTGATCTATTTTGCCTGGATAATTTTGTTATTGGGATTTATTTAATGTATCTGTATTAAATAATAATCACAACTATTATTAACAATCTAAATAAAGAAGTTAAGTTAGGAATGATGTTTTGAAACGCCAACAATTTGTCTTATTCTCTATGTCAATGCTTTGACATTGTGTATTATTTGAAGTATTATTATTATGTTCCAAATTGTTTGCACCTTACATAATGACCAAATCTGTTCTAACATCGTTCACCTTCCCTTTTTAGCAGCTTGCTCACTTTTTACCTTGAACTAATATACAATTTCTTTTTGATTGTTCTGATTATGTTTTTCTTTCCAATTTATCTTATCACTGATAGGATACTTATTTTCAAAACTATATCAGTATTCCTCCTTTCTATGATATTTTTGCTCAATTTTCAAGATCAAAATTCTCATTTTGTCTAATTGAAAGGTAATATGTTTGAGAAATTATTGTCAGTTAGTTTTTATACCTACTGCAAAGTATATACAAGACATATCCGGCAATTCGCGTTTCTAAAGCTTTAGAAAATAAAATATACATCATTTGAAACGAAATCTAGATTTGGAGGTTCTCGAGCATCTTCAAACATTTAACATTACTGAATTCTAACCTAAGATAACACTGAACGAAGTGTATGCTTTACTAACATTTGATACAAAGAACTGAGAATACAAAGAGAGGAAATGAAATGAAACTTTATTTTTGAACATCCTTTAACCAAGTAAAGCCTAAATTCTCTTATAGATAATGTGTGATCATGTCACAATTAAGCTACTCTGCTACGCTTCCTAACCTGAATAAATAATATGTAAGATATGCTTTTTAAGCTTTTATTACAATTTGTTTGAGTTGGGTATATGTTCTTATATTACAACCGACAAATTTATAACCTACTAATTCTTGTGAGTTGATTTTCGCAAAGTCGATTTAACAGTGCTTAAAGGTCGTTCATGAATTATAGTCTCGCCGCGATCTCAAGTTGCCGAACGGATGATACCATCGAATGCAAAATCCGATCAAGATTCGCGATAGCAACTCGTGGTTTTGATTCTTGTCTCCAGGGTTCTCAATCTGATTAAAATATGAAGACAGATAGGTTTCGATATGTTGTATTTGTACGAACTAATGATTTTTTACTTGATGTGTAAATACAATGCGTTTATTCTTTGCTCATCTAGTTGTTCCTGCTGTAAGTCGCGCTATTTTGTGAATTTCTAGTTAGTACACTAATTCAAAAACTTATCAGCATATTGGCATCATGTTTGAGTAAAATCTTGGACAGTTGGATATAAATTCAAGTGGGAACAACTTCGAAGACCATATGAATCGGTTCGGAATCTGATGCACGACTAGAAAAAATATTAACGACGATAAATTCACAGTTTATTTTCTGACGTTCGTCGGTAAAGAACCTCATAATCTTCTAAAGAATTAGACACTGTGGTGAACCTGAGAAAATCTTCAACATCATACGGAACTCTTACGGCGGACTACACTGCAAGTCGTGCACGAAGTACAGTTGACAGACGCATTACATGTAGCGACCGGTGTCAGACAGGGCTACTGACCCTCCCACTTTCTTTTTTTAGAGTTTAGCTGGATTATGGAGAAATTCAAATCCTAAAGGAACCAAAAATGGAAAGGTTTGCCGAAGGTAGAGTTCGATAGAGAATCCTGGTGTAGCGCCCTATTCTCCCCCACAATTGGTATCAGGCATGTGTAACTGACATTAGTCTTGATACTTTTGATCACTCTATATGTATTTCAGAAAGTGTATTCGAGACCTTGGTACTCTTATTTTGAAAGTTGCTGAGTATTTTTAAGGTAGTCTTATTTGAAATCTCTGTGGCAACAGTGTATGGTCTTAATAGCGTTGTTATGTCAAGCGTCAGAGCAGTGTTTTCATTAATCAAGTGAATCATCTCAACCGATGATTAATTTCTGTGAAAGTAAGAGACTAATGTAGGGAAAAAACCTGGCGTATGAAGCGACACTTTGGTTAAATTTCGGTTTTAATCTCCAACCTAGGTGCAATCAAGTAATAATCCTGACGCGCATTAAATCTCTAAAGTATAAAATGGACTTTTGATTTTTAAGTGAACGTAATCCAACAAAACTAGTAGAGCCCGTACTTACGTTCTCTATATGGTGACTCGTAAGATTTGGTTCAATATATTGCTAGTCTGGATAGCTTTGCAGATGGTTATGAGATCAAACATCTCATAGTCAACGTTGGGGCAGCTTCTGTCAGTCTAGGCGATATTTTGTTAATCCTTAATGTTCGTCTGGCCGTAACAATCCGGGTTTACAATGTATGTAAAAGAGTAGTTCGTCCGTATGCTAGACACTGCCGACAGAGTGTTTTTAATGAATCACGGTAAACCATAACTGCTGTCTCCAGACGAGCACTAATATTTAGTGCGACACTTTTTCATGTTTGATATGTGCATATATCATGAAATTTTTACACCCTAAAGCATGGTTTATATCACAAAATCCTATGTACATTATGTTTCAGCACATATTGTCTTTTGTCGTTGCTGTCCAATAAAATAATTTGTCGAGTAACTTAAGGAAAAATATTTTTTCGATGGCAGCCACGAATTTGCATAATCATAACCACGGATGTAGGCTTGATATCGCAGACTTATGTAAACCTACTTGAACTGAGTGGATCTCGTTAGTTACACTTATCCGGCATTTCCTAATGTACAGCATATAACTTTGGTAAGATTTTACAAGCTACGGACTTATTGAGGCAGATTTCAGACACCTTGTATTTTGGTTTAGATCATTGTTCAGGTATGGAATCGGTGCTTTTGACCTAGAGCTAAACCAAACTTTCATCTGAACTGACCGAACCTTTGGGATAATTATCTGAATTTAATGGAGAAATGCGTCTTCCCTACATGATGATAATAGTGGATGGTCTTATCACGATACAAAATATAATCAATCATAAACATGGGATTGTCAACTACTGCAGGACGTGTGGACGACATGACCTCTGGAAAATCCACTATATTGAAACCAAGTTGTGACTTCGAACAACAACATATGTATACTCCAGTAGATTACGAGTCAATATTCCTGCGATATTTTTGCCAACTGGTGACTTCTTTGTAACCAAAGTGTTAGAGATTTTATGCTCGAATTGCAGAAATATGCAGTCGAGTGGAACTCAGGTAGATAACTTCAGGTCCAGCTGCGTGAAGGAATAATTGAAGGGATTGACACACCAAATATGGAAAGAAAGCTTATACAAATTCTGTAGTGTTACTTTAAATATGCTAGATTTGTATGCATAAACTATGAGGATTCGCATGAAACTTAATTTCAGGATATTAAGAATTCTACTACATCAGTTACTTACTCACTTACACCTGTCAATCCCAATGGAACATAGGTCACCAACCAGTTGGGTGCTTTCCTCAATGTGTGTCCTATCCACTTCCAGCGCTTCTTCTCGATTTCTTACTCCACTGCGATCTGGTTTGTTCTCCCCAACAGTAGGTTATTGCTAATAGTGTCCAGTCGACGGATCCGAAATATTTTGCGTAGACAACCGTTAATAAACACCTGTATTTTCTGGATGATGGCTTTTGTAGTTCTCCAGGTTTCTGCCCCATACAGTAGAACTGTCTTGATATTTGTATTGAAAATCCTGACCTTGGTGTTGGTTGACAGTTGCTTTGAGTACCAGATGTTCCTCAGTTATAAATACGCTGCTCTTGCTTTGCCGATCCGCGCCTTCACATCTGCATCAGATCCACCCTGTTCATCAATGATGCTGCCCAAATATGTAAAGGCTCTTACATCTTCCAAATATTCTCCGTCAATTGTGTTGTATCGAAGAATCCTGCTTTTCCCTTTGTGTAAATTGAGACCTACTGCTGCTTAGGCTGCTGCCACACTGATCGTTTTTTCCTGCATTTGTTGTTGCGTTTGAGATGGAAGGGCCAGATCATCAGTTAGTTGTCCTAATTCGATTCAACCTCAAGGTCATATGAACAGGCGTTTGACTAGCGACGATCCTCGGTCTCGCGAAAACATGAGAAACAACTTAGGGACTGCAAGCCAGAAACTAGTGTTGAGAACGAGTCCGAAGAATGTTTGTCATGTGGCGAAGTCCGCTCATGTAACTCATATGACTTTCATCGCAATATATAATTCAATTATGGTACTTAACAACACGATAACTCTGAAGAATTGCACTCAACATTTAACACATAGGAAAAATGGTAAACTCAGAGGATTTGATCTGTATGACATGGCTCGATATGCAGCTATGGTCACTCATTTAATCTGTATTCCATATGAAATATATCGCTCTCTACCCAGGCCAAATATATTCTTCAGAAGTCTTTAGCAGTAGGCGCTGGCTGTCCTGATTGAAAGAGTAGGTACGTGCAATAATTTGAATTCCGCGTAAAGTCTGAAGGATTAGGTAGCCACATCATGACAGTGCTACGGTTGCTGAATAAGTACATTTTTCTAGCACAACAGGTTACTGTTAGAATACCGACCCAGGTCGTTACCCAGGAGATGACCCATGTTATTTCACTCATTTTTATTTCCTGAGGTCATCCGATATGACTTTTCAAACGAAACCATATAATGATGGGACTGATGTTATACAATTTGATGGAATAACTAGATGGTATCTTAGTTTTAATCATTGGATTTAACTTTCTTCTATGATAGTGTCTTTGAAATGAATAGAAAAGTAATATTTTCCGTTAAGTAAACGATTTAATGTATAACTACATAGTTTCTGGGGCGATGGTGCATTACTGTTTGACCTTTTGGTTTCAAAGTTCAGATTTTCGGTAGTATTATTTTTTGATGTGTCAATACAAACGGCAGATATGACGTTCGTACCTGAGCATGATCCATTTCTACACAAAACATTATCCACAAATAATTCTACCCCAATTGCCGCACCAAGAACATCACGCTATTAACGAATAATTGTTTTAGGGAACGGGTAGGAGTCGGATTTTGCTTCTTGAATATGCATGAACACTCACTTAAAATACTCAGGTTTGTAGAAGTTTCGTTTCCATGGATCACTATGGGACACTGTCACTTGACTCAGAATCTTAAAGTTCATTTTCCTTAATCAACAAACTCTAAGTGCATATTTCAAACAAACTATTTGGGGAGACAACAAAATAAATAACACAGAATATAAACTGAATAAATCACTGAAGCTGCTCATATTTATCGTTGTACACTCATTAAGGACAATTATTGATTTGTTCTGACTAATAATAGTAGCTGTAAATGGGCGATTCTAACCCTCTCAAACAATGGAAGAAATAACTTCGATAGTTTGCTTCAAAAATTGGAAAATCCGAGCATTCAGGTTAACTTATGTGTCGTATAACCCGGGCTTTACGACAACATATGCATTAAAGTCTTCAAAAATAAAGTCCACACATGCATGCAGGACGTATTTTTCGATAGGTCGCAGTTGAGAAAATACGAGACATATTACTTTGCAGGATAGGAACTCACATGGGTAGCAGTGACACACTATCCGACAAACTATTTATTATGACATTATTGATTATAACAGTGGAAAGACATCGTCAATCGTTGCCCTCAAATTCAGTGAAATGTTTGCTCTATTCTGGCGAAATAATTGGATTACTGCTTGCGAGCCTGTGGAATGCATTTTAAGACAGAATTACAGTCTGAGGGGAATACTGGATGTATCTTAACGACGTTTAGACTAACAAATGCATCAAAAACATTAGCTCTGAATTAAAAAACATTGCACAGTTTCATTTATTTCGGCACTGCTGTAAATAATGAAAAACATTGCGCTAACCATAGTGTAGACTTGTGTAGAGGAAGTAATACACTGACACATTCAGTCGTGGGCCATTTCAAAGCACTCTCCAGCAACAATACAATTTCATCTGCGGTCTATTATCGTACAGACTTTATTCTCAAAATCAATTACATTGTTTATCATACTATTATGTGTATATAGCCTTAAGCTGGATATTAGACGAAAGGTTCTACAGACGTCTTTCTTTTCTGGGGAAACTTGGATAGTACTAATCATTTACTGTTAGAGATTCGGTTCATCGCATCTGTACACAAATAATGCTACCGATGAGAGGTACTGGCACAAGCACCTCGTGCCACTTGTATTAATCTAGCCGTAGAAAAAGACTGTCATACTACTGTTTGTGATGAATCGTTTGCTACTTTTCGTCGAAATTCCTAGACCACTGAAAATGAGGTATTGTTGGAATTCTTTTCGAAGATGTAGGCAACCCGACCCACTGATAAGTTTTCTCTACCTAATTGCTTGTCCGTTAGGGATGAGATTTTTGGTCATCATACTTTACCTCTGAGGATATTGTCCTCTCATTTCAATTTCAGAAGACATCCACTGATAAGTCACTGAAACTACGTTCAAATTTTGTAATTCTCTAGAATTACTGCGGTGAAAAGGATTGACCAGCCCCCTTGATTATTAAGTGTGTTTCGGATTCTTTTCATTCAGTTAAAAGGATTGCCTGTAATTCAATGTACACTAATTTTCTAAATTTAGATTGGATATCGTAAGAATATTGCCCTAAAGAATCTCGCGAGAAGTTCTTCCGCGGAAGAAACATAATTGTCCAAGGTATACCGGAAAATGCAGACCCTACTCAATCAAATTCTGACATCAGGGAATGGAAATTCATCAAACAGTCCTTGAGGCTCAAACACATACTGACTCAGCATGTGACGAGACTAGCCAAGAAGGACGGTGATTTTAGACCCCGTCTAATGAAGATAACCTTCCCATCTTCCCACATGGCGGCTGCAGTTCTGGAAGCATTTCGTGCTAATAGACGTCGATTGCCACCTGGAATCCACATGCACCCGGATAGGCCATACGAAGTCAGGACCAAGAACAAAGGCAAGTTGGAGCTGACCATTCCACTTGTGGACTGTCTAAACGATAAA
The DNA here is from genome assembly GCA_944470365.2 of Schistosoma intercalatum. Classification (NCBI taxonomy): domain Eukaryota; kingdom Metazoa; phylum Platyhelminthes; class Trematoda; order Strigeidida; family Schistosomatidae; genus Schistosoma; species Schistosoma intercalatum. Next base: position 3,282,005 of record OX103728.1, on the reverse strand, counting down.
AAAAACGTGTAAAGGACAGGGCCTACCACCTCGGCAAACCTCATATAAGTGGGCTACCTGTCCATTCACATAAGGTTCAAACAGAAAAACAGGACGAAGCTCATGCGTTCCAAATTGAAAGCATAAACTGCTTATATACGAACGCCGCGAGTTTACCAAACAAACTGGATGAACTACGTGAACTTAGCAACGCTAACAAGGCCCATCTGATAGGAATATCTGAAACCTGGATATCTTCTCAGTTCTCGGATCAAGAGTTAGCATTACCTGGGATGACTTTGTTCCGCAACGACAGAAAAATAGGAATTGGGGGCGGAGTAGCCATATACATAAGCTCTTGCTTGGAGGTGCACCAGGTTCACAACCTCGAGTTTAACAATCTTGAGGAATCCATATGGTGCTCTGTAAGGTTGTCTAGTACTTCCAGGTGTGTAGTCGGAGTCATTTACAGGAAGCCAACTGCCGACACCGAGTACGATAGTCGTATGCTGGAAGGACTATCCCGCTCTATCCGTCTCGGTTTCACACACATCCTGATTCTAGGGGACTTTAATCTCCCTAGAGTCAACTTCGCGGAACACACGTACACTGGAGGCGACAACTCAATTGAAGCTCGGTTCTTCAACCTCATCGATGACTTGGGCTTATATGAAAATGTGAGGTCGGCAACTCGTTGGAGAAACAGCCAGACACCAGACTGTGTATTCACAAACGAAGAATTCCTAGTTGACAACCTCTCAATCCTGGATCCTTTGGGAAAGAGCGATCATGCCGTCATAGCCTTCAGTTTTGTCATCAAAACTAAGCTAAGGTATCCCAACAATAATTTGCGTTGGAATTTTAAACGGCTGAATGTGCCAGCTCTACATGACAATCTACAACAGGTGGTTTGGGATGTTCACCCTCAAATCGATGTGGATGGTCATTGGGACTTCTTGCTGCACACGCTCTTATGTGCTACAGACCATTCAGTTCCTCAAACGGTTCCCAAAAGCTTCAAGCCACCTACAGTAATCAAGAACCGTACCCTTCGCCTCCTAAGCCGCAAACGGCACTGTTGGGCGGATTACAAACGAACTAATAACGATGGAGCGTATAGGCAATACAAACATATCAGGAACACATGCACGAAGGCTATAAGAGAAGACAGGCTTCAGTACCAAACAAAGCTTATGGACAAATTCGCCTCTAACCCTAGAAGCCTATTCCGTTATGCAGCCTCTCTTCGTCAAGCCAAAACAGGAGTTTCTCAACTGCTAGGTCCTAACGGCCCGACCAACAACGATGGCGACGCCGCTAACCTTCTGGCGGCCCATTACTCTCAAACATTTCAACCGGCTGATATCAACTTTATTGACGACAGTTTCATCTGCAATTCCACAGGACTTTCTGAAGTGGACCTAAGCGCTGACTTGGTGTTCCGGAAACTGCAGCACTTAAGACTTGACACTTCTCCTGGCCCGGATATGGTTCATCCTGCCATACTGAGGGAGGCAGCCTCAATCCTGGCAACGCCGCTTAGCGTGATGTTTTCACACTCGCTTAGCCGAGGCAAACTACCGGAAAATTGGAAGTTGGCTCACATCACACCAATTTTCAAAGGTGGTCGACGCAATGAACCTTCAAGTTAACGGCCGGTAGCTCTTCTGTCGTTACCTTCAAAACTCATGGAGTCCCTGATATGCGACGGTTTAAATGACTACCTACTGTCCTTAAATTTCTTCTCACCCCAACAGCATGGTTTCAGGAAGGGTTACTCTTGTATAACCAACCTGCTGACTGCGGTGGACAGATGGACAAGCATCCTCGATCGCAAGGGAAAGGTTGATGTCATTTACCTTGATTTCTCAAAAGCTTTTGATAAGGTTAACCACTTGTGTCTTATCAACAAGCTCAAACGAGTAGGTATCAAACCACCTCTAATCGACTGGCTTAATTCATACCTAAAAAATCGACACTTTAAGGTTAGGGTTAATTTCACTTTATCTCAAGCTATGGAATGTCCTAGTGGGGTCCCCCAGGGCTCAGTACTAGGGCCTCTTCTCTTCTTGATCTACATAAATGATCTTCCTCAACAGGTAACGTCAGACTTATTACTTTTTGCCGACGACGTGAAACTTTGGAGAGAGATACGCAACCAAGACGATATACAGGCACTTCAAGAGGATCTGACTCGACTTCAAAGTTGGGCAGACGATAACGGACTTACCTTTAACACTTCAAAGTGTAAAGTAATCCATCTGCGACATGTCGCAAACTACAGTTACAACTTAGGAAACTCCTCTCTAGTAGTATCCCAAGTCGAAAATGATTTAGGAGTCCTGGTGCCCCATGACTTAAAGTCTTACGCTAACTGTGACAAAAATGCCTTCCGAGCAAACCTTGCACTGGTAACGTTGAGGCGCATTTTTGGCCAGTTTGACGGAAGAACTTTCTATACAATCTTCAACAGTTTTATCCGTCCCCATTTAGAGTACGGAAACATAGTACTCCCCCCTCACTCCAAAAGGATAAGGTCACTTTGGAGCGTATCCAACGGCGAGCCACGAAATCAGTTCGAGGACTCAAATCTAAGCCTTACGAAGAACGCCTCCGTTCACTAGACCTTTACCCACTAGAATATAGGCGTCTTAGAGGTGATTTATTAATGGCTTATAGTATTCTTAACACTTCTGGACATCCTCTTAAACACCTACTTAAGCTTAGTTCGAACAATAACCTAAGGGGTAACACCCAGAAACTGGAAACACAACATAGCAAGACGGAATGTAGACACAACTTCTACTCCTTAAGAGTTGTCAAAAGCTGGAACTCGCTGCCGGCCGAGCTAGTCCAAGCGACTTCTCAGGAGTCCTTCAAGAGGCAACTTGACCTATTCTTAAGGACCAAGGGCAGCATCGCACTATGATTTACCAATTTCTTTTCCTCTTTTATTGTTAACATACCTAGGTTCCTGCCTGGAGGATTTCGTGATCCCCTGCTACTAGACACGGAAGCCTGTTAAGCGAAAGCTTCTTCTATTCCGTCCACAACCATTTGAACCATTTGAATTGCATAGCGGAATTTCAAACAGGTGATGCTTGAAGCTTTTAGGTTTGTCTTGGATTGTAGTTGGTTTTAAGTAGCCTATGTTGTTTAGTAGGTCGTTGAAACACTATAATTGTATCACAAAATTTGTGGTCATCAATATTTTTATGTTTCACCTGCAATACAAAGCAACTAATGGTCCCTTCGCATGTGACAAACATGAAGTTGGTTGTATTGTTGCATACATACATTGCAAACATTATCTATATGAAACAACAGAGGAGACTGTTTAATCTATACAGCATTTTATTTGTTATATAGTCAACGAATGCTATAATTTTGTACATATAGGTATCTATATATATATATATATATATATATATATATATATATATATATATATATATATATATATATATATATAGCCCTTACTCTAAAGGAAGTGTTTATGTTGATATCTGTAGTGACTGTGTACGCATGGCGATGTTCGAGCATTTTTAGAGGGAGAGCTGACTCACCACCCGCGATCTTACCAGGGCATTTCGAGGACTCGTCTAAGTAAATCTGCATTTTGTCTGCTGTTTTTATAGAAACATCGCTGTTATGAATCTTTTTCCATGTTCAGATTCTTCAGTCAGTTTGCGTTATCAGGTTGTCTTAAAGAATTATTTCGTCGGCACCACACTTGTAGGTGCGTATCATGTTATCCATTTTCCATGAACGAAATGGTTTGTGGTACAAATTAAATCAATAACTCACTGATTCGCTGTATTCATCAGGGAAGTTTATGTGATTACTGTAGCGATAAAAAGTATTTCCTGGGATAAGGCAACATCCTCTTAAATCTAAAAAAGGTGTGAAGGCGTTGACTTGTAATTATATGCCGTGAAAATTATTCATAAACCTTAGTTGATTCTCAGAATCATGTAACTTGACTCTAAAAGTCGAAATCAGTGCTACAGGTGCGTTCTGCAGTTAGCTTACTCTCTGTTAGTGAGGCAAATTACTTCTATAGACGGTCACTGAAGTCCTTCGCTGAAGCTCTTATGATAACATGCAATCCAAACACTCGCTTCTTTTTATCGATAATGGGAACTCAAATTTGCTTATACCAAAAAAGGGATTTATTCCATCTTGAGAAAATGCTATTCTGTTTACTGTATGTTAATTAGTAAATGTTGAAAAAATCTCATTCGATTAAGTGTGAAATTATTTAAATCTCTAAACATCTTCGTCCCGTCTCAATGCTTTGAGTATGACGTCTTAATTCCCTTATTATTTAACCTCTGTTACTTTGATATCAATGAAGGTTTAAATGTCAGATCCAAAGTTTTAAGATCTTGTGTTAAATTGAAACTTTCTATATATGCACTACAGGATTGGTAGAAAATTGTTTCCAAGTCTTCCCTTGTGTTAAACGTTTTGTAGTATGGGCTTTTGACTGTTACCCACATAATGTTTGCCTCTTCATAAAACATCAAGTACTTTGCTCAGTTCATAGTTATATTCTGTGGCAGTGCAATTCGTAGCAACCTGTTGCCAACAAATCGGGAGGTAAGACCATTTAGTTGGGCTTTCGTACTCGCTTTTAAACAACAGTATGTGTGACTGCTCTTTGTTTTCACAGTAACTGAAGCCACTATTTTAATGAATACAACTAGAAATATTGTGTATACATATTTTCTTGAAAGTCATTTCTAGTGAGATATGTATTATATTTTCACACAAACCTGCCTTTGCATATTTATTATATCAAATGTCTCTTAATGTTCATGTAGTAATAGTAGGATCCAAATCTTTCAAATATGCACAACCAAGTAAAATTATAAACTTACATGCTAGATTATGAGCCGCCTTGTTGAGGTTTTATAAGAGTCAGGTTTGTTCAAGCTAGTATTTTAATTATTTTTCATCGCCTTTACCAAGTAAATATTCATGTATTTGATTTTGAACCACATTTTAGGTATGAGGGGTAGTCATGTAACCAGGCTACATAAACCGCAGTAGATATAGTGATGGAATGACTCAGTTATTTAGTCAAATACGTGAGAGTATCTAGAAAGAGCCAGTAATTTTTAGGTAAAACTTACGCATTCAAACCCGATTGACGGATTGTGAAATATTTAACTAAGAGACAATTAGTAAGTCGAATGGTGACATTTTTGGGAGGATTAGATTTTCAGGGTTAATTTACAGAAAGTATTACTGTAACATTTAGTACTAAATGTGAATGAATTTTAAAAGGTATGATTTATGTTCCACCCTTAAATTTGATATCACTATATTCTCGCGTAAAAACTGCAATGTGTTGACTATCATAAATGATCAGATTTTATTTATTTAAACAATTACCTAGCATTTGAAATAAAATATTCTTCCTAACAGATTGTAAAAATGTTACGACTGGCACTATTGCAAATGTTCGTGGGCGCAGATAAGACTGCCAATATAAAACGTGCTTCTGAATTAATTAATCGAGCTGTATCTGAGCATTCACCTCACCTTGTATGCCTTCCGGAATGCTTTACCTCCCCTATTGGTGCAAAATATTTTGGACCCTATGCAGAAACTGTTCCAAACGGTCCGTCATGCCAAATGCTATCAGATGCTGCTAAGTTAGTTTAACTATGATTGCATTCTTCCACAATGAAGATTTCAGTTAAAGTTATTTCATTTCTTTTTTGTTGTTGGTTGGTTTTCATTGGCATGTGCGTTCTTTCACTGTTGTGCTTGCCATTTAGACTGCATAATTCTGTGCATTAACAGTGTTTCTGTAAGATCGAGATTATTGCAGTACTTAACTTTATATTTGTAAAAAACCATAAAATCGTAGTTCATTTGTATGTGTTGTAAAGGTGTAAGTCAATCATACATTTGAATATCGTTGTCAAAAATGTCTGTAAGCTGGAGGCTACAAAACGTGACACCGTAAATAACACAGAGATACAATGACAGTTTACTGTTTGTCCTTAACATTTAATAACAGATAGGTTTTGAAATAAATACTTGTTCAATCATTTACAGATCTCATAAAATATGGCTTGTCGGTGGTTCTATCCCTGAACGTGGACCTGATGGCAAGTTGTATAACTGTTGTGCAACATATAATCCAGATGGTGAACTAGTTGGCTTATATCGTAAATTACACTTGTTCGATATTGATATACCAGGTAATCTAAAGAAACTGTCGAACTTTTTTCAATAAAACATAATTGTTCTCTAGTATTAAGTTTCCATTTTCTCTTCTAAACTAACAGTCGATACAAATCTAATAAATGACAAGTTTATCCAATGGTAAAATCACTAACTTATAGGTAAACGTAATCAGGTCAACCATGTAACAGTATGATTTGTAATAAGGTTAGACGCATAGTATTAGGCAATGATGGTAAATCATTTGACGAGGTTGTGAATCTTTATCGACTGAGGTGCTTGAGCCACGTCCTACGTGTAACTGAACACCAATTACAATGACGTGCAACGCTGACTAGTGTTGGGGATGTTTGGAAGAAAGTTAGGGGCGGCCAAACCAAAATGTGGCATCAGTCCTTGAAGTCACTAACATCTAGTCTGAGCCATGTTGGTAGATGCAGACTACTTGGTTGGGGTCCGAGTGACTATCGTAACCAATGGTTGGAGACTCTTGGTGACATGGCTCAGAATTGATCACAATGGCGTAGGTGTATACACTCTCTATCTTCCCTTAAACTAAAAGATTAAAATCGCTTCATATCTTTCTTTTTACTAACTAATTCTTTCTTTCTGTACTATATCTTTATATCCAATCTTTATTTTATATATTACCACTATTGAAGTAATTCTATAAATTTGGTGTTCATCTTATTGTGCTAATGAGGTGTGACAATTTGAACCGATGCATATATGTGCCTGGTCCTACGTCGTAGCTGACTGACTGTCTGACTGAGTCAATCAAAACTACAGACGTTATCCTAATGGTTTTAAATTATTATCTCATATTCAAATGATGAAATTATTTATTATCTGGGATTGTAGTCAGCATGACTTTCAAAATGTAATCAGTTTCATGTCACACTAAATTTCAGTTTTCAATGCTAGCATCTGGTATAAATCTGATGAGAATATGTGTTGTGTGTAATCTCGTGTTATGGTGACATAATTTTTATGTCGTAATCTGTTGGATGTTGTATTGTAAGCTTTTGGATATAAGACTATGTGAAACCTGGAAGCACTAGACGGCTGTTTTGTCCTATCATGGGACTCCTAAGCAATGCACATCCACGACCTGACCGAGGATTAAATACTTCGTTCTTGTACGTGAACTCTAGACCTCTAGACCACTGAGCCTGCATCCAATAGTGTAGTGGTCTAGTTTAGATCAATTCATGATTTAAACTATGAAAATCCTACAATCTCCACAATTCTACACCCATACTAATTGAAATTTATTAAAAATTGGATTAGTCGATGTTAATGAATCAATGTGAAAAACTTGACTTGAAATATTGTTTTCGATAGTAAGTGAATTGGCATCTCCCTTCTCACTTACATCAAGTTGTATCTAGTTACATGTAGTTTGTTTATTGATAAATTGTTATAGTTAGATTTCACTACCGAGGTTTAATTGGGTAATTTAAATAAATTAAGCATTGGGTAGATTGTTACTAATAAAAAATAATATATTTGTAATATCCCAATAGGTAGAAAAGTTGGATTTTTAGATTTTCCGACGTTTCGTAACTCGTTGTAGGCCACATCTTCAGAGAATAATTAAACATATCAAATTAACCCAAGTTTAAATAGTACAAAGGAATTAAGCAAGAATATTTAGTGCGATGGATCAAAAAACAAGTTTGACCAAGTCAATGTCATGTCATTTCGGTCAATATGTTTTATGTGAAACATGTTTGTATGTGCGTGTATTGATGGATGAAAAATGTGAAATGATGAGACAGGATTTGTATGAGAATAGAATCAGACGTGGTAGCTCAGATAAATGGTCCATGTCGGATGCATACTGATACCTTTTCTATTGAGGGCAGTTAAGCAATATATGGAGAGCTTTAGCTATCCATCTTTCTTTGTAGTTTGAAAAGAAGTTTTGTATTATTTCGATATTTTTAATATCAACTTGATGACTCTAATGGTCTAAGAATTGTTCATTATTTCACAGACAGGAATCTAAGCAACCATGAAATCATAGAACACCACTTAGTACTCTTGAAATTGCTCTGATTATAAAACCAACTACCGGGAAATAGAGTCTCATTTAATACGTCAAAAAACAACGCATATTTTGACTAAAAAAACACCTTACACCTAACAGTCGAAAAGAAGAACTGAGAGCTCTACACTTTAACACAACAGTAGTCATGAATAAAAAGTATTATGATACTGAAGCTTTTGAACATCTTTCCACAGAACCATATCAAAAGATTGATCTAAAATATCTTCAAACGGTTAAAAATAAAGTCAAATCAGAGACAATTCAACTTTTGAAAGAACTAAAATCAATCTGTTTATGGTTTAATTTATACCCCAAATCATGCACTGTACCACGTTTTTATGGTTTACCTAAAATTCATAAATCAGACATCTCATTAAAATCTATAGTAGACTTTACAAACACTCCAACATATTCATTATCTAGATATCTAAGTAGTATGTTAAAGCCACTTCAACACAACTTACATAATTCTCGTAAAGAATGAAATTATGGTAAACTATAAGGTGGATCATCATACACTAGTATTCCTATTCATAGATGCTTAGATTTTATTATTGGTTTACTAGAGAGAGATAGAGAGTGATGATACTTTTTCTGACAGATATCCTTTAAGCATCATTCCGATCATGAAATCCCTAAAACTGTGCTTAAATTCAACCTTGTTTACTGTTAAGGGAACATTATCCAACCAAAAAAATGGAATAGCAATTGGATCACCAGTTTCCTTGACTGTAGCCAAACTGTTTATGTCACATTTAGAATCAAATATTTTCGTCGATGACATTTATTTCTATTTGTTTATTTGAGTGCATAAATATTGGTACAAAAGGGCATTGAATAGATATGCGCCACACAAATCACTTGATTTGTGTGTAGGCTTTGATATCGCCCGGTTGCCCAGACCGAATCTAAACTATGAATTTGTCTCAGATATGTAGTTGATACCTTTGTTGTCATGAAATAGACTCATATAAGATCTTTTTCAAAATTGATCAATACACAGCCACAAAACATAAAAAAAATTAAAAATCCAATTTTTCTACCCATTAGGATGTTACAACTTTATATATTTGTTGATCAACATTGTTATAATTAGATTCGAGATAGCAATTCATATGTACGTCATTCTAAAGATCTATGTTCCCCTTTACACGTTACTTCGTAGTTCGTTACTAGGCTATGAAACAAGATCCATTCAAAATCAAACATTAACCAACAGTCAAATCAGTTGGTGCCGCTAACGGAATTATCTGTAATCTTCTTACGTTATATTATGGCTAATAACCGAGTAAACCCATTTACTCTCATTTGTAGATTAGTTTCGCTAACTTTACGTCACTATTTTCATCGATTCACTATGTATTTTATTCTCAGTTAACAGTTTTAACCGATTCAGAAATATCAGTATTGTCTTCATTATATTTGATCAACAATTCGGTTTTTAAAAGGCGCTCTTGTTATACATAAAAAAACTTTATAGTAAATTTACTTTCTTTTTCTTCTTGTACTATGGCTCTGTGGTTAGATTGTTGGAATTTTTTGCCAACAGCTCGTAGGTTCGAACTCTCGTCCATCTATTCCTTTTTAGGTAACAGCGTAATATCACTTACCCTGATACACGTAGAATCGGGCTCAAATCTGTACTTTACAGATGAATTAATAATGATATCAAGTCTAATAACACTTAATTTTCATTTTGTTCTGGCTGGTTACACCTGTTACTCCTCGTGAAGGAGCATAGGCCGCCCACCAGCACTCTTCATTCAACTCTGTCTTGGGCATTCCTTTCCAGCTCTTTCCAATTGTTATTCATCCTTTTCATGTCTGCTTCTATTTCCCGATGTAATGTGTTCTTTGGTTTTCCGCTTCCCTTGAGGATTCCAAGTTAGGGCTTATCTCGTGATGCAGTTTGGTGATTTCCGTAATGTATGTCCAATCCACTTCCAACGTTTTTTCCTGATTTCCTTCTCGGCTGGAAGCTGATTTGTTCTCTCCCACAGTAGGCTGTTACTGATGGTATCCGGCCGATGGATGTTGAGTATCTTGCGTAGACAACTATTTATAAATAGTTGTACCTTCTTGATGATGGTACATTTTGTTCACTCATCTATTTTGTTTTATCTTTTCAGTTTCGATATCATTAAATTAAATTTCATTTATCCTTATTGCTTTTTTTGTTTAGGTCAGTTTACATTTAAAGAATCAGCTTCACTTAGTTCTGGTAAAGAGACATTCTCTTTTGAGATACCTTTAAAAAATGCCGAGAATAAAATTTCAGTAATACGAGTTGGAATTGGTATATGTTATGATATTCGTTTTCCGGAATTATCACTTCTTTATGCTAATCAATTAGGATGTCAATTACTTTTATTCCCTGCTGCATTCAATCCTAAAACTGGTAAGTTTATGATATATCTTTCTTTTCTTTTCTCTTTTTTTTATGTGTGTTCTGTAGTAAAATTTACTTGTCAGATGAATTCCAGTCGATATTTTCTATTGGTACTCGAATGTCAAATACGAAATTCATTGTACGAATATTTAACAAGCATAAATATACATATGTACAATTATCTTGCCTTGTGTAGATACTACTACTACTAGAGCAATTAGAAGATAGAAATTTATCTTTATAGCGTTTAGCTAAAATGAATTCTGTTCGAAAATGTAAATGAATGCAATAATATTATGCGATGTAATATAGAATAGATGGAGTGTGGGCTGCAATACAATCAAGGATGTGCGTTTAGTCTTATTCAAGGCACATCAATCGAACTTACCTGTGTCCTAGAGTTTATATTCACTCTGGAACTCAAACCAAGTACCGTCCACATCAAATATAATCGCGTTATCCATTTAGCTTCTAATCTCACATAATCATTTACTTGTTCAACTTTTATATGGTTAATTCATCTTGAAATGGTCTAAATTATCATGTTGCTGAAATATCTTAACAGAAATTTGATCAATCTTGCGTATTGCATTGATATAACAACTATATCAAAACAATCTACATAGGATGCTGCTTATATACTAACCAAGATTTATCAAATTTCAGGCAAAAAGAAACTATCAACAATTGGATAAATCAAACTATTTCAAACTAAATTTATACTCTAGATGTTTTCTAGTTTAACATCTTACAATGTTCTACAAAAATGATAATAACTAAGGCTAACCAAAAAAGGAAAATAAGTTTTGAAGTTTTCAGATTACTATTATAAACAAATGAAATTTCTATCAGATTCACAATGTTTTTCTCTTGGTCTTTGTGTGCTATGTGCTACTTATATCGACATGAATAGTATCTAATGATAATCAAGATTAGAATGTCTGGCCGTAGTAGGTCAAGAAAGAAAAAATGGGAACAGAAAGTAATTGATATGAAAATGCAGGAACAGTCAAGTTTGAGATAATCGATTGACATTTTACAAATTAAGTATTCACTGTATGGTTCTCAGATTTTACTTTCATGTTTTATAATTTTGTCTTCAAATACATTCGATTAGTTGCTATGGCATTATCCACTTAGCTACTGAGTCCTGATAGCCACATTTGATTAGTCGCTATTTGTGTTCTCATTTAGTACATTGATAGTTCTAAACTTTAGTCAGACAATTTAGTTATTTAATATTATGCAGAAAAGAAAAGAGTAATTCTATTCCATTTTTTTCTCATATAGTTGTTACCCTTGATTATGTTTTATCGTAAAGTAAAAACAAACACCATTGTTGAATAGAATGGATTTATTTAATTTGGTGTATTGTAAATTTTACTCATTAATATAAGTATAATCTCTTTATTTATTATTTATTTATTTTAACACATAGATATTGGCACAAGAAGGGACCAAATACATATGCGCCACACAAATCTCATTCGATATGTGTGAGGGCTGTGATACTGCCCGGGTGCCCAAACCGAAGCAGGTGGTTTTCTTAGGGGGCCACTCCCCGAGCCTTCGACCTGAAGGTCTAATCCACAAGGCAATGAAGCATCGTAAGGAGATGCAGTCCCATGGTAGCCGGTGACCAACAATTGGTTCATACGTCATTTTTTCTCTCGGAATCCTAAAGCCCATGTGCACCATTGATTTGGTTTGGAATCCGGTTACAGCGCCGGACATTCGCTTTTCGTCCTCTTATTTTCTCAAACAACACCCCTGCCACGAGAAGGAAGTGAGTAGGACTTCCCTGAGAGAGGTTATATACGCGTGGCCATGCGAGAGCATTTGGAGAGGGAGAGCGGAACTCTCCCGACTCTCGGCCGTAACAGGGCATTTGGGGGCAAGTATAATCTCATCCATGAAATAAACTGTCTCAACTTCATGAAGCATGAATTCGAACAAAGTCTACACCCTCTTCATCCTCATCTGCCATGAATATCAGCTTAACTGTTAAATGCTATGACGTTGTAGCTTCGTTGATATCGATGGACACGTTCGATTGTAAAAACGTTGACATTTTTAAATAAGGGGTGTATAAATAGGTCAGAGAATTTTTTTGTTTTTAAGAAGCTTAGTATTCAAGTAAAACAATAAAAAAGAAAATCGTAATCGACTCAATTTATCAATCGATTAGCAAAATCACATACACAAATATAGAATCAAGAATCAGATCAATAAGAGAATTAATCAAAATAGATGTACCGACAATGACAGAAATAATGGTTAAGAATAACCAATAAAGATCATAGTTGACAGGACAGGTCGTCAGTTATATGTAGAGCAATTTGAATACCTCACTTCTAGCTGAAATTTGTGCTGATGATGTTGTTCAGAAGGAGAAGAACAAAAGCTTCACGGCCAAACTATTCAATTCAAAGGACGAAACTTTACTCAAATTGGGTTCATTGATTATTAGTGACTAGGTAGTGTGACGTTAGTATGCTTATACAAATTAAACATTAAGGATTAATTAATCCCACTGGATTTCATTTCTCGATCCGAATAGTTCTGAATACACTAATGAGGAAACATCATCTCCCTAGATATTATATAGAAATATCTTGTTTAATGTCGATCAGAACAACTCTAACCATTTTAACGTTGAACAAATATGAATGGAGTTGTCAATGCACTGAATTATGACCATATATTACTTGATCGATAAATTTCGATCATCACTAAGAAATAGATAGTACGATATTGATTACTACTTTAATCTAATTACCCAGTTTTATGATTGGTTATTATTATTATTACTATTATTAGTTATTGTACCAATTTTCGGGATTGTAGATGCGCACTGCTGAGGAGTCCCGTACTAGGACGAAACAGCCTTCCAGTGCTTTCAGATTTTTAGTAGTGGTCTTACATTGATCCATTCATGATATCAACCTAAACTCAACATTCTCCACAACTATATAGTGATAATTTTCATATTGATATTTACATTAATAGTGTCAAATTGACTTCGTATGATTTTTCAATACCTTAACTTAGACAAGGAAGTACAGTTTTTATTTGTGTTTATTTATCTACTACGTTTAGTAATAGTTTTGTGTGAAACTTGTGATCTTTTTTCTGGGAAAAAATGTTCTTGTAACTGTGTATATTTTTCACTTCAATAATTAGAAAGTATACTTTATTTTCCATTTGTCACTTCTCCTTCCCCCTCCCTCTCCAAAAAAATCTTAGGATCTTTACATTGGGAATTATTGGGTAGAGCACGTGCTTTAGACACACAATGTTATGTTGGAATGTGTAGTCCAGCTTGTAATCTAGAATTAGATTACATAAGTCATGCTGAATCATTGATCACTTCACCATGGGGTATAGTTATAGCTAAAGGCGGTAAAGAGGTAAGTATTTGATGAATAATACTGATAATAATTCATTGTATTTCACTATTCATTTGAACTTTTCAGATCAATTTTATGAAAGTAAACTATTGATAGATTTATGTAACCTGGTGATGGCATCAAGTTTTGAGGAGTCAGCCACACATAATCAACGTAGAACTTGTGCATCGATTCAAGTTGTCATATCATATTGTATTATCCCAACAAGATGAGATAATCGGGGGGGGGATGTCCGATTCATTCAAAATATTCAGCGTAGACATTATGATTCAGAAATAAAAGAGTATAAGATAGTTTTAAAACTCAAAATTCAAGATGGAAGACAGAGACTGAATTCATTTGTGTGATTGCGATCTATTCTCAGTCATATTATTCGACGTCTCTAACTACTGGTCACAATTATCGTATGGGACTCAACTGGGTGGTCTACATCAATCAACAAGATTTTAGTTTGTGTTCTTCTAGTCTTCTTCCAACCTAATCATACACAGGCAAATATTGCACGTCATAGTTGGCGGTGGTGGTTGGAAGAGCAAACAAAGCCATTATCAGGCAGAAAAAACCGGATGAATGTTATATATCTGTAATTAAATACACAACTTGAGTAATTATCAGTTTGGTTGATACAGTTTTTTTTCAACAAAGGTAAACAGTTGCATACGCTAAACATTTCTTTACTTACCATTACTGTGTAGTATACTAAAGTTGTTGTTAAATATAAGCACATAAAATACACGGTATTAATAGAGATGATCTAATTATAAAGTTATTTAAGTTTTAATGGTTGGGATCATAAATCAATTGAAGCTAGACCACCATTAATAACCTGGAAACACTAGACAGCCGTTTCATCCCATTGTGGGACTCCTCAGCAGTACGTATCTTCGATCCCGCCTTGCGAGATTCGAACCCAGGACATACAACATTCAACTGGCTATGATTCTCTAGAGTCTTGAAGAGCATAATCTTACATGTAATTGTTAGAGACTAGATATTTCAATCATCAATACACTTGAAATTCTAAGCAGTTTAATTATTTGAAATCTAGTTCCCCTGATGAATTCAACTTGAAATGTAGAAGTGTTTAGATGATGATGTAGTAAGAAGACGCAAATATATTAGCTCAATACATTTTGAATAATCTAATCACTCGTATACTTGTCATTTAGTAGTTATGTGTGGAAAACAAAAGGAAATAATGACAATAAAGAAAATAATATGAAAAACAGTCAGTAACTCACCATTCTAGGTTATAAATCAATATTATCAGGGTAGGTTTGCGATGTTGAAAACATACTGTTTCTGTATATATAATGGGGGGGGGGTTGAATGTTAGTATGACCAACGCCTCGATGAACTCTAGACAACTTTTGTACAAAACTACAAAGTCTAAGTTAACACATTAGTCTGATGACCTGTTTCTACTATATGTTTGAATTTATTTATTTCTGTAACCATTTTGATACATATCCAGAGACCCTAACTTACAAGTCACGGTTGCTCATCATGTATGTGTTTGGTCGCACACATGTAAATTGTTAAAAAAAATCCGTGTGATGTGATGCAATCGTTTATATGCCGTTTAGGTTTCCGATGAAACATGGACCTTTGTTTTTCCAATGATAATAACCTTTTCTGCACAGTACATTTTATTAACAACTAACTTGAGCCTATTTAACTCATCTTCGTATGGTGGGATGACGTAGAAAAGCTTTTGTGTGTTACTTTCTCATAATTTACTTTATATAAATATACAAAGATGAATAGTGGCTGGCAGTGGGATCCAGTTTGACGCGAGTTTCGTCCTATTCGGAACTCATCAGCTGGATATACCTGTATCTCACAGTTGATGTTCACTCTGGGACTCGAATTCAGTATCATTCGCTTCAAACGCCATCGCGTTATCTACGTAGGTTCTGAGTCCTGATAGTTACTTACTTGTAGCTATCACAGTCCTAAACATCAATGGGACGATTCAAACAAACAATACCAAGTGAATTTATCATTTAAATAAAGTTTAATTTTTACCGCTCAGTAATCTCACATCATATTCTTCGTTTTTATACTGCCTTCTATGGCACAGTCTCCTTATCTCAGTTCACTTAATTTCAGATTAACTGTTTGTCATCCTTTAATAAATCTGGTAAAATTCTCAGTCACTAATTTGTTTTTTTATCTCTAATAATTTTGGTCTGAGATCAGAGAGTAAAAATTTCTCTTGTTTATTCCCCGTAGAGTAGTTGATACTCTGTAAGTATTCACAATTTGTTATTACTGTATTTTACTAGATCAACTGAATCCCACTAGTTTACTTGAACGGTATAATATACTGTAAATGAACCCAATAATTCACTAAAGATGGTGTTGTTTTGCCTAGGAAAACCTATAGTTTGTGTTGTCTGGTACCTAAATCTTGTTCATTTTTTTATTCACCAGTGTGTTTGTTTCGTAGGTCATGACACTTTTGGCATCATAGATCACAACTTGTAACTCTAATTGGACAATTGAAATGTATTGGTCATTTGTCAGATACAAGCCAAACAATACTAAGTGAATTGAAATTCACTCCATCGCACAAGCAAGTGGCTATCAGGACTCAGTAGCTGAGTGGATAACGCAATGGCTTTTGAAGCGAATGATACTGGGTTCGAGTCCCAGTGTGAACATCAACTCAGATGCAGTTACATCCAGTTGACGAGTCCCAAATAAGACGAAACGCGCGTCTTGGATTCCACTGTTAGCCACTATCCAATATTGTTCGTTTGCTTCTAAGGTATCCTATAATTTTGTTATTATCATTGAATTTGTAAAAGTGTTTGTAATCATTGAAAATCTTCAATTTTTTCTTATTGTAGGAGGAAATCATAACAGCTGATTTAGACTTTTCTGAATTGAAATGTGTTCGTGAAAGTATTCCAATTGGTCGACAACGGCGTTTAGATATTTATACTACACCGAAATTAGTTAAAAAACAATCATAAACATATTTGTCTCTTATTTATCGATTACATTCTTTGTGATATATTATTTGACTGTTGATCATTATACACTTTATAAACTTGATTAAATTCTGTATTACACATTACTTTTGTCTATTAACAAAGAATATTCTCGAGTGATATTTTGACTTCAGTTGTTTATCCTATTCTGTGTAATCCATTGGTCAGTCATGATAACCTGATGATGATATAGTCGATTATGAGTCACTGGGTCTTTTATCATTTAAACATGAGGTTTTTGATAAGACTCTGTAAGATCAATGACAATCTAAGGAAGTAAGTGTAATCTGAATCTATTAGTGATGGCTGTTTCCAGTGGGTTTGATTGTAATCCCGTTGTGATGTGAATGTTTCACACTAACAAACAGTCGGATAGATGATGTTTTGGGTATGCAATAATAATTGTGGAACTTAAAGAAAAACAGTGCGAAATAAAATGTATTTTGTCAACGAAGGTTGGTATGGCTAAAGTGAAACTGACCTAGTTTAAGGTTACGTGAAACACTGGGGGTGTGCAGCTTTGTCCGGAAAGCTACCAACGAGAAGATGGTTATGGTCTAAATCTTCCTACTCCATTGGAATATGCCTATCCAATTTTCTGACCCACACAGTTGAATCGATCAAATAAGCCTGTTACTTGGGTACAAAATTCTAAAATAAAATTCTGAGTTCGATAGTAAGTGGAAGCCCTGGATTCTGATAGAACGAACAACTATGATGGTCATTCAAATAATATGTACAATGTGGCGGAAGAAACCACTGTTTTACATCGACAGTTTAATAGCATACCACGACGCGAAAAGTCTAATACATTAACATGACTCAAGCCAGTTGACCACTTAGAGCCGAATGTTCATATTGCCGAAATTGAAAGCAAGCGAAAAGTAATTGATCCAACCAACGACTTTCGAAGTCTCGAAATATTATGACTACCAATATTCTGATCAGAAAGGTTGACCAAAAAATCAACCGTACCAAGGATGTTGACGACCCCGAAATAATACTTCTCTAAATTATGCCATTTAAATCAAAAGGAATTTCCCAATGAGAGATAGTTGTGCGAGATAGCTGATGTTAAAGACTGTTTACAGTACCTTCCCCTCTCTATACGTACATGTTATGTCAGAACCAAGATTAGTTTGGACAACTCAGTCCTCTACAATCTCAAACTGTGACAAGTTAGTAATCAGAGCCCAAGTTTTGCTCTGTTTGATGCTGAAACTAAAGATGACATAGGTATTCGGATTTTGACAATGCCTTCACAAACAACACCTTTGTAACCGGAGTATCCTAACCTAGTCAAATCAGAAGTCAAACACTAACTGGTTCGAGGATACATCTGAAAGTCTATTTATATATCACGAGGCATCTGATATAAGCTGATTAGGTGTTGCAAGCGATGTTTAGCACAACGTGTCCATTCGTGACCAGTTGCAGATGTGTGACCGAGCACTTTCGGATAGGCGTGTTCAGTAAAACTAATGAGGTCGCAACCACTGAACTTTTTATTCAAGGATTTTTTCCTCGTCACCACAAGACTTTCGCGAATTTTTCATCTATTTTATATAATATTTCCCTCTTGGATTCGTTTTACATAAAACGGATGAGAAAATCGGTTTAAGGTTTCAAGATATAATCCTCATCCTCTAGTATAAAACATTCGGTGACGACCATACGACATGCAACAACATAAAGTATTTTGGTGATCCCTTTGACCAGTTGAAAATGTTAATTTAATACAGAACTTAAAGAGATAACATTCGTAAACTAGCAATGTTATGTGGCCACTCAATGCATATTCATATCAACTGGGAACGTAATAGGACTGCCTGATATACGGTATTCTGAGCACACTTTCATCCAGAACATCTTAAAGAATCGCGCGATATGCTTTCCCGCGGAAGAAATATCATTTTGCAAGATGTACCAGAAAACACGTACCCTGACTACATTAACAATATTCGGTAATGTAAATTCATCAAGCAGTCCATGAAGCTCAAAAACATATTGACTCAAAAAGTGATGAGACTAACCAAGAAAAACTGAGATTCTAGACTTCGGCTGATGAAGCAAATCTTACCATCCTCCTATATGGCGGCTGCAACTATGGAAGCATTTCATTTTCACAGACGCCGGTTGCCATCTGGAATTCATGTGCATCCGGATAGGCCACATGTCGCTGGGATCGAGCACAAAGGCAAGTTGGAGCTGACAGTTCCACCTGTGGACTGTCTAGGTTATTAAATAACACGTGGAAATGACAGGGGCTACTAACTTGAAAAACCTTGTAAAGTTAGGCTACCTGTCTATTCACGTAAGGCTCATACAGACAAACAGAAAAAGCTTACGCTTTTCAAATTGAAAGCATAGCCTCCTTATACATGAACGCCGCGTGATTACTGAATAAAATGGTTGAGTTACGTGAACTCAGCAATGCTAACAATGCTCATCTGATGGAATATCTGGAATTTGGATGTCTTCCCAGTTTATGGACCAGGAGCTGGCAATACCCGGGATGTATTTGTTTCGCAACGACAGAAAAATAGTAATTGTGGTTGGAGTAACCTTATACTTACGATCCTGCCTGGAGGTACATCAAGTGCACAACCAGGAGTTTATCTTGGTAAACCTGTGTGGTGGTGTCTAGTAGGAGTCATCTACAGGAAGCCCACTGATGACAACGTGCACGACAATTGTATCCTGGAAGGATTATACCGCTACATGCGTCTCGGATTCTATCATATCCTGATTAATGTGGACCTCAATCTTCCTAAAGTCAGTTTCGCGGAACACACGCACATTCGAGGCGAAAACTCTATTGAAGCTCGGTTCTTCGAACTCATTGCGGATCTGGGATTATTTGAAGATGTGAAGTCGGTAACTCGTTGAAGAAAGTCAGACGCCGTCACTCTTAGACTGTGTACTTACATATGAAGAATTTCCGATTGAAGATCTCTTGATCCTGGCTCCCCTGGGGAAAAGCGATAACGCCGTTCTAGCCTTCAGTCTTATCAGCAAAACTGAACAAAGTTATCCTACAAGCAACAGGCACTGGGATTTCAAACGGTTGAGTGTGTCAGCTCTACATGACTATCTACAACAAGTGGATTGAGATGTTTACCCTCAACTTGATTTGGATGGTCATTGGGATTAAATACTGAACACGCTCATATGTGCTACAAAGCAGTCAGTTCCTCAAACGGTCCCCAAAAGCTACAAACAACCTACAGTCATTAGAAACCACACTCTTTGTTTGCTAAGCTGCAAAAGACACTGTTGTGTAGAATACAAACGAACCAAAATCAACGACGCGTGCAGGCAATACAAACATATAAGGAACATATACACGGAGGCAATAAGTGAAGACAGGCTTCACTACCAGATAAAGTTTATTGATAGGTTTGTCTCCAATCCGAAAAGCTTATTCGACTATGCATCCTCTCTTCGACGCCGCTGACCTTCCGGCTGAACAATACTATACACATTTCAACCGACTCACATTAACTATATTGATGGAAGCTTCATCCGCAACTGCACAAGACTTCTCTAGGTGAACTTGAGCGCTGATTTGGTGTACCAGAAACTGCAAAATCCAAGAAAAGACACTTCTCCTGGTCCGGTTATGGTTTATTCTGCTATACTGATGGAGGCACCTTCAATCCTGGCAACACCGCTTAGCGTGATGTTCTCACACTCACTAAGCCGAGGCAAACTACCGGAGATTTAAAAGCTGACTCACATCACCCCAATTTTCAAAAGAGATCGACGCAGCGAGCCTTCAAGTTATCGATTGGTGGCCCTGCTCTCTACGCCATATAAAATTATGAGGTACATGATATACAGCGGTATACACGACTATTTATTATCCGTAAACTTCTTTCCACCGCAACAACACGGTTTAGGAAGGGTCATTCTTTAATAACCGACCTGCTGACTGCGGTGGGCGGATGGACAACTACCTTTGATCGTAAGGAGGAAGGTTGACGTCGTTTATCTTGAATTCTCAAAAGCCAATGATAGGGTCAACCATATATGTTTTATCAATAAGCTCAAACGAATAGGTGTCACCTTCAATCGATCGGCTTGCTTCGTATCCAGAAAATCAACATTTCGAGGTTAATATTGACTTTAAATTCTCTCAGGCTATGGAATATCGTAGAGGGGTCCCTCAGGGTTCAGTACTAGGACCTCTTCATTTCTTGGTCTTTATAAACGATCTTCTACAACAGGTATCGTTAGACTTTCTACTTTTGGCCAATTTGAAGGAAGAACTTTCCACATAATCTTCATTAGTTTTATTCGTTCCCAATTTATAGTAATGAAACATAATATTTCCTTCCTCACTCCAAATGGATAAGGACACTCTGGAACGTGATCATTTTGGTGACTCAACTTCAAGCATTATGAGGAGCGCCTTCAATCACTGAACATTTACTCATCAGAGCATAGGCGTCTTAGAGGTAAACTTCTAATGGCTTACAGTATCCTTAACACTTCTGAACATTCCTTTAAACACCTACTTGAGTTTAGCTCCAACACAAATCTAAAGGGTAACACCAAGAAACTACAGACACAACACAGCAGAACGGACTGTGGAATCAATTACTACTCCTTAAGAGTTGCCAAGTGCTGGCATTTGCTGCCGGCTGAGCTAGTCCAAGCGACTTCGCAGAAGTCCTGTATTCGTTACTGTTTTTTTGTTGTTGCGTAAGTTACTTGTTGAAATAACCTGTACTGAGAATTCTATATTGTACCAAACTATAATATTGAATAAAGCCATCAATAATAATAATAATAATAATAATAATAATAATAATAATAATAATAATAATAATAATAATAATAAAACTCGACATGATCTTAAGGACTAAAGACAATATGTTACTATGATTTACCGGTTTCCTTTTCCTCTTTTATCGTTAATATACCTAGGTTTCTACCTTAGGGTATTGGCACACCGCTGCTACCAGCCACGGAATCCTGTTAAACGGAAGCTTCTATCCTGTTCACAACCATTTGAACCATTTGAACTTTTAGAATTCAATATCAATTTAATGGTTCAAATGGTTCAAATGGTTGTGGACGGAATAGAAGAAGCTTTCGCTTAACAGGCTTCCGTGTCTAGTAGCAGGGGATCACGAAATCCTCCAGGCAGGAACCTAGGTATGTTAACAATAAAAGAGGAAAAGAAATTGGTAAATCATAGTGCGATGCTGTCCTTGGTCCTTAAGAATCGGTCAAGTTGCCTCTTGAAGGACTCCTGAGAAGTCGCTTGGACTAGCTCGGCCGGCAGCGAATTCCAGCTTTTGACAACTCTTAAGGAGTAGAAGTTGTGTCTACATTCCGTCTTGCTATGTTGTGTTTCCAGTTTCTGGGTGTTACCCCTTAGGTTATTATTCGAACTAAGCTTAAGTAGGTGTTTAAGAGGATGTCCAGAAGTGTTAAGAATACTATAAGCCATTAATAAATCACCTCTAAGACGCCTATATTCTAGTGGGTAAAGGTCTAGTGAACGGAGGCGTTCTTCGTAAGGCTTAGATTTGAGTCCTCGAACTGATTTCGTGGCTCGCCGTTGGATACGCTCCAAAGTGACCTTATCCTTTTGGAGTGAGGGGGGGAGTATTATGTTTCCGTACTCTAAATGGGGACGGATGAAACTATTGAAGATTGTGTGGAAAGTTCTTCCGTCAAACTGACCAAAAATGCGCCTCAACGTTACCAGTGCAAGGTTTGCTCGGAAGGCATTTTTGTCACAGTTAGCGTAAGACTTTAAGTCATGGGGCACCAGGACTCCTAAATCATTTTCGACTTGGGATACTACTAGAGAGGAGTTTCCTAAGTTGTAACTGTAGTTTCCGACATGTCGCAGATGGACTACTTTACACTTTGAAGTGTTAAAGGTAAGTCCATTATCGTCTGCCCAACTTTGAAGTCGAGTCAGATCCTCTTGAAGTGCCTGTATATCGTCTTGGTTGCGTATCTCTCTCCAAAGTTTCACGTCGTCGGCAAAAAGTAATAAGTCTGACGTTACCTGTTGAGGAAGATCATTTATGTAGATCAAGAAGAGAAGAGGCCCTAGTACTGAGCCCTGGGGGACCCCACTAGGACATTCCATAGCCTGAGATAAAGTGAAATTAACCCTGACCTTAAAGTGTCGATTTTTTAGGTATGAATTAAGCCAGTCGATTAGAGGTGGTTTGATACCTAGTCGTTTCAGCTTGTTGATAAGACACAAGTGGTTAACCTTATCAAAAGCTTTTGAGAAATCAAGGTAAATGACATCAACCTTTCCCTTGCGATCGAGGATGCTTGTCCATCTGTCCACCGCAGTCAGCAGGTTGGTTATACAAGAGTAACCCTTCCTGAAACCATGCTGTTGGGGTGAGAAGAAATTTAAGGACAGTAGGTAGTCATTTAGACCGTCGCATATCAGGGACTCCATGAGTTTTGAAGGTAACGACAGAAGAGCTACCGGCCGGTAACTTGAAGGTTCATTGCGTCGACCACCTTTGAAAATTGGTGTGATGTGAGCCAACTTCCAATTTTCCGGTAGTTTGCCTCGGCTAAGCGAGTGTGAAAACATCACGCTAAGCGGCGTTGCCAGGATTGAGGCTGCCTCCCTCAGTATGGCAGGATGAACCATATCCGGGCCAGGAGAAGTGTCAAGTCTTAAGTGCTGCAGTTTCCGGAACACCAAGTCAGCGCTTAGGTCCACTTCAGAAAGTCCTGTGGAATTGCAGATGAAACTGTCGTCGATAAAGTTGATATCAGCCGGTTGAAATGTTTGAGAGTAATGGGCCGCCAGAAGTTTGGCGGCGTCGCCATCGTTGTTGGTCGGGCCGTTAGGTCCTAGCAGTTGAGAAACTCCTGTTTTGGCTTGACGAAGAGAGGCTGCATAACGGAATAGGCTTCTAGGGTTAGAGGCGAATTTGTCTGTTTAAAACTTTTCTGGAATTCTTATACTGGATCCTGAAGCAACAGGACGATATTTAATGTGGTTCATAATTATCCAAAAGCACTCAAAATTCTGGTACACCTAAACTAACACTTTTCTAAAGATTGAGAATTGAACATTCTGTCGTGTTTTCAAGATATTTCGGTACCGACTAGTAAAAGGTGTGGTGTAAGTGAATAGATTCACCATAAATAAAAAGCAGTCTCCATTTGAATAGGTGTAAGTTCTTTCACTTTTTGTGGCCAAGTGGATTTAAAATCTTGGTTACTTGTATGTTGTATGGCAAAATCATTTAGTCTAGCACCCCGCAAAATGTCGCAGTAAGTAAAATCGCAAGAGTTGAAGCCACGCCTGGGGTATACTTCAGGTCAGTCTAGGAAAAAGACATACAACGACTTCAGCACAATCATCTTTAACGTAATCAGTGGCGAATTGCACATCATTGAGAAAATGCCGAGCTAATGCCACTGTTAATATAGGTCGGCCTTACTTGCAGTCCTCCATCAGATGGCGTGACGATAATCACTCTACTAGATGGTTCTTTTAGAGGGCTTGATAGCATTGTCTGGATCATGTGTACTTGACACTTGTCTGGTGCCTTAATACTATCCTGTTTTCGCGCCATGTTGCCCCTTGTCATTCTTGCTAATTTTTCTCACAGTTCTTTATATTGATCACCTAGTCGGTTCATTTGTTCCTGCTGACCGTTGTTTTCTCACACGTCTGCATTTTAACTCCATAGCTTTTCATGATGTGATCAACCATTTTCCTTCCTCAGTATGAGACCATAATCTATGGACGACTTGTGAGCGACGCCAGGGTGGGCTTAAGAATGTCCATCTACTTACTAAGGCTAAATGAGGTTCATAAACCAATGTGAGAATTAGGATTGTAATTTTCTGTTGATGGTTAGCGTTAGAAATTAGATTTTGGTATTTTATCACGAACTGACATCAGCTGAAATAGATAAAACGATATTTAGCCGAATGTATGGATGATTTTCGCTCCGAAATCCGAGACCTGTTATCTTATACCTAATCGGTTCGTCCACAAATTATAATTTTGATACCGTCAACTTTATCATATCGGACGATACCGAAAACGTGGAACTGTACAGTAACATCAAGAAGAGATTACTGAAAAGTCAGTAACTTCACACTGACTCATCACAGGGATACTGAATGCAAATGGAAATTAAAACTCAATTGTTATTATCATACGGCCTCCCAGGACAACCACCTGTTTTGATATGGGCATCAGAACAGTATCTCAGCACAAACAAATATAATGATTTTTACTTCATGTGACATATGTTTTGGTGCTCATTTGTTTCAGTATTTTTGTTTAAATAATTCTACATTAAAACTGCCCCTACTTTTCAAGTGCTACCATTATCAACATGAGTTAATGTTAACGTTGGAAAAAGATTCACTTTGTTATTTACCTAACAAGTTTCAGTTTAGCTTTTCAATCTTTACTTATCTGGGTGCCGAACTCAAGGTAGTTTTCCCGTCTTTCTTCTTTCATGGGAATAAGTAAAAGGATTGTAAGCATGTACTTCCGATGAGTTTCGAGGTTTCTGAAATCCCGTTCTGTTGGTAATAATACTAATATAGTGAGTTTCGGGTCTACCACCAAACCAAAGTATTTCTTTTATAACTTGATCGCTTTTTTAATTTCTCTATTCTATGTAATCATATGAACAAATGTTATTAAAGAAGTTTTGCAGTTAGTAACCACCAATTTAAAATCTAAAACTGGCTGTTTGTTCCAGTTTAAATAATCTGTTTGTTACCCATTTGTATGAATAAATACCTGGTGTTTCTGTTTGCTAATCAATTATTCTTGCTTATCAACTTTCAGATTTTATGCACACATATATAGTATAAACTTTCATACCTGCTAATGGATATTGAAGATTTATCTGCCGAACACGATAGACCGGCGACAGAATCTTCTGTACTAGTAAAGACAAGATTTAGAAATAAGAAGCAAAATATTTCTGAGGATTTGTGTCTTAGTAGTAACTTACCTGGTTAGTAGTTTTCTTTGTATCCTTTTTAAAAAAATTTCTTTGCCATGTATGATTTTTATTTACGTAGTAATTTCTTAAACCTTCACCTTTTTGAGCTGATTCACTGACGTATAGTTGAAGATTCATATAAGTCCACTTAGTTTGGTGTAGTGAGCCATATTATGTAAAGTTTGAAAATATATGTGCATCTTTACCCTGTTAGATGCGAGTTAGAACACAAACCACATTGATTGAAGGATGGCTTAGTCAGTGAGCTTCGACTTCTCGGACGCTTCAAAATTTAGTGACACTACTCTGTGGACTGAAAATGTTGACTGGTATCAGATGATTACAGGCAACCTACAGAAAATCCTCGTCATAGTTTTTTTCTGCTTGTTGACATCGTTTCAGTTCCATCAAAATTGTTGTTAGATATTGTTAATGATTGTTGGCTAGGTTGAAATCACTACCAAGAGTTTATTCTCGAGCATTCCAACTATCTTTGATCAAATACATCACTTTGTCGAATTAAAATTCAGTCATTTAAGCAGTTGTCTGCTTTCTTTTCGCCTTTCCTTAAATCTTCACTTTGACTGTACATTTTATTCTCGTTTTACTTGTTTATAGTGAACTTTTCTTTCTTTCAGTATTTTCTCACTCGCCATTATAAATCGAGATGCTTTTGTATTCCGTCCTACGTTTTTTATAAGTTTCTGATTCAATCACGAGTTATCAGCTCATTACAACGATATTTTTAATAATGTAGTGTGTTATAATAAAAATACCTAAGTAACAAATACATATATCGACGTTAGTATTTGAGAGAATTACAAACTAGTTTATATTTCAATTGCTTGTGCTATATTTAAGTGTTTTTAACATTTTCTAGAAAAGTTTCATGTTTTTGTACAAACATGGGGTTGTGCACATAATACTAGTGACAGTGAATATATGACCGGACTGCTAGCCAAATATGGATATCAAGTTACACTGGATGGTTCACAGTTTACAAATGGTTGTGAGTCGGCGGGAGATATCACTTCTACATCAGATTTAGCTTGTGGATGCCAAGACAACGGTGATCAATGCTGTTCAAAAGAAAAAAACTCGGATAAAAGCAAAGCTGTTCTTCCAAATTGCGATGCGAAAAAGAATGCAGATGTTTGGGTTTTGAACAGCTGTACAGTTAAAGGTCCAGCCGAAGATCACTTTCGAAATGCTGTTTTAGAGGGAATAAAACTTGGCAAACGTGTTGTTGCCGCTGGTTGTGTACCACAAAGTCGACCAGGTGCAGATTACTTAAAGGTTCGTAGCACTGTGTGATGTTTTAGTTATATGTTCCATGTTTGTTCTCTTCTCAGTCCTTCATATTTTTCAGATTTAGTAATATATACGGTTTTCCACTATCTTTATATGATAATATTTTAGATCATTTTACTTAATGTTTTCTGGCTCCTGCTTTCCATCTATCTTCTTTGTAAGGATGTATCTCATTGTATACAGTAGCCCCCTCATTGTTTTCAACTGCTATGCCAAACTAATGATATGGATTTAATGAAAACGGAACAATATGTCAAGAGCAATCTGTAAGCTTTAGGGAACATGGGTCAAAAGATCGGTACCGTAGTATAGATCCTACCAATAGTTTCATTGTTTTTGCTTTGGAGTTATTAATCATTTTATGAATTCACGGACTAACATTAAAATGATGAATATTGGTTAGGGCTATTATAAATTATGTCGGTACGTTAAACAGAAACATCAGCTGGGAAAAAAACTAGTTAAATAAAGTTAAAAACGACCTAAATGAGTTACTCTTTTACTTCTGTTGTAGGAATATTGACGATTGTTGCTCTCTAAAATGGTTCATCTACCTCTGTCGGCACCTTCTATGTATCTCTAGTTCTTACACCATAAATGTGACTCAGAGTCGGGTACACAATTCTATATTCGTTAAATGACTTATGAGAAATTTGTGATGGATCAAATATATATCGGTTCCAAAACAATGATAAAGTTATGACCGAAAAACGTTGGAGATAATTGACAATAGACCTGTTTACTGCATTTTAAATTTCTCACTTAACAATTATTTACCCATCATTCATTTCACTCTAGAAATGCTCTCACATGGCCACGTGCATACAACCACTACCAGGGAAGTTCTACTCACTGCTTTTTCGCGGCGGTGTTGTTTATGAAATTGAGAGAACGAAAAGCGAATGCCAGGCGCTTTAATCAGGTTGGTGGATATGGAACATCCATGTAGGAGAGTTGGAAAACCCTGATTTCAAACCAATGGTGCACATGGGCTTCAGTATGTTGATGGAACAAATGGCTTATGAACCAATTGTTGTTCACCGTCTGCAATGGGAATGCATGTCCTTACGTTGCTCCGCTGCCTTGTGGATTAGACCTTTGGGTCAAGGGCTTCGGGTTTGATCCCCTAAGAAAACCACCTGCTTCGGTCTGGGCACACGGTCAGTATCCTGTCCCTCGCACAAATCAAATGAGATTCGTGTGGCACATATGTATTTGGTGCCTCCTTTTACCAATATCTATGTGTTAAAATAAATAATAAAGTCAATGACTAGTAGTAGTTAGAGTATTTAGTGTGTTAACTAATGCTGTTATTTGTTGTCAAATATTTTTGTAGATGTACAAAGCACTTTTCAAATTACAGTTGAGATTCTAGTAATAAGTCAGTATCTTATATTTGATTTTAAAAGACTTTGCTTTCGAACAATTGTGTCATGGGCTTTGTATTATATTTCACATTTGTTTAAATCTTGTGTCGAATCAAACAGCATATTTTACTACCTTAAGCTTTATCTGTTAAATCTATATACTGGATCCAAGTATGTTCATTTTCTCGATCTCACCGAGCCACTATGGAAGAGCTAGCCTAGTTTGCCTATTGATATTCAGTGATCCGGCCATAATTCTCCTTAGTCTAGTGGATTCAAATATAACATCATGCTCAAAGTAGATCAAATATTTTCGAGCTTGGTTGATTCTGTGAGATTGAATGAAACTGTGAGAACTCAGTGTCATAAAGGTACACACCATTGCTTGTTCCCATTCTGTTTTCAAATTGGCTGTGTTAATGTAAATCGAGATAAGTTAAACCTATGCACATTTTTATGTCAAAAGCTATGCTGTTTATGACTGACCGTTAGATTATCTGTTAACTATCTGCAATGTGTTATTTTTATTAACGTGCCTAATTCTTTTTCTGCTCAGGGTGTTAGTGTTATTGGTGTGCATCAAATTGATCGTATTGTTGAAGTTGTTGAAGAAACATTACAAGGTTAGTTATTGTCTACGTGTGTTTGTCCCAATTTTCAGTATATCACTATGCCGTCACTATAATAAGCCTTGTAGGTCAATAGAAACTAATAATCTAAACTCTGAGTATTAACGCTCATAAATACCATATCTATTGAACAAGTTTTGATCAATGTTATAACATGGTGACATGATGGATGATAACATTTTGACTTTTGAAACAATAAGGATACGGACACATATCTAACTGAAGTCTTTCAACTAAGAATTAATATAAATCTTGAATCCTACTGCTAGCATCTATCCAAAATAACATTTACCTACAATAGCATTTACTTTAGTGCTTATGCATTTTATGTGCTTTTTATTCCGTAATCAATGGGCATTTAAATATATGCAGTTTGGATAATAGCATTGATTGTATTTTGATGAGATTGTGCGAATATTGTGGTATACAAAGTTGGGCTCTATTCAATGTGTTTAACTTGATCAGAAGCGTATCCAATTTCATCTAGTTCTAAGTCTTCAATGATGCTAACTGATTCTCTCTTGTTAAGTTAGTAGCTTTTATATTGGTAATATCATATTTGTTCACAGAATTTTCAATTGAATTCTTCTTTTGTCTGGTTAGTTAGTATGAGAACAGTTTAAATTTTTGGATAGAATCTATTTCATTTTCTACTGAATTCCGTGACGGTAGTTTACTCTTATTTATCACATGTGTAAAATCTTTTTAACCATATTGACATAGCCCCCAAATGCCCTGGTACGGCTGGGAGTGGGGAGAGTCCGCTATCCCTCTCCAAATGCTCTCACACGGCCACGAGTATATAGCCTCTGCCGGGGAAGTCCTACCCACTGCTTTCTCGTGGAGGAGCTATTGTTTACGAAACTAAGAGGACGAAAATCGAATTTCTGGCGCTTTAACCGGATCCTAAACCAATGGTGCACATGGAATCCAGTATCCTGAAGGAACAAATGGCGTTCGAACCAATCGTTGGTCACCGGCTTCCATGGGACTGCATTTTCTCATGATGCTCCACTGCCTTGTAGATCAGACCTTTAGATCAAAGGCTCGGGGAGTGGCCCCCTAAGAAAACCACCTGCTTCGGTTTGGGCACCCGGGCAGTATCCAGCCCTCACACATATCTGTGTGGCGCATATGTATTTGGCGCCTCCTTGCACCATTATCTATATGTTAAAATAAAATAAAAGAAATAATATATTGACATGAATGTTTAATGTGTGCTTTATGCATATCATCTACACTAGTTTCACTGTATATCATCACCGAATTATATGCGTTTTTAAATTTAAGTTTCCTGCAGTCATAGACCTTATGTTTATTTGTTCATTTACTGCTTTTTAATATGCTGTTTTTGACCTACTTCCAAACACATTGTAGATATATTTATAGAATATTTCTTGACACATTTCAGCGTTTTTCGGTGTTATTATTAAGTAATCTACCTAAAATTTAACTTCCAAGTTTCCTGGCGACTAAACAATAGAATACAAAGTTGTTTATATTCATTGTTCAACTATGAGACCAATGATCTCCTGGGTTTGATTCCCAATTCCAGAGTCATGAGCGTGGACTACTGAAGAATCGTATACTAGAACGAAACAACCTTCCAGTGCTTAGATCAGTTTGTGGTCTCAGTAAAACAGTAAACTATTGATCCATATTTTAAAAATGTCTAGAGAATTTCCTGAAATTTTTATTCTTTCTAAACTCAATGAAAATGTTCATCTTTGTCACTGTCTAATAATCAGTAATTTTGAAATTATAATAATTCACTTCTTAATAAACTAATTACACATCAATCCTTGTTGTTCAGTGTATTCAACAGTCTCTACTGTTTATCTATGTAACCCTAAATGCTGTAGTACGGTCGAGAGTGGGGAAAATCAACTCCCCCTCTCGAAATGCTCTCACATGGCTATGTGCATACAACCACTACCAGGGAAGTTCTACTCACTGCTTTTTCGCGGCGGTGTTGTTTATGAAATTGAGAGAACGAAAAGCGAATGCCAGGCGCTTTAATCAGGTTGGTGGATGTGGAACATCCATGTAGGAGAGTTGGAAAACCCTGATTTCAAACCAATGGTGCACATGGGCTTCAGTATGTTGATGGAACAAATGGCTTATGAACCAATTGTTGTTCACCGTCTGCAATGGGACTGCATGTCCTTACGTTGCTCCGCTGCCTTGTGAATTAGACCCTTAGGTCAAAATCTTGTGTTATGACCACTTAAAAAATCTATTTGCTTCGGTTTGGGCACCAGGGCCGTATCCAGGTCCTCACACATATCGATTGATTTATGTGGTACATCTCTATTTGATGCCTTCTTTTACCGATATTTATGTGTCTAAATAAAATAAAGTAAAAGTTTATCCATGTATGTTTCTTAAAAACATTGAGAAAACTATACAACCCCGTGTTCATCGCAAGTACTGTTGATTTTTGTGTTATTCTGATTAAATACTTTACACAGTGTGTCTGTTACCAGTGAAAATTTTGACATCTATAGATGTGTAAGTGAATATGATTGTTTTCATATAGTTGTCAGTCATTTGCCCTCTTTTATCCCTTTGGTGTTTAAGATCTTTTACTAGATTGGGGCAAACGTTTAACATGTATTTTCTGTGTTTCATAGAAACTAGTTTTATTGTAAGTTTTCATCGAAATATTAGGTTTGGCGTGATTTCCTCTAAATGTTCAACATGTAGTCAGTTTATGATATAGGTCCATAGTATTGGAGAAAGCTGTTCAAGACTAGATTCCTTGGGATGGTATGACTCCTGTAGCTTAAAACGTTTTTAAACATGGCTCAGAATAGAAGCCAATGCCAATCATGTTATAGTTTTCTTGTATATCACTTATCAAAAAGTGAGGAACTCCTTTAACTGAAAGTTTTCCTGATTTTATTCTTAACCGAAGTGTATCTTCTATCATATTCTATTCTCCGTTCCCCTGTTTTTATTTATTTATTGTTAAATCATACTCTCCCTTTCTCTCGTGTTTCTTCATAATTCCATCTCCTTATAGTTGTGTGGCTCAAATCTATTTCGGTGCTCATTTATACCAGTATTTATGTGAATGGAGTAAAATTCAACAGAGCATATTTGGAATGAAACTTGTATCTGATAAATCCATTTAGATATTACTGACTGTGGGTAATAATAAGTAGTGTATAGATTAATTCTACTATTTTCGATATGACCAAACAGACTATGGTACAATAATCGGAGCGGATTTATATTGATCATTTGAAATCAACTGTGCTATTTGATTGTTAACTCCTAGAATATTATATTCCCACTATGTCATGGAATATTAGAAGATAACATTTGAGCTGTCACTGCGAATCATTCATATTATTTACCTGTGGTGTATGCTACTTATGTTGACAGATCTAAGTAGTATGTAGCACAAATCAGAAATGGAATGTCTGGCAGCAGAAGATTGAGAAAATCGAATTAAAGAGAACAGGAATGAAGGAACGATGAAGTCTTTGAGAGACAATTAATCAAAGATGTGTAAATGAAGTATTTAATGTATGATTTTCATACATTTTGTCATTTTGCATGAAACAATAAATTGGTTATCTTTACTTAAGTTCTCGTTCACTATACACCTTTTTTAAACTATATGAAATGAAATTTAGTTAGTTCTAGTCGATTATCTCAGTCAGTCAGCTACAACATAGGACCTTTTACATATATGCATCGGTTCAAGTTCAGCTAAACGTCTCCGTCATCGATTATCTAATGAGATCTTTTCCATTTTCTATCATTTTTTGTTGTTGTTACAGTTGATTCCCCCACCTTCATTGTTTATGTATATTTATATATAAATAATTTAGGAAATGTGGTACGATTTTTGGATAAAAAGTATACATCATCAGATACATCTAATTCAATGATAAATTCATCATCATCATCACCAGCTGGTGTAGCATTAGATTTACCGAAAATTCGACGTAATCCATTAATTGAAATATTGGCTATAAGTACAGGTTGTTTAAATGCATGTACATATTGTAAAACAAAACAAGCTCGTGGTATATTAGCTAGTTATCCTATTGAACAATTATTAGATCGTGCTAAACAAGCATTTAAAGGTTAGTTTATATTTATCATGCATTTATTTATTTTAAATTTTGATAATGTATCCAACATCGTACTTTTTCAATTTTAACTTGTATTATGCTTTTCTATAGTCTGTCAGTTAGTCAGTCAGCTACAACGTAGGATCAGGCACATATATACATCCGTTCAAGTTGCCATACTTCATTAGCACAACAAGATGAATACCGGATTCATAGAAGTAGTTACTTCAATGGTAATAGTATATAAAACAAAGATTGTGTATAAGGATATGATACAGGTAGAAAGAAGTGGTTCGTAGAAAGAAAGATATGAAACAATTTGAATCTCACAGTTTAATGGAAGATTAGGTGTGTATACATTGTGACATCATTGTGATCAATTCTAAGCCATATCACCTAGAGTCTCTATAACTTTTGAATTAACCGCCAAACTATTAATAAGAGAAAATGAATTGATGTTTTCATTCCTTATCCCAACTGCTTATGGTACATGAAACTAAAATGTGTAGATATGTATATTTATTGATGTATTTCAGGGAATAAGTCATTCATTATGATACAAGTGTTGTGATGTATTCTGTCCGACATTTAGAGTGGAGGATAATTAATAGAAAATTCTTTTGTTTTAAGAATCTCTCTAATTAAATCTTTTCTCAACCTTTCCACCTCTACAAATTATATTAGTTTAAGTCCATATATAAAAACATCCTTTTAGATATCATATAAGATTAAGATTAAGGTATTTGTCAATCATTTAACTTAACCTATCTAGTGTGATAATTCTGTACAATTCACTCTCTAGTTTGTCTCATATCTCTTATATCAGTTTTTTCTTTATTATTAGTATAATGATAATCTTGCCCCCAAATACCCTGGTACGGCTGAGAGTGCGGAGAGTCCTCTCTCCCTCTCCGAATGCTCTCGCATGGCCACGCGTACACAGCCTCTGCCAGGGAAGTCCTACTTACTGCCTTCTTGTAGCGGGGTTGTTGTTTACGAAAATGAGAGAACGAAAAGCGAATGTCCGGCGCTTTAACCGGATTCCAAACCAAATCAATGGTGCACATGGGCCCCAGTATCCTGAAGGAACAAATGGCGTATGAACCAATTGTTGGTCACCGGCTTCCTTGGGACTGCATCTCCTTACGATGCTCCACTGCCTTGTGGATCAGACCTTCAGGTCGAAGGCTCCGAGTTTAGCCCCCTAAGAAAACTATGTGCTCCTGTTTGGGTACCTGGGCAGTATCACAGCCCTCACACATATCAAATGAGATTTGTGTGGCGCATATGTATTTGGTGCCCCATTGTACCATTATCTATGTGTTGAAATAAATAAATAAATAAATGATGATAATCTGGGTTTTGTGCATATAGAAGCTACGTTTCTCTTAAGTTTTCTATGATAATTCAATGGATTAAACAAGAAATAGATTTGTATTTCATTGCTTTTCGTTAGTATTCTCCCTATTTTAATCATAAACTGAGAATAAGATTAACTAGTAAGCTTTTTTAGAATATGCGTTTAGAGAATGGATAATAATTTATCAACCAGTGAGCTGTTCGAAGCAGACAACGTAAGATGATTACATGATACCGCGAATTGATTTACGTTAGGCTTGTACACCGTTGGGTACCGATTCATTTATACGTTTGGGGCGGGACCCATAGTCCTGAGTCCGACTGCTGGTTGCAAGGTCATGAACGTGTATTACTGAGATTTTAAAATGTTTCTTCAGTGATCATATAGTAAGGCTGTGTATTATTACTCAATGACAATTAGACTTGGTTATCTCAAAGTGATCTTTGTCAGGAAGAATGGGTATAAAAAGAAATGAGGATAAAATATACCTTTCCAAGTTTTTTTTGACCAAAATTATCAATGGTTTAAAAAAGAGTATTTTATTCAAAATTTTAGAAGGTGTTAAGGAACTATGGCTTACTTCAGAAGATCTTGGTGCTTACGGCCGTGATTTAGACAGGACTACATCATCTCTTATTTGTCCTGGATTATCTGAAAAATGGCCTCATCACATTACACTTGCTGATCTATTGGCTGGTCTTGTCCCAATTATTCCTGCTGGGTGTATGTTACGTTTGGGTATGACAAATCCGCCATATATATTAGATCAATTAGTTGAAATCGCGGAAGTATTGTCACATCCTAGAGTGTATTCATTTCTTCATATTCCTGTTCAATCTGGTAAGTTTTTTAAAATTTATTTTCATGTTCTGCTTATCATGGAATCTTTATATTAATTTATAGGGTATTTCAGTTTTCTTCAATCAAAGTTAAATAGTGGCATCCTTGGCAGATAGTAGTCTGCTAGATGTGGCATTTTGTTCTTGTTATATAATCCTTTAGTTCTGAAAACTTTCCCGGAGAACATTATGTAAATGTGACATGTAATGTCAGTAATAAGAATAGCTCTGATAATAGTTTCTACATCTATACTTCTTAGGTAGTTGCTCTGTTTATGTAGTCAAGGTATACTATACTGACGGTGTTGAATGAGCCAATCAGAATTAAGATAGAACCTCATGGAATATTCGTTAAAAATTGAAAGTCCAGTGAACAATAGCTTGTATGCTGTTACTAACTAGGCGAAAATTGACACTGTTTGGTTCCTAAAATATTTGAAATGGATAAAAAATATCTAAGCAAGGAAACAATGAATATAACACGATTTATCGTTTATTATTTATTTTAACACATAGATATTGGTACAAAGAGGCACTAAATACATACGCGCCACACAAATCTCGATATGTGTGAGGGCTGTGATACTGCCCAGGTACCCAAACCGAAGCAGGTGGTTTTCTTAGGGGGCCACACCCCGAACCTTTGACCTAAAGGTCTGATCCACAAGGCAGTGGAGCATCGTGAGTAGATGCAGTCCCATGGTAGCCGGTGACCAACAATTGGTTCATACGTCATTTTTTCCCTCGGAATCCTAAAGCCCATGTGCACCATTGATTTGGTTTGGAATCCGCTTAAAGCGCCGGATATTCGCTTTTCGTCCTCTTATTTTCGTAAACAACACCCGTGGTGCGAGAAGGCAGTGAGTAGGACTTCCCTGAGAGAGGTTATATACGCGTGGCCATGCGAGAGCATTTGGAGAGGGAGAGCGGAACTCTCCCCACTGTCGGCCATGCCAGGACCGATTTTGTGTTGAAATTGTTCATGAAATTCGCTGCATAGTCAAAGTTGTTTTTGTAGCTACGCAGTTTTCTCTCACTTTAAATTCTGACTAAAAAATATCAACCGCTAAGTAAATCAAATGATGGGCAAGCATCATTGCATTATAGTTGATGTCAATTAGTGACAAAAATCCTATAGGTTTTTGACTAAAACTCACAGTGCTAACTTGAATAGTTCAATGTGTTCACGTGAATTCATTAAATCCAAATCATTGTTTCACTGTAAGTTTACTTCTTTTTATTACTAATTATTTTGTAACTAAGCATTATTTTCTTATTGATATCGATAAGTCGTTTGAGGTCCTGCTTCGGTTTGGGCATCCGGGCAGTATCAGAGCCTTCATACGAATCAAATGAGATTTGTGTGGCGCATATGTATCTGGTGTCCCCTTGTACCAATACTTATGTGTTGAAATAATTAATAATTAATTAAGGTCTTTAGCATTTTATCACATTTATCTTCGTATTTTGAAAGTTAGAATTATATATTGCCTGGATTAATTAAGGTGAACATATTCAAGACTACTTTACAAATAGTGGTAGAAGTTATAGTTTGAAGGACATCAATTTTCTTGTATTTTTGTTGTTGTTTTGTCACAGGTTCAGATGCTGTATTAGACGCAATGAAAAGGGAGTATACTATAGAAGAATTCTCAAGTGTTGTAGATTATCTTATGCAAAATGTGAAACCGCCAAATTTGTAAGTTATCATTTGCTTATTGATCATATTATTAAAAAAAGCAAGCAAATAAAGTTTTTGTAGGTCCTTGTTAATCGTCATCTTTTTACTAGTCTCTTCGTTTAATGGTACCGATTTTAATCGATATGTATTAAGATTTGTCCGTTTATAGACCCACAAATCCCCTAGTATGGCCGAGAGTGGGGAAAGTTAACTCTCCCTCTCGAAATGCTCTCACATAACCATGTGCATACAACCACTGCCAGGGAAGTCCTACTCACTGCCTTCTCGTGGCATTACTATTGTTTACGAAATCGAGAGGACGAAAAGCGAATGTTCGGCACTTTAACAGGTTGGTGGACACGAAAAGTCCATTTAGGCGAGTTGGTAAACCGTGTTTCCAAACCAATGGTGCTCATGGGCTCCAGTATCCTTTGAGAACAAATGGCGTATTACTTGTAATTATATTGAACAATGTATTATCTAATGTTAATCGTGTTCTTTAGTCTGGGTCGTCCATCCTGGTTCGGATATAACGTGACTAGTCTCATCGTAATATTGATGAGAAAGAGAAAAAAATAAAAATCAACAATGAGATAATTCAAATCATTCCAAATTGGATTACTTACTTACTTACACCTGTTACTCCTCGTGAAGGAGCATAGGTCGCTCACCAGCATTCTCCATCCAACCCTGTCCTGGGCAATACTTTCCAGCTCCTTCCAGTTGTAATTCATCCTTTTCATATCTGCTTCTATTATCCGACGTAATGTGTTCTTTGGCCTTCCTCTTTTCCGCTTCCCTTCAGGATTCCAAGTTAGGGCTTGCCTCGTGATGCAGTTTGACGATTTGCGTAATGTATGTCCTATCCATTTCCATCGTCTTTTCCTAATTTCCTCTTCAGCTGGAAGTTGGTTTATTCTCCCCCACAGAAGGCTATTGCTGATGGTATCCGGCCAATGGATGTTGAGTATCTTGCGTAGACAGCTATTTATAAATACTTGTACTTTCTTGATTGTGGTTGTTGTAGTTCTCCAAGTTTCAGCTCCATACAGTAGAATTGCCTTGACGTTCGTATTGAAGATTCTCACTTTGATATTGGTTGAAAGTTGTTTTGAGTTCCATATGTTCTTCAATTGTAGGAATGCGGCCCTTGCTTTGCCAATCCTCGCCTTTACGTCTGCATCTGAACCTCCATGTCTATCGACGATGCTTCCCAGATATGTGAAGGATTCTACATCTTCCAGAGTTTCGCCATCAAGAGTGGTTGGATTGCTGTTCTCCGCTTTGAATTTGAGGACCTTCGTTTTCCCTTTGTGTATGCTGAGGCCTACTGATGCAGAGACTGCTGCTACACTGGCTGTCTTCATCTGCATCTGTTCGTGTGTACGTGATAGGAGGGCTAGGTCATCTGCGAAGTCCAGATCGTCTAATTGGTTCTGAGCTGTCCATTGTATTCCGTGTTTTCCTTCAGATGTCGAGGTCTTCATAATCCAGTCGACCACCAGAAGAAAGAGGAAGGGAGAGAGTAAACAGCCTTGTCTGACTCCGGTCCTTACTTGGAATGCATCTGTCAGCTGTCCTCCATGCACTACTTTGCACTGTAGTCCGTCGTATGAGTTCCGGATAATATTGACAATCTTCTCAGGAACTCCGTAATGTCGAAGAAGTTTCCATAATGTCCTCCTATCTACACTGTCGAATGCCTTTTCATAATCAATGAAGTTGATGTACAGTGACGAGTTCCACTCAACTGATTGTTCGACGATGATCCGTAGTGTTGCAATTTGGTCTGTGCACGACCGATCCTTACGGAATCCAGCTTGTTGATCTCGAAGTTGGGCATCTACTGCATCCTTCATCCGGTTCAGCAACACTCTGTTGAAGACTTTCCCTGGTATTGACAGTAGTGTGATGCCTCTGTAGTTTTCACATTTGCTCAGATCTCCTTTCTTTGGAATCTTGATGAGGTGTCCTTCTTTCCAGTCCATTGGCACTTGTTCCTCCTCCCAAATCTTTTTGAATAGAGGGTAAAGCATGCTTGTGGTTACTTCGACGTCTGATTTCAGTGCTTCAGCTGGTATGTTGTCGGGTCCTGCTGCTTTCCCGTTCTTGATTTGTCTGACGGCCATTCTAATTTCTTCCGTCGTTGGTGGGTTGACATCTATAGGAAGATCTGTGTGTGCTGCTTCGATGTTCGGTGGATTCATTGGAGCCGGCCTATTCAGGAGTTCCTCGAAGTATTCTACCCATCTGTTTCGCTGTTGTTGAATTTCAGTGATTGGCTTGCCTTCTTTGTCTTTGACCGGCCTCTCTGGTTTACTGTATTTCCCTGATAGTTTCTTCGTTGTATCGTAAAGCTGTTTCATATTTCCTTCTCTAGCAGCTTTTTCTGCCGTCGTTGCTAATTCTTCCACGTATTTCTTCCTGTCGGCTCTAATGCTCCTCTTCACTTGCTTGTTTGCTTCTATGTATTCAGCTTGTGCTTGGACTTTCTCTGCTCGTGTTCGGCTGTTGTTAATTGCTGTCTTCTTGTTCTTCCTTTCTTTGATCTTGTCCAGTGTTTCTATAGAGATCCATTCCTTATGATGGTGTTTCTTTAGGCCCAGAACCTCTTGACACGTTGAAGTCAATGTTTCTTTGATGCCTTTCCAGTTGTCCTCCATGGTAGTTTCTTCTTCCTTCAGTAGATCTTGAAAGGCTTGGAACCTGTTGTTGAGAGCTATCTTGAATTCATTGAGTTTGTCAGTATCTCGAAGGAAGGCTGTATTGAACCTTTGTAGTGCTGTTTGTCCACTTGTCCAGTTCTTTTTTAGCTTCAGTTTTAAATTGGCTACAACTAGGTGGTGATCTGAAGCTACGTCAGCTCCTCTCCTGGTTCTCACATCTTCCATTGTCCTTCGGAATTTTTTGTTGATGCAAATATGGTCTATCTGGTTCTCTGTAGTGTGGTCCAGTGAGATCCATGTAGCCTTGTGTATACGTTTGTGTGGAAATATTGTGCCTCCTATGACTAATTTGTTGAATGCACACAAATTTGCAAATCTTTCTCCATTTTCGTTCCTCTCTCCCAGTCCATGTCGTCCCATAATATCTTCATATCCAGTGTTGTCTGTTCCGACCTTGGCATTTAGATCTCCCATCAGAATGGTGAGGTCCTTTCTTGAGCATTTCTCTATGATTGACTGCAGCCGCTCGTAGAATTGTTCTTTAATGTCGTCGTTGCTATCATTGGTGGGTGCATAACATTGGATAATATTCATTAAGATCCCCTCCTTCTTTGTTTTGAATGATGCTTTGATGATTCTGGATCCGTGGGATTCCCATCCTACAAGTGCATTTCGTGCTACTTTGGACAGCATTAGAGCAACTCCCTGAGTGTGTGGAGCATTTTCCTCTTCGTGACCGGAGTATAGCAGCATCTCTCCCGTAGCTAGCCTTTTCTGTCCAGCTTGGGTCCAGTGGGTTTCGCTGATTCCCAGTACTGCCAAGTTGTATCTCCTCATTTCCGTTGCTATTTGGCTGGTCTTCCCGGTTTCCCACATTGTTCTAACGTTCCATGTACCTATAAAAATTTTTGCTCTGGTTGTTAGAAGGGGCATCGGCCTCGTGGCTTCCGAAGGAACTCGGCTTTCACCATGAAGCGTCATAATTCTTCTAAATGAAGACCTTCTAACTCTCAGGGCAGAGTTAAAATGGTTTGAATTATTTTTTCTGGTAAGCGTTTTTTTAGCGAGTTAGTTTTCTACGGGATGGGGACGCTAACCCCATGCCCAACCCTCCTCCTTTACCCGGGCTTGGGACCGGCAGTAACTCTAGAAGAGCTACAGGCGGAGTTAAATTGGATTAAATTGGATTATCAGGTTGAAATTTTGTTGCATTTTGTGAAGACGGTAGCTTCCCGATTGGACAGTGCTAATAACCCCTATGTGCGGATTGGATAACTACAATGATGATTTCGGTTTTACTATAAAAAAACTATAAATACCTGACAGTTTTGTATTATAATTTGACACTGTCTGGAATAACATTTCTTTCACTTGTCTTCTGTCTTCTTATTTGCGAATTGGAAGGGTTCTAGCGTTCAAGTGCTCAAGTTATACGCGGTATATCAAGAATATAAGCTCTAGATATAACACATTTATAGAACACTTTTGTTTTACTGGTTTCGGATTTTCTCTTTTGTTGATTTGGACGATGTAACACGTTTACTGGTTTGAATCAATTGATGGTTGATCGTATCAAGCTAATAAAAATCAACGTATTTCATATCTGAATGTACTACGTCGAAAACACTGATCAATGTAACATTTTATATTCAGCTTTTGCCAAGTTGTTTTAAACATTTTTCATATGTACACTTTAACGAGGTTGTAAGCCCTAATAACTCATCTTACTTATAGTTATCAGTATAAGGTCGTCGATAGAGAATGCTAGTGAGCGGCTTATGCTCCTCCACGAGGGTTAACACGCGTAAGTATAAGGTTGTGGAGATTGTCAAGTCATAATTAAGATCATGAACCGATTTTAAAAAAAAACGGTTTACTTACATTCTACTAATTATTTGTCCATTGATTTTCTCCGTTATCTTTAATCTTCATTGTTTATTATTAGACCTCCTGGTGCAGCACATGATACTGTAAATGGATCTGGGGCGCTTACAATTGCCACTGATGTGATATGCGGTTTCCCAACTGAAACGGATAACGATTTTAATGAAACTGTTGAATTAATTGAAAAGTATCAATTTCCTGTATTACATATAAATCAGTTCTTTCCACGTCCCGGTACACCTGCTGCTAATATGCCAAGGTATTTTCTAAAATTGGGAATTTTTTCTGTTAATTGTTTATATTTCATAAATATTATTATTATCAGCATGGGGTTGTGGAGATTATTATGTTTTTGATTGAGATGATGAACCGTATGACGTTGGAACACCATTCAAAACCTGGAAGATGTGACAACGGACCACGGGTGAACTCGAGGAAGCTGTAAAAGGCTCAGAAGGAGCCGAAAACTTTCCATCCAATCATCTTTCGGAAGAATATTCTAGAATTTCTACGTGTAGCTTCCCGATTGGATACTGCTAATAGCCCCCTGTATGCGGATTAGAGGACTGTAATGATGATTTCGTTCTCACTAAAAACTATAAATACCTGATAATTTTGTACTATGATTGACACTGTTTGGAATAATATTCCTTTCATCAGTCTTCTGTCTTATTATTGTGACTTCGAAGGGTTTTGGTGTTCTAGTGCTCTGTTATACGCGGTACATCAAGAAATCAACTTTCAAGATATAACAGAAGCACGGTCGTTTCGCGCGCGAGACCGAAGGACCTGGGTTCGAATCTCGCGAGCGGGATCGTGAATGCGCACTGTTGAGGAGTCCCACAATAGAACAAAATGGTCTTCCAGTGCTTTCAATGGTGGTCCAACATCAATTGGTCCATGATCTCAATCATAAATATTATTGCTTGGAAACATTTCTAAGTGTTCCTTTGAGATTTTTAGGCTTCCAGTTCATAACCAGAAAATGTGTGATCCTGTAAATTGTCACACTCAAATTTCAGTTATTTAGTAATGACTAAATTTTGCATCAGGAATTTACATTTCGGTAGCATTGTAAAATATGACAATCATATACCGAATACTTCGTTTGCAAACTTCCATCATTTGTCCTTCACACTCTATATGATTCTTCCAGTTCACGATTCATTTTTATTTCTCTTTCTATCCTCTTTAAGTACATCTTAGCCTTCTGCTGCCAGTTATTCAACTTTTGATTAGTGTTACATACTATTTATGTCGACAGGCATAAGTAGCATACAACACAGTATATGTGATCTTCATGGAGCGGGTTTAATTCAAAGTCTGCTGTTCAGTGAATTGTATAACAGTTTATTATTTGAAGAATATATATTTTCTCTAACTTATCATACCATCTAATCTACGGTGTTGATTGAGTTCAATGTGAATTATGTATATCTATCATTCAACTGAATATCACGTCATTGAATTTCAATCAGGATTGATTAGCTCGTTACTACTCTCGTTGAGATTTCAGCTTTGATCAGTTCTAAGTTTCCTTCGAATTATCTATGTAATTTGTCGACGTTTTTATACCTCTGATCACTTAGCTAAACAGCGTTTGTTCTAGTTAAGCTTTATTTATTTATTATTTATTTGAACACATAAATATTGATACAAAAGGGCACCAAATACATATGCTCCACACAAATCACATTGTTTGTATGCGGGCTGTAATACTGCCTGAGTGCCCAGACCTAACCAGGTGGTTTCTTAGAGGACTAAACCCGGAGCCTTCGACCTAAGCGTCTAATCCACAAGGCAGTGGAGCAACGTCAGGAGATGCAGTCCCATGGTAGCCGGTGACCAACAATTGGTTCATACACCGTTCGTTCCCTCAGAATCCTGGAGTCCATGTACACCATTGGTTTGGAACGAGGGTTTCTAACTCCTCTAGGTAAATGTTGCATATCCACCATCCCGGTTATAGCGCCGTACATTCACTTTTCGTCCTCTCAATTTTGTTAACAACACCCCATCGTCGCGAAAAGGCATTGAGTAGGACTTCCGTGGCTGTGAATGTATACGTGTGGCCATGTAGGAGTATTTCTAGAAGGAGCTGGCTCTCCCCACTCTTGACCGTACCAGGACATTTGGGGGTACTAAGGTATATTGCACATTCCTATCTATTTTTCATTTGAATTACCGCTATGAAATAACGAAATAGGATAATGACATTTTCATCCCCCTTTTATTTATTCAATATTAGCCTACAGAAAATAATTGTTTATTGAAAGATTATTCTCAACTATATCATTTTCATTGGAACGATTTTATTGATCTGGAAAACACGATCCATTTGATATAACTAACTCGGTTGGGACATACCTTCCAACAATTACGAAAAACGATAAATCTAGTCAGCTAACACTACCGATTTTCTGTGCATCATGAAAAAGAATCAAAAATAACAGTGGTAAAAACAACAAAAGGTGATTTTGTTAGAATGATAATCATTAAGTTGTGAATGTTACCCCAACAATCGGAATATCGACTTTGTTCCGCGATCATTACTAGATAACCAAAGAGAATTGTGTACACACCACTTAAAATATTATACTAATGCTGGTGCTATTCCGCAGATTGAGCTTACTCTTGATACCAATAAATGCCTAGGAGTACTGTAGAACTGGTTCGTCATAATATGCCCATCTACAACCTTTCAACCGGGAATCGGACTCAGGGCATTCACTCTTGTGCTCGAGTGCTCAACCTCTAAACCACTGAGCCGGTACCTAATGGTTTATATATATAGCTTCAGTCAGTTGACGACATTGCGTGAGTGTCGCGCGATTGTAGAATTTTCATAGTTTGGATACCTGTGTCCGAGTCGTTGGTTCGCACTGTTCAAGAGTCCTATACCAG
Organism: Schistosoma intercalatum; assembly: GCA_944470365.2. Classification (NCBI taxonomy): domain Eukaryota; kingdom Metazoa; phylum Platyhelminthes; class Trematoda; order Strigeidida; family Schistosomatidae; genus Schistosoma; species Schistosoma intercalatum. The sequence goes on along the minus strand of OX103728.1, from coordinate 3,237,267 downwards.
GATGGAACAATTGTCCAGTGCGCGCGGAACGCTATTCCTGGTCTCCTGAAACCACGCTCTAAACTACACGTAGGAGCTTTTAACGTACGAACACTTTGCCAAATAGGACAGCAGGCTTCCTTAGCTAGGACTTTAGAATCTCGCACCATCGATGTGTGCTGCGTCTCCGAAACGCGCATACAGGATCCGAGTAGCGTCATACATTTGACCTCACCATGCCAAAATAAAGAACCGACTCGATTCACACTTCGTGTATCTGGAAGCCCTGATTCTGCTTCCCGTGGCAGCGCCGGCGTAGGTATAGCATTGAGTCCTAGGGCATAACTAGCTCTCTTAGAGTGGATCCCAGTAGATAGTCATTTGTGCGTTGTCCGACTGAACGGAACAGTAAAGATCCGAAAAGATAGGGACACTCGTCGTCTCTGCCTATTCTTCTACTGACTGCAGCGCGGATGATGTAAAAGATGAGTTTTACAGAAAGCCCTCCGACCTTCTCCGAAAAGCTAGGCGCTCGGATGTAGTAATAGTGGCCAGTGACTTTAATGCTCAAGTAGGTAAACTAAGCGATAGGGAAAGACACCTAGGTGGATCTTATAGTGTCGTGGCTCAAAGAACAGATAATGGCGACCGTCTGTTGCAGCTATGCTCGGATAACCGCCTGTTCCTTGCAAATACTAACTTTAAGCATAAGGAAAAACATCTTTTAACATGGCGACCCCCTAATTCGTCCCAACGTTGGACCCAAATAGATCACATCGCTATCAGCCACCGATGGAGGGGCTCGATAGAAGACTGTCGCTCATTTTGGAAACCTCTTAGGGGACTACTTAATGATAGTCAAGCTAAGAGTATATTTCAGGAACAACTAGAAAAACAGTTAGGCAGCCATGTATGTGATGCCCACCCCGAGACATCATGGGATGATATCCGAAAAGCTGTGGAAACAGCAGTGATATCTGCTATTGAGGTAAATCGCAAGGTTAGGGAGCAACACTGGATCTCAGCAGCATCTATCTCACTGATAGATGCTCGGAAACTCATTCCACCTGGCTCTGAACATAATGAAGAGCGGAGTCAGCTTAAGCGCAAGCTGACAAGAAGTCTACGCAATGATCGTGAACAGTGGTGGGTAGCGAAAGCAAGAGAGATGGAAAAGGCAGCGGCAATAGGTAATAGCAGACAATTGTTCAGACTTGTTAGGGAAACCGGTATTAGGAAACCGACAGCTAGCGAAACAATCTCAGAGAAAGATGGACATATTATACATTCTCAATCCAGGATATTGGATCGATGGGCAGAACACTTTAGGGATCAGTTCAACTGGCCTTCAGCCACACTTCGGTTTCCCACGATCTCTAGTCAACCTGAATGGCAAGTTAATGTAGGTCCTCCGTCCCTTTACGAAGTTGAAAAAGCCATAGGAAATCTGAAGCGAGGGAGAGCAGCAGGCCCTGACAGGTTTACTCCTGAGATTTTTAAGGATGGTGGTTCAGTATTAGCAGTGAGATTAACTGAGGTCTTAGGTAGAATTTGGGAACTGGACGTAATCCCATCTGACTGGTCTCAATCACTGATTGTGCCAGTTTATAAGAAAGGACAAAAGTCCTCTTGTGACAATCACAGAGGAATGAGTTTGACTAATATAGTGTCTAAAATATTAGCTTCAATAATACTTCGACGCCTAACGAAAGCTTGTGAAGAGCAGACTAGAGAAAATCAGGCTGGTTTTCGACCTGGATGTGGTTGTATAGATCAGATATTCACACTACGTCAGGTTCTAGAACACAGACACACATTCAGACGCCCCACAATGGTAGTATTTCTCGACCTTAAGGCGGCACTCGACTCTGTTGATCGTGAGGTTCTATGGCAGTGTTTGTCACTGAAAGGAGTACCAAAGAAGTACATTAACCTTGTAAAGGCTCTCTCCTCGAACACAACTGGTAGAGTGAGAGCTTATGGCGAACTGTCATCGGAATTGATTACCTCAAGTGGTGTTCGTCAGGGCTGTCCATTCTCCCCATTCTTGTTCAACTTTGTCATTGACGTACTTTTAGTGATAACGCTTTCCTCGTCTAAATTTCCAAGGGTTGAACTTCTACCAGGAGGTCCACTTGTTGACTTAGAATATGCTGATGACATAGTTTTATTTGGTGAAGACGCTGACAAAATGCAGAGTCTTCTGACCACTCTAAGCAACAATGCAAGCATGTTCGGGATGCGATTCTCTCCCTCGAAATGCAAAATGTTGCTTCAGGATTGGGTTACATTGACACCCGAACTAATGATAGGGAGTGAAGTAATTGAGCGTGTCGACCACTTCACTTATCTTGGAAGTCTCATTAGCCCTTGTGGTCTGGTGTGTGACGAAATCTCAGCACGAATACAGAAGGCTCGACTAGCTTTTGCCAACTTGCGTCATTTATGGCGTAGTCGAGATATCCGTTTATCAATCAAAAGGCGTGTTTACTGCGGAGCAGTTCGTTCCGTCCTTCTTTATGGCAGTGAAACATGGCCGGTAAGAGTAGAGGATATCCGTAGGTTACTAGTATTTAATCATAGGTGTCTTCCAAGCATTGATCGTATATCCTGGGACCATCGAGTAAGGAACGCAGTTGTTAGGAAACGGGTACTAGGTAAGGATGGCAAATCAATTGATGAAGTAATGAAACTTCATCAGTTGAGATAGCTGGGATATATGTTACTTAAGCCCAACCACCGACTGCCCCGACGGGCGATGTTTTATGGTGTAGGAGTAAGTTGGAAGAAAGTTAGGGGCGGCCAAACCAAAACATGGCACAAATTCATGAAGTCATTGACAAGTGGACTGTCATGTTGGTAGGTGTAGACTACCTGGTTGGGGACCGCGAGATGATAGCAACCGATGGTTAGAGACCCTGAATGACATGGCTCAAAATCGTTTGTAATGGCGCAGGCGCATCCACTCTTTGTGTTCTCTCAAATTCTAATCTTCTGAATCCTTCATGTCCCTTTCTTTTTTCTCTTTCCAAATTTATTTCACTGGATTATACTCCTTGAATAGCATCTTCAAACCCTAATGTTTCTGATTACAGCTTATAATTTTACTACATCTAGCACTACGGGATTTGAATCGACCACTGCATCTCTGTGCTAATGTGGTGTGGCAACTCGAACTGATGTACGTACGTACGAAGTTCTATGTTGTTACTGACTGACTGACTGACCAGTGCTTCATGGTTTTCAATGGTTATCTTGCTTAGTTTGTTTCGTAATTTGAACTATGATCAATTCTACAACTTTCACAAAATCCTATACTGAAAAAAGTATTTTTGCTTCCAATATCTTCTGTATACATGACGCTCAACTTCTGTGACACCTCGTTCATACAGTGACCAAAATCAATGCAGAATGTATTATATGTTTATTTTTAAGTAAGAACATAGTTGATTGTAATGTTAGTGAAGATAGTCAAACAATTTATAAGATTCAAATATTGTTTTTACGATATTCTATTATTGTTTTTCTTTATTTATAGAAAAGCTAGTTCTTCCGAAGTAAAATCTCGTACACGTAGATTACACGATCTTTTCAGAAGTTATCGAACTTATGATGGTCGTATCGGTTGTGAAGTTCGTGTTCTTATTACTGAACCGAGTTTTGATGGTAAATTTTGGGTTGGTCATACAAAAGCTTATGAACAAGTATGTGTAAATTATTAATGCAAATTATCAACATACCTATATTGTTTGTTGCTTTTTGTATGGATATTTTTTTGTCATTTTATCATCAAGAAAGATCAATATGTTCCATGAGGTTTTCATGGTTCTTGATGTATCAGGTCAACTCATTTTAAAACTATTTTTTTTATTAATATTGAATATTTTCAAAGTTGAATTCACGGGTCATTCTAAGATAGACCACCATTAAAAACCTGAAAGAACAAGACGACCGTTTCGTCCTAGTATCAACCTCCTAAGCAATGTGCATCCACGATCCCGTACGCGGGACTCGAATCCAAAGTGTCTGTTTGATTTCATTGCCTATATTCGTCTGACTCGTGAGGACAAAAAATAGGCCTAAAGTTCTCTTTCCATTCAGCGGTACTGAATTGTGCTCAACCCTTCATCTATTGTCTGAGGTGGATAACTGTCTCACACCCGACACAGATTGGAACCCACGTTCGCGTGCGGGATCGTGGATGCGCACTGCTGAGAATTCCGTTACTGGGACGAAACAACCGTCTAGTGCTTTCACGTGTTTAATGTTGTTCTAGCTTAGATTGACTCGTATATGAAAATTAGGTGAATTATCATTATTACATGATGCTTCAGCATATTGGTAATCAGTTATCTCAGTATGTATGATTAGTAATGAAATTGCACTTATCGCGATGAGCGCGTTATTTAGGAAATTGAGAGAGCGAACATCGTATGTCCGACGCTTTAACCGGGTTAATGGATACAGAGGATCCATCTAGGGGAGTTTGAAAAACCTCATTCCAAACCATTGGTGCTCAAGGGTTCTAGGATCCCCAGGGAACAAATGGCTTATGAATCAATTATGGGTCACCGGTTACCATGGGACTCCCTCTCCAAACGTCACTCCACTGTCTTGTGGATTAGACCGTTAGGTCGAAGGCTCGGGAAGTAGCTCCCTATGAAAACCACCTGTTTCAGTTTGGGCACACAGATTGTATCGCAGCGCACACACAAATGAAGTGACTTATGGGGCACATATGTATTCGGTTCCCTTTTGTACCACTATTTATGTGTTCAAATAAATAAATAAGTAAAAATGTGATCAAACGAAATATTCTGTACACTGTCCCTCTATACTGTTCAAATGTGCGTTGATCTAATTCGGTTATTCATTTATTTACTTTGAAGAATTGACTTATACTAAAGGATAAGACATCAGAAATACAGATTTCTACTCATCGCTGAGATATCACAATTATATCAATGTTTTATTGCTCCAATATGTAAAATGTCTTAGTCTATAACATTTAGCTCTAGGAGCATATTATATAACAAACTGTTTGTGTTCGATTACTGAAGAAATTGATTTCAACTTCGTTATTTTGTTCAAGTTGGATTTTTGTCACTGATTCTCTAGATATTTATTTTAACACATAGATATTGGTACAAGGAGGCACGAAATACATATGCGCCACATCGATCTCATTTGATATGCATGAGGGCTGTGAAACTGTCCGGGTGCCCAAACCGAAACAGGTGGTTTTCTTAGGGGGTCACACCCGGAGCTTTCGACCTGAAGGTCTGATCCACGAGGCAATGGAGCATCGTAAGGACATGCAGTCCCATGGTAGCCAGTGATCGACAATTGGTTCATATGCCATTTGTTCCTTCAGGATACTGGAGTCCATGTGCACCATTGGTTTGGAATGGGGGTTTTCCAACTCCCTTAGATAGACTCTCCATGTCCACCAACCCGGGTAAAACGTCGTACGTTCGCTTTTCGTCCCCTCAATTTCGTAAACAACAGTAACGCCACGAGAAGGATGTGAGTGGAACTTCTCTAGCAGAGGCTATATACGCGTAGCCATGTGAGAGCATTTGCAGAGGGAGAGCTGACTCTCCCCACTCTCAGTTGTACCAGGGCACGTGGGGGCTAAAGCCGGCGACACCCGATATTAGTATGGTCATTCTATCCTTGCAGTCTTTGCAGTGGTTGATTTACTTAATGAGGTTTATTATCTTCCATGTGTTATTTTTGTAAACAACACGAAATAAATTGTTATTCATTTCTTAGGTTTTTTTTCTTCACTAACCTTAATAGCTTAATTCGTATTATTTAGGGATTTAACAAAGGAATGTGTTTTATGTGATGTTTTCTTCCACAGTCTCGTGCGCGAGACTGATAAGTCCTGGGTTCGCATATGTCGAGGCGAGGTCGTGGATGCATACTGTTGAGGAGTCCCGCAATAGAACGAAATGGCCGTTCAGTGCTACCAGGTTTTCCATGGTGGTCTAGCATCAATTGACTCGTGATCTGAACCATTAAAATTACTATAATATCCACAAAACCTTTCTGATACAAATAATGTCGTTGAATTAGGATTGACATTGTTATAACAGTTGAGCTTCCCACGTTTACACGTATGGCACGTTAATTTACCTTAAACAAATATCTACACTAGATTTTCAACCACCCACCTCCCAATCCCAGTGTGTCTATTCGATAGGACTTCAATATAACTCAAATAGATGATCAAGAACACGTAATTAGCCTGACTAGAATGTCAATATATTTCTACCAAAAAAACCGGTACAATCCAACAGTAATCAATAACCAATCAATCAATAATAATAAGAATAGGGGTAATATATAACTCATCTGACACCTGTCAGACTGCTATGTTTGAAGCTATCACGAGTTCACTTAATCTGCGAACGAGAACATGACTCGGTGACCAAAGACCAGTAAGCTATTGATGCGTCTCAGCCCCGCTAACTAGAGGGAGAAGTCAGAGCTTGGAATGGGAAGTATATTCTACAAAACAGCCAGAAACGAGTGATAACAACAAACACAATTCAAAATGTATATATACAGTGCAGAACCGTCCTTGGGGGAAGTTACCGAATAGCATACTAAAAGATGAAACGGACCAATAGCATTTAAGACATTTCTCAGTGGGAAATACGACATGAAGGTGACAAGAGCGCCTTTGGCGCGGAAACAAAGAAATTCAAATTTTCTAAATAAAATTACAAAACTAGGTCCTTTCCCAAGTGAGTTCTGAGGATCTGACGTCTCCAACACAGACTATCTACATTGTCTGACTAGAAAGACAACTAATCATTATCATTCTCGTCCATACATCATATATTTTGTTTCTTTTTTTCTTTGAGGAGGAGGAGGAGGGACGGACCTGTAAAGGAAATTGGATTAGAGGTGGTCCTAGTGACCTTGGAGCGTGACCGCAGTGCCCAAGGGACAACTGCTTGAGGTCAGTCACACACCATCTTTGTGTGAGTAATTTTCGTGTTAGCTCCGTACTTGTTGAGACCTTACCGCCGGAGACGGATATCCATGGGATAAGCCGAATTGTACATTTTTAGGGTCGAACTTTTCTAACCCCACCCTCCTTGTGGGAAGGCAGTATCGCTATCATGCTGGTTGTCTGAAGGAAATACCTTACTGCTGTCATACCTCTTTACAGTCAGCAGTACGACTTCGCCTTCGGACCTTGGGTTTGTTGCTTTAAATCTTACTGCTCTTCAACCGACCTGTCTGACATGGTAAGACCTTGAGGAACGGTTGTTCCAGCCAGTATAGCTCGGTTGCTTCATCATGATAGGCAAGCCCAACCACCACGTCAAGGTAGCAACAACGGTTGGGTTTTTCTTTGGGGTGGGGTGGTGTGAAATAACTATTCCAAAATTATAACTTTCCTAATAATACTTACATTTGTTTAATTATTATTCCAATTTCTATGCTTATTTTCATAGATTTTATTACCAAAAGATCCGGATGTTTATGGTCGTATAGTACTTGTACGTATTATAGAATGTGATAAATTTTTTATGCGTGGTATCATTATTGATTCTGGACCATTGGATTCTATTGTTTTCCCAGATAATAATTTCAATTTATCATCTTTACCTTTATTAATACAAAATTCAATTCAATTATCTAAAATAAATTATACTACTATGGTAAAACCAAATCAATTTAGTATATATACGTTGATTAATTCATTACGAAGTGATAAAACATTGGTTAGTAAATTTGTTTTGAATATCATATAATATATGTATATTTTATTTTATAATGTGAGTGCAAGAAGGCATCAAATACCTATGCAATACACAAGTCACTTGATGATATGTGTGAGGATTGAAATATTGCCTGAGTGTCCAAACCGGAACATCTGGGTCACTCCTCGAGACTTTGACCTAGAGGTATAATTCACAAGGTAGTAGAGCAACGTAAGGAGATGCAGTCCCATGGTAGCCGGTGACCGACAATTGGTTCATACTCTATTCGTTCCCTCAGAATCCTGGAGTCCATGTACACCACTAATTCAGGTGAACTCTCTGTATCCACTAACCTGGTTAAAAGCGTCGGACATTCGCTTTTCGTCCTCTCAATTTCGTAAGAAAATCCATCCGTCGGTAGGACTTCCCTGATAGTGGCTGTATACGGATGGCCATATGAGAGCCTTTGGAGAGAGCTCTGTCGACCCTCGGCCGTACTAGGACATTTAGGGGCATAGTATTAGTAAATCATACAATGTACATTGTTTGATAGATGCGTATGAATTTATAAGCCGATCTAAGTAGACCACTATTTAAAACCTAGATGCATGGAATGATCGTTCTATTCTAGTATGGGATTCCTCAGTGGCTGTGGTATGTGTCCGAAATCTCACACGCGGGAATTGGATGCAGAACTTTCAGTCTTGAAAGAGGGAAGGCTATAACCAACTGCATATTGTTCACCATTTCACAAAGATTCACATTCATTTGTCACTACAGAAATCTATGTATTACTCGCAAAAAGCGCATAGGAAACTGAGTTCAGTTTATTATATATACCTTATGCCTAAAGAAATCATACAAGAATGTTTGGGATGAGTTTCTCATCCTTTAAATACAAAATGTTGTTTTAGATCTAGTCTGTATCAGTGCGTTGACTACCTCACTTGTAGTTGAAGCCTCAACTTATCTATTGGGTCCGTACTTAACAAAACACTAACATATATACAGAAAACTTGATATACCCTTCCAAAATTGTGCTACCTGTAGTACAGATGGAATGTCCGTCTGCCAGTCAATGGGTGAGTGCACTTGGGAACTGTTTTTTCTTCATCAGTATATGGCTATTAAGCATGGCTTATAAAATTGGCCACTGTTTATTCTGGCTTACAGATCGCGATACTACGTATCATTGTTGAACCATTTATTGAGTGGAACTCATCACTGTATATCAACCTCCTTGATTATGAGTAGGCGTTTGACAGTGTGGATATATGAACCTTTTTCGATACTATGGTGTACCTCACACTGACTTCTTACGGTGAACTACACTGCAAAGTGGTGCATGGAGGACAGCTGACAGATGCATCCCAAGTAGGGTCTGGTGTCAGACAAAGCTGCTTACTCCGATTCTTCTTTCTTCTGCTGGTCGACTGGATTATGAAGACCTCCGCAACTGAAGGGAAGCACGGAATGCAATGGATAGCTTATATGCAGCTAGAAGATTCGGACTTCGCAAATGATCTAGCTCTTCTATCCTTTACACAGGTAAAGACAGCGAATGTAACAACAGTCTCTACAACAGTCGGCCTCAACATACACACTAGAAAAACCAAGTTCCTTAAATACAACGCGGAGAAAACCAACTCAATCACCCTTGATGGAGAAACTCTGGAAGATGTGGAAACTTTCACGTACCTGGTCAGTATCATCGATGAACAATGAGGATCTGATGCAGACGTGAAGGCAAGTATTGGCAAATCAAAGGCAACATTCTTACAGTTGAAGAGCATATGGAACTCAAAACAAATTTTAACCAATATCAAAATCAGAATCTTTAATATTAACGTCAAGTACGAAAGTCAAGTATTTATAAACAATTGTCTACACAAGATACTCAATGTTTGTTAACTGGTTATCACTAGCAACAACCTAATGTGGGGAGAACAAATCGGCTTCCAGCTGAAGAGAAAATTAGGAAGAAACGCTGAAGGCGGGTAGGAAATACATGGAACTTCATCACGGTGCACGCCCTAACATGAAAAATGCAGACCGAAGAAGACGTTGGGCTTGTTGGAGTAGGATACAGATATTGAAACAATGAATAACACTTGGCAACAACTGGGAAGGAGATTGGATTATAGAGTTGGTTGGAGAATTCTACTTGGCGGCCTATGCTCCACGAGGATTAACAGGCGTAACGAAAAAAGGTAGTGGCAACTGATCTGAAACAAGGGATTTCGACGAATGATATAATCTTCATCTCTATATTCATATATACATGTATAGATAAACATGTTTTCATTTTATTATCAATCTTATTTTTCTTACTATTATAGGCATTTTACATGGGTTATATGATACTTATAATAGCTGGAATCTGTTCCGCGTGGAAATTTACAGATTTGGATCTATACAAGAGGTTTTCTCTTACTTGATTTTATATGTCAATGAAATGTTGTGATAAATTGACTATGTATATACATTTGATTTTTGTTCTATTTCGAATAATACATCTATTCAGAAGTAATTGTTTGATTCTTTTTTTGACTACTTATTCAATAATGACGTGTGTATGTCTGTGAATTTAGGATCGCATAGTTGTTGTTTTCGAGATAGTGGAGAAGATTTGTAGCTCAGGTGGATGATTTTGGTGGAGTTTTCTTTTTGAAAGAAAAGGCGATTGCATGTGATAAAGTGCTCTTCATTTCATTTGATCCGTTCCACTTGTGAATTTTTCCTATGATACCCCCGCAGAAGTATAAGAGAACAAAACTTTTGCCTGAGATACTGTCAATTAATAGATTTTGGCAGATATTATTATTAGACAAAAGTAAACGATCTCATAGTATCGAACGTCTTGACAAATTCGAGTAATAGTGCATGGAAAAGAGTTTTTCCATCCCATCACTCCTGAGTTGATAAGGCGTTTGTGGGGTGCACGACCTGAGATTAGGGAGTGGAGTGTTAAACACAAAGCAGGAAAGACCTATCCAACTAAATCTCCTGGTATGTGTTTGATATTACTAGCAAATGAAGGGGATTAAGCGTCTACTACAAACAACCGGCTTTTACCTTGCAATCTTCTTCGTGACCATCTTTACAGTCTGTTATTGTGTCAACTTTGTTAATTTCTGGTAAAAAATAATCTCTGTAACATATCGACTCTGTCATTTATTATCGTGTTACAGACTTGGGTAATCGTTTGTTTTTTATTTATTTATTTTTAAACACATGAACATTGGTACAAGGAGGCACCAAACTAGTTATGCGCCACATAAATCATTCGATTCATGTAAGGGCTGGGATATTGCCCGGGTGCCCGAACCGAAGCAGATGGTTTCCTTAGGGGGACACATCCGAAGCCTTAGACCTAAAAGTCTAATCCACAAGGCAGTGGGGCAACGTAAGGAGATGTTGTTATGTGGTAAAAGGTGACCAACGATTTGTTCATACGCCATTTGTCCCTTCAGGTTCATGGAGCCTATGTACACCATTAATTTGAAATGATGGTTTTCCGACTCCCCTAGGTGAACCCTTCATGTCTACCAAGCTGGTTAGAGTGTCGGACATTCGCTTTCCACCCTCTCAATTTCGTAAACAATAGTAATGCCGCGAGAAGACAGTGAATAGGACTTCCCTGGCAATGGTTGTTGTACATAATTACTCTGTATCTATCGATTTTTTCCATGTTGTTTTTTAGATTTGTCAATATGAACTATGGTAATCCAAAAAACTCTGCTGCAATTTTAGAAAAAAGTCTGACTAAACTACGTGGTGATGTAAGTTGTAATTTTCTTATACTATATAAATTTTCTTAGGTTAATATAGCATCTTTTGCTTATTTATTTGTGGAGTTAGTCAAATATTCAATGCGTAATGTATCCAGTATGGATCTTGTTCAGAAAAGGTGAGTTTTTCTTGTGTAACGTGAATAATTTATACTAAAGACATGAAAAATTCCAATTATAATGAGATTATCCATTAATATTTGGAGGTTAAATATAATTTGTTTGTGGTTAGTGAGTTAGTTTCCTAGGGGATGAGGTCGCTAACCCCATGTCCAACTCTCCTCTTTTATCCGGGCTTGGGATCGGTGGTAGCCTCAGGGAGGGGCTCCCCAAGTGCCAAAACACTTTCAGATACATGTGTTATCCAACTTACTACACAGTTGTTGTGAACGAGATCACAGGTAGGGACAACTATTACAGAATATCTTGGTAAAATCTGAAAAACATACAGTAATAATTCATTTTCAAAATGTCCGTCAGTTGTCTTAGACTTTGTTGCTCCTTCGTTTTCATACCAATCACTCTCTGTTCTCGTTTTCTTTGATTTTTTCAACCTTCTGTCGCCAGGCTTTCTACTTTCAATTAATGATACATAATACTTATTTCTGACAACATCACTAGCATTCATCATACAGTCTCTTACTAAACTTTTTTATTTATTTAGGCAAATAAACATTGGTGGAAAGGGGCACCTAGATTTCTATTCACCGCATAAATAGTTATTATTCAATATCTATGGGCTGAAATACCTCCCGTGGGTCCAAGCCGAAATAGATGGTTTTCTTGGGGAGACACGCTGCGGGCCTTTGACCTAGAGGTCTAATCCACAAGACAGTAGAGCAGCGCTATGAAATGCAATCCAATGTTAGCCGGTGACCAACAATAAGTTCATACCCCATTTGTTCGCTCAAGATCCTATAACCCATGTGCATCATTAGTTTGAAATCAGGGTTTCCCAATACCTTTAGGTGAATTTTCTTTACGAAAGTGAGAGGACGAAAAGCGAATACCAGGCGCTTTAACCGGGTTGGTGGACATGGAAAGTCCACCTAAGGGAGTTGGACAACCCTCATTCCAAATCAATGGTGAACATAAGCTGCAGGATCTTGAGGGAAGAAACGACGTACAAACCAATCGTTGCTCACCGGCTACCATGGGACTGCATCTCCTCACGATGCTTGGACCAGACGTTCAGGTCGAAGGCTCCAGGTGTGGCCCATTAAGAAAACTACCTGCTTCGGTTAGGGCACCCGGTCAGTATCACAGCCCTCACACATATCAAATGAGATCTGTGTGGCGCATATGTATTTGGTGCCTCCTTGCACCAATATCTATGTGTTATAATAAATTAACCACTAACCGATATGAGAACATTTCGATTAGTTTCTCTCCATTATCAACTGTACCACCAGATCATTAACAATTTCTATAGTCCTACTCTTTTTTAATTATAACTCCACCCGTTTAGCCCCATTGCCAAGCCCTAGTAAAGGAGTAGGGTTGGGCATAAGGTTTGCACTCCATCCCGTAGAAAACAACCTTATGAAATAACAAACACCATCCAGTATTCCTATTTATAACTCTACTTATGTAGCTCTTCTAGAATTACTGCCCCAATTCGTAACCCGGGTCAAAGAGGTGGGTTGGGGTATGAGATCACCGACCCCCTCCCCTATCCCATAGAAAATAAACACTAATCAATAGTGCTAATTTTTCTTTTTTTTCTTTTCCTTTTAATAGATTATCAGATTTTGGTAAATTCGTTGGTGAACGTATGATTGATGTAGTTTATCTACGTGATAAATCAACTAAACGTGATATACGTTTATATAATGCCTTAATTTTTTTAAAATCAAATTTTTGGAAAAATTTATTCAATAAAGAAGCTGATGAATTAGAACGTGATGGAATGGATGAGAATATTTGTAAAATGAATTTTCAACTATATTTAACTCATTTTTTTTTTAATAGTTTATATGATTGAACATGAACCAATAGTGAATCGTTTTACTCGATTTACTTATGAAGAAAAAGATGAAAAACGTAAAACATGTAAGTTTCTATTTCTTGTTCTTGTTCTTGTTCTTCTCTATTTTATGATAACAATCGGTGTTTTGATTACGTCTAATGTTGTTATTTACAGTTAAGGCTTTATTATTTTGATGGAATTTTGTTGTTTGAGCTGGATGGTTTTGTCGTGGAGCTTTCAGCGTTCTTCTCCTGAACAACATCATCATCAGCAAAAACTTCAGATAGAAGTGAAGTCTTTACACGTTTATCTTAGATGTATATCTACACTAGATTTTCACCCCCCCCCTCAATCTCAGTGTATTTATTCTACAAGACTTCAATACACCTCAGATAGATGATCAAGAACATATGATTAGCCTGACTAGAATGTCAATATATTTCCACACCAAAAACCCGACACAATCCAACAGCAATCAATAATCAATCAATCAATCAATCATTAATAATAAGGATAGGGGTAATATATAACTCATCTGACACTTGTCAGACTATCTACATTGTCTGACTAAGCAAACAATCAGTCATTATCATTCTCACACACACATCACTTTTTCTTTTTAATTAATTAATTAATTATATTTTATTCAATAAATTTTAGCTGCTCCATTGAATATTGCAGCGTTTAATGCTGGAATTGTTGAAGCATTCTTATCAACTATTGGTTTTGTAAGTTATTTATGTTGTAAACTGTTTCTTTTTCTGTTTTGGTTTTCTAGAATTTATTATTTATTTGAACACATAGATATTGGTACAAGGAGACACCAAATACATATGCGCCACACAAATCTCATTTGATATGTGTGAGGGCTGTGATACTGCCCGGGTGCCCTAACCGAAGCAGGCGGTTTTCTTAAGGGGTCACACACGGAGCCTTCGACCTAAAGGTCTGATCCACAAGGCAATGGAGCATCGTGAGGAGATGCAGTCCCATGTTAACCGGTGACCAACGATTTGTTCATTCAGGATACTGGAGCCCATGTGCACCATTGGTTTGGAATGAGGGTTTTCCAACTCCCTTATGTGGACTCTCCATATCCACTAACCCGGTTAAAGCACCGGACATTCGCTTTTCGTCCTCTCAGTTTCGTAAGCAATAGTAATATCAGGTGAAAGAAGTGAGTAGGACTTGCCTGGCAGAGGTTATATACGCGTGGTCATGTGACAGCACTTGGAGAGGGAGAGCGGACTCTCCCCACTCTCGGCCGTACCACGGCATTTGGGGGTTTTCTAGAATTAATGGTTATATAATTGTTTTTAATATGGAAGGTAACTTGTATTATAGTGAACAAAAACACATAAGTGGGAACAATCGATTGTACTTCAACACACAATTACAGAATATCTTGGTAAAATCTGAAAACGTTATAGTTAAGAACTCACTGACCGAGATCGGCTACCCCAGTGCGTTCATTAAGAAGTTGTGGCAAGCCCATTTGGCCACTGTATCATCTGTCTATTCATTGTAACTTAGACTCTTAATTCACTATGTTAATTTCGGTGTGTATGATCGAATGCATGTCTGTACATTAACTTTTAAACTATTTTCCTATTGGTTTCAACGTGCAGATAATCGATAATTTATCTACACCCGATTAACCCTCAAATATATATGGATTTTTAACAAACTCACTCACTCTCTCTGTTCCCATCGTGTGCTTGCTCACAATACGCTTGTGGATCATCATTATTCATTAATAATAAACTATCTCCATAACTGGTGTTCAGGCTTCTTAATAATCTCGAGTAAATCCGTAATTCTACTAGGAGATTAAGCCTACCTTAAATACTCAGTTACGGAATATCATTATTTGGAGTCAGATATTAAGGACATTACCCTTAACATATTGGTTAGCTGCCGCCTTAACATATTGGTGAACCGCTTTTAGAACACACACCATTCCTCTACGAATTCTGCTGCATACTCTCCAAGCGTATCTTAAAGAACTTCACATTGGAATTACTATTACAATTATTAACAATTCATTAACAGTCATAATAAATCCATCCATAACATTGTTCCTTTGGAATTATTGCTGTATATTCGCATATTTAAACCAAAAGTGACAGTTTTTCTTTTTGGTGAGTCTTATATATATTTTTTGTTGTTATTTTTTATTTCTCTTCATATTGTATATTACAATCCTCAGCTTATTATTACTATTGCTTTTTCGTATCATGGCACTTGATAATTCGTTAAGCCTTTCATCTAAATCTATTTCCGTGGGTGCCATCTCTGTACCTTTACCTACTTTTAATCCACGAAAGGCTGAACTCTGGTTTGCTCGTTTGGAAAGCTTTTTTGTTGCAAACAAAATCACAAACCAGAGTACGAAATTTAGTTATGCAAATTCACTGCTGCCAGATGACGTCATTGAACAAGTGCCGGATGTCATTTTTAAGCCGGATCCTGACTCACCATTCGATTGTCTAAAAAGAGAGGTCATTCGTGTCACATCTCTCACCGATCAACAGACAATTGATCAACTTTTAGCCAACGTAGAGCTAGGTGACAATACACCGTCACAGTTAAAACGCCACATGACAAACTTATTAGGAAATCGTACAGTAGACAAACGTCTACTATATCAATTGTGGCTCAGACGTCTCCCTCAAAACATTCAACAGATACTAGCAATTGGGGACGAAGACGTTGATTTTGATAGACTAGCAGACATAGCCGACAGAATTTACGAACGGTCCAAGACTCACCTTGTATCTCAAATCCAATCAGGCTCAACTGACGAGATCGCCGAGTTACGACGATCAGTTGATACCCTTACCAAACAGATAGCGCAGATCCAATTATTGAATGCCTCCCACAGCAAGCGTAGAGGAACATCCACAAGCCGTAGACGACGTAGTCCAAGCACTACTAGACACAACATTTGCTGGTACCATAGAACATATGGCAAACAAGCTAGAAAATGTACTCCACCTTGTAACTTTGCAAGCACACAGAAAAAGGAACGTCAAGACCGTAGGTTAATGACGACTGCACTCACTGACCACAACTCTCAAGACAGTCGTCTATTATATGTTACAGACAAAAGAACCGGCACACAGTTTTTAGTCGACACTGGGGCAGAGGTTAGTGTAGTACCACCTACTGCACTCGAGAAAAACACACCTGACCCCAAACTAAAACTACAAGCTGCAAACAGGTCTGACATCAAGACGTACGGCAAAAGGCGGTTGCAATTAAATTTCGGTCCTAAATCTAATTTTTCCTGGAGTTTCATCATAGCGGACGTCCTCGTTCCTATAATCGGCATTGATTTTCTGCAATTCCACAAAATACTGGTAGATGTCAGAAATAGGAAACTTGTCCTTGCCGAACAGAGTAAGGAAATTAGAGGAATTATATCAAATGAGACTTCCATACATTTATTAGTTAAACCTCATCATGAGAACGACAAATACGTCAATTTACTTAATCAGTTTCCAGATTTATTACGACCGAGTTTCAAACACGACAAACCGACTCATACCGTCGTACACCACATAAAGACAGAGGGTCCACCTGTGTTCGCACGTCCAAGACGCCTTGATCCCTCTCGTCTGGCTATCGCAAAGAACGAATTCAACAAAATGATTGAGTTGGGTATCATACGCCCCTCCGATAGTCCGTGGGCATCACCGCTTCATATGGTACCTAAGAAAAACTCTTCCGAAGTTAGACCGTGCGGTGACTATAGAGCTCTCAACAGCCGGACCATACCAGATAGATATCCTCTCCCACATCTGCATGACTTCACTCATAGCCTATCTGACGTGTCGATCTTTTCAAAAATTGATCTCGTCCGTGCTTACCATCACATTCCAATTCATCCAGACGATGTTCCTAAAACAGCCATTACTACCCCCTTTGGACTATACGAATTCGTCCGCATGCCTTTCGGATTAAGGAATGCTGCACAAAGTTTCCAGCGTTTTATTGACCAAGTGGTACGGGGCTTACCGTTTGTGTATGCTTACATAGATGACCTACTTATAGCAAGCAAAGATGAAAATGAACATCTAACTCATCTGAAAATGCTTTTTGAGAAGCTAAACGAGTATGGGTTAGCGGTCAATCCTGACAAATGTGAGTTCGGAAAACAATCCCTCACCTTTTTAGGTCACGTACTTGATAAGCAAGGCATTAAACCAGTTCCTGAGGAAACACAAGCTATCAAAAATTATCCTTTGCCTGATTCATTCAAGAAACTACGACGTTTCCTTGGGATGATCAACTTTTACAGACGTTTTATCCCTAAATGTGCAGACTTAGCAAAACCACTAACTGATTTATTAAGGGGACGAGCTAAATCATTAGCAATGACACCGCAAGCAATTCAAGCATTTGATCAGTTGAAAAGCGCTTTAAGCACAGAGGCATTACTCGCACGACGAAAGGTTGATGCACCTTTAGCAATAATGACCGACGCTTCTAACGTAGCAGTAGGTGCTGTACTTCAGCAACGTGTCAATGAACAATGGCAACCCCTTGCATTTTTCTCAAAAAAGCTAAACGCAACGCAAACAAAATATAGCACATTCGGTAGAGAACTGTTGGCTATCTACTTAGCCATCAAACACTTTCGCTACATGTTAGAAGGCAATTCTTTCACGATATATACTGATCACAAACCCCTAACTAAGTCCTTGATGCACAATCATGATAAATATAGTCCGCGCGAAATTCGTCAACTAGAATTCATTTCACAATTTGCAGCTGATATACGCTATATTAAAGGCAATGCAAATGAGGCAGCAGATGCACTATCGAGATTAAATATCAATACCTTCTCGATCCCTGATATAGACTATCAAGAAATGGCAAAGCATCAAAAGGTCGATACGGAACTACAAAAGCTTTTGCAGTCTAAGGAAACGAAATTATTATTCCAAAACATCCCCATAAACAACAAGGACACCTTAACTTGTGATACAGTTAGCATCGATAGAGTAAAACCAGCATTTTTAGAGAACACTGAAAAACAGACAACTGTAAAACCGTCTAAACCTGCAGCAGAGCAAGCACCATTCAAACTACCTGCAACAAGCAACACTTCAAATCGAAATTCAGCAGCAGCACAAACTACAACAAGATCAGGAAGGAGAGTACATTGGCCAGATAGGTATGTAGCAACCACCATATTTATCTAGACCAAATCCTGAGACTACTCTTATAACACATAAAAATCCTACTTTATTTTGATTACTATTTTTTTTATATTTTATTGGCCCCACGGATCATCATTATGCTTACATTTTAACTTTATACAATTCATTAATGTTAAATATACACTTGTATATACATGATATGAAACGTTTCAACACACAAGCTGTTATTACAATTTTACGCTTACTCATCATATTGAGTTGTACTTTCATTTTAAAAACAGTTCCGTTCTTTATCTCTTTGTCGAACATAGATGTTAATTCAATTTTTTTTTTTGGTACATAAAAACATCAATGTTCTGGATGGGAGCTTATGTGGCAAGCCCATTTGGCCACTGTATCATCTGTCTATTCATTGTAACTTAGACTCTCAATTCACTATGTTAATTTCGGTGTGTATGATCGAATGCATGTCTGTACATTAACTTTTAAACTATTTTCCTATTGGTTTCAACGTGCAGATAATCGATAATTTATCTACACCCGATTAACCCTCAAATATATATGGACTTTTAACAAACTCACTCACTCTCTCTGTTCCCATCGTGTGCTTGCTCACAATACGCTTGTGGATCATCATTATTCATTAATAATAAACTATCTCCATAACTGGTGTTCAGGCTTCTTAATAATCTCGAGTAAATCCGTAATTCTACTAGGAGATTAAGCCTACCTTAAATACTCAGTTTACGGGATATTATTATTTGGAGTCAGATATTAAGGACATTACCCTTAACATATTGGTTAGCTGCCGCCTCAACAAAGTACATGTACAACATAAAAAATAAGTCGGAGATTTCTACTGTTCGAAAGAAGTCTTTATACATCAAACTACAATTCAACGGAGATGTGGCTAGTGATACTCTCAAAGATAGGTTAACGAAAGTAATTAGCAGGACATTCTACGCAGCCAATCTTGCATTGACCTTCTCGAGTCGACCAACAAAGGATAAGTTACCTGAGTTAGCCTCCTCAATATGCATTTAAAAATGCAGTTGCTCCTGTTACGACAGCTATATCGGGCATACTACCTGTCAACTTAACCAACGAATGAATGATCATCTACCAGCTTAGTTTATAAATGGTCAGATAAAAACAATACACGGTTCTATCTTGGCATATCTTATTCATGGCCGTCATACTGTAGACAAATCGGAAGCATTTTGTGTGGTCTATCATGTACCTACATCGTATCCCAACAGAGTTCGTTCCCGCCTCCTACATATAGCTGAAGCTATAGGAATTGGTACATATAACCCCAATTTATGTGTACAGAAGAAATTCGTAACCCCCCTATCCCTTTTGTGGCCAGTTATATCTTAACAAACGACTTTTATTTTTTGATTGAGATCATGAATCGATTGATGTTAGACCACCACCTTTGGAAACCTGGAAGCACTGGACGGCCGTTTCGTCCTATTGTAGGACTCCTCAGCAGTGCGCATCCACGATCCCGCTGGCGGGATTCGAACCCAGGACCTATCAGTCTCGCGCCAGGCGCCTAACCAACTGGACCACTGAGCCGGGATCCAATGGTGATAGTGTCTAACACCAATCAATCCACGAAATTGCGCGACCAACTTCCATTGTACTGAAGTAGATACCTGTCTCTACCCGACATGGATTAGCTCCACTGGTCACGGCTTCTCACTAGAACTCCGAGAATTCCCTCACGAAGCTAGTCACTAGTGAGCACATGTTTTATTACTAGTATAGGGGTTGTGGAGATTATTACGTTTTTGATTGAGATCATGCGTCCGCGATAACGATCTAATTGAAAACAATATTGCTCGCTTACATCTGTTGTTCTAATACTTCATTTGAAAAATGTCAATCAATTGTCTCAAACTTGACTGTTCCTTCATTTTCATACCAATTGCTTTCTGTTCCCGTTCATTCCTCCTCGATCTTCTGCTGTGAGACATTCTATTCCTGACTAGTGTTACATATTACTTGTGTCGATATAAGTAGCACACATCACACCAACTAGTACCTCAGTACCAAGCCCGTATCGGCGTCCTCAGAACAGCATCCTTCCCCTCCTTGTGGTTGGTAGCGATACCATATATAGTGAAAGAAAACACAAGTGGGGATAATTGCATGTATTTGAATACAAAATTACAGAATATCTTAGTAAAATCTGAGAATCATACAGTAAATACTTCATTTGCAAAATGTCGATCAATTGTCTCAGACTTCATTGTTCTTTCGTTTCCACACCGACTATTCCTTGTTCTCTTTTCTTCGATCTTCTTAACATTCTGCCGCCAGTTATTTCACTTTCGATTGATGATACATACTACTTATATCTATCGGCACCAATAGCCCACACCACAGTATTACTGAAGCATTTCAGCTAATAAAAATATCATACATTAACACTTAAAAAATTCGAATTCATATCGTTTACTATTATAACTGGATAGCGTGGATAGGACAATATTATGAATGATTCCTCAACACTACGGGGTATCATACAGAATACTTATGGTAGATTAAACTGCAAAATTGTGCATGGAGGTCAGCTCACAGACTCGTTCCAAGTAAAGACCGGTATCAAGCAGGGTTGCTTACTCTCACCCTATCTCTTTCTTCTGATGATCGACTGGATTATGAAGACGTCAATATCTGGGGGAAAGCACGGGATACAGTAAACGGCTAGTATGTAGTTGGACGATCTAGATTTCGCAGATGATCTGGCTCTTCTATCGCACAAGCTACATCAAATGCAAGAGACGTCGACCAGTGTAGCAGCAGTATGTCTCAACATACACAAAGGGGAAAGAAAGATTCTCCGATACCACACAGTATGCACCAACCGAATCACACTCGACGAAGAAGATTTGGAGGATGTAAATACCTTTATTTGCCTGGGCAGCATCATTGATGAACACTGTGGATCTGGTGCAGGTGTGAATATGCGGATCAGCAAAGCAAAAGCAGCATATCTGCAATTGAAGAATATCTGAAACTCAAAACAACCGTCTGTCGACCAACACCAAGGTCAGGATTTTCAATACAAATGTCAAGACAGTTCTACTGTATGGGGCAGAAACCTGGAGAACTACGAAAGCCGCCATCCAGAAGATACAGGTGTTTATTAACAGTTGTCTACGTAAAATAATTCGGATCCGTTGGCCAGACGCTATCAGCAACAACCTACTGTAGGAGAGAACAAACCAGATTCCAGCGGAGAAAGAAATCAGGAAGAAGCACTATAAGTGGATAGGACACACAATGAGGAAAGCACCCAACTATGTCACAAAGCAAGCCCTCACTTGGAATCCTCAAGGTCAAAGGAGAAGAGGAATACCAAAGAACACATTGCGCGGATAAATGGATACAGACATGAGAAGAATCAACAACAATTGGATAAAACTAGAAAGAAAAGCTCCGGGTGTGGCCCTCCAAGGAAACCATTTGCTTCGGTTCGGGCACCCGGGCAGTATCCCAGCCCTCACATGAATCGAATGATTTATGTGGCGCATAACTGATTGATGCCCCCTTGTACCAACATTTATGTGATCAAATAAAAAGTTTTTCAATCATAAAATTAGCACTCACATTATAAGGATTTAAAAAATTTGACTTATTGGAAAACCCTCTTTAAAACTTGTGATTTGTAAAGCCGATTCACTAAAGAAAACAGCCTTAGTCAATATTAATCAAGAAGTTTGTGTTGATGATGATGTTCACAAGAACAATGAAAACTCCATCAAAAAGAAAAAAGAGTTAAAGATAGTAAGTGTTTATTATGAACATACAGATTGTAAGTATGTTCTATAATACATGGAAACTCCATTGGATATTTCATCTTAAGAAGTAAATTGCCTTTCTTTCTTTTTTTTCTATAGCCTTGTACAGTTACGGCAACCTGGTACAAGGGAACTGCTTATGTGATTAAATTTGACGAGTCCGTGAATATTCGTGAAAGACAATTGGATAATCGATGAATATAATTCATATTAGGCTAGGTTGTATAAAAACTCATCAAGATCTGATGAATGACCTAACTTTCCTGTGATTCTCCATTTACTAAATACATTGATTTTTACATCAATTTTCTACAAATATTTTATTTGTTACCGAAAGCATTTGAATACTAGGGATTTCAAGATTTATAGTATGTTAATACAAATGTCAGTTCGAAAAGGAATGGTATCGATTTATGTCATAATTACTTAACCCTGAAAAACACAGAATCGGTGATAGTCATCGTAAAGTCATGGGATGTTAACATTTCCGGTAGTACATTGTACACTTGTGTATTCAAACCGCTCATATGCAATAAATATATGTCAATATTGAACGACTTAGTTTTTGGTTGAGGCAACGGATACAGTTAGTGTAGGTTTCATTTAAAACATGTTGATCCGCATAAACTACCGCTACTACTACTCTACGCTTGTTCTCTTAAAATTGACCATTTAGAAAGGTGATTTCAATTAGCGAAATATTATCACCGATCTCTTTCAAGCTGTTATTTTATATATAATGCTGTCGATAGAAAACCTTAATCAGTAATAACGCGAAAACACTTTTCCGAATCAATCAACTAACATATTTGCTAAGTTTATTTATGATGATGTTAGACGCAGGGTATTAGGGAATGACGGTAAATCACTTGATGAGGTTGTTAATCTTCACCAACTGAGATGGTTGGGCCACGTGTTGCGTATGCCTGAACACCAATTACCACGACGTGCAATGCTGACCAGTGTTGGAGATGGTCGGAAGGAAGTTTGGGGTGACCAAACCAGAACGCGGCATCAGACTATAAAGTCACTAACTTCTGGTCTGAGCCATGTTGGTAGATGCAGACTATCTTAGCCAATGATTGGATACTTTGAGTGACATGGGCCAGCAGTGGGATCCAGGACGCGCATTTCGTCCTATTCGGGATGTACCTGCATCCTAGAGTTGATGTTGTTTGCTTATAATGCTAGTTACTCAAGGCAATAATCGAGGTAGTCTGCACAGGATGCACGTATGACAATAAGAGATTGGTCAATTGCAGTCCTAAACACTAATAGGAAAATTCGAACAAACAATACAAAATGAATTTATACTTTATACCTTCTCTTCCTACGAACTAATTCTCCCTCCCTGTATTACATCCTTAGATGCAATCATTTCTCTATACATTACCACCATTGAATTGGCTACTTCTATGAATTTGGTGTTCATCTTGTTGTGCTCAATAAGGTACGGCAACTTAAACCGACGCATATATGTGCCTGGTCCTACACTCGAAGATGACTAACTGTCTCAAGAATAAAAGATACTGATTTAACATAAATAGGTTATTATTATTGTTTGGAAAACTTTTTAAGAAATGTGTACACCAACACTGAAAACATTGTAGAAAACAAAATGTCTACCAATTGGGTTGTGCATTCGCCAAACGACGCATTCGTCTAGGGAAAGGAAAGAAAAATGCATGGTGAAAATGAGGATACAATAGGTATATAAACTGTTAAACATGAAAAATGTGTGGTTGACGAAATAATCCAAATAAAGTTTAGATCAAGTAATCTGCTAGGAGTTTAGATTAGTTGAAGTAACTTTTTCGTACGAACTGAGAAAACTTTCATATCAGACTCATACATAGGAGAATCAGTAAGTCAGCAACAACGTAGAACTTCGTACATACGTACATCAGTTCACCCTGCCATACCACATTAGCACAGAGATACAATTGTCAATTTAAATCCCGTATTGGTGGAGGTAGTAAAAGTATAAGCAGTAGTCGGAAAGATTAGAGTTTGAAGATGTTATTCAAGGAGTACACTCCAGTGAAATAAATTTGGAAGGAGAAAAAAAGGTACATGAAGAATTCAGAAGATTAAAATTTGGGAGAACACAAAAAGTGGGTGCACCTGCTCACAGCATTGAAAACGATTTTGAGCCATATCATTCGAGGTCTCTAACCATCGGTTGCTATCGTCTCATAGATCCCAACCAGGTAGTCTATACCTACCAACATGGCTCAATCCACTTGTCAATGACTTCATGGATTTGTGCCATGTTATTAAGTCAGCTGATCGCAATTTTGTTTTACGTATAGTTGTTTAAAATAGGTAGTGTGCATGATTATTTATGATCAGAAATGATTAATAAATTTGAATGGGCCTTTGTTCATTGACAGTACAACATTTTCATTAGTAGTAATAGATGCCATATCGCAATCTAAACGAGTATTTATGGTATGTTTAGGAATATATAATAGGAACTAACAACAAAACATGCCCAAAATAAATCTGAAACTCATCAATAAAAGTGAATCTAGTTGACTTTACTTCTCATTCGACATAAATTCGAAGGATAAAAATGAGAACAATGTGCTTGTTTGTTTGTCTGAACCGATGATAAGTGAAAACAAAGGACTAAATTTTATAATTAACAGTATAGGGTTGTGGATATTATTAAGTTTTTGATTGAGATCATGAATCGATTGATGTTAGACCACTATTGAAAACCTAGAAGTACTGGACGGTCGTTTTGTCCCATCGTGGGACTCCTCAGCGGCGCACATCCACGACCCCGCCCGCGGGATTCGAACCCAGGGCTCTTAGTCCCGCGCGCGAATGCCTAACCTCTAGACCATTGAGTCAGCGTCAAATAGTGTTAATGTCTAACCTCAACCAATCCACGAAACTGCGCAACCATCTTCGATTGTACTGAGGTAGATACCTATCCCTACCCGACACACATTAGCTCTACTGGTCACGGTTTCTTACTACAACTCCGGGAATCCCCTCACGAAGATAGTCATACAAATGTAATCAATCTGAGCTATTTTTTCCGTCCATCAAAATTCATTCAGTTGTTTACATAAAATGTAGAAAGGAAAAATTAACAATGATATGTCTATCAAACTTCTATGCTTGACGAGATTGCAAATTCGCCTAATCTGTGAACAGAACAAAGACTCAGTGATACAATGACCAATAAGCTAGCTATTCCGATGTGTCCCAACGCTGCTAACTAGAAAGAGGAGTCCACGTGCAGAAGAGGGAAATATATTCCACAAGCAGCCAGAAGCACGAACAGCAACAAGCACAACTCAAGTATATATATCCAGCATAAAAATGTCCTTGGGGAACGTTACAAAATAGCATAGTGAAAGAGACAACGAACCAATAGCATTTAAGGTCCTCCCAAGTGGGAAACACGGCATGAAGGTGAAAATGGGTGCTTATGGCGCGAAAACAAGAAATTTAAAATAGAATTACAAAAATAAGGCATTTACCAAGTGGGTTCTGGGGATCTAACATCCCCAACAGCTACTAAATATAGTATATTTAAATTAACCAGTATTGATCATTTTCTCTGCCTCATGGTATATAATGAGGAATGTGAAAATATCACAATTTCAACGGCAAGACTATTATTTATGGAAGAACCAATCAGATTTAGGTTATCAGATCTTGGACTATGGCGCGAAATTCATTCACTTATTTGGTTAAATACTACTTTGACATTATAGCTGATGTCATTTCGTGATAAAAACCATAAGTCTAATTCCTAACCTTAATCATCAACTGTAAATCATAATCCTAATTCCTCAAACTGGTTTATAACTCTCATTTAGACCTAGCTATTACGTGGACATCAACTTAGAGTCGGTCAAAGGTTGCCCGTATATTATAGTTCCATGTCAAATTTGCTGGATTCACAAGACTATTAAACTTAAAGATAGATCGTGAATTCAACATATGTTGATTTATCAAACTCAAAGGACTTCCTTTTACTATGCATTAATGATTTATTTGATTGTAACTTTCTATGGTTGGGGCTATAGTGATACTTACCTGGTATTACGATCTTGATCGCGTATCTTTTTCTCCATTTCTGCGTCAGTAAGAACTTCAACAACTGGACTCCATTGATCAGCTTCATTTGAATTACGGAAAACTACATCGACTGTCGGTAAAGGAGATTCACTGGAAGAGTAAAAATGAAACTTAAAAAAGTGTTATAACATATAGCTATGTAAGCAGTTCATTGTATCATTTGGGAAAAGCCGAGAGTTATGTAATTGCTTGTCAAGTTGTACATTCTACACACTTTAGATGTCGATGAGTGTTATATTATTAAGCCGATCGATTTAATCATGAAGTTTTCACCATCTTCTTAGACAAAATGATCAGCACAAATGTAAATCACTACACATGTACTAGAATAATAACAACATAACAGTATCATAGATGCTTTAAACAGAGATGGATGGTGGCCCCACTTTTCGTCTTACTTGGAACTCGTCAGCTCAATGTACCTACGATTCCTAAATAGAACGAAATCTGGATCCTGGATACCACTGCTCACCACAATCTATCTCCGCTTTAAAGACTTGTGACTTAGTGGCGATATCGAGGCAATCCGCAAATATGCCAATAAGATACTGATCATTTGCAGTTCATTTAATCTGTGAACAGGTTATTTCATATTTTTCGAACAGATATGATCTGAGGAATTTTAACGCTTTATATAATTCTCGGTAATGATAAACAGACCCTGTACTAGACTTAGACAGATTCTGTGTATGTAAATTGGGGTACCAGACTATCTAAATCAAAGTAGTAACTAGACTATTTGTTTTACACTGTGAAATACCATAGTAACTATTAGTGTGTCTTTTCGATAATTTATGACATTCTGTATAACATAGCAATGTAATGTACCATATCATAGTACTGATCAATATAAGATTGTCTTGAATACATATACAAACAGTGAACCGATTGAAATCATAACAGTTATGATAGAGGAAATTGTTAAAAACGATAGAATGGTATTAATATTATGACTGATGAAAGAACACACACAAACTATACTTAGGCTGTTGAAAAATACAAAATATGCTATGTGTGTGAGTGAGTGAGTGAGTGAGTGAGTGAGTGAGTGAGTGAGTGAGTGAGTGAGTGAGTGAGTGAGTGAGTGAGTGAGTGAGTGAGTGAGTGAGTGAGTGAGTGAGTGAGTGAGTGAGTGAAAAGGTAACCAGAACATCATTCATATTATAAAATCAAACAAAGTAATTACCTGAAAGCATAAATTTTCTGATGCCAAGCAAGTTGTCCACGAATACTATAAGCAACAGCTGTAACAAATTCTCCACCTAAACCTAATTCAGCACAAAGTCTTGAAGCAAATTGTTCTGGTGAATTATTTGGTTCAGAAAGATCCCATTCAAATTGATCCACTAAAGAAATATTACCAACATGTATATTTAAACGAATAATAACTCGTGTATCAGTTTGTCCAACTAGAAAATCATTCATGGGATGAGCATCAATCTGAGGTGGGTTTCAAAAAGGAAGGAAGAATTTACCGAAGACAATATAAAGAAGTTTTTGTGGAGATTTAACGGACAAAGATACTTATATTAATGGGGCAAGTGAACCACTGGAAATACAAGATACATTAAGCAGTCGTGTGTTTTTGTTCAAAAATCGGGATATTGACCACATTAAACGATTAAGTTCAGATCTAATGATAAGTGTGTTACCATTAAAGATGACTTATTTTATAAAAATAAACTGAGTGTATATCATGGTGTATGCTACTTATGTCTGTCGACATCATTAGTATGTAAAACCGATCGGAAGTAGAAAACCCTAGCACCAGAAGACTAAGAAGATCAAGTTCAAGAGAATAGAAAAGAATTACGAATAGGAGGAATCATACAGAATGTAAAGGACAAGTGATGAAAGTATTCAATGTATGATTTTCATATTTTACCCAGATATTCTGTAATTTCATATTAAAATACATTGGTTATCCCCACTTGTGTTCTTAATCACAACGTATCTGGCAAAATGAAGTTTGATATCACTCACTAACATGATGAGAGAATCAAAATATTTTGTGTTTGTCACGTTATATCTACTACTACTATTCTATGATTTTATGACCGGTAGGTAGCTGAGATTATATTATCACTTGACTCGATAATCGATCGACACACATTGGATCACTGTATACCAGATACACAATTCACAACCAAATATAGAGAAGTAGAGCATAGATTAGACAATACTTTATCTAACTCAATTACAACCAGTCTACAATCTATGAGTTCAGAATATAAATCGATGATAAGAAAGGAAATTACAAATCAAAATAGACAGTAATCCGTATTTGTCTGTCTATTCTCAGTAGCTGATCACATCTTGCTTTCATTAACCACATATCACTTATTTAGTAAGTACAGTTGCTTTATTCATCCAATATACAGAAGAAGGTATCTGTATATCCTGACTATGTATATATGACCTGAGAACTTCAACTAGTCTAAACATTCGAATTACATTTCACTGAGGATTTCAAGAATTTAATCATCAATCCAATATTCCCTATATAAGGCATTTTATTATACTATCAAACGTATGATATAACCATTGAGTACAAGTTATAATATTATATTAATACGATGAGATGAAATTAGCAAGATAAATAGTGAATGAGTCAAAATAATGCCACCAAATGCCCTGGTACGGCTGAGGGTAGGGAAAGTCCGTTCCCCCTCTCCAAATGCCCTCACATGGTCAGGGAAGTCCTACTCACTGCCTTCTCGTGGCGGGGGTGTCACGTACAGGTAAATAATATACTCGCTACTAGTAAGCCTGACTATGATACCTAGACTTGCAGAGACAAACTGTATGAACTTGGTTGGCATATAAAACCTTTCTCCTGCGAAGCTTTTCTGTTTACGTTCACCTATCAGTTGGTACAACGATATATTATAATTATAATATCTTTTACTGTGTAATTCAGGACAGGTTCCGACTTCAGACGATTATATCTAATCTCTACCTTCATGATAGAGAGACATAGTTGAAAATATAGAGAAATAGATTTGAAAATCAGCGACGATGAGTACCTCGGATGAAAGTGGAGTAAATGATTGAAGTAAAATTAACAACAGCTGACCTTCACGAAATAAGTACGACTCAAATCCTAATGGATATATAGGACTACGTTCGAATACTGAATTATATTTATAATACTATTTAGCCTTTATGATTGCGGCTTACACTCAAAGCAGTGGAGTTATGGATGCGCACTGCTGAGGAATCCCATATTAGGTTTAAATAACTTTCCAGTGCTTTCTACCTGTCTAACTAAGGTTACACTATGATGTAAACTATAAGATTTAGAGATCTCTCACAAACATCTATACCAATCAAAACCATATTATTTGATTATAGTAAGAAACGCTTAGCACAAGATATTGCACTGTAATAAGTTTCCTTATGACTGTATAAAATACTACACTTTTTTTACCTGTTGTCTCATAGCATTCACAATAGCTGGAACAAAATTTATTGGATTCAAATCTAAATCATCACAAAGTACTTCAGCCATTTGTTCCAATGTGATTAATTGTTCATTACGATTCCATGTAAAACAATCACGTAGTTTAACACCATCACATTCTATATCTAAACGAATCGGTACTAAACATTCCGGTTGACGTGCGTTCTCATGAAATGCAATCGGATCAGAATCATCCAAACAAAAAGGAAACGTAAATGATTTACTTGTCTGTCTGGCTACAACATGAAAATGGAAATAAATAAAGAAACAAGGTGTATTGTTAAGATTTTTAAAAGTCACAGACAGGTAAGTATAATCATAGAGAATCTTACGTAGTATCCCTGCACTGAATGAATGGGATAACCGGGTGTCGCCGGCTTTTAATTCTGCCCTCAAATACCCCGTTAAGGTCAAGGATAGAGAGAGTTCGCTCTTCCTTTCGAAATACTCTCAAATGGTCACGCATATAGAGACACTAACAGAGAAGTCTTACTCATCGCTTTCCCGCGGCAGCGTTGTTGTTTACGAAATTGAAAGGACGAAAAACAAATTTCCGGCGCGTTAACTGGGTTGGTGGGTAAGGATCCACCTAGAGAATTTGGAGAACCCTCATTCCAAACCAATGGAGCATATGGGCTCCAGGATCCTCAGGGAGCAAATGGCGTATGAACTTATTTACAATTGATTGATCATTAGGTGGTAATCAATGTCACGTATGTCAGGTCCTTCTTCGTGCAGATCGAATCCTGTCGACCAAGTTGCAATTGTAACATCTCTAGCTGTGAAGCTGGGTGACACGGAATCGAATCTGTCAGGGAGCATCAGTTCCCTGAAGATTACAGGTACACCTTGCTGACGAGTATCAAGTAGCACGAAACCTAGGTACAGGGTTTCCTGTTGACTACCTCTAACCACCATCGTATGAACCTATTGTTGGTCACCGGCTACCATGGGCATGCATCTCCTAACACTGCCACACTGTCTTGTGGATTATACCTCTAGGTCAAAGGCTCGGGGGATGGCTCCCTAATAAAGCCAGCTGTTTCGGTTTGGGGACCCGAGCATCATCTCAGTCCTTACAAATTTTGTGTGACACATACATATTTTGGTGCCCTTTTGTATCTATGCTTACGTTGACATAAATAAAATCAGACTTCATGTATTGGTTTAATAACTTACTAATCAACTACTTGTTAGTATGTAAACTGGAAATAGGGAATTTAGATTTTTGAACTCAAACTCTTGGGGATGGTAGATCCCCGGAAATCACTTGGTAGACATTTTATTCCTATAATTTTATCTTGGAAATTTGAGTTTCTCGTTTTTGTGCCAAAAGCGCCCATCTTCATCTTTATATTGTATTTCTCACTTAAAGGGACCCTAATTGTCATTGGTTCGTTCCCTCTTTTAGTATGCTATTTTATGGCGCTTCCTAAGGACATTTTTATGCCGTATATATACGCTTGAGTTATGTGCCTGTTGTTATTCGTGCTTTTGGTTGTTTGTGGAATATACATTTCCCTCATCTGAACCAGGTCTTCTCCCTCTAGTTAGCGGGGCTGGGACGCATCGGAATAGTTTAGCTTGTCTTGTTATTGAGTCGCTGACTTTTCGTTCTGTTTGCCTATGTAAGTGAATTCGTAATCTTTTCAAACATGGCATAAATAATACTAATAATCAAGAAAACAGATGACTTACCAGTTCTCAATCGACTGATAGGGGTTGGACAAGGAACTGAGTCTAAATGAAATGATGTGTTTGGAGTTGAACCAACACCAAGCCACCTGCTATCTCTTCTTGACTTAAAATTCCCACTTGCAGTTGTATGATCAATGACACCGGAAGTGTTCATAACACCTGGTAACGTTGCTGAGGTCGCTGAATTAGCACTTGAACCAAGACTTGTTCGACCGACAGATGCGAAACCAACATTCGATTTAGGAGTTGCATTCGAGTTGAAATTTCGTAAAGTACTGGAGCTCATATTTAAATTATTAGAGATTGATGAACAGTCTTTTGCAATAAGCTCCCCACTTTTTAAATCTGCTAACCGATCTTGATCACAAATGATTTCATTGACCTCATATGTGCGTAAAAGCATAGCATTAGTAGCAGTTATAGGAGTTGCCAACCCTATTTTGTGTTAAATAAGTTAAAATAAGTAAAAAAGTTCAAGAGAACTATATTTTACATTAATTAATGCAAAACAATTATTGAGTACTCGAATTTGAGTCACAACTTTTAACATGAAGATTAAATTGATGTTTAGTCTCCCAAGTTCAAGTTTATGGGACTTTGTTGATCATATAACCCACTACTTAGAAAATAAGCATTTCAACTGCTAAGAATGAATGGTAACAATTTAAATGTCTTTACAGTTTTTGAGCAACTAGCCTCATTTATTTGAAGCTCTACAATGTTGAATGGTATATTTCATTTGAATGATTTAGAGTATATCGAAACCAGGATAAAAACTATTACCATCATCTATACAATATACTCTAAGTAAAACGTATATCACTCTTCCTTTATCAGCATTCAAGCAAACTTGAATCACAGAGGAGAACACATAGATATTGGTACAAGGAGGCACCAAATACATATGCACCACATAAATCATTCGATTTGTGCAAGGGCTGTGATACTGCCCGGGTGCCCAAACCGAAACAGGTGGTTTTCTTAGGGGACCACTCCTCGAGCCTTCGACCTGAAAGTCTGATCCACAAGGCAGTGGAGCATCATAAGGAGATGCACTCCCATGGAAGCCGGTGACTAAGAAATTGGTTCACACGCCATTTGTTCCTTCAGGATACTGGAGTCCATGTGCACCATTGGTTTGGGGTCCGGTTAAAGGGCCGGACATTCGCTTTTCGTCCTCTTAGTTTCGTAAACAATACCCCCTCCACGAGAAGGCAGTGGGTAGGACTTCCCAGGCAGAGGCTATATACGCGTGGCCATGTGAGAGCATTTGGAGAGGGAGAGCGGACTCTCCCCACTCTCGGCCGTACCAGGGCATTCGGGGGCTTTACTTATAAATTCAATCACTTACTATAGCATTCCTAATTCTACACTTAAAACTGAATCCTGAAAAGAAGAAAAACATGTAGTAAGCTTTTTAATCAAAAGAATTAAAGTTTAGTGAATATTTCACCCATTAACATGATAGTGAGAAATTTCCAATACCTTTAAAACGATCATCGAGCTGGGTTTTTGTGTAAACATTATCAGGTTCTTACAGCGTTGCACATTTTGGACCGGGAAATCAAGGTCTGCATTTGATTATACGGACAATCAAATATTGAGATAGTTGAACAAGAACTCAGATGTGTTGAGAAAGGAAGTGTTTGATTCCATTCGTTATAGACTGCCTCTCTCTTAAACGTTTCAAGTTAAATTGGATCGACGAAGATTGTCGGAACATAAACGTAACATCTCATTAACAGAATACTCATTGCAAAAATTATCTGATGACGAACTAGAAAAATTCAAGCAATATGTTGATACTGTTGTGAGATGTTCTTATGACATGACTTTGAAGCTAGTAAACAGTCCTTCCTCAACACATTTGAGTTCTTGTTCAACTATCCAAGTATTTCATTATCTATATATCAAATACAGACCTTGATTCCACGGTCTAAAATTTACAACGCTAGAATAAGCTGATGAAATTCATTTACTAACCAAATCCGAAAAACTCATCAGGCAAATTTCAGAAGAAATTATATTTACTCACCCATTTGAATTAGTTTCTCTTTTTCTTCAGGAGTAACTAACCGTTTCCATAAATTTGGATATTTTTTAAATAATTCTTTACGAAATAAGCGCAGATATCGACCCACCTAATAAATAAAATAACCAATAGTGATACTATGAATTCGTGAAACTACCACTACAGTAGTTTATTAAATCCTAGTGTCAATCAGAAGTGAAGAAGATTTAGGAAGAAAACATACAGTAGCATATTAGTTCAATTTGGATAACAAGAGAGTAAAGATTACCACACGTTATACTAACACGGCGGGTTGATCAATTCTGTTCACCAAAATCAACAACAGGAAATTATGAAATGTATTCACTAATAATAGTTAATGCATGATTTGACAGCTTGATGAAGGAATAACGTTGTAAAGTTTGGAATGATAAAGTGGATTCAAATTTTAATGGGAACATCAAAATTTATTAAAATATTGATATATTTAGGCAACGAGTTTCACATAAGTACCCACCACTAGCTATCAATATAGAAATATCCCGAAACAGATATAAAAGTCGTTCAGGTTCACATGTTTCAAAGTTAACTATAAAAATGTCACGGTTTTATAATTTCATAATAAAATCTGACGATAAACGAATTATCAGTTTAGGGGTTGTGGAGATTGTTAAGTTTTTCATTGAAATCATGAATCAAAATTCTCGAAGTTCTGGTGGGAGGCCGTGACCAGTGGAGCTAATCCATGTCGGGTAGAAACAGATGTCTACCTCAGTACAATGGAAGATGGTCGCGCAATTTCGTGGATTGGTTGAGGTCAAACATTAACACCATTGGATGCCGGCTCAGTGGTCTAGTTGGTTAAGCGCCTGGCGCGAGACTGATAGGTACTGGGTTCGAATCTCGTGGGGTGCAGGGTCGTGGATGCGCACTGCTGAGGAGTCCCATACTAAGACGAAGTGGCCGTCCAGTGCTTCCAGGTTTTCTATGGTGGTCTAGCTTCAATTGACTCATGATTTCAATCAATAAATGGATTGTAAAATTAGTTTTTAATAAGGAGTAGCATCACCAAAATATACATGTGATCTTCCTTGTACTAGTGTTTTTATTATTGTTATTGCTACAATTCTTAGGTTTGAGATGCTTTATTAAATGAACTAGCAATATAAAGCTGACTATGTGTAAGTTCTACAATTATTACACTCAGATAACCCTTAACTGATAACACAGTGATGTACCACTTGTATTTTAACTGCAAAGAAGGATTGAGATGAATTCACAATATAATTTAACGGTAAATTCCTTCTCTCTGTAGGTATACTTTTTATAATACAACGCCTTGATTCAGTGATCTATGTATTCGGCTTTCGACGGTGAATGTAGCAGAAATCTGCTTAATCTATCAACGGTAGAGGAGCCAGATAAAGGTGTTAATCCAGAAGGAATATGTACGACTCAAGGGTAAACACACGACCGTGCACATGGTTGCTGAATTTCAACACACCTACATCGTGTTTGTTAATTAAGTCTGCAGTCAAGATGCCCAGATACGGATTCTAGTCGGTAAGAAAGTGATAAATTTGTCAGTGAAGTTATTTCTATTCGAGAGAGGGATAGTGCTGAAAAAGCAAGTTGTATTTATTAATTATAGTACCATTTTTTAACTAAGCAAAAATTTATGTCCCTTCCTCAAAAATGGGGCTTCTCAGTCGTTTGTTTTTCTTTAAGTCAAGAGATGGATGAAACTGGTGGGTTTTGCCGATAGAGAAGATTATCCCAACCAACATAAATCTCCATCTTGAGGGATGAAGTCGGATATTTCATGATTAATTACTGTCAAGTATTTAACTATACAGTGAATTATCTTGAACTATTCTCCCAACTCGCCTGGCGTTACTCTCGGAAGCAGACAGATAACACACAAAACGTCACCTATGTAAATTAATAGCTGACTACTTCATTTGACAGTTTGTTGCTATTAACATTAAATGCCTTTATCCTACTTAGTAATAAGATAGACGAGTAAGTAGTATTTTCATTGGCATCTAATCTATGATGACAAGAAATATTATACAATTTCCAAACAATAGTAGTTAATGGGGACTCGAGTAGGTAACATGGTGGTTGAGATTGAGGTGCTTAAAATACATTTCCATCACTTACGCATTATTCTAAGTGTTATCCTGACATTCTTCGCTACATGGTTTCAAAAGACGAAGTTGTCAAACCAAAAGGATTGGTACTCAAGCAACATAAACTTCTTGTAGTACGGGACATTTGAAGATAAATGTACAGACAAACATAAACCATATGAGATACAGAAGTGTTATTTAATTTGTTTGTAATTTCATTGAGGTTCTGTAATAACGAGTCATTGGTTTCTGTACGTTACGTATAATTGTCGACAAATTTCCCCCAAATACACGACGTAAGGGGGAAAAGCGACATTTCCCCTTTATTTACGCTGTCGTCCGCTTTATTTCCCCTTTCTTTGCCTTTATTTTCCTTTTATTGGTTGCTTGGGCCCTATTACAGTTACTGCTGTTCTAGAATAATCGACTGAGATGGGGAACTGTTGTCACGCATCTTCCACATTACTTTCGAAGAGTACATAAGCACGAGCACTCAACTAACTTTACACTTACGACAACCCAGAATTAAAAACATGACTCACTTCTGATGCTAAGTAAAAGTATTCACCGTCAGACTCCAGCTGAAACTCGATCGGCTTTTCTCCGTAGCGGAAGACTGTTTCCATCTCAACTCTGAAGAAAAATTTAAAAGAAAGGAAGCTAAAGGTAATGAGTTGAATTTGACAATCGTGATGTTCAACTGTCTCAGTACGTAAACAACATTTTCATATCATTAGTTTTTTACTGTGATGAGGCTATAATTTTTTGACGACGTTTGAGCGACGCTAAAGTGACCTTGAGAGTGTTTACCCGCTTACTAGTGCAAAAATGAAGGTTATAAAGCAATATGAGGAAGCTGCTACCTTGACGCGGTGGTCGGGCTTGCCTATCGTGATGACCCAACCGAGCTATATTGGCTGGAACATATGTTCCTGCAGGTTCTACCATGCCAGGCAGGTCGATTGGCGAACGGTAAGACTAAAAGCAGCAACTCAAGGTCTGAGGGCGAAGTCGTACTGCTGACTGTAGAGAGGTGTGACAGCAGTAAGGTGTTTCCCTCGGACAACCAGCATGACAGCGATGCTGCCTTCCCACAAGGAGGGGTGGGGTTAGAAAAGGTCGACCCTAAAAATGTCACACCTCACCTTACCTCACGGATTTCCGTCTCCGGCGGTAAGGCCCCTTGAAGAACGGAGCTAACACGTCAAAAACCTTCCACAAAAAGGCCGTGCGCGACCGGCCTCAAGCAGTTGTCCCTTGGGCTCTGCGGTCACGCTCCCAGGTCGTCAAGACCAACACTAATCCAATTTCCTTTTCAGGTTCATCAAGAAATACCCTTCCACGGTGTGGGCAGCCGGGAAGTGACATCAGCCCTCATACCCGTAACAGCACAAGAGACCAAGGTGGTCACATTCAAATCCTTCCTACACCTCCTAATACCTCTCTTATCCTCCCGACTAACCCTCCTCACGTCTCTTTATCACCTCGCACCGCTAGGGCAAACGATTCGAGTACGTGGAACGCCATTCCTGGGCTCCTGAAACCACGCTCTAAACTACACGTAGGAGCTTTTAACGTACGAACACTGTGCCAAATAGGACAACAGGCTTCCTTAGCTAGGACTTTAGAATCTCGCGCCATCGATGTGTGCTGCGTCTCCGAAACGCGCATACAAGATCCGAGTAGCGTCATTCATTTGACCTCACCATGCCAAAATAAACAACCGACTCGATTTACGCTTCGTGTATCTGGAAGCCCTGATTCTGCTTCCCGTGGCCTCGCCGGCGTAGGTATAGCATTGAGTCCTAGGGCAGAACTAGCTCTCTTAGAGTGGATCCCAGTAAACAGTCGTTTGTGCGCTGTCCGACTGAACGGAACAGTAAGAATCCGGAAAGATAGGGACACTCGTCGTTGCCTCTTCGTCGTCTCTGCCTATTCTCCCACTGACTGCAGCTCAGATGATGTAAAAGATGAGTTTTACAGAAAGCTTTCGGACCTTCTCCGAAAAGCTAAGCGCTCGGATGTAGTAATAGTGGCCGGTGACTTTAATGCTCAAGTAGGTAAACTAAGCGATAAGGAAAGACACCTAGGTGGATCCTATGGTGTCGTGGCTCAAAGAACAGATAATGGCGACCGTCTGTTGCAGCTATGTTCAGATAACCGCCTGTTCCTTGCAAATACTAACTTTAAGCATAAGGAAAAACATCTTTTAACATGGCGACCCCCTAATTCGTCCCAACGTTGGACCCAAATAGATCACATCGCTATCAGCCACCGATGGAGGGGCTCGATAGAAGACTGTCGCTCATTCTGGAGCACATGCCTAGATTCAGATCATGCTCTAGTGCGAGCGCGTATTTGCTTGCGTCTTACTGGACGTAGGAAAGATCCTGCAAGGAAACCTCTTAGGGCCCTACCTAATGATAGTCAAGCTAAGAGTATATTTCAGGAACAACTAGGAAAAGAGTTAGGCAGCCATGTATGTGATGCCCACCCCGAGGCAGCATGGAACGATATCCGAAAAGCTGTGGAAACAGCAGTGATATCTGCTAGTAAGGTAAACCGTAAAGTTAGGGAGCAACACTGGATCTCAGCAGCATCTATCGCACTGATAGATGCTCGAAAACTCATTCCACCTGGCTCTGAACATAATGAAGAGCGGAGTCAGCTTAAGCGCAAGCTGACAAGAAGTCTACGCAATGATCGTGAACAGTGGTGGGTAGCGAAAGCAAGAGAGATGGAAAAGGCAGCGGCAATAGGTAATAGCAGACAATTGTTTAGACTCGTTAAGGAAACCGGAATTAGGAAACCGACCGTTAGCGAAACAATCTCAGAGAAAGATGGACATATTATTCATTCTCAATCCAGGAGATTGGATCGATGGGCAGAACACTTTAGGGATCAGTTCAACTGGCCTTCAGCCACACTTCGGTTTCCCACGATCTCCAGTCAACCTGAATGGCAAGTTAATGTAAGTCCTCCGTCCCTTTACGAAGTTGAAAAAGCCATAAGAAATCTGAAACGAGGGAGAGCAGCAGGCCCTGACATGTTTACTCCTGAGATTTTTAAGGATGGTGGTCCAGTATTAGCAGCAAGATTAACTGAGGTCTTAGGTAGAATTTGGGAACTGGACGTAATCCCATCTGACTGGTCTCAATCACTGATTGTGCCAGTTTTTAAGAAAGGACAAAAGTCCTCTTGTGACAATCACAGAGGAATCAGTTTGACTAATATAGTGTCTAAAATATTGGCCTCAATAATACTTCGACGCCTAACTAAAGCTCGTGAAGAACAGACTAGAGAAAACCAGGCTGGTTTTCGACCTGGACGTGGTTGTATAGATCAGATATTCACACTACGTCAGGTTCTAGAACAGAGACACACATTCAGACGCCCCACAATGGTAGTATTTCTCGACCTTAAGGCGGCATTCGACTCCGTTGATCGTGAGGTTCTATGGCAGTGTTTGTCACTGAAAGGAGTACCAAAGAAGTACATTAACCTTATAAAGGCTCTCTACTCGAACACAACTGGTAGAGTGAGAGCTTATGGCGAACTGTCATCAGAATTGATCACCTCAAGTGGTGTTCGTCAGGGCTGTCCACTCTCCCCATTCTTGTTCAACTTTGTCATTGACGTACTTTTAGAGATAACACTCTCCTCATCTAAATTTCCAGGGGTTGAACTTCTACCGGGAGGTTCACTTGTTGACTTAGAATATGCAGATGACATAGTTTTATTTGGTGAAGACGCTGACAAAATGCAGAGTCTTCTGACCACTCTAAGCAACAATGCAAGCATGTTCGGGATGCGATTCTCTCCCTCGAAATGTAAAATGTTGCTTCAGGATTGGGTTACATCGACACCCGAACTAGTGATAGGGAGTGAAGTAGTTGAGTGTGTCGACCGCTTCACTTATCTTGGAAGTCTCATCAGCCCTTGTGGTTTGGTTTGTGACGAAATCTCAGCACGGATACAGAAGGCTCGACTAGCTTTTGCCAACTTGCGTCATTTATGGCGTAGGCGAGATATCCGTCTATCAACCAAAGGACGTGTTTACTGCGCAGCAGTTCGTTCCGTCCTACTTTATGGCAGTGAAACATGGCCGGTAAGAGTAGAGGATATCCGTAGGTTACTAGTATTCGATCATAGGTGTCTTCGAAACATTGCTCGTATATCCTGGGACCATCGAGTAAGTAACACAGTTGTCAGGAAACGGGTACTAGGTAAGGATGGCAAATCAATTGATGAAGTAGTGAAACTTCATCAGTTGAGATGGCTGGGACACGTGTTACGTATGCCCAACGACCGACTGCCTCGAC
The DNA here is from genome assembly GCA_944470365.2 of Schistosoma intercalatum. Lineage (NCBI taxonomy): Eukaryota > Metazoa > Platyhelminthes > Trematoda > Strigeidida > Schistosomatidae > Schistosoma > Schistosoma intercalatum. The sequence continues at coordinate 3,197,097 of OX103728.1, read as the reverse complement.
GTGCTATGTTCAGTGGTATAGGAGTAGGTTGGAAGAAAGCTAGGGGCGGCCAGACCAAAACATGGCACAAGTCCATGAAGTCACTGACAAGTGAACTGAGTCATGTTGGTAGGTGTAGACTACCTGGTTGGGGACCGCGAGATGACAGCAACCGATGGTTAGAGACCCTGAATGACATGGCTCAAAATCGTTCGCAATGGCGCAGGTGCATCCACTCTCTGTGTTCTCCCAAACTCTAATCTTCTGAATTCTTCATGTCCCTTTTTCCCTCTTCCCAAATTTCTTTCACCGGATTATACTCTTTAAATAACATCTCCAAACCCTAATCTTCCCGATTACTGCTTATACTCTTGCTACCTTTACCACTACGGGATTTGAATCGACCACTGCATCTCTGTGCTAATGTGGTGTGGCAACTCGAACTGATGTACGTACGTACGAAGTTCTACGTTGTTACTGACTGACTGACTGAAAATTATGATTTTCAGTTGATGGTTAGGGTTAGGAATTAGATTTAGAGCTTTCATCACGAACTGACATCAGCTAAAATGGCAAAACGCTCTTTAACCAAATGGAAGAATGGAGTTCGCACCAAACCCAAGACCCAGACATTCAACAAGTATGTGGTGTCATTTACTATGTTAAGCCCACATAATTTATTCTAGCTTCTGGACAGTCAAATTTATCAATTCTTCTTGAGTCACGTTTTGGCATTGTTAATTATTCACTTATCAACCTTGACTGTTTTTATATGAGCGTATGTGTGCATATCTTATCCTACTCATCACATGTCTGTAGCTTATTTTTGTGTGACTATAAACATTGATTAACGCTCGACTAAATGTTGTCTCACATGTCTCCACTGCAAGCCGTCTCGTTTCATTCTCTCTTCTTCGCTTCCTTCTCTACGTCTTATTATCTGTTCCCACCAACTATTGTACAAAACATATGTATTCGAAAATCCATTCTGGCATTCGACTTACGTAATTTCGTTATTCACTAACGCGATACAAGTCGATAATTATATACGAGAATAATCAGAATGTATATTTCCATAACAATCAACCATACGATATTACTGCAGTCAGAAACGGGCCACAAAAAGTTAGGTGCCGCCATATCCACTGCAGTATACACAACCTTAATGAGAACTAAGCTCGAAAACTACATTCAGGCTGCAAGCCTCTGTTTAAAACGCGACTCAGATATCCTGGAAAAAGTAAAGAGGGTAGCTATCAGCAAATACCAGAAAAGCTAGACCTTTTTGCTTTGTTCTATCGCAGACTAAGGTGATCTGAATTCGATATATAGAATATTAGGAAATGATTTTGGACCTACTATATCCTCTCTTCTTCCCACTAGATCAGAACATCTCAGAGGATACAGAAGGCTAGCAGAAAAGTCGAGAATGAATAAGGTGCCATCTTACAATCCCTTTGACAAGCAAAATAGACAAGGTAAAACATATAGCCGTACTGACCAGATTTCGTTATTAAATCTATCTTTGTGTTAGAGCTGATGTCAGTTCGTGATCAAAACTCTAACAGTTCATGAATAAACGTTCTTCATCTGTTAAATTGTTGACCAACAATAGTTAGACTGGTTTTATCCTATGAATTATTTCACAACCAAATGATTCTTTCGTTGTCTGAATGGTATGACAAGACAGGCCGCATACTATATAGTGTACCAAGCTTACGTATAATATTTAAGAAATCGAGACTAGAACTGGCATGTTGAAAAGCGAGGAAGGAAAAATCGAAACTTACTATGTGAAGTAGAAGTGCTATTTACAATCAGGACAACGAAGAGATATGCAAGTCAGAGGGGACTCAAGACCGGGTTACATCTCCTGTAGCGCGTTAGTTAAACTCTCTCCCTTTTTTCCTCATACTCTTTGTCCAATATACAATAAATAACGTTGTTTAGAACTAGAGCAAACCGGTTTATATTTATGTGAAAGTCTTATGACGTTAAAGAAATGATTGAGGTATCGGATGATTTCCCAAGTAAAAGTTATGCAAACTAGTGCAATAAATCCCGGTAAATTTGATTAGTACCTGAAGGCTGATATTTCGAAATTTATTGGTTACAACTAAAGAATCAATTGTCCCCTTAGGTCTGTATCTTAGAAGAGGTAGGTTATACTTAGACACAGAGAGGTATGGTTTGTCTAGTTTTCTTTCAGTCCTAAAGGGACTGAAAAATGAGATAAGTGGAAATAGGTTTAACTGAATGCATGGCGTTTGTTCGGTGGCTAATTTAGGAGTTCAGATTTATATTCGTTGAAAAAGATGAGGGGTTCACAGATTTGCCTGGGAATTGAGGTGTCGTTCCGCGAATGAGTTGTGCCGTAGTGTATCAAACGTCGGTTTTTACTGTATTGTCTATTCCGAGAAACACGTGTGAAATAATGTCAATTCATTGTGACACATTTGCAGTAAAAACTAAGGCCTTCAAATGCCAACGGAATCAGTCTACCAACGCGTTAGCTTGTAAATAATAGACGTCATCTTAAAAGTGGGATTCCTGGTAGTGTAGTAAGACAACGGAAAAGTCTAGATTCCAACTGACGTCCACCTTCTGTAGTGATAGTAGAAGGACAGCCTAGGTTCGACGAAGGCGTGAGCCACAGTTTCAGTAATGGAGTCCTTGATAGGTACTGCTTCTGGCCATCATACGAAACGGTCTACACATGCTAAAACGTAAGAATATTAATTTGAATCTTGTATAGGTCCTACCAAATCAAGATGAACATGGTCGAAGCAAGCGTCGGGAGTTACAAAAGGGCCAAGCGACATTTGTTTTGTCTGATTACTCAAGGCTTTTGACAGCGCATGCAGAAACGTGTCTGCTCACTCATGTCTTTATTCGAATTTGGTTAACAAAATAGTTCTGCTATGAGCTTGATGGTTGCTCAACATTTGGTATGGAGAGAAGGCAAATTAGACCCAATTAAACTATAATGCAACATTGCTGAGGCCGACTAAAGAAATGCGACTTCTTATTATTCCTCATTTTCACCTAAACTCTGTCGACTAATTTTCACCTATGTTAACCCATCTTTCTAATAGCCTGTATTGTGTTATGATATTTATTAGTGCTCAAACCTTACTAGCTCAGTCGATACTAATAACTGACCACTTTTATTTATGATTAGCTATGATGATGCATTTGTATAATAGTGTTATTTTTTGTACTGCTCTAATAGTAGGCCTAATCCTAAAATTATAGTTTTATCATGATGCAACTGCCTAGTTCATATTATCTTACATGGAAGTCACATCGTTGTCTACACTGACTCACCATAAATAACAATCACCAACATGTGATAGAAAACACATTTGGGTTGGGGATAGGACAATATGTTTAACATGAACAAAAATGATGTTTAACCCTATTCTAAACTGCGAGAGATCCCCTAATATCTTTTCTTTCAAACACAGCCTGTCTAATTCCCAATTTTCGAGTTCCATTGCCAAAGAACGAAGACAATATTCCAGAAACCTTTGGTGGGTTTAAGCTATAAGGCTTCTGCAAACTCAAGCTCATTTCAGATTGTTCGTATGGTGAGGACCAAGCATTGATCTGAACTCTCAGATTTGTACTGAATAAACCGAAAAACAATGTCAACAGCATCATACACATCCCTGAATTAGTCGCAATATTGCGTATTCAGTCTGGTTACTTTCAGGTCCTCGCTATATGTCACAGTTAGCATTCTATACATCAGATTTATTGGATCATATAAATTTCCGAAATAATGCAGGCGGATTTTACTATTTCCACAGACGATTCGCCACGCTCTCGATACTTCTTAACATGTATATATTTTTGTTTGGTCTATTCATATATATTTCATATAAACCACCTTAAAAACGGCTTACTACATAAAAATATTCAATGGCTTTATACGACAGTATACTGCCATGGAAAAGTGTTTTCAGGCAAATCATACTAGATTCAACATCAATCTGACATTTCTTAGTACTACTTACCATTGACACATATTTATGAATGTCACTGGGCTAATTACAGTAACTGCTTATGAAAAGTTTATATTTTCTCCATCAAGTTCCTAAATGTAGTGACATACGTCATGAATAAACTTTTAAATTCTATTGTTGGGTTTCACAAATTTTATGTTCCACATCAACTTACACGTCAACCTAACTTGCACATACATTATATTATCTCTGCGCCGTTTAAATTTAATTATTAGAATCACCCTTAACATTTTTCACTGAACCCCATCGTGGCACATAAGTTTATTTGATTTCCGGAACTTATACTCACTCAATTTCATACGAACCGATCTATATATTATCTCAAACTTGATGCTTGAAACTGACTCGTATGCAGCACCGAACAGTATGTGTGAAAAGAAAAAACTGCTTTATTGCCAATCAGAAAATTGAGTCTAGAGCGTGTCTATCACGGGTACACTCACGTTCAACGAACTATCGTCAGCTATCTATCCAAAATTCACATAATTGTCGCTATTTTCATGAATTAGATGAATTTTTGATAACAATCCATATATTTTATCAATAATATTAATATCCCCGTAACCAAATAAACCTCATTAAACATAGCAAACTAACTGGAACACTAGTCGGAATTCTTCCCCTCAGCGGTTATACTTCTGTTTATTCCGTTAACCTATTAATGCAGGTGCAATCGGAAATCGAATCATACGCATAGCGTACCTGCGTAGATGTCGAATGGCTTTCTAGTCTGCACCAAAAATAATACTAATATCAACATTGATACAACATTGATGTTTCTCTATCTCTAGCCACAAAATACTTATACTGCCTGTCAGATCCTTTTCGATTGTTTTGTATATGAAAACCCCTCCACGTATACACTTGTAACTTATTCCTCTTGGTTCCTTCAAATACACACTTTGTCAATCTTTCTGATTCTATTTGAGTTGGTACCATTCGTATCGTATTGCAGTTTTTGTTTTCCTTTCGCCCTCACTGAGTTTTCATGCTTTTCATGAACTACATTTATGTTATTTTAGTTGACAGCTAGTTATGGCGACAACCATATTGATTTACTCCCTCTTTTGATTGTGTAGCTTGCTTTGGCTAGAATTGTGTAGTTTTTTATTGTGAATCGAAGCACTCATCCATAATTGGTGACTCTCCGTGTTGTAACACAATTAAATATTACCTTTTGAACGAACCTGTATGTGACCTACTCAGAAATGATAGAATAACGTCCATTTGTTGTACTTCATCTGACTACTGATTGAACACTTATTCGTTGGAAAACTGGATGGTAATATTTGTTTAATAATAATAATTTATTCTCGAGTAACAGTCTGTGACATGATTTACATCAGTTTACAGGCAAGATGAAATTGTTATAGAGAAGATCAAATTGTTAGAAAATTTATTCATCCATTTACCTTGCTTTGATTTCAAATGGGCGATAGCGCGAATCAGAACTACCTGAACAGTTATTCTTCATTTCAAATCTAGTTTATTCTATTAACCAGTGGCTATTACTATGCATCTTCATATAACTTGTTTAAATATCTCGATAATAAATCGTTCTTCATTGTCATAATCCCACCCTGTTTAATTCTTAAATAACCTTCGCGTGGATTTTCATTTTAAGCGTGTTGAGAATCATATCAAACATATTTGAAATTACTTGTATTTTCTGAACAGTTGCTGCAGCCTCCTTTTTTATTTATCCGTCATTTCATCAATAACTAGGGGATTTTATTACCATTTTGGTAACTTCCGGCGCACGACAACTTCATTCAATTTGGTGTCGAATTAATGTCACGTTGATTCTGGTGGGAGAGTAGTGTAGTGGTATTGATTCCTAACCACATGATCGTTTGAAGCCAAGTATATAATTACCGAAAAGATCAACATTCGATATGTAACACCTAGAGACGATCAAAGTTGACGAGCGCGAGAAAAATTGATCGCTGTGGCACAATTCAGCTTTGTACGCATGGTCATTATATGTAGCTTATCCCTATTCGCATCAAATATATTATTCAGATGTGTCTGTGGCGATATTAGTGGGTGCTTTGATGTCCTGGTGTGAGAGCATAGTCGCTTTTGCTCATTTTCACATTTCCACAAAACTGGTCTGTCAAGGGTTTGTAGTGGCATTGGACACTGGCCACATGACCTTTGAAGCCGAGCATATAATTACTGAAAAGACGTATACACGAAGTGAAGGTTAACTATGAAAAGCGGGAACATTAATTCAGTTCAATCGTATGACATGGTTAAGCATTGCAGGCGAGGTTATGGTACTTAAACTCGTGGCAAGATGTGCCGCATTAGCCAGAATCCAGCGCTTCTCATAGTGAACCAACTGGATAAATCGAAAACGACACCGTTTGGTTGCAATCTCTTCGTAAAGATATCTTTTCGTTGCCTAACAACCATGTTTTGCATAAGTAAACTACTTTAGGACACTGCTGCATCAGGGAATCCCATTTTGGCAGTTGTTTGCTCTGTACCGACATAGGTATCTGCGCGTTGTAGAGATTTTGCTGAGCGCTGAATGAGGAGTTTATGTAGACTACTGTCGTACTATCTGTCAATTATACGTCATCATTATGTAGCTAAGAATCTGCAAGGTGAAATTTATTAGTATTGACATCCCTGATGAACCAAATTTTATATCAAACCATCACACTCTGACGTATACCATATAATACATTATTTTCCGTCACAACTTTCCCACATTGCACAACAGTTGAGTGGTAGATTCACTGAGTAAGTCATTTTAAGAAAGGAATCACCAGATAGAAAATCAGACTTTGAAAGGTTGGCTTCCAATCATCTTTTAAATTTATAGGGTTTGCTTCGTGTACTTGGATTGTGTCACTATTACCTTCTGGCGAAAACTTGTTGTCAATTTGATCATCGAAAGCGTAAGTGTTGAACTCAAACCCAAGCTTCTCGTTGCCAAACTGTTCAGTAATCGGTTGTATGGTAGTTATCGAAAATTAACTTTGATTCACCAGTCTGAATTGCTTTCCATAAGTTGTGAGACCTCAGTTGTCTCGAATCAAGTGTAATCGGTACTGTACCCAAATAGCTTAGAGTTACCTAAAGTAAACTTGGTTTGGAAGATAGGAAATAAGAGTATACGTAGTCTTATACTATAACCGTGTTGTATTCAAGATGGGTCTTTGTAGAATGTGCTTTCATCGGTCCATTTTTTGTGTGGTTACGTCCTACATCCTTGCTTCTTGATATCTGCATCAATCACGAGCGATTAGTTTTTGTGGTATTCTCATATGACTACTTGTCCCAGGTAAGCGTAGGTAATATGTATGAGTTTATTTGAGAAACTTATCGACGCTCGGAAATACCGATAGCTATTGAAGTATGCATGAATCGTGTTTCGTTTAATTTTTAAGTTTTGGCAATATCTGATGGATAGCTAGTTACTTCCAAACAATCGTAAATAATGACTGAGTCGCATTCGCTGCATGCTTTTGGGGACCAGAGACAGTTATTGAACACTATAATGCTAATCAAGAAAAGTTAACTAGTTCACATTAGCTGGACACTAGGGTATTGAGGATTGAATAGTAAAGCCGCACTTTTTCAGAATAACGCTAAGTACGTTTGCCAGGGTAAGTCGTCGTTCTTCTCCCTAGCTTATTTCTGAGAAATAAGTGTGTTTAGTAGTGTTTGTACTGAATATAAACAATTCTAGACCGTAGATTATGTGTTTGTTCATCGCGCTTGGTTCAGATTCTGTGTATATATAGATAGGTTAAAAATGAGACTTGAGAAATACATAGTCATGGATTAACATCTCCCACTTTGATTAGTTTTACCCATCACACGCCCTCTAACGTATCTACCGTTATCATTATTAGCTTGTCCCTATCCCGCCTCTACGATCTCCATTTATCTATGATCCCTACACTTATTTTTGCTCACACTGCATTAATATTTTATTAATTCATTCATTAGTTTACCTCTTCGATCACTCATCACTTATTAAATTTTCCTCACCCAGACCTTTTATTTTTTTAGTCATGACTATGCGGCTTCCTCTCAGGTCATTTAATATATGTTTGTTCTAGAAATCCCAGCCCCCAAATACCCTGTTACGCCCGAGAGTGGAGAGAGTCAGCTCTCCCTCTCGAAATGATGTCACATGATCTCGTAACACTGCCAGGAAAGTCTTACTTGCTGTCTTCTCGCGGCATTACTGTTGTTTACGAATTTGAGAAGACGAAAAGCGAATGTCCGTCAGGCGCTTTAACCGGGTTCGTGGTATGGAAGATCCATCTAGGGGAGTTGGAAAATCTTGATTCCAAACTAATTGTGCACATCGGCTCCAGGATACTAAAGGGACAGGTGGAGTATGAACCAACAGTTGATCACCGGCTACCATGGGACTGCATCTCCTTATGATGCTCCACTGCTTTTTTCATTAGACCTTTAGGTCACAGACTCGGGGAGTGTCTCCCTAAGAAAACCACCTGCTTCGGTTACGGCCACCGGACAGTGTCCCAGCCTTCACATGAATCGAATGACTTAGGTGGCGCATATCGTTATGGTACCTTCTTGTATCTATGTTTATGTATCTAAATAAATAAAATAAAATACGAATAATTATCAAACTAATTAGAGCTATCGCAGTTAACTGGTTAAACCCCTTCCTGTTGGACATTACCGGAGATTTGAAGCAGTACAGAAGCAATAAGAGACTATCGCAACGAAATTAACCGGTTTGAATTGACTCGTCACGGTGTTGGATATTGAAACCACGTGCGTAAAATACATGGACCTTTGAGGGACGCTAAAGTGAACTTGATAAAACACCTACTTATTAGGATTGTAAGAGGGTATAAAGAGAGTATAAAGAATTAATACTAAGATACCGGGTTTAAAGTTAGAGTCAGGAATGAGACTTAGGCGTTCATCAGGAAATGACATCAGCTATAATGTCACAGTGCTATTTGGCCAAATGTATGAATGATTTTCGCCTCAAAATTCAAGACTATCCTTAACTTCATTGGCTCATCCTAAAGTTATATTCTCGTCATTACATTTTTGTCAAAGAACTGGATTGGATATCAAAAAGCTACATAGTAGTCTCTTCTTGGTATCCGAGAGTAGTGATCGCTTTAAATTTCAGAGGAAATGAAGGGCCTTCACATGATTCGCGTGACACTGTTGGAGACTTTACTCTCCCTCCTCCCATCATCTGACCCGTTGACGATGTATGATGTTCTGTCCTCTAAATGCTTTTGTTGACTCAATCACATACAGAGAGCTTTCCAAGGAAATGGCCAACAGCTACATAGACTAGTTATACCAAACTTTGCAATAGTACTTTCCTGTTGAATAGTGCAGCGTAGAAGAATTAATAGTTACCTAAAAACCTCGAAAGATCCTCTTATTGGGGTGGATAACGGTTTGACATTGGTCTCAGTAGTTCAGTTGCACTGTCTATCGTTGATTTCTTAATTCCTGAGATTTGTGTCATTCCATACTTTTCATTATTGAGTTTCATTTGTTCGTTTTATGTTTAGGTCCCATTGGAACAAGTAGTACTAGCCAACCACTTGTGCTCGGTTTTACTTTTGCTCTCCATAAAATAATGTGAATTATGCTAGCTTAGACCGATATAAATCCATCCCGCTTTCTACTTTGTCGTTAACTAACCAACTAACTGAAATGTGTAACAATGTTTAAGATTTCGGATGACGAAAAAAACTGCATGAGACTTTCTAATATTCTTATCTGATTGTCGCAGTGTATGATGACTAATTTTTCTGAAGTATCCAAACCGGATAGGATCTTTGTTTTGGGAATCCACATCACAAACTTTAAACCTCAGTAATTAATCATATCGGACCAGTAGCAATTTTTATATCATCTGGTTCCTAGGAACTAAATAGTCAATTAGGCATTGTTCAACTCAAATTCAAGTTTATCTACTCAGAAATCTAGGACATTTTTATTGGCGATGAGAGTCGCTTGAGTAAACACACTGATAACTACTGTTATGGAAGATTTTATTATTTGTAATAAGGGTATGTGGATTGTTAGACAAACAGTGCTGAATAATCAATGGACTCGAATGTTACGGTGTGGTCGAGTAATAGGCACTTATGAGGGAAGACTATTGACACGAACACCTAAATAAACTGCTATCCAAAACAAGGGTATCAGCTGCAAAGTAAGTTTTTTGTAATAGAATTATTTACTTGTATGCGCTGTGTTTACCCAATAATAAGCATGATTAGATACTTTAACCGAATGAAAAATATCAGTTTTTCATATCACTCATTCGCCAACAAACCAACACCTGTTTAACTTAATTCTTGACGATCATATCGAGCACTACTAAGGGGTTATATTGTCCGGAGGAATGTTACTTTCTGCCTAGAATTTTCGTAGATTAAGCTATTTATACAGACTAATTCAATGACTAACCTTATCAAATACATAACTTACCGTCTTTTTTCCCTCAATTTTCAGGGGTATTAAATTAATCATTATATTCCGTAGTAAAAGTTATTCTATTATCGTTTGTATGGTAGGTTTCATTACTACCGAATTACTGTTGGATATTATCCTATGCTAACATATTTTCACTTACTTTTTTATAGGCATATTTTCGTTAGCCATGATGGACTCCAGAGATGAAGTTGTCTTAGCTTTGACAGATGATATGGATACTGGTTCATCTTCGGACGGACCTCATAGCCCATCAACACGACGCTCAGCTGTAATCGGTCATTTCCTCTTCCGTTCTTCTGCTTTGATTATATATATACTATGCGCTTGGTTTACAACGTCTTTCGTTCTTCCGTTTATCTTTATACTTGTTTGCTTATCACTCGATTTTTGGGTTGTAAAAAATATTTCTGGACGCATCTTAGTTGGTTTACGTTGGTCGAGCTATACTGATGACGCCGGAGTGGTACATTGGCGATATGATTCACGTAAACCTTCACCTATAGATTCTGCTGATGTTTCTTCCCTTAGTCGACGTGAATTAGCCGCTCGTATGGCTAGACAACAATTATCTCGTTTATTTTGGATTGGTTTAATTGCAAGTCCAGCAATATGGTGTATATTTTTCTTGGCGTCATTATTTTCATTGCATATTCGTTGGGCTTTTGTCTGTACCATTGCTTTGTGTATGAATATAGCAAATGTTTATGGTTATATTCGTTGTTGGATGTCTAATATGAATGAAAGTGAATCAAATATTTTAAAAGTAATCAAATCTACAGCAACTAGCAAAATGTCTAGTTTATGGCCTTCATCTCAAACTAAATCCAATCTAAATAACACATCTGGAAGTGGTCTACCATTAGTTGCTTAACAAGCAAAACAAACAAACAAACACACATCTCACGTATTCCTCTATACATAATGTAAAAAAAAAGAGACTCAGTAAATATGTTCTGATTTTTAACTGTGATATAACCATAAAATTGCACCTTATTTCTGATTATGCATCTTACCCTTCTCAATTTCATCGGATATTTAATATCATAAAAGGAAACAATATATGGTGTAAATGTAATGTCAAACATGTAGGTACTTAGAAAAGAACAGAGTATATTTTCTATTTAGATTAATGTAATCAATTGTTTCCATTGTGTGAGATGAATTCAATTTTTAATATTGCTAATTGTATATGTTTCCTAAATAAATAAACATCTACTTAGTTACAGAAAGAAAAAAAATATTCATCAGGCTTTTGAAGGTAAAGTACTTAATTCAGTCATCAATAGGATTGGTAAACAATCCATATGTTAATGGTTTTTGATGATTCAAGTTTTCTTTTTGATTTCAAATTCTTGTTATGATTATTTCCAGTTTACTTGCATTCGGGTTTTCATGTAACAGGTGTTTATTTTTCCTCTCTCTCTATCTCCTTCTATTTTACAGTAGTAAAACATGACCGGTAAGAGTAGAGGATATCCGTAGGTTACTAGTATTTAATCATAGGTGTCTTCAAAGCATTGGTCGTATATCCTGGGACCATCGAGTAAGCAACGCAGTTGTTAGGAAACGGATACTAGGTAAGGATGGCAAATCAATTGATGAAGTGATGAAACTTCATCAGTTGAGATAGCTGGGATATATATTACGTAAGCCCAGCCACCGACGGGCGATATTTTATGGTGTAGGAGTAAGTTGGAAGAAAGTTAGGGGCGGCCAAACTAAAACATGGCACAGATTCATGAAATCATTGACAAGTGAACTGAGCCATGTTGGTAGGTATAGAATAACTGGTTGGGATCCTTGAGACGATAGCAACTGATGGTTAGAGACCTTGAATGGCATGGCTCAAAATCGTTTGCAATGGTGCAGGTGTATCCACTCTTTGTGTTCTCCCAAATTCTAATTTTCTGGATCTTTCATGTCCCTTTTTTTCTCTTTCCAAATTTATTTCACTGGATTATACTGTTTGAATAACATCTTCCAATCCTAATCTTCCCGATTATTGCTTAAACTCTTACTACCTCTACCACTATGTGGTCTGAATCGACGATTGTATCTGTGTGCTGATGTGGTATGGCAAGGTGAACTGATGTATGTACGTACGAAGTTCTACGTTGTTGTTGACTGATTGACTCTCCTATGTGTGGGTCTGATATGAAAGTTATCTCAGTTATTACGAAAAAATTACATGACAATAGGATAGTATTTTCTGTAACGTTCACTTCTCACCAACATTTTCTGTTAAGAAAAGGAAGCATAGTGGAAGTTGACACATTTGGTTATAAAAATAAGGTTAATTCATTGTGAAATCGTGACTAATAAATGTTCATGATTTCTGTTTTGAGCGCTTCAGAGTTTACCTTGACATCTTATTGCTAATTTATAAGTACTCAGATTAGATTTCTCCAAAATGGTTAATACTGTTCTGATGTAATTTGAGAAGTATTTACTCTGAACTATTGAATGTCCTAGATCAGTTTTTTGGCATGATAACGTCATTGAATATTCATTTCCCTCTAAAATCCAGGGGGAAACTGTTTCGTCTATTCCTGGAACTCCGTGGTTGTGTACAGACACGGCCCCATTAGGTAAGCTTCAGGTATTGCTGTGAGCACAATACACTAGTTCAACTATTTTAACAGCTTATTTATGATATAGTTTAATCCTCCGAACGTTTTTGGCTGCACAAGCCATAAGTTTCAACTAGAACTGAAAATTCAATATCCGTGCCCACATCATGTAAAAATACTTGAAAAACTTGGGGATAAGCTGGGTTGGGGATAGTCTCGATAGCTTGTGAGTCTGATCGCAAATCAGAGGATAGCTGCTTGAGTTGTCACACGGACGTTTCGGTATCAGTTCTTGATATATCAGCTCCTTACTTTAATTGTCTTATCCATTGGGCGTAGTGATATATTCTACTTTTATGTTAGCCTTTTCTAACTACCTACCGTTGTGAGAAGGCGAAACCACTAGAGATGCTGGTTTCCTAAGGGAAACATCTTACTGCCGTCACAATCACCTTGAGAATAAATGCTAGACGGAGGTAAAACTTTGTTTAATTTGATCGATGAAGTACTTCGTGCATGAATATGCTTCGACACTTTGGTTGTATGAAGGCGAAAAACAAATGTCTCAGTGAAATTAAATAAGGGATAATGAAAACAATGTGATTGTCAAAGGTAATTAAAGTGTACAACGTATTGCTTTATAAAAACACAAAAAGAGGCTGTTGTAAGCCCATTGAAACTTCTATTATATACTGCTGTAATTTAGACATTTAACCCATTATATGTAGTTGTGTGTGAGATTGATCGAACATATATCTGCACATCAACCTTCATTTATCTTCCGATTGGTTATTTACACAGTCAATCAATAACTTACCCACAATTGATTAACACCTATAAAATATATATATGGATTTTTCGATTCTGTCTTTCCAATGTGCTTGCCTTTCGTATGCTTGTGGTATTTATTAATTATTAACAATACACTAACTATCCCAACAACTAGTATTCTGTTCTAGCTTTCGAATATTCTCGAGTAAATTCATAGTAATACTACTAGGATAATTGGCCTACTAAAATACTCATTTAATGGGATATCATCTATTAGAGTCGAATAGAAGGAAATTAGCCTTTACAAGACCACAGCAAGATCGCTTATGTGGTACATTCAAAGTCGTGTATGGTAACACATCTGAAGTCATCGAACTGCATAATTTCAGAGACTCCGTACAAACGGATGTGATAAGTAAACATATCAACCTAGTCACCCTTTATTTCATGTTGATATCATTGACTGATCACCGTTTTTCCAACCAATCTCAGCGTTATCAAATAACGTTATTAGTTCATCATCCACAATACTTTTTTAAATAACCTCACCTGGGATTAAGATTGAGCTATAAGCTGTACTATATACAAGCATATATATGGATCTTTGGTTACAGATACAGTGTTGTCGCTGAATAGGAATAATTCTGTACTGATAACAAAGTGTGAATACTTGTCATATATCATCTGCGCCTCACGAGCTTGAGGTAGGAATGCTCTCACATCATTGTGCAATTGACTGTAATGCTCAAGTTAAGGATACAGTGTATGTGACAATCGTTTTAGGATGTCATCAATCTCTGATTTTCAGCGTAGATTGGTATTATTTGCCAGAAGATTATTAGCAGTCAAAATTACCCAAGTACACCAATCTTTTCACTGTTTTAAGAGTTGCTCATTATGGAGACCACATGTATACAATGGTTTCAGTGAACCATGTACTAGCACTTTGGTATGACATTAATCTAACTCTTACGAAAACTGATCATTGATTGAATTTGTGTAACGTATATAACAGCTGAAGTTTAATTAAGTCTATGTGATAGGATGAGATTAGAAAGCAAAACTACATTTCGTTTACTCGTGATTTATATCCAATGGTACTTTCGTTTTCTTAATTCAACATGATAATTACACAGTATAGTATTTGTTTGGGTTTCCAGTATGATAATTTATTCGATATAATACTGATTTATCTAAGTGTAATGTTTGTTCAATATATAATATTCTTGTATTAAATCCACATAAACTATGCTTAGTATGACATACTACATGGTGTTTGTTATAACTTTGGGTATCTTTTATTTCAATGGTTGAGATCATGAGTCAGTTGAAGCTAGACAACCATCGGAAACCTGGAAGCACTGGACGGCCGTTTCGTCCTAGTATGGGACTCCCCAACAGTACGCATCCACGATCCCGCCTCGTGAGATTCGAAACCAGGATCTATCGGTGTCGCGCGCGAGCACTTAACTACTAGATCACTGAGCCGGCATGCAACTGTGTTAATGTCTAACTTCAACTAATCCACGAAATTGAGCGACACATCCACCATTGTCATCAGTGAGTTACTATCTCACAGCTGATATGGTTGAACTCTACTGGTTACTGCTTCTCACTAGAACTCTAGGAAATACCTCTTGAAGTCAGTCACTAGTGGGCGTATGTTGATTCATATCAAAAGGGTTTTTTATGGATATTATAGTAATTTCAATGGTTGAGATCATAGTGTAGGGTCGAGTCGCGATTGACTATGATCACCAGCACAGGAAGATTAAGTGCCAGTTATTGGATTAGATCCCTCCGTAGGCCGAAAACCAGAAGACAGTTGATGGTTGTGTTAAGGTGTATTTGTTGGCAATTTCGTGGTATCGAAATAA
The DNA here is from genome assembly GCA_944470365.2 of Schistosoma intercalatum. Taxonomy (NCBI): domain Eukaryota; kingdom Metazoa; phylum Platyhelminthes; class Trematoda; order Strigeidida; family Schistosomatidae; genus Schistosoma; species Schistosoma intercalatum. The sequence goes on along the minus strand of OX103728.1, from coordinate 3,181,401 downwards.
TATTGAGATCGTGCCAAAGTTTACAAGCGGGACTACTGAGCGTACGCGAGTCCGTGCAAGGTCACAGTTAACGGAAGAATATTTGTTTTTAGTACACTTAAACAAACAGCTTTATTACAGTCCTGTCGAACAACTGAACGACAGTTTTGGTGTCGATGAACTAGATGACATTGGATACGATGATTGAATTACATCCCTAAGCTTTTCATTAGGATAAAAAATCTGCTTTTTCCTCGAAATTTATTACAAAAAAGACTTGAGAAATGTTACTGAAATTTTCAACGCAGCAAGACTATAATTTATGGACGAACCAATCAGATTTAGGATAACAGGTCATGGATTTTTAAACAAAGATCGATAGTGGCTAGCAGTGGAATCCAGGACGCGCGTTTCGTCCTATTAGGGACTCGTCAGTTGGATGTACCTGCATTCCACAGTTGATGTTTGCTCCGGGATTCGAACCCAGTACCGTTCGCTCCAAACAACACCTAGTGGATTTAAACTTCACCCCGTTGCACAAGCAACCAGCTATCAGTACTCAGTAGCTAAGTGGATAACGTGATGGTGTTTGAGGCGAACGGTACTGGGTTCGAGTCACAGAGTGAACACCGACTCTAAGATGCAGGTACATCCAGCTGACGAGTCCCGAATAGGACGAAACGTGCGTCCTGGATTCCACTACTAGCCACTATCTATATTTGCTTAAAAAGCTTGCGACTTAAGGCTATATCGAGGTAATCCGCACAGGATGTACATATGCCAACATGCGACTGATCAATTGCAGTCCTAAATAACAGTGGGAAGTTACAAGTAAGATAACATCGAGGTCATGGATTTTGGTGTAAAATTCACTCCTCCATTTGGCTAAATAGAGTTTTGGGATTATAGCTGATGTCAGTTTGTGATGAAAACTCTAAATCTAGTTCCCAACCTTAACCATCAACTGTAAATCATAATTGTATTTCCTCATACTGGTTTATAACCCTCATTTATTCCTAGTTAGTAGGTGGAGACATTACGAAGGTCACTTTGGCGTCGCTCAAACGTCGCCCATAAATTATAGTCTCACTTTCAGCTTTAATTTGAATGAATATTTACCGATTAGAATGTTTATTCTAACCAGTAATAATATCAAGCCAAGATTATATTATGTCTATGATAAATTTCACTGCTAGACAAATGAAGTAACATAACTAGTTAAAAATAATGAATATTGACTAGTTCACATTCATACTTTGGATTTGATGTAGGAGATTTGCAACTTTAGAGGATAACCTTAAGTAAAGTCATCAGAACAAATTGCCAGTCGTATGTGGAGAAATTTGAATACTGGTGAACCTGTTTAAGAAGGTAATGTAAGCTTAACCATTGGACTACACAGCTCAGAATGCAACTCTACTAAAATTCATGCTTTTTCTTGACTGATAACAAGTCATTCTATAATAATAAGAGGGGAAAAAATGCTGAATTAAGGTTATCAGTTTCAGCATTTCACATTGATAACTTTCAAGTTTAGACGGTTACATTTTATGTTGGATATATGTTCAAGGTATGTGTCATTTGCTTTGTAGTGACCTACTTTCATCAAGAGAACGCGATTGGTTTAATGGAAACAATTATTAATTATAGCCAATTGTACTGGTGATTGTTTTACTGTACTTATTTGTTTAACTGTACTAAAGACATTCTTCCTTCCGTTGATTGTCACCTTGCACGCAATTACGTTTGCTCAGTGATTCCACTTGTACTCCTTTGGCATGATCTCGGTATTCTTTCGGTAACACGAGATCGCCAGCAAATACATCTTGACTACAGCCATCAACTGCCTTCTGATATTTGGCTTATGGGGGATCTTATAGGTTAACTGGCACATAGTCTTCCTGTAGTGGTGATCATAATCAACCGTGACTCGACACCACACTACAGCTTCTCGTTGTTAAGATGTTCCACTGCGATTTTGGAGTTCCAATAAGACTGTCGATATTTACTATAATATCAGAGGATTTATTCGATAAGATCCATAATATCTTGAAGTTCACTATAAATTTCTATTATACATAATGAATAAATCTCTCATCGAGGATATTTTGTCAGTAGTGGTAACTGACTGTTCAAATGAGCTGTAGTAATAGGTAAAAGCCAGCTGGTTGGGACTTAGACAATACTCGTAACCAATGATTGGATAACATGGATTAGAGTTGGTCACCATGGCACAAATACATGCACTCTTTGTGTTAAACAATTTTCATTCTTCTCGAATTGTACCATGTACATATAATAAATTTTCGCTACAATTAATACTGTTAATACTTTAAAATTTGTCTTGATAATTTCACCTCGTTATTCTTATTCTGTGTTGTAACATGAACTAGATTCTACAGTATTTACGACTGAATGACTGATTTTGTTGATAATGTGTCTAAAAGCTGTTCACTATCGATGATGAGTGTGATGTGTGCTACTGATATCGATAGATATAAGTAGTATGTATTATCAATCAAAAGTGGAATGCCTAGCGGTAGAAGTTTGAGGAAATCGAAGAGAAGAGAACGATTACAGAGAATGATTGGTATGGAAGAAATGAAGGATAAACAAAGTTTGAGACAACTGATGGATGTTTTACAAATGAAGTATTATTGTTTGGTTGTCAGATTTTACCAAGACATTCTGTAATGTTAAATTAGGATATATTTGGTTGTCTACATTAGTGTTATCATTCACTACGATCATATTAATGATAATGAGAATAGATGAAATGACTATTTCGTAAATACCCTGCATATATTGAAAAGGAAAGTTCAATATTCATAAAATTACTTATCAATATAATCGTTTTTACGGAAACAGTCAGTCGGTTAGTAACAACGTCGAACTTCGTACGTACGTACATACATCAGTTCGAGTTACCATACCACATTAGCACAGATATGCAGTTGTCGACCCAAATTCCGTAGTGGTAGAGGTGGTAAGAGTATAAGCAGTAATCGGAAAGATTAGAGTTTGAAGATGTTATTAAAGGAGTATAATCCAGTGAAATAAATTTGGAAAGAGAAAGAAGAGAAAAGGAGGATTCAGAAGATTAGAATTTGGCAGAACACAAAGAGTGCATGCACCTATTCAAACCATTGCAAACGATTTTGAATCATGTCATTCAGGGTCTCCAACCATCAGTTGCTATCGTCTCACGGATCCCAACCAGGTAGTCTACACCTACTAACATGACTCAGTCCACTTGTCAATGACTTCATAAATTTGTGCCGTTTTGGTTTGGCCGCCCCTAACTTTCTTCCAACTTACTCCTACACCATAAAACATCGCACGTCTGGGCAGTTGATGGTTGGGCATACGTAACACGTGTCCCAGCCATCTCAACTGATGAAGTTTCACTACTTCATCAATTGACTTGCTACCCTTACCTAGTACCCGTTTCCTAACAACTGCATTACTTACTCGTTAGTCCCAGGATATACGATCAATGCTTTGAAGACACCTATGATCAAATATTAGTAACCGTTTTACAGAAACATCAATAGAGTGATCCTGATTTATTATTATTATTATTGTATAAAACTTGTGTGTAAACTGTTTGATAAATAGTGACAATTTTACACTGAAATTATCATATATGCGTGACTATAGGAAAACAAAAGTGATGAACATTTCTGTCTATAATAAATGTACAAAAATACATAAGTAGTATATAACGCTAGTCAGGAATAGAATATCTCACAACAGAAGGTCAAGAAGATCGAGAAGAAAAGAACAAGAACAGAAAGTAATTGATATGGAAATGCCGAAACCATGAAGTCTGATATGATTGTTTGGCATTTTGCAAAAAAAAATTCACTGTATGCTTCACAGATTTTACCAAGAGATACTGTAATTCTGAATCAAATACATTTGGTTGTCCCCACTTATTTTCTCCTTCATTTACATTAGGTATCATTGCCAACAAGGAGTGAGGAAGTGTGCTGTTCTGTGAACGTTAATTTGAGCCTAGAATTAAGATGCTCATTGATGTGATATGTGCTATTTATATCGACATATAACACTAGTCAGGAATAGAATGATTTTCCCAGGAACATCATTAGAGTGATCCTGCTCTATGGTTAATGTATAAAACTTGTGTGTAAACTATTTGATAAATAGTGACCATTTCACATGGATATTATCATATATGTGTAACTATGGCAACAAAAAACTGATGAACTATTCTGATTATAATAAATGTACAAAAATATGTGAAAAATTAAAAAAAACTTTTTCTAAAGAAAAAAGAAAAAAAACTGTATCACCTAGAATATTCCATCACTTCAATATTCATTAGGCAAATAAAAATGCAAATAGTAATAGAGATGTTTTTTCTTTTCTTTGTCATAACAAAGAAAAACAAAATAGAAAAGAAAAGAAAAAAAGAAAAACAATCAATATTTACAAAATAATAAAAAAACATGACAGATCTCCTTATTTCACTATAATCATTACTGATTATAAATAAGTATCCAGTTATCTATCTATCTATATAGTTCTCTTTAGTTAGAAGATCTAGTTGAGTTTGAATATTGAATATTGAACATTTATTGATTTTGTGCTAATGATGAAACCTGTGAAAAAGTAACGAAAAAAAAACTAGTGTCATGTAATCAGTTTGAATAATAAACTTTTCACAGATTGAAATCATGAGTCAATTGAAGGTAGACTATCATGAAAAACCTGGAAGCACTGAAGGGCCGTTTCGTCCTAGTATGGGACGCCTCAGCAGTGCACACCCACGATACCGCACCCTGCGAGATTCAAGGCTAGAACCTATCAGTCTCAAGCATGAGCGCTTAACCAACTAGACCACTGAGCTGGCATCCAATGGTGTTAATGTCTAACTTCAACCAATCCACGAAGTTGCGCCACCGTACACCATTGTCTTCAGTGAGCTGATATCTCACAACAGACCTGGTCTAGTTGGTTAAGCGCCTGGCACGAGACTGATAGGTCCTCGGTTCGAATCTCGCGGGGTGCGGGATCGTGGATGCGCACTGCTGAGGAGTCGCGTACTAGGACGAAACGGCCGTCCAGTGTTTCCAGGTTTTACATGGTGGTCTAGCTTCAATTGACTCATGATTTCAATCTGTGAAATTTCTAAAATCTCCACAAACCCCTTCTGATAATAAACTTCTGTAAAACAAAAATAATGTGAATGGGGTTGTGGAGATGATTAACAAGTTTTTGATTGATGTTAGAACATCATTGAAAAGTTGGAAGTACTGGACGGTTGTTTCATTCTATTGTATGACTCCTCAGCAATGTGCATTCACGATCTCACCTTGCGAGATTTTAAACCAAGGCTTTCGATCTCTTATGGGATGAATAAAGACTGTCTACCTTTTAAGACATTTTCAAATTACAAAATATGTCAAAACAGAATATATATTGCATACGATGTCGATTGCTATAACCAATTCAGTAGTGTGATATGTGTTACCTATATCGACATAAGTAGTATATAATGCGAGTAAGGAAAAGAATATCTCGTAGCAGAAAATGAAGAAGATAGAGAAGGAAAGTATGGGAACAGGGAGCAATTGGTATGGAAATGCAGGAACAATCAAATCTGATATGGTTGACTAATATTTGTAAAAGGAACAGTCAAATTTGAGATAATTGGTTGACATTTTGCAAGTGAAGTATTTACTGTATGATTCTCAGATTTTACGATTGTCCCCACTTGTGTTCTCGTTTACTATATTTGGTATCGCTACCAATTAGGAGTGAGGAAGGATGTTGTTCTACGGACACCGATGCGGGTCTGGAACTGAGGTGCTAGTTGGTGTGTATGTCCTAATGATATCGACAGATATAAGTAGTATGTATCATTAATCGAAGGTGGGATGCCTGGTGGTAGAAGTTTGGGAGAATTGAAGCAAAGAGAATGAGAATTAAGAATAATTTGTGTGTAAACGAAGGAACAGTGACGTGTGAGACAATTAATGGACACCAGCAGGAATCAGTAGCTGAGTGGATAACGTGGTGGCGTTTTGTGTGTACGGTACTGTGTTGGAGTCCCCGAGTGAACATCAACTGTGGGATCCAGGCACATCGAACTGACGAATCCCAAATATGACGAAACGTGCGTCACACTGAATTCCACTACTAGCTACTATCCTTCTTTGCTTAGAATGCTTGTGACCTAAGGCTATATCGGGGCAATCGGTACAAAATGCACATATGCCAAAAAGAGACTGATCAATTACAGTCCTAAACATCAAGGGGAAGATTCATGTAAACTATACCATGTGAATTAATGAACATCTTGCAAATAATGTATTTACTTTATGTTTTTTTTTCTTTCTATTATATCAAGTCACTGTAATTTTGTATTGCATATAATCACTTTTCTTCACTAATATTCTCCTTGGATCTTGTAGGGAAGTGAAAAAAAGAGGAAGGCCAAAGAACACATTCCGTCGGCAAATAAAAGCAAATATGAAAACGATGAATAACAACTGCAAAAGATTGCCCAGAACAAGGTTTGGATGGAGAGTGTTAGTTGGCGACCTGTAGTCCTCCACGAGGACTAACAAGCGTAAGTTAGTTAGTTAGTAAGTGAGTGAGTGAGTGAGTGAGTGAGTGAGTTAGTAATATTCACCTTGACTACAATAATATGTAAATAACTGAAATTTCAATAACAACTTACTTCGTTACAACTACATTCTTCATTAACATTCTTCATATCATATTGATCAGTTACTTGGCAACTATCTATTTGTAATAGAGATAATGAATTCTCTTCATTCACCACATATATCTCTTCGGTATCAATTATAATATTATCATAATCAGCACTGCTATTGTCTCTATGATCATTGATGTTTCTATTATTCATTAATTGATTTGATAATGAATCCTTATTGATTTGATGTTGAAACCGAATATAATTATTATTACTATTATTACCATTACCATTACTATTATTATTACTACTACTACTACTATTATTATTATTACGATTACTATCATTATTATTATTGCTATTACCACTACTACCGTGATTACCATTACTATTATTATTAGCATTACTATTATTATTATTACTATTATTATTAGTACTATTACCACTACTATTATTATTACCATTACTGTTATTATTATTTTTACTATTACTATTATTACTATTACTATCATTACTGTTACTATTACCATTATTATTACTACTATTATTATTACTATCATTATTACTACTACTATTACCATTATTACTATTACTATTATTACTATTACTATCATTACTGTTACTATTACCATTATTATTACTACTATTATTATTACTATCATTATTACTACTACTATTACCATTATTACTATTACTATTATTACCATTACTATTATTATTATTATTATTATTATTATTATTATTATTATATGTGTTAATTCCAATTAAATAATTATAATTATCTAATATAGTTTGAACATATTCTCCCGGGAATAGATTAATTCTACTATTCACATATAAATTTTTTAACCAATCATAATTCATTTGTGTATATTGTGTATAATCTTCAATCATTGTTGAATGATTCTCATTGAATGAATTATGATGATCAATTTGTTGATATGGTTCTATACTACTTATATTTGTTTGAGTAGATGTTAATGGTATCGTTGTATCAGTAGTAGTAATACAATGAGTTAAAAATTCTAATGCATTTTTTGTTATATTTTGATTAGTTAAATTATATTTACGAAGTTCAGGCTGAAAAAGAAAAACAAAAAGAAAGTGAATAATGAATTTCAGCAAGATATATATATATATATATACTACTTTAATAGTTGAGTTCATGAGTCAATTGAAGTTAGATCATCATGGATGACCGTTTTGTTCTAGTGTGAGACTCCTCACTAGTGTGCGTCCATGATCCTGCTCCACTTGTAGCTTTTGTGGGCGAATGTTTGACCTGTAGACCAATCAGTAGGCATCCATGGTGTTATTGTTTAATTTCAACTAATCCACGAAATTTAGCGACACATCCATCATTGTCTTCAGTGAGTTACTATCTCACAAAACACCCAGGTTTCCCATGGTAGTCTAGCTTCAGTTGACTCATGAGTTAAACACTATCATTGTTGGATGCCTGCACACTGGTTTACAGGCTAAGCATTCACATGTGAGATTAGAAGTCCTAGGTCCGATTACCGTGTGCGGGATCGTGGATGCACATTGCTGAGAAGTACCATACTAAGACAAAACTGTCATCCAGTGTTACCAGGTTTGTAATGGTGGTCTAAAATTGATCCATTCATGATCTCAGTCAAAAAGTCAACAATCTCCACAACCTTATACTGATAATAAATTTTTAGTAAGGCAAGTAAGATGAAAATAGATAGACTACTAAAAATCTAATATTAATCACAGGATAATCCTAAACGCCTGAAATGTACAATGAACGTTTATTTTATCTTGAACATTAGTTATTATTAGACAAATTGACGTAATGATTATGAGATCACCGTTAGGCTTCATTTTAATTAATTTCGTCTTCTCTGAGTTATAAAATGAATCCTACTTAAAGGTCATCGATAAACTAGATCTATACTACCGTTACTTCGACAAAACATTCATCACTTAAAGATTTACAGTTCACCGCTGCCAAAGAAATCTGGCTAGATATCTTACAAGCAAAGCAAAATATATCTACCCAAATAATGCCTTAAAGAAGGGGTTGAAGTTTCAGAGGTGGACAGCCTGTAAGAAATAATTTTTTCACATTCCATATTCACTTTCACTATCTCGCCTACCGTTTATATTTCTCACTATCTGATTACTTACACACTTTATTGCGTAATTTTAATGATCTTTGTGATTAATATTTTAAAGGTGAAATCACGAAGTGATCTTAGCTAGATCACGATTCTAAACCTGGAAATAATAAATGACCATTTCATCCTAGTATGATACTTTCCAGAAGTGCGCGGTCATGATCACACACGCGATAATCCAACTTAGGATCTCCGGTCTTGCGCGAACGTATAACCTTCAAGTTTTTAATCATGATCTAATTAAGATCAGTTCATGATCTCAACTGTGAAAATACTACAATCTCCACATATCCCTTATACGATTATGTTCAAGTTCATTCATTCAAGTTTAACCTCATTCTTATGTTGAAATATTGACCAGACCTTTTGTTATTTTATTGATCTTATAACTATAAATAATATACACGTCTTATAATCAACTAGAAAAGAAGGCCCAGGACAGAGTGGGTTGAAGAATGCTGGTCGGTGGCCTATGCTCCATTAGCAGTAACAGGCGTAAGTAAGTAAGTACTTTCTATATTAATGATTCTTCATTTCAATGCTCCTGAACGAATGTATATAGATATCAGAATTTATTGAATAACATTCAGAGAGCAGATGGACTCAATGTCGCACCGCTTGATTCATTCCCAAAAATCGTTATCATTTGTTCAATTTCCATTCTCTTCCATTACAGGCAATAAAAGATGGGCATGTAACATCGTGAATTGATTGTGATTACATAACAATATCATTGGAATCTGGCTCAGTGGTCTTGAGGTTAAAGCATCTTGGTTTAGATTACGACATTTAAGATTGTGGATGGATGTGTTATGCCTCTATAAGCATAATGAATGGTAACTTTTGGGATCCATTCATGGACCAATACTATACGTATATATTTATTGTATCATTGTTAAGTAACTAAACTGTACATATTCTTGTTCCTCTTATTATGAGCTTCATTTTGACCTATGAACTATTATTATATAACTTGCCATTCTTTGAGTCTATCAGTTACTACCTCTCACATTCACAGCCACATTGGGATAAATCTTGTAGAAATGTTGTTTCCTATTCTATGGTACGATGTGGTCTACCTGGTTGGTATATAAACAGAGTATGTTTGAAATAAATGATTCGTGTTGCAGAGGCTGAGAATGGTTTTGTGGACTTAACAGGCAGAGCAAGACAGGAAGCATGACGTATAAGTACTCTAGACTGTTCATACGCGTTTTATACGTCATTGGTCCAAACGATAATTCACTGTACTCTAATTGACAGTATCGTTGTGTTATACACTAACAGGGCACACAGGCCACAAGTTATACCAGCGTGTTACTTAAAAGTCTTATACTAGGACAAAGTAATCGTCTAGTATTTCTAGTTTTCCACTAATAATCTAGAATCTGTGTATGATTTCACAACTATGACAAATTCTACAACCTCCACAAAACCCTTAACTGATACCATATCAGTTCAATCGTTTTAGAAAAATGGAAATACACTTTGGAAAATGTTAATTTTGTTAATATAAACTTCCTAAGTACTATTTCGTTTATCTGAATGAACCCATATGATCATCAAAACTGTTTCTTCTAGAGATTACTACTGAAACTCCATATATATTTAAACATGTTTTGAACTAACCGTTATGAATAAGTAACGATTAGGTGTTGCTTTCATTTCACATAAAGCTGAACATAATTCTTTGAATGTTGGTCTAAGATTTGGATCTGCTTGCCAGCCTATTTATTTGCAAGTTAAACAAAAACAAACAAAAAAAACAGTAAGTAAAAACAGAGGGTTACATTAGTTTAAAAATGGTTGAAATATTTATTGTTCACGTCTAGCCCGACCGTTGTTGATACCTTAATGTGGTGGTCAGGCTTTCCTATTGTGATGAGTCAATCAAGCTAGGCTGACTGGAACAATTGTTCCTCAAGGTCCTGTCACGCCATGCAGGTTGGCTGAAGAAAGGTAAGACTAAAAGCGGCAAACCAAAGGTTCGAAGACAAAGTCGTATTGATGAATGTACAGAGGTGTGACGACAGTAAGGTGTTTCCTTCAGACAACCAGTATAACAGCAATTCTGCCTTCTTACAAGGAGGGATGGGGTTAGAAAAGGTCGACCCTAAAGATGTACACCTCACCTTATTCCACGGGTTTCCGTCTCCAGTGGTAAGGTCCTAATAACTACGGAGCTAACACGAAAATTACTCACAAAAGGGTCGTGTGTGACCGGTCTGAAGTAGTTGTCCGTTGTGCACTGCGGCCACGTTCTCAGGTCACTAGGACTAACCCTAACCCCATTTCTTATTCAGGTACGTCTAGAAGAACCCTTTCACGGTGTGGGCAACCGGGAAATGAAAACTGCCCTTAAACTTCTAACAGCACTCGAGACCGCTGATATGATGTCTGGGATCGGTTACTACTTAATAGTTGTAAAAGAAGTAAGAGGAGAGGGTTTTTGGAAATAGTTGGGAGTTAAAGATCTTAGCTTATAGCCCACTTCAGTTAAATTGAATGAGTAAAATTTTTATTTCAGTTGGCTAAATCAGATTATATTAGTTAACAGGGTATTGGAACATTTACTGAAGATGTAAGTGATATTCAAATGATCATTGATAAAAAGACTATGTCATGTTTGTCTTAATTACGTGAAATTTGATTTTAAGAAACCCCATTAGATTCACTTCAATGTGTAATAAACCAAATTAATCAGGATGCTAAATCCGTTAAGACACTACAATTAGATTAGATTCAAATGTTTATCACAGTAGCGACATTTGCATCAGGATTGACCGTAAAGTCAATGATGAAGTATGATACACTATGTAAGCTTCAAAGGATTATAAGCGATTTGAAGACTAAATAGTAGGGGAACAATGCAAGTATATGTTGGTTATTATGAATAAACGAATTACGAACCTGATCAAGTTCATTCTCTATCATATTCCTATCTAGATCGGTTCATTGTTATATACATGTTCCTATGAAGTATTGGTTTACTATGGGAATGTTTTGTTGTAATAACTTCAAGGATACAAACAGATATTTTAAAGCTTCAAACTAATATTAAATGACAGTCAAACTATCCGTCATTACAAAGCAAATGAAGTAATAAAATGTCAAATAAATTTTCAATGAAGATAATGAAGACTAAAACAATCTATGAATCATGCCACCTGTGAGTAAAACCACTTTTACATAAGTTGAAGGTGCTAATAAGATACTTATAATGAGGAATTCCTTTATTGTATAAACAGTGAACAAGAACCAACTGTTGTTTACGAATGAATAAAAGAACCAATTCATTTGTATTGTTTGCTTGAATCTTCATATTATTGTTTAGCATTAAAATAGATCATCTTCTTCTTAGTATGTATTCATCCAGTACCGTTTGTTTTGTTACTGCCATTAAGTCATAAGTATTATAGGCAGAGATGGATAGTGGTTAGTAGAGGAATCCAACATGTTCATTTCATCCTAATACGGTACACGTCAGTTGAATGTGAAGGATCCACATATCCCGAAAGAGATAAATCAATTGTAGATACATCTAATTGATGAGCCCAAAACATGATGAAACATACATTCTAGATTCTACTGTTAGTTACCATTCATCTTTGTTGATGAAAGGATTATTCGCGAAAATTTTCATAAAACACTTATGTGAATACATATAACAGAGTAACAGTAGACTATAATAAACTTACATTGTAACATTAAACAATAAAAGTCAAGACTTGTTGTTTCGGGTTGAGGTAAACGATTTCCTTTCTCTAAAAAATCTAATAAATCTCTTGCATGAATATTTTCATATGGTCGATGCCCAAATGTACACATTTCCCATAAAGTTATACCTAGATACAAAAAATGTATACATATCCATATAAATTATTTGTATAATCTTGAATCTTTTCAAAACGCAGTTCAATACAATGATCCAATTTGTATTTTTATCCATTATTTGGATACAGAGGGGTAGCCCACAAGTCACTTGATTTGTGTGTGTGTGTGTGTGTGTGCCGTGTTACTGCTTGCGTGCTCAGGCCGATGTAGGTGATTTTCTTAGGGGACCACACCTGGAGCCTCTAGGGAGTATCAGTTCCCTCAAGATTACAGGTACACCATTCTGACGAGTGCCAAATGGTACGGAATTCAGGTCTAGGGTTTCCTGTTGACTACCTCCAACTACCATCTTATAATTGATTTTGTTTTCATGTTTTTACAATACATAGAATCATTATCATGAATTTGGTGTTCATCTTGTTTTGTTAATGAGATGTGGCAACTTGAACCGACGCATGTATGTGCCTGTTCCTACGTTATAGCTGAGTGACTAACTAGTCATGAAAGTTATGAAATTAATCCCATAGGAAGTGAAGAGTGTGCACTGACTAAAATTCAATAATTATGATCAGTCAGTCAGTCGGCTACAACCTAAGACCAGGCACATATATGCGTTGGTCCAAGTTGCCATAGCGCATTAACACAACAAGATGAACATTGGATTCATAGGAGTGGTTAGGTCAATGTTGGTAATATATAGAAGAAAGATTGCATATAAGGATATAGTACAGGAAGAAAGAATTAGTTCGTAGAAAGAACGATATGAAGCGATTTTAATCTCTTAGTTTAGCGGAGGACAGAGAGTGTATACACCAACGCCATTGTGATCGATTCTGAGCCATGTCACCAAGAGTCCCCAACCATTGATTATGATAGTCGCATGGACCCTAACCAAGTAATCTGCATCTACCAACACGGCTCAGATTAGAAGTTAGTGATATAAAGCACTGATGCCACGTTTTGGTTTGGCCACCCGTAACTTTCTTCAAACCATCTCCAATACCGGATAGCATTGCACGTCATGGTAATCGGTGTTCAGGCATACGTAACACGTGGCCCAACTATCTCAGTCGATGAAGATTCACAACCCCGTCAACTGATTTACCATTATTTCCTAATACTCTGCGTCTAACATCACTATTACTTACCCGGTGATCCCAGCAGACGCCAGCAATATTTCTAAGGCATCTGTGGTCAAATACTAATAGCTTACGGATATCTTCTACTCTTAATGACCATGTTTCGCTGCCGTAAATTAAAACAGAACGGACTGCCGTGCAGTATACTCATTCTTTTATTGATAGACGGATATAAGACATTCTTTGGGTATTAGTATTCTTTGCTGACTATAATAGATCCTTAAAATGTTACTTTTCAGAGCTTCTTAAGTTTCAATTAAATGTGAAGGAATAATAAACATAATATACTCATTGTAAACTTACCATATGCCCAAACATCTGATTTACTTGAGAATATTCTATCTTGTATACATTCAATTGCAAGCCATTTAATTGGCATACGTCCTCCACTAGCATGATATTCACTATGTATTGTATCTAAACATTTAGCTAAACCAAAATCAGTTATTTGTACCTATGAAAATAAACAAATGTAATATAGATGTTATTATGAATACATTTCATGTTCTTACGACTCTTTTTATAGAATGTTTAGTATACTGGTTTGCATCTAACGAATTCTACATCAATTATAGTATAACTTAAAGTTGATCTAATTGACCACTATAAAAATCCAACTGTTATTAAAGACTAAACATAGATATTGAAATCACAAGTTGATTTAAGCTTAATCACTATTGAAAACCTGGAAGCCCTAGATGGCTATTTCGTCCTAGTATAGGACTCCTCAGCAGAGCATATCCATTCAAGATCATTGAGTGATTAAAATAGCTTAGCGGTCTCGAAGTTAAGCGTTGGTACGTAAGACCGAAGGTCCTGGGTCCGAGTTCCATATGCAGGATCGCAAACAAAACAGTCATCTAGTGCTTTCAGGTTTTCAATGGTGGTCTAAAATCAACCAATTTATGATTTCAACTATTAAATTACTTTAAATAACACTAAATAGTTTTTCATTGAATGTTTTGTAGATCGTTCTATTCAATGGTTACTTTTTGCTTTAACTTATCCTGAATCTTGAATTCATCATTATCAATTCACATAATATTGTAGTGCACAAGAACACGAGTAGGGAAATCGAGTTTAGGCTTAAAATTACAGAATATCTCACTAAAATCTGAGAACTATATCGTAAATACACTTGGTATTTTTTGGCTTGTATTTTCCCATCGAGGTTTAAGACTGCAATTGATCAGTCTGTTATTGGCATATGTGCATACTATGCGTATGCCTCGATAATGCCTTAATTCACAAGCTTTTTGTAAGCAATGATGGATAGTGACTAGTAGTGGAATCCAGAACGCGCGTTCCGCCCTATTTGGGACTCGTCAGGATGAAACGCGCATCCTGGATTCCACTGTTAGCCACTATCCATTACATCGTAAATAGTTAATTTGCAAAATATCAATCCATCGTCTCAAACTTGACTATTCCTTCAGCAAATATCAGTCCATTGTCTCAGATTTCATTGTTCATGCATTTTCATACGAATTTTTTTTTCCTTATCGATCTCCTATTAAAAGACATTCTATGACTAACCATCATTACATACTACTTATATGAATATAAGTAGTTCACATTATAATATATCAATTCATCATAGACATTTCTCACTTACTTGATCTTTGGATTGAACAAGTACATTCCGTGCAGCTAAATCACGATGTATAATACCACGTGATGATAAATATGTCATACCAGAAGCAATTTGTTCAGACCATTGAAATAATGAATTGACTTCAATAAAATCCCAACGTATTTTAACAAATTCTAATAAACTACCTAATGGTAAATATTGTGTAATTAATTGTAATTTAGATGTAAGACATAAAGCTAAAAATCGTACACAACATGGATGATCAACAGTTGCCATAACCTAAAGAAAAAGAAACAAAAGAAACAATTTTTTTATCTTATTTAACATTGAGTTTCAATAATAGTTACTTATGTGTTATTTGTTTAGTTGTTTACTTAGCTATGTCTGTAACCTGTTATGGATAAGGTCCTTAATATCTGACTCCAAATAATAATATCCCGTAAACTGAGTATTTAAGGTAGGCTTAATCTCCTAGTAGAATTACGGATTTACTCGAGATTATTAAGAAGCCTGAACACCAGTTATGGAGATAGTTTATTATTAATGAATAATGATAATCCACAAGCGTATTGTGAGCAAGCACACGATGGGAACAGAGAGAGTGAGTGAGTTTGTTAAAAATCCATATATATTTGAGGGTTAATCGGGTGTAGATAAATTATCGATTATCTGCACGTTGAAACCAATAGGAAAATAGTTTAAAAGTTAATGTACAGACATGCATTCGATCATACACACCGAAATTAACATAGTGAATTAAGAGTCTAAGTTACAATGAATAGACAGATGATACAGTGGCCAAATGGGCTTGCCACAAACCCATCGTGGAGGAGTACAAAGAGGCACCAAATACATAGGCGCCACACGAATGTCATTCGATATGTGTGAGGGCTGTGATACTCACCGGGTACCCAAACCGAAACAGGTAGTTTTCTTAGGGGACCACAATCGAAGCCTTCGACCTGAAGGTCTGATCCACAAGGCAGTGGAGCATCGTAAGAAGATGCAGTCCCATGGTAGCCGGTGACCAACAATTGGTTCATACGCCATTTCTTCCCGCAGGATACTGGAGCCCATGTGCACCATTGGTTTGGGGTCCGGTTAAAGCGCCGGACATTCGCTTTTCGTTTTCTCAATTTCGTAAACAACACCCCCGTCATGAGAAGGCAGTGAGTAGGACTTCCCTGGCAGAGGCTATATACGCGTGGCCATGTGAGAGCATTTGGAGAGAGAGAGAGCGGACTCTCCCCACTCTCGGCCGTACCAAGGCATTTGGGGGCCGTGGAGGAGTATAGGTAACATATATATATATATATATATATATATATATATATATATATATATATATTCAATTCTGTCCTGGACAATCTTTCCTAGTTGTTTTCAATCATTGTTCATTCTTTTGATATCTGCTTCTAATTCCTTCCATAATGTTGTAGTGACCTACGTTTATCAAGAGAACGCGATTGTTGTAATGGAAAAAAATGCTGTTATAACCAATTGTACCGGTGATTGTTTTACTGTGCTCGTTTGTTTAACTGTATCGAAATACATACATTCTTCCTTTGATTGTGACCTTGCACGAAGTCGGTCACGCTCAGTAACCACACTTGTACTCATTTGGCACGATCTCGGTATTCTTTCGAAACCACGAGATCGCCAACAAATACATCTCGACTACAGCCATCAACTGCCTTCTGATATTTGGCTTACGGGAGATCTTGTCGATTAACTGGCACGTAGTCTTCCTGTAGTGGTGATCATAGTCAACTACGACTCGACACCACATCATAGTGTGTTCCTTGGCCTTCCTCTTTTCCTCTTCTCTTCAGGATTCTAAGTTAGCGCTTGCCTCGTGATGCAGTTTGATGACTTATGTTATGTATGTCCTATCCATTTCCATCGTCTCTTCCTAATTTACTCTTCAGATGGAAGCTGGTTTTTTATTACCCACAGTAGGTTGTTGCTGATGTTATCCGGTCAACGGATATTGAGTATCATGTGTAGACAATTGTTCATAATTACATGTACATTTTTGATAATAGTTATATGAGTTCTCCAAGTTTAAATTGAATATTTCGACTTTAATGTTGGTTGACAGTTATTTTGAGTTCCATATGTTTTTCAACCGTAAGTATGCTTACCTTGCTTTATCAACCCTTGCCTTAACATGTTCATCAGATCCTCCTTGCTTATCGATGATGTTGACCAGATACGTGAAACTTTCCACCTAATTCAGTTAAAATAGATCAATTACATGATATTCATGAAGCCTTTTTAATATCTTCATCTGAGTTCAGAATAACTAACTTACTTGCTAAAAAGAAATCGCATTTGAAATATAATGAAACGATAGGGACATTCATAGCTTAAGTTATAAATATCTATCATTGAGGAATAAAAGACTTGAAATGGAAGTGGATAGGACACACATTAAGGAGAACCCCCAACTCCGTTACAAGGTATGCCTTCACTTGAAATCCTCAAGGTCACAAAAGAAGAGGAAAACCAAAGAACACATGGCGCCAAGAAATGGAGACAGACATGAGAAGAATGAAGAACAATTGGATAGAACTAGAAAGGAAGGTCCAGGACAGAGTGGTTTAGAGAATGCTGGTTGGTGTCTTATGATCCATTGGGAACAACAGGCGTAAGTAAGCAAGTCAGCAAAAGACTTTAAAACAAAAAGATATAACAACTAGAAAAGATCGAAGCACCTCAGAGTGCATACAAATATCCAAATTAGTAGACATTATCCAGAAAAAATTGGTGTTATATCTAGAGCTTAGATTCTTGATATACCGAGTACAACTTGAGCACTCAAAAGCCAGAACCCTTCAAATCGCAAATGAGAAGCCAGAAGACAAGTGAAAGGGATGTTATTCCAAACATTGTCAAATAAAGTATAAAACTAAGGTATTTATAGTTTTTAGTAAAAATGAAATCATCATTATAGTCCTCCAATCCGCACACAGGGGGTTATTAGCACTTGTCTAATAGAGAAACTACATGTAGAGATTCTGGAATATTCTTCCAAAAGATGATTGGATGGAATATCGTCAGCTCTTTCTGAGCGTCTTAGAGATTCCTTGAGTTCATCCATGGGTTGTCCTTACATTTGAGAATAGTTAATCTTGAATAATTTGATCAATCAAATTTATTCTTTATCTTATGATAGCCGCTATTTTTGTTTAAGTTATTTAAATTAGGCAAAAATAACTAAATTTGAACGATAGTTGGAGCATTGACTGAATGTAACTATAATAGTGAAAACTTCCTCTTGAATTTATATTTTACGATGATTAACTCATAACTAGATACATAATAATGTACCTGGCTTTGATCCACATTTTAGGTGGGAAGGGCTGATGATAAAACGTGGTTGTTCAGTTGAAGCAAATGGGGCTGGATTTGAAACTAAGGATTCGAGGCTAAAATGTGAACATCTTAACCGCTGCTTGGAAGTCAGCGACGATAACCTTCGTACCAAGGACTCAATTACTTTGCACCAGTCATTCAGAAATACTTTAATGTTAGGTGGCTAGTGGTAGACACGGAACACATTAAAAATTATATCTACAATTGTGAAAGAAATGATGTTTCTCGTTTGATTCATAACTCATGTCATCAAGTATTACAGTCTGAAACATCATCACGGAGATATTCTGGTTATATGCTCAAAAAGAATTTAGAGCAACAAGTGTAGACCAAAATATCACTGTTATCAAAGTTCCAATAGGAATTACAATCGTTGATTTCAGTCATAAAAACATTTCTTAGTAGGATTAAATGTGAAATTTAGGTAACATTAATAGGTACTTAGTCTCAGATTTCACGACTGTCCCCACTTGTACTCTCGTTTACTACATTTGGTGTCACTGCTAACCAGGAGTGGGTAAAGGTGCTGTCCTACGGACACCAATGCGGGCCTGGAACTGAGGTTCTAGTTGATACGGTATGTGCTAATGATATCGACAGATATAAGTAGTATATATCGTCATTCGAACGTGGAATGCCTGGAGGCAGACGTTTGAGAGAATCGAAGAGAAGAGAATGAGAATTAAGAATAATTTGTGTGGAAACGAAAGAACAATGACGTGTGGGACAATTAATGGACATCAGCAGGAATCAGTAGCTGAGTGGAGAACGTGTTGGTGTTTTAGGTGAACGGTATTGGGTTTGAGTCCCAGAGTGAACATCAATTCTGGAATAAAGGTACATCGAACTGACGAATCCCAAATATGACGAAACGTGTATCCTGTATTTCGCTGCTAATCACCATCCATCTCAACTTAGAATGTTTGTGATTTAAGGCAATATCTATGCAATCCTTACAGGTTGCACATATGCCAATAAGAGACTGATCAATCGCAATCATTATTAACCATGGGAAGATACTAGTAAAACAACACCTAGGGGATATTTATGAATGTTTTAATATGAATAAACCAAACTATCCATAAACTTCACTTGATGTTGTTTTATTTATATCTTCCCATTGTTATTAAGAACTAGAATTGATCAATCTCATATTGACATATATATGCATCATATGTGATGGCGTTAGAAGCAAACGGTACTAGGTTCATGTTCCAGAGTGAACATCAACTCTGAGATGCAAGTACATCCAGTAGACAAGTCCTAAATAGGACAAAAACACGCGTCAAACTGGTTTCCACTGTTAGTCACTATCTATTTTTGCTTATCCGTAGGTTTGAAATCGTTTTGTCAGTAATGATAAGAAATTCATTAGATGAAAATGAATAATGAAGCTTTAACTTTAAAAGAAAAAAACAAAACAAAACAAAAGTAGCATTACTTTTGCTTCTTCTAATAGTTCTTTATTTGTTTGTGGATCAGATGAATCTGATAAGACTTTAATCGCTACTGGAATATGTAGATTGAATCCTCTTGGAATAGTTTCTATATCATTGGTATATTTATCCCAATCAAATGTTTTTGAATTGAATACATTTGATGTTATAATGGAATTTGTTATTGTATTATATGCGTCACTATGAATAGGATCATGTTTATGTTGAGTCAATTTCGGACACCATATACCACAATAAACTGTACCAAATGCACCAGAACCAATTAATGGACCACGTATTAATTCTGATTCAGTAATGATACGTAATGTTGCCATGTTTGGTTTTATAGATTCTGAATGAGTTGGCTATTTATTGATTTTTTTTGTGTGTGAAAGAAAATATACCAGAGATTTAATAAACTATATACAAAAGCATTCAGTAGTTTGTTACTTACTTACTTACGCCTGTTACTCCTCGTGAAGGAGCATTGGCCGCTTACCAGTATTCTCCATCCAACCCTGTCCCGGGCAATCCTTTCCAGCTCATTCCAGTTGTTATTCATCCTTTTCATGTCTGCTTCCATTTCCTTACGTAATGTGTTCTTTGGCCTTCCTCTTTTCTGCTTCCCTTCAGGATTCCAAGTTAGCGCTTGCCTCGTGGTGCAGTTTGATGATCTCCGTAATGTATGTCCTATCCATTTCCATCGTCTCTTCCTAAGTTACTCTTCAGATGGAAGCTGGTTTGTTATCACCCACAGTAGGTTGTTGCTGATGGTATCCGGCCAATGGATGTTGAGTATCTTGCGTAGACAGCTATTTATCAATACTTGTACCTTCTTGATGGCGATTGTTGTAATTCTCCAGGTTTCATACAGTAGAACTGCCTTGACGGAGGTATTGAAGATTCCGACTTTGATATTGGTTGAAATTTGTTTTGAGTTCCATATGTTCTTCAGTTGTATAAATGCGCCCCTTGCTTTGTCAATCCTCACCTTTACGTCTGCATCTGATCCTCCTTTTTCATCGATGATGCTTCCCAGGTATGTGAAGGACTACAAGTCTTTCAGAGTTTCGCCATCAAGAGTGATTGGATTGCTGTTATCGGTGTTGTATTTGAGGATCTTGGTTTTCCCCTTATATATATTGAGGCCTACTGATGCAGAGACTGTTGCTACACTGGTTATCTTTATGTGCATTTGTTCGTTTGTATACGATAGGAGGGCTAGGTCATCTGCGTAGTCCAAATTGTCTAATTGGTTCTGAGGGATTGTAGTAATTTGGTAGATGACTCATGAATTCAACTATTAAATTACTACTATCTCCACAAATCTCCTTTCTGATAAAAACCATCATTCGCTCACTAGTGACTGGCTTCAGGAAGTATTTCCTGGAATACAAGTGAGAAGCCGTGACCAGTGAACTTCAATCAGGTCTGTTGTGAGATAGTCACTAACTGAAGACATTAGTGAACGGTGGCTCAATATCGTGGATTGGTTGAATTGTCGGATGCCGGCCGGTTCAGTGGTCTACAGGCTAAGCATTCGCGCGCGAGACTGAAAATCCTGTGTCAGAATCCTGCGTGTGGGACCACGGAAGCTCACTGCTGAGGAGTTTCATACTAGGATGAAATGGACGTTCAGTGTTTTTGGATTTTCCATGATGTTCTTGCTTTAAATGACTCGTGAATTCAACTAGTAAATCATTAATTCAAATAAAAATACCACTACATATGATCTGTTACACAGTTCGTAAAACTTAAGTGTAAAATCCACATAAATGCATATTCCCAAAGTATATAGTTTTCTTTTGTAGTTGTTAGGTTGAATATTTATACGATAGAGTTCTCATCCCTTTTGGTGAGGGATTATGGATGTGTATTACTGAGGAATCTCATACTAGAAAGAAATGACCATCCAGTATTTCCAGGTTTTCAATAGTGATCTAGCATAGATCAACTCATCAATTCAATTATTAAAAATTACTTTAAGAAATGTTAAATCAAGCAAAATTCTTCGTTAACTTCAGTCAGGAAATTATTTTAAAGACTATCGGCTTTATCAGAATGGGTTTTGTGGAGATTTTTAGAAATTTCACTGATTGTAATCATGAGTCAATTGAAGCTAGACCACCATGGAAAACCTGGAAGCACTGGACGGCCGTTTCGTCCTAGTATGGGACTCCTCAGCAGTGCGCATCGGCGATCCTGCACCCCGCGAGATTCGAACCCAGGACCTGTCAGTCTCGCGCCAAGCGCTTAATTAAAAAACAAACAAACAAACTACTTACTGATATTTCTTCATCCATATGATTTATCCATTTATTATCTTTATCTAATAATATACTACTATTCATTGGTATTAATGAATTGTTCCAATTGAATGGATTAAATAATTTCTCTTTTATTAATTTATTATTTGAATAATTGATCAATGTATTATTATTATTATTATTGAATAAAAATCGATCATTTTTAGTTGCTATGGTAGATATTTTTGTTTTTTTCTTTTTTCTTAATTTTGGTTTACCTTGTGTCCAAAAATTTTTACAAATTTTATGTAATGATATAAAACATGATTGATTTAATTGATTATTATCGTGATCATCATCATCATGATCATGATCATCATGATCGTGATCGTGATCCTGATCCTGATCATCATTAAGATCTTGTTCCATTCGTATATATTTAGATCTAATATGAATAGTCCAATAAATAATTAAACATAATAAACATAACATAATAAATAATGCAGATAATGCTGAGATAAGACCAGCAGTTTGTGTTGATAATTGATGATTATGCCAAATATAATTCATAATATGAACATTTTGAAGAAGATTAAGGTTTTCAATTGAATCAGATAAATTATAATTAGGATCATTCATTGTTGAAGTATTCTGATAATGATGATGATCAATGGGATATTGTCTATTATAATATGGTATAATATGTAAATGAATAGAATCACTTGAACATATCAGTTCACCAGTTTTTCTATCAGATATTTGAAATGGACTATAATCAGGACAGGTAGTGTTGCATAACCACTAAAAGTATGAATTGTATATAATAAGAATTATAATAATACAATTCAATGTAATACCACAAAGACAGATAGAAACTAATAGTGGAATCCAGTTTGATACGTGTTTTGTCCTATTTGGGACTCGTCAGTTGGATGTATCTGCATGACAGAGTTAATGTTCACTCTGGGATTCACATCTTGGTTTCCACTGCTAGCCACTATGTGTCTTTGTTTACAATGTTTGTGAATTAAGGTAATATTGATACAATTCGTACAGGATGAATATAATACCAATAACAGACTGATCAATTACAGTCCTTAACCTCAATAGGAAGATTCAAGTAAACAATACCAAGTGAACGTAAACATATTACATGAAAATAAGAAAATATGATTTAATTCTAAATAAAGATAGATAGTGGTTAGCATTGGAATCATCCTGTCAACTGGATGTACTTAAATCCCAGAGCTGATGTTCAATTCGAGACTCGAACCAAGTACTGTTCATTTCAAACTATATCACGTTATATACTTAGCTATTGAGTTCTGATAGCCAGTAGCTAAGTAAATAATGTGATGGTGTTTGAAGTGAATGGTACATGGTTCGAGTTTTGGAGTGAATATTATTCTGAGATGTAAGTACATCCATCTTATGACTTCCAAATATCTCGTATGCCTGAACACCGATTACCGCGACGTGCAAGGCTAATCGGTGTTGGGAATGGTTGGAAGAAGATTAGGGGTGGCTAAACCAAAACGTGGCACCAGTGATTGAAGTCACTAACTTCTAGTCTGAGCCATGTTGGTAGACGCAGATTACTTGGTTGGGGTCCACGTGAAAATCGTAACCAATGGTTGGGGACTCTTGGTGACATGGCTCAGAATCGATCACAATGGCGTTGGTGTATACACTCTCTGTCCCCTCCTAAACTAAGAGATTAAAATCACTTCATATCTCTCTTTCTACTAACTAATTCTTTCTTCCTGTACTATATCCTTATTGCAATCTTTCTTGTATATATTACCCCAACTGAATTAACTACTTTTATGAATCCGGTGTCCATCTTGTTGTGTTAATGCGGTATGGCAACTTGGACCGATGCATATATGTGCCTGGTCCTACGTTGTAGCTGACTGATTGACTGACTGAAATATGACGAAACGCGTGCGGTAAATTACACTACTTACCTGTTATATCCGAGCGAAGATTAAATCACGAGTAACATCTGAGACATATTAATTGACTAATACTATCTATGCATTCTTATGGTATAATTATTCAATAATTAGATTATACATACTTATATTCCTCTTATTATAAGCTTTATTTTGACGTATAATTTATTATTGTACGATTTACGGTTCTTAATTTATGTTCAGTTTATTGACTACTGCCTCCCACGTTCACAGTCACTTATTGGCTTTATTGTATACAAATGTTATTTCCTATTTTATGATGCGTTGTGGTCTGTTTGATTGACATGTAAACCCAGTATGCCTGAAATAAATGATTCGCATCGCATAGTGGAAGCTAGTATTGGTGTCTTGGACTCAAGTGGACGGGCTAGGCGAACATAGGACCAATAAGGACACTAGTGTGCCACTACCGGTCGAACGTCATTGGTTGGGCACAGTGCTAAGATTGTATAAGTCGTATTTTGATTGGTGAATAAATCACGTGATAAAAAGCCGGGCATAAAATCATAACGTAACTACCATCCATCTCTCCTTATAATGCTTGTGAATTAAGGCAATATCAAGGCAATTCGTACAGGATGCACATATACCCATAAGCCTCTGCCAGGGAAGTCCTACTCACTTCCTTCTCGTGGCGTTACTGTTGTTTACGAAATCCAGAGGACGAAAAGCGAATGCCTGAAACTTTGACCTGGTTGGTGGACATGGAGAGTCCACATTGGGGAGTTGGAAAACACTCATTCCAAACTATTGGTGCACATGGGCTCCAGTACCCTGAAGGAACAAATGGTGTATGAACCAATTATTGATCACCGGCTACCATGTGACTGCATCTCCTCACGATGCTCCACTGCCTTATGGATTAGACCTCTTGTTCAAAGAGTTAGGTAGTTACCATTTAAGACAACTACCTGCTTCAGTTTGGGCACCCGGTCAGTGTCACAGCCCTCACACATATCAATATGAGATCTGTGTGGCGCATATGTAGTTGATGCCTCCTTGTACTAATATCTATGTATTAAAATAAATACCCATAAGAGACTGATCAACTGTAGTACTGAGCATCAATTGAAAGATTCAAGTAAGACAATATCAAGTGAATTTATTCCATTTATAGAATTCAAGATTGCTTGTAAGGGTTTCACGAGTTATTGATCCGATTTATAATTCACTATTTACTAATTGGTGATATCATATTACATTATACATTGATAAAGGGGCACAAAATCATAAGTTATAACATTCAAATGAATAGTACTTACTGATTTCATTTGAGAATCATGATAAATTTTCACATGTCGACAACGTGTACATTCTTCCGCTGTTGGACCATTACAACCAATTTCACATTCTTTATGACATGATAAACATTCAATTGATGTAATATTATCCGGTAAATATCCAATAAAATAATCATTTATTAAAGTTGAATCAAAATGACGAAATGATTTCTTTTTTGGATAAGTTCCTAATTAGACAAACAAACAATCAAATGAATATGGAACTATATTGGGATTTATTGAAACTATAGGCGGTATTCATGAAGTATTGATCTATGATGAGTGATCAATGAAAACCAACTCTTCTATGCATATTACATAATCACCAGTATAAGGTTGTGGGGATTGTTAAGTTCCAATTGAGATTATGAACCGATCGATGTTAGTGCAACATTGAAAACCTGGAAACACTGAACGGCTGTTTCGTTCAAGTATGGGATTTATAAACAGTGCACTCTCCCTCATATGGAATTTGAACCTAGAACAGTTGATCTCGCGTGCAAATGGTTAACCTCTAGACCAGCGAGCCAGCATCCAATGGTGTTATTGTTAAGCGTTCACGTGCAAGATTGAATTTCCTGGGTTTGAATCCCATGGGTGGGATCGTGGATACACACTACTGAAAATTTCCATACTTGGACGACACGACCGTCCAGTGCTTCTAGATTTCCAATGATGGTCTAACATCGATCAGTTCAGGATCCCAATTATCACTCATAAGGCAATCAGATGTCTAATTATGCTTCATAAAGATTTTCTAAATTTGAAGATTCATTTCTATTAAGGACTGACATTGGTTGAAAATTACTATATAATCATTTTTATTCTGTTCTGGTATGTTTTGTCGATCATCATTATGCCTAAGTAGTAGTCGGTTAAATTAGCCAGTTAATTCATAATAATTTTCAATCTTATGTTATCACATTGTGAAGACTCGGATCCAGGACCTAACAGTCTCGCACACGAACACTTAACCTCTAGACCACTAAGCCTACATTCAGTGGTGTCAATGTCTGACTTCAACCAACCCATGTGATTGCGTCACTGTCGAACATTATCTTCAGTGGGCTACAATATCACGACTGATTCGGTTGAACTCCACTGGTCACTGCTTCTCACTAGAACTCCAGAAAATACCTCGAGTTACTATACTCAATATAATTGATTAATTCTATAAGTAATAAATAAACCATTAAAAATACTAAATATCTAACCTGATGGACAAGTGGAAACACAACGACCTTGATAACTTGCATAAGCACAACGTACACATTGTTCTGGGCTAGGTCCATAACATGCAACAGAAGATGATCCAACTAAATTTGATTGTCTTAATGGAATCATTTCTGAATGACATTGTTCATGACATGGTAAACAGATTTGTGCTAAACCATACAATTGTGGTTGAGTATGATTTAATAACCATATAGAAATTTCATGAATTATTTTCGATGAGAAATGATGAAAAAGATTAGCATCAGTTTGACTCCAGAAAAATTGATGAATTGAATTATTCTTTGATGATATTCTTTCATTTTGTTCTTTCATATTGAAATAAACTATTGATTGATGATCTACACTGGAACCTCCTCTGTGATGTAAGTTAATCACATGTTGATAAGTACCATATGGACAACTCTATAAAGATGATCATTAAAAAAAATATGAGAACAATGAAATTTATTGAGTTAGATTGAATGATGACAATCAACTTGAGTCCTTATCTGATTCACATCTTCATTCAGATTTATTAACTGTCCCTACACGCATGTAGAATTTGGTGAAATACAGTAATATTATTAGTTTAGGAAGTTTGAGGAGATTGGTGAATTTCATAGTTTGTATCATGAACTGATTTTAATTAGACAACCAGTGACCAGCAGAGTTAATCTGTGTCGGGTAGAGACAGGTATCTATCTCAGTACAATGAAAGATGGTCGCGCAATTTCGCGGATTGCTTGAGGTTAGAAATTAACGCCATTGGATGCCTGCCGGCTAAGTGGTCTTTAGGTTAAGCATTTGCGCGTGAGACTAAAGGCCCTGAGTTCGAATCCCGCGGGCGGGATCGTGGGTGCGCACAGCTGAGGAGTCCCACAATAAGACGAAAGGGCCATCCAGTGCTTCCAAGTTCTCAATGGTGGTCTAAAATCAGTAGGTTCATGATCTCAATAAAAAAACGTAATAATCTTCACAACCCTATACTGAAAACTATGAAACTCCTGAGCAGTGAGCATCCACAACCCTTTCAGGAATCAAACTCTGCTATTACATGTTCAGTAATTAAATCATTTCAAACAGAACTATAGTTAACCTTTCATAGTTATTTAAATTTGAATATAACTTTTTTTGCTAAATAACACATTCAACTGAATTCATTGAAATGACAGCCAATTAAAAGTCGTCCAGTACTTTCAGGTTTTCACCAATGGTCTTACTCACGAATTAAACTGTTAAAACTACTACAATCTCCATAAATCCTCATTCTGATAATAATCATGTGTTCATTAGTGACTAGCTTCAAGAGAGATTTCCTGGAGTTCTAGTGAGAAGCCGTGACTAGTAGAGTCTCATTCGTCTAGGGTAGAGACAGTCATCCACCTCAGACAATGGATGAAGGGTTGAGCAATATAATAGATCGATTAAAGTTAGACATTAACATTGTTGGATGCCGGCTCGGTGTTTACAGGTTATGTGTTCGCTTACAAGATCGAAGGTCCTGGGTTCAAGTCTCATTGGTACGGGATCGTTGATATGCACTGCTGAGTAGTCTCACATTAGGACGAAACGGCCATCCAGTACTTCGTGATTTACAATGGTGGTCTAGCTTAGATTGACTCATGGGTTCAACTGTTAACATTTTACCATTAAACTTGAAACACAAATGTTAAATTGATTGGTTCATATGAGTAGTAGCAAGTCAATGATTATAAAGTAGATTGAATCCAATTAATACAACACAATAAACTTCATATCAATATATGAATCACTGCTTAATTGTGTTTAATTCAATATGGAGTAAAGATATGTATTCATGTGAAATTTTTACACACTCAAACCCAGGGCCTTCAATTTCGCCGACTCAGTGGTCTAGTGGTTAAGCATTCGTATGAGGCCGAAGGTCATAGGTTCGATTCTCGCATTCATTATAAACTAAACAATTTCATTTGGTCTCTAAAAAAAGTTATGTGAAAGTAAACTATTTTACAGCAAAGCAGTTCAATCCATCCTACTTTATAGCTGTGAAACGTGGCCGGTAAGAGTAGAGGATATTCGTAGGTTACTAGTATTTAATCATAGGTGTCTTCGAAGCATTGGTCATATATCCTGGGACTAACAAGTAAGTAATGCAGTCGTTAGGAAACGGATACTAGGTAAGGATGGCAAATCAATTGATGAAGTAATGAAAATTCATCAGTTGAGATAGCTGAGACATATGTTGCGTAATCCCAACCACCGACTGCCCCGACGTGCGATGTTTATGGTGTAGGAATAGGTTGGAAGAAAGTTAGGGGCGGCCAAACCAAAACATGGTACAAATTCATGAGGTCACTGACAAGTGAACTGAGCCATGTTGGTAGGTTTAGACTACCTTGGTGGGGACCACGAGATGATAGCAACTGATGGTTAGAGACCCTGGATGACATGGCTCAAAATCGTTTGCAATGGTGCAGGTGTATCCACTCTTTGTATTCTCCCGAATTCATGTCGGTTTTTTTTCTCTTTCCAAATTTATTTCACTGGAGTGTACTCCTTTAATAACATCTTCAAACCCTAATGTTTCCGATTACTGCTTATACTTTTACTACCTCTACCACTATATGATTTGAATCGACGATTGTATCTGTGTGCTAATGTGGTATGGCAACTCGAACTGATGTACGTACGTACGTACGGAGTTCTACGTTGTTACTGACTGACTGACTGACTGAAAGTCAACTATTTAACAGATAAAATGATTCATAATTATCGTACTTACATTGATACACTTTAAATGATGATTAAAGTTTTTTGGCTCTAAATATAAAACTGTTTGTTTACAATAACTACATCCACCATCACCTGGCCAATCTCCTGATCCTGTACAATAATATTTCAATTTGGTTTCAATTTTTTGATTCAGTAAATTATTATTTATATATATATCACCAGGTGGTGTACATACTAGTGAACATTCCATACATTTCTTAGTTATTGGATCTGTATATTTATTAGGTGGGCAATAAGCTCTGCAAAATGGACCATCCTAGATTTAAAGAAAATAAATAATTAAAAGTTGAAATGTTATATAATTCAAAATATCATCTCTTGTACAAAATCTAAATATCTAATGAGTGTCAATAGCCTAGAAGTTGAGCTTTCTTATACGATGCAAAAAGATCTAGGTTCGACACTCGATGATAGAGTCGTGGACATGGACTGTCACTGAGGTGTGCCATACTAGAAAGAAACAACTATTCGACTTCTGTAGATTTTCGATAGTGATCTAACTAAGATCAGTTAATTATTTAAACCCTAAAAATATATAATTTCAATGAGATTTTTCTAAGATTTTTAAGGTATTTGGATCTTTGGGTCGATTGTTTTCTTGTAGACAGATCATAGAAAATGAATAAAGCCAATGCCGATTATTCAACTAAAGCACAAGTATCATCTGATAATCTTTATGAGTCTAACTGAAACCTGCTAAATACAGTATAATTTTGTTTTTTCTACATTTCTGAATCCTTCACTAAAGTACCCTTTTGTAAACCGAATCATACGTACAACAAAACGAATCCATACTCTTCTTTTACCTCAGTATTATCCTATAAATTTGTTGGCTGTTATTTTATATTTTATCCTTTCTTCCTGCCAATTAGTAGAAAACTATACTGATAATGACACACAAATCATATGGATAGAAAGCAGTACTATAGTTATAAATTCAATTGGTGTTGTTTACTTGTATCTTCCCATTGTTATTTAGGACTGCAATTGATCAATCTTTTATTGGTAAAGGTATGGCAAAAATAAACAACACCAAGTGAATTTAAACCTTAACCCCATTACACAAGCAAGTGGCTATCAGGACTCAGTAGCTAAGTGGATAACGCGATGGCGTTTGAAGCTAAGAGTACTGGGTCCGAGTCCCAGTGTAAACATCAACTCTGAGATGCAGGTACATCCATCTGACGAATCCTTAGTAGGATAAAACGCGCGTCACACTGGATTCCACTGCTAGCCACTATCCATTTTTGCTTATAATTGATACAATGGGGAAACCAGAATTAATCAAATGATAAGGTTACATGACGTTAGTCAGAAATGTCCTGGAGGACAAATCCATACCATTGGCTAGGAATCAGATATATATGTGTTGGCTACTACTGGTTGTGTATTTCTTGAAAATATTGTCAGTAATTTTATTTTGATGGATTTATACTTTTTCTGAAGAGATGAATAAGTTAACTTAAAATTGCAGCGTGATAATCCTGAGTTGTTCACAGAAATATGACTCACAGGTATAACAGACGAGGACGTGTAGTCGACACCTAATCTGGGTCACTTAGCTCCGAGATTACAGACACCCATAATGAGCTTTATATATATCATTAAACCGCATCACGAGGCAAGCCCTAACTTGGAAAAGAGGAAGATCAAAGAACACACTGTGTCGCAAATTGGAAGTAGACATGAAAAGGATGAATAGGGAATGGAAACAGCTGAGAACGATTGTCCAGGACATAGTTCGATGGAGAATGCTGATGGACAGCCGATTTTCCTTTATGAGGGGTAACAGGGGTATGTAAGCAAGTAATTCATTCAGTCACACAACGTAAAGTCTAGTGCATATATCACTCATTTCAAATTTCTACTCCACATTAGCACAGCTAGATGAAACCATCAAACCAAATCTCATAGTAATAGAATTATTAATAGTATCAGTAATCATAGGAAGGATTAAGCATAAGAACAAAAGGTGTAGAAGATTTCAGGACTCAGGATCTAGATTAAGACAAAAACAGAAAGCATTTAGGTCATAAAGATAGATTCCACACCATACAACTTAATATCGCTGGCCATTATTTACAATAATCAAGTGGACTCCAAACTAAAAACTTGCAACTACTTACATAACTCAATCCAGATGTTAGTGACTTTACGGACTTATTACATGTTTTGATTCAACCACTGCTAGCTTATTTCCAACTTAATCGTTCCTACATCATCAAACATTACCCATCTAGATAGGTGGTAATTAGTCACATACACAACACTATTCAATCATATAACAATAAGCAATGTTATACTGAATAGTTTTGATGGAGTTTTGTTCTCTGAGTTGGATGGTTTAATCAAACTTCAGTTAGAAATTTATGCTGATGAGATCTTTCAAAAGAACAATGAAAGCTCTATGATCAGAGAACAAAACTTTATCAAAATCATCCATCTAACCTACAAATCATCTCCATAATACTTAATAATCTTTCATAGCAATCAACCTATGAACAAAACAGTTTAATTATCACAGAGGAAGGATTTGAATGTGATCAAATTGGTCTCGTGTACTGTTACGAATATGAGGGTTGATGTCAATTCCCGGTTGCCCACACTGTGGAAAGGTATTTCTTGAAGAACCTGAAAAGGAAGTTGGATTAATCAAACGAATTTTGTTTACTTACTTGGACAAATCGACATGAACCAATACATTGATCATCATTAGGACCATAACATGTTTGATTTTGTAAATGACACATATCGGAACATTTTCTACATTGTCTTAATGAAACATTATAGTTCAACCCGTGATTTCTTTTATCATTGTGATGATACTTATTGATGAATTCAGTAGACTTGTTTAGTTCATGATTAATAACAATCATTGAAGTACTTTGTATATCTTTCATTAGATTTAATCCATTATTGATTATTTGTTCGGAGTTATTAGGTGTATTATTGAATTTTGGTGTATAGTAACCAGGTAGATCTTCACAATTTTGAACACAAATTTTTCCTCCATTATTAATATTATCAATAGACCAATATTTACAATGAAAACAAAATTGTTTACCAGGACCCCAACATCCATTAGATGGTTGACATAATTCATCACATACAGCTCCACGTCCTTCTGTTAATATAAGAATAAATGATAGAATTCTGTTATTTTAATTGTAAATCTGTTTTCCGGTAAAACAGTTATTCATTTTTATTTGAATCATCCTATTCATGTTTAAGATTGCACGTTTCGTCCTATTCGGGTCTCTTCAACTGGATGTACCTGCATCTCGGAGTTGATGTTCACTCTTGCACTTGGACCCAGTACTGTTTGCTTCAAACGGCATCGTGTTATCCACTTAGCTACTGAGTGCTGATAGCCACTTGCTCATACAATTGGAAGAAGTTTAAATTCATTTGGTATTGTTTACTTGAATCTTCCTATTGATGTTTAGGACTGTAACTGATCAGTCTTTTATAGGTGTATATGCATACTGTACGTTTTGCCTCGATATTCACAAGCATTCTAAGCAAAAATGGATAGTGGCTAGTAGTGGAATCCAGTTTAACTCCTGTTTCGTTCTATTTGGGACTCGTCAAATGGATGTACTTGCAGCTGACGAGTTCAAAATAGGACGAAACACGCGTCAAACTGGGTTGCACTGTTAGCCACTATCCATCTTTGCTTATAATGTTGTATAGTTATTAGGTAATGAAATAAAAACGATCTTCTTCCAAGCTCAATCTTGTGTATTTTTATTGGTTAAACAACCTTTGATTTCAATATAACTTGTAGTGCTTTGGATTATTTCTGTTGTTGACTGTTATTTAATCAATCATGTTTGAAATATGTGCATCCTGTGAGAATTGCCTTGAAATGGTCATTATGACGCAAGTTAATACAGAATGCATGCTTCGCCCTATTTGGGACTTTCTAAAGGTTAACTACATTGAGGGAATTCTATGGATTTTCACAGTAATGAGAACATGAGAAAACGTAGTCCTTTTACCTGTAGCTGAATCAATCGTTATCAAACAATACGGGACTGTCATCTACGATAAAAAATTTCATTTTCTATCAAATTAACACTAGCCAGTTAACTTTCAACCTGAGTTCAACATCATTTCATTCACTGTCTCTATAATTGATTGACCAATCATCTAATTGGTATGGGTTCGAACCCCACAAGGTGTATTAATCCTAGTAAAAATGCAGATAACTCTTTTGTTAATACCAATCATATCGTAAGTGCAGTATTTCCTATTGACTACTTCCAACCACCTAATATCAAAACATAGTACATTTAGTGACTTTCCGGTGGGGCTAATCATACTACAACCTGACTGATTAAATACAATCAGCAGTTAAGGCTAAATTTAACCGATAGTGATCACAACTCATTAGACATAAATCTTCAAAGCATAGAAAATAAAGGTCATATGTTTCCATGACAGTGATGTATTGATGTATATGATGTACTGAAGTAACTTGATAAATGTAAACTACTTACATATTAAGTAGTAAAATGAGTAGTTTCCTTATAATTAATAAATCTTTAGTTTACCGAAAACATATATGAAACAAAAGAAAATAATTTATTAGTTGAATTCATGAGTCAAGTGAAGCTAGACCACTATGGAAAACTTGGAATCACTGGACGGTTGTTTTGTCTTAGTATGGGACTATTCAGCAGTGCTCATCCATAATCTCGCCTCACGAGATCCAAACTCATGACCTAACAGTCTCGTAAGAGAACGCTTAACCTGTTAACCATTGAGCTGACCGTCATCCAACGGTATTAATGTCTAATTTCAACGAATCCACGAAATTGCATCACCGTCCACTATTGTCGTTAGGGAGTTACTATCTTACAACAGACCTAGTTGAAGTCTACCGATTACTGCTTTTCACTATAACTCCAGAAAATACTTCTCGTAGACAGACAGAACATCAACTCTTTTGTTGTTCCGAAGTTATCAAGAATAATATAAAGATCGGATTTTGATTATTTCTTTATTCGATGGTACATATATATATATATATATTTGCGTTTTGATTAGCGTTTTTTTAGCGAGTTAATTTTCTATGGGATGGGGTCGCCAACCGCATGTCCAACCCTCCTCCTTTATCCAGGCTTCGGATCATCAGAAGCCCCCAGAGGGACTCCAGGCGGAGATGAGAAAAATGAACAAGAATTGGATGGAACTAGAAAAGAAGGTCCAGGACAGAGTGGGTTGGAGAATGCTGGTCGGCGACCTATGCACCATTAGGAGGAACAGAAGTAAGTAAGTAAGTATATATATATTTTTTGGGGGGGGGAAGGGGGATGCATTAAATAAGAATCTTTTTCAGAATAACTTACTACAAAATTCAAAATGAGCATTGCCACCAACAAAAATAGTTGAATCTTTGAATGGTCGTTTTCTTTTTGATTCTTTCTTATAACGTAATATAATTTGTGTTAATGAATCATTATTGTCATGGTTATTGAATGTTTTATCTATTTTTGAAATCTTTATCTCTTTATCATGATATTCATCTATGAATGTTTCATCATATAATAAACTTGTCCAATCAATTGTATCCACATAACATAAACGTGGATTCCCTGTAATTAATATACTTGGATGACCTAATTTTTGTAATGATTTCATACCTAAAAATTCTAAATGATGATTAAGATTTATATTGACTGTTCGAGTTTGTTGAATATTTGAACTAACTATATATTAGTAAAACAAAAAGTTAAAAAAGAAGAGAAAAGAATTATGAATTGAATAAGTAAGTTAATAGTTGAATCTTCTAAGTCAATTAAAGTTAGACTATCATGGAAAATCTGGTCCCAGTATGGAACTTTCCAGCTGTGTCCGCACGCGTAACCGATATGTCATGGATTAGAATCATCAGATCGGGATCGTGGATGCGCATTGTGGAATAGTTCTATACTAGAACTAAATGGCTGTTCAATGCTTTCAGGTTTTCGATGAATTCAACTATTAAATCTGTATCAGTTCAATGTATTATCAAGAAATTAAAATGTTACACTAAATTTAATCTTAAAATATCGCTTCGTTGTAACTGTGGTCAGTGGTTGAGATCTAATTTATTTTAGCTAACATACTGTCCGATTTGAGTACTAGGTCAATTGATGTGGTACGACGTTACTTACTTACTTACTTACACCTGTTACTCCAAATGGAGCATAGGCCGCCGACCAGCATTCTCCAACACACTCTGTCCTGGGCCTTCTTTTCTAATTCCATCCAATTCTTGTTCATTTTTCTCATGTCTATCTCCATTTCCCGGCGTAATGTGTTCTTTGGTCTTCCTCTTTTCTTTTGGCCTTGAGGATTCCATGTGATGGCTTGGCTTGTGACACAGTTGGGTGCCTTCCTCAATGTGTGTCCTATCCACTTCCAGTTCTTCTTCCTAATTTCTTCCTCCGCTGGGATCTGGTTTGTTCTTTCCCACAGTTGGTTGTTGCTAATACTGTCCGGCCAATGGATCTGAAGTATTTTGCGTAGAAAACTGTTAATAAACACCTGTATTTTCTGGATGATGGCTTTCGTAGGTCACCAAATTTCCGCTCCGTACAGTAGAACTGTCTTGACATGTGTATTGAAAATCCTGACCTTGGTGTTGGTTGACAGTTGCTTTGATTTCCAGATGTTCCTCAGTTGTAAATATGCTGCTCTTGCTTTGCCGATCCGCGCCTTCATATCTGCATCAGATCCACCCTGTTCATCAATGATGCTGCCCAAATATGTAAAGGTTTTTACATCTTCCAAATCTTCTCCATCAATTGTGATTGGATTGGTGCATGCTGTGTTGTATCGGAGAATCATGCTTTTCCCTTTGTGTATGTTGAGACCTAATGCTGCTGAGGCTGCTGCTACACTGGCCGTCTTCTCCTGCATTTGTTGTTGCGTTTGGGATAGAGGGGCCAGATCATCTGCGAAGTCTAAATCGTCTAACTGCATCCTAGATGTCCACTGTATCCAGTGGTACGACGTATTTTGACATAATTTCAATTTGACTAGATGATAACATATGATGTTACCTTTAGATTGGTTGATCTTGTTTGTAATGATAAATCATATATTCTAACAGGAACAGACAATCCTTTACTTTTGTAAAGATTATCCAGTGTTGTAGATAATCTATTGTGTTCACTTTTAACATGGATAAACATGTATGTTATGATTACTCACAAATGTAACATAAGTCTATTCCAGATTTTTTCATTGATTATTGCATAACTTTGATTTAGTCAGCTGTAGAATGTCATCCGCTATTTGCTAACCTCTTATGGTTCGTCAAATAACGAAATCTATTAATACATTGAATAGTTCTATACAAATCTTTCATTTAATTAAGCTCGTTTGTGCATATGAACAAAATTCACCTGACAAAAAAAATGTATGTGTTGTAATAATTTGATTACTAGTGACTAATTTTGAGAGGTAATTTTTCAAAGATTATATTTGAACCATGACCGTTGGATTCCGTGGTCTTGAGTGCTGTTATAGGCATGAGGAAGGTTATCACTTCCTGGTTTCCCACACCGTGGAAGGGTTCTTCTGGAGGTACTTGAAGACGAAATTGGATTAGAGGTGGTCTTAGTGACCTGAGTGTGTGACCGCAGTGCTCAAAGGACAACTACTTGAGGTCGGTCACACACGATGGAGATGGATATCTGTGGGATAAGGTGAGGTGTGCCTTTTTAATATCGACCTTTTCTAACCCCACCCCTCCTTGTGGAAAGGCAGAATCGCTGATATGCCGGTTGTCTGAAGGAAGCATCTTACTGCTGTCACACCTATGTACAGTCAGCAGTGCGACTTTGCCTTCAGACCTTGGGTTAGCTGCTTTTAGTCTTACCATTCTTCAACTGACCTGTCTGGCATGGTAGGACTTTGAGGACCGATTGCTTCAGCCAGTATAACTCGATTGGTTCATCACGATAGGCAAGCCCGACCACCACGTCAAGGTAGCAACAACGGTCGGGTTGGATTCCAGTCACATCAGATGTGAGTTATTTACTCACTAATTCTATTGAAAGATGCTTGTTCAGTATCTCAAGTTGATTGAAATTAGAAAGAAATATAAACCATTGGATGATAATCTTATTTTCTAAACAGTAAGCGCTAAATACGAGACCTGTAGTTCTCAGTTTTTATTTCCGGTATAATCTTAGTCATATACTCCTGAGAAGTTTTATACGAAGACAAAGCGTCTGTCTAATACTTCCTGTCTTTCATCTGTCATTTAACTATGATCAAACAATGATTTGAATTGTTAGAAATGTGACAGATCGCAAAATCAGTCTAAACGTAATCAAAACAAAAGATTAATCACATTTATAGATATCAGTAGGCCTCAACATGCACAAAGAAAAAACCAAGATCCCCAAATACAACACGTAGAACACTAACCCAATCACATTTGGTGGCGAAACTTTGGAAGAAATGGAATCTTTCACGTACCTGAAAAGCATGATCGATGAACAAGGACGATCGGTTGCAGACGTAAAGGCAAGGATTGGCAAAGAAAAGGCCGCATTCATACAATCGAAGAACATATGGAACTCAAAACAACTATCAACCAATATCAGTCACAATCTTCAACATGAATGTCAAGACTGTCCTACTGCATGGAGCTGAAACGAAGAGAACTAATACAAGTACAAGTATTTATAAATAGTTCTCTTTGCAACATACTCAACATCCGTTGACAGGATACCATCAGCAGCAGCCTGCTATGGGAGAGAACAAACCAACTTCCATCTGAAGAGAAAATTAGGAAAAGACGATGGAAGTGGATAAGACATACATTATGGAATTCACCAAACTGCATCACGAGGTAAGCCCTAACTTGGAATCCTGAATGGAAGTGGAAAAGAGGAAGGACAAGCAACACACTACGTTGAAAATTGGAAGCAGATATGAGAAGGAACAATATCAACTGGAAAAGATTGTCCACGACATAGTTGGATGGAGAGTTTTGGTAGGCGGCCTATGTTTCTTGAGGAAGGGTAACAGGCGTAAGTAAGTAATATTTATGGATAAATACAATATGACAACAATTATGTAATTATTAGTCTTACTTCCTCCAATTATTTTCACATTAGATAGAAATGTTAAATTAGTCATCCATGGAGCATGTGATCCAGCACTAATATAAAGTGTTCCGGTAATATACTTTAATTTGGATAAACCAATAACAAGATCTTTCCATTTTACACCTTCATCAACTTGTGACAAATTATAAAATGGATCACTATAAGAAACAAAATACAAAATGTTTATTTGTTTAATTGTTTTGTTTTAATTAGTTGAATTCATGAATTAATTGAAGCTAAACAACTGTGGAAAACCTGGAAGCATTGGACGGCTGTTTCATCCTATTATGGGACTACTCAGCAGTGTTCATCCACCATTCCGCACTGCGAGATTCGAACCCAGGACTAATCAGTCTCGCGAGCGAAGGCCTAAACCTCTGGACCACTGAGCTGGCCAACGTCCAACGGTGTTAATGTTTAATTTCAACTAATCCACAATATTGAGAGAAACATCCACCATTGTCTTCAGTGAGTTACTATCTCACAACAGACCCGGTTGAACTCCACGGATCACTGCTTCAAACTAGAATTCTAGGAAATACCACTAGAAGCCAGTCACTAGTGAGCATATGCTGATTAGTATCATAAGGGGTTTTTGTGGACATTATAGTAATTTTAATAGTTGAATTCATGAGTTAATTGAAGCTAGACCACTATGAAAAACCTAGAAGCATTGAACGGCTCCTTCATCCTATTATGGAACTCCTCAGAAGTGTGCATCCATAATCCTGCCTTGCGATACAATACAAATTGATGATGAATACTGAATATTTGACTTAAGAATATATACATGAGTATTTGTGTAATTGATTGACCGTGGAATAGTATCTTATATCATGATTGTTTTTTCCCTTGAGTGGTCAAACAGTTCTATCGTTAAAGTTGTAATACGATCTCTAGTCCAAGTGACTCGATTTAGCGTACACTGTGTTCTGATTTTAGGTATTAGGAATTAATCAGTAAGAACCTCTGGATCTAGACTTTTCTAACTACACTGTACTCGTCAATAAGGAGTACCGTTAATCCATAAGAGACTGGTTTTATTTGTGAGATTTGAACCCTTGTCAATTAGCTTCAAAGTTTGAGATGTTGCTATTAAACTGTTATTTATGAGACTGATAAACTGTAGGATTAAGTTGTCAATATTGACTGATTACTGAAAACTGACTAGTATTATGTTTATTTAATCTTTTTAAATGATGAACAATTCAGTAGTGACATATCATACTGTGAAGTTGATTGATAGGTCATTGAATCCTATAGGGAGCACTCTCTAAACTAAAAGTTTCCAGGTTTGACCTCCAATAACAAAGTCGGAAAAAATACTCAATACTGAAGAGTTCTATACTGAAACTATACGATTGTACAATTCATCCAGGTTTTCAGTATTTGTCCAAGATTAATTGGTCCGCGTATAACAATTAGTCGATCAATCAATCACAATGTTTAAGGGAAATGCTAATCAACTGAAGTTAGCAAGATAAGGGAAGATAATATTATCTCATTCTACTGACATATTACGTAAACACTAGTGTTATAAATTACCCGATAAATGATTGCATTGATAGTTTTATATCACCTTCAAATACTGTACAATTTTCCATAGCATGAAGTGATTTACGATGTAAATAGTCAATCCCTTTAATTGACTCAATTTCATTTAATGTACAAACTGAAATAAATACATAATTCAATGATTCACAAATAAGGATTTGTTTGTATGGATAGTAAAATAATACGTTAATGAAAACTGATAATATACAAGCCAAGGAGGCACCAAATACATATGCGCCACACAAATCTCATTTGATATGTGTGATGGCTGTGATACTACCCGGGTGCCCAAACCGAAGCAGGTGCTTTCCTTAGGGAACCACACCTGGAGCCTTCGACATGAAGGTCTGATCCACAACACAGTGGAGCATCGTAAGAAGGTGCAGTCTCATGGTGACCAACGATTGGTTCATACTCCAACTGTTCCTTTATTATCCTGGAGCCAATGTGCACCATTGGTTTGGAATCAAGGTTTTCCAACTGCCCTAGGTGGACTCTCCATGTCCAACAACCTGGTTAAGGCGCCGGACATTTACTTTTCGTCCTCTCAATTTCGTAGACAACACCCGTGGTGCAAGAAGGCAGTGAGTAGGACTTCCGTGGCAGTGGCTATATACGCGTGACTATGTGAGAGCATTTGGAGAGGGAGAGCGAACTCTCCCCACTCTTGGTCGTACCAGGGCATTTGGGGCAAATACAAGACAACAACCAAATATAATTGCGATCAACCAAATTTTGTATATTAATGAGCTAAATGTAGTGAACAAAAACACAGGTGAGGACAATCAAATGTATTTGAATACACAATTACAGCATCTCTTAGTAAAATCTAAGAATCCTACATCTAGCTGACGAGTCCCTAATAGGACGAAACATGGGTCATAGATTCCATTGCAAGTCACTATCCACCTTTGCTTATAATGCTTATGACATAAGACATTATGGAGGTAGTTCACACAGGATGCACATATGCTAACAAGAGACCGATAAATTTCAGTTCTACACAACAAAAGAAAGATTCATGTAAAGCAACACCAAGTGAATTTATACAGTAAATAATTCATTTGATTGTTCCTTCATTTCCATACCAATCATTCTCTGTTATCGTTATCCTCTATTCGATCTTATCAACTTTCTACTGCCAGGTTTCCACTTTTGATTGGCATTACATACTACTTATATTGGTCGACGTTAGTAGTATAAATTACACAGTGGCCAGTTATTAATTACTACTTCAGCTGCTTCCTACTAGATAAGATTAGTTTGAAAAAGCGTTTGGAATGACTAATCATGAAACATGAATGCCAAATGATGAATATTATTTGCAAAATTCTACAATTATTTAATGGATATAAGATTAGAAGAAGATGAAAGAGGGAGAAACGGTCATCTAGTGTTTCCATGTTTTCAATGGTGATCTAACATTGATCAATTTATGATCTCAAAC
Organism: Schistosoma intercalatum; assembly: GCA_944470365.2. Taxonomy (NCBI): domain Eukaryota; kingdom Metazoa; phylum Platyhelminthes; class Trematoda; order Strigeidida; family Schistosomatidae; genus Schistosoma; species Schistosoma intercalatum. The sequence continues at coordinate 3,139,609 of OX103728.1, read as the reverse complement.
AAAAACTCAATCTCATATGGATAAAAGAGGATTTTTAATACCAGTTGAATTTAACTTGAGAACAGAGTATTTAAGTAGCAATTACAATATGATGCTTTTAGAAATAAAGAAAGGTATTATGTCACAGCCAGGTAACAGTAGGGGAGATAAAAACTATTGAAGTAAGTGAAAGCTTTTAATTTGATGAACTTCTTTTAAGACTGTTTTAAGTTATAAGCAAAGATGGATTGTAGGTAGCAGTGGAATCCAGGACGCGCGTTTCGTCTTATTTTGGACTCGTCAGATTGCTGTACCTGCTACTCATAATTGATACAAGTAAGCAAGATCAAGTGTTTTAAATTATTTTCTCTTTAGATCATTTCATGAACATTTGGTGATGCTTTATTATGACTTAATTCAGTCAGTCAGCAACAATGTAGGACTTCGTACGTACGTACATCAGTTCGAGTTGCCATACCACATTAGCACAGAGATGCAGTTGTCGATTCAAATCCCGTAGTGGTAGAGGTGGTAAGAGTATAAGCAGTAATCGGAAAGATTAGGGTTTGAAGATGTTATTTAAAGAGTATAATCCAGTGAAATAAATTTGGAAAGAGAAAAAAGAGACAAGGAGGATTCAGGAGATTAGAATTTGGGCGAACACAAAGAGTGGATACACCTGCACCATTGCAAACGATTTTGAGCCATGTCACTCAAGGTCTCCAACCATCAGTTGCTATCATCTCACGGATCCCAACCAGGTAGTCTACACCTACCAACATGGTTCAGTTCACTTGTCAATGATTTCATGAATTTGTGCCATGTTTTGGTTTGGCCGCCCCTAACTTTCTTCCAACTTACTCCTACACCATAAAATATCGCCCGTCGGGGCAGTCGGTGGTTGGGCTTACGTAATATATATCCCAGCCTTCTCAATTGATGAAGTGATGAAACTTCATCAATTGACTTGCTACCCTTACCTAGTACCCGTTTCCTAACAACTGCATCCCATACTTAGTGGTCCCAGGATATACGATCAATGCTTCGAAGACACCTGTGATTAAATACTAGTAACCTACGAATATCCTCTACTCTTACCAACCATGTTTCACAGCTATAAAGTAGGATGGATCGAACTGCTTTGCAGTATATCTACAATTATAAAGATTGAAATATGAGAATTAGGTAAAAAATATAATCCAAGGTAAGACAGAGTGTGTATTTTTCTTGGACTAATATGATTGAATAACAACCATATCACCCAACATTTCCAACCAAGTAATCTGAATTTATGAATCATCCAGTTTGATTCATAGAATTTAACTAACATAAAGAATCATATAAAAACGACGTTATTTGATACTGAGTGACCAATGAATTTCAATAACTTGGACAACAGAATCATCATATTATTTGTATTGGACTATAAATACATACAACTTTGGTTGATTAAAAGTAAATTATAAATGGTAATAAATTCATTTGAATCTTCCCATTGATGTTTAGGACCGTAATGGATGCCCATTGCACAAGCAAGTAGCTATCAATACTCAGTAACTAATTGGATAATGCGATGAAGTTTGAAACGAACAGTACTGGGTTCAAGTTACAGAGTAAACATAAACTCTGAGATATAGGTACACCCAATTGACAACTCCCATATAGGACGAAACGCACAACCTGGATTCCATTGCTAGTCACTATCCATCTTACAAATAGTAAGTTTTGATTAAATTTTCCCAATATAGTTTTTATCTAATGAAGATCTTATAGAAAATGAAACAATAATGAACACTTATCATTAACTTACTTTTAGGACAAATAGAATTTGGACAAGGTATACATTCACCTTGATATGCCATATATCCTGAACGTGCACATTTTGATACACAATGATCATCATCTTGTAGATACGTTTCTCAGTAAAACAAAAGAACAAAAGTGGGAAAAATAATTGTTTTTCACACTAACTTTAAGTGAAAATTCTATCGAGTGTCTGATTATTGAAGTATTTAATGGATGCTGAGATGAAATCCATAGTTTAGTATTTCCCCTAGTGGTTTTGTGTAGTAAATTGTTCCTTCAGGAAACTAACTATTAGAATCCATTCATTTAATAGTTAAATTGATGAATTAGACTACTATGGAAAAACTGGAAGCATTGGCTAGCCATTTTGTTCTAGTATAGGACTCCTCAGTAATGTGCATCCATGATCTCGCCTCACGAGATTCAAACTTAGGTTCTATTAGTCTACCGTGCGTACGCCTAACCTGTAAACCATTGAGTCGTGGTGGTCTAGCTTTAATTGACTCATGAATCCAGAAAACCACTCTCTGGTTAGAGTTCATTCATGTTTAATTTGGATTAACTAACATTAGAATGGGGAAATATTATATATAATTCTGTTACAGTACTACAAATTCGTATAATAATGTATGAATATTCTGTATCTTCCAAATGTCGTAAAACTAATAGTCCAGGTACTTGTGAATTGATATTGTGCTTTGGTTCAATTGAGACTTGTTTTTTTCCAAAGTACTCGTCCAACAATCAACAAAGTACACAGGTGGAGGCAAATGTAAGAATAATGTAGAAGAGCATATTAAAGTAATAACAGTTGCTAATCGCTCAGATTGTTGTGTGTCCTACTTACATCAAAATCAGTAGTATATAACGCTATTCAGGAATAGAATGTATAGCAGCAAAAGATCAAGAAGATTGAGAAGGAAAAAGTGGGAACAGAAAGCGATTGGTATGAAGATGCAGCAACATTAGAGTCTGAGACCATTCACTGATATTTGAAAAATGAACAGTCAAGTTTGAGACAACTGATTGACATTTTACAAATGAAGTATTCACTGTATGATTCTCAGATTTTAGTGTGATGTTCTGTAATTTTATATCCGAAGACATTCGATTGTCCCTACTTGTGTTCTCGTTCACTACATTTGGTGTCGTTGCAAACCAGGAGGGTGGTGGAAGTGTGCTGTTTTGTGGACACCGATGCGGTCCTGTAACTGAGGTGCTTGTTGGTGTGATGTGTGCTACTTATATCGATATCAGTAGTATATAACACCAGTAAGGAATAGAATGTCTAGCAACAGAAAGTTAATTAAGTATTCACTATATGAATCTTAGATTCGATTAGTCGCCAAGGCGTCATTCACTTAGTTACTGTTACCTCATAACTATTTATTTTCATTTATTATTTGTTTTTGATTAATTAATTAATTAATGAACTTACTTGGACAAGATTTTACACAGATCATTCCAAATGTTAATAAACCATCTGGATTTTCTACCCAACTAAATGTAGATTTATTATATTTTTTTGATGCTGGACATGAATCTGTACAAACACCACGATTTGATAGATGTAAACATGCCTAGAAAGATAAGACAAAACAAAACAAAAAAGTGGCATAGTGAGAAGTAAATACACTTAACGACGCTTTCTATTCAATAGTTTCTAATCTATTCAAAAATGTCTATTGGGATTGAAATAGTGTCAATTGACGATCCATTTGAAAGCTGTACAGAATAACAAACGTAAAGTATAGTTCCAGGCCCACATCGGCGTCCGTAGAACAAAACTCTTCCCCGCTCCTGGTTGGCAGCGATACCAAATGTGGAGAATGAGAACATAAGCGGGGACAATTGTGAAATCTGAGAACCATACAGTAAATACTTCATTTGCAAAATGTCAATCAATTGTCTCATACTTGACTGTCCGTTTTGCAAATATCAGTCAGTCGTCTTACAATTCATTATTCCTGCATTTCCATATCAATTACATGATAATAATAACCTTCTGTTGCTAGACATTCTATTCCTTACTGGTGTTATATACTACTGATATCGATATAAGTAGCACACATCACACCAACAAGCACCTCAGTTACAGGACCGCATCGGTGTCCACAAAACAGCACACTTCCACCACCCTCCTGGTTTGCAACGACACCAAATGTAGTGAACGAGAACACAAGTAGGGACAATCGAATGTCTTCGGATATAAAATTACAGAACATCACACTAAAATCTGAGAATCATACAGTGAATACTTCATTTGTAAAATGTCAATCAGTTGTCTCAAAAGTGACTGTTCATTTTTCAAATATCAGTGAATGGTCTCAGACTCTAATGTTGCTGCATTTCCATACCAATTTATTTCTGTTCCCACTTCCTTTTCAACCTTATTGATCTTGTGCTGCTAGACATTCTATTTCTTACTAGCGTTATATACTACTTATATCGATGTATGTAGCACACATCATAATAATATGGAACATCATTATATTGTAAATAATTTAATAAACTTATTACATCCAGATATCTAAGATCAAATTATAGTGAACACGATAACGTGTGAAATGGATTATTGACAGAATCCAATCAGCATTAAAGGATCAAACAATCACTATAGTGGTTGATCAGTGTAAACATCTCAAAGTTCTAGATGTCAAACGAGGCAGAAATAGCTTAGTGTTAACGTCTTAGGCGTCAAAACTGAATGAACAGGATTATAATCTACCAGAGAGTACAAGTTTCTCCGAAATTCCAGGTACACCTCCGCAAAGAGTACCAGACAGCATAACCTCGTGCGCGAGAACGAAGGTCCTTGGTTCTAGTCCCACGTATAGGACCATGGATGTGCAATATTGAGGAGTTCCATACTAGCACGTAGTAGTGTTTCAGTACCCCTTGGTTTTCAAAGGAACCAGAACTGAAATCAAATATTACCAAACAGTATTTACACTATGATAATTATCTACTAAAATATATTTACTTGTAAATTTTTATTGCATTATAATCTTTTACCAAACGGTCCGCTAATCTAGTTAAGTGTTCAAAAAGACTTCTCTCAATGTTTATCTAATATTCACTTGAATTGAGATCAGGAAACACCACTGAAAACCTAGAAGCACTGGATGGCCGTTTCATCCTACTGTAGGACTCCTCAACGGTGAATATCCACAATCCCGCTCGTGGGATTCGAACCCAGGGCCTTCGGTCTCGTGCGCGAACGCTTATTCTCTAGACCACTAGCCGACCGGCATCCAACATTGTTAATGACCAACCTCAACCAATCCACAAAATAGCGCGACCATCTTCCATTGTACTGAGGTAGATACCTGTCTCTATCCAATGCAGATTAGCGCCGCTAGTCGCTGGTCTAACATCAATCGCTTCATGATCTCAATCAAAAGCTTAACAATCTCTACAACCTCATACTGATATTTACTTGAATCATGAAATTACTTAGTTATTTTATTTATAATATCATAATTTAAAGAAGGAAATCGTTATCTTATTGATATAACATACATTACAATCACGAGCTCTTGGACCATAACAACTAGCTGCACATTCAGAATGACAACATTGTTCGTTTGTTGTAGTGGGAAAATTCGAATTTGTTTGAAATTTATGATAAGATAAATTTTTTTCATAATATTCATTAGATTTTATACGAAAACACCAATTCGATCCTTCACATAGACGAACTTGACATTTATGAACTAAACAACAACAAAAGATGCAAACAGTTATATGGGGTGTAATTGTTAATGAATTATATATCAGAAGGTAAGAATGATAACAATCATCATATGCTCATTAGTGACTAGTTTCAAGAGGTATTTCCCGGAGATCTGATGAGAAGCGGTGATCAGTGAAGTTCAACTAGGTTTAATGTGAAATAGTAATTCACTGAAGACAAAAGTATGTTTGTCATTCAATTTCGTGGAGTAATTAAAGTTAGCCATTAACACCATTAAATCCCGGCCAGCTCAGTGGTCTAGAAGTTAAGCGTTCGCTCGTGAGACCGACAAGTCCTGGGTTCAAATCTTGAGGTACGGGATGGTAGATGCGCACTAGTAAGAAGTCCCACAATACTAGGACAAAACAGCCGTTCAGTGCTTTCCGGTTTTCCATAGTTGTCTGGCTTCAATCAACTCATGAATTCAACTATGAAACTAATAAAGTCTCCATAAAACCTATTCAAATATTGAGTTACATAATTTTGTGTCGAAAGCATTTAAACTTCGATATCAATTCTTAGAAAATGAATAAAAAAGAGCAGATTGTAAGTTAAAATTTAAAATGTTTGTGTCAAAATGAGATAAACTAAACAACTTAGATATTAATATCGCTGGATGATGGTTCAGTTGTTTACAGGTTAAGTGTTTGCATACGAGACCAAGGATTCTGGGTTCGAGTCCTTTTGGTGTGGAATCGTGAATGCGCACTTCTAAAGAGTCCTATACTAAAACGAAACGGCCTTCCAGTTCTTCACGGTCTTCAGTGGTGGTCAGCTTAGATAGACTCATGAATTCAACTCATAAAATACCACAGTCTACAAAACATTTTATTCTGATAATAATCACGTGCTCACTAGTGACTAGCTTCAAGTTAGAAGTACTGGAGTTGTAGTGAAAAGTTGTGAACAATGGAGTTTAATCCGTGTTGTGTGTGAGATAGCTATCTACCTCAGACAATAAATGAAGGGTTGTGCAAGATCATGGTTTGATTGAAGTCAGACATTAACATCATTAGATGCTTGCTCAGTGATCTACAGGTTAAATGTTCGAGTGCGAGGCCGAAGATTCTGGGTTCCAATCTCTTTGCTATGAGGTCGTGGATGAGCACTGCAAAGGACCATTAGGAGTCCTGTTTGAATATTTGTACCACATGTTCCTTCCATTTAGATATTTCAACAAGTTGTCTATTCTGTTTGTTTGTTTATTTTAACACATCATTATGCTTATTAGTATCATACCCTATTCAGGTGTATTTGTTAAATGTTTACAATATTTCACTGTACAATTTACAAAAAATAAACCAATCAAAGATAACCTAGTTGCTGGCAATATGCATCGTAAAGAATAATACATTATTCAAATGTCGATGCCTGAACTACTAACATCTAAACTAGTGATCATTCAATATTGATCGTCAGGATCGATCAAGAAATAAGATACGAGAATTTGCTGAATAACTTTACGCTGAGAATTCTATAATGTACCAAAAATAAAATATTGAATAAAGTCAATAATAATCGTTTTTTTGTTGAGATCATGAGCCGATTGATGTTAGATCACCATTGAAAACCTGGAAGCACTGGACGGCCGTTTCGTCGTATTGTGCGACTCAGCAGTGCGCATCGACGATCCCGCCCGTGAGATTTGAACCCAGGGCCTCCATTCTCGCTCGCGAATGCTTAACCTACTAGACCACTCAGCCGGCATCCAATGGTGATAGTGGCTAATATCAACCAATCCACGAAATTGCGTGACCATCTTCCATTGTACTGAGATAGATACCTGTCTCTATCGGACATGGATTAGCTCCACTGGTTATAGACATATAAAATTCCACTGACTGACAAAGAATAATATCAAGAATTAAAGGATTGAGTAAGAAAAACATAATTACCTGCTTGACATTGATTTCGTCCTGGACCCCAACAATAACGTTTCCCTTGAATTAATGGACAAGCTGTATGACAAGGTAAACTAGGATATTTCATTGAATAATTAATGAATGTTTTATTTTCACTTTTTGAAAGATCCAATTTATTAGTGTGATTATCTTCATTGATATTTTGATTTAATGTTACCACCATAGAACTGGTGATATTTTCATGAGGAGTAGGTAGGTCAGTTATAGAATAAGTATTCAATACTGAGTTATTGTTGTTAGGTGTTTTAGTTTCTATGGTTGTTGTAACTGATATGTTTGTATCATAAATAATAGTTGTAAAATATGATTCATTCAAGACTTCAAACAAGAGAAAAAGAGTGTAAAAGTGTATTGATAAAACTTTTAATAAATAGTAATAGTAATGAATAACTGCATCGAATAGAGACTACTTCTATTATGTGTACTAAACACATCATAATCTAACTGTTAAGTTATGACTGAATGACGTAATAAACTGTAATTCAGTCAGTTAGTGAGGTACAACGTAGGATCGGGAACATATATGTATCGGTTCAAGTTGCTACCTCTTATTAGTACAACAAGATGAATGTTAAATCCATAGAAGTAGTTCATTCAATGGTAGTAATTGTTATAACTTGTGGATTTGTGCCCTTATCAATCTATAACGTAATGTGATAATATCAATTAGGGAGTAGTTGTGGTGTGAGCTACTTATATTCATATAAGTAGTATATAACGTGCGTTAAAAGAACGTAATGTCCGGCAGCAGAAGATGGCGAAGATCAAGAAAGGAAGAGCAAGAGCACAATGGAATTGTAAGAAAAAGCATGTACAATGGAATGGGCGACAATGGATTAGTGTTTGCAACGGGAACAGTACAGTTTGATATAATGGAATGATATTTTGCAAATTGACGATTGACTTTATGGTATTCACATTTTGTTGAGATAGTCTGTAATTCTTGTGCTAAATACAATCGGTTGTCCCCACCCGTGTTCTTGTTCACTACATAGTGACTTATCAGTCGGATCAATGACGCGTAAACCCGTATGAGCAGTCTAGAATTCTTATTGGTCCCACTTCCTGTCTAGCCCAACCAGTTAAGTACAGAACATCAATTTCAGCCTCTGCAATATGAATCATGTATTTCAGATATACTGGGTTTATATACCATCTTACCATAAAATAGTAAACAACATTTGTACAAGATTTAGCACAAAGTGACTGTGAATGATGGAAGTAGTAATTAGTAGATTGGGCATAATTCAAGAATGGTAAATCGTATAATAACACTTCATAGGTCAAAATAAAGCTCATAATAAGAGAAACACGAATATGAATAGTTTAGTTACTTGACAATTATACAATATAAATATACGTATAGTATTATTCCTGAAATAGATCCCACCAGTTACCATTGATTATTGTCATCGGGATATAACAATAATATATAAAAGAAAGATTGAGTATAAGGATATAGTACAGGAAGAAAGAGTTTGTTTGTAGAAAAAAAAAAGATATGAAGCGGTTTTAATCTCATAGTTTAACGGAAGACAAAGTGTGTATTTACCTACATCATTGTGATCGATTCTGAACCATGTCACCTAGAGTCTTTAACCGCTGGTCATGATGGTCTCGCGGACTCCAACCAAGTAGTCTACACCGACCAACATGTCTAAAACTTGTTGTTAACAAGTTTTCAATTAATCCATAGAAAATATTTAATCATTAAAAGTGTTGATTTATTATTTGAACTAAAAGTATATTGTTTCACGAATGTTATCGCTAAACGTCCAAACATGACTTATCATTTATAAAAATGGAAACAATCACACTGTTTCCTTATTATGGTCATTTCGCTGAAACAAAAAATAATCTTAGTTAAATTACAAATCAGTTAATTTAATAGTTGAATAAGTCAGTTGAAGCTATACTACCTTGGAGAACCTGGAATCACTGGACGGCCGTTTCGTCCTGGTATCGGACTCCTTAGCAGTGTGCATCCACGATCCTGCTTGTGCGGCTCAAAGTGAGGATCTATCGGTTTTGCGTGTGAGTACTCAACCACTAAACCACTGAGCTATCGGGCATCTTACGGTGTTAATGTCTAACTTTAAGCAATTCACGAAATTGCGCCATTATTCACCATTGTTTTCACTGAGTTACTGCCTCATAGCAAACCTAGTTGAAGTTTACTGGTTACGGCTTCTCAATGGAATGGTTCGAATTTCGTGAGCGGGATCGTGGATGCACAATGCTGAGGTGTCCCATACTAGAATGAAACGGCTGTCTAGTGCTTTCAGGTTTTCCATAATGGTCTAGCTTTTATTATCTGTAATTGCGTGTTCAAATACATTTGGCTGTCCCGTTCTGTATTCTCGTTCACTATACTATCAGTGAAACATATATATGGTGTTGTCACTTGTCGCTACACCTAACTCATCAAAAGAATCATAAACTGAAATCAAATCTTCACGAATACCACCATACAAGGTAATTAAAACAAATAACGACAGAAAATAAGGAGAGGAAAAGTGTTCATGAGCTTGAAAAAGATTAATTCATTAATCCACAAGCTTTATAAGCAAAGATGGATAGCTGCTAGCAGTGGAATTCAGGACGCGCGTTTCGTCCTATTTAGGACTCGTCAGTCGGATATGCCTGCATCTCAGAGTTGATGTTCACTTTAGCATGAAGTATGTACTTTTCAGTAGGAAGAGTAAATTGTATGCGGTAATGGTTCAATGGTACAATCAAAATTTTCAATCCTGTGGAAAAGATGACTTCATATTGACTTAAGGCAGAGATGTGTTTATATTTTTCAATGTAAATCGTAATGGTTAAGGGATTATCATCTTCAATGATTTGGCAGCCAAACAGATGACGTTATGAAGATTTGAAACGATAGAAATTGATTTAAGATTTCTGTTAGAAAATCAAAGTTGGAATACTAGTGAATCACGTCAACAATTATAACACAGGACTAAACAAGGTTTCGAGATTCCATATTTACCATTAATCAAAGAATAATTGTTTAAGCCGAGATAAATAGTAGCTATCAGTGGAATCCATGATGCACGTTTCGCCCTTCTTTGGACTTGTCGGTTGAATGTACCTACATCTTAGAACCCTTGTTCACTACGGGACTCGAACCCGGTACCGTCCGCTTCAAAAGCTATAGTATTATACACATAGCTACTGATTCCAGATAGCGAATGTCTTGTAGAGTGAAGAGAATTCTAATTCACATGTGAACATCAACTATGGAATGAAGGTTAATCCACCTGATGAGTTTCAAATACGATGAGACTTGCGTCCTGGATTTCACTACTAGTCACCATCCATCTTTACGCTAAAAATTATTATGGCTTAATGGCAAAATCGAAGCAACATACTCTATACACCCAAAGGCTACTATTAACAATTAAGCTATAGAGATAGATTTGTGCTTAGGCTGTCACATGTGAACAAGCATATAGACATGATATTGATTGTAATTTCTTTAACCTACCTTCATTTGAGGTATGATTATCAAATGGTGTTTCCATAACAGCTACAGTTGTTTCATCATAAATCATTTCTGAAGCCAAATGATTATCATCCATATAAATTTCATTTAATTTTGTGCTTATTTTTGGCATGAATATATCATTTTGTACAATATTTTGAAATTCCAATGTATCACCATGATTTGAATTTAAATGATTAGGCTCATTATCAATGGTTCCAGTTTGAGATATTGAATAAGTAGTATGTACATTTGATGTAATATTGGTCGCGTTCAAATCATTTTGATCAAATTCATTGACAGTGTCTACAACTTTTATTTTATTAAATAAAATAAAAAATTGACTAATATAATCTATTCAATCAGGTAATGACTATTTAAAAATTCATTTACTACTAAGCTATAATATCAGTAATATAATTTAATAAACTAAAAATCATTCAGTGAATCCGAGTAAAATTTTGATTGTCATGAAAATTTATTAATAATTTTACTCAACTTGAACAATAATATAAATACCGAATAAATTTACTAATTCAAACAATGGTTTATCATGTGACCTTCATCATTTCATATTGTGTCGTTTTCATTCAGTTTAGTAATTCACTACAGATGTGAACTTATTACTTATATACTTACTTACATACGCCTGTTACTCCTCGTGAAGGAGCATGGGCTGCTTACCAGTATTCTGCATCCAAGCCTGTCCTGGGCAATCCTTTCCAGCTCATTCCAGTTATTATTCATCTTTTTCATGTCTGCTTCCATTTCCTTACGTAATGTGTTCTTTGGCCTTCCTCTTTTCCGCATTCCCTTCAGGATTCCAAGTTAGCGCTTGCCTCGTGATGCAGTTTGATGATTTCCGTTATGTATGTCCTATCCATTTCTATCGTCTTTTCCTAATTTACTCTTCAGGTGGAAGTTGGTTTGTTCTCTGCCACAAGAGGCTGTTGCTGATGGTATCCGGTCAATGGATGTTGAGTATCTTGTGTAGACAGCTACTTATCAATACTTGTACCTTCTTGATGGTGGTTTTTGTAGTTCTTTAAGTTTCAGCTCCATACAGTAGAACTGCCTTGACGTTAGTATTGAAGATCCTGACTTTGATATTGGTTGAAAGTTGTTTTGAGTTCCATATGTTCTCTAATTGCGGGGATGCGGCCTTTACTTTGTCAATCCTCGCATTTACGTCTGAATCTGAACCTCCTTGTTCATCGATTATGCTTCCCAGCTATGTGAAGGATTCCACGTCTTCCAGAGTTTCGCCATCAAGAGTGATTTGATTGCTGTTCTTCGCTTTGAATTTAAGGACCTTGGTTTTCCTTTTGTGTATACTGAGGCCTAATGATTCAGAGACTGCTGCTACACTGGCTATCTTCATCTGCATCTGTTCGTGTGTACGCGATAGGAGGGCTAGGTCATCTGCGAAGTCCAAATCGTCTAATTGATTCTGAGCTGTCCATTGTATTCCGTGTTTTCTCTCTGATGTCGAGGTCTTCATAATCCAGTCGACCACCAGAAGAAAGAGGAAGGGAGAGAGTAAACAGCCTTGTCTGACTCCGGTCCTCACTTCGAATGAATCTGTCAGCTGTCCTCCATACACGACTTTGAACTGTAGTCCGTCGTATTTGTTCCGGATAATGTTGACAATCTTCTCAGGAACTCCGTAGTGTCGAAGAAGTTTCCATAATGTCCTCCTATCTACACTGTCGAATGCCTTTTCATAATCAATGAAGTTGATGTATAGTGACGAGTTCCACTCAACTGATTATTCGAAGATGATCCGTAATGTTGCACTTTGGTCTGTGCACGACCGGAATACGGCTTGTTGATCTCGAAGTTGGGCGTCTACTGTATCTTTCATCCGGTTCAGCAACACATGTGAACGTATGCTGAACTCATTAGGGAATTATTATTATTATTACTATTAACGAAATTTTGTCATTTGTCATAATAAATTAAGAAATATCATTTATATGTTCTGTAACTGACTGAATATCATTGTTTTACTACAAAGCATACACGTTTATATGTTAATAATTCATTACATTGACAAATATGATCATAACATAATTCTATGAAATAACTGTGGCATAGAAACTACTTTCAAAACATCAGTTTTTAAAAAAAAAAACTAGGTCCATCCATGTTACACGACACCCCCCCCTCGTCAAATAGTTTTCTCTTCATTGTGGACTTAGTAATTAAACCCTCCATTTGATTCTTGTTAAACTGAAGTTTTTAAATTAATTTGTTTATGCACTAACTGATATTTTATTCTCTTTTTAATTGTTTTTAAGGTTTATCATAATATTCGTTATTACGTAACGTGATTATTACGATGATTTCATGAGTCAATCGGAGGTAGAAAATCATGGGAAACATGGAAGCATAGGACTGTCGTTTCGTCCTAGTATGGGAATACTGAGCAATGCGCATCCACGATCCTGCTCGCGGGATTCGAACCCGGGACCTATTAGTCTCGCGCGCGTACGGCATCCAATGGTGTTAAAGTTTAACTGCAACTAATCCACGAAATTTCCCCACCGTTCACTATTCTCTACAGTGAGTTACTATCTCACAAAAATCCTAGCCATCCAATGCTCCCAAGTTTTCTAAGGTGGTCTAGCTTTAATCGACTCATGAACTGAAGTATTAAAATTACTACAATCTCCACAAAAACCCTTTTTGTTAAATAATGATTATGTGTTCACTATTGACTTGCTTCAAGATGAATATCCTTTAATTGTGGTCTGTCAGTCAGTCAGTCAGTCAGTAACAACATAGAAATTCGTACGTACGTACATCAATTTGAGTTGCCATTCAGGTCGACTGGAGATCGTGGGAAACCGAAATGTGGCTGAAGACTAGTTGAACAGATCCCTAAAGTGTTCTGCCCATCGATTCAATTTCCTGGATTGAGAATGAATAATATGTGCATCTTTTTCCGAGATAGTTTCGTTAAAATTTGGGTTCCTAATATCGGTTCTGATGAGTAGTCGTGACTAATAGAATTCAATGATGTCTTTTGTGTAGCAATTACTCACTGAAGATAATAATGAACGATCGTACAGTATTGTGTGCTGATCAAATTCAAACATGAACATCATTAAATACTGACTATAGATTCAGTGTTCACAAGTGAAACCGATAGATTCTGAGTTCGAACCTCACATTTCACATATAACTAATAGCCCTAGCAACAAAAACAACAACAACAAAATATAGTAAATATAACTATAACTTATATTATATAGATAGTAACTAATGACAAATATATAAGATGAATTATACTCACTTGATTGATTAATTGAATCAATAATATTTCTTTTTTTAAAATTTCTTTTCTCTGATCCTTCATTTATATCCCTTAGTAACTCATTATAAATATAGTTTGATTGGATATTGATTAATGATAAATTTATATTAGTTTCATTATGATTATGACATAAATTTAAATATTTACATTGACAATATTCATACCATAATGTGATATTCTCATTCGAATGTAATGCATATAAATCAATAGTTTGTAATTCTAAACTTTCAATCATTTCATCCCATTTTAATGTAAATGGTGTATAACATAAACCAGGATTATCATAAAAATAGATACCATATTGTACAACAGCTAAAATAATCATGAATAAGATTGTATAGAAGAAGAGGAAGAAGCAGAAGTAGAGATTATGATTGATGAATGATCTTTAAGTGATACTAAAGTGATCTTAAGAGTGTTCAGTGAGTTAATCAACTACAATATAAGACCAGCTACTTATGTGTATCGATTCAAGTTGCTATGTCTTATTAGTACAACAACATGAATATTAAATCCATAGAAGTAGTTCATTCAATGGTAGTAATTGTTATAACGTGTGGATTTGTGCCCCTATCAATGTATAACGTAATGTGATAATATTAATTAGGGAGTAGTGACTTATCGGTCGGATCAATGACGCGTAAACCCGTATGAGCAGTCTAGAATTCTTATTGGTCCCGCTTCCTGTCTAGCCCAACCAGTTAAGTACAGAACACCAATCTGAAAAACCTCTGCGATATGAACCATTTATTTCAAACGTACTGTAGTTTATATACCAACCAAACAGACCACATAGTATCATAAAGTAGGAAACAACATTTGTACAAGTTGCCATACCTCATTAACACAACAAGATGAACATCGAATTCATAGAAGTAGTTAATTCAGTGGTGGTAATATATAAATGAAAGATTGCATATAAGGATATAGTACAAGAAGAAAGAAAGATATGAAGCGATTTTAGTCTCTTAGTTTAACGGAAGACAGAGAGTGTATACACCTACGCCATTGTGATCGATTCTCGACCATATCACCCAGAGTCTCCAACCATTGTTTACGACAGTTACTCGGACGTCAAGCAAGTAATCTGCATCTACCAACATGGTTAAGACTAGAAGTTAGTGACTTCATGAACTGATGCCACGTATTGGTTTGGTCGCTCCTAACTTTCTTCCAACCATCCCCAACACTAGTCAGCATTGCTTATCGTGGTAATCGGTAGTTAGGTATGTGTAACACGTGGCCTAACCATCTTAGTCCATGAAGATTCACAATTTCATCAACTCACTTACCATTATTTCCCAAACCTCACTATTACTTACCCGGTGATCCCATCAGATGTGAGCAATATTTTTAAAGGTATCTATGATCAAATACTAGTAGCTTACAAATACCTTTAACACCACTCGAAACCACTGTATTCATAAATAAGTTCAAGTCCCTGTATAGAATACAAATAGATCCATCTGAAAACTTCTAAATAGGATATAAACACTGATCATAAATTCCACAACTGACCACATATCCATTCATAACACTCATTATAATACAGAATAATCAAATCATCATTCTGAATTCATACTTACATATAAATGATGTCATTTCTAAGGATTGTAAATGATTAAGACTATACCTCGGTTTCCCATTATCATTCACAGATCTAATCCATTGTGATGATACATTCGAAGATGGTATTGAATCATTTGAATAACTATCATGATGTTCATTAATTTGTTTATAATTACTGATAACAAGTAATGCAACTTTTCTTGATTTAAATAATATCCATTCATGACCTTTAATTAATTTTAACCGGGATAAACGTAATTCTTTACGACCAACTCCATATATAATTAAATAACCAGATATTTCTTCTATATTATCTAACAAGGTTACATCATCATCTTGAAAGTAAACAAAAAAAAAAAACAGCAAAATTTTGATAGAATACAAAAAAACACTCAGTTTGGTATGAGCTACTTATATCCATAATATAAGTAGTATATAACGATAGTCAGGCAGAGAATGTATTTTGTGACGACGGACCACAGGTGAACTTGAGGAAGTTATAGGAGGCTCGGAAGGAGCCGAAGACATTCCATCCAATCAACTTTGGGAAGAATATTCTAGAATTCCTACGTGTAGCTTCCTAATTGGACAATGCTAATAATCCCCCCTGTATGCGGATTGGAGGACTGTAATGATAATTTTGTTCTTGCTAAAAACTATAAATATCTGACAATTTTGTACTATAATTGACACTGTCTGGGAAAAATAATCCTTTCATTAGTCTTCTGTCTTCTCATTGCGTCTTAGAAGGGTTCTGAAGTTCTAGTGCTCACGTTATACGCGGTATACCAAGAACAACCTTCTAGATATAACATATTTCATTAGAAGATCGACAAGGGAAGAACGGAAACAGAAAGCAATTGGTTTGAAAATGCAGCAACAATGAACTGATATTTACAAAAGGAACAATGAAGTTTGAGACAATGGATTGATATTTTGCAAATTAACTATTTATTGTATTGTTCTCAGATTTAGGTGAGATGTTGTGTAATTTTGTGTGTCCAGTACATTCGATTGGTTCTACTCGTGTTCTTGCTCATTCTAATGGATATTCAGACGATTCATCTTTTAATTTAATCAGTGTAAAATTAGTATCAGAAGAGGTTTTTTGTGTATATTATAGGGATTAGAATAGCTGAGATCATGAGTCAATTGAAGCGAGACAACCATAGAAAACATGAAAGCACTGGTCGGCTATTTCATACTATTTTGAAACTCCTCAACAGTACGTATCAATGATCCCGCTTTGCGTGAATCGAACCCATGAATTATAGGGCTTGTGCGCGAACGCTTAACCTTTAGACAATTGAACCGGTCTCCCAAATTAAACAAATTACGTAACAGAATATTCTTTCTAATCTTATTTTTATCTGAGACCAATATTGTAAACTAGAAATCACTGGACGGTCGCTTCGTCCTATCGTGAGTCTCCTTAGCAGTGTGCATCTACGATCCTACACGTTGGATTTGAACCTAGTACCTTCAATTTCGTGCGTGAACACTTAACCTATAGACTACTGAGCCGGCAGCCGACGGTTTACTGACAATCATCATATCTTTGTTCGTGTTATTACTTTTAACCATGTTTTATATCTATTCTCATCAATGAATTATTATCATTCACCCATGTAATCTTTTAAGTACATTCTCCCTATTTGCCTATTTATGCATCCTTATGAGATTTTGTCCACTTTCTGCTTTATACTAAGTTACACAAAGTTATGCTTAGAATAAACGATCTCATTCAAGATAGTTTCATTCGCTTGATCCTTATATTTGAATACTTGAAATATAAGTATCTTGTTATTATTTCCCTAATTGAATTTTCATTATTATAGTTGTACAAACGAAGCTTGTATAAAGGTTATATTTAAAGTTAACTATGAGACCTATGTTTCAGTGGAGTCAACCAAGAGTTACAGTCTATGGTATTGATGAAATCAGCTTACTGACATTTCTTCATTCTAAATGAATAAGTTATAAGCAAAGATGGATAGTGACTAGTAGTGGAATTCACGACGTATGTTTCATCTCATTTGGAAAGATTCAAGTAAATAATATCAAGTGAATTTAAACTTCATCTCATTGCACAAGCAATCAGCTATTAGAACTCAGTAGTTAAGTGAATAACGTGTTTGCATTTGAAGCGAGCAGTACTAGTTTCGAGTTTCAGTATGAACATCAAATCTGAGATGCAGATACATCCAGTTGTCCAGTTCTAAATATGACAAGGTGACGCGCATCATGAATCACACTGTCAACCAACATCCATCTTTGCTTATAATCCTTGTAATTTAAGGTAATATCAAGTAAATCCACACAGGATACAAATATGTCAATAAGAGATTGATCAATTGCAGACCTAAACATTAATGGGAAGATTCATGTAAACAATACCAAGTGAATTTAAATGAAGATGGCTTTTGCTCCCTGAATAGGTCAGTTATAGATTTAAAGTAATTTTTTACTGTAATGATCTTTGAAGTGAAGCACTTAAACAAGACCTCTTTCAATTAAATTAATAACTATTCTAGTCTTAATAATTTAGTTCTCGGAATTGTCAAACGTTTTCTTTGAGTATTCTAATTCACCTTCCTGATTAGCATCTGTATGTACATGTACCTTGGTGTGACGGACAATATTCAGGTATCTCTCTTTAAAATACCAACAGACGATGTCATTTATCACCAACCACTTGTATATCATATCATTTTTACATTATATGGACAAATCCTGTTTATAATAGTATTCATTTATATTCGTACATACATATTTGAGGAGTTTCATACTAGGACGAAACTACCGTCCAATGTTTTTAGGTTTCCCATTGTGGTCCAGCTTCAATGGACTCATGATTTCAACTATTACATCACTATAATATCCACAAAACTCCTCTCTGATATTTGGATACGTCGTGTACTGTCATTGATCGTTTGCACCATGAACCAAACCAATAACATTCTAAGTCTTAATTTACATCACTGATTGTAAATTAGAGTAAAAATGTCTAAAATTTGAAATAAGCTATATCTAACATTACGTTTCGATTGAACACCACTAGACTGTATCTATGAATTTCCTATTAAGTGGCTTATGGTATCATAAAACGTCCTGTGAAAGAATGAGTTAGTTATTACGTTTGTTTAGATCTTTAAGGCTTAGAGTTAAGTAAATCTGAAGCAACATATTGAAGCATAATGATTTCATAAAATCAGAAATTCGCATTTAAAATTTATTCTATTGGTAGATAACTCGTGGAACTTACAAGTCTATGGTGTATACTACTTATGTTGACAGATATAAGTAGTATGTTACACTAGCCTCAAATTAAAAACTCTGGCCTCAAATGGCTAAAAAGATTAAATTGAATAAGAAAAACAGGGACGGAAATAGAAAGAAATTGTATTTGGTTGTTCACATCTATGTTCTTGTTCATTAGGAGTCGTTTACAATGTATCTTAGCACTTTATATCGAACTGTAGTATCTTCCATTATTATATGACACGATGTCGAAAATCACAAACTATCAACCATAGTTTTTACTGTTACAAAAACAATAGGATCAAAAAAAGAAGCTCATCTGTTAGGATTGTTAACATGAACTGTACATTTTATAAATGATTTAAACATCTAATTCGATGAGAGGATTTTTTTTAGGAATAGGATACTCTTAATACGTTCACTGATATCTAATAGTAAGAAATCTCGAATGAAAACAAGATAGCTATCTACCATTTCCTATTTTTAAATGTTTGTTGATTGAGATCCTGAACCGATTGATATTAGACCACCACTGAAAACTTGAAAGCACTGGATGGCCGTTTTGTCCTATTGTGAGACTCCTCAGCAGTGCGCATCCAAGATCCCGCTCGCGGGATTCGAACCCAGGGTCTTCAGTCCCACACGAGAACACTTAACCTACTGGACCACTGAGCCGGCCGGCATCCGATGGTGTTAGTGTCTAACCTCAACCAATCCACGAAATCGCGTGACCATCTTCCATTGTACTGAGGTAGATACCTGTCTCTAGCCGACACGGATCAGCTCTACTGGTCACGGCTTCTCAATAGAACTCCGAGAATTCCCTTAATATAGGGGTTGTGGGTATTGTTAAGTTTTTGATAATCATATATCTTTTGAAATTCAAATCATACTTTTACAGAAAATCTCCTTTCACAATGTAAGTTCTTACCTTCATCTGTATACTATTACGTAACCTTGGTTACTAATTATTATGGTAAAAACCAATTACCCTTTATGTATTGTTATAGAAAACATTATTCTACATAATTTTGTTTGCTTCACTTCATAGGTACACTTTCAAATGTCATTGTCATTGTAATGATTCATCAAGTGTATATGTGTTAACAAAGAATTTCGATTTGTATTCCCAATATATTAGCATATCCCATATTAGATAATATGCATAATTCATTCTAATTTACATAATAATATTATACAAGTAAAGATACTTTTTGTTTGAATGGTTCATGATGAATGAATACTTTGGGTAGTTAATAATGTGCATGTTTGGTTAGAGTAATCTTGTATGGTATGATATCTCTTTGTTCTCCCGCTTTGTTCTTCGGAACTATTCACTGGCAAATCTTTTATTAACATTTTATCATAAAAGATGAACTATTATTTATTATTTTGAATCTATTAAACACAAAATATATGTTACGTAATGTATTAGGTATTTCTAACCATCAACTTGTTTATGATTCTATAGAAGAAATCCTATATTAAGCATAGATGGCTAGTGGCTAGTAATGGAATCCAGGACGCAGGTTTCAAGCTATTTGGTACTCGTCAACTGGATATGCTTGCATCTCAGAGTGAACCTTTACTGTGGAAATCGAACCCAGTACCGTTCGCTTTAAACGACATCGCGTTATCTACTTAACTACTGAGTCCTGATAGCAACCTGCTTGTGCAATGAGGTGAAGTTTCAGTTCACTTGATGTTGTTTTATTTGTATTTTCCCATTGTTGTTTACGACTACAATTGATCAGTCTCTTACTGGCATATGTGCATCGTGTGCGAATCGCCTCTCTTCAAACGTGTTTGATACTGGGTTCGAATCCGAGAGTGAACATCAACCCTGAGATCCAGGTACATCCAGCTGACGAGTCCTAAATAGGAAGAAACAAGCGTCTTGAATTCCACTGGTAGCCACTATCCATCTTTGCTTATAATGCTTGTGACTTAAGGCTATATCAAGGAAATCCACACAGGATGCACATATGCCAACATGAGACTGATCAATTGCAGTCCTGAATAACAATGCGAAAATACAAGTAAAACAACATCAAGTGAATTTCAATCTTATATTAGTTGAAAAATAGATGAAACACAAAATAACAGAATGTTAGTCACTGATTATGTGTACTGAATCGGAAAGTGGAACATCCCTTGTCACAAATCGAATAGTGATTTAAAGTTTGTACATTGAAATTTGGAATTATGTATTCGTAAATTCTGTTAAGATAGGTCAGATGAATTAATCTTTGTCAAAGTCATGAACACTTTACGTTTCCTTATATTTTGTCGGTATTTGTTTTAATTACCTTGTATGGTGGTATTCGTCAAGATTTGATTTCAGTTTATGATTCCTTTGGTGAGTCAGGTGTAGTGATGGGTGGAAATTTCTTTCCACTGTGATTCAACTTACTTATGGATATTGAGGAACTTCGGATCCTCCAGTAAGAACATGACATATATATCACAACATCAATACCCTTACTTACTTACGCCTGTTAATCCTCGTAGAGGAGCATTCTCTACCCGACACTGTAGTGGACAATCCTTTACAGCTGTTTTCAGTTTGTTTTCATCCTTTTCATATCTGCTTCCAATTTTCAACGTGGTGTGTTCCTTGGCCTTCCACTTTTCCGCTTTCCTTCAGGATTTCAAGTTAAAGCTCACGTCATGATGCAGTTTAATGATTTCCATAATGTATGTCCTATCCATTTCCAACATTTCATAATTTCCTCTTCAGATGGAAGATGGTTTGTTCTCTGCCACAATAGGCTGTTGCTGATGGTATCCTGTCAATGGATGTTGAGTATCTTGTGTAGACAGTTATTTATAAATACTTGTACTATTTAGATGATGGTTGTAGTAGTTCTCCAAGTGTCATCACCGTATAGTAGAACTGTCCTGACGTTGGTATTGAAGATTGTGACTTTGAAGTTGGTTTAAAGTTGTTTTGAGTTCCATATGTTTTTCAACTGTATAAATGCAGCCCTTTCTTTGTCAATTCGTGCATTTACGTCTACATCCTATCGTGTTTGATCATCGATCATGCTTCCCATGTACGCGAAAGATTCCAAACCTTCCAAAGTTTCTTCATTAATTGCGGTTCGGTTGATGTCCTTCATGTTGTATTTGAGGATCTTGCTTTTCATTTGTGTATGTTGAAGCCTGTTGATGCAGAGCCTGCTACTACACTACTTGTTGTCATCTGCATTTGTTGATGAGTATGGGGTAAAAAAGCTAGGTCGTCCAACAACCTACATTTTCCAACTTTAGTTAATTTTTCACTGATAATGACAATAATCCATTACTTACAAGCATATTTATCTTACTTTTGGCAGAATTAAACTCTACCACAACATGAGAAATTCATATCGAAGGTGGTTATCCATGAATACTTGATCATTGTTCATTTGGATGATTGTGGAGATTAATTCAATTTAGATATAGTTTTCTTCACCGAATGATTTATTGTTTTTTTTCGGTCAAGCTTTTGTGATATTTCAGTTTTATTATTAAATTAAATAGAGGTTTGTTGACAAATGAAAGGCAGTGCTAAAAACACCAGGGATAATTAGTACTTTGTTAACCCTTTGGTGCATGCTACTTATATAGACAGACATAAGTAGTATGTAATAGCAATCGGAAATGGAAACTTGGACATCAGAAAGCAAAGAAAATCAAGTTGAAAAGAAAACATAAACGGAGATAGAAAGGAATTGTGACTTGGAAGAATCATACAGAATGTGCAGGACGAATGATAAAAATTTACAAATGAAGTATTTAGGGTATGGTTCTTATATTTTAGAAAGATACTCTATAACTTCGTATTGGGATACATTGATTCAATAGTTGGCTTTTACCAATGAATACAGTCAAGCTAAAAGAAACAATTGTATATTGTTTGAATTCATTGTTTCAAATAATCAATACCTGGAGCATTTGTGGTGTATGCTACTTATGTCGACAGACAATGGAAGAATCATAAAGGATGTAGGGGATAGTTGATGGAAGATTTTCAAATGAAGTAATTAATGTATGGTTCTTAACATTTTACAAAAGAACTCTTTAAAAGTCAGGTTGTCCCCATTTGGGTTTTCATTCACTACACATTCACTCCTATAATGAAGATATACTATTTTTATCTTACTCAAGCGATATCTTTCTTAACTATGAAAAATAAGATTCGATATATTCTGTTTTTATTGAATTTTCATCTTCGGAATTTCCAAAGAGACCTCGATGACTTTTGATCGATCCATGATGGAATCGTTGGTGAACACTGTTGAGGAGTCTCTTACTAGGAAGAAAACCAATCAATACTAATTGATCCAAGAAATTGGAGTTAGACGTTAACACTGTTGGATGTCGGTTCAGTGGTCTGGAGGTTAAGCGTTCGCGCGTGAGATCGAATCTCACGAAGTGGGATCGTGGATGAGTTCTGATGAGGAGTTCTACAATAGAACGAAACAGAAGTCCAGTGCTTTCAGGTTTCCTATGGTCGTCTAGTTTCAATCGACTCATGATCTTAACGATCCACGAAACCTCTTCTGATACTAATTACTAACTGCTTGTAATATCTCAAATACGAGAGGGCCTAAGTCAATAAAATCACGGTAATGAGTAATATAAATATTAAACAACTAATATTTACGATGATATGCATTTTCTTGTCATTTATATTAGGAACTGGAATTTATCCGTCTCTAATGTCAAATGGTCATACTTACCGAACTGCTTCGGTATTGCCATTTAGCAAAAAGTCCTTGGTAAAACTGATTTATCTGTATTAAGACAACTCAGAACACTTGTTTCATTCTATCTGAGATACTTTATTTAAATGTACCTGGATTCAAATGTTGATGTTTACATTAAGATTCAAACCAAGTACTTATCACCTCAAGAACCGATATACTGTTCACTAAAATCGGTTATCCATTATCTCATAGTGAATATCAGCTCTTGAATGTAGATACATTCATTTGACGAAATTCAAATAAGACGAAACACGGTTTCTGAATTGGAATGTTATCCACAATCTAGATTCATTGAAATCATACATACATATCAATGGTACTTGATTCAAAATTGAAAGTAACCATCGAATAATCACTAATGATACTTTACAACTAAAATGAAACTTCACAAATTGAAATAATGAGTCAATTGAAGCTAGACTACCATGGAAAACCTGGAAGCACTGGATGGCCGTTTTGTCCTAGTATGGGACTCCTCAGCAATGCGCATCCACGACCCCGCATCCCGCGAGATACTCCTGAAGTTCTAATGAGAAGCCGTTACCAGTGAAGTTCAACCAGGTCTGTTGTGAGATATCACCTCGCTGAAGACAATGGTATACGATAGCGCAACTTTGTGGATTGGTTGAAGTTAGACATTAACACCGTTGGATGCCTGCCGGCTCAGTGGTCTAGTTGGTTAAGCGCTCGCGCGCGAGACTGATAGGTCCTGGGTTCGAATTTCGCCGGGGTGCGAGATCGTGGATGCACACTGCTGAGGAGTCCCATACTAGGACGAGACGGCCATCCAGTGCTTCCAGGGTTTCCATGGTGGTCTAGCTTCAATTGACTCATGATTTCAACCTGTGAAATTTCTAAAATCTCCACAAACCCCTTCTGATAAAATGAAACTATTGACAAGAAGAAATCTATTTACAAAATAAGTTTCTTTATCAAAAGTAGCCAATGAATGTATGACTGAAAAAGAAAAAAACACAGATCTGTCTCTTACCTTCATCTACCCCGGATACAATTAAATTACCCAAAATATGAGTACAATTTGGATTGAAATTTTTCATTAAAATTTTCCATGGCAACGAAATATCTCTCCAAGTATATTTACTTTTACATACTATAATGAAATAGAGAAAAAAGAAATACATACAAAGTATCATAAATTATTCGTTTTTTTTTCTTATAAAGCAATTATTATCATTAATTTACTATTAAAGGTAATGATGGTGTGGTGTATGCTACTTATATTGACATAAGTAATATATGATGTTGGTCATCAACAGAAGGTCTGGCAGCAGAGAGACAGGAGAATCGAACAGTAAAGAATGGAAATAGAATGCAATTTGTATGAAAATGCAAGAACAATGAAGTCTGGGTCATTTTGAGACAATTGGTGGACATTTCGCAAATTAAGTATTTACATTATGATTGTTAGCTTTTATTAACAAGTCCTGTAATTTTGTGTCAGTTATATTCGATTGTCCCCACTTGTGTCCTGTTCATTACAAGGAAAGTTGTCAATTGTCAGTTGCCTATATCATGGAACAGTATTACTTCTTAGATTATCTGTATAAGAACCTAAAGGATAACTGATTAAGGCCGATAGTACATGATCTTACTATGAGAATTTTGTAATATGTTAGCTTCGTACTTTAAAAGAGGTTATTGTCAGAAACAGTGTAAGGTCGAATAGAACATTTTTAGTGTTGATGTTTTTTAAATCCCTCTTCGAGTTATCAGAAACTAGCATCTCTTCAAATGCTGGTTACCTGACGGAAACATCTTACTGCTATCATACTGTTGGACAGTAAACAGTTCAACATCGCCATCTGGTCATGAGTTCGGTGATTTTAGTCTTACCGTTCTTTAACCAATCTGGCTGACTTGACAGCTAGTATAGCTTGATTGGTTAATTACGACAGGCAAGTCCAATAAATCATGTCAAGTTAAACGTTACAGTCATGACAAGATGTCGGCTTAAAATCAGTCAGTCAGTAACAACATAGAACTCCGTACGTAAATACATCAGTTCGAGTTGCCATACCACAATAACACAGATATGCAGTTGTCGATTCAAATTCCGTAGTGGTAGAGGTAGTAAGAGTACAAGCAGTAATTGGAAAAATTAGGATTTGGAGATGTTATTTAAAGAGCATAATCCAGTGAAATAAGTTTGGGAAGAGAAAAAAAGAGACAAAGAAGATTCAGGAGATTAGAATTCGGGAGAACACAAATAGTGGATACACCTGCACCATTGCAAACGATTTTGAGCCATGTCATTCAAGGTATCTAACCATCGGTTGCTATCATCTCGCGGATCCCAACCAGGTAGTCTACACCTACCAACATGACTCAGTCCACTTGTCAGTGACTTCATGGACTTGTGCCATGTTTTGGTTTGGCCGCCCCTAGCTTTCTTCCAACCTACTTCTATACCACTGAACATTGCTCGCCGAGGCAGTCAGTCGTTAGCTTAGAACTGTTGAATATTTCATGTTCTCTTTAACAAGGAGCTGTTCTATCATGAAAATAACCAAATTCATAGTATATATACCTACTGTATTACATAAGAATGTTAAATCCACTTTTATATAAGGTATATGATATGCCTATTCTCAGCAGTCTGAAACTAGAACCAATGTGCTCTTTGATGGTATGTTTCAAGAAATAAAATGATTTCTTTCCAGAAGTAATTCATCATTTTATTGTGAAGTCAATGAAAACTTGAGTTTTTGTGGTAGCAAACAATACGGATAAAGTAATTCGTCTGGCAAATATCTGGGATGTCTTAACAATCACAGAGCTGATGGCTGTGAAATCAATCAAAATGAAGGTGAAGAGATAATTCTGTGAAAATATTTAGATGAGAAGTGAAGATAGCTAGATAAATACGTAGTTATTAAAACAGATCTTATTCACTGTAGGACAAGAAAATCTTGTATTTGGTTCAGTTTAAAGTCACAGGTTCATACTTTTGGAAAAAACTTTCAAATTAAAACAAAACAGTTGTTCAATGCTTCTTGGTTTTCAGTTACTTTATAGTTGATGTCCATTCATACGTCTGCATCTTAAAGTCGATGTTTACTCCTGGACTCAAACCCAGTATCGTTTGATTCAAACATTATCGCATTATCCACCTTACTATTGAGTTCAGATTGTCATTGACCTGCTAAACGGGTATGTGTTTCAAATCAATTTAATATATATTTGGATTATTCCGTTTTTGATATTTGGATTGAAATGGTTGATCAGTCTTGGTTGACATATGACCATCCAATGCGGATTGCCTCGGTAAAGCCATTATAATAATTTGTATCGTAATAGCTTTATCAAGGCAATCTGCATAGGATACACATATGTCAACCAAGACTAATCAATAATTCCAGTCAAAATGTTAACAACAGGATAATACAATCCATGTCAAAATGAATCAAAAGTGCCATGTAATATGAAACCTAGGTTCAGGGTTTCCTGTCGACTACCTCCAATCACTATCTTATCGCAACATAGTGCACATAATGTCAAGTTACCTATACTAGTGACCATATTGCAGCTTTGCCGATAGGATACCATCTGTACACGCATTATACCGATCAACACTCAGTGATCAATCAATTGTAACTATTTACAAATCTCTGTAGGAAAAAACTTCATGATAAGAAATCTCAAGATGTGAAAATTAACTTCAAACTTTGCTTAAGCCACCAGAGTGAATCATTGAAATTAGAAGATTGATAAATAGACTGATAGGTCCTGGGGTCGAATCCCGCGAGGCGGGGTCGTGGATGAGTACTGCTGAGGAGTCCCACAATAGAACGAAACAGTTGTCCAGTGCTTCCAGGTTTTCCATGATGGTCTAGCTTCAACTGACTCATGATCTCAACTATTGAGACTGGTGAAGCTTTGAATGTATTCCATAAGTACACCATTTTTACCAATGCTTCATCTAAACGATAAACATTACGATACGTTTAATAATAATAAAATTAAATTTATTTACAAATAAGAGATTGATTGAGACCATGAATGGACTAATATTAGGCCGTCTGGAAGGACTTGATGGCCATTTCGTTCTAGTATGGGACTCCTTAATAATGAGCATCCACGATGCTGCATCGAGGGGACTCGAACTCACCACTCTCAGTCTCGTGCATGAACGCTTAACCTTTGAGCCACTGGGCCGGCCTCCATCCAATGATGTTAATGTCTAACTCCAACCAATCCACGAAATTGTACAACCGTCCTACATTGTCTTCAGTGAGTGACTGCCTCATACCAGACACAGTTGAATTCCAGTGGTCATAGCTTTTCACTGAATTCGTGATGGGCAGCTTATGCTCCTTCACAAGGGATAACAGACGTCAGTATGTATTATTGTTGTTTTGTTTTTTCTATTTTTAACTTACTAACAAATAAACATTGTGAAAATGTTGTTTGATAAATTTCAAAATAAAAAACAAATCACTTAGTTTATGCTAAACAACTTCTTTAACTGTCTAGATCAGACAATATACAAATGTCAAAAATAGTCTTCAAAAGCCGTCTTCATTTCAATACACTTGTTATTGTTTACATGAATCTTCCTATTAATGTTTAGGTCTGTAATTGATCAATCTCTTACTGACATATTTGTATCCTGTGAGGATTTACTTAATATTACCTTACATCATAAGCATTATAAGCAAAGGTAAATGTTGGTTGACAGTGCAATTCATGATACGTGTCACCTCATCCTATTTGAGACCGTTATATACTACTTGTGTGGATATTAGTAACCCAAACCACACCAATCCTAATTCATACTTTATTCATATTATTCTATTATACATATTACATGATTCTTGACAGAATATTTATTTTGATTTGTAATTACATTATTTGATGGTTGAACTCATGAATCGATTTAAGCTAGACAACCATGGAAAATCTGGAAGCACTAGACGGCTTCTTTGTTTTAGTATGAAACTTCTCAATAGTTCACATCCACAATCTCGCACAAAGAACTCAAACCTAGGAATTTCGGTCTCGCGTGCAAACGCTTAACCTGTCGACCACTGAGCCGACCGGCATCCAACTGTATTAATGTCTAAATTCAACCAATCCACGATATTGCGCAACTATGTTCTACTATCCTCGGTAGGTAACTGCCTCACATCCATCCGACACGATTGAATTTCACTGGTCACGGCATCTTACTAGAATTTCTAGAATTACCCCTCTTTCTTTCATGCGAGATTGTGGATGCGTACTGCTGAGAAGTTCCATACTAGAATGAAACGTCTCTATAATCCTTTCACGTTTTCAAAGGTGATCCAACAATAATCAATTCATAATTTTAATTAAAACTCAACAATCTCCACAACCCTGTACTGACATTCAGAAATGTTCGGTATAAAAAAGGGGAATATCAAAAATCTTCCATGTATCACACATTCTACATGGTTGAACTCTATCCTATCCTCACTATTAGTCAATTTCAAGAGAAGGAAATTCCTGGAGTTCTGCTGAGGATATTGTTTAACTATGTTAGGTATTAAGATTTCAAAATATTTTTTTCACTGTAGATTACGTGTCATAATCTTCAATACATTGATAATTTAACCAATATTTTAATTGATATATTCTGTCAGAATAAACATTAACATAATATTATTAAGTATTTCATTCATACTACTTATAATGAATGAAAAATTAAGTGTTTCTTTAGCAATGACATTAATTCACTTAGTATTGTTTGCTTGTATCTTCAAACTGAGTGAACATCAACTCTGGGATGTAAATACATCCAACTGACGAGTCTCAAATAGGACGAAACGTTCATCCTGAATTCCACTGCTAGCCACTATCCATCTTTTCGTATAATGCCTGTGATTTAACGCAATATCAAGGCAATCCAAACAGGATGAACGTATGCCTACAAGAGACTGATCAAATTCAGTCTTAAATATCAATGGGAAGATTCAAGTAAACAATACTAAGTCAATTTAAAACTTCACCTCGTTGCATAAGCAAGTGGCTATTAAGACTCGGTAAAAGTTAAGTGGACAACGTGATGGCGTTTGAACTGAAGGGTACTGGGTTCGAGTTCCAGAGTGAACATCAACTCTCAGATACAAGTTCATCTAACTGACGAGTCTTAAGTAGGACGAAACGTGTATCCTGAATTTATTTCATGTATGTTTGTTGTAATTTGTGGTTTTATAGAAATATTTCTAAGATATAATTATGCCAATGAATTCATTTATTCGTTCGTTCGTTCGTACGTTTGTTTGTTTGTTTGTTCGTTCGTTCATTGAATTACATCATAGGTTATTTGTTCAATCCTTACTATAATGAATTGTTTCATTGTTTTTTTTTCTAATAGCATATGCTAGGAATTGAGAATAAGTAAACTGATATGATGAATGTATCAATGTTAGACCATTATTGAAAACATGGAAGGACTTGATAGACAAACAGATAGACGTTTCGTCCTAGTATGAGACTTCTCAGAAGTGAATAACCACAATCTTATACTTGGACGAAACAACTATTCAGTACTTCTAGACTTTCACCGATGATCTAACATTAGTTCATTCATGATCTTAACCAAAACTCAGAAAAATCTCCACAATCCTACACAGGTAATAAATGAATAATAGTCATTAATAGAATCTAGAATATATGTTTCGACCTATTTAGCACAAATCAGTTGGAATTACTTACATTCGAATCCAGTATCTATCCACCTTTAAATAGGTCACTAGATTCTTGGTTAAGAGCTTGTCAAAATACCATAAAACAATTTAGCATAGGAACCAGCATTATAATATTGACTGAATTCGGATGTTGTGTTCAATATGCCCCAGTACGGGCGAGATTATGGAGAGTCAACTCTCCCTCTCGAAATGCTCTCACATGAGACTGCATCTCCTGACGTTACTCCACTGTCTTGTAGATCAGACCTTTAGGTCATAGGCTTGAGATGTAGCTCTTTAAGAAAACCACGTGCTTCGTTTTGGGCACCCGGGCAGTATCTCAGCCCTCACACAAATCGAATGACTTATTTAGTGCATATATATTTGGTGCCTCCTTGTACTAATGTTTATGTGCTTAAATAAATGAAATAAGAAAAGGTTTAAAATCTATATTGTATAGATTAAATTGCGTAATTATAATCTATATCTTAAATTCGAACTTCACCAATATCTAATGCCATTTGGTTCCCAGTGATTTGTAGCATTAATTAATCAGTGCTAAGGGCTTTTACACAATAGTAACTCGAGAATAATCTGAACAACTGTAGTGAATGAGAACATAGAACGTCTTAGTAAAATCTGAGAACCATACAGTAAATATTTCATTTACAAAATATCCATCACTTGTCTCAGACTTGATTGTTCCTTCGCTTCCATACCAATCATTCTCTTTGCTCGTTCGCTTATTTTCGATCTTCTTAATCTTCTATCACCAGGCATTTCATTTTAAATTGGTAACACATACTACTTATATCTGTTGAAATCAGTAGCACACACCACACTACTAGTATTATTAGTACTCCTACGACTACTGTAGTGAATTAGAACACAAGGGGGGACAACCAAATATATGTTAATTCAATATTACCGAATATTTTGGTAAAATCTGAGAACCATACAATAAATACTTCATTTGCAAAATGTCAGTCAATGGTCTCGAACTTGATCGTTCCTTCGTTTCCACATCAACAATTCTCTATTCTCGTTCTCTTCTCTTCGATCTTCATAACATTCTGCCACCAAGCATTTTACTTTCAATTGATGGTACATAATACTTATATTAACCGACATTAGTAGTATACATCACACTAGCTTGAAAGACTAGTGAAAACTTGTCAAATTACAATAAATAATTACCTCATCGATCTCGATAAGGTTGTGTATCTAAAAACAACACTCCACAATTCATATATATTACATACATTGGTATAATAACTGATTGTCAATACAATTATATGTCTGTTCACCAGAAAGGGATTTTGTGGAGATTAGAGTAATTTAGTAGTTGTGTTCATGAGTCAATTAAAGATAGACCACCATGGAAAACTTGGAGTCACTCGATGGCTGTCTCGTTCTAGCATGGTACTCTTCGGCAGTACGAATCCGCGATCCCGCCTCGCGAGATTCGAACCCAAGACTTGTCGGTCTTGAGCGCGAACGTTTAACCTCTATACCACTGAGCCGGCATCCAACGATGTTGATGTCTAACTCCAACTAACCTACGAAATTGAGCCACCGTTCACCATATGTCTATTTGTCCGTCATTTAAAATGACATACAATCTGTGTTCTATGTTTGTTTTGTTTAGTTTTGACTATATTTTCTTCCTATTTTCCTAATTAAATCCTTGTCAATTTAAAATCTGTCAAAAAAAGAGATATTGCTGTATGAAATAAAAGCTATTTATGTAAAAATATGTATAAATTTAACTTTTCTCAAATGCTACTTATATCGACAGATATAAGTAGTATGGAACACAAATCGAAATTGGGAAACTTAACAGCAGAAACCTATGATGATTAACTTGAAGAAAACAGAAACGGAGTTAGAAAGGAATTGTGAATCGAATGAATTGTACAGAATTTGAAAGACAAATAACGGAAATTGATAAATGTATAGTTTCAGAAATACATCGGTTGTATCCACCTATGTTCTCTTTCAAAAGAAGATAATCTACCTGGTTTGAATTTTATCTTTGTACAATATATATTTATTACAATATGTGATGTGTATGTTATTTACGATAGTTTGGTGGTGTCTTCCTAAAAGTCCTTTTTATTTAATTGATTGATCACTAAGTGTTGACCATTGAGATGTTTGTCTAGTTTTTTATGAATACAGTGGTCTTGAATGCTGTTGGAAGTATGAGGGCGTTTATCATTTCCCGGTTGCCCACACTGTGGAAGAGTTCTTCTGGAGGTACCTGAAAAGAAATTGGATTAAAGGTGGCCTTAGAGACCTGAGGGCGTGACCACAGTGCCCAAGCGCTCACAACCTACCACAGTGGTGTAGGTGTATACACTCTCTGTCTTCCTTTAAACTATAAGATTGAATTCGCTTCATATCTTTCTTTCTACGAACTAATTGTTTGTTTCTGTACGATGTCCTTATATGCAATCTTTCTTTTATACATTACCACCATTGAATTAACTACTTCTATCAGTCCGATGCCCATCTTGTTGTGCTAATGAGGTATGGTAACTTGAACAGATGCATATATGTGCCTGGTCCTACGTTGTAGTTGACTAACTGACTGTCCAGTCCTTTGGTACTGACTGAATTCTATAAATCAATTTGTGGTTTAGTCTTATTAATTTAACGTCAAATGAATTATGTTTAAATGCTAGGCAGTGGTTTGAAGTAGTCTACAGGAAACTTCGGATATAGATTTCATTCTATATATCATTTTTCAACAAGGTTCGCCTACAATCTTGATGGAACTGATAGTTTTCATAGTCGAAGATATTTTCACTGAGCTATTCGGGCTGTGAAAAGCGTTTTTAGAAGGACTGAAATATTAGCATTAATCAATTACTGAATAGTAAGTAACCAGTGTCATTTTTTCTGGTGATTATTAATTCTGAATAATTGCTTTTTTAAGTTTTTGCACATCTGTTCATGTCTTCAATCATCAAATATTACGACATTTTTGTGAGTCGTTTTCGTGTTAGCTCCGTACTTGTTGGGATCTTACCGCTGGAGAGGGATATTCGTGGGATAATGCAAGGTGTGCATTCTTAATACCGACCTTTTCTAACCCCACCCTCCCTTGTGAGAATGCAGCATCGTTGTTATTCTGGTTGTCTGAAGGAAACATATTACTGCTGTCACATCTCTGTACAGTCATCAGTACGACTTTGCCTTCGGACCTTGGGTCATGTGTCAATTGAAACTAGACAACCATAGAAAACCTGGAATTACTAGATGGTCGTTTCTTCTTATTACGGGACTCTTCAATAATGCTTATTTATGACCTCATCTCTAGAGATTTAAACCCTGCTGAAAAATCCCACAATAAAACGAAATAACCATCCCATGCTTCTAAGTTTTTTCATGGCGGTCTATCGTCAATTAATTCATGATTTCAGCTATTCTTTCAACTGAAAAAAATCTTTATATAACAGTGCATTCCTGTCTTCATTGAATTATTCATAACCATTACAATTCAATTCTACTAATTGTCTACTGATTACCAATTGAATTAACTAAACAACAACAAAAAGGAACAGAATTAAATTTACCAGATAGAAAGTGTTCAATATTCTACAAGGTCATCTCATCTCATGATTGAATAATGATTGTGTATTAAATGTAATGCAATAAAACAATTATGTATATGCAATTCGTTTAGCCCAAATTGAAGTTGTTGTTTTTTTTTGTTTCTTCTGTCTATGATTTAAATACATAAGTTGAACATAAATGAATTGTCTTAATTAGAAACAGTTGCTTGTCAAATAGTATAATGTATATAGTATGATATTGTGTGCTTACTAATGATTAGCTTCGAGAAATGATTCTCAGAGTTCTAGTAAGAAGCTGTGACCAGTGAAGCCGACTAGTGTCGTGTGTGATGTACTTAATTACCGAGGAAGATGGAAGACTGTCAGTCAATATCGTGGACTGATCGAAATTACTGTAATATCCACAAAAACCCTTTCTAATATTAACCAACATATGCTCATCAGTGACTGACGTCAAGACGGATTTCTTGGAGTCCTAGAAAAAAGCAGTGACCTGTGGAGTTCAACCAGGTCTGTCGTGAGATAGTAACTCACTGATGACAATGGTGGACGGTGGTCTAGTGGTTAAGCGTTCGCTCGCGAGACTGACAGGTCCTGGGTTCGAATCACGCGTGGCGGAATCGTGGATGCGCACAGCTCAGGGGTCCCATACTGGGACGAATCGGTCGTCTGGTGCTTCCAGGTTTTTTGCGGTTGTCTAGCTTCAATTGACTCATGATCTCAACTATTGAAATTACTATAATATCTACAAAAAACCCTTCTGATATTGATCGAAGTTAGACATTAACACCTTTGGATGCTGGCTCAGTGGTTCACAAGTTAAACGTTCAAATGCAACATTTGAGGTATTGGGTTCAGTCACATGTACAGGACCGTGGACATACACTGCTGAGAAGTCCCATACTAGTATTACGAAGGCTTGATGAAGATAACTGATTTATTATTCAGTTCAAAATTACAAAGTGTCTTTGTAAATTATGAAAAGTGCACGTTAAACACTTCGTCAGTTATTATTTGCAATATTCATGATTCTTCCAATTCTTTTTGTATTCAAATTCCTTCTCTCTTCACTTCATTTCAATCTTCTCAACTTTCTACTCGCAGAAATTTCACTTCCGACCGGTATTACATACTACTTATGTCTGTAAACATAAGTAGCATGCACCACTTATCTAAAAAAACCTTTACAATTCATGAGGTTCAATCTTTGGATGGGGGTGGGTTACAATAAGTTCCTTTTCACTGAGTCATTCAACCTTAATTTGAATATTTCTGTGATGTGTCCTAATGACATCGACAGATATAAGTAGTATGTATCATCAATCGAAAGTAAAATGCCTGGAGACAGAAAGTTGAGAAAATCAAAGAGAAGAGAACGAGAACAGAGAATGATTACTATGGAAATGAAGGAACAATCAAGTCTGAGACGACTGATTGGCATTTTGCAAATGAACTGTTTACTATATGATTCTCAGATTTTACTAAGGATTTCTGTAACTTTGAATTATAAGACATTTGGTTGTCCCTATTTGTGTTCTCATTCACTACAGTAAGTGTAGCAGTATTCTAAATTGTATATAAACGATACTGTAACAGGGATTAATGGAAAATTTAGTTATTGAGGTCAACAAAATCAAAATGAGGTCAGTTGTACATTAACAAAGTCAGTTGCTAATGATACTATAGCTCAGTTTAACAATAAATGACTTATCGCTAGTTCTAAAAGACTAAATATATAAATTTCTTTCGAAGTAGAATGTGTACATGACTGACGACTTCTAAATTACAATATAATAGCTATTGTTTTAATCACTTTTGTTTTTCATAAATACCCCGGGAGGACTAGATGGTCGTTTCGTCTTAGTATAGGACTCCTCAACTGTGCACATTTACAATCTCTCACTAAAGGGATGTGGACACAGGACCTTCGGATTCGTACGCAAACGCCTAACCTGGAGACCACTGAGTCAATCGGTTAATGTGTAACTTCAATCAATCCACAATATTGTACAATCGTTCTCCATTTTCCTCAGTGAGTGACTGCCTCATACCAGATACGGTTAAATTCCACTAGTAATGGCTTCTCACTAGAACTTCAGGAAATTCATGTTGAATCTAGTCACTAACTAGTGATTACATGATAATTATCAGCATGAAGATTTGTGAAGAATGTAATAATTTGATAGTTGAATTCATGTATCAACTATTGAACTATTAAATTACTACAATCTCCACAAACCCCCTTTGTGAAAATATAAATACCTGTATAACATTTTGAATGTTGGAAATGGATAGGACATACATTAAGAAAATCATCAAACTGAGTCCTGAAACAAAGCCTAACTTGGAATCCTATAGGGAACCGGAAAAATAGAAGCAAATATGAAAAGGATGAATAACAACTGGAAACTAATGGAAAGGATTGCCCAGTACATGATTGAATGGAGAGTGTTGGTGGGTGGCCTATGTTACTCCACGAGAAGTAACAGGCGTAAGTAAGTAAGTAAATAACATTTTGAAAAGAAGATAATCTTTTATCAGTTAGTTAGGACCAGGCATATTTCATTAACACAACAAGATAAACATCAAATTCATAGAAGTATTTACTTCAATGATAACATCATTGTTTAATTAATGAATAAAAGACAATATAAGTATTTTCGTGGATTGGTTGAGGTAAGATATTAACACCGTAGTATGCCAGCCGGCTCAGTGGTCTAGTTGGCTAAACTCCTGGTGCGAGACTGATAGGTCCTGGGTTCGAATCTCGCAGGGTGCGGGATCATGGACGCGCACTGCTGAGGAGTCCCATACTAGTATTTTAGTATTTTAGATTGAATAAAACTTCATAAACAAAGATGGATAGTGGCTAGCAGTGGAATCCAGGACACGCGTTTCGTCCTATTTGTGACTCGTTAGCTAGATGGTCTTGCATTTCAGAGTTGATGTTCACTCTGGAACTCGAACCCAGTACCGTTCTCTACAAGGACGAAACGCGCGTTCTGAATTCCACTGCTAACCACTATCCATCTTTGCTTAGAATGCTTGTAAATTAAGGCAATATCGAATCAATATGCATAGTATGGCACATATGCCAATAACAGATTGATCAATTGCAGTGCCAAACATTAATGGGATGATTCAAGTAAAACAATATCAAATGAATTGAATAAAACTTCATTAATCTAATAACTAACCTGTTTTATTTTCATATTTTGGATTATCTTTAAAATAATTAATCTCATGAAGATGATTTCCATGAATCAATTCATCATCATCATCATCACTGCCGCCACCTCCACCACCACGATCATCATTAGGATTAAGTTCCTTGAATTGATTGAATTGAATTGGTTTACTTTTCATTGTAATATCTATAGATTGTTTATTTATTGAATATTTGGATTGATCTATTTGATAAGTTTCTATCCATTTATTCAATACTTCATTGAATGTTTTTTGTATATTTATATGTTTATCATTTTTAGAATGATTTTTTATTTTATATTCCAAGTCACATAAAATTACATTAGAGATTATAATAAACAAATAAAAACTATAATGTAATTTATGATGAATAGACATTTGCAAATTAATCATGAATAGTATACGGCATGATTCTCCTTCTATTGTCAGGATTATGTAATGTTATTTTTTTATTTTTCTTATTAAAAAAAACGATATCTCATTACCTCATCTATTAGATTTATATACTGATTGGTTTGACCCTTCAAGGTCATCACTGCGATTCGACCAATCAGCGTGCAGTGTGATGAATATTTAATTCGTATTAGTAATTAGGGTGAGACGACCTCTGAGCGTTGCTAAAGTGACCTTGAAAGTGTCTACCTATACACTAGGGCTAAATAACGGTGATAAAACAGTTTTCAGAATGAGGATTCGGATTTACAGTTGATGATTAAGGTTAGAAATTAGATTTATGGGAGGATTTTCATCACGAACAGACATTGGCTATAATGCCAAGACTCTATTTAGTCAAATGGGTGGAGGAATTTCGCGCCAAAATCCCAAACCTGTTATTTTAGATCTGATTGATTCGTTCATAAATTATAATCTCGCTGTAATTAATGAATCAATTAAATAATAACTGAGTCATATCCTAAGAAGAAGAAAGAAAGAAAGAAAGAAAGAAAGAAAATGTGGTTCCTTAGGTTTGAATTACAGTTGTTAGTTGGCTTTTTTTGTTGTTTTCAGAGAAATAAACAATGAAAAAAAGAATTCATTTTACATTTACCTCCAACGATCATATTTATTGATTGAAGTCGTGGATGCGCATTGCTGAGGAGTCCCATACTAGGACGAAATGGCCGTCCAGTGCTTCCAGGTTTTCCATGGTGGTCTAGCTTCAATTGACTAATGACTTCAACCTGTGAAATTTCTAAAATCTCCACAAACTCCTTCTGAAATTTATTAGTAAAGTAATTTAACAATACAAATAATCACTGTGGGTTAGTTTGTTTTTAACATAGAACTACGTATCTATTGAATTTATTTACCAAAATTCGGGAGGTTCAGAAGGGGTCTTATGGATTTCAATAGTTGAGATCATGAGTCAATGGAAACTAGATCATTATGGAAAACCTGGAAGAACTGAACGTCTGTTTCGCCCTATTATGAGATTCTCAGAAGTGTGCATCTACAATCCCGCCTCGCGAGATTCGAAACCAGGATCTATCCGTCTAGTGAGCAAACGCTTAACCACTAGACCACTGAGCTGGCCGGTATCCAACGGTGATAATTTCTAGCTTCAAATAATCCACGAAATTGAGCAACATATCCACCATTATCATCAGTGTGTTACTATCTCACAACAGACCTAGTTGAACTCCACAGGTCACAGCTTCTCACTAGAACTCTAAGAAAGAGAAAGTTTCAGTGTGAAAAATTACTCGTTGCAATTCGAGTTTTCTTTTTAAGTGATGAACGTTATCATGTTTTATAAAACTTTCATGTAGATTGTGAGGGGGCGAGTAACAGGTGTAAGTAAGTAAGTCCTTATGATCAGTATAATTCTATCGATTTATTATGTAATCATAGGTTACGCAATAAATGTATACGTGTCTAAAATGCTAATCAGTGTAGTGACTAATTGAACCATATGGAAACTCACATACTTCTTTTTAATTGTTAATAATATGCAGATCATATACATAATTGTCAGTTAACTACCAAGTTAACTTATAAATGAAATCAACAACTGTCAGTTATATTCTTGTTAATTGATTATTAGTAAAGAGATGGACATATTGTTCATTAACTTCATTCATTTCATCTACATTTTACTGGATAATACAATGAATCATCATGTTTGACCGTTCCTAATGAAAGATGTTATCATCACTCTTCATATTAGTAAAGAATTCATTTATTTACTTATGAATATGTCTGATGCATAAATATAAATTTCTCAGCTATTATATGCAATGATGGATAGTGACTAATTGTGGAATCCAATTTAATGAGTGTTTCGTCCTAGTTGGGGCTCATCAGCTGGATGTACATGTATCTGAGAGTTGATGTTCACTTGGGGACTCGAACTCAATGCCGTTCGATTTAAAAGTCATCACGTTTGCCTGTGCAATGGAAAGATTCAAATAAACATTATCAAATGTATTTCTTAGGTAGTTTATGGATTACTTTATGGAAGAACTTTCATCACTTTAATGAAACTCCTAGAAAACTATAAAAGCCGACAATTCAGATATTATCACAATGAAGCTGATATTGCACACTGATACATATTAAATATTCTAAATCGATTGTTCATTAGTATTTGATTATAATAATTATCTACGCAAAATACTTCAGATCCGTTAGCCAGACAATATCAGCAACAGTCTACTGTGGGAGAGAAAACACCAGACTCTAGATGAGGAAGTAATCAGAAAGAAGCACTGCAAGTAGATAGGACACATATTGAGGGAAGTATCAAACTGCGTCACAGTGCAAGCCCTTAGTTTGAATCCTCAAGGCCAAAGGAGAAGAGGAAGACTAAAGAACACATGACACCGAGAAATGGAGACAGACATGAGAAGACTGCACAACAATTGGATAGAACTCGAAAGGAAGGCCTAGGAGAGAGTGGGTTGGAGAATGATGGATGTTGGCTTATGCTCCAATGGGGGTAATAGGCGTATGTAAGTAAGTTAGTTTTGTCAACACGAAATAAAATACATCAGAACACCACTATAACATATGAAGGTGAATCGATACGATTCAACATAAATTAATGCATCCAATTTTCAATCTAGTCTTAAAATAGTTTTCACAATTGATTGATCACTAGTGGTTTCCTGTTGACTAACTCTAACCACCATCTTATCT
The DNA here is from genome assembly GCA_944470365.2 of Schistosoma intercalatum. Classification (NCBI taxonomy): domain Eukaryota; kingdom Metazoa; phylum Platyhelminthes; class Trematoda; order Strigeidida; family Schistosomatidae; genus Schistosoma; species Schistosoma intercalatum. Next base: position 3,099,176 of record OX103728.1, on the reverse strand, counting down.
CAACATAGTGCATGAAATGTCGAGCCACGTAGACTAGTGGCCACATTGCAACTTGGTCGACAGCATTCGATCTGCACTAAGAAGGACTTGACACACATGACATTGATCATCATCCAGTGATCAATCAATTGTGATTAGATTATATACAAACGAAAATGATAAATAACTAACTTAAATGCACGAATATTAACTTGATTACGATCTGTTAGACCGTGACTCAAACCCAGTACCATCCGCTGCAAACACCATCACATTATTCACTTAGCTATTGAATTCAAATAGCCAAAACCAAAAAAGAAAGAGAAAAACGGTAATGTTTACCTATCCAAATATGCATCAATCCTGTATTCAACCGCTAATTACTGACTAAACATTAACAGTTAAAGCATTCGCTATAGTCATTATCAGTAGTATTGAACAGTTTATATCATTAAACATTAACTATGTATTATGTAGTACATTTTTCTTGCATTTCTAAACATCTTTTTGTTGTTAAAACGAATAGAAAACAACTATCTTGTAGTAAAGATAAAAGAATTTAACCCTTTTAATAAACATTAAACTATATTGGGAAATATTTCAGGCAACAAACGATCAATAATCTTACACATTTTTGTCAATATACAATAAATCAGTCAGTCAGTTAGTTACAACGTAGGACCAAGCACATATATGCATCGGTCCAAGTTTCCATACCTCATTGACACAACCGGATGGACATCGAATTCATAGAAGTAGTCACTTCAATGGTAGTAATGTATAAAAGAAAGATTGTGTATAAGGATATAACACGGGAAAAAAGAATTTACATCTAGTTAGGTTTTTTCTACATTGCTTTGTTTTATTAACGTTTGGTGTTCATGAGAGACGTTTAAAATTAGCACAGAATCAAGAACTCATTATCATTAACCAATGAAAACCAGAGAGGGTTAGATATCTGTTATATCATATCATAGAATTCGTTATCAGTTCATATCCGTGCACTAAATCAGTCGCCGATAACATAACCTTTGTACTTCATATGGAGTGATTCACCTTTAGATTACTAAGCTTACATCCAATATAGTTTTTGAAAGTGATGTGTTTACCATGAATCATGAAAGTCCAGAACTTCGATAGCCGAGCGTTATTTAACTGACACAACCTTAAATGAATTTACTAATTTGATTTGATTTGTTCTACTCGACAAAGGAGGAGAAACCATTAGACCTTTCTGGAAAAGATTAGAGCTTTTGCAAAGAGTACGAGATCGGATCACTGGAGAACTCAAAGCAAACAGACAGTTTAGTAGTTTACTTTGTTCTATTTCATATGTAATTAGACACTTCGATTTTTGTAGTGCAGACGGACATGCTAACAGTCTATGCTTTACTATCATATTCGGAAACTTTGTAGCAAGCAAAAAGCGTTTGGAGATATACACCAGTATTGGACGTGGTATTATCGCAAGTATTTATTGCATGTGTATATAGTATGTAAACGTCGAAGACATATACAATCTACAGTGCACACATAGGCATAGATGCGTGAATAACAAGTAGTCAAATCAATTGAGTTTTAAGTATTCATTCGACGCTATGCTGACACCTGCCCGTTGGTTACTTCATAGTTTATGCTCAGAAGCGCTGATCCGCCCCTACCAGACTTAATGGGCCTTTTTGCAGCCTGAATCTAGTCAGGTACCAAAAGCGAAATTCTTTCTTCACGCTTATCCATACCATATGTCCCGCTTTTTATTCATCATATTTTAAATCAGAGTGAATGAATAGCTCGATTTCCACCGATTTAAGCATAGTAGGAGATTAGTTCACATTAGTTCATGAACGGAGGTCATTAAATCCAGGGCACCACGAAGATATACGGGTTGATCTCTGTATAATCACAGAAGAATCAGCGCCAAAGCAAACAAAAACTGTACACATTTTGGTTAGTAATTACTGATCACCTTGAATATTATTTTAGATCAAACCGTTTGTTGATTATTTAGTTTGTAATGACTTGAATTATCCCGTTGTCGAAAGTCTTGACTAAATAAAAAGTTTGACCTGTTGTACAAATTAGTGGCTAACTAGAATAAGTATTTAAGTGAATAAAGCTGAAGGTACTGGCTTTCCACGGTTTGGATATCAACACTTGGGTCCAGATTAATCTATCTGAAGGCTCGTGTTCTTGAGTCCAGTGCTATTTGAAATCTACCTATTTGTAAGCATAGAGTTAAAAGAGATTGTTTAGTTTCATTGTAACTATGAACCAATTAATGTTAGGCCATCATTGAAAATCTTGAAATATTAGACGGCCATTTCGTCCTAGTATGTGACTTCTTAACAGTGTTTAGCTAGGACCCCACAACCACGAATCGATTCCAGTATCTTGTGTTTCAAATGTGAACAATCAACCTATAGACCAATGAACTAGGATCCTACGGTATTAATGTCTAACTCCAATTAATCCATGAAATTGCGCAGTCATCTTTCACTGTTTTCAGTGAATAACTGTCTCACATCCGATATAGTTGAACTTCACTGATCATAGCTTCTCATTAGAACTCCGGGGGAGTTCGTCGATTACATACTTTTAAGTGTTTAACGCCATTTATTAGCATATCGAATTCATAACTTGCATATTTTTGGTAGCAAATATTTAGAATATTTGATGTGCAAAATTCTAATTTAGTTTTTAGATTAAGTAATGAACTAAACGAGAAATATCCAGACATTCGGTCAAGTATCAGTTAATTAATAAACAACCTTAAGAAACTATACATTTTTTGTTGTTGAATTAATGAACCCAGATTCAATAAAGAACTTATCCTTCTTGTTTATTTACTTACTTACTTACACCTATTACCCCCCAATGGAACATAGGTCACCAATTGTCATTCTTCAACCCACTCTCTCCTGGGCCTTCCTTTCGAGTTCTATCCAATTGTTGTGCATTCTTCTCATGTCTGTCTCCATTTCTCGGTGTCATGTATTCTTTAGTCTTCCTCTTCTCCTTTGGCCTTGTGACACAATTTGATACTTTCCTCAGTATGTGTCCTGAATTCTTCCTATCCTGGAATCTAGTTTGTTCTCTCCCACAGTAGATTGTTGCTGATAGTATCTGACTAACGGATTTGAAGTATTTTGCGTAGGCATTTGTTAATAAACACTTGTATCTTCTGGATGACGGTTTCCGTAGTTTTTCAAGTTTCTTTTGTCAAATTCGGCTGTTCGGAATGTAGATTGTAATTCCCACCATTAATATATCTATACAAGTAGAGTCACATACTAGGACGAAATGGTTGTTCAATCCTTCCAGATTCTTTGTAGTGGTCTGGTTTAGATCGACTTGTAATTTCAACTGTGAATGTTTTGATTGATTTTAATCATTTCAGTAAAAGTCTCAAAATTATAATCATTTAATGAAATAGCTGTTGTCATTTGTTTTACAACTTCTCAATCTCCCTATTTCGGGGATAATTTTATCCGTTTTTGGGAAGATTTTAGGGAATCCACTATAGAAAATTTTGTGGAAATTTTAGAGAAATGGCATAAAAACCCAAAAAATTCCTCAGATCTGGGGAAATTCTCTAAAATTTTGAGGATTTCCCTCATAGTTCCTCAATATTTCCGCAGAATCTTATAAAACTTCCGTGAAATCTGTCTATATTTATTGAAAAAAAACCCCAAAATAATTGCTGTAATTAGAAGATTAGAAAAAATATCTAAGGACCAAACATCATTAATGTATCTCTGTATAGTTTGTTACTAAGTTATCCCAATCTCTTAACTTTGGGGAAATACAGGGGAAATCTCCGAAGTTTTGGGGACATTTGGGGGGGGGCGCAAAATGTTAGGGTTTTGGTGCCATTTCCCTAACAATTCCTCAAAACGGGTTAAGTTTTTCACAAAATTAGGAGATTGGGATATTATAGGAGAAATTTTGTTATTTTATTCTTGTTTCATGGTGACAAACAGTTTTAAGGTTCAATAAAAACCAACTACAAACCTACACGAAAATCTCGATTACTGATTATACAGTGTTATATGTTTTAGTCTACTATAAACAATTTGGAACCGGACATCAATTCAAGTTACCACACCACATGAATTCATTGTCGTGAAATTATCAATATGAATACTAAGGTATTAGAAGTAGGTATGGGAATAGTTGTATTATTATTACTAATTTAATCAGTAGTAGTAGTAGTACTATTGTGATGTGTGCTACTGATATAAGTAGTATGTATCACGAATAGAAAGTAAAATGGCTGGCGGTAGAAAGTTAAGACAATGGAAGAGAAGAGAACGAGAACAGGGAAAGATTAATATGAAAACGAAGGAGCAACAAAGTCTGAGACAATTGATGAATATTTCGCAAATGAAGTATTTACTGTCTGGTTTTTAGATTTCATCAAGTTGTTCTGTAATGTTGAATTATGATACATTTGGTTGTTCCTACTTGTGTTCTCATTCACTATAGTAGTTGTAGCGGTACTAATAATACTAGTAGTACTACTAAAAAAACAAAGATTCATGATAAGCTTCGAGAAGAGAGTAATAATTCATGGGATAAAATATATGAAATAGATTTAAAACAGAGGATAGGAGTGAAGATAAAGGACGAATGTACCCGCATCGCTGTAATCGAATTCAGACCATGTCACACATCGTCTCCAATTGTTGGTCATGTTAACCATACTAACCCTAAACAGCTCGTCTGTACCTAACGACATAGATCAGGTCAACAGTTAGTGACCTCATGAACCGATACCAAGTCTTGATTTAGTCACTTTCACACAGTAGATGAATGGTTGAGCGAGATCATAAATCGATTGAAGCTAGACATTAACACCATTGGATACCGGCCCAGTGTCAGTGAAATCGAAAGTCCTGTCTTCGAGTCCCATGTGTAGAATCTCGGTGCTCGCTACTGAGTAGTCCGATATTAGGGCGAAAAAACCACTCAGTGCTTACAGGTTTTCACTAATGGTCTGTTTTAGATTTACTCATAAATTCAACTGTGAAAAATACTACAATCTTCACAAATCCCCATTCTGACAAGAACTCGAATTGCTAATTATGGAATATTACATCATATCATATATTACATATTAGTTTTAACTTATTTATTTATTTGAACACATAAATATAGGTACAAGGGGGCGCCAGATACATATGCGCCACAAAATAACAATGAAAATGGGAGGAGATAAAGATTTCAAGGTGCGTATAAGAAATAGGGGAACAATAACGAAAAGAAATTAGTGTCTGATAGTGAAATAATAATAATGGTAGGGGGTCACACACAAGCCTTTGATCTACAAGTCTAATCCACATAACAGTGAAGCAAAGTCAGGCGATGCAAGCCCATGGTATCCAGTGACCAACAAATAGTCCATTGGTCATTTGTTCACTCAGGATCCTGGAGCCCATGTTCACCATTAATTTGGAATCAGTGTTTTCCGACTCCCCCTACATGGATCCTCTGTGTGTCCATCAAACCCAGTTAAAGCGCCGAGTATTCACTTTTCATCCTCTCAATTTCATAAAGAAAACCCCCACTACGACAAGTCAATGAGTAGGACTTCGTTGATAGTGGTTGTATGCACATGACCATGTATGAGCATTTGGAGAGAGAGGGAGAACTCTCTCCACCCTTAACCGTACCGAAGCGTTTTAACTGATTGTCATTCAATCAGCAATTTAGTTATCCGTGTCAATTTTATACTTGAGAATGTAAATTCTAAATAATCATATTAGTATCATATACACTGTAAATAATCCCTATTGTTTATAGTCTATACAAGATACAAGTATACGTCACAATTGAATAATCACTGGGTGGTGATCAATGTCATGTGTGTCAAGTCCCAATTATTAGTGCAGATCGAATGCTATCGACTATGATGCAATGTGACCACCAGTCTAGGTGACTAGACACTGCGTGCACTACTGTGAGATCAGATGGTGGTTAGAGGTAGGCGATAGGAAACTCTGAACCCGGGTTTCGTGTTTCGAGTCACCTAGACTGGTGGCCACATTGCATCATGGTCAATAGCGTTCGATCTGCACTAATAATAAGGACTTGACACACATGATATTGATCACCACCCAGTGATCAATCAATTGTGATTATATCTCAGTCCCACAGGAGGTTGGTCGCTGCTCGGATATCCCAGTGGTAACGTCTCTGACTGTGAAGCTGAGTGATACGGGATCGAATCCGTCAGGCAGCACCAGCTCCCTCAAGATTACAGGTACACTTTGCTGATGAGTACCAAGTAGCACGAAACCCGAGTTCAGGGTTTCCTGTCGACTACCTCTAACCACCATCTAATCTAAGAAGTGATTTATTTATTTATTTTTTTCATGCAACTCATCAATTGTATTAAATTATCAATGGTGTATTTTTTTCTTGTTTTTCTTTTTTTTTCTTTTTTCTACAAAGATCTATGTTATCTTTGTTTATTGTTGTTTTTTATATAATGTCACTTACATAATGCTTTTAGTCACATCTTTGACCTTAATAAGTAAAACTACAATGCCTTAAATGAAATAGTAACATGCTAATAAGGCAATAATTATTCTTTTGATTATGCATATGAATAATGTTAATGAAGTGAATAATGTTTTTGTTGTTGTTGTTGTTGTTGTAAGTAATATATGAGAAAAACATTTCGAGGATAAGATGGTATGTGTGTGTGTACAAACTTTAATTCTGTATACAAAATGATATTGGTGTCTTAACTGTATACAAGGAAAATGAAATATAAATTTGTACACTAAATTATATGAATTAATGATTCCAAATTATCCCGTTATTGACATTTTGATTGGTTTTATTTATCTAAACTATTACAAATTAATTTTAATAGTTGAGATCATGAATCAATTGAAACTAGATCATCAATGAAAAACCTGGAAGAACTGAATGGCTGTTTCGTTTTATTGTGGGACTTCTTAGCAGTATGCATCTACGATCCCACCTCACGGAATTCGAACCCAGGATCTATTGGTCTCGTAAGCGAACGCTTAACCTCTAGACTACTGAGCTGGCCAGCATCCAACAGTGCTAATATGTAACTTCAACCGATCCACGAAATTGAGCGACACACCTACCATTGTCATCAGTGAGTTAATATCTCATAACAGAACCAGTTGAACTTCACAGATCACGGCTTCTCACTAGAACTCCAGGAAACACCATCTGAAGCCAGTCACTAGTGGGCATACGATGATTTTTATCAGAAGGGGTTTTGTGGAGATTTTAGTAATTTAATAATTGAGTTCATGAGTCATTTAAAGCCAGACCAGCATGGAAAACCTGGAAGCACTGGGCGGCCGTTAGACATTAACACCTTTGGATGTCAGTCCAGTCGTTTAGATGTTAATTGTTCGCGCATGAGACCGATAGGTTCTGAGTTCGAATCCCGAGAACGTGATCGTGGACGCGCACTGTCGAGGAGTCTATACTAAAACGAAACGGCCTTTTAGTGCTTCCAGGTTTTTCGTAGTGGTCTGGCTTTGATCGACTCATGAATTCAACTGTTAAATTACTAAAATCTCCACAAAACCCCTTCTGATAAAAATCATCGTATGCCCACTAGTGACTGGCTTCAGAAGGTATTTCCTGGAGTTCTAGTGAGAAGCCGTGACCTGTGGAGTTCAACCGGTTCTGTTGTGAGATATTAACTCACTGATGACAATGGTAGGTGTGTCGCTAAATTTCGTGGATCGGTTGAAGTTACATATTAACGCCGTTGGATACCGGCCAGCTCAGTTGTAGATCTCTTTGTTTTCATATTAATACTCTATTTGGCGAGGCTATAATTTATGGACGAATCAACCAAGATAACAGGTCTCAGATCCTGGCACGAAATTTACTCACCCATCTGGCTAAATAGAGTTTTGGCATTATAGCCTATTTCAGTTTGTGATAACAACCCTAAACCTAATACCTGATCATAATCATCAACTGTAAAGCATATTACTTATTCCTCACTGATGTTTATGACCCTCATTTGGTCCTAGTTATTAGGTGGACACTCCCAAGGCCAGTCTAGCGTCAATGAAAGGTCGTCCATAAATTATAGTCTCGCCGCTGTTCACAAAAAGGAAACGAATCTTTGCAAATATTTGTCATTTATTAAATTTTATAAGTGAAAATCATACCAATTACACAGTTTCCAAATAGCTCACATGTGACAAGACCGGTCACATTGACTATGTAATGCTCGTACTTATTTTACCCTGCAACTGGTGTTTAATCATGGATGCTAATGCTAATAAAAAACAATTGTTTCACTTTTTATTTGTAATTACGGATGTTTCATCTCAAAATCATATGGATTTTCATGTCAAGTGTTTCATTTCATGATTTCACTGTTGACACTACTAGCATCGAATTTATTATTTCAATCAGAAACTTGACGTTATTAGGTACCAGTGTTGTCATTACATTAACCAAAGTCTCCATTTTGAGTATTACTATTCAATTAATTAAATTTAGAGCTAATGGATCTACTCTAAGTAACTGACTTCAGTGCAGAGTCTAGTACACATTCAATAAAAATTCTAAATGAACTGTGGCAATTCAGAACCCCACTTATGCAGGGACGGATTTTGTGTTCGTATGAAATTATGATCAACTCCGCCTGTAGCTCTTATAGGGTTGCTGCCGCTCCCAAGCCCGGGTAAAGGAGGAGGGTTGGGCATGAGGTTAGCGTCCCCATCCCGTAGAAAACTAACTCGCTAAAAAAACGCTTACCAGAAAAAATAATCCAAACCATTTTAACTCCGCCCTGGGAGTTAGAAGGTCTTCATTTAAAAGAATTATGACGCTTCATGGTGAAAGCCGAGTTCCTTCGGAAGCCACGAGGCCGATGCCCCTTCTAACAACCAGAGCAAAAGTTTTTATAGGTACATGGAACGTTCGAACAATGTGGGAAACCGGGAAGACCAGTCAAATATCAATGGAAATGAGGAGATACAACTTAGTAGTACTGGGAATCAGCGAAACCCACTGGACCCAAACTGGACAGAAAAGGCTAGCTACGGGAGAGATGCTGCTATACTCCGGTCACGAAGAGGACAATGCTCCACACACTCAGGGAGTCGCTCTTATGCTGTCTAAAGTAGCACGAAATGCACTTGTAGGATGGGAATCCCACGAATCCAGAATCATCAAAGCATCATTCAAAACAAAGAAGGAGGGGATCTTAATGAATATTATCCAATGTTATGCACCCACCAATGATAGCAACGACGAAATTAAAGATCAGTTCTACGAGCGGCTGCAATCAATCATTGAGAAATGCCCAAAAAAGGACCTAACTATTCTGATGGGAGATCTAAATGCCAAAGTCGGAATAGACAACACTGGATATGAAGATATTATGGGACGACATGGACTGGGAGAAAGAAACGAAAATGGAGAGAGATTTGCAAATCTATGTGCATTCAACAAATTGGTCATAGGAGGCACAATATTTCCACACAAGCGTATACACAAGGCTACATGGATCTCACCGGACCACACTACAGAGAACCAAATAGATCATATTTGCATCAACAAAAAATTCCGAAGGACAATGGAAGATGTGAGAACCAGGAGAGGTGCTGACGTAGCTTCAGATCACCACCTAGTTGTAGCCAATTTAAAACTGAAGCTAAAAAAGAACTGGACAAGTGGACAAACAGCAATACAAAGGTTCAATACAGCCTTCCTTCGAGATACTGTCAAACTCAATGAATTCAAGATAGCTCTCAACAACAGGTTCGAAGCCTTACAAGATCTACTGAAAGAAGAAGAAACTACTATGGAGGACAACTGGAAAAGTATCAAAGAAGCATTAACTTCAACGTGTCAAGAGGTTCTCGGTCTAAAGAAACACCATCATAAGGAATGGATCTCTACAGAAACACTGGACAAGATCAAAGAAAGGAAGAACAAGAAGGCAGCAATTAACAACAGCCGAACACGAACAGAGAAAGTCCATGCACAAGCTGAATACATAGAAGCAAACAAGCAAGTGAAGAGGAGCATTAGAGCCGACAAGAAGAAATACGTGGAAGAACTAGCAACGACGGCAGAAAAAGCTGCTAGAGAAGGAAATATGAAACAGCTTTACGATAGAACGAAGAAACTATCAGGGAAATACAGTAAACCAGAGAGGCCGGTCAAAGACAAAGAAGGCAAGCCAATCACCGAAATTCAACAACAGCGTAACAGATGGGTAGAATACTTCGAAGAGCTCCTGAATAGGCCGGCTCCAATGAATCCACCGAACATCGAAGCAGCACACATAGATCTTCCTATAGATGTCAACCCACCAACGACGGAAGAAATTAGAGTGGCCGTCAGACAAATCAAGAACGGAAAAGCAGCAGGACCTGACAACATACCAGCTGAAGCACTGAAATCAGACGTCGAAGTAACCACAAGCATGCTTTACCCTCTATTCAAAAAGATTTGGGAGGAGGAACAAGTGCCAATGGACTGGAAAGAAGGGCACCTCGTCAAGATTCCAAAGAAAGGAGATCTGAGCAAATGTGAAAACTACAGAGGCATAACACTACTGTCAATACCAGGGAAGGTCTTCAACAGAGTTTTGCTGAACCGGATGAAGGATGCAGTAGACGCCCAACTTCGAGATCAACAAGCTGGATTCAGTAAGGATCGGTCGTGCACAGACCAAATTGCAACACTACGGATCATCGTCGAACAATCAGTTGAGTGAAACTCGTCACTGTACATCAACTTCATTGATTATGAAAAGGCATTCGACAGTGTAGACAGGAGGACATTATGGAAACTTCTTCGACATTACGGAGTTCCTGAGAAGATTGTCAATATTATCCGGAACTCATACGACGGACTACAGTGCAAAGTAGTGCATGGAGGACAGCTGACAGATGCATTCCAAGTAAGGACCGGAGTCAGACAAGGCTGTTTACTCTCTCCCTTCCTCTTTCTTCTGGTGGTCGACTGGACTATGAAGACCTCGACATCTGAAGGAAAACACGGAATACAATGGACAGCTCAGAACCAATTAGACGATCTGGACTTCGCAGATGACCTAGCTCTTATATCACGTACACACGAACAGATGCAGATGAAGACAGCCAGTGTAGCAGCAGTCTCTGCATCAGTAGGCCTCAGCATACACAAAGGGAAAACTAAGGTCCTCAAATTCAAAGCGGAGAACAGCAATCCAATCACTCTTGATGGCGAAACTCTGGAAGATGTAGAATCCTTCACATATCTGGGAAGCATCGTCGATAGACATGGAGGTTCAGATGCAGACGTAAAGGCGAGGATTGGCAAAGCAAGGGCCGCATTCCTACAATTGAAGAACATATGGAACTCAAAACAACTTTCAACCAATATCAAAGTGAGAATCTTCAATACGAACGTCAAGGCAATTCTACTGTATGGAGCTGAAACTTGGAGAACTACAACAACCACAATCAAGAAAGTACAAGTATTTATAAATAGCTGTCTACGCAAGATACTCAACATCCATTGGCCGGATACCATCAGCAATAGCCTTCTGTGGGGGAGAATAAACCAACTTCCAGCTGAAGAGGAAATTAGGAAAAGACGATGGAAATGGATAGGACATACATTACGCAAATCGTCAAACTGCATCACGAGGCAAGCCCTAACTTGGAATCCTGAAGGGAAGCGGAAAAGAGGAAGGCCAAAGAACACATTACGTCGGATAATAGAAGCAGATATGAAAAGGATGAATTACAACTGGAAGGAGCTAGAAAGGATTGCCCAGGACAGGGTTGGATGGAGAATGCTGGTGAGCGGCCTATGCTCCTTCACGAGGAGTAACAGGCGTAAGTAAGTAAGTAGTGAAAATATGATCGCTTTCCATATAATTGAACAAATTATTCTAGTTGGAATACAGTTCATTAACATGTATACACGGCTTGTTTCTTCATTCATTGACTTATTGTGGTAAACAACTAATAGACATGCTGAACATCAAATATTTCACGCTGTAATTAAATGGGTTATAACGATAATAATACAACTTTATATTGCCTTCTTTAAATTGAAGTTATTGCTTGTATCTTGTCAACGTTCTAGACTTATTGGAATCAGTAATATTTCGTCAGACTATTTCAAATTCACTTCTGGCGCCTCAGTATACATTGATTTCAGTAACCTTGGGAACATGGCTATCAAAGCCCCACCGCGATTATGTAGAATCTTCACCACATAACCCTAAGGAAAACAGTGTTTTATCTTGTAGGGACAGTGAAATGTCACTAAGCCCTGGCCAAATCATCCGGCAGTTGGGTCACTGAATATCGAACAGATTGTAGCGGTAAATAAATCCTCAAAATAAATAGAGCTCTATAAGTCTCCGACATTGCTGACCATATTAGTTCTAATGGACCCACCTAGCTGGAGGCACTCGGTCATGCATCCGCACCAGATCACGAGTGGGAACTCCGTGCTCAACGTGATCTACAAGCTCATTCCAGAATTGTTATTGGTAAAGAAGCCTATAGTTTGTCAGTGTCTTTCATGTCCTGACAAATCTATCCAACTTTCGCCCAACAAACTAAAAAGATTAATAACAGATCATTTTCACATAATGTCATTAGAAATATATGAAAGAGAACAGTTCAACAGATACGCTCGTGCTTCGATTAAGACTACTAGATATATTACACCACAACTTTAGACACAAGGTTCTTAGTGTTTTTTCGGTGAGTAGCTGCATATTCGACTTTGTGATTGGCTGATTGCTGGTATAAACGATTCTCAACAAGAGAATCAACCCATACAACTCCCTTCCTGAACTTCTCAGACAGTTAAAGACTTCTGGTTTTTCCTATAAACATGTTAACGACGATCCTCACACGGAGTTCAAGACATTTGCTAACAAAACACCGGATGGTTGTTTATCAAAGTGATCTGATATGAACCAGAGGAATGATTGGTTGTTGCCTTAAATCTTCCACAGAAGTGCTTAACATTTATAGCGTATATTACTGCTACAAACTTGCATGCTTTATCCTAGCCTTTTGACAGACCCTGATAACTCAAACAGCATGTGAACGTTGACCCAACTTACCTTCACAATAACCCAATTCTTTGCATTGGAAATTATGACCATTAGTAAATATGTCTGATATTCATGTCCTAATAATTCTACGCATATGCGCATTGTGTTTATGCCTGTCACGGATTATGTTATCCAATTCCGGTCTCTATGTCACAATACAGATTTTCTTTTTCTAGCTATATTAACGCTTGTGATAAGTAGTAAAAAGCAGTTGGGATGTTCGCCTTCTCCGCTTTTATTCACCTCCTCGCTTTTCATTTTAGTGTCTGTTTGAGCAAACTAATCCCTGAAAGAAATTCGTCCTACTTCATCCGTACTTGACTGCTTATTACTGCGGTCATATAACCGAGGTTACCCTGAGTGTAATATAAGGAGATGAGTGGCACATTTATGTCCACAGAATATTCGTTCGTCAGTCAAAATAGGAGTCAGCCCTCAGGCCACTAAATACTTGATGCGAAACTTAACTACTGATACAGACAAGCCCAATTCATTTATTGTTGTTGGTTTTGGTATACCAGATACTATTATATGAATGTCACAGAGAAACTGTCACAAATTCAAATTGGAGAGGACTAAAATTTCTATCAAATACAAGGATAGCATGAAGTAGAACAGAACGGATACACGCATAAAAACTAACAAATCTATAAAAGTATACGTAACAGAAGACCTCAGTTAATTAAAAGTACAAAACCTCGAGCAAGATAAAAAGTTCCCACTGTTCACATGTTGCACACCGTTTCTCCATCTTAATAGGAGCGAATTCACCTTGAATTGAACTATTCTTTGACATCAAGATACAAGCGCGAGGGATTCAGCCGCATCATGCTTTGTTAACTTGGAGATATTGTTTATTGAAAGATCCCCATCGGCGGTATATCAACACATGTAATCCCGCCGACTTCGAAGGTCAACCATTTAGTTGGTTTCTAGTCTTACATATGCTACAATATGTTTAGCTTATATTTCATTTTCTATGGCTGACGAACCAAATATACTAACAGACTCTTCAGTTGTTCCCTGTAAAAAGCGTAAGCAGGTATGGTTGTCACCCATTGATTTAAGTGTTGTCTTAAGATTGGAAAACCACAAAATCATGTTAAAAAAGCAGAGCAGCTACTAAGAAAGTTAGAGAACCCAAAAAATGCCTATCGTGTGAGTCTGTGTTATTGTCGTGTTAATTTTTAATTCTATGTTTTGGTAATTATTCTGCAAACACATTTGTACCCATTGCAAATAATTTCGGTATTGCTCTTCAGATAGTCAGAATCCACTCCAAAGTTCCCAATCAAAATCATATTGTTCTTGATTTCCCGCACTTTCCGTCCGTTTCAGTGTGATAAACTTCACATTCCTTTGCGAGATAATTCTCACCCAATGGCAAATATTGGACAGAATGTGCTACACCAAGCCAATGGTGAACGTCCAGACAGCCCTAAAGTCATAGAGTATATAAGCAAGATAGAGTTTCAAATGAGTGCAAAGAGTTAGAGCTATGGTTTTCATCACAAACTTACATCAGATAAAATATAAAATCTTAAGTTACATATTCTTAGAGGCTTTTTTTCATGATCAATCACACACTTATCTTCTCTATCTCCTGCTTGCCTAAATGAGCTGAAACCTCAATGCTGTTTGGCAACATAGTACAGGACTGCCAACAGGCTCGTCTCATAAATTTCTATCGGCCTAGAGTTTCCCACAGGTATGATTCTTAAGTCATGGCTCATAATAGTTCCAGTTATTATTATTTTTGAAAAACTTTGTGGTAGTTATTTCGCTTTCCTCATTTTATCACGTTTCTCTAAGGAACCCCTCGAATATTTTAACAAGTAAAATCATCCCGAAAATCCGGATTCCTATAGCTTGTAAGCGTTTCCTACACTCACGTGAAGTGGCAACCAAGTAACTGGTCGTCTCCGATCATCAAGTTATTTAAAAGGAGTGAATCAATTTTTGTTTGATTTGAGGTAATAAAATAAGAGGTTATTTATCTCGACTAGTACTGGTGTTTTTTTCGAACCACTTGGTACGTCGCTATAGGTCATGTTCCCATTTTTACTCATTTGTATGCACATATGTACCAGATTATACTATGTATACAGCTTACTGGTTGTGGCCATAATATGACAGTTTGTGGTACACCTTAAAAATTAGCCGTGATAGATGATAAGTCCATTAAATGATGAACGAATTTTAGTTCTTATATTTATTTACTAAATAACTTATAAGCATATTTATTCTTGATTTCAATCTAACAAGCATGTTATTTGTTGGAGCAAGATCTGTACTAAGCACCCATTCTTGTTTCCTGACACTTGTTCAATTGAGAGATTATGTGAGTAATTTGTTGTTAATTCTATTTACTTTGTATTTATGTAATCTTTCAAATTTCCTAGTTGATCACTTGTGAATTCGATGAAAGTATCTTACAAATGTCTGGTTTATTGGCATCCTTGACATCGAAATTAGAAGCTAATTGGCAGTCGTCAACAATACAGTATTTAACTAATTCAAATGATCCTTTGGAGAGAAGTGTTTCGCAACAATTGCCACCTTTAATTCAACCGAAAACTGTTGGATTAAGTGGTCTCAATGGTTCTGTTCCTATCTCGTTTTCTTTCACTTGGACACGTTATCAACCAACAATAGACTTATCGACTAAAGAAAATGAATCCAAATCAACAGGTCTGATCATATTTATCTTAACGTTTCGAATGTTTTACACTTTAAGCAAATATTACGGTAGTTTATTCTGGAAGTAAACAAGCTTGTACCTCCCCTCGACACACATCTCGATTGCCTTTCAATTGTAATGTGGCAGTTTTTCAGCTTTTACTCTGAGTATAACTTGGGTTTGTGATGAATTTAGTGATTGTTTCTCAAGTAATAACATATTTCCGAAACTGATAATGGAGCAGTGGCTCAATTATTAGCTATTGCGCCATGGGTTCGAACCCGGATCTAGTAAACGAGGCAAAAACAGCCATATGGTACTATAAGACTTAATGAAGTATCCCTGTTATTGCAAAGTCACATTTTTCTAGTGTATTCACTAAGTAATCAGTAAGTGTTCGTAGGTATACTCTTGACCAAATATATTAGCTAAATTCTTTAGACTATTCTCGATCTATTCAGTGCATTCCTAGAAAATGACTGTGAAGACGGTTGCTTAGGTCTACTCTATGTTCTGTGTGATCACTATCTGATTTGCCGACTTACACTTGATGACAACTTCAACGGTAACAAATTACTTTCTGATCAGAGAAAGATATACGGTTCTCCTAGCCGTGATAAAATTATAGTCCATAGTATGATTTTCTGTTTCAGGATATAAAAATATTAACACTCGACGGTTTAATAGAAAGTGAATTGTAGTACTTAATTACACCTATTACCCCTCATGTAACATACGCCGCCGACTAGGATTCTCAAACCACTTCTGTCCTCAACTCTCCTTTCCAATGTCTGTCTCCGATTCCCTGCGCTTGTGTTCTCTGGTTTTTGTCTTTTCCTTATACCTCCAGGATTTCCAGTTAGGGCTTGCCTTGTGAAATGGTCATAAGTAGACACGATTTTATTTATTTATTTGAAGAGATAAATGTTGGTACAAAGGAGCACCGAATACATAGGCGCCACACAAGTCACTTGATTTGTGTGTGTGCGCTGTGGTACTGCCCGGGTTCCCAAACTGAACCAGGTGGTTTTCTTAGTGGACCATTCCTCGAGCCTTTGACCTGAGGGTCCACAATACAGTGGAGCAACGTCAAGAGATGCAGTCCCATAGTAAACGGTGACCAACAATAATTTGGCGAACTTTTTGTTCCCTCGGGATCCTGGAGCCCATGTGCACCATTAGCTTGAAATGAGGGTTTCCCAACTCCCCTTGGTGAATCCTTTATATCAACCAACCCGGGTAAGGCGCCGGACATTCGTTTTCGATCCTCTCAGTTTCGCAAACAACAACCCCACCGTGAGAGGGAGGTGATTAGAACTTCCCTGACAGCGGCCGTATATGCGTGGCCATGTAAGAGCATTTGGAGAAGGCGAGCGGACTTTCCCCACCCTCGGTCGTACCAGGGTGTTTTGGAGGCAAATAGATATGAAACAAGCAACTACACTCCAGAATCTGAAGAGATGAATGGAAATTAAATGTATTTATCACCGATAACGTAGAATTTATTATAGATTTGTATTCATTTTCATAAATAGAGCAAGAAGAACCTTGCGTTTCGAAAATAAAAGAGATGGGAATAGTATCACTGGTATGATCATGGAAGGCATGTTGTAATCCTAGGCTTGAGATTTTGTAGGCGAGTGAAACGTATATCCATACTCATCTCTGTCACCAGTTTGAGTCGCATCATCTAAAGTTTCCAAAGATTATTTTTTTCTGTCTTCCATTTCCATTCGCTTGTAATATGACTGAAATATAATTGTCTCATCATTTTAAAACAATGTTTATGTGTTTAAATAAACAAACTTTCCAACTCTCCCAAGTGGGTCCTCCGTACTCACTAATCCTGTTGCTTGCATAAACAACTCTTCTGCCATGAAAAGGAAGTGATTAGAGCGGCTTGGCAGTGGCTATATACATGTGGCCATATGAGGAGAAATTTTGAGACGATGATTGGTTTATCCCCACCCTTGACCATGCCAGGACATTTAGGGGCCTTCGGTTAGTAACATAGTTTTATCCAAAACCGAGTACATAAACATGTACTTAATAAATGAGCTACATCATTATTGTGATGTGTAACTTATTGCAGTCATATTTGATTGCATGCTTATCATTTTCTCAAAGTACTCTGACTAGTTTGAGCAAGTGTAACTTAGCAGTCAGTAGTGACATCATGGACACTTGATTTTGAATCACCGTTTTAGTATGAGAGCTAGTGATTATCAAATTTAAATTAACTCATTCTCCAGGTACTTGGATATGAGCTACACTCTAAACATGAGGGCTAATGATACTACTACTCAGTTTCATAAACCAAAGTACGTGGCTCCAGCCTTGGATATGAGTTTAGTGGCTTAAAATCGAACATCTTAGTCATTAGGCCACCACTAGTAAGAAATTGTGTAGGGTTACGTAGACTACATTATATCGTGAAGTGCGGAGTTGAAGCCTAAAGCCTAATAGGGTTCAAATTCAAACCTCAATAACTAGCCTTATATTCTTTTTGTTTACAATAAAATCAACCTCCATTATTTTTTAAAAATCTCTTGTCTATCTTATTTTATTCTCATCATTCTATCTGTATTGCAGATGATGAAATGTTAAACATTAAACTTAATCCATTTATCGAACCTGAAGTTGTCATTCTGCTAACTGCTGATCAAGTTAAAAATTTACTCATCAAATCGTCTAGTGATACTAAACAGAAATTACACGAGGTATATTTTGTCTAAAATGTTAACCTAAATTTTCTTCATAATTTTTTAATTACGGTAACTGGGTAGATGTAGCAGCGTGAAAAAGTGGCACAGTACTATTGGGTTAAGTTAGATTTCCGTCATAACTATAGAAATGACAACTATATCAACACAAGTAAGGAAAAAAGCATGGTATTAATAATCATTGATGTACACTACATGGTTATCTTGCATCATTTCTTTAACCATTTTAACGTCGTGTCAAATATTCAACTTTGACCGAAATTTACACCATTATCAATCTTTCCTACTTCTTGATGATAAGCTGTATCTTCGGTATGAAGTATAAAAGATCGGTTTGCTGTTGCTAATCGGTTATTCGTTTTTACTTTGAGAATAAATGACTGGATCCAGGGGGCTTGTAACACTTCGATTTGTATCGATTTTAAATAACCAACTTATACATTTTTTATTGAAATTAGGAATCGATCTAAGTTAGACAACCAGTGAAAACCTGAAAGCACTAGACTGCCTTTTTGTACTAACATGTGACTCCTCAGCAGTGTGAATTCACGACCCCGCGCTCAGTAATCGAACTCAGGACCTTCAGTCTCGCACACGTAAACTTATCCCCTAGACCACTTAGTCGGTGTCCAGTAGTGTACAACTCTAACTCCAATCAATTCAAGATAATCTGTGAACATTTCCCATTGTCTTTGGTGGGTAGTTTCCCCACAGATTCCCACTCCAGTATTTCCACATTTTCACTGGTTATCTAACCTAGATTTGTCCGGAACTTCAATTTAACTCAGCAATCTCCACAACAACAACCCCTCTGATATTGACAATCATACATATTTATACACTTTAACAGTTGTAAAGCATTTTTCACCATATCTAGGTATATGTATTAGAATTCGACACTTAACGTTGAGTCTCAGCAATATACTTTTAGTTTGTGGTGAGACGAAAGTGATTTTGTCGTTGTTATGATATCCTGCTCTTCGTGTACCAAATTTTAACCAACTAGATAATTAATTTCACAAACAGCTAAGACCCTGTATGCTAATAATAATCATGTAGTAACTAGTGATCAATTTCTAAAGAGAGTTCTCGGAGTTCCAATCAGAAGCTGTGGCTAGGGGATCTCAACCATGTCAGATGTAAAGCATTTACTTACAGATGGCATTGGAAGATAGTTGTGCAATATTGTGAATTGATTTCATTTTGGTATGTAAACCACCGGGTACTAACTCAGTGGTCTAAGGGTTAATTGCTTGTTGTGAAGCATCAAGGTCTTAGGTTCAATTCCTTATGAGGTAAATACTACTAAGGAGTCCTATACTAGGACGATAAAAGATGTTCACTGTTTCTTAATTGTCATTGGTTGTTTAACTAAGATCAGTCCGTGATATCGACTATAAAACTCAGTAATCTACACAATCCCCCTGTACCACTAGTTAGGAATTATTTTCTAATAGAAAAATCTACTCTTAACCATTTAGGCTTACTATGTTCATTCATGTTTCTTGAAAATCCACATATATGTAGATAGTCATCGATTTAATATTATTCACATTTATGTTTTCTGCAGTTATCATCAGTGTCATTCTTTTTCTCCTATTTCCATAGAATGCAAATCTTATTGCGTTTGGTACTAGTTTAATGAATTTGAAACGACCAGTTACCTGTATTTTCTTGACAGGGCCTACTTTTAAATCGAAGTAAGTTATATTTTTAATTTTGCAATCTTATTAATTTTAAGTGATTATATTTATATAATGTTTAAAGTATAACATTTTATTTATTTATTTGAACACATAAACATTGGTACAAAGGGGCACCAAACACATATGCGCTACACAACAACGATGAGGTCAGCAGCAGATATCATCGATTTATGTGAGGGCTGGAATACTGCCCGGATACCCAGATCAGGTAGTTTTCTTAGTGGACCACTCCTCGAACATTTGACCTACAGGTTTAATCCACAAGACAGTGGAGCAACATCAGGAGATACAGTCCCATGGTAGCCGGTGACCAACACTTGGTCCATACGCCATTTGTTTCTCCAGGATCCTGGAGCCCATTTGCACCACTTGTTTGGAATGATGGTTTTCTAACTCCCCTAGGTAAATGTTTCATATTCACCAACCCGGTTAAAGCTCCGGACATTCGTTTTCGATCCTCTCAGTTTCCCAAACAACAACCCCAATGTGAGAGGGAGGTGATTAGAACTTCCCTGACAGCGGCTGTATAGGCGTGGCCATGTAAGAACATTTGGAGAGGGCGAGCGGACTCTCCACCCTCGACCGTTTGGGGGGGAATATAATATGGTTAAATCAAAAGTATAAAACATTAAGAGAACGGATATATCCATCGGTCATACACGATTATCTTAGGTAGCTTAATTAATAGTCACCTTTACCATATCGAAATGTGGTCATAACCGGTTGCAGTCTGATGAAACACGGTTGAGTCGCTTGTCAAATCATTCAGGTTAGTGGTCACATTGTAATTTAGTTGACGGAATTCTATCAGCACCAAGAATTAAACAAATATAGGATAGATAGAGTTGAGAAGATCTCAAAGTATCTAATTTTGTGACCGATTGTTAGTTTTTTTTCTTAACGATAATAACGGGTACAGTTTTTCTAATCCTGATTTCTTCACTATCTACACTTTTTTGGTTGGCTGTTACCACTTCTAGTTTACTTGTTTTCTGCATTTCTGAAGTCCATGTTTTTAGTACTATATGTATTGAGTTGTTCGGTCTCGATTTGCCTTCGTCAAATATCACGTTTTCCTCTGCATCCCTGCCTTTTTAGTTTCCATCATTGAGGTTTACTGTTAAAGTTGCATGTATCAATTGCCGCTTTATTGGGTTAGCAATATGTTCCATTCGTGCCCAAACTGAAGCAGGTGATTTTCTTAGGGAACTACTCGCCGAGCCTTTAACCTAAAGGTCTTCTCCACAAGGCAGTGGGATGACGTCTGGGAATCCAATCCCCTGGTAAACGATGACCAAGAATAGGTTCATACAGCACTTGTTCCCTCATGATCCTAGAGCCCATGTACACCATTGGTTCAGAATCAGAGTTTTTTAACTCTCCTAGGTACATCCTCCGTACTCACCAACCCTGTTGAATCGCATGACACCCGCTTTCAGTTCTTTCGCCTGCATAAACAACTCTTCTATCGTGAGATGGTAGTGATTTAGGGTTTGCTTGATAGTAGCTATATACACGTGGTCATATGAGGGATTTTCAGAAGGTGAGCGGGTTGTCCCTGCCTTCGGCCATACTAGGGCATTTGATTAAAGTGAGCTATAATTAAATCATTCATAAACATAATGAAGGTCCCGTAATCAAACCATCTCTCTCGGAAAACTCAGAAACATAAGTAGCCAAATAAGCTGTAAACCTTCATCTTTTCGAGGAAATTGTACGATAATAAACTAGTTACTCATAAGTAGTGTCATTGTAATACACAAATCTCGTCCATCATTAAATGCTAACCAGATTTGAGAGCTTAACAACTGGAAGTATTTGTTCATCTACTGATCACTTTTTACTGTCACACCATTATGTACTGCAAAAATGATACTGGTTTACTTTTGTTTGCCCTTTCGTGTTTTCGCACTCAGAACCAACCATTTGTCATCATCATCATCAAAGAATATTTCTTCATCGTATATGTCAATTAATGAATTATGCGCTGAACTACAATTAAATTGGCATGTACACAGTACTCGTGTCACATCAAATTTACATGATGTTGCTATGATTTTAAATGCGATTACACGATCGTTGGCGGAACGGCAATTCAAGTAAGATCCTTCTTTCTATAGTGAATTCCTCTTATTGTCGTTTTAGATACAGTTTGTAATTACAGAAAACTATTTTAATCACTTTATTGAACATGAACTGGTTATTCTTGTTTGTACATCAATAAATTCCCTGTCTCTTGTCAAATAATTTTCTACTTAATGTATCAGTCAACTAAAACGTAGGACCAGGCACATATATGCATCGGTCCAAGTTGTCATACCTCATTAATACAACAAGATGAACACTAGATTCATAGAAGTAGTTAATTCAGTGGTGGTAACATATAAAAGAAAGATTGCATATAATGACATAGTACAGGAAGAAAGAATCAGTTGGTAGGAAGAAAGATATAAAGCAATTTTAATCTTATAGTTTAAGGGGAGTCAAAGAGTGTATACACCTACGCCATTTTGATCGATTCTGAGTTATGTCACCCAGAGTCTCCAGCCATTGGTTATAATAGTCGCATGGACCCCAACCAAGTAATCTGCATCTACCAACATGGCTCAAACTAGAGATTAATGGCTTATAGGCCTGATGCCACGTTTTGGTTTGACCACCCCGAGCTCTGTTTAATGTAAAGCAAACTATTGATCTAAAACAATAACATGTGAAGTTACCTACAGAATAGTTGAATTATGGTCAGTAGTGGAATCCAGGATGTGCTTACCCATCGTATTTGTGATTTGTCAACTGAATGTATGGATATTCCGGTGTTGATGTTCACATTCAAACTGAAAGCCTATAGCTCACTGCATACACCCAACTCGTTAGCCATTAATTTGCTTAATTCTGATAGTCACTCATTCAGTCAGCTACAACGTAGGACCAGGCACATATGTACATCGGTTTAAGTTGCCATACCTCATTAGCACAACAAGATGAACACTGGATTCATAGAAGTAGTTAATTCAGTGGTGGTAATATATAAAAGAAAGATTGCATATAATGACATAGTACAGGAAGAAAGAATCAGTTGGTAGAAAGAAAGATATGAAGCGATTTCAATCTTCCAAAAGCACTCAAGACCACTGATAGTCATTCGCTTATTCAATGAGTATAATGTTTACATCATCATTATTAGTATGTGGTTTGAGTTATCCAAATTATTAATATTTACGACTTCATTTTAAACAGTTTTTGTTAGCATATTTGCATCTTGTATAAATTAATCAAAATGGTTCTACTGAGGTCGATTCGCACGAGATGCATATTTCTATGCCTCCAATAACTGATCAACATTTTGTTAAGGATGCTAGATCCCTAGAAATCACTTATTAATTTTATTTTGAGAATTTGAATTCCTCATTTTTGCGCTAAAAGCGCCCACTTTCACTTTCAGATTGTATTTCCCACTTGGAAGAACCTGAAATGGCTTTGATTTGTTACCTCTTTTAATATGCTATTTTGTGACGTTTCCCAAGGACATTTTTATACTTGATATACACTATTGATTCGTGTGTTTGTTCGTTCGTGCTTCCGACTGATTGTGGAATATACTCCCCCCAACTGAATCTGGTCTTCTCCCTCTAGTTAGCAGAGCTGGGGCGCATCGGAATATTTTAGTTTGTCCTGTCGTTGTATTGCTGATCCTCCGTTTCTCCTTTTATCACAGATTAATATTAATGTTTAGGACTTTGTTAAGTCAACAGGGTATTGGACATTGTTTCATCTTATTTTTACATCTGTATGAAGTTGAAAAGCGTAAAATATTGATTTTTCTAAATGAGCAGTAACACTTGAAGACAAAATGCTTCGAAAGTTGTAAATTTCAATGAAAATAGTTAATCATCACTTTCAGGATTTTTGTTTACAGTTATTCGACAGTGATTTTAGTTCTTGATTGAAGATATTTTCGAAATTACTCCTCAGCATAAATTGTTTCATTCTATGATAGTTGAAAACGATTGGCTCAATGGTTAAGGCTTTTAACTGTGTTACTGAGTTTCAGGTTCGAACTATGCTCCACTTACTTCAGTTTGTACTAGTGTCTACAGAATGTGGCCACAAATGCCCTGGTACTTCTGAGGGTTGGGAGGGTCAGCTCTCTCCAAATGCTCTCGCATGGCCACGCTTACATAGTCACTCACGGTGGGAGTGTTGTTTACGAAATTAAGAGGATCGAAAACGAAGGTCCAGTGCTTTAACCGGGTTGGTGGACATAAAGGATTCACCAATGGGATTTGGAAAACCCTCATTCTAAACAAGTGGTGCAAATGGGCTCCAGGATCCTGAGAGAACAAAAGGTGTGTCAACCTATTGTTGGTCACCGTCTACGATGGGACCGCATCTCTTGACGTTGCTCCACTGTCTTGTAGATTAAATCTGTAGGTCAAATGTTCGATGAATGGTCCACTAAGAAAACCACCTGGTTCGGTTTGGGAACCCAGGCATTATCACAGCCCACACGCGAATCGAATGAAGTGTGGTGCATATGTATTTGGTGGTTCCTTGTACCAATGTTTACGTGTTTAAATCATATAAAAAAATAAAGGATATGGTTTTTAGCTAAGTACACATAAATATACACTTGGTAAGAAAGCTAATAGAAATAGATGAATAAATGCCATTACCTTCTACCATCTTTGTTTTCTGTTATATAGGCAAGGACGTTTAGAACGAGATGAAGGACTATCATTTCTACCAAATACTGTACACAAAGGTTTGAGCGGTTGTGCTTCGCGTGGTCGTGGTCCTGGTAAAGCACCAATTACTATAAACAATGATTCAGAATCACTGACTGCTAATCAAGAACAAAATTTACATTTATGGTCTAGTCGAGTATGGCTGGGTCAACTAGGTCAGTGGCGTGGACTAACTGGTGAAATTGCTCATGCTATAACTTTGGTATATCCAACTATAAGATCATTCTATAATGCATGCAAATTAGCGGAAAGTCAATCAAGCAATCAAGGTAAATTTGATCTGTCCCTGTTTTCCAAACAAATTGAAGTACTTATAAGCAGAGTTATGTAGTGGCTAGCAGTGGGGTCTAGGGCATGAGTTTCGCCCTAATTGGGACTCGTCAGTTGTATGTACCTGCACCTGTGTTGATAGTCACACCGGAATTTGAACCCAGTATCTTATACTTAAAATGTCCAACGCGTGATCTATTTAGTTATTAAATTCAAACAGACACTGGCTTGCTCAATGGAATGAATTAATTGGAATTCTTTTAGTATATTAACCAAATGCCACTCTGTTAAAAACATGGACTTCTTTATTATATTGCTCGCACGATCGGATTGTAGGACCCATTAATAAACCACTTCACCTTATGATGATTAGACCAATGACTGGAAAAACCTACGTTCTCCTTCGAACCCCACTAACCAGTTACAAAACGAGTACAACAAACAAAGACACCTTCTATTAATATATTGTCCTTCCTAATCAAAACCTCATAGAAATACATATATTACTTATATGACTACATTATCCTATTCTAATGTTAAATCACATTTTCATTCAACTTATCCAGCCATTAAATAATGTTTCTTCACTTTTATCATTAAGAAATGAATATTATCATGCAAAAAATCCGTGTACATTAAGGGAAATGAGCTATGCTTTTTTAGGGAGAGAAAGAGAACTACTGTTTCGTTTCCTCCTCTATTTAAATGTTCTTTTTAGTCT
Organism: Schistosoma intercalatum; assembly: GCA_944470365.2. NCBI lineage: Eukaryota > Metazoa > Platyhelminthes > Trematoda > Strigeidida > Schistosomatidae > Schistosoma > Schistosoma intercalatum. Next base: position 3,073,259 of record OX103728.1, on the reverse strand, counting down.
CCCACATTATTTGGATATACCATATTATCTATATTAATTGTTACTCTGGTTGTCAGAAGAGTTCATTGGTCTCATGACATCTAGAGAATCTCGGCTTTCACCATGAAGTGTCATAACTCCTTTTTTCTGTAGTCATTGATTTTTAAGCAAAATTCTTTTTTACGGTATGGGTTCACTAACCCCATGCTTAACCCTCCTCTTATACATCAGCTTCGAAACGGTGGTGTAACCCTAGAGTGGCTCTAGGCGTAGTTACTATCTGCCTAGTACAACTCAATACGTCACGTGTACTGAACCATACTTTTTGTATGGAAGTTAATGACCCCACTTTCAAACAGATGTATATGAAGTGAGAAGGGCTTTTTATTTGTTAAATCAAACGTCATGAACGTCCATTGTTTAAATCATTAAATCATATCAATTAGTCCAATCAACTTAGAACTTGACATAGATGTGTATTGACCCAGATTACCATACCTAATTCGCGCGACGAAATGAATAGTAAAGTCAATCGATATATTGTAGTAGCAATGTTGCCGACAATAAATAAATACTGGAATTCAAAATCGAGAAAAATATTAAGAGTGGATGCATCTACACCATTATGAAAGATTCTAAGTCATATCAACCAAGGTTTCCAATCACTGGTCATGATTATCACAGATCACAAGTAATTTACATTTACCATGTGCTCACTAGTAACCAGCTTCATGAGGGAATTCTCGGAGTTCTAGTGAGAAGCTGTGACCAGTGGAGCTAATCCATCTGGGGTAGAGACAGGTATCTACCTCAGTATACTGGAAGATTGTTGCGCAATTTCGTGGATTGGTTGAAGTTAGACATTAACACCATTGGATGCCGGCCGGCTCAGTAGTCTAAAGGTTAAGTGTTCGCGCGCGAGACTGAAGGCCCTGGGTTCGAATCTCGCTTGCGGGATTGTGGATGCGCACTACTGAGAATTCGCACAATTGGACGAAACGGCCATCCAGTACTTCCAAGTTTTCAATGGTGATCTAACATCAATCGGTTCATGATCTCAATCAAAAAACGTAATAATCTTCACAATCCTATACTGATAATCTACATCTATTAGTATAGCCAAAACCCAGGAGTCAGTGATCTTACGAACTGGAACTAGTCAGCTTTCTTCCAACCTACTTCTACATCAATAAACATTGCCTGTCGATGATGATTAATAAGACAGTGAACATCATATACAGTTCCTTGAAATGTCATTTTGTTGAATTGTCTTTAGCAAAAAGAGTATTTCAATTCACATTGTTTACTGAATATAAAAGTGATGTTTGTTATGGATCTTTCATTCACTTTTCTATTCTATACTATTCAGGTACAAATTATCAAGCAACACTTTCGTCGTCCAATCAACTTACAGAACAAAAATATATTCATCCATTTGAAATAGAATTAGCCAATTTAGAAATACGTCGTGGTGTTGGTGTTTTATCAACAAAAAGACGTTTAGGTCCTGAATTTGCTAGACGTCTAATTAAATTATTCACATCAAAGAATCCAGATGAAATTGTCAATTAAGTTTAGAGAATGCAATTTGTTTATTTTCGAACAAATTTATTTTGTACTACTATAATTCAAATTCAGTAGTATTATTATTATCTCATCAAGTATTTTCTTCATGGGTTTACGATACTTCGTGTTAACTTGTAAATAGATGACAGTTTTACGTCAAATTTGTTCATCTCAGCTTCTGGGAATGTGTACAGAGTTTTCTTATTTCCATTATATGAAATTTTGCTATGACTAGTTATATTTTTTATTTAAACTCAGAAACATTGGCACAAGGAGCCACCAAATACACATGCGTCACACTTCATCATTTGATTTATGTAAGTAATGTAATATTGCCCGGATGCCCTAATCGAAGCAGGTGGTTTTCTTAGAGGGCCAAACCCAAAGCCTTCGACCTAAAGGTCTAATCCACAAGATAATGGAGAAACTTTAAGAGATGCAGTCCCATGATAGCCGGTGACCAACAATAGGTTCATGCACCATTTGTTCCCTCAGAACCCTAGAGCCCATGTGCACCATTGATTTGGAATGAGGGTTTCCCAATTCCCATGAATGGATCTTCTATATCCACCAACCCGGGTAAAGCTCCAGAGATTCGTTTCCGATCCTGTCAATTTCGTAAACAACAACCCTACCGTGGGAGAGGAGTGGGTAGGACTTCCCCGGGAGTGGCTATGCGAGAGCATCTGGAGAGAGAGAGAGTTGACTCTCTCCACCCTTAGCAATACCAGAGCATTCGCAGGCAATGATATTTTTATGCTGTGTATGTTGTTTTAGTGGTCAATATTTTATAAATGAAGCGAAGAAGCTATAATTTTCATTCGTTTTCATCTCCATATTGTGGCTATTAAAAATTTCGTTTGATGCAGTATATTTTTAGGCGGATTGACTCGATTTTTACAAGTATTTGGGTAAAATTGCGTAATGGCCATTATCCGACACCTAGAAATTCAAATCATCTTCGTTGCACAAGTCAGTAGTTATTAGAGCATAGTATGTAAGTGGTTGACATGTTGAACGTTTAAGACAAAAGCTACGGGGTTTCGAACTACAGTTTGGGCATCTATTGTAACATTTCCTAGGTAGGACAAAACGGATTTTTGGCTCGACTTTGCTAACTACATTTGATCTTTAAAATTGAGTTTATGATGTACGGAGAAATGATAATATCCAGTTGTGTAAACCTCGGTCAATTAAACTTAAGTGCTTAAACCAATATATAACATGATTAATTGAATATCACTGAAACTATTTGTTTAATATACATCATTTTAGTGTTAGAGTTAAATACTTTTATCATATGAATTACACTTACCGAATCATACGTTTACCAACAGCTTTTCATATGACCTTCATTTGAGTTATGTAATATCTTGGGTTTGTAGTGACTTTTCAATGATGTCATTTACTTAATTCTGTACACATAGAGGTGTTGCATCATCAAGAAATCCTGAACTGATCCAAGTTACATCATTAAAAGCCTGAAGGGGAACTTCATCTTAGTATGGGACTCCTCAATGATAATACCTATCCACGATTCTTGCACGCGATAATTGGACCAAAGACCTTGTATTTTGTGCACAAACATTTAACCTCTAGACCACTAAGCCGTTATCCAACAGTTTTCAATGGTGGTTTAACTTAGATCGTTTTGAAATTTCAATGAAACTCAACTACTTCCATAATCTTATACTTACAAGGTTATCAGTGGTTCTTAAGCATCAAATATAAGTGCTATGATATTCTTAAAGGTAATTAGAAGTAGTAATCTGGAAATAATTTATAGAAGGATTGTGAAGGCTGGTTGCTGATTTCATGAATGGTGATTTAAAAAGATCGTAAAATCAGTACAGATGAGTAAAACCATAAAATGGAATATGAGATAAAGCATACCTTCTTTGAACAGAAAGGTAAAGCTTGAATTATCGACTTGTCAAAGTTACATCTATTAAGAATTTCGTCAAGTCACTTCTTCCAAATTTGTGAATAATCTTCAAATACAATTATTATATCAGCACATGATTAAATGCCCAGATATTATACTGTTGACTGGTTTACATTCACTTTCAGATAGTTATTACAATGTAATGATTGTATATTCGTTTAGAAAATGATCGATGAGGATGCTTGAATGGGAAGTTTATCCTTGATGCACCATCTTTTAGGAAGACAATAATTGCTGGAGAAGACAATTCCATACACCACTGAATTAATTGTCTGTGTACGTTATTCGTCATTGATTGACCACGGTTAAGTATACCATTAAAAACTAGGTAACTTTTGTTTTAATATTATTGTACACAATGAATACAAGGATGATTCAAGGTGATCATTATTGATTCTGTTGAGCTATTTGTTTAAAATGGTCCAGTTGTGAAACTTCTAAGTGTCATTCTAAACAAAACTTATTCCCGTTTCAGACTGAATATTGGACGTTTATGAAGGATAGTTTTATTAGTCTAACAAATTTGACATGAACAATAACTATTCACAGTTCTTTTTCTCTCTCTCAATCTTGTTATTATTCAATTGATTGAAAGATTAGTAAATATAATAATGTCCAAAATATCTCCGAGTTTTCATGACTATTGTGAATACACCTTGTTAGGTGAACATCAATAGAGAAGGAACCTAGTTCATTCAAATCCTTACATTGAATATCATCAGTTATCACAAATATTTAATGTCTTTAGTCTTTGTGGTGTCCGAAGAAAAAAAATACAGTACCAATGATATACTTAACATAGAACGAATATGTAACGGTTAGATATACGAAGTGCGAGTAGCTGTCAATAAATTTTTTTTCATAACTTCAAACTACTTGTAAGTAGACAATCAATCAAAGTCTTAATAATCTCCACAACCCCTATACTAGTAATTAACATGTACTCACTAGTGACTAGCTTCATGAGGGAATTCCCAAAGTTCTACTGAGAAGCCGTGACCAGTGGAGCTAATTTGTGTCGGGTAGAGACAGGTATCGACCTCAGTACAATGGAAGATAGTCTCGCAATTTCGTGGATTGGTTGGTGTTAGACACTATCACCATAGGATGCCGGCTCAGTGGTCCAGTAAGTTAATCGTTCGTGCACGAGACCGAAGGCCCTGGGCTCGAATCCCGCGAGCAGGATCGTGGATGCGCACTGCTGAAGAGTCGCACAATACGACGAAACGGACGTCTAGTGCTTCCTAGTTTTCGATGGTGATCTAACACCAATCGTTTCATGATTTCAATCAAAAAGATAAGAAAAAATATTTGGCCAACCTTGAGTTAATGAGTTATCGTTAAAGGGTGCACACCATCATGATAATTATCTAATATTGAAGTGGTTTTATGAAAACTGTTCGTATTTTTTATTATGAACTGAAGCCAGTTTGAGCAGTGAACAACTGTTTTATTTGATAGTTAAATTCACTAGTCAATTAAAGCTAAACCACCATGGGAAACCTGTAACCACTGGGCGACCGTTTCGTCCTAATATGGGACTCCTCAGTAGTGAGCATCCACGGTCTCATCCAGCGAGGTTCGAACCCGGGACCTATCGGTCTTGCGCGAACGCTTAACCTCTAGAGCACTAAGCCGGCTGGCATCCAACAGTGTTAATGTCTAACTTCAACTAATCAACGATGTTGAGCCAACGTACATCATTGTCTTCAGTGAGTTACTATCTCACAACAGACCCGATTGAACTCCACTGGTCACTGTTTCTCACTAGAACTTTAGGAAAGACCTCTCGAAGCCAGTCACTAGTAAGCATATGATGATTTTAATCAAAAGAGGTTTTGTGGATATTATAGTAATTTAATAGTTGAATTCGGGAGTCCCATAGTAAAACGAGACGGCCGTCCAATGATTTCAGGTTTTCTGTGATGGTCTAGCTTTAATTAACTCATGAATTCAACTATTAAATTACTATAATATCCGCAAAACCCCTTTCTGATTATAATTGTTTTATTATCATTCTCAACTTATCAGAATAATTTTAGATAACTTTGCATCTCAGTGGATCATTCCCAACGACTAGTTAGCTGATTTGATGTCCATGTATCGTAATTCAATTCGTATGGCCTAATAAAATATAATCCCCTTGTAGTACTTATGACCTAAAGCTGATCTATCAAATATTGATTTACATTGATCAATCTTTGTGCTTAGTAATAGAGATAACTGGTGGCATATAAACCAACAAATCCTTCACATACCTGGGAAGCATCATCGATGAACAAGGAGGTTCAGATGAAGACGTAAACCCGAGGATTGGCAAAGCAAGGGCCGCATTCCTTCAATTGAAGAACATATGGAACTCAAAACAACTTTCAACCAATATCAAAGTGAGGATCTTCAATCCCAACGTCAAGGTAGTTCTACTGTACGGAGCTGAAACTTGGAGAACTACAACAACCACCATCAAGAAAGTACAAGTATTTATAAATAGCTGTCTACGCAAGATACTCAACATCCATTGGCCGGATACCATCAGCAACAGCCTTTTGTGGAAGAGAAGAAATTAGGAAAAGACGATGGAAATGAATAGGACATACATTACGGAAATCACCAAACTGCATCACGAGGCAAGCCCTAACTTGGAATCCTGAAGGGAAGTGGAAAAGAGGAAGGCCAAAGAACACATTACGTAAGGAAATGGAAGCAGACATGAAAAGGATGAATAACAACTGGAATGAGCTAGAAAGGATTGCCTAGGACAGGGTTGGATGGAGAATGCTGGTGAGCGGCCTATGCTTCTTCACGAGGAGTAACAGACGTAAGTAAGTAAGCAATATAAGCCAACAAACTCTCGTTAATAAATATTATCATTAGAACTGTTAAACACTCATTATAAGGAAAGATGAATAGTGGCTAGCAATGGAATTCAAGACTTACGTTTCGTCCAATTTGAGACTCGTCAGATGGATGTGCCTGTATCTCAGAGTTGATGTTCACTCTGGTACTCAAACCCATAATAATACCTTCTAACGAAAAATTATTCATTGTTGTTGTGTTGCCTTCTCTTTTCTTCTCTTCTTCTTCTTCTTCTTCTTTTTTGTTGTTTATTTCAAATCATCAATTTTATTTTCCGTTTATCATCTTTCTATCTTATTGACTAATTAAATCATCTTCTATTCGTAATTATCATCCATAATTTACTCATATATGTGTGTATACATTATTATTATATAACAGAGAATGCAACACCTGCTGTGAAATGAACAATAATCACTATAGTCACTTCAATGGTGTTACGATGCTGATAATAATAATAATAATAATAATAATAATAATAATAATAATAATAATAATAATAATAATAATAATAATAATAATAAATGAACCAACCAATCAACTAACCAACGCCCCTGAACACAATAAACACAGATCTTGTTACATAATTGAATCGTTAATTAAAATCAATGTTTGTTTTTTTTATGTGAATGATAAATTTATCATGTATCCATAAATAATAACCGTTATTTGAATAGAGTATAAGGGTTCGACTACAATTAGTCAGATCATATTCATTCAATTATTGTTTCTAGGACTAGGGGGCAAGAGTAATAGTAATAATAATAATAAGAAGAAGAAGAATAACAACAACAATAAATGTGAGAACAATAATTGATTTTTACTTCAAAGGAGATAATCAATAAAAAATTGTGTGATAATCTTCAATATAAGATTGTGATGATTGTTGGATTTCATTGAAATTATGTTATTAATTTAAAGAGAGTAAGTACAATGATTGGTGCAGAATAATAAATGAATTCATTTGATTTCGTTAGGTTCTCATCAGCTGCTTACAACCTAAATTATTTGAAATTCAACGTTATTATAGATATTGACATAATTATACAACAGAGGGTGATGAGAGATGAATATAGGTATCATGATGTAGTGAAGATTCCGATAGAGTTAATGAGGTCATAAAAGTCGTTTGTTTCGAATATATAGAGTTTGGGAGGGAAGGTTCCAGAACATTGAAATAGTGTTTAGAAATCATGGAATTAAAACACATTAGACGATTATGTAATGAAGTAACTGAAAATAGATTAATGTTAATAAAGAGAGATATGAATTGAAATTGGTCAGTTATGAATGATGATGTAATTATAAAATTCAGAAAGAGTTGAAATGACGTAATAAAAATAAAAGGGGGTGGGGTGAATGTTACCAGGGCAAAGAAAGATTTATTACTGTTTCTTTTTGTATACAAACATCTGGTTTTAAACGTTCGATTGCTATTGCTTCCGCGAATTTCAAAAGGTTTGAATTTGATTGTTTGTTGATCACCTTGAAGGACTTCAGTATATCGACTTCGTGTCCTGTGTCAAGGAGATGTCTTGCGATAGCGCTGCTAAATGCTTTTAGTCCGTTTGATCTCAAACTGTTCGGAATATGTTCTTTGAATCGGACGTAGGCTCTCCTTTCTGTTCTACCAATGTAACTGCTTTGGCAGATACATGTAAATTTGTATACACAGTTGGTGGTAACATGAAAGGGATACCTGTCGACCTTTGATTGTGTCAAAGAACATGTCATTTTGCACAGGACAATCAATTTAGCTGCAGGATATGTTTTTGTCAGTGCAGTTTTTAGTCTCATATTGATCGATCCTGTGACATTATCGCCTTTGAATTGAAGTTGAATAAAAACAGGTTTTTTATTTACTGTAGTTTCTTTGGGTATTTTATCTTCACGTTTTCCATATTTCTCAATAAATCTCAATGGGTATCCGTTATTTCTTAAACACTTTTTAACATTCATAATTTCCTCTTCTATTGTATCGGCAGTACATATTCTTTCTGTTCTGTGAAACAGTGTTTTGACAAGTGCCTTTTTATAATTGATTGGACAAAAGCTGTTGAAATTGAGATAAATACCATTCCATGTGTCTTTCTTATAAAGTGAGCGTTGAACTGTGCCATCCTTTCTTCGTTTTATCGCTATATCAAGGAAATGGAACATGTTTTCTTTTTCATGTTCCATAGTGAAATGAATATTTGGATGAGCTTCATTGAAAAACTTTAACAGATTTGTTGCATGTTGTTGATTATTACATAAGATGAATGTATCATCAACATACCTCGAATAATACATCATTTCATCAATCGCTCCTTTCGAGGTTAGCCATGAAAATGTCTGCTAGGACGGGGCCTAACGGACTTCCCATTGCTACATCATCGGTTTGTCGGTATATAGTATTGTTGAACTGGAACTGAACATCTTTTGTACACAAGAGTAATAGTCGTTTGAATTCTATTGCTGGTAGAGGTAGGATGTCAGGATGTTGACAAATTATATATATGATTTCAAGAAGTGGTATTTTTGTAAACAATGATGGCACATCAAACGAAACCATAAACTTGCCAGCAATATTCATGTGATTCATGCTATCAGCAAATACAAATGAATCCTTCAGTGTATAGGTGGCTAATCGTTGACGAAGTGGTTCTAATTTATCTCCCAGCCATCATGTTAAGCCAACATTGAAAATCTGGAGGTACTATATGGTCATTTTGTCATTGTTATAACTTGTGGCCTAATGCCCTATGAATTTATTTAAAAAGTAATGATACCGCCAATTAGAGAACTGTGATTTATCGATCGGACCAATGATGCATAAAACCCCGTACGAGCAGTTTAGAGTCTTTACCGGTCCTGCTTAATCTTTGCCTGTTAAGTCCAGAATAGCAATCTCAGCCTCTAGGATATGATGAATAAGGCATTTCAGACATACTGGGTTTATGATTGAGATCATGAACCGATTGATGTTAGACCATCACAATTGAAAACCTGGAAGCACTGGACGGCCGTTTCGTCCTATTGGGCGACTCCTCAGCAGTGTGCATCCACGATCCCGCGAGCGAGATTCGAACCCAGGGCCTTCGGTCTCGCGCGCGAACGCTTAACCAACTGGACCACTGAGCCGACATCCAATGGTGATAGTGTCTAACATCAACCAGTCCACGAAATTGCGCGACCATCTTCCATTGTACTGAAGTAGATACCTGTCTCTACCTGACATGGATTAGCTCCACTGGTCACGGCTTCTCAGTAGAACTTTGGGAATTCCCTCATGAAGCTAGTCACTAGTGAGTATATGTTAATTACTAGTATAGGGGTTGTGGAGATTATTAAGTTTTTGATTGAGATCATGAACCAATTAATAATAGACCATCACAATTGAAAACCTAGAAGCACTGGACGGCCGTTTCGTCCTATTGTGGGACTTCTCAGCAGTACGCATCCCTGGGTTTATATATCCAAACCAAATAGACCATATCATACCATAAAATAGAATATAACATTTGTACAAGATCTAGCCAATAGTGACTGTAATCACAGGAGACTCTAGTTGATAGACGAGGCATGACATAACAATGTTAAATCTTATAATAATAGTTCATAGATCAAAATAAAGCTTATAATAAAAGGAATATGAATATGAATAGTTTAGTTACTTAACAATTATACAATTAGGAAATATGTATAGTATTAATCCAGAAATAGATTCCAACAGTTACCATTCATTATTATCATCGGGATAATAACAGTCCTAGTATGGGACTACACTCAATAGTGCGCATTCACGATCTCACACATAATGCTTGAATTCAGTATATTCTGTTTTTAATGGTTTTCTAGCTTAAATTGACTCATGAATCTAATTATTAAATTTACTACAAATTTTTAAAAAAAAATCATTCAAACCTCGAAAGTAGTTCTCTGAATTCTGATCGATTCATCTACACTTTGGAAGAATTACTTCAGCTTCCATATATTTTTTATAAAAAATAAACTACTGTTGATAAGGAAGAAGATGAGTGATGGTTAACAGGGGAATCCAGGAGGCAGATCACTTCGTTCTATTCTATGGACTCATCAACTGGGTATACTTATATCTTATAGTTGATGCTTCACTCCTGGACTCGAACCTAATACTGATCAAGCATAGTCTTAAACATCAATGGGAAGATACAAACAACCAATAAGAGATAATGAATTAAAATTACTATTTAATTCAATATTTTATAGTTTTACTGTTTTATGCAAATGTTTTTTCTCATAAAATTTATTAGTTGAAGTTAGACATTGACACCGTTGAATGCCAGCCGGCTCAGTGGTTTAGTTGTTAAGCGCTTGTGCGCGAGAATGATAAACCTTAGGTTCGAATCTTGAGAGGCGGGTTCATGGATGCACACTCCTTAGGAGTTTCACAATAGGATGAAACGGTCGAACAGTGTTTCCAAGTATTTCCATAGTTGTCTAGCTTCAATGAACTCATGATCTCAACTATTGAAATTACTAAAATCTCCACAAAACCCCTTCTGACAATAAAATTTATTACTATTGTATACTCATATAAACGTGTTTGTATGTATTACCAAGACGTATATATGTATATATACATACTTGACAACTCATAGGCACTTTAGATTAATATCTAAGTTTCTTTTTTCTACGTTATTGACCAAACCTTAGCTAATTAATAAACTAATAACATCAATGTCAATTCCATAATCATAAATAAGTATCATACATATTACCACCGCTACTATAACTACTACTATTGGCTACTATTAGTAGTATTGATAATAATAAAACCACTTAGCAATTAATTTTATGTTTTTCTATGAATAACTAGTAGTAATTCTTTCACAGTTGAATTAAACACACAATAAGAAATCTGTTTAAAGAAAGAAAAAGAGAGAGAAAGAAAAAAACAAAGAAAGAGAATTGATTTCATCAAGAAATGTCAAGGTCGAAAAGTGAAATTGACTTAACAGTTGAGTTTGTTTGAAAATCATTCATTCCGAAGGATTTAATCAATCCGCTAAATTAACTCTATTCTACTTTAGTTTTGTAAAAGATCTGTTGTCAGATAGTAACTCATTGATGACAATGATGGACAGTGGTGCAACTTTATGGATTGATTGAAGTTAAACATTAATACCGTTGGATGCCGGCCGGCTCAGTGGTCTAGTTGTTAAGCGCTCATGCTTGAGACTGATAGGTCCTGGGCTCTAATCTCGCGGTAGACAGGATGGTAGATGCGCACTGATGAGGAATCCCATACTAAGACGAAGCGGTCGTCCAGTGTTTATAGGTTTTCCATAGTGGTCTAGCTTCAATTGACTCATGATTTCACCTATTGAAATTACCAAAATCTCCACAAAACCCCTTCTGATAATACTGATACATGATCAAAGAATAATTTAACCAATCAATTCTCTTCAGGGCATACAATAGTTGTACTGGAGAAAACGCGAACTCAGGTGGGGGCAAACCAGTTTATTGTTTAATGAGCAACCACACAATGTATGTTCAATCTGGGACTCGAACCCAGTGCCGTTCGCTTCAAACGTCATCACGTTATCCATTTACCGATTGAATCCTGATCGTCACTTGCTTGTGCAATAGAGTTCGAATCCGAGAGTGAATATATCCAGCTGACGAGTTCCAAATAAGACGAAACTCATGTCAAACTGGATTCCACTATTAGCCATTATTCATTTTTTACTTACACTAAAAAAATGTTTATCAAGTTTAATAACTAAATTCCTAGTAACTACAGTCTTAAATAGTTACTATATTACTAAACAATGATAATCAATATTTTGTCAAAATGTTTACTACTACTACTACTACTACTACTACTACTATTACATCATTTCTAGTTTGTTATAAATCACAGTTCAACTCATTTTTATGTCATATTCTCTAAGTAATACGCCTTATGTCATTCATTGGTAAGCATAACAATAACCGTAATAATAATAATAATAGTAGTAATAATAATACCCTGCCAAATGTCATCGTTAGATTACTTAACTTTAACTTGTAGACGTAACTTGTATTCGTGTGTGTGTGTGACTATTATTAAAGGCTATAAAATAATATGATACACACTATTTGTTATACTTCACGTGGATTCAAACTATTAGATGATGATAATGATAATGATGATACACTATACAAACATAGAAATACATTCATTCATTCATTATTATACCATTATACTCTATTCAATCTTTTATATCAATGAATATCTTTCTAGAAAAATTAATCATCAAAAGTTATAATCCAGTTGTTATGCAATAATATCTAGAAACTATTCTCTCCATATTGTTAATTTTCTGAAGAAGAAGAAGAAGAAGAAAAGATAAACACAAAGAGAAGACTCTTTTTTATGTACATATATCTGTGTGTGTGTGTCAGTGTGGGTATGTCTATATATATTTATCCATTCAGTCAGTGTCAGCAGATGACAAAGAAAGAATTATCGAAGGTGATTACATAAATCTATCTGTCTATCTATCTATGTATCTATCTCTGGGTATGGGTGGGTGGACATGGTTTCAAGATTATTCATTTTGAGCACATACACATACATACACCCCCTCACACACACTTAGAGAGAGACCCCCCCCCATATGTATATATATATACATACACAACATGTCAAAGAAGAAATTAAACAATTTGTGTTTTTACTTTAAATCAAATCAGTTATGACATAATAATTTCTATGGAATAACCATACATAATCAATATAAACGGTATTATTTATTTCTATCTATCTCTCTACCGTAAACTGACCTTATTAATATGACTTAAAAACAATAAAAATCCACTACACTTTTTAGTGTATTTAATAATAATGTAGAAAATATATTTCAAAGAGATTTCCAAAACACACACAGAGGTATACTCATTTTGAAATGATAAAAATTAAGTTACCATGGTAGTAGTCTACTTTTTAATCATAATAAAAAAGCAACAAAGAGAGAGAGAGAGAGAGAGAGAGAAGGGGGGAAGGAGAGATAGAGAGAAACAGAGTTAAAAAAAAGAATCAACAACTTGATGAAAGAGTTTAAAATGAATGATGAACACTAATGATAGAAATGTGATTTTAGTTTGTTGAATTGAATAAGGATATAGTAATCATTAAGTATTTAGAAGAATGTTATCTTCAATTTCTTTGATCTACCTTTAATTAGTTTGTGTATATGTATGTAAGGGGGGTGGAATTGTAGAAATTACTAAAAGTTATCGTTTATTTCATGAACTAGGCAACAATGAAAAACCAAATCTACAAACTGTTTCATCATAATTCATTGATCTCAAGTATATCCACTGATTACAAGGATCTAAAGGCTTTATGTTTGATTATCGGAGTTTCATGATTGTCTATCTAAGATCAATCCCTGATATAGATTATCAAATTACATTAAATTGTCTATTATAAATGTTGTTTAATCAATTAACAAGAAATTAGTTACAAAATTTAAGTAGTATATAATGAAATCCAGGACGCGCGTTTCGTCCTATTTGGGACCCGTCAGCTGGATGTACCTGCATCCAGGAGTTGATGTTCACTCCGGGACTCGAACCCAATAACTTCCGCTTCAAATGGCTACTGAGTCCTGATAGCCATCTGGATTCCACTGCTAGCCACTATCCATCTTTGCTTAAAATGCTTGTGACTTAAGGCTGTATCAAGGTAATCCACACACGATGCACATATACCAACATGAGACTGATCAATTGCAGTCCTAAATAACAATGGGAACTTACAAGTAAAACAGCACCAAGTGAATTTAAGTAGTACACAGTTATTTTATCGTAGTTGGAGACGGCATGACTCATCGTAATGTCTGTTTCTAATCTCATTTTGTACAATGAATATAAGTAATTATTATAAGGAACTGACAATTACTAAATAATTGTAAGTAGTCAACAGGAAAGTATAGATCTAATTTCCTACTAGTTAGCACGAGTCAGAAAGGTTTACTTATATTTTTTCAGGGAACAGATAATTCCTATGGGATTCGAAACTATTTCACTAAGTTTCATAGTCTGAGATGTTACCACCTAATTATTCGATCACTGATTGACCTTCTATACAATGAAACATATACATAAGCTCCTATAAGATTAAGAAATTAGACTGGATCAATATCCATCAAAATATTATTAGAATGGACATTTGTGGAGATTGTAGTAAGTTTAATGTTTGAACACATGAGGTTTTTCACTAATGACTAAATTCAACATGGATTTACTGCAGTTCTAGTCAGAAACCGTGACTAGTGGAGTCCAGTCCGTTTTGAGTGGAAACAGTTATCTAATTCAAACAATGAATGAATGATTGTACAAGATCATGTATCGATTGAAGTTAGATATTGACACCGTTAGATGCCGGTTCTGTGGTCTACAGGTTAAGCGATGACTCGCGAGACCGACGGTTCTGTGTTTGAGTACTTTTGTGTCCAATGCCTCCTGGGTTTCAATGTTGGTCTAGCTTAGATCGAATAATGAATTCAGCTGTTAAAATTATTATAATCTCCGCAAATCCCCATTCTCATAAATTCAATTTGTTCAAACGTGATTACAATCAGAGATAATGTATTTTTGAGTATGCTAAATGATTGTATATTTTAGTGGAAAAGAGTGTGTACTTATACATATTGAGTATATATTTTCGGTAAAGAGAAAGCACCATAATCGTTTTAATATTAACTAGAAGTTAATTATAGCTTATGTGAGCTCGTGATAAAAACCTTAAATCTAACTCAACCCTAACGTCTAGTTGTAAATCCTAACCTTGATTCCTAACATTAATTTATAATTCAGTAAGTGGACTTCCTCAAGGTCAATGTAGCATTACTCAAAGGTTATCCATAACTTATTGTCTCACTGATATACTTGTAATTTTGAAGGAACCAATGATTCAAATCCTCGTCACTCCTTTTCACATTCCGAGATTTTGTAATTAAACTATTCAGGTCAGAAACTAACCAAAGTTTCTAAATCACTCACTGATCTTGGAAAATACTGGAAAACTAGAAACCAATGAACATCTGTTTCATCTTACTGTGTGACTCCCCAGCAAAATGAAAACACAACCTCGACACCGGGGATCAAACCTAGAAACTGTGGGTCTTATGATTACCGTGGAAAACCTCACTATACTAATAATATATCATTACTGATTCATTATTTTCGATAGAATTTTCTAAACTACAGTATTATTTCAAAGACTGATTAACAGTCAATTCATTTCCCTCTCCTCATCAATATGGAATTATCAATTAATATTTGTTATCAGTATAGGGGCTGTGGAGATTTTTCAGTTTTTGGTTGAGATCACAAAACGATTGATTTTAAACCACCATTGAAAACCTGGAAGCACTTGCTGGCGGTTTCGTCCCATTGTGGGACTCCTCAGCAGTGCGCATCCACGATCTCGCTCGCGGGATTCGGACCTATCAATCGGTTCGTGATCTCAATCAAAAACTTAATAATATCCACAACCGCTATACTGATAACTATCATGTGTTCACTTGTGACTAGCTTCGTGAGGGAATTCTCGGAGTTCTAGTGAGAAGCTGTGACCAGTGGAGTAGAGACAAGTATCTACCTCAGTACAATGGAAGATGGTCACGCAATTTCATGGATTGGTTGATGTTAGACACTAACACCATTGGATAGCGGCCAGCTCAGTGGTTTAGTAGGTTAAGCGCTCGCGCGCGAGACCGAAGGCCCTGTGTTCGAATCTCGCCTGCGGGATTGTGGATTCGCACTGCTGAGAAGTCACACAATAGGACGAAACAGACGTCTAGTGCTTCCAAGTTTTCAATGGTGATCTAACAGCAATCGGTTCATGATCCCAATCAAAGACTTATTTTTGTCAACTTTAATGCCTCATTCAAACTAAAAGTCGTGACCTGATGAGACTTGACATTTTCTTTGTTCATTGTAATATGAAATTGATTACTTCATCTCTATTTATAAATGACTGCATTTTATGGAATTATCAATCATTCAACATTGTTACAGTGTGAATACTAACACTGAGTTGTAAAGATACATTCAACTGATGAGTCTCAAGTAAGTCGAAACGCATGTTCTAGATTTTACTATTAATCATATACCGAATACACCAAAACTTATAATGATTATACTGAGACATTTGGTACAAGATACAAAAAAGGCTGATCAAAATACTGTCTTGACAATCAACAACGGGTTAATTCAAATCGTTATTAATCAGTTCATACCTATTGAACCCAATAACTTAATGAATAACACAATCTATGTTTAAAACGATTGTCTACGCAAAATACTTCAGATCCGTTGGCCGGACACTATTAGCAACAACCAACTGTGGAACACAACAAACCAGATCCCAGCGGAGGAAGAAATCAGGAAGAAGCGCTGGAAGTGGATAGGACACACATTGAGGAAAGCACCCAACTGCGTCACAAGACAAGCTCTCACATGGAATCCTGAAGGCCAAAGGAGGCTAGGAAGACCAAAGAACACATTACGCCGAGAAATGGAGATAGACATGAGAAAAATGAACAAGAATTGGATGGAATTAGAAAAGAAGGCCCAGGACAGAGTGGTTTGGAGAATGCTGGTCGGCGGCCAATGCTCCATTGGGAGTAGCAGGCGTAAGTAAATAAGTAAGTAAGTATGTTTAAAATGAAAGATTGTGGATTCGAATCCCAGTATAGATCTGAAAGAATACAAACTTCTACTACTAACCACATATTCATAACATTCTTGCACCGCTGGTTTACTTTATCAAGAAATAGATATTTCATATTCAATTTATCATTTAACCATCATAAATAATTGATCACAGGTTTGGGAAATGAATCAAAAATGTCAATAAAATGACTATAAACAATAATTAAAACAAATTACAGACATTTTTTCACCGGTCAATTTGAATTGTCAAGGTTAAATTTTAAAAAGACAAAAAAACAAAACAAAAAAGAAGTAATTGAAGACGTACAAGGCATAAAAAGTACCAAACGATAAATGAAAAGAGAGAGAGAGAGATCAACTTGTTGTTATGAAAATGTACCGGATTCAAGTAAAGTTGATCAGAATAATAATAATAATTAAAATGGATCAAAAATGTGAATGACTAATCAATAAATGATCCGTTGTTGCTATAGTTACCGGTTCATTTACAATGAAATAATTGAATGAATTATCGTAGTTATGAATTTCACAGGGGAAAATATGATCATTATCATTACTATTATCAGTAATACTAACATTATCATTATTATTATTACTACAAGTAGTATTACTGTTAGCAGTAGTGGTAGTAGTGATAGTAATAGGACTATTACTAGTTCTAGGTAAACATTCTTCGAAATTATGATGTTTAGCATTGTCTATCGTTAGATCTGGTTCAAACTGACTGATTTCTTCCTTTGATGACGATGATGATGATGGTAAGAATGAAGAATTATGTAAATACGGATTGGACCAGTTGGTTGTTTCTTCCGATAGATTTTGATTAAAAGTGAATTCGTCATTTTGTTGTTGGTGTTGATGATTATGATGACGATGAGGAGGAGGAGGCGGAGGATGTGGATGATTGTAGTGAGCATCTTCCACTTGTTCCTCTCCTTCTTCTTCTTCGTCATCATCATCATCATCTTCTTCTTCTTCTTCATGTAAACTGTTTTCATTAACATTTTCATGTACATCGTTAATTCCTTGCACTATTCCATATTTATCTGATTCATTAGAACAATTCATATTAATTGGTTGATGCATATTTGAATTTAACATGAAATGATAATAATTGAATGATTTCTCAATATCGTATTCATCTTGATTCATAAATTCCATACTTTCATTCAATCTGTCTTCTGTCCGGTGATCATTCATATCATTCATTGACCATTGAACAGTCGGTTGCTGCTGTTGTTCTTGTTGTTGATAATGTTGTCGATGATTTGAATTGAGACTTCCCATAGAATAATTATTGACAAACTTTGTAGAATAAGTAGTATTAATATCATTATTGACACTACTAATACTACTATTAGTAATTGTACTACTAGTAGTGATAGGATCATTTAAAACTATTTGATCTGACATTGATAAACATGGATTAGAATAATAATAGTAGTAATAATAATGATAATGATAATCATCTATATAGATTGATTGTTGTGGTGTAGAATGACAAATTTCTTCATTTATATCATTATCATTAAACTGTACTGGATTACTCTCTTCATATTCACGGTACATTGAATTGATAAATACACTTTGAGGATATTCGTTATATGATGATGATGATGATACATTTTTAGATTTGTCGAAATATGAACAATTATTGTATTGTATAAAATATGATTCATTACAATTTACATTTGGAGTAGATGTGATCTGATGATACGACTCTGTTAAAGGATTACATTGAATAACTTCAGTAGAATCCGGAAGGATTTGTTTACTTAATGATGTAGATACATTTGTAGAACATAACGATAATGATGATAATGATAATGCACAAGTAGTACAAGTGGAATAAGTAGATGAAGATGACAAAGAGGACCTTGATAATACAGATGGTGATAATGACCAATTGGGTGATGAATACATGGTAGAGATCATAGTATTTGTCATATAATTACTTGAATTATGATTAGTTGATAAATAACTATCTAAATCTTGTATACAATTCCAAAATGGTAATGATGAATGATGTTGATTCACTGTTGTTATGGTTACTGATGATGGAGATGATGATGATGTTGTTGTTGTAAAAAGTGGATCAGAATAATAAGAATGATTCATTGCATTCATCTCAGTGGTATTGTACTGTTCTTTTTCAATTGATTGATTCAAGCTTGAATCAATTTGATTTATTGTTTCATTATTCCATGAATTATTATTAGTGATATTTATTGCGTAACAATTATGAATTGTGTCACTATGAAATGGATCATCACAGAAAATTTGATCGTTGTCATTTTCATTAGTTTTAATAGGAATTTTAAATTTGTTAATTTGATCTGATCTTGTATTCTGTTGTACTACAAGGAATGTAAATAATAATAATAATAATAATAATAATAATAATAATAATAATAATAATAATAATAATAATAATAATAAAGATTTAAGGTAACTAATCTGTTAACATATATAGTTTGGTATATGTCACACCCCCGCCTAGAGAAAACGGGGGTCTTGTTTATGAAGTTGAGAGGAAGAAAAGCGAATGTCTTTAGCTTTAACCAGGTTGGTGGATATGGAGGATCTAACTATGGTAGTTGGAAAACCATCATTCCAAACCAATAGTGCACATGAGCTTCAGAATCCTGAAAGAACAAATGGCGTATGAACCAATTGTTAGTCATCGACTACCATGGGAGTGCACCTTCTAACGTTACGCCACTACGCTTATGGGTCAGACTTTTAGGTCGAAGGCTCGGGGAGTGGCCTCTTAAGAAGACCACCTGTTTTGATTTGCGCACACAGGCAGTATCTCAGCCCTCACACAAATCGAATGATTTATGTGGAGCATACGTATTTGGTGCCTCCTTGTAACAAGGTTTATGGGTTTAAATAAATAAGTATGTAACACCACTCAGAAGCGAAATGCCTGACTTTAGAAGGTTGAGAAGACCGAATTGAAGAGAATGGGAATACAAACTGAGAGTAATTGTAATAGTAATGTAGGAATGATAAAGTTTGAGACAGTTCATGAAAGATTTACAAATGATGCATTTGATGTATGGTGTTTCACATTTTATGAATAATAAATTGATTGTTCCCATCTAAGTTCTCGTTCATTACAATAATTGAAGAAGTTTTGACTTAATTTGTAGACTGAATTCATTAATAAATAGGTGGTTAAGGTGTAAAAAATGAGGTTCGAGTGCCAGTGTGAATATCAAATCCAAGATGCAGACAGATACATCCAACTGACCAGTCCCAAATAGGACGATATAATAATTTTGAGTTTCATTGTAGAGAAAAAAACAACTCGCAATAAAAATGGTTACATTGATCAATTCCTTATTGGATTGCACATATTGCTAATGAAAACTAATTTAAATTATCAGTATTAGGTTCTGGAGATTAAAAACCTGGAAACAATGGATAGTCGTTTCGTTCTACTATGATACTCCTCAGAAGTGCACATATACGATCCTACACTCGGAATTCAAACCCAGGACCTTCGATCTCATGTGTGAATATGAATCGGTTCATGATCTCAATCAAAAACTAACCGAAATTCAGTTCTTAATATTAACAATAAAGATTATTTAAACCTTTATAGATAGTGATATGAAGTTAACTAAGTTGTTTACTTCATTACTTAGTTACTGATCCGAAATCAAAGGGTTATATGAGTAAAATTTTTGAAACTATGCTGATCATCTTTACTTTAATTCAAAGTTACACTTTGTTGGATATTGTGTACTCAAATGTCTTAACAGCTAACGGTTATACAAACATAATACACTAGTGTAACATGATGAAATCATATAGATATCTTTGAGTGTAAATTTTCTTTCAATATTCATGAAGTCATTGTATTAATTATTAGAATATAAGGAATTTTGTGGTGATTATAGAATTTCACAGATTGAAATCATGAGTCAATTGAAGCTAGACCACCATGAAAAACCTGGAAGCACTGGACGGCCGTTTCGTCCTGGTATGGGACTCCTCAGCAGTGGTGTGGTTGGTTAGGTCCTGAGTTCGAATCTCGCTGGGTGCGGGATTGTGGATGCGCACTGCTGAGGAGCTTCATACTAGGACGAAACGGCCGTCCAGTGCTTCCAGGTTTTCCATGGTGGTCTAGCTTCAATCGACTCATGATTTCAATCAGTGAAATTTCTAAAATCTCCACAAACCCCTTCTGATTATAGAATTGTTATTTTTAATATCGCGAACCTATTTCAACTAGACAACCATTGAAAACCGAAACTCAGTTAACAGCTTTTTCGTCCTAACATAAGACTCTTCAGTAGTACGTATGTACAACACCCTCATTAGGGGACCGAATCCAGAGCATTCAATGTCGTTTGTGAATGCCTAAACTGTAGACCACTGAAATGGTATCTGATGGCGTACATAAATAAATTCAATGAATTTACGATATAGGGAAACCATTCATTCCCTCAAGTGAATAACTCTCTCACAACCAACATCAGTTCATGCTAATTTTAAGACAGTGAATATACGGTGTTCATCTTTAATATAACTCAATTCTCACAACTGATTGATCACTGGGTGATTGGTAAGCAATGTCATGTGTATCAGGTCCTTCTTCGTGCAGATCGAATCCTATCGACCAAGTTGGAATGTGGGCCACTAGTCTAGGTGATTCAACATTGCTTGTACTATGTCGAGATAAGATGGTGATTGAAAGTTGTCAACCGGAAACCCTGGACCTAGGTTCTACTTGGCACTCATCATCAAGGTATACTTGTAATCTTGAAAAAATCGATGCCCCCTGACGGATTCGAACCCGTGTCATCCAGCTTCAGAGTCAGACACGTTACCATTTGGCTGTCCGGGTCGCGGTTGACTTTCTGTAGGACTGACATGTATTCACAATTGATGGGTAAGCAGTGACATGTGTGTCAGGTCCTTCTTAGTGCAGATCGAATGCTATCGACCAAGTTTCAATGTGGGCCACTTGATATGATAGAAAAGTCAAAATTCAACTGATTTACTCATTATAAGTTTTGTTCAACATTACTTCTGTTCTGACTCAATGTAGTGATTATTCAATGTAGTAGTTGTTTTCTTTTCTCGTATGATATTTTATTCTGTATAATATGCGATATTCTTGTATTAAAACTGACATAAACTATTTGGCTTGTATCTTCCTATTGAGGTTTTAAACTGCATTTGATCAGTCTGTTATTAGCATATGTGCATATTGTGTGTATGCCTCGATATTGGCTTAATTCACAAGTTTATAAAAAGCTTGTGCCAATAACAGACTGATCAATTGCAGTCTGAAACCTCAATGGGAAGATACAAGCCAAATAATACCAAGTGAATTTAAATCCACCCCATTGCACAACCAAGTGGCTATCAGGACTCAGTAGCTGAGTGGATAACGCGATAGCGATGGTACTGGGTTCGAGTCCTAGAGTGAACATCAGCTCCGAGATGCAGGCAGATCCAGCTGACGAGTCCAAAACAGGACGAAACGCGTGTGCTGGATTCTACTGCTAGCCACTATCCATCATTGCTTGCAAAATGACATGAACTATGCTTATCATGTGATTTGTTGTAACTGTATTTTTTATATATGTGATTTCATCCTAATTATTAATCAAAGTATGTGTACAATCAATATATAAGTGAGTGTATTTTCGACTAGGGTTCTCGTCGACATTCTCTGGAATAACATTCCTTTCACTGGTTTTCTGTCTACTCATTACGACTTGGAAAGGTTCTAACGTTCCAGTGCTCAAGTTAGATGCGTTATATCAAGAATATAAACATCTAGATATAACAATTAGATACGAGGTGAAAAAAAATCTGAACCCCAATCTTCAAAAGAAAGAATCATGATCAGCTTGTAATTGGACGAAATTCAATGTAATTATTTCGAGCAATCAACATACAGATTTTCCGTTGTCGTTGTCGTGTTTTTAGGGGTTAATAAATCTTCACTTATACCAGTTTTGTGTTCTTACTTTCACGTCGTGGGAATTGCAGAAGTCCCCTGTTTTCTAGTATAAGTGATAAGTGTTTCCGACACAACAGTCATTGACGACCAGATATAAAAAATAGCATTAAAGGAGCCAAGACAATCATTTATTTTTATTTACGTTAACACATAGATATTAGTACAAGAAGGCACCAAATACATATGCGATACTGACCGGGTGCCCAAACCAAAGCAGGTGGTTTTTTTAGAAGGCCACTCCCCGAGCCTCCGACCTGAAGATCTGATCCACAAGAGAGTGGAGCATCGTAAGGAGATGCAATCCCATGGCAGCCGGCGACCAAAAATTGGTTCATACGCCACTCGTTCCAGCAGGATACTGGGGCCCATGTGCACCATTGGTTTGGGATCCGGTTAAAGCGCCGAACATTCGCTTTTCGTCCTCTGATTTTCACAAACAACACCCCCGCCACGAGAAGACAGTGAGTGGGACTTCCTTGGCAGAGGCTATATACGCGTGGCCATGTGAGAGCATTTCGAGAGGATGAACGGACTCTCCCCACTCTCGGCCGTACCTGGGCATTTGGAGGCCAAGACAATCAGCATTCAATTGACAAGTTATAACAATTGGCGACAGGGATTTCGGAAAACATGAGCAAGATATAACACCACTAGTTTAAATGACTTGATGTTGTGTTCATTATCTTGTGATAAGATGATAGTTGGAAGTAGTCAAACAGAAAACCCTGAACCTAGTTGTTTCATTCATCTCTATCTAAATTATTCAACATTATATTACATAGATACAAATAAATCTACTTACTTTTTCGATTTCTTTTTATATCACCAGGTGTACCACTAGATTCATTCAATAATTTTTTATAATAATTTTCACATTTCTGTTGTTTCTATCAAGGAAGAAATTTTAATAAGTAGTATATGTAAACTTCTAGTAAAATGAATTGATCATGTTGAACACTTATATTTTTCTAAAAAAAGACCGCGCCAAGTTCATTCAATCATTAAAATTATTTTCAGAAGGGGTTTGTGGAGATTTTAGAAATTTCACTGATTGAAATCATGAGTCAACTGAAGCTAGATCACCATGGAAAACCTGGAAGCACTGGACGGCCGTTTCATCTTAGTATGGGACTGCTCAGCAGTGCGAATCCACGATCCTGCACCCCGCGAGATTCGAACTCAGATTTTCCATGGTGATCTAGCTTTAACTGACTCATGATTTCAATCTGTGAAATTAAAATTATTTCATATATTTTTCAAAAATGTAATCATTTTCATAATCCCTTCTATATTCATAGTCATAGTGTACTTCAACGGGAAACTCTTCCAGGAGTTCTATTCACAAGAAAGTGATTATCATGACCACTACAGTTCAATTGCGTTCGATATTGATCAGTTACCTACAAATGACGGGGTGTATACTATTTTTGTTGGTAGATATAAGTAGTATGTAACATCAATCAGAAATGGAAACCCATGACATCAGAAGACTAAGAATATCAAGTTGAAGAGAATAGAAGGCAATGTAGAAAAGAATTATGAATGGAAAGAATTATACATTATGTGAAAGACAATTGATGGAAGATTTGTAAATGAAGTATTCAATGTATAGTTTTCATATTTTACAAAGACATTCAGTAATTTTGTATTGAAATACATTGATTGTCTACATCTGTGTTCTTGTTCATTACAATGATATAATGATGGCTCAATATCATGAACTGATGTAAATTAGAAATATAAACTAGTCAATGTCAACTCAATCGTTTAAAAGATTGAACTCTCATCGATATTTCTAAATGCTTTGACTTTTATCCCTGGTTTGATCATAGATACATACTATTGAGTACTTTTCTTTAGTACTAGGACAAAATATCTATTCAATACTTCTTGGTTTCCAATAATTATCTTATTCATTTCAATATAGATTAATCAGTAATCTAACAATTCACAATGATATACTAGGACGTAATGACCATCCAGTTGGTATCCAGATGTTCAATGATGGTTCAACATTAATTAGTTCATAATCTCAATTATAACTCAATAATCATACAAATCAAGAGTGGGAAAGCAGCGGGACATGGCAATATACCAGTTGAAACACTGAAATCAGACATAGAAGTAATTGTAAACGTGCTCCACGTTCTACTCAGGAAGATTTGGGAGTAGGAATAAGGCCCGATGGACTGGAAAAAAGGATGCCTCATCAAGATACTAAAGAAAGGAAATCTGAGTAAATGTGAGAACTACCGAGGCATCACACTAACATCAGTACAACAAAAAGCTTTCAACAGAGTATTGCTTAACCGGATGAAAAATTCAGTAGACACTCAGCTCCGAGATAAACAGACCGGATTCTGTAAAGATCAGTCGTCCACAGATCAAATAGAGACATCATGGATCGTCGTTGAACAATCAGTTGAGTGGAACTCGTCATTACACACCGATTTCCTTGACTATGAGAAGGAGTTTAACAGTATGGACAGGAAAAATCTATGAAACTTTCTTCAACACTATAGTGTAGCTAGGAAGATCGTCAACACCATACGGAACTCATACGACGAACTACAGCGCA
Source organism: Schistosoma intercalatum (assembly GCA_944470365.2). NCBI lineage: Eukaryota > Metazoa > Platyhelminthes > Trematoda > Strigeidida > Schistosomatidae > Schistosoma > Schistosoma intercalatum. The sequence goes on along the minus strand of OX103728.1, from coordinate 3,047,654 downwards.
AAGTCGTCCACGGAGGACAGCTGACAGATACATTGCAAGTGAGGACCGGTGTTAGACAAGACTGCTTACTTTACTTCATCTACTGGCGGTTGACTGGATTATGAAAACCTTCATATCTGAGGAGAATCACGAAATACAAAAGAGAGTTCAGAATCAATTAGATGATTTGGACTTCTCAGATGACCTTGCTCTTATATCGCATACACACCTAAAAATGAAGGTGAAGAAAACAAGTGTATCAGAAGCTCCTGCATCAGTAGGCCTCAACACACACAAAGAAAAGTGCAAGATCCTCAAACACAACATATATAAAACTAACCTAGTCACACTTGATGGAGAAACTCTGAAGAATGTGGAAACGTTCAGGTTCCTCGACAGCATCACCGATGAACAAAGAGGATCCGATGCAAACGTCAAGGTGAGGATTCGGAAATCAAGGGCAGCATTCCTACAGTAGATGAACATATGGAACTCAAAACTACTGTCAGTCAACATCAAAGTCAGAATCTTGAATACGAACATCTAGTCAGTTATACTGTACGAAGTTGAAACTTGAAGAATTACCACAAGCATAATCAAAAATGTACATGTATTTATAAACAGCTCTCCACACAAGTTACTCAAAGTCCACTGACCAGATGTAATCAGCAACAACCCACTGTGAGTGAGGACAGACCAACTTCCAGATGAAGAGAAAATCAGGAAAAGACGTTGGAACTGGATAGAACATACATTATGAAAATCACCAAACTGCATCACGAATCAATCCCTAACTTAGAATCCGGAATAGAAACAATAATGAAGAAAACCAAAGAGCACATGGTGTCGAGAATGAGAAGAAGACATGAAAAAAAATGAATGGTAACTGGAAACAACTGGAAAGGATTGCTCAGGCCAAAGTTTGATTCAGAATAGTATTGAATCCTATATAATCCTCCGCGAGAGGTAACAGGTGTACGTACGTAAGTAAGTAAGTGAGAAGTGAAGAATTCAAAATTATACCATACCATATCATTATTATACTAAATCAGTCCATTCAATTTACTCAAGTAGTCGATTGATCTATATTCAAAGGTTTTGAGATGTTTGATATGTATTTCTGATTTCACCATATATCATGTAGTAGTTTAAACAGTAAATAAAAACCGACTGATTACAGATTTACAAGCATTTCGTATTTCCATTATTCCAGTGTTTTTGTAACAGTTTACTATATTGTCAGTATCTACTGGGATCACCGGGTAAGTAGCAGTGAATTTAGATGTAGGTTACTAAGAAATGATGGTAAATCAGTTGATGAGAATGTGAATCTTGATCAACTGAGATGGTGGGGCTACGTATCATGTATGCCAAGACACCGATTACCACGACACGCAATGCTGACTAGTGTTAGAAATGGTTGAAAGAAAGTTAGAGGTGGCCAAACCAAAGTGTGGCATCAGTCCTTGAAGTCACTAACTTCTAGTCTGAGCTATGTGATAGATGTAGACTACTTGGTTGGGGTCCATGCGACTATCATAACCAATGGTTGGAGAGAGTGAGTGAGTGAGTGAGTGAGTGAGTGAGTGAGTGAGTGAGTGAGTGAGTGAGTGAGTGAGTGAGTGAGTGAGTGAGTGAGTGAGTGAGTGAGTGAACAAGCAAGTAAGTAAACAATCTTCACAATCCCACTTAGTTATAATTCACAATACTGACTTACTTTTAAATGTGTATTTGTTAACTTTTTTTCACGACGTATTACTTTTCTATTTGTAACACGTTTACCTACATGTTTTGTTTTATTTAATGATAATAAATGAGAATTATCTAATTGTGAATGATTTGATGATTGATAATTATAATAATTACAAAATTCATTTGATAATGTGAAATTCTGTTGATCGATTATTGATTGTTCATATTGTGGAAGGAATCGATAGTCGTGACATCCCTGTTGTGGTTGTTGTTGTTGTTGTGGCAACTGATCATGAAGATGAAGATTTTGACTATGAATATATTGAATATTGTTGTTATTATTAGTAATATGATCCAAATCTCTATCAATATCCGGTGATATTAGTGTTGTTATTCCTGTAACTAGTTTATCCACAGTAGTAGAATTACTTGTTGTTGTAACATGAGAATTTATTGTGTTTGTGGTAGTAGTATTAGTGGTAACTGTATCAGATTCAGTTAAACCGAATGTTTTCAATGATGGACGATTATGATCATGTTCACCTTTTGCTTCAAAATAAACGGCACCATTAGCAAACCGCCAAAAATGTGTCACAGGATAACCACTATGACCACGACAATTACGTAGAATTAAACGACCTTTACAACCAGGTGTAATACATTCACGATCTGTGAGAATGAAAAAAAGAAAAGTTAACTGTTTTTTTAATACCTCTTGTTCAATTGTATGAATAATATTTCTTAGACAGTTGTTTCTACCCTAGTATGACACTCTTTAGAAGAAGTTCATACCGACGACTTCTTATCCGGGAATCGAACTCATGTCCTTTAGTCTCATGAGCAAACGTTTAACTTCTAGACCAATTATGTACAAATTTAACTTCAATCAATCCATTACATCATAAAATCACTTTCGATTTTCTTCAGTGAGTATTGTGTTTACACTCAAAACCCAAAGTTCTGGGTTCGATTCTGGTTCGTAATTCAAATTCGAACTTAGGTAATTATTTCTGAACAAAAAACAAACAAACAAATAATTAGATTATTGATTAAGAAATAAAGAAAATATAATTACCCTTAATTAACAATTTAATCGATATGATCGAAATGAACTCAAACTTGTTATCCTCCCTTACTTTATTATTTCTCTTAATTTCTCTTTAATGCCTTATTCCTCTACCTACCTGTCCCCCCCCTTCTTAACGATAGTTAATTATAATTACTATGAGAACGTGCTTTTTTTTCTTTCATTCAATTATTCCCCACCTAATTTTTTTCTTTTTTTCTTTTTTATAATGTGGATAAAAAAAGACGGAAATACGGTGATCATAATGTGATATATAAGTGTGTGTGTGTGTGTATGTGTGTATGTATATCGATACGCATGTCTGGATTGAATCCCTTGTCTACTACTTATGTTTGTCTAGTTATATGTTTTCCATGTATTTGTCGGGGTCGGAGCGGGGGGAGGAAGGGGTAATATATATCTGTCAGCCTTATTAGCATATTAGATAATAGGTGTATACGTGACACGAGTGTATGCACTATTATATACGTAATCAATTATGGACAATATTTATGGGTTTTGCGTGAAGTTTTCTTAAAATGACCAATTTTTTCTTTCAAAAAAATAACTACTACTGATAAGGAATATATTTGTAATGTTGTATACCTAAATACATAACTGTATACACAATAATATGCAATAAATATCCATGATTCATATTAACGTAAATAATTGTGTCACAAGTGGTTTGGTGGGTATTATTAGCAATTTTAATAGCTGAGATCATCAGTTAATGAAAGCTAGACCACCATGGAAAGTTCGAAAGCATTGGACGGCCGTTTCGTCTTATTATAGGACTCCAAGTCCTACTCACTGCCTTGTTGTTTACGAAAATGAGAGGACGAAAAGCGAATGTCCGGCACTTTAACCGGATTCCAAATCAATGGTGCACATGGCCTCCAGTGTCCTGAGGGAACAAATGGTGTATGAACCGATTGTTTGTCACCGATTACGATGGGACTGCATCTCCTTACGTTGCTCCACTGCCTTGTGGATCAGATCTTCAGATCGAAGGCTCGGGGAGTGGCCCCTTAAGAAAACCCCTGCTTCTGTTTGGACACCCGAGCAGTATCACAGCTCTCACGCATATCAAATGAGATTTGTGTGGCGCATATGTATTTGGTGCCTCCTTGTACCAATATTTATGTGTTAAAACAAATAAATAAATAATGGGACTCCTCAATAGTGCACATCGACCATCCCGCCCCGCGAGATTCGAACCCAGGACTTATTTGTCTCGCTCGCGGACGTGTGTCAATTCTACATTATTATACTTAATTAAAGAATTTAATAAAAATTTGGAAAATATTTAGATAAACAGTAACTAAATTGAATAGGGATTTGTGGAGATTGTAATAATTTTAATAGCTGAATATACGAGTCAATCTAAGCTAGATCATCATTGAAAATTTGGAAGTAGTGGACGGCCATTTCATTCTCGTATGAAACTTCTCCACAAATCCCCATTCTGATAATAATCATGTGCCTACTAGTGATTAGCTCAACATGGATTTACTGTGGTTCTAGTGAGAAGTTGCAACTAGTGGAGTCCAACCCGTGTAGGATGGAGATAGTTATCTACCACAAACAATAGATGAATGATTTCAAAATGTCATGGATCGAATGAAATAAAACATTAATACCATTGGATGATGATTCAGTGGTTTATAGGTTAAGCGATGTCTCACAAGACTGACGGTTCTGTTTTGGAGTCCATTTCTTGTGTTATCGTGTATGCTCAGTACTGAGGAGTCCCTGATTACAACGAAAGGGCCATCCAATGCTTGAAAGTTTTCAGTGGTGGTCTAGTTTAAATCGACTCATAAATTCAACTATTAATAATATTTAGTCTATTTGTATTCCAACAAGTACACAGAAAGAGTAAATAATAGCTTAATTGTAATCCAGTCTACTCAAATTTTAACAAAGATTTTGACAGATTTTATTTGTTAAGTTTTGTATTTCTCAGTTATTAGAGTTATTGATTGCAAGTGATCAGTCTGTTTTGTCATATGTACTTCTTAAATGGATTATCTCAGTATTGATATTTCATCAAAGGTTTTAGTACATTTGGATAGAAACTAGCAGTGGAATTCATGGGTTGCATTTCATACTAAGATGTATCCAAAGCCTAGTGTTGAACCTTGAACCCAATTCCTTTTGCTTCAGATATTTGACATATTGTCCACTGAGGAATTGAGAACAGACAATCCCTAAGATATATGTACACATTCGAATGAGGTATCAGACCAAAGAAGATAAGTTTCTTCAATTTCATTATCTAGAAACAAATGATGAATTGTCCAGTCATCCAGCAAGTGTAAAATGTTCAAAGTAGATCCATTCAATAGTAGAAGTATACGACATTTAATATGACTTGAGAATAACTGTATATGTAGTTGGAGAAGTGTTCAATCAATTTGCTCATTCAGATGTATCTAAAATGAATCAATTATCCTCAATGATATTAGATGATCATTATACCATATCATAAGTTGATTGTATCAGTAGATGCTGACTCAGATATTTTAGTAGTTGGAAATCCACCAATAAACCTGAAAGTTTTAGGTTAAATCTCTACTGGAGTCTTTTGTATGCATTGTTGAAGAGTTATATTCGTAGACGAAATATTCATCCAATTCTGCATGGTTTTCAATGGTTGTCTAGCTACTGTCAATCCTTGATCTAAACTATGTTTTCAATCAACGTGTTATATAGTATGACTCTCATTCTATGTCATTGACAAGTTACTGTTTTAATCATAACATAATTCATCTTTCATGAGACAGTTTTCAATTGGACTCTCATTCTCTCTCTTCAAATTGATCTCGAAAGTAATAATTATCAGTCAACACATAGCCATTCATTACCAATTTTTCTTCTGTAAAACTGTTCTGTATAGCATTAAAGCAATTTTCGTTAGTTCCAAAGGGTTCTACACCATGATAATGTCAGTTCATAATGGGAATTATACTTTTTTATACACTTCATACTAATCAAATTTTAACCGATAAGAACCACCGATTGATCTTAATTGTTGTACCATTGCAAATCATAAAACACTGGACTATTATTTCATCCGATTATAGAACATCACATAATTGTGAATCTTTATCTTCGGTAAAGATTGAACTCGAAACATTTAGGTCTTGAGGAAATCTCTCACAATTAATACTACTTTGTCAGTGTCCAGTGTTATAACAATAGTCAGAACAAAACAACTATCCAATGACATATAGTTCCAAAGGTATTCCAATTCTTATGAATCTATCAGTATGAAGTTGAGGAGATTGTTAAGTTTTTGATCGAGATCATGAGTCGATCAATGCTCTACCATCATTGTGTAACCAAAGGAGTCTCATACTAGGACGAAATGACCGTTTATTGCTTTCAGCTTTTCATTTTTTACGTTGTATTCATAACAGATTCATGTGATTGAGATTATGAATCGATCAATGTTCAACAGAAACCCTTTAATGAAAAATAAAATTCAATTAACCTAAGAATACTAACCTCATAAAAGACAATTATCATGACCTTAGTAACAAAATGAGAAATAAAAAATTGTTTTTTCTGTTGTCATTGATATAAGTAACTTACTACATTGTTTCTTCCTTGCTTTATCACATATAGCTGGACGTAGACTTAATGGTTTACCTTGTACCATACAATTCATTGAACATTCTAATACACCAAGACATGATTTTTTTAATACTTGAGGATTATGATTATTTGTATTACGCATAGCCCAACCACTTTGATGTCGACGTGCACGTTCACATGTTTGAGCATAAACACGTCTACAATGTCCAGTTGGCCATAATTCATATGAATCATAATAATTAACCTAGAAAAATAAAAGATATAAAAATGGACTATCAGAAGGGGTTTGTGGAGATTTTAGAAATTTCACAGATTGAAATCATGAGTCAGTTGAAGCTAGACTATCATGGAAAACCTGAAATCAATGGACGGCCGTTTCGTCCTAGTATGGGACTCTTCAGCAGTGCACACCCACGATCCCGCACCCAGAGAGATTCGAACCCAGGACCTATCAGTCTTGAGCCAGGCGCCTAATCAACTAAACCACTGAGGAGGTCGGAATTCAGCGGTGTTAATGTCTAACTTCAACCAATTCACGAAATTGCGCCACCGTACACCATTGTCTTCAGTGAGTTGATATCTCACAACAGACCTGGTTGAAGTCCACTGGTAACGGCTTCCCACTAGAACTCCAGGAATATCTCTTGAAGTCAGTCACTAGTGAGCAGATGACTGTTATCCTTCTGATAAAATATAATTACGTCTAAAAGTAGGGATTAGCGTAGAAAATAGAGTACAAGTTTTGAATGAAATGTAATAACGTCCCTCAAAAATAGCTTCCATAGTTTGTTAAGACTTCTTGTTTCTATATTCACATCAATTATCCTTCTATATTCACTATGTGATTAGATTACAATGTATGTTCTATAAAATCCTGCCTATTATAGGTTTATGAACCTGTCCACTTATGATGAGTTACATACAACTACTCTATATTCTTTTTCTTTAAAAGAAGAAATTTAAGAACGAAACAAACCAACAATCCATTTTTATAGACTGAAATCATAAGTCAATTGAAGCTAGACCACCATGGAAAACCTGGAAGCACTGGACGGCCGTTTCGTCCTAGTATGGTTGAAGTTAGACAATAACACCGCTGGATGCCGGCCTCCTCAGTGGTCTAGTTGATTAGGCACCTGGCTCGAGAATGATAGATCCTGGGTTCGAATCTCGCGGGTGCGGGATCGTGTGTGCGCACTGCTGAGAAGTCCCATACTAGGACGAAACGGCATTTCAGTGCTTCCAGGTTTTCCATGATGGTCTAGCATCAATTGACTCATGATTTTAATCAGTGATAATTATATTTTCCTAATTATTGTACGTTGTGGTCGGGTTAGTCATCTGTTTATTAATGTATCTTTTTTACACTGATCTGAAATCGGGAAGCAGATTGTAATTGGAAATAAATCGAGTAGTGTTTCAGTTGATTAGCCTTCTCTCACTCGCGTGCTTGTTAGCCAATCAGGTGATAGAATAGTTTCGGTCTCCCTAACCCACATCGAACTCACGCGTACTAGACTCAAGGTTAAGCCAGTCAGCCTATTGCGTCAAGGTTTTAATCTACATTAGACAAGTTATCCTCAGCACGTAACAATAGTCATACATTGATTTAACTTAGGCAGCCATGAAAAATCTAAAAAAACACTGGATGACCAGTTTCGTCTTAGTATGGAACTTCTTGACAGTAAAAATTCCCAATTTTGTGTGAGTAAAGATATTTGACATTCGACTTATCGATTCGGGTTTGTGGAAGTGCACTGGTGAAGAATAACATACTAGGACGAAACATCAATCTAGTGTATAATATGACTAATGGTTGTTTAATTTATAGGTTCATGATATCAATCAAATCCAGCTCATCTCCACAAATCCATACTGAGTATAGAATTAAATGTGTTTTACATGTTTAAACTCATTTATTGATAAGACGTCTTGTACAAGAAATACTGGATCAAAATTTCTTACTCAGAAAAATGAACGTAAAACCATAAATGAACTAATTCAACCTTGTGTATTTAAACCAGAACTAGTCAATCTCATAGTCTAAGATATTAACATTGAATCATTTAGACAGTGACTAACTTATTGTAGGAGGGAACTTATGTTTAAAGTTTTCTGAAGACGAATTTCACTTGGTGTTGTTTTAGTTGAATCTTCCCATTGTTATTTAGAACTGAAATTAGTCAATCTCATGTTGGCATATCTACATCGTGTGCGTATTGCCTCAATTATAGCCTTAAGTCACAAGCTTTTTAAGCAAAGATGGATAGCGGCTAGCAGTGGATACCATGACGCGAGTTTTTTATCCTACTTGGGACTCGTCAGTTGGATGTACCTGAAGACTATTTTTAATCATTTAAAATTAACACATAGTGCATGTGATCTAGAATCATTTAGATTAATGAGAACCTAAAAGAATTCACTGGTTAGTTCTTTCCACGGAAAATAAGATCACTCAACAGTGACAAACTTCACATGAAATCAATAAATAGTTATTTGTGATATTCCCGCTGATGATTATTTCCTTAGATCGATCCTTAGGAAGCAGTACTGATAGGCCCATAAATAGTGTAATATAGAGAATTACTGTATTTCACAAATGGATATAAGCTGAAATGACGACCGTTGGATTTCAGGCGCAGTTGTCCGCAGAATCATTTGTAAGTGAGGTCATGTTTACACGTTGATGAATTGTGTTCAATCTAGTCAAGAAAATGTTTAATGCTTTTCAATCTCTTTCATTCCAGTTAATATTAATTCGTGACGTAAGTAAAATATTTCATCTTCACTCTATTCATTGAATCACAACACAAATGGATCACCGTCAGATAGCCATCGAAAACCTGGAAGCTCTGAATAACTGTTTCATCCTAGTATAAGACTCTTCAATAGTATACAATCGTGACACTACCAGGTACAGAAAATACAACCTTCACGTTTCTTGGGGAGCCCTTAAACCTCAGAAAATCGAAATGACATTAAATAATTTATGTTTAAGTTCAATCAAGTTAAGATGTTGCACAATTAATATTCAATAACATTAGTGGATAAATGTCTCAATCCTGATATGGTTTGCACTGCGAGACCTAGAGATCTTTTGTTCAACCTGTGATGCACACTGTTAAGTAGCTCCATAGTGGTTCGAAACAGCTATCCAGTGCTTGGTGTTTTTGAATAGTTGTCTCACTAAAGTAAGTCCGTAATGTGGACTATGAGAACTAATCATTTCCATAGATCCCTTACATTTATTGGTATTAAACCAGAGTTTAAATTGGAAACATTCATTTAGGACTGGGATATACATTTAACTGATGAGTTTGGAACAAACAAAAAACGTGTATTTATATACACCAGTAAGAAGCTAGTAATCTTTAAGAAGGATTTTAACAATCAATCTCTAAGCTACTAAATACATTTATATCCAAATAATCACCAAGAGAATCCATGCTATGTACACATTTTCATTCCTCAATTCTGTCTATTCATTATAAAAGCTCATTATCTTCAATAATATTAGACTAAATGATATTAAAGTCTTTGAAAGTGGATGACTCATATACAAATCTTATGGAGGCCGATGGAAGCAATCGGTTCCGTCAAGATTACAGGTACACTCGGTTGATAAGTATCAGCTAAGATTAAACCTCATTCAAAGTTATCTATGAATCATCTTCAATCAGTTAACTTCTAAATAATAAATTCTACAACATAAATATGTAATAAGGAAATATAGTTCAAGTTTTCAAAATTGTGTTTTACTAATAGAATACTTATCTAATCACCTTTGGGAAATAATTTTTATATCAGAAAGGGGTTGTTGTGGATATTATAGTAATTTCAATGGTTGAGATGATGAGTTAATTGAAGCTAGACCACCATAGAAAACCTGGAATCACTGGACGGCCGTTTCGTCCTATTGTGGGACTCCTCAGCCGTCCAGTGCTTCCAGGTTTTCCATGGTGGTCTAGCTTAAATTGACTCACTATCTTAACTATTGAAATAATTTTTAATTAAACGAAACTAGGAAATTAAAGAACACACTTGTTTAGTTCTTGTTTAGGATAGTGAAATTGGTAAATTCTAACTGATGGAATTTGATAAATCTTCTAATCGAATGCTTGACTCGGTTTCTTAAGATCTTTTAGTAACCCTCAGGCTAAATCTACACAGCAAATTGAATACGAGAGAAAAGGCGAGAAATATAGGAAAAGCGCTTTACTCCAAAGTTGGTTTACATACAGAAAACCTAAGGTATTTATGTCATTTCAGATGGCCTTATGTTTCTGGAAAGTTCTAGAGCCCTTATAAACATAGTAGCCAGAGAAGTAATCATAAAACCAGAATTGTTAGGCGTGAGTTTTTATTTTCTAGATGTCTCTAAGGTACTTCTACTGACTGAGTGCTGATTGGATAAGATGCTTCCAAGAGTCTTTAAGGCCCCTTTGGTTTTTTTTTTCGAGGAATATTTTGGATCTCTTCAGATATAATATTTATGTTAACTGATAAGGATATTTTAAATGTAAAGCACTAATCAGAGAGTTATCTGATACCCATCAAAATTCAAGTCATGGTTTATGGGTTATAATTGAGTTGTTTAAAGTTACTTTTGTGTAATTCAATTGTCCAGTTACTATGAATTTGGAATCTGTACTTTTTGGCATTCACCAGTAAAGTTAACTCTTATGAATATCAAGTGAAGTACACTATTTACTTTAAACGTTAAAATCTGAGTAATTGATATCTCAACAGAGATATGTCGTTCATCAACTGACTGTTTAAATGATAATCTTAAGATCACATAAATCACGAATATGATGAACATTATTTAGTTATATTAACTCAATATCATTTTGTAACGAGTTCCAAATAGGACGAAATGCATATCCTAGATTTCATCTATCTTTGTTTATCTTGTGAATGTTGTATCATTCAGTTTAAACTCAATATTTAACATCTCAACATTAGTATGAAGACCTAATGGTCTAACAATGATCACTCAGTCTTAAAACTACTGAGACAGTATTCACTATTTCACATGTCTAATGTAAATCAATAAACAATATTAGACAACCAACTTACATTGTCACTGGCAGTTACTTGTCTTACTTTTGGAACTATCAAAATGTGTCCAACAAATTATCTCCTTCTCATTTCCTATAATTTAATCATTCAGTTTAAATTCTTTCCTATAATCTCAACAACAACAACAACGAAAAACAGAGGATAAAACACACGTCCTGGATTTCATCGCTGACCGCTATTCACACATCTAAGTACAGTTTATAACCCTAAGTAACAGGGAAGTGAAGCATTTAACTCACCCATAAGTTGATCCGTTTATTGATTTATTGAATTTGATCAATAATCGATACGAGCGTAATTTTAATGTTTGAAATTTGGGAGAAGAAAAAAAACAACCATGAAAATCGAATGGAGTGAAATCAGTGTCAATTTTTTTTGTTGTTGTTTAAAATAACGAATTAGAAACACCATAGTAACTAAGTCACCATTTTTATGGCATGGAATTCACAGAATAATAAATAATGATACTCACTTTTGGTAATTTCAAATCTTTTATATCCCATAAATGCTGTTGAATAGTTAGATTAGAATTTTCTTTGGATTCATTAATTATATTATCATTATTATTATTATTATTATTATTATTATTATTGTTGTTATGGACTATAGTGGAACTGTTATCATTCCCTTTCACTTCATTACATGTTACCAAGGTATATTGATCAATTTGATTCAAATGAATCAATGAATTTGGTGTTGAACTTACTAAATAATTCGTATCAGTATTGATTATTGGAAAATAATCAATAATTCGATCAATATGATTTGTATTATTTCTATCATGATTGATAGAATAATCATCATAATTAGTTTTAGGCAATTTTTGTAAATCTATTTCATATTGTTCATTATTATGATAAGTAATTTGTGGTAAATTATATTCAGATTTATGTAAATGATCATGTTGATTATGATTATGATTATAGAAACATGTTGAGTATAATTCGTTATTGTAAATATGATTTAGATTATTATCATAATGTGTTAATCTTCTAACAGATTCAATTGATGGTAAATGTATTTGATGATTTGTATTGGGGAAATCATTTAAACATTTATTCTGTTCAAGATCACCCTGATATGTATGATACAATTTAGTTGAATATGCGGGTTTGTACAGATTTGTATTTGTATTAGTAGTAGTAGTAGTAGTAGTAGTAGTAGTGGTAGTAGTAGTAGTAGTATTCAATACATTATTGTTTATAGTTGACAGAGTAGTTGGATTAATGATATTAATAGATGAATTATTCAATGTTGTCTGATCTATATATGCGGGTAGATTGGAATTCCATTGTGGAGTTAATGTACTTCTGACATTATTACCATTATGATTATTATTCAAATGAATATCGCAATTTGCCCAATTCCAAGTTTCAGATATGTTTAATTGTTTTTCTGATGAAAATTTCTTCGAGTCCAGCATTTCATTAAACTTCAAGTATTTAGGAAGACGAAGAAGAAGAAGAAGAAAAAACAAACGAAAAATTCTAATGATTTTAATCAGATATTAAATATAAAGGTGTAATACACTATTGAGAATTAGTGATTAAATGCGGGTTTTGTATAAAGTAATAAAAATAAACAAAACAAAAACGAAAAACTTTCGGACAAAATAAACCAATCAGAAAATGAATAATATGAATTTGGAAACTTATGAAATTCCATAAATTTGATTGGTTAGAAATGTTGTATCAATTTTTCATAATTATGATTGGATAATTTCTGATCGGCCGTATCCAAAGCTTAACCAATTAGATGTTTTCATTGTTTTAGTAATAATAAATGAATTGAAATGATAAAATTGATATTTTCAATAGTTGAGATCATGAGTTAATTGAAGCTAGACTATCATGGAAAACCTGGAAGCATTGGACAGCCATTTCGTCGTATTGTGGGACTTTTCCACAGTGCGAAATTGAGTAACACATCCATCAATGTTATCAGTAAGTTACTATTTAACAACAGACCTGGTTGAACTTCAATGGTCACTGCTTCTCATAGGAACTTCAGGATATATATATTGAAGCCAGTCACTAGTGAGCATATGTTGATTAGTATTAGAAAGGGTTTTGTGGAGATTTTAGTAACCCTAATAGTTGAGATCATGAGTCAATTGAAACTAGTCTTGAATGCACACTGCTGAGGAGTCGCACAATAGGAAGAAACGGTCGTCCAGTGTTTCCAGGTTTTCTATGGTGGGCTAGCTTTAATTAACTCATCATTTCAACTATTGAAATGACTCCACAAAACCCCTTCTGATATTAAACATTGTTATGTATATTTCCAATATTGAGTTGTTAATAATTATCAGTTATACAGCTTCAAACTAATCATTGATCTACTCAAATGTATGTTAAGGCAAAGGCATACATTACACATTAACCTTTGGCTAAGAAGAAATGCATGCTGTTATTTCGTAGTGAAGAATAAATTATGGGTAACCTCTGAGATCTATTAATGGACCAATATTTTTATTGTATAACTGTTCAGTTACTAGACTGTGTATATCTATATTCCTTGTATTATAAGATCCATTTTGACCTATAGATTATTATTATTATTGTTATTATTATTATTATTATTATTATTATTATTATTATACGATGTACTATTCTTAAGTTGTATCCAGTTTATTGATTACAGCCTCCCACGTTCACAGCCATTTTTCTGGCCTGATCTGGTATAAATGTTATTTTCTATTTTATGGTGTGATGTGCTCTGTTTGGTTGGTATATAAGCCAAGTATACTTGAAATAAATGATTCGTATAGTGTATGCTGTTATTGGTGTTCTAGACTCAGTTGAACGGACTAGGCGAACAAAGGATCAGTAAAGACGCTAGGCTGATCAGACCGGTCAAACGTCATTGTTTTAGCATAGTACAAGAGTGAATATGTCGTATTTGGATTGGCGAATGAATTACGTGGTGACTAGCTGGACTTAAAGTCACAACACATGCTTGTATCCTCCAATTCTAAAATGCTATTTTATTATACCCGGTGTTATTTTGCTACCACGATTTTCGTAATTCGAACTACCGATAACAAATAGTTTTTAGAAACAATATCTTAGTAATACACTTAATCATCTCCATAACGGACTAACACATAACTCCCATAACTCAGTTTATTCAAATTTGTACAGACAACTGATTTACAATGTTATTAATGAACCTCCTGAATTGTTTTACTACATTTAAGATCATACGAACTAGAATTATCAAAGTATCTCATTAAATTTCATTTCGCCAAAGATAAAACACAGTGATGTGACTGTTTTTGGACTTTCATCATGATTTTTTATGATAACTTTGTTTACAAAATGGACTATTATTACTATAAAAGGTTTGTGATGATGTTTAGATTTCATAGTCTACATCAAAAACTATTACTCATTAGACAGTCAATGAAAATCAGGAAACACTGGACTGATGTTACATTCTCGCATGGGACCACTTTACAGTATGTCATCACAATCCCACCACAGACCAATCTCAAAACCTTTGAATTTTTGTAGTGAGCATCCAAACTTTACATCATTTAGTTCCCGTTCAGTACTTCGCATATGTAAATTCAGTCTGCTTCTGCTAAGTACCATACTAAGAAGAATCAGTTGTTCAATGCTTACTGGATTTCAATAACAATGTAATTTATTCTCCACTTTCGAAAATCATTCTTCACTTTTTAATTCTTTCATTTTAACTAGACTACCTATAAATACTTAGTAGTTCAAAATGTTCCACTACTTTTTATCATCTTCATAACGTAATATATGTAATATATGTGTTTGCTTCCAATTTAATCACAACGTTTTACAATATTCTTCAAGCTGGAATATTATTTCTCAGAAGGTGGACTTATTCATTTCACTAATAATATCTATTCGAACAAAATGATAGTGTTCATAAGTAGCAAACAAATGTATAAGTATGCTCAAACTATTATGATAGTATAAAATTTAGATCAAGTCAGATATGATCGCTATTGAATACCATCTCAGTTGTCTAGGGATGATATGTTTGTAGGTGAGACTGAATGCCATTGGTTTGGTTCCCAGTTATAAGGCCATGAGTGACTACTGCTACCGAGGAGCTATATATCATGACCAAACAGTCATTTAGTGCTTCCAGATAACCAATAATTGTTCAATTTAGATCGGTTCGTAATCTCACTGCAATAACTAAGGCTAATATTTTGTTTTTAAAAATAGCGAAGTGTTCATAAATTTAAAGGTAGTATAATCAAAATTGATTGCGTGTCTAGTACTTATTAGTACAGATCGAATGCTATCCATCATGTTGCAATGTGGCCACCAGCCTAGGTGACTCAACACTGCGTGCACTATTGTGAGATTAGATGGTGGCTGGAGGTAGTCGACAGGAAACCAGTTCCCTCAAGATTACAGGTACACCTTGCTGATGAGTGCCAAGTAGCACGAAACCCGGGTCCACGGTTTCCTATCGACTACCTCCAACCACCATCTAAAGGTAGTATAAAGATAACGATAATGATCACCATGGAAAATCAGTTGAAACTGAATAGTTATTATTATTATTAATTAAATTGCTCGTTAGCTAACATGATGACAACTTTCATCGAAAATCGATATACACAGGAGTATTATTTAAATAAAAGGTGTTTAGGTAATATAAACTCACAAAAATTCACCTGACAATTTGAATTTGGACATTTCAAGCACCATAATCAAATCGTAAACTTTATTTTACTAAATTAATATGGAATAATTCCCCTTTTTAACACTCAATTGGTTCATGATATATAAGGATAAAATCATTTGGATTGAAATGATAAAGAAAATTTACAGTTTATTTAGATGTATTTGATGGTAATATTTTGTTCTCTAAACCTTAAACAGAAGTGAAGGAAAAAAAGGAGATAAATAAGAACACTGGGTTGGGAATTGGAAGCAAATATCAAAAGGATGAATAGCAACTTCAAAAAATTGGAGAGGATTGTTCAGGATAGACTATCATAGAGAATCATGGTGTGCTGTCTGTGTTGCTCCAACAGGGGTAAAGGGCGCAACTAAGTAAGTAAGTAAGTAAGTAAGTAAGTAAGTAAGTAAGTAAGTAAGTAAGTAAGTAAGTAAGTAAGTAAGTAAGTAAGTAAGTAAGTAAGTAAGTAAGTAAGTAAGTAAGTAAGTAAGTAAGTAAGTAAGTAAGTAAGTAAGTAAGTAAGTAAGTAAGTAAGTAAGTAAGTAAGTAAGTAAGTAAGTAAGTAAGTAAGTAAGTAAGTAAGTAAGTAAGTAAGTAAGTAAGTAAGTAAGTAAGTAAGTAAGTAAGTAAGTAAGTAAGTAAGTAAGTAAGTAAGTAAGTAAGTAAGTAAGTAAGTAAGTAAGTAAGTAAGTAAGTAAGTAAGTAAGTAAGTAAGTAAGTAAGTAAGTAAGTAAGTAAGTAAGTAAGTAAGTAAGTAAGTAAGTAAGTAAGTAAGTAAGTAAGTAAGTAAGTAAGTAAGTAAGTAAGTAAGTAAGTAAGTAAGTAAGTAAGTAAGTAAGTAAGTAAGTAAGTAAGTAAGTAAGTAAGTAAGTAAGTAAGTAAGTAAGTAAGTAAGTAAGTAAGTAAGTAAGTAAGTAAGTAAGTAAGTAAGTAAGTAAGTAAGTAAGTAAGTAAGTAAGTAAGTAAGTAAGTAAGTAAGTAAGTAAGTAAGTAAGTAAGTAAGTAAGTAAGTAAGTAAGTAAGTAAGTAAGTAAGTAAGTAAGTAAGTAAGTAAGTAAGTAAGTAAGTAAGTAAGTAAGTAAGTAAGTAAGTAAGTAAGTAAGTAAGTAAGTAAGTAAGTAAGTAAGTAAGTAAGTAAGTAAGTAAGTAAGTAAGTAAGTAAGTAAGTAAGTAAGTAAGTAAGTAAGTAAGTAAGTAAGTAAGTAAGTAAGTAAGTAAGTAAGTAAGTAAGTAAGTAAGTAAGTAAGTAAGTAAGTAAGTAAGTAAGTAAGTAAGTAAGTAAGTAAGTAAGTAAGTAAGTAAGTAAGTAAGTAAGTAAGTAAGTAAGTAAGTAAGTAAGTAAGTAAGTAAGTAAGTAAGTAAGTAAGTAAGTAAGTAAGTAAGTAAGTAAGTAAGTAAGTAAGTAAGTAAGTAAGTAAGTAAGTAAGTAAGTAAGTAAGTAAGTAAGTAAGTAAGTAAGTAAGTAAGTAAGTAAGTAAGTAAGTAAGTAAGTAAGTAAGTAAGTAAGTAAGTAAGTAAGTAAGTAAGTAAGTAAGTAAGTTTTCGGCATTGGATGCCTACCACATTAATTTTAATGGACTCACCTATCTGAAGGCGCTCGGTCATGCGTCCACACCAGATCACGAGTGGGAACGCCGTGCTCAGCAACCCCTTCATTCGCCATCCAGATTAGATCAGTCGATCCTCGATATACTGGTTGCCTATCAAATATATCTTCGAACCTCCGCGCTTCTGTGTTGTGATTTCACTTGGTGGGTACGACTCATTTTATGTGTTACTGGTTAAAGTGTTGTCAAACGCCGAATACCCGTTGCATCTTCAAGGGCATCTGTAGATAGTAACCTGCAAGCATTAGACTATATTTGACATGGTGAGTTCACCCATTTTACTGGACTAACAGTCTGAATAAACTAGTGTTGACTGCAATGATTAACCATCCAAGTAACAGGAATTTAAATTAGAATGACACAATACCATTATTTTGCTAGCCTGGCTCTCCAGACTTAGGTGGATGGTTTTTAGTGTTTTTAGTACACTCCAGGGATAAAAAGAATCCCGTAAGAGCGGTTTGGCGCAATAGATTCACAAAGCACTGTGATAATAATTTATGGCCAAACCGTTATCTATTTGCGAGCTATGAAGTCCACGAGATAATTCCCGTTAATCATCCCTTACCAGTGAATCGTAGTATCGATTGACTAGTTTTTCGAGGTTATAATTCGTTCGGCACCAGAGACTGATTTATCTTAGGTTTAGTATTGTCTCACTGACCTTGATTATCCATTGGCCTGGGCACTTCATGTGAATATTTTTCTATACAGTACACCAAGAACGAAGGTCCTTAAAGTAAATATAGCTTCAGAAGGTGGTCTTTGTCTTTTGAAATCATAATATAAAATGTTGACGCAAGTATGTACATCGAATTCAGGGGACTGTCACACAAATGTCCGTCCTGAAAATCTGCGGTTTTCAGGGTCTCAAGATTTTCTGATGGACTTGTGAAACTATAATGTTCGAATTATTTGAATTGTAGTATGAACTAGGAATCCCAGAATTAACGCAATTGAATCAAGAACTACGACATAAGCACAAACGAATGTATTGTATTTAGAATTCGAAATCGAGCATTCGACAAGTAGGCACACTATGCGTATTATTTTACGGGTTTTCGCGCACATGTAACATATTGTCGTGGATTTTATGTGTAGTTATTTATCAGCTATTAACAGACTTTTTCCATCATACGTGACTTCTCGTAATCTTTGTGATTGGAAGATAGTATTTATTTCAATTTATAAGCAGTTTGACGTATTTCGTGCTCACCTCCTAAGTAAATATGTAATTGGCGTAATATGGTTATTTTTTAACAATACAAAGTCAAACAAGTCAAATCACCATTTTTCTAGTCAAAAATAGATTACAGATTGACTGTTCATGAAAATAAGCCGTGAAAAGCATTATATATGGTTCACCTCCTTGATTATGGTGACGGCAAACATAGATGTTCGTAGTCGTTTATAAAATGTAATCAGAAAGAAGTAAGCATTAAACTAACTATGAATATTATATAAATTGTTTGTATTTAGCTATAAAAGGTTATTTGCACTAAAGGTAGCATTGTTTTGTATTGAAGTGACATATTATTGTGTAACGTATCAGAGAAAAATTATGTGAGTAAGAATTGACATTGATAGTCTTTTTTACCGGCTTTCTGAACGTATACAGGAACAGTGTATAACACCACATTAAATAGGCACAAAATCTTCATAAGTGAAACGATGGCTGTCTCTTCTGAGCATGGTGACAAAACCATGTCGTACTTAATATTGATTTATGATGTGTCTGTTATAGGGTTGACGAATAATTTTCTGTAAACGAAATGCACAGTCGCAGACGAAAATGTGAACAAAGTTATGATGCATATTGTCGAGTAATATCTAAATGGTACTTACCAATTTCTCTTGCTAATACCAGATGTATATACGAAATACTACAAGGGTTAGACATTGAATAAATTCCCAGTGCTTGTTACGACACAGACTTGAATAAAAAAACGACTATTCATGAGTTAATTCATGAATTCCTACTGCATTACAGACTGACTCGTCCGAAGTAATTCATACAGACAACGTGACGAAAAGTGAATGAGCAATGGAAGCAGAATCACAAGTTTCTTGTATTCATATCTCCTTTATGCCACATTAATGAATTACATTTTCTTCATAATTCAGACCACGCTTCTATGTTGTGACGAAACTGATTTCAGCAATTTTTAAATAACATTGATTTGTGTGTTGTAAAGATTACCTATTAATTTTTATTAAAGGAAATAGAAATCTCTAATGATTAGCGCTGTCTGCAAATAAGAGACTTATAGGTACATTCTGTAACCTGCTATTTGATGTACTTATTGAATGTGATACTGATAACTAGGTCTAATTCTTTATTTCACGACTGATTTGTTTGTTTTTCAGAATTGTATGAATCCAATAAAGTCGTCAAAGGTTTGTGATGTTTACGCCGGTCTACAACTTATAGAATTTGTTATTATAAAAGACCATGTTAAAAAACGGTTTACATGTTCACGTTAACTGTGTTCCGTATTGCCTAGTAACATTTTTATTCAACTAATGAATTAGTGAAATATAAATATAGCAAATACACTCAGTGTCTTACTTTATAAACCGTGTCCGTATTTATTAATAGTCGATATGACGCTAGAACAAATATAGATAGAGAATAATATGAACTCCTTATAATCCATGGAATGAACAAGTAATAAGGTGGATTATGTAATAATTCATTTCACTTTTAAAATTTAGTTACCGATTTATTCCAGCACCCATATATATATATATAGTCATTATTGATAACCCACGTCATTTCAATTATTCATATTAAGGTATGTCAACTGTTTCCCACATCACCGTTAAATCCTAAAGCATATTTAGTTATAAGGAATGCATACCACTGTTAATCAACATTACTCCTGGTTTCATTTTAATTCATAAGCGGGACTAATCACATGAAATTAAAATCTTAGCTACTGATACGATTTTAATTATAAACGTAATCCGACGAAGGTGAATATGATATGTGGGTGCCTAATCTCCAAGACTGTACGTGGATGTAGGGTTTCTTAATCATTCTTAATTATTATAAACAGTTACACATGAACGTCATTGCTATTCATTCCCATGAAAGTAGGAATAAGATTAAAATTATGAAAGTTTATTGAATAATCATTGCTGCTAAAGCAGAAAATCAAGTTTACAAGTTGGTATTAAGAATTCTTAAGTAATAATTGTCCACTTTCTTCTCAACTTCCATTGCGCAACGTTCACCATGCTTCTCAATGATGCGATGTTTATGGATTCTTTGGCTTCGTTGAATACTTATATACACTTCACTCCGTCGTGGTAATGCAGTTAATGTATAATTTTGGAAGTTCTGGGTATTATGTAACTTCCATCTGCTACAATACCTAAGAAGTTGATGAGCTATGCAGTTAGTATTTCACAATTGATATAGCTTATCTGTAAGATTTCGTCTTTTAACGTAGGCAAGTAGCATGTGACGGCAGGGATATCGACACATCATAAACGTGCTACAATTGCATTGACAAATGCTTATATCCACTTCATAATGTTGTCCGCGGTCAACCATAAACAACCAGTCGCCGCTTTCATATTCACTCCATTTTAAAGCCTTGTACACCTTTGACATCGGCAGCAGTTACTTGCTTACCAGTTTTCTCCTTAATGCTTTCGATAACTTCATCTGCTGACTCACAGTGAAGTATTACGGGCTTCAAGTTCTCTTTTTCTTCTGACGATAATCTCCTTGTCCATGGATCACATACCATCCATGAACTACTACATGGATGATTGTGGAGCATGTTGTAGGATTTGATGACATATCCTTGCTCCTCTAGTCTTACACGAAATTTAGATTGACAATTACGGAATTTAGACCTTAAACATAAGATATTAGTTAAAGATCTTACGATTTTTGCCTCACTTTCAAACCTTCCGATTTCCTCTTATGACCAAACGTACAATTAAACGATACAAACAGGTATTTGAACCTGACATCCTTCAGCAATCTGCTTTCTGTGTGGATGTAACGAGTATAAGTAGTCTGAGAAGCGATAAATTATAATTCCATACTTTTTGGAACTCTTTTAAGGCGCTTTCAAAATCATCCCACAACACGAAACGCTTGTTCAGTATCATACTTCGAAAGGCATCGGTTAGGTCGACTGAAATGTCACTTGAGCATGAAGCACTAAAAACAGAAATGACTAATTATTAAAAGGTTATTCCTTGCAACAATAATAACCCAAGGAAATACTACAAATACTTAGGATTTACCTGTGACTTGACATTTCGTTGAGCTTTACTACAGTTGTTGGGATCAATGATCAAATTACAAAGCAGCAACAGAGCCAAAGTGTACACAACAAGACGGAGGACGCTAAATTAATGGTTTTGGTATTTATTTCGTGCTTTTTTATGTAGCATAAGATGACTTATATATGAAAAAACTTGATACTCATGCAATCCTACCAACCCACGGCAATTGAAATACGGAATGACCGCCTCTAGTCAAGCCGTTCAAGGTCGTTGAAACGAAAGGGCGGGCACATTTCAAAAGGACCTAACGTTTAAACCTTGCCGACAAGTACAATATTATCATTAGTTCGTTCAAACACCACATCCGCCACAGATTAAATTGGAGTCTAGGTGTTTGTAATCAATCGTACGTCTTCTCAAATTCATCCTGAGTCTGTCTGACATTGTATTGGAAAAGGATTCTGTAGTACCTGGCTCCTGAAATTGTATTTGATCAACATGTCGACTGTGTGTACTTAAGTCATTGATATCTAGAATTCATGTTACGGGAGAACTGAAGACTTTTGACGGATTAAAACCTTTTATTGTACATTAATAATTTACTGTGTTTTGGATGTAATTGTTTTACTTAACTTTTGAACTTGTTTGTTTATATCACTATTTCGGACATTTTGGTTTGTCTTTGGTTTGGTATTTTGGTGCTCTCTTTGTCTTTGGTTTGGTATTTGGGAGTTTTGCTCCGGGAACCTACAAAATTGAAGGTTTGTTTTGTAATTGTTATAATTATTGTTGTTAGAACGACATTTGGTCGATTACTTGTGAATTACGAATAAATTTGGTATCTAAATTGGGACTTGGTTCTGTTGTTAATTTGGGTTCGTAATTTGCGAGTAGATCGATAGTCCGTACTTCAATAACTGGAACGAGCAAAACTTGGACGTAACAATTCACACCATCTATTTTTCGACATTCTTCAGAACATTACCCGTAGATGGTCGAAGATCATTTCCCCGATAGTATGTAACTTCTACAGACTCAAACGGTTCAAATGGTTCAAATGGTTGTGAACGGAATAGAAGAAGCTTTCGCTTAACAGGCTTCCGTGTCTAGTAGCAGGGGATCACCAAATCCTCCAGGCAGGAACCTAGGTATGTTAACAATAAAAGAGGAAAAGAAATTGGTAAATAATAGTGTGATGCTGTCCTTGGTCCTTAAGAATAGGTCGAGTTGCCTCTTGAAGGACTCCTGAGAAGTCGCTTGGACTAGCTCGGCCGGCAGCGAATTCCAGCTTTTGACAACTCTTAAGGAGTAGAAGTTGTGTCTACATTCCGCCTTGCTATGTTGTGTTTCCAGTTTCTGGGTGCTACCCCTTAGGTTATTATTCGAACTAAGCTTAAGTAGGTGTTTAAGAGGATGTCCAGAAGTGTTAAGAATACTATAAGCCATTAATAAATCACCTCTAAGACGCCTATACTCTAATGGGTAAAGGTCTAGTGAATGGAAGCGTTCTTCGTAAGGTTTAGATTTGAGTCCTCGAACTGATTTCGTGGCTCACCGTTGGATACGCTCCAAAGTAACCTAGTCCTTTTGGAGTGAGGGGGGAGTACTATGTTTCCGTACTCTAAATGGGGACGGATAAAACTGTTGAAGATTGTATAGAAAGTTCTTCCGTCAAACTGGCCAAAAATGCGCTTCAACGTTACCAGTGCAAGGTTTGCTCGGAAGGCATTGTTGTCACAGTTAGCGTAAGACTTTAAATCATGGGGCACCAGGACTCCTAAATCTTTTTCGATTTGGGATACTACTAGAGAGGAGTTTCCTAAGTTGCAACTGTAGTTTGCGACATGTTGCAGATGGACTACTTTACACTTTGAAGTGTTAAAGGTAAGTCCGTTATCGTCTGCCGAACTTTGAAGTCGAGTCATATCCTCTTGAAGTGCTTATATATCGTCTTGGTTGCGCATCTCTCTCCAACGTTTCACGTCATCGGCAAAAATTAATAAGTCTGACGTTACCTGTTGAGGAAGATCGTTTATGTAGATCAAGAAGAGAAGAGGCCCTAGTACTGAGCCCTGGGGGACCCCACTAGGATATTCCATAGCCTGAGATAAAGTGAAATTAACCCTAATCTTAAAGTGTCGATTATTTAGGTATGAAGTAAGCCAATCGATTAGAGGCGGTTTGATACCTAGTCGCTTGAGCTTATTGATAAGACATGTATGGTTAACCTTATCAAAAGCTTTTGAGAAATCTAGGTAGATGATATCAACCTTCCCTTTGCGATCGAGGATGCTTGTCCATCTGTCCACCCCAGTCAGCAGGTTGGTAATACAAGAGTAACCCTTCCTGAAACCATGCTGTTGGGGTGAGAAGAAATTTAAGAACAGTAGATAGCCGTTTAAACTGTCGCATATCAGGGACTCCATGAGTTTTGAAGGTAATGACGGAAGAGCCACCGGACGATAACTTGAAGGTTCATTGCCTCGGCTTAGCGAGTGTGAAAACATCACGCTAAGCGGCGTTTCCAGGATTGAGACTGCCTCTCTCAGTATGGCAGGATGAACCATATCCGGGCCAGGAGAAGTATCTAGTTTTAAGTGCTGCAATTTCCGGAACACCAAGTCAGCGCTTAGGTCCACTTCAGAAAGTCCTGTGGAATTGCAGATGAAACTGTAGTCAGTAAAGTTGATGTCAGCCGGTTGAAATGTTTCGGAGTAATGTGCCGCCAGAAGGTTAGCGGCGTCGCCATCGTTGTTAGTCGGGCCGTTAAGACCTAGCAGTTGGGAAACTTCAGTTTTGGCTTGATGAAGAGAGACTGCATAACGGAATAGGCTTCTAGGGTTAGAGGCAAATTTGTCCATAAGCTTCGTCTGGTACTGAAGCCTGTCTTCTCTTATAGCCTTCGTACATATGTTCCTTATATGTTTATATTGCCTATACGCTCCGTCGTTATCAGTTCGTTTGTATTCCGCCTAACAGTGCCTTTTGAGGCTTTGCAGGCGAAGGGTACGGTTCTTAATTACTGTAGGTGGCTTTCAGCTTTTGGGAACCGTTTGAGGAACTGAACGGTTTGTAGCATATAAGAGCGTGTGCAGTAAGAAGTCCCAATGACCGTCCACATCGAGTTGAGGGTGAACATCCCAAACCACCTGTTGTAGATAGTCATGTAGAGCTGGCACATTCAGCCGTTTAAAATTCCAACGCAAATTGTTGTTGGGATACCTTAGCTTAGTTTTGATGACAAAACTGAAGGCTATGACGGCATAATCGCTCTTTCCCAAAGGATCCAGGATTGAGAGGTTGTCAACTAGGGATTCTTCGTTTGTGAATACACAGTCTGGTGTCTGGCTGTTTCTCCAACGAGTTGCCGACCTCACATTTTCGTATAGGCCCAAGTCATCGATGAGGTTGAAGAACCGAGCTTCAATTGAGTTGTCGCCTCCAGTGTACGTGTGCTCCGCGAAGTTGACTCTAGGGAGATTAAAGTCCCCTAGAATCAGGATGTGTGTGAAATCGAGACGGGTAGAGCGGGATAGTCCTTCCAGCATACGACTATCATACTCGATGTCGGCAGTTGGCTTCCTGTAAATTACTCCGACTAGACACCTCGAAGTACTAGACAATCTTACAGGGCACCATATGGATTCCTAAAGATTGTTAAACTCGAGGTTGTGAACGTGGTGCACCTCCAAGCAAGAACTTATGTATATGGCTACTCCGCCCCCAATTCCTGTTTTTCTGTCGTTGTGGACTGAGGACTTCAAACATCTCATATTCGGCCGAAGAATTCTTCCTTTCAATAGCTTCGCTGGAGTCTCCTTCGTCACCGAATGTCTGGCGTTTCTATATTGCAATAGAAAGGTATCTACTCCCCTCTCCAGCTCATTAAATGTTGAGGCAGCTATAGAATCAATAGCCGTCTTTAATGCCCTGACAAAATTCTCTGCCCGATCATTAGAACATGGATGTCTGGGAGCAGTAAATAGATGTTTGCACCCTATACCGTTCAACCAGGTAGTGACTGCATCTGCAGCAAAATGTGAGCCATTATAAGTCACCAACACCATGGGAACCCCTTCTCGACTAAGCACCTTTCTTAATGCTTGGATTGTGAAATCAGAATTTGGTGAAGTTGTAAAAACACTTCAGGCCACTTTGAAAAAGAATCAATGACTACTAGTGCGTAGTATTTACCAAGAAATGGTCCACAATAGTCAGTATGAATCCTCTGCCAGGCCTCAGACGATACTGGCCATGGCATCCACTTCGAAGGATGACTTTTCAACAGATGACATTTCTCACAATTGTTTGCCGTACGACATATATCTGCATTTATCTGTAGAACCATGGTCTACTATGATATTAGTACTGCTCTAATAATAGACCTAATCCTAAATTTGTAGATTCGTCATGATATAACTGCCTAATCTATAAGATCTTACGTGGAAGTCACACCATCGACTACACCAACTCACTGTATCGTATCAATTACCAATACATG
This sequence comes from Schistosoma intercalatum, assembly GCA_944470365.2. NCBI lineage: Eukaryota > Metazoa > Platyhelminthes > Trematoda > Strigeidida > Schistosomatidae > Schistosoma > Schistosoma intercalatum. The sequence continues at coordinate 3,021,202 of OX103728.1, read as the reverse complement.
ATGTAAAACAAGGTTAGGCTAGAGAAAGAACAATATATTTAATATGAACAGAAGATATAAGGTAACATTCGGCAGAGACCATGCCTGCGTGGCCGAGCCATGCCACTCGATTAACTCCAGTCCATTCAATTCATTATTCGCGCCTTCCCCATCGTTGGGTATTTCTCCGCGTTAAATATTGAATATCTATTTTCTGTGTAGTCTCGTGTTCACAGCTTTGTGGATTGTGTGGCTATTGTCCAATGCCACTACACTACTCTCCCTCCAGAATCAACGTGATGTTGGTTCGATACCAAATTGGATGGGATCGTCGCGCGCCGGAGGTTACCAAGAATAGGTAGAATTCTCCGGGTAATGATAAGCTGAAATATAAATCAAAAAGAAGGCGGTAGTATCTGGTCGGGAAATACATGTAATAATTTTTAAAAAAAATCTGCCTTCATGCTTGACACGCTTAAAATGACAATTTGGGTGAAGATTATTTGAGCTATAAAAAATGGGATTACAGTAATAATAATAAAACAATGCGTGTTAATAGCCGTTGGTTAATAACTTGACGTATAGGTAGTAAGTATTTTGTGTTTAGAAATATTAAAGTAATGAATATTGTAGAAATGTTAATATTGATATTAGTTTTGGTTTAAATTATGAAACCAATTAACAATTATGCCGGTAACCGTCCATATGTGATTTCCAATTGCATCTGTATTAGTAGGCTAACTGGAAGAGCAAAAGTATTACCATGGAAAAGAATTCCAACTAGTGTTCCAGTTAGTTTGATACGGTTTATTTAGTTACGGGGAGATTTTCTCAACCTCATTTTTACTTGACCGTGATAGAATTTAGTAATACTACTAATACACATGAATGGTTATTAAAAGAAAATTTCAATACATGAGTGATAATTATATGAGTTTTGGACAGATAGCTAAGAACAAGTCGTTAAACATGAGTGTATTCGTAAGAGACATGCTCTAGACTCAATGTTCTGATTTGCGGCAGACTATTTATATTTATACTTGCCGGCTGATGATGCATACACGTTAGTTGCAAGTACGCAGTTTATCATAAGGCGGAATACGATTTAATTGAGATATAGTGGTTATAAGTTATTGAAATCAGTTAAGCCTATGTGTCATATTACTAGGTGATGTGGTGCTGCAGGATGTATTCGGCTAAATAAACTTTTACAAGATGATTAACAGTGAGTGATGCTCATGTGATTATCAGGAAGAACACAAGTTGTAACCAAGGGGAGTACACTCCCAACTCACGTCTATGATAATGGCTTGAACCTTAGTCAGTGTTGGGGTAAATTCGACATTGATGTTTTCAGTTTGCAGGAGATTTGCTCGACTGCTTATGTTGATTATTTGCATGCATTATTGTGTCGCTAAACCTCCAATTAGACTGACAAGGTTTTGAGATATTTACTGAATAAGCAACTGATAGAGAAACATACTGTAATCATCTGTAGTGAATGAAGATAAAAGAAAAACAACACTAGTGATAATAAGTCAATTTGCTGACCGATTTTGTTAATAGTTTCATTAATTTTATCAATCATATTACGTGATTGTCAAGTCATGAAAATGCTTTATGACGATATCCTGAAACTATTATGTTTAACTAGTTATAGTGTTGATTGAGGATTAGCCAGTGGAAAAATAGGTATTTTTGCTTTAGGTGATTCAAAATTATCGGAAATTTATGTTACAGAATCCGAGACGCCTAATTATATTATAATTTTCAATTCAGACATATTCGTTTAGTGGTAATTTTAGTAGGCTACGGAGTTTTGATTTTAAACGTTCGTTTAGCCAATAGCTACCTAGGGATTTAGTTATTTTACTAGTGCAGTTGATAGTACTTAAATTTGTAATCGAATTATCTAAACTATGTCTGCATTTTAGGCTGCTACTATGATAAACCAATCCATAAACCCAAATATGATTAGCAACAACAACTATGATGAGTTTATTGATAAATGTTAAAGGCGATTCAGATGATTTCTAAATTCAAAAGACATGAAGATATAGTAAAACGTATGTACGGGCCAGGTTAACATGCAGGTTGTTGACGTATATGACAATTTAAAAATAATGAACATGACCAGATAAATAATTTTAAAGTTAAGACTGCTTGTGAAACTTCAGGCAGGAATATGATGCGTTATAAACATTCCATAAGTTACTGCATTCAGCCTAGGGACACTTACAAATATATGGCAAAAGCAACTGAAAAACATATACACGTTAAGTACAAAAAATCATTAAATAAAATAGTTGAACGCGCCTGGATTATTTCCAAAAATTAGATTATTCAGTGGACGACATATATAACGCCATTCGTAAGGAGTAGTAATGATCCAAAAGTATCCAGAATAAAACATGCAGTATGGCAATTAATTCCAGGGTGCTTGATGGTGTTGACGTTTCTGCCACTCGCTCGGATTAGAACAATCGAATGAATTCAGTTAATTGTATGGTTGTTATTGAACGAGCCATCTAAAATGACCTTATGATTGCAGAAAACCTATAGATGAAACTCACCGTATGTTTTTGGAGAAGTGTCATCCTTGTTGTTTGGCAATGGAACTCGAAAATATGAAATTAGGCAGGCAGTGGTCAAAAGAAAAGATATTACGGGATAGTGCATAGTTTAAAACAAGATGAGGTGTTAGGTGAAGGAACACTGATAATTAGATCCAGATAACTATTTAGTCCTTGATTGCATTGTTAGTCAATGTATACTTACGCTATTTATAGGTCATATTTACTAGAGCTTGATGTTTAAACAAGTGTATGTCGCTGAAGCAGGTAAATGCTATTAAAGCTTGTTAACGAACCATCAAAGCTAATTAGTTGATATAGATGATCAACTTTTATTATCGATTGAGCTAGTAAGTTATGTGAACTAATAGATATAACATTACGATAATATATGTGACCATTAATCAAAGGACTATTAGAATAGTGGGTTTACAAAAATAAAATCCGATTGAGAAGGTTAAGGTGGAAATAAGGATTAACAATAATAGGTTGCGTTTCTTTAGTTGGGCTCACCAATGTAGAATTATGGTCTACTATGATATTAGTACTGCTCTAATAATAGACCTAATCCTAAATTTGTAGATTCGTCATGATATAACTGCCTAATCTATAAGATCTTACGTGGAAGTCACACCATCGACTACACCAACTCACTGTATCGTATCAATTACCAATACATGATGTAAAACAAGGTTAGGCTAGAGAAAGAACAATATATTTAATATGAACAGAAGATATAAGGTAACATTCGGCAGAGACCATGCCTGCGTGGCCGAGCCATGCCACTCGATTAACTCCAGTCCATTCAATTCATTATTCGCGCCTTCCCCATCGTTGGGTATTTCTCCGCGTTAAATATTGAATATCTATTTTCTGTGTAGTCTCGTGTTCACAGCTTTGTGGATTGTGTGGCTATTGTCCAATGCCACTACATATCTCTGGCCACCAACATGTGAGCCTTGCCAAGGACTTCATTTTCTCAACACCTAAATGACCACTATGAAGATCTTCAAGAAAAGATTTACGCAATGAAGGAGGAATGGCAACACGATCATTTAAACACAGAATACCATCAGAAGTAATAGATAGCTCATCCCGCTTTGAAAAATAGATAGTAAATCTACGTTTCAAATTAGCAGTCCAGCCTTTCCGTATAGTACTGAGTATACATCCAAAATATCTGCTAGTTTTTCTAGTGATATCTGAACGTCTCACTGGTAAAGGTTGCACTGACAAACAGTCCGAAGTAATAATAGGTCTATCTTGTAGTGTCTGTCGAGAAATGTGGTCAACATGTTGAATTTGTTTGGCACTTCTGTGCTGAACCGTATAGTCATATGCACTCAAAGCAATACTCCATCGTTGAACCATAGCAGCTGAGGAACATGCTAAGGATTTTTCAGGATGACAAATAAACTTTAAAGCTTCATGATCAGTAACAATAGTGAATTTCTTTCCGAATAAATATTTATGAAGTCTTTTAACAGCCCAAAACACAGCTAATGCTTCTCGCTGAGTCTGTGAATAACCTTGTTCAGTAACAGTGAGTTTGCTTGAAACACAAATAACTGGCCTACCTTCCTCTTCCAAAACTGCACCAATACCCACAGGTGATGTATCAGTAATAAGCACAGAATGTACACTAGGGGAGTACGTTCGAAGAACAGCATCGCTTTGAAGAAACTTTAGTAGATTACGCAAGGATGACTTTTGTTCCTCACTCTGTTTGAATGAAATGAATGTCAAAATATTAAATAAACAATTTGCACGACAAGAAAAATAGGAATAAAACGGGAATAGTATTGAAGAGCACCTACTAGTGAACGTAATTCCGTAAGATTTTTTGGTGACGGTGCATTTGTCAGTGGAGCCAGTCGTTTCATATCTAGTCTAAAACCATTACCATCAACTAAGTATCCAAGGCATTCAGAACTAGATACACAAAATGAACACTTATTTGGATTCACTTTAATATTCTTCTCAATTAAACAACGCAATAAAGCAATAAGTCTCTGGTCATGAACTACCTTATTAGAACCATGAACAATGAGATCACCTTAATAAACCTCAACACCTTCAAGATCACTAACTACTTTATTCATAACTTCCTGAAATATGGCTGGAGAACAACTTAGACCAAATGGAAGGAAATTGTATTTGAACAGACCAAAAGGAGTGTTGATTGTAGTCAAAATAGATGATGATTGATCTAAAGGGATTTGAAGATGAGCATCTTTTAGGTCAACTTTCGAGAACACTTTAGAACCATGAAGTCGATTTAGAATATCTTCAGCCTCTAGCATCGTGCACGTTTGCTTCAACAAACGGGAGTTCAGAGTTTATCTATAGTCACCACAAATCCTAGGGGTCTTGCCGTTCGACTTCAGTGGGGTAACGATAGGAGTACCCCATGCTGAAGACTGAATTGGTTCAATTATGCCTTTCGCACACAAATCGTTTAATGTCTTATGTACTGCTTCTCGAAGACCATAAGGAATTATTCGTCTTTTAAGAAAAACTGGATCACCCTGTACTTGAAGTTTTATAGACTGAATTTTCATACCTCCACTGCACTTAGCACACATAGCTATCAAACCTTTAAGTAAAGTATCAGAATTTTCTTTAGAATCTAGGAAAGACAACTCCACTTTAGGTCTTTTCAAATTCTTTGAACTTAATATTGACAGTCTTGTTTCGCTAACTAAAAATTCACAAGGTATGTATGAAGAATTATCATCTCTTATTAGCAATTCACAACATCCTCGTATGGGCAGTCTGTGTCCAGTAATCCTCAATATTGATACTTCAGTGGGTCGTACCACAACGTTAGGATCTAAGGATTTCAAGTTCTTGAATGAAATAATGGACTCTATACTGCCTGTGCCCAAAATAAAGTCATGAAATGAACCAACCGATGTATATAGTCGCTTTTGAATATGAGCATTAACTTTCGAAATAGTAGGCAAAGATAAATGATCGCTAGAAACATCCGAATTATTGAAATTTAAATTACAAGGTTTAGTACAGCTCGAAGCAAAATGGACAGTAGCTTTGCATACTGACTGAATGTGTCCTACCTTACCACATCTAAAACATTTAGCATTACGAAATACACATGAATTGCGAGCATGAAACTTTCCACATGATAAACATTTACCAAACTCCATCTCACCTTTGTGATTTGCTTTGTAATTCCTTGTTGAAACACCTTTCATATTTACACGAGAATAGGAATCATTGTTAAATGTACGCACGTTCGATTGACCCTGAGATTGTAATACATCATGACGACTAAGCAAAGTATTGGAGATCTTCATCGACTGGATATCAAGTTCATTCACTGCTTCACAGTTAATACACGCAGTTCTAGCATCTTGAAAGGAACAGTTTGGTATTTTTAACAGCTCTCTTTCCAAACTCATTATGTTAATTCCTGCAATTAATCGATCTCTCAGTTGCACATGAAGTTGATCACCAAAATTACACTTGGCAGCTTGTTTCTGCAATTCGAGGATGAATTCCCGAACTTTTTGGTCATTTTGACGAACCATCTCATGAAATTTCGCCCTTTCACGGCATTCAAAACTGGTGCACTTTACATGATTTAATAATAGTTCCTTAAGAGTTGTATAAGGAAGTGAGATAGGTTTTTCTGGATATGCCAAAGTTTTTAATGAGCTGTACGCTTCTCTTCCAATGAATGTCAGAAAATGTGCCACAATTTTATCACCTTTAACATCTTTCTTAGTCATGCTCGAGATTTCAAACCTTTCCGAATAATCCTCAAAAGCTTTGGAAGTTGAATGGATATCTAACGTTTCCATTTCAGGCTCCATCGCGACGCCAATATAATGTTCGAATTATTTGAATTGTAGTATGAACTAGGAATCCCAGAATTAACGCAATTGAATCAAGAACTACGACATAAGCACAAACGAATGTATTGTATTTAGAATTCGAAATCGAGCATTCGACAAGTACAATATTATCATTAGTTCGTTCAAACACCACAGAAACCTTGGTTTACCAGAAGTCGTAAAGGGATAGAGCAAAACTATTATGGTTGGGGTAGGCTTTTACTACACATTCATAGATCAGGACAGTTGGAGCGTGAGGGCCTTGTTTGGAGACACAGGCTTTTCAACGTTAATAGCCCTATAACATGAAACGTAATGCTTACACAAACCAATGAAGTGAAAACACACTTGACATTATTGTTCTAATCTTAAGAGGATGTTCTTGGCTAATTTGTAACCACTCAACTTAGGCTGTTACGGATTCATTCATTTTGTTGGTTATAAGGAAGCAGTGACGCCGCAAAATCAGAAATTAGTAATACGGTCGTTCTCTAAAAAATGTACTCGAAATAAAAGCAAAGGAGAGGGAAGTTGTGGATAGGAGAAACATTATATTCTACTGCAAATACAAGAAAGCCGAGTTGCGATATGGTTTGAAAGCTTAACCGAGCTCGTTCAGTTAGCAGTGTCCGTTGAGACATATTAGCTTTGCATTATCACCACGTATCTACAGGGTGGGTTTATTTTTTGGGAGGAGGTTAGTAGCCTTAACAGCTTCAACGCTAAAGAGGATTTCCGCAGTGCCGAGAAATCTAAGACTTGTTACGTACTGCAGTTTCCTATTTATTGTGAAAATTGTTTCAAGTAACAGAATTACAATATAGACAAGGCTTTGGAGCATTTAAATGCATGAGCCAGTAGTCGCGGAATCATTTAATTAAACTGAAAACTGATAAGCCTTACCGATTTGCAAAAACGGTTGTTAAAATAGGCCTAGTTAGTTATTTTGTGTTACTGCCATTACCGGTTCATCACCTTACCTTTGTTAGGAAATGTGGTTCTTAAAAATATCCAGTCACGTCTCCAGGAATGGAGTCGTGAAACTTAAACTTTATCTTCATGCTGTCATTCGGACTGCTAGCTATTGAATTTCTGGAAATAGTATTTCTGATGGCCTTAGTAAGTCAAGTAGGAGCATAAGTCTTCTCGTTGTTGCAACAACGACAGCAGCGAATGGTTTTGTTTGGCCGAATAAATTTTTTATGAGATAATGCTGGATGGCAGGTGAATATGGAACGCAACATCATGGCGTATTCATTGACTTTAACGAAGGTTTAAGTGAGTTATTTAACGTTGGTTTGATGTGAACATTCATTAGCTTTGGTTTTGCATGCTTTCTGAAGCTCACACTAATACGTTAACTCTGACGGGGAATGAAATGTAAGTAAAAACAGAAATCCCTAAACATAAATTCTTAGAAAGCGTTATCCTACAGGGGATGAATCTTGGGCGATAAGAACATTCATGTATTCCCCACCGCTGACAGGAATCCTCCTAAGTGCGTTGCTAGAGTTGTGTTCGGGATATTATGGTCAACGTATGCGAAATTTATTTTGAGTAACGCTCTCAGAATGTCAGTGTTTTAAAATAGATTTTCGACAGAGAGAACGACAGATTTCAGAGGCCGAATAATGAGTCTTTAAGATGTTTCCCCTGAATTGTGTATTCCTATGAAAATTAGGGTAAAGGATGGAGAGCTAACCTGTTCGGCTTGGCTGGAAGCATGTACGAGAAGTCCAATTAGTATACCTTGATATTCAGTAGCTGAAGTCATTAATTGAATACCTTAAACTAATTTAGTTAATCAAACGAATGGAAACCACGCAAAGTGTTGGGTACCCGATGAACCATGTTTCCTGAAGAACCTTAGACTGACAATTGGTTAGGGATTCTAGATATAGTCCGAAACGGTTATTCTCGTATATAAAAAGGCGAACTAAGAGAAGCGATGGAATTCCATCACTTTTGGTACGAGACAATCCGTTAATCTTAGCAGAGAATGATGCCGAAAAAGCTGAAGCTTTATCGGAATATTTTAGTAAAGTGTTTTCTATCGGTAATGAGGAACGACAAATGATTCATTGTGACCGTGACGGCTCGCTGATGGATCCTGTAGTCATTGAGAAAGATACTGTTTTAAGGCTACTTCAGCATCTCAAACCTGATAAGTCCAGTGGTCCCGATGATATTCATCCTAGGATTATGAAAGCCATATCAGGTGAAATCGCTGAACCATTAGCGATACTATTCGACATGTCTCTGAGACAGTCCAGACTTCCTAGAGACTGGAAAGACGCCATAATAAGTCCGGTGTATAAGGCTGGGAGTAGGGATTTAGTTAGTAACTATAGACCCGTTAGCTTAACTAGTGCAGTTGTGAAACTGATGGAGAAAATCATTCGGACAGCTGTTATAAACTATGTTGTAGGGCAAAATCTTTTCTCCAGGGCACAACATGGTTTTCGGAAAGGCCTATCTTGCTTGACAAATCTTCTCATTGCACGAGAAGAGTGGGCTGCGGCAAAGGATCGGAATGCTTGTGTGGATGTAATTTTCATAGATCTAAGTAAAGCCTTTGATAAGGTTTCACACTCTGGTCTTAAATTCAAACTGAAACGTTTGGGAATCCATAACACAGTCGTCGATTGGATAAGTAACTTTCTCCATGACAGGAGACAAAGGGTAAGGGTTAATGGGGCTCTCTCCTCGTGGGTACCTGTAAAAAGTGGGCTTCCCCAAGGCACAATCCTAGGTCCTCTTCTCTTTTTACTTTATGTAAATGAATTGCCAACTGTAGCAAAATCCTTTAAAATATCTCTTATTCACACCCTCTAAATTCTACCACATATACATACCTTTTCACTCAAATACAACCTTCTAAAAAATAAAATATTCATTAACTCCTTATTACAACTCCTACCCAACCATCTCTATATATATCTAACCCACCCAATCATCCACTACATTCCACAACCCTATTCAACCATCCCCCCTCCTAACCCCAACAAATACTATTCTAACACAACATCCCCATCAACCCCTCCAACTACCATACCTATCATCATCATCCCCCCTTACACCTTTACAACATTACAATTACTTAACAAACCTACAAACTTCAACATCCCATACTCCCCTTCTAACCCACCCTCAAAACTTTTTCCCCAAACTCCACCTTCTCAAAATCCTTATACCCCAATAAACCAAACATACCCTCATAACATAATTCCATCTACACCTACTATCAACTCCCTAATTACACTTATATATGCTCTCTTCAATCCCATCCCCTCACCCCTCGACCCGCCCCCCCCCCCACCCACCCCCTTACCAAAACTCTACTCTTCACTCCCCCCCCCCCCCCAACCTCGTAGAGTACGGGGTGATCTAATATTGGCTTATCGTATACTGAACGATGACCTTGGTATTAACATGTCTTATCTTTTGCTTCCGTCTAGAACCGATCATTTGAGAGGACATTCGAAGAAAGTTCAAAAACCGAGGTCAAACCGTTTACGTCTGGAGTTCCGTTTCTCGCACCGAGTAGTGAATTACTGGAATTCCCTACCAGAACACGTAATATCAGCACCGTCTGTTAATATATTCAAAACGAGATTGGACCTCCACAGTATTACAAACTGCAAGGATTAATATAGGTCGACAGACCTCCTATCCTTATTACTGAAGACTGAAGACTGAAGACTGACAGTGGTTAATTATTGTTGAATCTATGTACATCATTGGTATCAAGTTGCTGATCCTATTTTCAAAAGCCTACGCAATCAAATCGTTTTAATAGTCACATTATAACATTAGAAATGATATAATGTGTCATAGACGATTACTCAAAAACTAAAACTATGCTTCTCTCATTCTCAAGGTTCAGGCTTCTTCTGTAGGATTTACGAATGAGGTGAGAAACTGACAAGTAAATTGGGGATGAGATTCCCTATTCACAGAAATTATTCGAGCCTAATGGTTAAAATAACCAAACTGCGCGGTGCCGAAGACCTGAGACCATTATTTATGACTAAGCTTCAATCAGAAGCAAGCGTATTTGTCACTGTAAACTTTTAAAATATTGAGTATGTTTGAAGTCAGCTCTGTTGCATTTAGTGGGGCTTCAAGGGATACTTGACAAGAGAAATTGAATTCTCATGGTGGTACCCACTGCAGAGAATAACACGACTTAACAGACTCATAAACCAGATTACTGGGGAATGGAAATGTACATTTGTTTAAAGTGGTGGGGTTGGCGGTTTCCATCTTATCTCCATTGATGCCATCAGTAGAGATTTCTGATATGGTTGATGAGTCCAAAGGACAACATCAGGTTGACAATGCTAATGGATTAATCGAAAATTCCCCAAATCCCCTCTCCCCCCTCGACTGTGATGAGAAGCCTACCAATGGGGCTGATGATTCAGTGACAGACGAGAACGACGACGATAGCAGGTACTTTTATTATTATTTATTTTCTGTCGATAGGAAACTGTTTGTCGGTGGTCTAAGCTGGGAAACAAATGAAAGTAAAGTGTCATGCTTGTTATTCACTATTTCCTCAGATGATTTAAAGGAATATTTCTCTCGTTGGGGAAAAGTTACCCAGTGCATCATAAAACTGGACAGGTTCACAGGAAATTCAAGAGGGTTTGGTTTTGTTACTTTGGAAAATGAAGACTGTGTCTCAAAAGTATTGTCTATTGTTTGTTTGACTTTGTAGGTTCTCAGTGTCCCTGAGCATTGGTTAAAGAATAAGAAAATTGACCCTAAAAAAGCGAAACCTTCTCGAGAACCATTAAAAAAGATTTTTGTTGGTGGTATTGATCCAGAAGTAACGGAAGACCAAATACGTGAATACTTTAGCAGTTTTGGAAAGGTTAGTCAACACAGTTTAATAGAGACCTCGATAGGTTGAGTCATTAGACTTGCCTTATGACACTCAAAAAGGGAAAAGGAAGCATTATATATTCGTTAGTTTTTCCACTGAAGCAGCTGCCAAAAAAGCTATTTCAAAGGAGCGTCAAGATATTTTCGGTCGACAGGTATGTCGTTTATTAGTTGATTGGCAACATAAAATTCCGTCTATCAAAACTAAACGATGAATTCTTTCTTTAGTGTGATGTTAGGGTTGCTGTCACACGAGATCAAGCTAACAGACAAAAAGGTTTGTCCGGAATTCTAGTTATTTCGTTTTAGTAGCTCTGAAACAATGGTATAACTGGTTGGACCCCAGCTTCTCTTACCCAGGATATGCCTATGGTGACTACGCAAACGCTTACCCTGGCTTTGACCCTTTTACTTACGGCTATTATGGATATGATTACTACGGAAGCGCAGCAGCAGCTGCTGCTGCAACGGGTTATGGTAAGTGCATGTAATCCCAAAGTTTTCTCATTAGTTTACATTTTAATCGTTTCATAGTCTTGATGCTTACATAGAAATAAATTTGGATGGTAGGTTTCGGTGTGTAAACCCCTTATATGTACCAATGTATGGATAAATAGTTCTTTAGTTCTAAGGATCTCACATGTGATAGGATCATGGTTACGTTTAGACTACTGGAGCAGAGTTTATTCATGAGTACATGTACGTGATAATCTTTAGTCCTCGTAAGACTATAATACCAAGTGGAGTAGTTCTGATGTTTCGATACATAGTTAAAGTATGTTAAAGGGAATCTAGGGGCGATCAGACCATGACGTGCGTCAGTTCATGAAGGTACTGGCTTGTGCTGGTCCATGTAGTAAGGTGGGGATTATCTGGTGGTTTGCGTGACTATTGTAACCTGTAGTTAAAAACTTTAGACGACATGGCTCGCTGTCATTTGCGTTGGCGCGAGTATACTTTTGTCTTCCATTAAACTTTAAGTTTCCAAACTTATAAATATTTTTCGTTCCACTAGTCTATACATTCTTAAATCCTGTCTATTCTCAACTTTTCTATTACCAGTAAAATTCACCACCTCCCTTGACAACTTCATCTCTCTATGCTAGTAGTGTGTGGCAATTTGAACCGGTGTACATATGTCTTAGGTCCTACTTTGTGTGTGATCAACTGACTAATTAAGGCGTCAACATCGGTTACAGTTCTTGCATTCAATACACATGTCGAGGGACCAGCTCTTATCATCTGGTTTCCGGTAAACACCAAAAGTCATGAGCATTTCGAAAGTTATCTAGATCATGGCTTTTAATTAAATCTCACTTGGAGGGTTGAAATGCATTAATTTGTGCTGTTGGACAGCATAGAAAGGTCAGAGAAAGGTAACAAACGTGCTCATCATAACGTTAAGACGGCATAGTGAATTGTTTGTAAATTGTTCATTGTTCTCTAAACTACCTGTACCGTTATTCCTCATATCCGTTTATGCTAAGTGTTTACAACCCCGAGATCCACATCACCCAAAAGCGTCACTGGCTATTTCAGAGATGACACCCTATTTTGACTTTGTCGAAATATTGCTGGATTCCTTTTGATCTATACTAGGGTGGATGATAATGTCCTGTTGACATTTTTTGGGTGTCGTTTTCGTGGTTTAGCAAACTAGTGGTCTAAATTTATTTCGGTACAGACTTACTTTCAACGTGATTCTTCTAAACCCACTTTAAGGAAATCATGCTCATTCTCTTGGTGGCGTTAAATGTTGTCGCTCTAAGTAGTGAGATTATTTTTTCCAGATTTTACAAATCTGTGTATTTGTTGTGTGGCGCATGTGTGTTTCGTGCCCCCTTGTACCAATAAATAAAATATTGATAACATCATCTCGATTATAGTGGTATACATTCTGTATGTTTTATTAAGTGGTATGCTATCACGGTTGTATTTACGAAAGAGACCAAAGTATTTTTCCAAGGAATCCTTATGGTTGTTGTGACGAGACTGATACTTAATCACATTTCAGTTGGTTGCACCTGTTCACCTTTACTTTAGATAATTTTGTAAGAATTCTGAAGGGTTTTGAGATGTCAATTTTTGTATCTAGTTCACGTCTTTACACGCTGATGTCTTATTGCAAAATGTCTCTCTCGTTTTGCTACGTAGTATTACATTTTGAGCTGGTATTTTTGTCACAGATTTTATACTGTCCTGCTTTCTAGTATATGTATTTTGTATAATTGGTGTAACGTATATTGTATTTCCATATCTTCCGAGATGACCACTTTTAGGGAGCATATCAAAATATTCCTTTGGAAAAATTTCGGCCGATTGGATCTAAAAGTACTTTATAACTATGGCATATCCGCTTATCATTCAAAAATTCATGAGATCTCATTTCTTCTCTATGGTGTAAAAATGCAAGCTAAGAATGAAGCATCTAGGGTTAGAGAGTATGCGAGTAAAGGACGCTTATGCGGATTAAGATCATTTTTATGATCATATTATTACTAAGTGGTGTGGAGTTTCATATCCTGTTACTTGTCATTACTAGTACATTTTATGTAATCTACTGTCCAAATCGTAATTAGTGCTGTGCTTACAGAAATGTTTAAGCCATCAGACCTGCATTTTTGTTTGTACTCGACACAGCATTGTTTCGTGTAATGTTTAGATGTTAAACCAATTTTTCTTAACTACCCTTGTGCTAGATGTCACATTGTGTTGTTCGCTTTCTTTTTAGGGGCATATACCAATCTAGCTGCTAATCAGTTTTGTGGAGTAATTAATCCCAACAAAGTAAATCAAAGTATCCGTACTCCTGCTGCAGCACCAGGAGCTGCCACACGTATGATTGGTAGTGGCACGACTGGAACAATTGGTGCGAACTCCCATCAAACCCAATCTCACACACATCTAAATTACACAAACTTACTTACTTCCCAGCTAGATCCACACCATACAACGATGTCCGCTGGCCTAGATTTCTCTGTAGCACATCCTCAACCCGGTCAAGGCATGGTTGCTGGATCAGGTGCTACCCGGTTTTCCCATCCTCAATAAGCCATAACATAACTATTCAAAGTAAAAAACCAGAATAACTCAGTGCAAAGTCTGTTTATTCAAGTTATTTTGAAAGACTACTGTCATTAATTTGTATTCAGTGATTTATTCAAGGCATATATATGCTGGACTTCTGTGAATAACTGCATATTTTGTGAGTGGTAGCAGTAATAACCTACGAATCGGATCAGTTCATATCGTTACATTGTGCCTAGTCTGCTAAGTAAGTATGACTTATCTCGTTGCTCAATATCATCCTTGATGCGTTTATTTCCCTTCATTTTTACTTGTTTTGTTTGAAAGTTAATGCGACTAATACGTACGTATTCACACATGCGTATGTACTATCTGAAATTCAGTTGTTTATAAATTCACTTTATTGTGTTTGAAACCGATCAGTTAGCTTTAGTGTGGTCTCTGTTTTACCCAAGTATTGTTTAGGAAAAACTTCAAGAATGTGTATATTTAGTATTTGTGTACATAATGACACTACAACACATTTGTTGCTGTTATTTTTTAATGCAATGATTACTTTTAAAAATCCTCTTTTCCTTGTATCCCCAACTCTTGTACATTGTTTCCTTTATATTTTTTGAAATTAACGAACATTTTTCATCTAATTTCTAACTTCAAAAAGCTGACGATTGTTAACTTGCATATTTGATTTGTATATTTCTTAAGTTGTTACTATAGGCAACATATAATCTTGGCCGAATTTTTGTGGATAAAGTGAAAGCGTTAACATCTGTTTTTATAAATTTTTATACATATATTTATGCTTAAATTCCCGGTACGATTCGGACTGACTCCATTTTTGAATGACTAATCTAAAATCACAAATATCTTGAATGTATACAGATTGGACATACGGAAGTACATTTTTTCTATATTTTGTGATTGATGCACTGATCAAATTATGATGCTTATGATGTTATTGACTGTCCACTGGTTATTTTTATTTGTATACACTCACCTATTGTGCTTCCGTAAATTCGTGATACACTATTTCCATAGTCTTTTATATTCTCTTATGAGGAATTGCGCTCATAAAAAATGATATTGATAATCTATTCTGCAAGTATAGTTTTCAACTTTTGTCAGCTATTGGATCAGTTTGTGTAAATCACGTTTAATTGTGTGATGTCTGTATGAATTTATATAAATCTGCTATTCGCTATACATTGGTGTAAGACATAAACCATCATAGGCACCTGGGCTTTTCATTTAGTTTACGTGCTTTATCTTTTGTGAAATGTCTGATTTATATCATTGATTACACTTAGGAGTGCGCTCACTTTTATCTGCAACAATTTTTACTGTATCTTCACAAAAACCATCGTATGTATCACGTCTGTTTATTAAATGAGATGTTTAGGTTAGTCACACATAAAAGGATCAAGGTTCATATGCATGTAGGAACTGTCTGACAGGTTACATGCACCATATTCTAACTTCGTGATACCCCGTTTTTTTATAAAGACAATGAAATTATTAAGAAATGCACCAAATAAAGAGTATTATGTGTTATGTTAAGACTTGGTAGTCTTCATTTTCGTATGTCGTGTCATGCTTCGTTATCGAATTAGCAACTTATGATTGAAATCGAGTTAGGCAGACTAAAAACCTCGGTTCAGTGTTTAGTAATTGACAAAGAGTCTGACTTACTGTTGCTTTAAAAACCTTAATCATTAACCGTACATTTGCTCATATTAGTGTCATTTACAATCATATGGAAAGTATCATTGGAACCTTGACGATAATTTTAAATTCTTACAGTGTAATCCACTCTCAATCTTAAACTCATTCCATGTAATAGTAGAGAAATTCATCGTACGAGAAGGAAGCGGATCCGTATGCTGTTGGTTTTTATGTTATTCGTCCAATCTGAAAAAGTTTATTCATCTGCATGTATAAGTCCACATGCACTGCAAGTGATCATGCATCCTTCGTAAGATCAAAGTTTGTGATTCGTCCTTAATCGTACAGACTATTTTGTATCCCCATTAGTAGTAATTAAACAGCAATGGAATATTAAGCTTAATATACAAGTTTGGCAAAGCTCATCTTTAAACAGTCACTTTTACAATCGAAGGATACTGAACTACAGTTTTCGGAAGCAACGTATCTAATAAAAACTAGTAGGATGGCATTGTCAGGGAAAATTTATCCGCTTAGTTATTTGTATTTTCAGTTATTGCCAGCTCTGATATCTTAGAAGCAAGTGTTAATAGCGGGCAAGCACATTCCTATTTTCAGATCAAACTTTTAGATTAGCGGCTATATGTTGGAATCCAAGGTTTTTTAAATTTACCATCAATATGATGACCTCTGAGTGGAACTTTCTTTTCAACCCCGTTCACTTTTTGAAATGTGTACTTACGAGATTTAATACAACTCTACCTAAAGAAGTTTTTTTGGGTTCGTTTACCCAATTATATGCATACGCATACCTGAAATGCGTGGTGCTACGTTTGTTTGGATGTTCTGAACAAAAGAATGGATATGAGTATGCATATTTTATTTAATGTGTTCAATGTGTCAGTCTTCTCAATCCAGTCCAATCTTAATAAATATAAATTATACTGGTTAGAGAGATAATAGGTGTCACCAAATGTGTGTTTTCTGAATTTCACCTTGCTTTTTACTTTCAGTCAGTCAGTCAGTCAGTAACAACGTAGAACTTCGTACGTACGTACATCAGTTCGAGTTGCCACACCACATAAGCACAGAGATGCAGTTGTCGATTCAAATCCCGTAGTGGTAGAGGTAATAAGAGTATAAGCAGTAATCGGGAAGATTAGGGTTTGGAGATGTTATTTAAAGAGTATAATCCAGTGAAATAAATTTGGAAAGAGGAAAAAAGGGACATGAAGAATTCAGAAGATTAGAATTTCGGAGAACACAGAGAGTGGATGCACCTGCGCCATTGCAAACGATTTTGAGCCATGTCATTCAAGGTCTCTAACCATCGGTTGCTATCATCTCGTGGTCCCCAACCAGGTAGTCTGCACCTACCAACATGACTCAGTCCACTTGTCAGTGACTTCATGGACTTGTGCCATGTTTTGGTCTGGCCGCCCCTAGCTTTCTTCCAACCTACTCCTATACCACTGAACATAGCACGTCGAGGCAGTCGGTCGTTGGACATACGTAACACGTGTCCCAGCCACCTCAACTGATGAAGTTTCACTACTTCATCAATTGATTTGCTATCCTTACCTAGTACCCGTTTCCTAACAACTACATTACTTACTCGATGGTCCCAGGATATACGAGCAATGTTTCGAAGACACCTATGATCGAATACTAGTAACCTACGAATATCCTCTACTCTTACCGGTCATGCTTCACTGCCATAAAGTAGGACGGGACGAACTGCTGCGCAGTAAACCCGTCCTTTGGTTGATAGACGGATATCTCGCCTACGCCATAAATGACGCAAGTTGGTAAAAGCTAGTCGAGCCTTCTGTATCCGTGCTGAGATTTCGTCACAAACCAGACCACAAGGGCTGATGAGACTTTCAAGATAAGTGAAGCGGTCGATACACTCAACTACTTCACTCCCTATCACTAGTTCGGGTGTCGATGTAACCCAATCCTGAAGCAACATTTTGCATTTCGAGGGAGAGAATCGCATCCCGAACATGCTTGCATTGTTGCTTAGAGTGGTCAGAAGACTCTGCATTTTGTCAGCGTCTTCACCAAATAAAACTATGTCATCTGCATATTCTAAGTCAACAAGTGAACCTCCCGGTAGAAGTTCAACCCCTGGAAATTTAGATGAGGAAAGTGTTATCTCTAAAAGTACGTCAATGACAAAGTTGAACAAGAATGGGGAGAGTGGACAGCCCTGACGAACACCACTTGAGGTAATCAATTCTGATGACAGTTCGCCATAAGCTCTCACTCTACCAGTTGTGTTCGAGTAGAGAGCCTTTATAAGGTTAATGTACTTCTTTGGTACTCCTTTCAGTGACAAACACTGCCATAGAACCTCACGATCAACAGAGTCGAATGCCGCCTTAAGGTCGAGAAATACTACCATTGTGGGGCGTCTGAATGTGTGTCTGTGTTCCAGAACCTGACGTAGTGTGAATATCTGATCTATACAACCACGTCCAGGTCGAAAACCGGCCTGGTTTTCTCTAATCTGCTCTTCACGAGCTTTGATTAGGCGTCGAAGTATTATTGAGGCTAGTATTTTAGACACTATATTAGTCAAACTGATTCCTCTGTGATTGTCACAGGAGGACTTATGTCCTTTCTTGTAGACTGGCACAATCAGTGATTGAGACCAGTCAGATGGGATTACGTCCAGTTCCCAAATTCTACCTAAGACCTCGGTTAATCTCATTGCTAATACTGGACCACTATCCTTAAAAATCTCAGGAGTAAACCTGTCAGGGCCTGCTGCTCTCCCTCGTTTCAGATTTCCTATGGCTTTTTCAACTTCGTAAAGGGACGGAGGACCTACATTAATTTGCCATTCAGGTTGACTAGAGATCGTGGGAAACCGAAGTGTGGCTGAAGGCCAGTTGAACTGACCCCTAAAGTGTTCTGCCCATCGATCCAATCTCCTGGATTGAGAATGAATAATATGTCCATCTTTCTCTGAGATTGTTTCGCTAACGGTCGGGTTCCTAATTCCGGTTTCCTTAACGAGTCTGAACAATTGTCTGCTATTACCTAATGCCGCTGCCTTTTCCATCTCTCTTGCTTTCGCTACCCACCACTGTTCGCGATCATTGCGTAGACTTATTGTCAGCTTGCGCTTAAGCTGACTCCGATCTTCATTATGTTCAGAGCCAGGTGGAATGAGTTTCCGAGCATTTATCAGTGCGATAGATGCTGCTGAGATCCAGTGTTGCTCCCTAACGTTCTGGTTTACCTTACTAGCAGATATCACTGCTGTTTCCACAGCTTTTCGGATATCATTCCATGCTGCCTCAGGGTGGGCATCACATACATGGCTGCCTAACTGTTTTCCTAGTTGTTCCTGAAATATACTCTTAGCTTGACTATCATTAAGTAGGGCCCTAGGAGGTTTCCTTGCAGCGTCTTTCCTACGTCCAGTAAGACGCAAGCAAATACGCGCTCGCACTAGAGCATGATCTGAATCTAGGCATGTGCTCCAGAATGAGCGACAGTCTTCTATCGAGCCCCTCCATTGGTGGCTGATAGCGATGTGATTTAGTTCGGTCCAACGTTGGGACGAATTAGGGGGTCGCCATGTTAAAAGATGTTTTTCCTTATGCTTAAAGTTAGTATTTGCAAGGAACAGGCGGTTATCCGAGCATAGCTGCAACAGACGGTCGCCATTATCTGTTCTTTGAGCCACGACACCATAAGATCCACCTAGGTGTCTTTCCCTATCGCTTAGTTTACCTACTTGAGCATTAAAGTCACCGGCCACTATTACTACATCCGAGCGCCTAGCATTTCGGAGGTCGGAGAGCTTTCTGTAAAACTCATCTTTTACATCATCTGAGCTGCAGTCAGTGGGAGAATAGGCAGAGACGACGAAGAGGCAACGACGAGTGTCCCTATCTTTTCGGATCCTCATTGTTCCATTCAGTCGGACAGCGCACAAACGACTGTCTACTGGGATCCACTCTAAGAGAGCTAGTTCTGCCCTAGGACTCAATGCTATACCTACGCCGGCGAGGCCACGGGAAGCAGCATCAGGGCTTCCAGATACACGAAGCGTAAATCGAGTCGGTTCTTTATTTTGGCATGGTGAGGTCAAATGAATGACGCTACTTGGATCCTGTATACGCGTTTCGGAGACGCAGCACACATCGATGGCGCGAGATTCTAAAGTCCTAGCTAAGGAAGCCTGCTGTCCTATTTGGCAAAGTGTTCGTACGTTAAAAGCTCCTACGTGTAGTTTAGAGCGTGGTTTCAGGAGACCAGGAATAGCGTTCCACGTACTCGAATCGTTTGCTCTAGCGGTGCGAGGTGATAAAGAGATGTGAGGAGGGTTAGTCATGGAGATAAGAGAGGTATTAGGAGGTGTAGAAAGGATTTGAATGTGACCAACTTGGTCTCGTGTGCTATTACGGGTATGAGGGCTGGTGTCACTTCCCGGCTGCCCACACCGTGGAAGGGTATTTCTTGAGGAACCTGAAAAGGAAATTGGATTAGTGTTGGTCTTAACGACCTGGGAGCGTGACCGCAGAGCCCAAGGGACAACTGCTTGAGGTCGGTCGCGCACGGCCTTTTCGTGGGTTTTTTTGACGTGTTAGCTCCGTTCTTCAAAGGGCCTTACCGCCGGAGACGGAGATCCGTGAGGTAAGGTGAGGTGTGACATTTTTAGGGTCGACCCTTTCTAACCCCACCCCTCCTTGTGGGAAGGCAGCATCGCTGTCATGCTGGTTGTCCGAGGGAAACACCTTACTGCTGTCACACCTCTCTACAGTCAGCAGTACGACTTCGCCCTCAGACCTTGAGTTGCTGCTTTTAGTCTTACCGTTCACCAATCGACCTGCCTGGCATGGTAGAACCTACAGGAACATATGTTCCAGCCAATATAGCTCGGTTGGGTCATCACGATAGGCAAGCCCGACCACCGCGTCAAGGTAGCAGCTTCGGTCGGGCTTTTTTACTTTCCCAACCACTTCACTATGTTCCCATAAGCATTTGAAGCAATGTGTGTTTGGGTGTTTTAGTGCATGAACATTCTAAGTGGCGCCACATGTTGGTAATCAGTGTAGTATTGGAAGCTGTATCTAACTGAAGAGAAGCGGGTTGACCACTCACTATGATGGCAACAGCTTTTTATATTGAAAACTAATGTTTAAGTTGCAAACGTGCTCTTGATTTGGCTTAGTGAACGTTGTCTCGAATTTTTTCTGCAGAATCTTGACTAGCGTAGTATTTCTTCGCCGGGGTAATGGCTTTTGTGGTCAATATGTTAAGTATCGGTTTTTGTGGTTCATTGATAGACATAATTTCATTAAGTAAACGTGTTCCAATAATCAACATGGTAATAGTGGCTTGCCAACAGGTTGTTGTGTACTTGCTGCTGTCTTTTTGGATGCTATGGTCATTTATTGACCAAAAATCTGGTTTCCTCTTCTATCACATCACCATGTCATGTTTAAGATTCAACAGATGTTGACAGTCTGTTATGATCATCGTTAAGATCATGTTAGGCTCCTGTTCAGTGAGCACCAGAATCCTGGTGTGGTTCTCAACATCTAGATTCTTTGATCCTCAGACCAAACATTTAGATCAATCTGCCGTAATATCAGTTTTTAATCGTTTAGATTGTCAATTTATTTTCCTGGCATGTGTGACATAGTCACCGGATACAGGTTTTCATATTTAAAAACGGTGATAACGAATACTGAATGTAGAAGGCTGTGCTCTGAAAGTTTTCGGTAGTATTTGAACTTGATAATTTAGGATAGATTCCGTGGATTTTATGGCACCATGAAATTTCCGTATTTGTTATATTCATGTGTTCTAAGTCTTTGAAGAAATAGAGTAACTAGCTGCATCATCCGGATTTTGTAACATTCGACACGGGACATATTTTTTAAACTATAAGACCAGGAATCGGGTATTATAAACGATTCATAATCATAGTTAAACTCGTTTATGGAACTTGCGATACTTCCATATTTTTCTGGTTGATAGACTTGTATTTTGTAGTCACTGCAAAATGGAGTTGTCCGGCTTCAAACACACTACGGTGCTTTAGTTCACTTAAGATAATATCTGTGCTTCTGCTGATCAGTTCAAATTGGTACGAAACTAGGGTTAAATGGGGCTTGATCTCACCAAATACAAAGTAACATCCTGGGTGATTGCTTTTTGAAGTTAAATGATTTTCAAGTCTTCGACTTTGACCTATGAACCTTGAGAATTTCGCCATCATTATACATTACTAACAAATTCAGTAATCAAGCAAACATCAACATAGAATCTGACATAGATGTAGATTGGTGCAAGTTATCGTACGTGATTAGTACGATATAATGAAAATCACAAGTGAGATCGAATCAGTAAAACGGTAATGATAAATCATTTTGTATAAGGTTTAACAAGACAGATTGTTAAGAGATGTATAAAGAGATATATCTACCGCTGTATACATATTTTGTCTGTATATATCTTTATATTTTTTAATTTGTGTTTCAAGTATCAGAATGTTTATAGTATGAATTCCCAGCTATAAGGGTCGATTTTAGCCAAATAGTATGTAATAATGAATCAAACATTTGGAAAAGCGGTTAGTCTAGGTTGTATAAATAAAGTAGCTGATAAAATGAATGGAATTCCTGATATAGATATATAATAAAAACCGATGACCTTACTGATAAAAAGCGATGAAAAAACTGACGATTAGAAAATGTTTCATTGTTGTAATTGAGATTCAGTTCAATGAATAAATTTTTCATTCATTCACCAAGCACTTTGATATGAGCCAATGATCTACTATTCAGTTGATCAAACTGAAAGTGGGGCGGGTTTCGAACCTGTGGCTGGAAGCCAAATTCTTTAATCATTGAGCTACCATAATTCAATGACAATAGTGAATAAGTGAATATACTTTATAACGAAGAATGTAAAATATAGATAGTTAATTAGTTGATCTCTAATGTTATAATAGATTTAACATATGCAGAGATGAATGGTTACTAAGGTGTATATTAGTTAAGATTAGCCTTATCAATATAACTATTGCATAAATTATGAAGAGTACATCAATCGATCCAACGAAAATTTAATGATATGTTAATAATCTCCTTTAGTGAACTATTCCATTTGATTGTAATCCTAATTATTGATGAATCGACTTTCAATCAACCGGAATTGTGTAACAAGGAACTTTTTGAGATGGTGGAGAAGATTTGTAGCTCAGGTGGATGATTTTGATGGAATTTTGTTTTCTGAGCTGGATGGTTTGGTCGTGGGGCCTTCATCGTTCTTCTGAACGACATCATCAGCACAAACTTCAGATAGAAGTGAAGTGTTTGAATTTCTCCATATGTATCTCAAAGCTTGTTCTGTGCACCTTGACGTTGATTGGTTCTTATTGACCTTAAATTTGTCGTTGTTTACTTCTTTGTGTCTCCCATTGTTTTGATTTTTGTTCTTATGTTTGTGCATAATTTTTTGTCAATAAGAACCAATGAACGTTGAGGTGCACAGAACAAGCTTTGAGACACATATGGAGAAATTCAAACACTTCACTTCTATCTGAAGTTTGTGCTGATGATGTCGTTCAGAAGAACGATGAAAGCTCCACGATCAAACCATCCAGCTCAGAGAACAAAACTCCACCAAAAAAAGGAAATTTTTATTTTTAAGACAAGATATGTTTGCTTTTCAATGAAATATCTATAAATAGTTAAGTTAACATGTACGTATAAAAGATGTTAATAGTATTAAGTGAATATGTATATGGAATGGATATAGAGGGAGTTAGTAGAGATTATTATTATCATCACGAATTGATCTTAGGCAACTATGTAAAATCCAAATAGTATAAAATAGATGTTTCATTTAAATGTGGAATCTCCTAACAAACCCTTTCTTAACTTTTTATTTATATGACCTATTTTATCAGGTCCTATGTAAGATGTTAAGGAAAGCTTACTATATTTTGATTACTACTTGTAATTTAGATGTTTGATCTATTATATTATACGAATATGCCCGGTTTAATTGAACGCATGTTTGTATTGTGATCTTTATTGAAACAATCAATAAATTTGTTCACATATTTGTCCTTTTTACTCAATTCTTTGTATGCGTACTCATCATCTTGTACTTGTGGTCGAGTGGTTAAGCGCTTGTGCGCGAAACTGACAGGTCCTGGTTTCAAATCCTGTGAGACAGGGTCGTGGATGCGCATTGCTGAAATGTTCCACAATAGGACAAGATGGCCGTTCAGTGCTTCCAGGTTTTCCATAGTGGTCTAGCTTCAACTGACTCATGATCTCAACCATTGAAATTACTATAATATCTACGAAACTCCTTCTGAAGTTAAAATTTATTGAATAAGAAAAAGAGAATTCAGTGAGGAGAATTTTCTGTACATTCGTATATATATGAAAAATATCTGTCTATGGGAGGATAGAAAAGATTGCATCACAAAAATGGATTCGAGACTAAATAACAAATGAGGTTACGTGTACTAATCAAGGGATTACATAATAATCCAATTGACCGATATGAAGAAAAGCGACAAACACAATGGTCATAATATAATAGACTGGATAATAATCAAGAAAACTTGTATAACGTAATAATAATAATAATGATCGCTGATTAGAGTTTAAAATGCAAAACAGTAATTTAGAAAATTCAATAATAATCACATAAAAGTGCAGAAAAAAAACCCAGAAACATACCCATTAAGGGAATTAGGGGCTAGGAAGGATGAGAAGTTGGACAAATCGTTTCTGCACGCAAAGTTCAGGCTTAAGTTCATGGATTGCCAATGCCTCAGTAGTGCATAAAATATTGATTCGATCCCTCTTCGATCACAGTTCCTTTGACTCGGTAGATTACTTTAAAAAAAGAGTCCTTTGGAGCGATGTGTCCACAGTTAATTAAATGCTCCTGTATTGAACTAGTAATTATTTTACATTTTCCTTTTAAGAGCTAAGCCGGATAGTGTTCCGAGATGCGTTTGGACAGTGATCGCTTTCTGTGGCCTTTGTCACTTGCCCCATATGAGCAAGTAGATTTATAGATACACATTAATGTGGCCCAAACCAGGAGTTTATCCTTGACACATCCCCGAATGGTAGGTCGGCTAGAGTAAACAATTCGGAGCTTAGCTGCGTAGAATGTTTTATTCAACGATTTCGAAATCCGTTTATTCAAGATTTCAGCAGCCGTGTCTCCTTTAAATTCCATGTTCATAAAGAGAGTTTTCTTCTGCACTGTCGATGCTTTTTCCTCATGAAGTTTAGGTATTAATTTACAATCAACGAATCTAGGTGGATAACCATTTCTGACAAGGATGAAATAGGTCCTCATCTGTTATGTCATTGGGACAGATTCGCTTCATCCTAGAGGATAAAGAGTGGATTAAGTTCCTCTCTCTACTAAATGAGACCGAACTTTGGAAACTCGTGTATTGTCCATTCCAGGTAGGTTTTCTCTGTAAATGATTTCGTCGAAAAGAAAATTTTCTTCGCTGAATTCTCTTATTCAATGACATTATGGGTTTTGAGATGGTGGAGAACATATGGAGAAATTCGAACACTTCACTTCTATTTGAAGTTTGTGCTGATGATGTCGTTCAGAAGAACGATGAAAGCTCCACGACCAAACCATCCAGTTCAGAGAACAAAACACCACCAAAAACATTATGGATTATTTTAATTGAAATTTATTAATAATACAAAATTTCTCAACGCAACTGGAATTCTGAATTTTGAATATTCTCAAGTACATTCATCGTGTGATACTAAGAGAATTCACCTGCTAGGTAATACACTCAGGTGTCCTCAAATTTTAAGGTTGAAATTGACGAAATAACCTTTACAGTACTCATCCAAAGCCCCAGCAAAATCTAAACTTAGGATTTCAAGTCTCATCATAAGCGTCTAACCTTAATATAACTGTGATTCAACTTCCTGTAATAACGATAATCATGTGTTACGTAATGATTCATTTTAGGAGGTTATAATGAAAATCTATGATTACTAAGGTTCATCTATATAAGGCATGAGACAAGTATTATAAATTTCAATGGATAATGATAATAGTATCATTAATTGACTAGATTTAGACATGTGAACTATTGGATGCCAACCTGGCAATATAAATGTTCAGCACAAAATTCAATTTCAAAAGCACCATGCAGTAAACACAGTAGGTATCCTAAAAATGTCACCTAGACAGATTGAAAAGTGAAATATTGATTTTTTTAAAAATTGGTTTCTTTATAATAAGAAAAATGTATTTAAGAGCTGTTCCGAGTAATAATCCTAGGAGATATTTGATTACAGTCATTGGCCCCCAAATGCCTTGGTCCGGCCGAGAGTGGGGAAAATCAACTCTCCCTCTCGAAATGCTCTCACATGGCCACGCGTATATAGCCTCTGCCAGGGAAGTCCTAATCACTGCCTTCTCATGGCGGGGGTGTTGTTGACAAGATTGAGAGGATCGAGATGCGAATGTAAGGCGCTTTGATCGGGTTGGTGGTCACGGAGAGTCCACCTAGGGTAGCTGGAAAACCCTGATTCCAAACCAATGGTGCATATGGGCTCCAGTATTCTGAAGGAACAAATGGCGTATATACCAATCATTGGTCACCGGTTACGATGGGACTGGAGCTCCTTACATTGCTTCATTGCCTTGTGGATCAGACCTTTAGGTCAAAGGCTCCATGTGTGCCCCCCCCGTAAGAAGACCACCTGCTACGATTTGGGCACCCAGGCAGTATCACAGCCCTCACATATATCAAATGAGATTTGTGTGACGCATATGTATCTTGTGCTCTCTTTTACTAATATTTATGTGTTCAAATATATAAAACAGTCATTGACTAAGAATTTAAAATCAGTTGACTTTGAAAGAATTATAGATAAATATCATCCGTTTGTTTAATGTTTCGTCATTTTTATCTCAGATTAATCTAATAATATGAGATGATCATGTATTTAAAATATTTTAATAACTTTTCTAGAGAAATATGGAATTCGTGATGAGGTTATATTTTATGGACGTACTTTTGAGCGACGCTAAAGTGACCTTGAAGGTGTTCACTTAATAACTAGAACCAAATGAGGATTATAAACCAGTGTGTATGAGGAATTCGAATTATTATTTACAGTTGATGATTAAGGTTAGGGATTAGATTTAGGGAGTTTTCATCACGAACTGACATCAGCTATAATGCCAAAACTCTATTTGTCGAAATGGATGTGAGTGAATTTCGCGGCAAAATCCGAGACCTGTTATCTTATATACGTGATTAGTTCGTTAATTAATTATAGTCTCGCCGAATTCGTTAGTGTAAGAATGTTACGCATTCATTGTAACTATTAGCCAGCTTAGGTTAAATGATTCTCATCATATTGACAATCTTCCAAATATTTCTTTGAACCCATCATTGAATTCTAATTTGACTGAGTTGTTATCTTTCGATTATAAAGGTGTTACGGACAAAAGCATAGTCAAACCCTGAATAACAGTGAAATCTTTATGTTTATATCTGGCAACTGTAAATAACTCCAGTAGAATGAAATAAAACCATTGATAAAAAGTATACTAGTATATACAAAACACATTCAGGAAATGATCAAAATTTCTGGGATAAACACACGTATTGAACCTTGGAAACATTGCAAATAACCGCCTAAATACCTCTTGAAAAGTTTTGAAGTCCAAATGACTTGAATACCGAGCAATATCATTTGTAAAACTATTATATCAGTCAATACAACACATTTCCTACTGCTTATTAAGCCAGCTATGGAGAGTGAAGAAGACTGAGAGCGCATATAGAAAGCTTTATTTGTCTAGGTCCGAATGAATGTGTACATAAGTCATAAGCATACACAATAATGGAGTAATATACAATGATTATGGTTCTAGGCTAGTAAATAAATTACTTATAAACACTAAACTAGCCGGAACTTCCACTTCATACTTACAGAATATTCTTGCGTTAATATGTGGTCTGTCTATATATATAAATCATAAACAACCAGGAATCACTAGACAATTGCTTTATCTTAGTGTGGGTTTCGTCAGAAGTGCTTCCACAACGAAATTGGTGACCAAACCCAGAACATACAGCTCTCGTATTGAATGTATAACCTTTAAACTGGTGAATTCGTATCCAGTAGTTTAGTTGTTTTTGGTGAATGATTATCTTTTCAAAAGTTGAGATCATGAGTCAATTGAAGCTAGATCACCATAGAAAACCTTGAAGCACTGGACGGCCGTTTCGTCCCATTGTGGGACTCCTCAACAGTGCGCATCCACGATCCCGCCTCGCGGGGCTCGAACCCAGGACCTATCAGTCTCGCGCGCGAGCGCTTAACCACTGAGCTGGCCGGCATCCAACGGTATTAATGTCTAACTTCAACTAATTCACGAAATTGAGCGACACCCCCACCATTGTCATCATTGAGTTACTATCTCACAACTGACCTGGTTGAACTCCACTGGTCACCGCTTCTCATTAGAACTCCAGGATATACATTTTGAAGCCAGTCACTAGTGAGCATATGTTATCTTACTAGAATCAGTTCGTATTAATAATCCTTCCTAAAGCAAAATCATTTTGGTAATCAGTTTATTTGACAATTTTTTTGGTCTACTCTAAATAATCTTACACATAGTCACATCCAAATTCACAACACTGATCAATTTTCAAAGTGTTACGTACAAATAAGCAAATGAAATACTTTTTGGTTAAGTTTAAATGTCCAATATCATGTCAGTCACATGCGTAAGTAGATTGAGAAAAAAAGTAGTGTTTATTCTATTTTTCAGAGAAAATTGTTGTTGCTAGACAACAATTTATTTATTTAAACACATAAATATTGGTACAAAGGGGCACCGAATATCTATGCACCAAACAAGTCACTTGATTCATATGTGCACTATGATACAGCCCGGTTGACCAAATTGAAGCAGACCGAAAAAGACAAACGTTACAGTAGTAATTTAAGTTATAGGGCAAATTAAAGATATTGAATATTATAAGCTGATGGATGAATGTAAACGTTATTAGTAAACAATTAAGTAGTAGAAATTTATAGACAACTTCAGAAACTGATCACTGTAAAACCTGGAACTTTCTGGCGGTTAGTGTGGTATACGACTTTGGTACTCGAATGTGGAGGTCTTCCACGTCGCAATTCGAAAAGGCAGAAGAAAACATGGAAAGGGTTTGTTAAAGCAAGTGTGAAAAATGTACAGAGAAACAAGTGTGTTTATAGTTTTTGATGTAGACTGTGACATCAACATAATCCAGCCAATATACAAGCAGAAATTTTGTATAACTGTTCAACTACAACATGCCGCTTCAATATTTTAGAAAATTCTGTCGGAATGTTATTAACTGGAAACAATTTGAATCTTTTAGAGTCTGAATAGGCCTCGTCACGCCTCCTGGAAACCTTCCTAACATCTCCCAAAAATGGAATTCCCGGAATATGATTTCCTGTCCAAGTCCAGTTTTAACCTCGTCACTGTGTTCCGTTTGAAATTCACATCCCGTGATGGCTTAGTTCTTTTGCTTCCTTGATCATTAGAGCTCCTTTGAAAAGTCCACGATTATGTCAAGTGGAAATCCGTCTTGCATGATTACTATCCTCATCCCTGCGCATCTGATTTGTATGTATTATATGTGTGGCATCAATTCCCCGAACTAAGTATACTACTTTGCCGATTTTTCGTTCAACTATATAAGTTTTCCATTTGTTGTTGCCTTGATAATACTTCTACCGGAAAGCTGTGAGTAGGCTCGTTTTAGTTTTGTCTACTTGTGGGAGTGGCAGCATACTTTTGAAGATAACTCGAAGTTTTCTTTCGAATACACACACAGCTAAGGACTTCTGACATAAAAGGATTAGGAGTAGCTCGATGGGATTATTTGCTAACTGTAACGGTGTTCCAACTCTTTCTCGCTTCATCAATACCTTTTTTTGTAATAGAAAAGTCTAACTCTAACCTAATAATTCACATCGACTTTGATATTTTCAGTTGACTTACATCATTGTATATTGGAACAGCATACTTATTCATTTTTTTGAATGAAGAAAATGTACAACCAATATGAAAAGACAATAGATTATACAACCGATGAGATAACGTATAGACATGATATAATATGATGGTTGGGAGAAAGTTACGGGCGACCAAACCAAAAACGTGGCATCAGTCCTTAAAGTCACTAATTTCTAGTCTGAGCCATGTTGGTAGATGTAGACTACTTGGTTGGGATGCGCGCGACTATCATAACCAGTGGTTGGAGACTGGGTGACATTGCTCAGAATCGATTACAATGGCGTAGGTGTATACACTATTTGTCTTCCTTTAAACCATGAGATTAAAATCGCTTTATATCTTCTTTTCTGTACTATATCCTTACATAAAATCTTTCCTTTATATATTATACCATTGAGTTAACTGCTTCTGTGAGTCCAGTGTTCGTCTTGCTGTGCTAATAAGGTGCGGCAACTTAGACCGATACACATATATATGCCTAGCTCTACGTTGTAACTGGCTGACTGATATAATGTATTCAAGATTTTGTACATGTGATTACTCATATTGTGGTGCGTGCTACTTATATCGATGTAAGTAGTATAGGACGCGAGTTAAAAACGCAATGTCTGGCAGAAGATGGGGAAAGATCAAGAAAGGAAGAGCGAAAACGCAATGCAATTTGTAAGAAAACGCATGAACAATGAAATGTGAGACAACTGATTGATGTTTGCAACAAGAACAGTCAGGTTTGATATGATGGAATGATATTTTGCAAATTAACGATTTACTGTTTGGATTTTCTATTTTACCAAATAACTCTGTGATTGTGTGCTAAATGCAATTCGGTTGTCCTCACCTGTGTTCTCCTCCACTACATTTGGTGTCGCTGTCAACCAGGAGGAGAGGGGTGCTTTTCTGCGGACGCCGTTGCGGTCTGGAGCTGAGGTGCTGGTTGGGGAAGTCTGGTGCGGAGAAGTGGCCTCGAGTGGAGTGTTCTGACGGGGCGGCGTTGGCTGTAGCCAGTGCTGTCGACGGAGAGGTGGGCCGTTCGATTGTCCCCACCAGTGTTCCGTTCACTACAATACTACTATGAGGGTATTTCATTCTAGTTCATAGGAAAGATATCAATGCTTCAAAGCTCTCTAGATTAACTTCATGTGTAAAATCCTAACTATATATTCTGTAGATGTGATTTAAGTCTTGTTTAAGGGGAAAATATTGTCAGAATTTCATAAGTAATACAAATTTATCTTATGTACTCTATTCAAAACATCATTTATTTACTCTATTACACAATCAATGGTTTACACATCTTGTTGTATCTGATAAACTGAAATTCTCTTAGTGCCTTGAAGTGATAACAAAAGTTGTGGAACTGGAGCAAATGGTTACTCACAGGTATAAGAATGTAGTTTAGATATGGTAACTAAATGCTGCAAATACATGGACGTCGATACGTGGTTGTTTGTGACGGAACTATCGAGTTTAGAATTTCTTTACACATACAACAATTGATGAGGTTAGAGCGTATTCCGCGATCATCTACTTTAATGCGCTATTCAAATTGGAATACAAATATAGTATAAAGTAGCCCATACATAAGTCAGATCAGAGTAGGATATCAATTAATAAGCATGTTTTCATCGGTCCCAGTGATTTTTTTGACAGTCTTTCTACTAATATTTATCAGTTAGGTCATAATACATAAACATACAGTAAATCAATTACATTTACATCACTATTAAGCATTAATTTTCTGTGTGGCCAATGAGATTGACCAGTGAGTGTGGATAGATGGACACTCAGGTAACTGATTAGTACATAAATTCCTTTCTATTATTGACTTCGATTTAGGACTTTACTAAGTGTAGCCTGTTTGTAATTATGTTAAATGAAATCTTGTATGGCATATAGTCTAATTTTTGATATTTGGTAAAACATGTGTAGCGTACCAATTTAGTAACCAGTTTCATGGTGATATAATTTCGTGCCAAGCCGTATTATCACATTGTAGTAGTATATCGTGGTAAATGAGAACATTTGCATTCTGCCGTTATATTGTAACGAACGAAAACTAAGATACGGTAAACCGCTTTACAGATTTCTTGCAGAATTACCCAATGCCTTTGTAAAATGTGACAGTTATACATACTTCATGATTCTTTTAATCCTGTCATTATTCCAAATGTTCTTTGTTTTCCACCTTGTTCGCTTCAATTCGATCCTATGCTGACAGGCATTCTACCTCAGATTGTTGCTACATACCATTTGTATCTGTCAGCATAAATAGCATAACCCATAATCTCATTCACGTTACAGACTGACATAAATTAGGCAATCACTGGGATCCAAGAAGCAATGGATAGTTGTTTCATCTTCGTATGCTACCTCATCAGAGGTCGAATTCGAGGCGTTCAGATCCTGAACATACACTTCTGAAGAATCCTACACGAGGACGAAACAAATGTCTCAGTGCTTTTTAGTTTTCAAAGTTTGTTTAAATAAGATCTATCCATAGTGTGAACTATAGAAAACATAACAATCTCTACAAACCTCTCATACCAATATCTGCTAGCTAATAATAAATATACAGAGCGTACATAAAAGAATAAGGGATAAAAAATGGATTTCCTATTCACACTGTAATCATCCCCACCCAAAAAAAACATTCATCACACAATGTATTACATAAAAAGAAACAATATAACAATGTTTTAACATTAAATGCTCCAGTTAATAGGGTACACTTAATAATGGGATGATGAGTAAAGATAACATATAATAATTAGGATGGAATAATTTAACAAATGAATATTCACTGAGAGTTTGAAATATGGTAAGGTTAATACTACCACTACTACTACTACTACTACTACTACCATTAATAGTAATAGTAATAACAGGGATAACAATGGTAAGAGTAATTTAATTTAATATTAATAACAAAGCAGAATCAACTATTCTCCTTGAACAATATTCTCTTCGTTCGAAGTAGACAATTCAGGAGGATTAGTATCAGTAATTGATGGGCTAGAAACAGATGGAACAGGAACATTATTATCATCTGATAGTAAGCTTGCAACAGTACATGCATTAACTTCAGTAGAAGGTGGTGCATGATGTTTAGATGATTCAAAAAATACCACATCTTCACTGACTGAATCAATAGGTTGGGTAATTTTAGAGCTTGTAGTAACAACCGCCAAAGAAAGATCTGAATGAGTTACAACATTTTGTGCAACTGTTACGGTAATATTAGGTACAGGCGTATCATTCGATGGTTCAATAATTTGACGAACAGTGTGTGGTTCCGATGTAATAGGATAGACAGATTCTGACCAAGAATCACAAGTTGTTTCTGTTTGCGGTAGTGTATTAGAGACTGACTGTGTTGTTGCTGTTGTTGTCACCGTGGTCATCGTCGTCATCGGTGGTTGTGCTTGACACTCATCACGTGGATGATGTTGAATAAGTTGAGTAGGTGTCGGAGAAATATGTCCACCAGATGATAGTTGTTGATTTGGAGAAGGCAAAGCAGACGGAGTTGTTGTTGTGATTGTCCCATAATTTGATGATGGATAAACTGTTAGATTTGTAGAGGTAGAATTTAAAACCGATCTTGGATCATTAGAAATTGGTGCAGTTTGTGCTGGATAATTACTACTAGTTGGTTGAATAACATGAGGTCCTGGTTGCATTGAAGGATTAGAGTGTAGGACTGGATTCATTACTACTGAACAAGAACCTTGAGTACCAGAATAGGGAGGTTGTAAAGGATTTTGTGGCTGCTGTAGTTGTTGTTGTTGGGGCAAAACGACGTTACTACTTTGTTGTTGCTGTTGTTGATGATGATGATGCATTAAAGCTCTGGCACGATTCTCCATTGTTTTAATCACTTCCATATGAAATGCTTGACGTTCTTGTAATAATTGTTGACGCATTTGCTCAATCATTTCATATTCACGTTCCATGATACTTTCTAATTCCTAATTAAATAGAATATAAATTAGACGGTAATGGGAAATGCAAGGAAAGAATGCATAGTACAATTTCATAATACCTTCTCACCGCTAGATACCAGAGATAAATTCGCTTTTACAGTTAATGGATTATTTAGAAGTGACCAATGATAAGATGTATGTCAATCCATTCTTTAAACCTGATTGAAATCTATCGATCAATTTGGAATATGACCATTAGTCTAAGTGAATCGAAATTGCGTGCACTATGTTGAGCTGTAAAGTAGTAGTAGTGGTAGTAGCACTGGTTTTCAACTATGGTCTCATTTGGCGTAGATACAGTTTTGAACTTTGGTCCTAATTGGAGGGAATACTTGCTGTAACGAATTTGGTCGGAATCCTGTTTGGTTCATTCATCCCAACGATGACTTAAACGAGAAGAATGAAGTACAACGATGACAGTTCCCAAGACACAGACAATTCCAGTGCTGAAAATATTATTCCTTCAGTTTCTAAGGTGAATTCACCTATTTCTTTAAATCTTGCTCTTGATAATGTTAAACTTAACCCCAAAGACAGTTGCTCTGTAGGAGACAACTATGTAGAGACTAGATGCAGCATATAAGACAAAGTAGTTTCTAGGGAAAAGGAAGTAGAAAAGATTGAGCTGGAGATTAGAGAACTCCAACTCCGCAAGCGTTTGTTAGAGTTAACTCCGAATTCTTTAAGCAAAGTGAGAAAAGCGAGTGAAACTACCAAGTCATCGGAATCTCGATCTAGGGACATAAACCCAGCAGTCACGTCAGGTCACCAGTACACCAATGAATATTTGGGCGATGAAGTGCAACTCAAAGTACAAGTGGATAGTGTCAAGTCACTATTTATGACAGCCAGTTTACCGAAGATAGAGGTCATGAAGTTTGATGGAAGTCCTTTGAAATTTTGGACGTTCATAAAAGGATTCAAGGCTAACATAGCTGACAGAGTAGATGATGATACTCAGAGATTAATGTACCTGATACATTATTGTGAAGGCACAGCTAAGGATGCTATAGAGCATTGTGTTTTATTACTAGAAGGTTATACTAAAGCAATTAATATTCTACACAAACAGTTCGGCAGACCACATGACATCGTAGAAGCGTTCTTAACAGAATTGTTAAGTGGATCACCATTAAATCAAGACGACGTAACGGGCTTACAGAAACTGACGAGACTCATGACTAACTGTAAGATAGCCTTGTCACAGATGGGCAGAAATGCCGATCTGGATTGTTCGACCAATATAAAACGAATAGTGAAACGACTACCACGAGGTATACAGTTTAAATGGGCGGAAGTCGCAGACGATATTTTAAGAAAGGGGCTAGAGCCCAATTTTGATGATTTATTGCAATTCTTAGAAAAGAAAGTGTCAATCGCCACAAACACATACGGACAGTTAGCAAGCGGAAGCTATAAAGCTCAAACGACATCGAACAACCGGTCGGCTTCCATAAGAGCTAAGATCCATACTTCGTCGAGTAAAGGAACAGTCCATTGTGTAATTTGCTCGGATGCCCACGAAGTCGTATCTTGCCCTCAGCTGCTGGCAGTAAGTCACAACGAAAAGTTAGAATTGCTGAAGAAGTTTAAACTTTGCTTTAATTGTTTAAAACCCAATCATCGAGCCACAGACTACCGACAACCCGTGTTGTGTGAAATTGATGGATGCAAGCGACGTCATCATAGAATTCTTCACAACACAGAACCTGATGCTAAACAAGCATGCTGTAACTCTACTTATACTACTGGAACGTATTTAGGCTTTGTACCAGTCAGGTTACATGTTTAATCTTGTCACTGTACCAGAAATTCCTACCTGCTTTGCCACGTCACTAAGCAATAGTGTCGAGTCTGAGCCATTATCTAACAATGCATAGGTATCCACATGTCCTGAGGCTACATGGTCCCATGGTCCTGTGGGACCATGTAGCCTCAGGACATGTGGATACCTATGCATTGTTAGATAATGGCTCAGACTCGACACTATTGCTTAGTGACGTGGCAAAGCAGGTAGGAATTTCTGGTACAGTGACAAGATTAAACATGTAACCTGACTGGTACAAAGCCTAAATACGTTCCAGTAGTATAAGTAGAGTTACAGCATGCTTGTTTAGCATCAGGTTCTGTGTTGTGAAGAATTCTATGATGACGTCGCTTGCATCCATCAATTTCACACAACACGGGTTGTCGGTAGTCTGTGGCTCGATGATTGGGTTTTAAACAATTAAAGCAAAGTTTAAACTTCTTCAGCAATTCTAACTTTTCGTTGTGACTTACTGCCAGCAGCTGAGGGCAAGATACGACTTCGTGGGCATCCGAGCAAATTACACAATGGACTGTTCCTTTACTCGACGAAGTATGGATCTTAGCTCTTATGGAAGCCGACCGGTTGTTCGATGTCGTTTGAGCTTTATAGCTTCCGCTTGCTAACTGTCCGTATGTGTTTGTGGCGATTGACACTTTCTTTTCTAAGAATTGCAATAAATCATCAAAATTGGGCTCTAGCCCCTTTCTTAAAATATCGTCTGCGACTTCCGCCCATTTAAACTGTATACCTCGTGGTAGTCGTTTCACTATTCGTTTTATATTGGTCGAACAATCCAGATCGGCATTTCTGCCCATCTGTGACAAGGCTATCTTACAGTTAGTCATGAGTCTCGTCAGTTTCTGTAAGCCCGTTACGTCGTCTTGATTTAATGGTGATCCACTTAACAATTCTGTTAAGAACGCTTCTACGATGTCATGTGGTCTGCCGAACTGTTTGTGTAGAATATTAATTGCTTTAGTATAACCTTCTAGTAATAAAACACAATGCTCTATAGCATCCTTAGCTGTGCCTTCACAATAATGTATCAGGTACATTAATCTCTGAGTATCATCATCTACTCTGTCAGCTATGTTAGCCTTGAATCCTTTTATGAACGTCCAAAATTTCAAAGGACTTCCATCAAACTTCATGACCTCTATCTTCGGTAAACTGGCTGTCATAAATAGTGACTTGACACTATCCACTTGTACTTTGAGTTGCACTTCATCGCCCAAATATTCATTGGTGTACTGGTGACCTGACGTGACTGCTGGGTTTATGTCCCTAGATCGAGATTCCGATGACTTGGTAGTTTCACTCGCTTTTCTCACTTTGCTTAAAGAATTCGGAGTTAACTCTAACAAACGCTTGCGGAGTTGGAGTTCTCTAATCTCCAGCTCAATCTTTTCTACTTCCTTTTCCCTAGAAACTACTTTGTCTTATATGCTGCATCTAGTCTCTACATAGTTGTCTCCTACAGAGCAACTGTCTTTGGGGTTAAGTTTAACATTATCAAGAGCAAGATTTAAAGAAATAGGTGAATTCACCTTAGAAACTGAAGGAATAATATTTTCAGCACTGGAATTGTCTGTGTCTTGGGAACTGTCATCGTTGTACTTCATTCTTCTCGTTTAAGTCATCGTTGGGATGAATGAACCAAACAGGATTCCGACCAAATTCGTTACAGCAAGTATTCCCTCCAATTAGGACCAAAGTTCAGAACTGGTAACGTCTGTGAATGCCAAGCTGAGTGATGCAGGTTAGAGTCCGCCAAGGATCATATGAATTATCTTGAGATTACAGATATATCTGGTCAATAAAAATTATTTATTGCTTCTGGGATAATATTAGCAATTACTACTGAGTAATTGACTAACAAACCACTGGAAACAAGGAAGCGTTAGATAGTTGTGTCTTGCTTAGCATATAACTGTGAGCATCCGTGACTAGGGTTTCCTGGTTTTGAACAGTTTTCTCTAATCAAGGTTAATTTGTGATGTAAAATTTAACAAACCCTTACATTAATAATTTTTCTGTAGGTCATGTTAATGTACAAGGTCTTGGAATATCGTTCAGTTCATTATCATATATTCTATCCTAGTTTTCTGTATTAAACAATACGATAATAATAATAAATTAGTCGTGATATGTTTTATCAGTCAGTCATCAACAACGTAGAACTTCGTACGTACGTACGTACGTACATCAGTTCGAGTTGCCATACCACATTAGCACACAGATACAACTATCAATTCAAATCACATAGTGGTAGAGGTAGTAGGATTATAAGCAGTGATCAAAAAGATTCGAGTTTGAAGACGTTATTCAAAGAGTATAGTCCAGTGAAATAAATTTAGAAAGAGAAGAAAGAAAGGGACATGAAGAATTCAGAAGATTAGAATTTGGGAGAACACAGAGAGTGGATGCACCTGCGCCAATGCAAACGATTTTGAGCCATGTCATTCAAGGTCTCTAGCCATCAGTTGCTATCATCTCGCGGATCCCAACCAGGTAGTCTACACTTACCAACATGGCTCAGTCCACTTTTCAATGGCTTCATGAATTTGTACCATGTTTTGGTCTGGCCATCTCTAGTTTTCTTCCATCCTACTCTTACACCATAAAACATCGCACATCGGTGGTTGGGCATACGTAACACGTGTCCCAGCCATCTCAACTGATGAAGTTTCATTACTTCATCAATTGATTTGCCATTCTTACCTAGTACCCGTTTTCTAACAACTTGCTCATTCGTCCCACGATATACGAGCAATGCTTTGAAGACAACTATGATCGAATACTAGTAACCTACGAATATCCTCTACTATTATCGATCATGTTTCATAGCCATAAAGTAAGATGGAACGAACTGCTGCGCAGTAAACCCGTCCTTTGTTTGATAGACGGATATCTCGCCTACACCATAAATGACGCAAGTTAGCAAAAGCTAATCGAGCTCTCTATATCCATGCTGAGATTTCGTCACACATCAGACCACAAGGGCTGATGAGACTCCCAAGATAAGTGAAGCGGTCGACACGTTGATATCTCAGTGAAGATTAAATTATGAATAACTTCTAAGAACTATTTATAGACTAATATAATATGTATATTCTTATTATGACTGTTAATTATATGTATATTCATATTCCCTTCATGATAAGCTTTTATTTGACCTATTGGTTACAGTTATATGATTTACTAGTCTCAATTTATTCTCAACGTATTAGTCATAGTTACTCACAATTGAAGCCACTTTTTGGTTTGAAATTGTACAAACGTTATTTTCTATTTTATAGTGTCATATAGTTTGATTTTACTTCTATATAAACTAAGTAAGTTTGAAATATATAATTCGATATAACGGAGACTGAGATTGACGTTCTGGACTGAATCGGCTGGGTTAGACGAGAAACTGCTATCTGAAGGACCAATAAGAACTCTAGGGTGCTCGAATTGGTTCGGTCAATAAGTCGTTGACTTTAATTTGTCATTGTATCGCGTGATATATAATAACACGGCACAAGGGTCATAAGTTATGACACTTGGAGAAACTGTATCCATAATTAGTCTACAAGAGGTTTCGGTATCTGTGTAAAAATTTGAAATGGTGTCCGGTTCTCTTGAAAATCATCCTCTCGTCGGATATATTTATGAATTGTAAATAGTGATGCAGTAGGGTTACTAGTGGTTAAGGTGTTCAAATTTCAACCATTAAATTTTAGGTTCAAGATCTGTTCCACCGGTGTACTTTGGTTTAGGCAACTAACTAAGTATTCGTGAGTGAATAACAATAGTAACAAAAAAAAACTAATCAAATCTTACCTGAATTTGTTTAAGTTTTATATCGAGTTTTTTCAACTGGGTTTCAACTAATTGAGCGACTAAACCTTTTATACGTTTTTCTTCAACACTGGCTAAATGACGTGCTTTAATAGCTGCAGCAGCTAATGCACATGCTGCAGCTGTACCTAAACTATTCGGATTCGGTGGTAATGAAGATGAAGACGATAATGATGAGGTGTTGGTGACTAATTTTTCATTAGATACTTGTTCATTAGTTGATTTTTCCATTTGTTGTGTAGTAGAAGAATCTATAACAGACTTAGTGAGTTTTTCTTGTTCAACTGTATCCTTTAATTGTTCATCAGATGATTTTGTTTGAATTCTGTCACTGCCAACAACTTCAGCAGTAGCGACAGGAGTCTCATCCATTACTGTAGGCGGTGTTTGATTCACATCAGTTGAATCCTGTTGTTGTTCGTCAATTGTCACCTGCTCAGTTTTACTGCTGTCACTTTCTACATTTTCCTCCATTTTATATTTTTCCAACTTTGTTGTTACATTATTGTTATTAATATTATCGTCAGCATCGTCATCGTGTTTATCACGATTTTCAGTGACTTTACTTTCATTTGTGGTGTCGTCAGTGGGAACAGCTGTCATTGTTGTGTCCATCGGAACAGTTTCCTAGAAAATAGATGAGAAGTAACAAGACAAAAATATACACACTACAATGTGATAATAATAACAATAATGCAATAAGGAGAATATAATGCCTATTGACATTATTTAATACAGGCTAAGAGAATCAATAATACTAGTGTGTCATTTATCAAATGAATTAAACAGAATATGCTGCCAAATGCCCTGTCACGGTCGAGGGTGGAGAGAGTCTACTCTCCTTTTCGAAATGCTCTCACATAGCCATGTGTATACAGCCACTGTCAGGGAAGTCATACTCACTTCCTTCTCGTGAACATTACTGTTGTTTACAAAGTTAAAAAG
Source organism: Schistosoma intercalatum (assembly GCA_944470365.2). Lineage (NCBI taxonomy): Eukaryota > Metazoa > Platyhelminthes > Trematoda > Strigeidida > Schistosomatidae > Schistosoma > Schistosoma intercalatum. The sequence continues at coordinate 2,980,560 of OX103728.1, read as the reverse complement.
ACGAAAAGCGAATGTCCGGTGCTTTAACCGGGTTGGTGGATATAGAGAGCCCACCTAGGGGAGTTGGAAAACCCTGATTCCAAACCAATGGTGCACATGAGCCCCAGTATCCTGAAGGAACAAATGACGTATGAACCAAACGTTGATTACCGGCTTCCATGGGACCGCATCTCCTTACGTTGCTCCACTGCCTCGTGCATCAGACCTTAAGGTCGAAGGCTCTAGGTGTGGCCTCCTAAGAAAACCACCTGATTCGGTTTGGGTACCCGGGCAGTATCACAGCCCTCACACATATCGAATGAGATTTGTGTGGCGCATATGTAATTGGTACCTTCTTTTACCAATATCTATGTGTTAAAATAAATAATAATAAATAATGTATAAAATAGAAATAACTTTTAATTAGATTTAATAATGATTAATTTCGTTTACTTTATGATTAGTTGTTTCTTTTATTATATCATTATCCATTGACATTTGTTCATTACCAACTACTGATAATTTCTCTGTTGTAATTGATTGTGTAGATGATTTACATAATTTTTCTGATTCCATTAATTGATTATTACCACCAACTTCATCTAAACCAAATTTTTGTGGATCAATTTGATGACCTAATTTTACTGCATTTTCAACGCGTGCTTTATGTTCACGTAATAGACCAGCTGGTACTTCATCACGCATTTTAGCATATTCTATAAGTGCTGCTTGAGCTGCCGCTGATGCTACACGTGGATCAACAGCAGCGGCTAAAAATGCTACAGTTGATAGGATAGGATTAGCAGCTTTTGAAAAAGGCAATGTAGGATGATTGGAATTTGCTAATGATGTTAAATTTAATATAGGATCTGAACCTTCTAAATAAGCATCTTCAATAGGTAGACGTAGAAAATGAAGAATACATTCTTCTTGTGTACGACTTCCTACATGTTCAGCAACCTGCAAAAGATGAAATACAATGTATTTTAACGAATCTACAGTTATGTGGAAATCGTTAAATTAACATCGAAATTCCTGAGAATAATAGAAGTATATATATGAAGGAAACTTTGTACTGGAGAGACTAAACACAGGTCAACTAATACTTGTCTAGAGAATAAGTGCATACAACTTATTAGGTTTGCACACCAGGCAATGAGGTTCCTGTTAAAATCTAAGTAGATAAAGTCTTATGTTGGGTTTTCTTACTTTGGTGGTACATATGATCAAGTCGATTTGATACAGACATTAGCATAGCAAGAAGAAGATGCAAAATCGTGAATGTTTTATATTTAGCCTTAAAATGTCCTGGTACAGGCAAGACTAGTGTTGTAATTTTCTCTTATTATGGCCCAGCTATTCCTATTGCTTAGTAATCTTGGACACCAATTCACTCGACAAGTCCTCAAATCAGAACACGGTTGAACAGGAACGAAATTATATTCCAACTAACAAGGGTAGATGGAAGTTAAACGCACAATAAGAGAAACGTTAGTATATCTATGATTTTTAAATGAGAACATTCTAAAGTCTTCTCCAAGTATCGACTAGCGCAGCAAAACAATCGTACACGGAACGTGCTTTAATCCAATCTGTATCCCGCTAACAATTAGAAAGAGCCTGCTCTGCTTCCCAAAAAGCTTTCATATGGTCACACCTTTACCTCCTCTCCCAGAGAATTCCTCCTCATTAGTGGGTTTATGAAAATCAGAGAAAGAAAAGAAATATACAGCGCTTGAATCGGGTTGGTGGATATAGAAAGTTCAATTAGGAAACTAAGAAAGCCTTGGTTACAAAGACTCTATGACCCTAAGAGAATAAATGGAGTGTGAACATGTTTCTGATCACCAGCTATCATTATGGATGGTATCTCCTGACGTTGCTCCATTGCTTTGTGAATCAGAATTATTAAGTTAAAGATCCAGAGAACAAATTTCTAAGGAAAACGTCATGTCTGGTTTGAGCACTTGGGCAACATTCTACCCTACACCACTTTGGTATGCAAGATATTTTCTTTATTCCGAAAAAAAAGAAAATAATGAAACCCTTCTAAAGAAGATGTCGAAGAAATTTCATTGAAATATTAAACTTACCTTATTCCAATCATCCCGATAAAGTTCTAAGGCTTCTAATAACAATAAAGTTTCTTGATCACTCCAACCACTTTGTGTAGCACCTTTCATAAGTTTGTTATTAACAATTACCGACTGTGATGTTGCATCTAAATTAGTTGTAGAAGGTTGGCTACGACTATCCGTAGAATTTAAACAAGTAGTTTTCGCAATGCTTGCATTAGTGAGATATTGATCTGTACGTAAATTTGGATCACCGATAATTGGTTGTTTATTTAAAGGTTGTGTACTATTAGTAATACATACTCCAGAACTGACAGTTGTTACAGAAGCAGGAATTGTAGGATTTAACGTCGTTGTTGCGTTCGCACTTTCGGTTCCCTTTGAAAAGAAAAAGATATAATGTTTGAATATCTAAATGAATTCAATATATACGCACAAGTTTATAAATGATCATCTATCGATGAAATTAAGGTATTTCGGGTAGGACAGACAGCAGTATTGGTGTAGAGATAAAATGTGGGCCCGCCCTTCCTCTCCAAATGCTCTCACATGGCCACGCGTATGCAGCCTCTGCCAGGGAAGTCCTACTCACTGCATTCTCGTGGCGTGGGTGTTGTTTACAAAAATGAGAGGACGAAAAGCGAATGTCCGGCGCTTTACCCGGACCTCAAACAGATGGTGCACATGGGCTCCAGTATTCTAAAGGAACAAATGATCTATCAACCAATCGTTGGTCACCAAGGGAATGCATCTCGTCACGATGCTCCACTGCCTTGTGGATCAGACCTTTAGGTCAAAGGCTCCGGGTGTGGCCCACTAAGGAAACCACCTGATTCGGTTTGGGCACCCGGGCAGTATCGCAGCCCACACACACACAAATATGGTGCGGCGCATATATATTTGGTGCCCTCTTGTACTAATATTTATGTGTTGAAATAAATAAATAATCAGTGTTTTACCTATCAAAGTACTCAATTTTTAGCTGCTAAATAACGTTTTTGAGTTCAGCTTGACTTAACTCGATAAGATAAACTGGGTAAGGTTATTAAAATTGCAATTTGAAATGAAGTACACAAATAAGTATTCGGATATGAATGAATTGCATGGAAATCTCCAACCCGCCCCCTTCCTTAAAAAATAAAACAATTGCTAACTTAATTTATTTTTGAATTGTTTGTTTGAATCTTCCTATTGGTGTTTAGGACTAAAATTGACCAGTCTCTTATCAGCATACATGCATCCTGTGTGGAATGCCTCGATATTGCCTTAAGTCACAAGCATTGTGAGCAGTGGAATTCAGGACGCACGTCACCTTGTCTAATTTGGGACTCATCATTTGGATGAACCTGCATCACAAAGTGGATGTTCACTCCGGGACTCGAACCCAGTACCGTCTGCTTCCAAAGTCACTGTTTACGGAATAACGTACTATCTGATAATAGAGTGGATATGTAAAAAAAGATAAACATTATTGTTACAAAGTACTAATTGTACTATTTTGTTGATATTCTCTTTAGGTTGTACCAATATGAAACTTCCAAGTTTTCAATAGTGGTGGTCTAGCCTAGATTAACTTGTGGATTCAAGTGTTAAATTAGGAATTTATAAAAAGTATTTATTAATATACATACTTGCGATTCTTGTTTAGGTATACTATTACTGATTAATGAGGTAGTAGTATCATTACTATTACCGTCATTATTAGTATTAGATTGCATTTTATACGGATCTAATTGATTCCCGTCAGTTGAAGTCGTCGTCGTAGTAGTAGCAGTAATATTACTACCATTATCAATAGTACTACTACTATTATTAGTAGTAATAGGTGGAATTATTGAATTTGTTCCAGCTAAATTTTGTGTACCAATAGGTTGTAGACCACTAGCACTATCAGCTAATATATGAAAATGTGCAGTACTTGGTGGTCCTAAACTAGCAGCTACCGCAAGACGAGCAGCTTCTGATGAATTATTACCAGCAGTATTAGTAGTAGTGGTAGTAGCACCAATAGTAGTACTAGAAGTACCATTTAAATTATTGATTCCATTCGATGATGATGAATTTGTTATTGTTGTTAAAGGTGCAGTAACTTGATAATTAATTAAACCCCATTGTTCTAAAAATGCATGAACTCTAAGAATTGAACAAACATCACCAGTGAGATTTCTTCGACAAGCTGTAAATGTAAGATATTCCTTTTAAAAAAAGAAGACAACATAATACAATTGAATTATAATTATTTAATGAATATTCTATTGAATGAAAAAGGTTATTTAGACAAAACCCACACATACACACATTAACAATCTATCCGGAAATGATAAAACGATGTTTTATAAGGACAAGAGATAGGATACTTTTGTTTGTGAGTTTGTAGCGCATCTATTTCTCAATGAAGCGATTTTTGTGTGGACATTTTTACATTCACTTAGTGAATGATAGCTCCATTAAAAGAGAATAATTTTCAGTATGTTGTTGTGGAGATTGTTGAGTTTTTTAATTGAGATAATGAATGGATCGTCATTGAAAATCTGGAAACACTGGATGGTTGTTTCGTCGTGGAATGGGATTTCTCAGCAATGCGCATCCAAGATTCCGCATGTGGGGCTTCGACCTAGGACTGGAGACTCTTGGTGACATGGCTAAGAATCGATCACAACGGCGTCGGTGTATACACTCTCTGTTTTCCCTTAAACTAAGAGATTAAAATCGCTTCATATCTTTCTTTCTACGGACTAATTCTTTCTTCTTGTACCATATCCTTATTGCAATATTTCTTTTATATATTACCACCTATGAATTAACTACTTTTATGAACCCAGTGTCCATCTTGTATGGCAACTTGGACCGATGTATATATGTGCCTGGTCCTACGTTGTAGCTGACTGACTGACATTTAATCACTCTTGGTTGACATCTGTGCATCCCAAGCGAATTGCCTCGATAATGTCACTGTGACATAAGTTAGTGAATAATAGATGGAATGTGGCTAGCAGAGGAAAATAGGACGCACGTCACTTCGCCCTATTTGGAACTCGTCACCTGAATGTACATGTATCCCAGAGTTGATGTTCACTATAAGACTCGAACCTAGTACCGTTTGCTTCAAACATAATCGCGTTATCCAATTAGCTAATGAGTCCAGATAACCACTCACTTCCCCTGTTAAACACATTCCATATATTCTCTCTTTCTAAATATATACATATAAAATTATAGTGTAACATAATGTAACGGGTAGAATGAACTGAAAAGGGAATTTCATCATTTCTGCTTAACAATACAAGTACTGTGTATAATTCAACTTTGTTAACACAACTGATACAATTAATTGTATTCGACTGGGAATTCGGAATACGTATATTTACTCGTAATAGTGAACAACTTAAACAGCATAACTATTTATGAAAGAAATTACTTTAACTAGTAATTATGTATAACACAAACATCATGATGCAATCTTGAAGCATTAAGAAAAGCTAAACACAAAAGTGGGTGACAGTTCTGTGAACAAGTAACTATAATAAAGAGAAATCTAGTTTAAATAAGAACGTAATCAATTCACTCTCATAGATACATTTTAACGTTTATGCAGAATACAATGAAATCACAACAGCAATGCCATAAGATTTTATTTTTAACGATTTTTCATAATGTCCCAAACGAATGAGTAACTTGAGCGATCTCTAGAACTTCATCGGAGAAACTATGGTGAAACAATAAAAGCTGATCCAATAACACAACTACCATTCATTCATCTTTTCTGTTCTTCATAAAGTTTCAGAATCAACAGATAACGTTGCAACTGTCTTAAAAGAGCAATAATAATAGCTTTATGATTTTCATAATATATTGTCGACACAGTTTGGAAACAGCTGTCAGACATCGTTAACTACAAGCCCAAGTTCTGTAGGTATAAAATGGAGCTGCCTGTATCACATCATTCAATACTTGATCTTTTATAAGTTTAATGCGCAGCGATTCACTCCGTCCTGCTTCATAAATGTGAAGCATAGCTGTTAACACTGAGGATATTCGTAAGTTACTGACGCTTAACCACAGATGTCTTAGAAGTATTCCTCGTGTATTTTGGGATCATTATGTGAGTAATATTGAGGTTAGACATAGGGTACTAGGTTAACATGCCAAACAGGTTGATGAGGTAGTGAATCTTTATCTACTGAAATGGTTGAGACATGTATTATGTATAGCCAGCCACTGTCTATAAATATAAAACATATATTTTCTTGAGTCATGTCTTAGATGTCTAATATTTTCAATTACTACTCATCCTGTCACTATTCTGGGATTTTGTCCCAAATAGGGTGAGGTGATGTGTGTCCTGGATTCCACTGCTAGCCACCATTCATTTTTGCTTTAAACCACTATATAACTCATAAGTGATCAAGTAGAGAAAAAAACGAATACACATGTTGTTATTGACATTGTGTGAGAACGGTCCACGGGTGAGCTCCAGGAAGCTCTAAGAAGCTCAGGAAGAGCCAAAGATATTTCATCCCATCAACTTTGGAAGAATATTCCAGAATCATTAAGTGTAGCTTCCCTATTGGACGAATGCTAATGACCCCCTCTGTGCGGATTGGATAACTATAATGATGATTTCCTTTTTATTAAAAACTATAAATACATAACAGTTTTGTACCATAATTAACACTATTTAAAATAACATTCCTTTCAGTTGTCTCCTGTCTTCTCATTTACAACTTGGAAAGGTTCTAGTGTTCGAGTGTTCAAGTTACACGCGGTATATCAAGAATATAAGCTCCAGATATAACACATTATCAACGTCTAGTAAATTTGTAAACCGTGAAAGTTGGACATATATCATTAAAACTATTTTACAACGGTACAGCTGATTATGATATAAAATGTCTACAAACAAATTTATAATCAGTTTTATATAAATAAATCAAAACTATTAAGATAAAAATTTACCTGAGGATTTAAACGATATGTATCAACCATAAAATTACGATAAGCCAAATAAACTTCCGGTGTTTTACTTTTATTTTGACCATTGAAAAATTCTGGTAATGCACGACGTTCAATTCCATGTATAGCATTATAATCAAACCAAGCTGAATAAGATGGTATCACTATACAATGAGCTTGTTCTGTTACACTTAAATCAGTATGAATAACACTTTGTCGATTTTCATCACCATTTTGAGCACAATTGACAGAACTCATTTCACCAACTGGACAGAAAAAAACAGAAAAAAAAACAAATTACAAATCAACACTTAATATTGAAAGTGAAATATTGGGATAAAAAATAAACAAACATCATACTTTACCAGTTAGTCAACTGAAGCCCCCAAATGCCCTGGTACGGCCGAGAGTGGGGAGAGTTCGCTCTCCCTCCCGAAATGCTCTCACATGGTCACGCGTATACAACAGCCTCTGTCAGGGAAGTCCTACTGACTGCCTCCCCGCAGAGAGGGTGTTGTTTGGGAAATTGAGAGGACGAAAAGCAAATGTTCGGTGCTTTAACCGCATTGACGAATATAGAGGATCCACCTAGGGGAGTTGGAAAAACCTTATTCCAAACCAGTAGTGCACATAGACTTCAGAATCCTCAGGGGAAAAAAATGGAGTGTGAACCTATTGTTGGTCACCAGCTACTATGTGGTTGCATCTCCTAACGTTGCTTCACCGTCTCGTGGATTAGACCTTTAGGACAAAGGTTCAGGGAGTAGTCCCCTAGGAAAACCATTTGCTTCGATTTCGGTGCCCAGGTAGTATCTCAGCCCCCACACAAATCCAATGATGAAGCGTGGAACGTATATATTTGGTGTCTCCTTGTACCAATATTTTTGTGTTTAAATAAATATATAAATAAAATACCGAACGAAACCACACAATAGTCATATCTATTTTATTTAGCAGCTATATTTGACTTCATACTAAGAAATATTTGTGGAAATCCTGAACAATCAAAGCAATACAAAGGTTTTAACAACTTGAAGGCGAGAATATAATTTATGGACGAATCAGGTCATGGGTTTTGGAGCGACATTCATTCATTCATTTGGTTAAATAGCGTTTCGGCATTTTAGTTTATGTCAGTTTGTGGTGAAAACCATAAATCTAATTCCTAACCCTGACCATCAACTGTAAATCATAATTCTAATTCCTCGCACTGGTTTATAACCTTTATTTAATCCTAGTTAGTAAGTGGACATTCCGAAGGTTACTTTAGCATCGTTCAAATGTCGTAGATAAATTATAGTCTCACCAACTTGGACTATTATGGCTTTCAACAAAATATTTTGTGAAATTGTTCCGAGTTTGGAGGGAAAGTTGACTTTATCTAATATCTCAAATACTAACTGATATTCACAATTGATTGATCACTGGGTGGCGATCAATGTCATGCGTGTCTAGTCCTTATTAGTGCAGATCGGTCGCGGCTCGGATAGCTCAGTGGTAACGTCTCTGACTGTGAAGCTGGGTGACACGAGATCGAATCCGCCAGGGAGCACCAGTTCCCTCAAGATTACAGGTACATCTTGCTGACGAGTGCCAAGTAGCACGAAACTCGGGTCCAGGGTTTCCGGTCGACTGCCTCCAACAACCAACTAACTGATATTTACACTTCCATAATATGAATATACATTTTATTTTTGACAGTTAATCAAAATACTGATATATCAATTATCTAGTTGTAGAAAAGAGAATAATAATAATAATAATAATTACATGTTATGGAGTAAATTTATTACCTCCACTTATACCGCCACTAGTGTGATATTCATTGAGACCTCCATCCATAGCATCACCGGTTGTTTCATTATCTTCATCTAGATCAAACAATGATTTACCAATACCTAGTTCGCCTCCCCCACCATGTGATGCATTAATACTATTATTAGTACGTGTTGGTCGTGATACATTGAATCCTGATGTTGTGGAACCATTTGATGATGTAATTTGTGTAATTTTATTTGGTGGTTCAGGATCATCAAAATCTTTAGTGATGTCTGTATCATTTGTATCCTCTTTGTTAGGATCTTGTGGACCAGTTTGACATGAAAATGATTCGTCTTCATCCTTTAAAAATGAAAAGTTAAAAATAAATGCAAATTTTTCTCCACAAGGTTCATATTATACAGCTGATTAATCATAGTGTAGGGAACCTTGCATAAATGTGTATTAATGTAAGTTATTAAACCTTAACATTACAATATCAAGAGAGTAAACTAAGTGATGAGAAGTACAAATGAGGAAATAATATCCGTTACGATGGAAAGGCGAAAATGAAACTATTATTACTATTAGCAATCATCAATCAGGTACAGACCCATATACCTGACTTTGAGCCATACTTAAATATGTAAGAACCAGTGATACTACTACCCGATTGCCCAAATCGAAGTAGGTGGAGAGGAGTTCGAATTTGTGACATCGTTGCCGAAATTCAATCAGTTTAATCACTGAACCACTGTTCTACTTAAAATTGTGTTTAAGAAAAAACAAGGTTAAAGAATGAAAAGCACATTTTTGGTGGAGTTTTGTTCTCTGAGCTGGATGGTTTGGCCGTGGAGCTTTCATCATTCTTCTGAACGACATCATCAGCACAAACTTCAGGTAGAAGTGAAGTGTTCGAATTTCTCCATATGTGTTTCACAGCTTGTTCTGTGCACCTCGATGTTGATTGGTTCTTATTGACCTTAAATTTGTCATTGTTTACTTCTTTGTTTTGGTTGTGTCTCCTATTGGTTTGATTTTTGTTCCTATATGTGTGCATAATTTTCCCGATTGGTTGGTAAATTGGATTGATTTCAATATGCTTGTTGATTGCTGATTGACCCGAGTGCCAGGCTTCTAAAAATTCCCTGGTGTTTTTGGAGTTTCCTCTGTCTAAGATTTGCACATTTTTCCAATCGAATGAGTGTCCGCAGTTATCCACGTGCATTGATATGAGTGAGGAGATATCATGGCGTTTGACTACTAATTGATGTTCGTGTAGGCGAAGGTGAAGGGGGCGTCCGCTTTGTCCGATGTAGTGTTTTTCGCAGTTGGCACAATTTATTTTGTAGATGATGTTTGATTTGTTTTCCTTTGTTATTTCATCTTTTGGTTTGCATAAGATTGATTGTAGTGATTTTGTCGGTTTGTGTGCTACACCTATTCCGAAGGTTTTCAGCAGTCTCGTCACGGTTTCTGATATTCCTTGTATATATGGTAGAGTGATCCTTTTGTTGATTTTTGTGCTTGACTTGAGTTCTAATGCTGCGTGAGGTTGGTCTTTTTTGATGAAAAGCACAAATTGATGCAGAGTATGTGCAATTGATATGCTGAGTAATTACCCAAGTATTACAGAAAAAATAGTCACATAATAGTTGAAATTGTGAACATTTCAACATACTAATTCTTCATACAAACATAAGTAGTGGATTTATCAAGAATCATTGAAACATAAAACAATTGTCAATAGTACAATTCTAAATTTAATAAAGAAATAACTGATTCAATAAATGGTTAGATGGTATCTTTAAAATTTTATTGATCTATCAACACTTAAACAATGTAACAAACATAAGGAGTAGGAGATTTGTGACAACAAATGTTGGCTAAATTAAATAAATCAAGTACCGGTGATATGAATTTGTAGATTTATAGTACACCATTATATCTTCTGCCAGGGAAGTCCTGCTCACTAACTTCATGAAGCAGATGAGATACTTACAAAAATGAGAGAACGAAAAGCAAACTTTTGATACTTAAACCAGGTCAGTGAATATAGAAAATCTATATAGGGGATTTGGAAAATCCTGATTCTAAATCAATGGAGTTCATGGGCTTCAGGATCTTAAGAGAACATATTTCCGGTCATGGGTTAGCATAAGACAATATCTAGTGTTGTTCCGGGAACTTGGAAACTAGACCTCTGGGTCGAAGACTTGGGAAGTGTTCCCCTAAAAAAACCACATACTTAGTTCAGAGCGTCCGGTTAGTATCAAAACACACACAGACAGCTTATTTCGTGAAGATTATTCTATTTTTGATCTTAGTTGTATCAGATTTTATGTGAATTAAATTAAAAAATCGTTAATATTTAGTTCAAAAAAGTTATTTGTCTTGATAAGAGAGTATAGATAATTAAATTATAGACACACCTGGTTTTGGATCTCATCGGTTTAAGCATCTATACACTAATTACACGCCCTATTGTGTGTTAGATACATTTTGAGCGACCACAGTGATGAGTTAATCCAATATTGACACAAGGTTGATAACGAAGTCTTATTAGACAGATGGATTCTATTTGAGTTGCTGAACAAAACCATATTGGTGGCTTATAAAACAAACTTTTATTTAGTGTCTTTAACACTATTACTGAGCTTATCTGCTAAAATACCACTTGTCGGTAGAAATAGAAAGTTATTCATAATAAAACTTATATACATTGGATTATGAAGTAATATTTTCTGTAAAATGGCGACTAATACAACCTGGTTGGTAGAACAGAGATGATTGAGAGTTTAGCTCAATTCGATTACAGCTCTGATTCAGTAACCAAACATGAAATGAATATAGTCCTGATGAATTTAATAATTATTATAGCTATTTATCATCTTGATAGAGACTAATTATCGGCAATAAATCACACTTCTATAATAGTTTTGACTCAGGTACTTTAGAAAACTTCTAAGTAAGTTTCAATCAGATGGGTGTGATGTACACTCGGAAAGTATGAATTATATATCAATGTTTACACAATCTTAAGATAATCATAGAGTTTTTGAAAACCAATCAAGTTGTCATATGAGAAAGCACAAATTTCTATCCACATTATTTGGATGAGTAACTGATGGATGAGATCAGTCAATCGAACGCAACGTACAACCTGGTAAATGTGTACATTGGTTCAAGTTGCTATATCCTATTAGCACAGAAAGAAATTTGCCAATCCCAATCTCAGAATGGTAGAGGTAGTAACAGTATGAGTGGTGATTGAAAAGATTAGGGATCAGATATATGATTCAAGAAAAACTAATGAAATGAAAGCGAAAAAATACGAGGAATTTAGAAACTTAGGATCTAGGGCAAGACAAAGAGTGAATGGACCTGCCTCATTGCAAACAATTCTGAGTCATATCCCCGAATATTGGTTAAGATAATCACGTGGACCTTAATCAGATAGTCTGCACTTACCTACATAGCTCACTTTAACAGTCAGTGGTCTTTATGGACTGATGCCATGTCTTAGCCCAGTCCTAGGTCTCTTCCAATCTAGATGAGGGAACCAGATTTGATTGATTCCAATCATAACATGGCTTGCAAATATGACACTTCATCACCTTTTTTTTATAAATTTATTCTTTCTAATTAAGCAATCTCTTAAATGAATAAATACAATAAATATAGTTCTATACAAATAGAGTATTGTGTTTTCCTACAAATTAAATACAAAGCGCTTCTAAAGCTCTGTGCACTACGGTAATACTTTCGCTTAATTTATCTGCATTCTAATGAACATGTTGATAAGCAGGTTGATAAGCATCCTTTTCATGTTACCGCCAATTGTATTTATAAATTTACATGTACCTGCCAAAGCAGCTACATTGGCCGAACAGAAAGGAGGGCATATCTCCGATTTTTTGAACATGTTCCAAAAAACCTCAGAACAAGAGAAAGAAAGACTCTAAGTAGCGCAATCACTAAACATCTGCTTGACACAGGACATCAGGTTGACACCCTACAATCATTCAAGGTTATTAGTAAGCAGCCAAACTCCAGTCTTCTGAAGTTTGCTGAAGCAGTTGCTGTCAGGCGCCAAAAACCTGATTTATGTGTTCAGAAGGAGATGATTGTTAATCTTTCCCTGCCTTGGTGACAAATATTCTTCCGCTGCAGCATAAAATTTTTTAAAATTTTATCTTTTATATTTATTACGTCATTGATTTTATTTTTTCAACTATCTTTAAAAAATTAATAGTCTTTCAACTGAACTCTACTCACTATGTTCCTATCAATGTCTATTCATTATGTAATCAATTGTTTCTACCCCTTTGAACTGTTGTCACAATTAATGCTCTAGAATATTCTTTCACATTAGGTATATATTTACAATATTCAGCCTATTAATTTCATTTACACCCATGTCATACTTAATGAATATTTCTTAAATATAAACCCTCTCATGTAAGCAATTCAAACCCATTATGTAATTATTATCTTTTAAATACTATAGGTTGTAAGCAGCTGACGAGAACCTACGAAATAAAATGAATTCATGTTATTCTGCTAGAATCTTTGTTCTTGCTCTTTTCAATATTATTTACTACTTATCTGAAGCCTAGGAAAATAAACATCAGTAGTTTACTGTTGTTTTTTAACCATTCTATTTAGTGATGGTGAAACTAAAGTATCGAAATGAACCAACCAGATTTCAGATAGCGCCTTTTGAATTCCTGGCTACATAGAGTCCTTGTATTATTGATGTCAGTTTGTGATGAAAACCGTAAAACTAATTTCTTATTCTAACTTTAAAATCTTAAGGCTTAATCTTGATAACTAACACTGATTTCTAACCCTATTTCCAGTCGGGTAAGTGGTTGAGATTCCGCGTGATCATTTTTGAAATCACAGTACTTTAGTTCCATACAACTACTTACTATATAGTCCGAAGTAAATATCGTCAAAGAAATGTAAAAACCAACTTATCAACTTAGTAGTACTGTGTAAATTTCAAAATTTGCGAAACTCAATGATTAAATCATTAACAAATTGTTTTTGACAATCAAAAACGAACCTCTTTTCGAATTTTACGAGATCCCCCATGACTACTTGGCCCACGACTTGAGCGTTCATGTGAACCAGTAAATGATGAACCAGGGCGTCTTTTCTTACCGCTAACATTTGGCATAGTTGAGTCAAGTGCTGACGGAGAAGGCGATCTACGACGTTTCTTTTTACTTCCACTATCTGTATGAGAAGTTGGTGTAAATGAGCCAGTATAATGTGCAGAATTGTTAGTAACAGCTGTCGTCGATGTATTTGTAGTCATGAATTCTTCAGCTTGAAAAGAAAGCGAAATAAAACTGTAATAAAATACGAATGAATTTCAAACGATGGATTACATACTGAGGATGGCTAAATATAGCTATCGATGCATGGGAACTTTCATAAGTGCTCGCAAACTGGAATAAAATATTAACAGTATAGTGGAAGGAATTTATGAACAACGACTGAAAAAAAACATGCCATAGTTAAGAGTAATTTAATTTAGTGCATAAACCTTTTATTAAAAACCAACATTTTTGACTGAATCTTGTCTTCAAATACACACAAATTCAAGTAGTTCTGGCATATCAGGTGAAATGAATAACTCAAATGTTAATACTTGTTAAATCCAATAGAAATCAATAATTCATCCTAAAATTACTGGAGAGGTAGAAAAACATCCCGTTCTACGTAGGAATTACAAGCTGTTAGTAGAATATTAAGTTATTAAACAACTGTTTTTAGCATTTCATTTTATATGAACTAACTCTCTTTGTAAAGCGTTACAGTCAGCTAGTCATTAACAATATGGAGTCTGGGTACAGATATGCGCTGACACACACTGCAACATCATATTAGTACAATTAAATGAAATTGACAAGACGAACTATAAAAGAGATCAGAATAGTCTTGTATGAATAAGAATGAGAAAAACTAGGCATTGAGAATATGTTTTAAAAAGACTGAATGCAAAGGTATGTACAAAAAATACTGGGATTCCAGATCTGAAGGAGAATAAAAAAATGAATGCATTTACATCTCTGTGTTCGATTTTGAGTCACATCATCCAAAGTCTCCAACCACTAATCACAGTTATCATGCAGACCCAAACCAGGTAGTCTGCTTTTACCTACGTGGCTTGGACCAACAGTTAATGACTTCATGAATTGATGACACACTTCGGTTTTGACACTCGTAACTTTCTTCCAACGTGTCCTCATACCAGTAAATATAGCCAGTCAAGGTAGGTGGTAGTTAGTAAACGTAATGAATGTTCTAACCACCTCAATCTGTTAAGATTCATAGCTTTATCAACTGACTTGTCACATTTGTCTAGTACTGTAGCGGGCGCTACTCACAGGATTGTTTGCAAGTAGTGTATAAGGGAGCATGACTTTAAAGTTGCTACAATTTTCAGACGGAGTGAACAGCTTCAGTGCATCGAAAGCACGAAGTTGGGGGAATACTTGGGGACCAAATGAAAAGACATATGCGCCACACAAATCTCATTCGATATGTGTGAGGGCTGTGATACTGCTCGGGTGCCCAAACCGAATCAGGTGGTTTCCTTAGGGGGCCACTCCCCGACCCCTCGACCTGAAGGTCTGATCAACAAGGCAATGGAGCATCGTGAGGAGATACATTCCCATGGTAGCCGGTGACCAACGATTGGTTCATACGCCATTTGTTCCCTCAGGATACTGGAGCCCATGTGCACCATCAGTTTGGAATCCGGTTAAAGCGCCGGACATTCGCTTTTCGTCCTCTCATTTTTGTAAACAACACCCACGCCACGAGAATGCAGTGAGTAGGACTTCCCTGGCAGAGGCTGCATACACGTGGCCATGTGAGAGCATTTGGAGAGGGAGAGAGGACTCTCCCCATTCTCGGCCGTACCAGGGCATTTGGGGGCTAGCATTATGGAAATTCTTTAGGATTCAATGGACAAATTTTCGTTTGTCAAAATCAACGAGTAGAATGCTTATCGATAAATGAACGGAATGATATGATGTCGCTGATAGATGACTGCGAATGAGAACGAATCATGGATGCAAGCCCCCAAATAATTCAAAATCAAAGACAGGACCATCAGTAAGAAGAATAGCATTCTTTTGTGACAGAGTGACATGGCTATATACAATAAAAAAAAACAATTCAAGATAAACATGGCAAAATGTCGTAAACGACTAGAAAAGACCATTTTATAAGTTAATCACTCCCCAGTCAATTAGGACCTAATTGTTAGGTCTAATTCTTGAACATCGTGTCAATATGTGAATTTTGCTAAAAATCTAAGATAAAACTGAAAAAGAAATGGTAAAGGTAAACTAGAAGGGTGAGGTTTAAGATAATTGAGTGACATATGAAAACTTAACACATTCAGCTAATCAGAGTACAGCGAATACGAGTGACCAATTTATAATGCTAGGACTAGGAATTGGGTTTAGTATTATGGTCTAAAACTAAGATTTAGGGTTAGGATCAAGAGGTTGTGCTAGTGATTCAGGGTTGAGATTAAGACGAAGAGTTAAGAATTTAGGATTAGAACTAGGATGTAGAGTTAACGGTTTAAGCTTTCTATGGACATGCTGGTAATTGAGATGATTATGTATTTTTCTGTAAGAAATGTTTGGTCAAAAAACCTAATATTCGAATCATACTCGTTTCAAATTGATGCTCGGACAAATAATGCCATTCAATGACTATCTTAAGTTCACTTTTAGTTTTGCCTTAACAACACTGCTTACAACAAGATGTGGAAATCACATGTTTATACTGACTTCATTATGAAAGAGGCGTACAAAAAAGACGAAAATATCCAAATCATTCAGAATTTATTAAAAGTGACTCTTTCCACAATCATGAATGCAACTGTTTTTCCGACAACACATTGTCTTTTAAAAGGATGAAAATATGTGTGAGGAAAATTAATTTAGAAGTTCGTTAAAATGATTATGACAAAATAGAAATGATCTATCATCAACAACTTACGTGAGTATGTTGGTCTTGGTTTCACAGAAGACGTTGGCACTAAAAAATCTTCTTCAACCATCCATTCATACATTTCGTCTGAATACAGAAGCCAACGAGCATCTACATCCCATTGATTTTCATTTTCGAGATATGAGGTTTCAGTATCACTGGACCATTCAGATTGCAGACCTTTAGTCCCAAGGAAATAAACAAGTTATATATGTTATTTTGAAAGGAAACTTTTTAAAGGTTCAGTACATAAGGAATTAAGTGGCAATCAAGTTATTTTTATGTTCCACTACGAATAACAGATGGAGGAAAAAAATACTTGGTGATATTTTAAAGCCACACCAATAGAAATATATAATTATGGGGTGAACTTAAGATGTAACAGAGCGAATAAAAGTACTAATTTAGAAAGGATACTTAGGAACGAAAATGTGTTGTTTTATCTTTGGAATACTGTGTTTAACTACTGAAGGGATAGGCATATGCAAAGCTTATAGCGTTTCATCATCTTACCTGTATACCATGTAGTATATGAAGCGGGTGAGTATAACCAGTGTAAAAGTACTCCTCGACCTTCATGGAACAAAACTCGGAAACGTTGAACCAGAAAGTCATCTCGACTATCGCCAGGCCAATTCAGGGGAGGTTGATGTAGAATATGTGTAGCCTCAGAAGGTGACTCGACAACAGAGATATTTAATCGTTTTGCAGATTCCCTTAGTTTTGAATTTAAGGTCTGTTTTTGAAAAAGTAAAATGATAGTTTCAAAAAACAAAAATATCCCTCAAGGTATATGGAAAAAATTTGCAACAATTTGATATCGGTTTGATATTTAAAATATTAATACAATGTTTTAAGTAAGTAGTTTTCAAGAATAAAGATCTTGTTTAAAACTTGATTTGATCACTTTCATCTGGAAAGCTAAATAACTTCCTTTGCTTTTTATGAAAGTGTCCTATACTCTTTTCTAGATAGCTGATTAGGATCTTCCGCAACAAACATAACACATTTCTTAGTTAGCAACTGTCTTTTAGCTTCTTTTTGTCAAAATGGGAAAGTGAAGACATGTTTGACACTGAATATATAGGAACTGAGGTTCGTTTTAAAAAATTCAGAAACTTACGATTTATCAGGTTACATGAAGTACATTTTAAAACAGCGAGACAAATAGTTTATGACTTTGTACTAAAAAGCAACTGTCACTACTACACCATGGACACAGCTTTTGGAAATAATCGTTTTCATTAATTTATATCTAATGAATATTTGACCCGAAATAAATTACAAACCCCTACGGCTGGAAGCTATAATAAAGCTTCCTTAAGTTGTTGATAGATAATAATACTATATATCAATAAAAAAATTATTTTGCTTTGTGATGAGACTACAAATGACACAGTAGAGAGACTTGGTAGTGATTCCATGAATTTATATGACTTCCAATCGTTAACACTAACAGATTAGTGAGGGACTGATAGAAAACAGCGATATATGTACTACGACTTTCCGGGTACAACTGTAGGGTTATAGTCAGTCAGTCAGTCAGTAACAACGTAGAACTTCGTACGTACGTACATCAGTTCGAGTTGCCACACCACATAAGCACAGAGATGCAGTTGTCGATTCAAATCCCGTAGTGGTAGAGGTAATAAGAGTATAAGCAGTAATCGGGAAGATTAGGGTTTGGAGATGTTATTCAAGGAGTATAATCCAGTGAAATAAATTTGGAAAGAGGAAAAAAGGGACATGAAGAATTCAGAAGATTAGAATTTGGGAGAACATTGCAAACGATTTTGAGCCATGTCATTCAGGGTCTCTAACCATCGGTTGCTATCATCTCGCGGTCCCCAACCAGGTAGTCTGCACCTACCAACATGACTCAGTCCACTTGTCAGTGACTTCATGGACTTGTGCCATGTTTTGGTCTGGCCGCCCCTAGCTTTCTTCCAACCTACTCCTATACCACTGAACATAGCACGTCGAGGCAGTCGGTTATAAGAGATAATTCGTCGTTATTGTTAACGTTGTAGTATTCCTTAGAGTTCTCAACTTGTCCCTAAAATAAGCTGGACTGGACGATAGTAATGGACAAACGAAAGTATACGACTGGCGCTTCTGTTGTGTCTGCCTGGATAATTCTGTAGTATAGGTCAAATATCCGTCGTCTCGCTGTTTTCAAAAACAAAGATCTTAGATTAGTAGTCGTACCGGGTGTAATAAGCAAGCATCACACTAAAATAAACTTAATTTAACTGATAGTTAATAACTAAATATTCGATAAAAGTTGAGTGTGTTGACATATGGATTGTATAATAAATGTTGACATGGTCCGTCGACAAATCCCAGACGGTTATAATTATCGCTGTTTGGTCGACAAGCCGTTCATTTTGAGAATCCCGTTCAATAGCAAATGAAGGTGCTTGGGGCATGACTCAAAGAAATGGGATAACTAATGTTGAATCTAGTTGAATGACTAGAAACAACCTGAAGAACTTACGAATGATGTTGTCCTGCTAAAAATACTGATGAAATGATTTGTTTATCAGTCTCCCGACCGAAGCTGCTAACTTGATGCGGTGGTCGGGCTTGCTTATCGTGATGACTCAACCGAGCTATATTGGCTGGAACATATGTTCCCGTAGGTTCTACCATGCCAGGCAGGTCGATTGGAGAACGGTAAGACTAAAATCAGCAACCCAAGGTCTGAGGGCGAAGTCGTACTGCTGACTGTAGAGGGGTGTGACAGCAGTGAGGTGTTTCCCTCAGACAACCAGCATCTGTAGCGATGCTGCATTCCCACAAGGAGGGGTGAGGTTCGAAAGGGTCGACACTAAAAATGTTACACCTCACCTTACCTCACGGATTTCCGTCTCCGGCGGCAAGGCCCTTTGAAGAACGGAGCTAACACATTAAAAACCTCCCATGAAAACGCCGTGCGCAACCGGCCTCAAGCAGTTGTCCCTTGGGCTCTGCGGTCACGCTCCCAGGTCGTTAAGACCAACACTAATCCAATTTCCTTTGCAGGTTCCTCAAGAAATACCCTTCCACGGTGTGGGCAGCCGGGAAGTGATATCAGCCCTCATACCCGTAACAGCACACGAGACCAAGTTGGTCACATTCAAATCCTTTCTACACCTCCTAATACCTCTCTTATCTCCATGACTAACCCTCCTCACGTCTCTTTATCATCTCGCACCGCTAGGGCAAACGATTCGAGTACGAGGAACGTTATTCCTGGTCTCCTGAAACCACGCTCATGGCTCAAAATCGTTTGCAATGGCGCAGGTGCATACACTCTTTGTGTTCTCCCAAATTTTGATCTCCTTATTCCTCCTTTTCTCTTCCCAAGTTTATTTCACTGTATTATACTCTTTAAATAACATCTCCAACCACTAATTTTCCCGATTACTGCTTATACTCTTATTATCTCAACCACTACGAGATTTGAATCGACCACTGCATCTCTGTGCTAATGTGGTGTGGCAACTCGAACTGATGTACCTACGTACGAAGTTCTACGTTGTTACTGACTGTTTATCAGTCGAGAAAATATCTGGCATTCACTTTATGTTCATGAAAGTGGGTCAGTAAGACATCTAAGACAGATGACTAAGCTCTATAAGGTTAGTTCTTGGTAAAAAACCCAGGACAAGGACAAAACACTTTGTATTAAGTGTTCGTGATCACAAAGTATTCCACAATAACTGAATAACCATTAACAGAACGAGTGGAGCCTAATGACAAAGAAAAGATGTCTGCAGTGTTTTGTATCATTTAATAGTTGAGGGCCAATAATTTGATAGAAATAATCCAGTATAAAAACATTGTGAGTTTTAGACGTAGGATTTGGCGGATACAAACCGTATTATAATGTTAGGATAATGTGAATTAGTGGGTTCTACTGCATTATATTTGACATTTAAAGGTTAATAACATAATGCTAGATCGAATCGTTTTCAGAATTACTCGAATCTGGGAAGAAAACCAAGTGATTGTATGTTTAAATCCAAGTAAATTAAATTTTGTCCAAATTAACTTGGAGCAGAAGTGATGAGACTATAATTATGGACGGTCTTTGAGAGATGCTAGGCTGAACTTGAGAAAATTGACCTACTTGATATGGTTATGTTAGTGTGGTGAGTTATGATTTAGGGTTGGAAGCTGAGGTTAAGAATCAGAGTCGGATCTTCTTACCAAGAACTGACCAGCAATAATGCTATTTAGCCATATGAATGAGTAAATTTCGCGCTGAAATCCACGACTTAATATCTTAAATATGATTTGTTTTTTGCAAATTATAGTCTCATCACAAAAGCTTTGCACTAACTTAAGCATTCAAAACATTTTGGGTACGATTGTTTATTATCTGCTTTTATGTACTATGTTGCGACGAATAGTTTAGATAATAGCATAAGTAATCACTGCTGTTTTCAGCAACTAGTGATTTTCACAAATTGACATGAAAAATCAAACTTAAGGCGTCTATGTGTAAAAAATAAACACTCAAACTCCTTTGCAACAATAGGTTATAGTGATTCGCTAGATTCGGAACAAGTGAAGGATTCTTATGAAATATTATTCGTGGGTAAAGTTTGCAAATTTCAGAGATGTACCGTGTGTATGACGTGACGTTTTGACACTCCCACACATCTCAGTAACACAAAGCACCTGGATAAAAGTAAGTATTACTAACAAACAAGTAGCTACAAAAGAACAGCTCAACCAACCTTTTCAACCAACGGGGAAATGTAAACAACTGGTTTCGCCATGCACTTGTAGGTTAGTAGTTCACGTTCGATAACTGAGAACATTTCCAGATGTTTTTCGGTTCTGGATGATGAGGTAAGGTCTATTTTTTTCCAATTATTCTCGTGACGGAACTTTAGACACGTTAGGAATATGTGGCACAAACCACCACCAGGTTTGAAATCCATGAAGCATTTAAAAGGTATTTTCATAAAAGTCCTCGACTTTAGAAAATTAAATCAGAGGGTTGATGAAATGACTTACAGTACTTGTGAAATTGGTTTCCTGAAACTGTAGCAATTGAAAACACAGAGTAGCTAAACTCTTATTCGTAGGAGGCTCAGTTTGTGTATACTTTTTGTGATTTCTTGTCAACCAGATTCTCACTGGGTCAAAAGTAGCAATAATTTCTGGATTTTCATAAAAGCGGGTAGACGGATTGCCGTCTTTAGCCCGAGTAAGTCCCATTTTGGTTACACAAAGCTTAGCTTCAAATTCTGCGCGCCAAACACTAGCTCAATTTCAGCTCATTAGTAGTTAAATGCCTCAATATTTGATGAAAGCTCACGGTCTTAAATTGTTGCTGGTAGAACAAAGTAGAGGTGGGTTTCAGTTGCTTTCGGTTGTAAACTCGGACTTAAATAAATAATCTTGCAGGGGAAATAACTGTTGTAAGGTGCTATGCTGTATCTTCGCGAAAATATCACCTAATCGCTTAAAATTGCTTGAAACAGCCTAAAATTAATCACATACCAATGCTAACTTACTCTTACAGATTAGAAGTTGTGCACACAACATAACCGATCATAAGGTTAGTAATACTACTAGACTCCACTAAGGGTTTATCATATGACGTAACGACTTGGTAAAAATCAACTAATTTTTTTTCCACTCCGTCCTGTAGTTAGAAAAAAACCTTAGATCTTTGGCAAAATCAAGTACAATAGTACATAAACGCAGTTCAAGTCCAAGTAACAAGAGGCATGGTAAAATAGGAAGAAACAAATCAATATGAAGTAATTCGATTCACAACATCATCTAAAATCAAAGAAGAAAAAGGAAGAGGTGTCTCTGGATACAGTGAATGTAACACTACTAGATGGAATAATATCTTGTCCGCCATGTTTAATCACTCGAAAAAGTTTCAGCAGTGGAGGATACATACTTAGCTATAGGTGAGAATGTTCCTGTCAAAATGTTGACAACTGGAAAGTCCGTCGGGGCAAATCCAGCTTCAATCTCAGCAACCTCTAGTTCTTCAGAGGTACGTAAATAATCGTTAAGTTTTCGTTTAGCAGCCTTAACACAAAATTGATTTAGTTAGTTGAACAGTTTGCCTTTTCGGTTTTTCCACTTCACACGGTAGCGTTTCATCTGTTGTAGTTTTCTTATTGTAACCGAGTACTCTGGTTAAAGAGACTTTTATTTCCTCGGCTAAATCGTAGTTATCGAAAAAAATGAATTTAGAGTGATTACAACTTACCACAGCGATGCAGTACCGTGCATTTTCTCAAAGTGAAGCGACTATCACAGTTGAAACTATCAATAATATCCTTAGCAGTCACATCATCACGATAAATAAAATAGTCGTTGTTCAGCAGTCAATCTTTAGGGATGCACAGGACTCGCTTCTTTTCCTTATCATTAACCAATATGTATTTTTCTGATTGATGTTGTAAATCAATGCCGAGGGGTTAAAAATTGAAAGTTCATTACATTCATGACAATTCATTAAAACATCCTGATGAACGAGGCCAAAGCACTAGCCAACAGACACTTACTACACAAAGTATTATATTTGCGACAGCCATTGAGAAATGATGTCACATTTCCGATTGGATTGTATGCAAAAGGGGAATGATATCCTCATGATTTTGTGTCCGTATGCAAATGCATTTGCAAAGTATGTCTGTCAGTGTAATCCACTTACATTCGTGGCTTAAGGTAGAACACTTGAATATGCCTATAGTACTGGAGAGGAATGAGTCAGTAAAAAAATCAAACGGGTTATAGAATGCCTCAAACCTAATCCTTCTTCCATCAGTAATTTGTGTTATCGACCCCTGTTTCTCGTTGGCGATAACTACGTTGTCAGGTCTGGTGTCACACTAGATATTAGGAGAACCAGTTTAATTAATGTTCATTAGGTCTACTTATTTATGTTTTCAAAACTAAAATTTGCCTCATTAAAGTACTATAGTTGCTATTACCATTATTGACATATCATTGTATCGTTGGTATTAGCGTCGTAAGCACATGAAGAATCTAGTTACCACTCTCTTTATTTTAACTTTTGTTGATGAATCAATGCCACTTCTTATAATTACGTAGTTAAGTATTTTTGTTTTTGCAATTGCATCTTCCTTCTCACTCTGCTATTTATATTTATCAAGTTTTTGATCTCGCAAAATGTAACCAATCCACCGCTTAGCTATGACTAAGCTGTTAGATGTAGGATTTAACTGTTGTCTCGCAAAGATTCTGAGTTTCACTTAACTCTGAACTGCTATATGATTCTACACTGTCTTTTGAAATCGTTGATAAGGATAAATGATTATTAGGAACACCGGACTTGATAGAATCAGAATTACAAGACTTATTGTTCGTTGCAGCAAGATGAAGAGTAGTATTACAAACTGACTGAATATGTCCAATATCACCACATTTAAAGCACTTAGAATTATAAAATTTACATGAATTAAAAGAGTGGTACTTGCCACAGGACAAACACTGACCAAACTTGTGCCCATCTTCGTGAAATGCCTTGCAAATCCTCAATGAATTATGTGCATCGCCTTGAGTATGCACTGGGTTGAGATGATGTAGTAATGTAGTGGAATTTTTTATATCATTATGAATCATTTTACAAAATCTTCCTCCTTGTATACTAAACATAGTCTAGCAGTAGATCCTTGAAAATTGTATAAGAAAGCGAAATGGGCTTTTCCGGTAAAGCCAGAGTTTTCAATAAGCTACATGCTTCTTTTCCGATAAATGTGGGTAAATGTGCCACAATATTAAAATCCTCATCATCTTCCTTGGTAAGAGCCCAAATTTCGAACCTTTCAAAGTAATCTTCCAAAGCATCAAAATCTGAATGTACATTCAACGATTCCGTCACAGGCTCCATCGCGACGTCAATGTGATAATTTGGAGTATTTGAATTATAGTATGAACTAAGAATCCCATAAATAACGTAATGGAGTCAAGAAGTACTAGATAAGCACGAACCAATGTATTGCATTTGTAACTCGAAATCAAGCATTCAACAAGTGCAAAGGTATCATTAGTTCATTCAAACGCCCAAAAAATGCAATTGAATTCTAATTTTCTAGTATGGGTCAGATGTTTATTTTTCATGGATTCGAAGTTGTTGACACTGTCTATATTCTGCAATTTTCTTCTAGTTTTTCATCATCATGAAAGTAGCATAGATAGCGCACTTTAAAAGACTTTAGCCCGAAAGACGCTATACGTCCTAACGTTACCTTTGACCGTTCTAGCAAGCAATTTCGCGTGAAGCCAGTAAAATCTTTACAGGTTCAGTGCTTGCGAGAGAATGGATGTCTGGATGTTGCTGTTACAGCAGTTATGAAAAGAACAGTTAGTCAAGACAAATGTACCTAGTGCATGGTTGTCCTACCTTGGTATTATTATAATGGTCAGATATACGATTGCGGTTGTCTACCAACAAGATGACGCAGTTCATATCCTTGAAAGTGTTTAAATATTCCAGCGCATTAATGGGAAAGTAGATATTTCCGGCTATTGGCAAGAGATGAACAAGGTCACTTTAGACTCAAAAGACGCTCGTTCGAAGTGTACTCTGTACTGTCCGTTATTTCAGTATATATGCTTTGATAGGCACACATTAATCAATAAATGCTGTTAGAGATGCTGGGAAAAGAGGATTAGTCTATTTCCATTTGTTTCCACAAGCAGTTAATTTCATTTCAAATGATCACCCTTGTTATCGGATAATTGGTTTTTAGTTCGGCATTTACTCTATAGTTAAATAATCTAGTTGTTTTAGCACCCTTGACGCTAAGATCTAAGAAGTAAGTTTTATTTTAGACTGTAACATAGTTGATAAGTTTATTAGTTTAAGCACACTTATCGATCAGTCTCTGTAGACATACTTTTCAATCAAGATAATGAATGAATCAACGTCAGACCACCATTGAAATCTTGGAGGCACTAGACGGCCGTTTTTCCACAGTATGGGACGCGCATCCACAGTCCTGAACTCGGGGTCCAAACCCAGAACATTCAGTCTCGTAGACTGACCGAAGTTAGACATCAACACCGTTGAGTGCCGGCCCGCTGGTCTAGACATTAAACGTTCGCGCGCGAGACCAAAGGTCTCGGGCTCGAACGCCAAGCGCGGGTTTGTGAATGGGCACTGTTAAGGGATCCCATACTAGTGCAAAGCGGCCGCCCAGCATTTCCAGACTTTCAACGGTGGTCTAACATTGAGCCATTCCTCATATCAATCAAAACTCAACAATCTCCACAACCCTATACTGGTACATTTTATTGCTGATACATTTTGATGACCGAAAGTTCTTCTAGTTTCTCCTTTGTGTTGAGTTTATGATCATGATGGAAAGGGTTTTTTACGATCTCCCTTTTATGGCGTGTTAGGGAGATATTTTTAGGCGATCCATACTTGTTTTATCCCTTGATGTTGTAGCTGACAAATGTCTTCCAGATACTCAGAACACAAAATAAGTAATAACACTTGATACATTTCATCGCAGTAACTAAAATTGTCTTGTGTTCCAAGTGTAATGAAGTGATAATATTATCATATTACTATTCTAATCAGAAGACTAACATGAAATTACTCTTAGCGCAGACTGAGTTCAAAATCTTTTAGAATATGAAAACTCCCTTACTTTCAGTACATATGAAGATATTTCGTAACCGTTTCGTCGTAAGACGATATTTTATATAAGAATCATCACAAAGAATGACAAAAGCAATTATATTCAAATGGCAATATCTATCTGAATTCTATTGAATATATAAAACTTAACTTAATTAGGTTTCTACACATTATTCTGTATGAAAACTCAACAGTAATAATTCTCGCCAAATGAAATCCCGTTCTGTTTTCCTCGATGCTTCTAATAAGCACAGCACATACATACACGGCAACTTGAATGCGATAGAAACGGTACTATTTGAGAATAGGACCCTCTACTTCAGGATTAGTAAGTGTACAGAACAACGATGTTGTTTAGCCAGACTACTGGGTTTGTTAAAGTAAATAATTTGCTGACCAAAAGAGATTCGATTTATACTACCTGTCGGCGAGACTGTAATTTATGAACGAACTAATCACGTATAAGATAACAGGCAAGGGATTTCGGAACGAAATTTACTCATTCATTTGGATAAATAGCGTCTTGATATTTTAGCTGATGTCAATTCGTGATAAAAAAACCCCCGAAATTTAATTCCTACCCTAAATCATCAACTGCAAACTATAATTATAATTCCTTACACACTAGTTTATAACCCTCATTCGGTCCTTGTTATTAGGTAGACACTCAAGGTCAGTCAAGCGTCACTTAAAAGGTCATCCATAGATTATAGTCTCACTAAAACAACCCCAGAATTAAGTCTAACTTTGTGGTTGAAAAGTCTTTAATTAAGCATTGTGCGTCCATATACATTCTCGGAAAAGGTATTACACGATGAGTAAGTGAAAGATATGTTAACCGTTGTTAACTTCAGTAATGGCATCAAAATTAGGTACATAAATTGTAGGAACAAAATATTTGCTAACGAGCGTAAAGATAAACGGGAAAGAATATGAAAGTAGTTCATCTGTTTAAATTCAGTATGATTTTATTATATGGAGTGGAGGTTTTCAAAGACGCTTTTCACAACAAATATTGTCAAGATCTATCCTCAGTCAGGAAAAAAATGTTTACGGGTGATAAGAAAGGTTACCGTTGTCTAGACAGATCTAGATATTATGCCGAATTAGTTTGTCAAAGACTTCGATTCATAGGCTCTATAACAGGGACTTACAGCAACAGCATGTATTTACAAATAGCTAAATACATATGAAATGAATTGAAGCATGAGCATGTTTCTAAAGCGAATTCTCTTCCATTTTAAGACAACAGGCAACTAATCTTGGAGAAATTCAGTACATGAAATATAAATAATTCTGTGATAATTGTACGAACTAATGATTCCGTTATACTTGGTTGCCCGCTGATTTCGAATCCTAAATACAATACATTCGTTTGTACTCATCTAGTTCTGTCTGGTTTAAATTGAACTGTTCCGGGAATTCATAAGCAGCACAGAAATTCTAATACTTCTAATTATCATAAAATCCTAGTTTTGTTCGGTCTCAAGTATAAATTACCCATTCTTATACACTTATTTGAGTTCCTGGAAAACACCAAGAATTTCTTGAGGATAATTTAACGGTTAAAGTTCATATCCGTAAAATAGGCACAATTATCAAATTTTAATAGATTAAAACACGTTAACGATTATGATGGATATAGCTGTAGCAGTGAATAAGTCCTCAAAATAAATAGTTCCGTGTCTTCAATAATGATGTTGAACTTGTTAGTTTTACTGGAAACACCCTAGCTGATATCCGCTCCTTTGATTACAAAGAATTCAATAGTCAAACAGCTTCTGGTGAATACCGGTTGTCATATATTTATCTATTTGCTGGTTATTTAAAACACAAAAGTGTTCTCAAAGAAAGATTAGTTACAGGTGATTGGAAAGACGGTTTAAATACATTGGAGAACAATTTAAGTGTTCCTCAATTACTAAACCACTGGGATGGGATGTTAATATAACCACCTCCCTACTCTCAATGAAGCTTTAAAAAAACTATAGCTGAAAGCGGCAAGCATTAGTGAGTTAACCTTAGGATTGTTTAGTTATCTTTAGAAATCTGTCTCGAATCCACAAATCTGTATCATTTTTAGGTATTATATTTTCTATACTCAATTTTTTTCTACTACCACTAATAATGTAACTAATATTATACCTTGTTAAGCTGTAGCAAATTGAATCGATCTACCTATGCGCTAGGTTATACGTTGTGATTGACGACAGACTGACTATATGCTATTACTTAACCAAATCTATTAGAATAACAGAGTACTTCAGGCAGATATGGACTTGTCGAGTTTAACCGGTCATTCTGTAAGTATTATAAGCTGTACACTTTCGCTAACAGTAGACCTTACGCTTCATCTATAATTAATTCATTGTTTTTAAATCTGGCCATCGCATCTATAATTCAATATCCGATGGTAAAATGGAGAAAATTTCTTAGAAGTTGCGCTTCCAATTATTGGTCAATAAGCCACCTATGAATTATATATTCAGAGGCCATCTCCTTTGTTGGAATTTGTGAAAGAACCATATTGATGATTGAAGATATTGAGTTATATAATTTGAATATGACCTCACTGTGATGTAGATACACTAATCCACTTTATTGGGCTTCTTACTGTTCCCATCTCTAGGGTTTCTTTGTTTGTGGTGAAGCGTATATACATGACATCAACCCATGAAGATGCTAGTCGTTAGCTTGGGCCATGTAAGTAGGTGCAAAATACGTGGTCAGGGTCCGCGTGATCATTGTAATCACTAGTTAGAAACCTTGAGTGAAATGGTTCAAATTCGTTTGTAATGTAACCTTATCGGAAGCATCATAATGGTTAGTGCAATGTTCTACTTTGATGAACACCTGTTTCTTTACAGTACTCACTTCTGATATTGATGACTATCTGGCAATGAAGAAACAAAGTATGAATATTACATACTATTGATGAATAACAAGTGGTTTCTAACTTACGAACCATTTTTGAAATCTAGTGGTACTTAAGAACATGAACTGAGTAGCAACAAAAGTGTACAAAAAGAATATGAATCTGAGTATGGATATTTTTTAACTGATTTATCCGATACATATTCGTGTACTTGACTTTGAGTTGCACTCTAAACATGAGGGATAGTAGAACTATCTAGTTGCCAGAATTGGAGTAAATAGGACAGGATATTTAACCTGAGACGGCTTAGTGCTTACAAGTAGAACGCTTTGATTACTCACTCATCGCTGCCTACCTACATGTATGTTGTCCCGATAAGAATAATGAATGGCAATTTTTGGGATCCACTTATGGACCAATATTATGA
Source organism: Schistosoma intercalatum (assembly GCA_944470365.2). NCBI lineage: Eukaryota > Metazoa > Platyhelminthes > Trematoda > Strigeidida > Schistosomatidae > Schistosoma > Schistosoma intercalatum. The sequence continues at coordinate 2,950,834 of OX103728.1, read as the reverse complement.
GTATATTTTTATCGTATAATTGTTATGCAACTAAACTGTTCATATTCATACCCCTCTTATTATGAGCTTTATGTTGACCTATGAACTGCTATTGTACGACTTACCATTCATGAATTATTTCCTATTTCACAGGTTGAAATCATGAGTCAGTTGAAGCTAGACCACCCTATTTGTTAATCGCTACCTCCCTCATTCACAGCCACTTCTGGCTAATTATTGTACAAATGTTATTTTCTATTTTATTGGTACGTTGTGGTCGGGTTGATTGGTATATAAACATAGTATGCTTGAAATACAATGATTCATATCTCAGAGGCTGAGACTTGAGTTATGGACTCAACTGGCTGGGCTAGACAGGGAAGCAAGGCCAATCAGAACTCTAGGTCGTTCTTAAGTGTTTTACGCGTCTTTGGTCCGATCGATAATACACTGCTCTCTAATCTTTCAATCAAGGACACAACAATTGGCACGGGGGTAAAAATTGATCCACGTTCAAGTCACAACAATGTAAATGTTTCATCAAGTTCGTTCTGGAAAGATTTGTAAGTAGATCAGGACAGTAAGAGTAAATGGAATTGCATATTGATCGGTAGGACTACAAAAGATGAGAACCCAAAACAAGAAAATTTAGTTGTGACGTTATTAGCCGATCAATTTATTAGTTATATAGAATGACAATAACAGCCGTTGAAAAAAACGAACCATAGCACCAAAAACCATGAAGTTAAGTTACCGTTAGTTATTAGGCATAAATATTGTTATTTTCTTCAAGGATCTAAAACCATATAAACAATAAAACGTTTTATTCTATGCTTGTTTCTTGTATAACGATGAGACTGTAATCACGATCTAAGTCGACAAAATAAGAGAAAATAGAAAAAACGTTCTTCAGTAAGCGAATGGAAGGAAATTAAATAACATATTTTTCTAAAAGTAACTACATGAAATACAACCTGATCGACTATCGCGACTTGAAGATTTCGGGGTTTGATCTCCGGTGGGGTAGTGGATTTAAACCCAAATTAAGGGATTTCATTCTGCAATTATAAATAGTTGTCAAATGCTTACTGTTTTTCAATACTTATCTAACTAAGATCAATCTGTGATATGGACTAAAATTAATGTCAATAATTCGGGACATCAACAAACATAAACTGAATGTCACTATCGGTAGGGGAGTTATCAAATGAAACTAGCTAACTAACGATTAATTTTTATAACATGAATGTTAAAATTCTAAGCAACTTTTATAAAGTGATAGTATTTTCAATAACTTAGTTTCAGTCGATTGTCAGTATTTAGAAAGAGAATGGTTTCATGTTTACTGATAACTTATTAATTGTCTTATTTATCAAATAGATAATTTGTCATTAAATAAAGCAATCTATAAATGAAATATATTACCAGAAACAATACAGCAGAAAACGCCAGGAAAACATGATTGCAATATCTTAATTAGATATGATGGATACATCTATGGCAGTTGGAAATCTCTGATTCCAAACCAATGGTTTACATGGACTCCAAGATCCTGAAGGAACAAAAGGCGTATCAACTTATATTGTTGGTCACCGGCTACCATGGGACTGCATCTCCTAAACTTGCTCCACTGCCTTGTGGATTAGACTTTCAGGTCAAAGGTTTAGGGTGTGGCCTCCTAAAAAAACCACCTGCTTCGGTTTGGGCACCCGAGCATTATTACAGCCCTCATACAAATCAATGATAATTGCTAACGGCCTCATTGTTATTGTGTGGCGCATATGTATTTGATGCCCTATTTCACTAATGTTTATGTGAATGGGTTTTGTGAAGATTTTTAGAAATTTCACAGGTTGAAATCATGAGTCAATTGAAGCCAGACCACCATGGAAAACCTGGAAGCACTGGACGACCGTTTCGTCCTACTGCGAGACTTCTCAGCAGTGCACATCCACGACCTCGCCCCCTGCGAGATTCAAACCCAGGACCTACTGGTTTCGCGCGCGAGCACTTAACTGAAGTTAAACATTAACACCGTTAGATGCCGGCTCAGTGGTCTAGTGGTTAAGTGCTCGCGCGCGAGACCAGTAGGTCCTGGGTTCGAATCTCGCAGGGGGCGAGGTCATGGATGCGCACTGCTGAGAAGTCTCACAGTAGGACGAAACGGCATTCCAGTGCTTCTAGGTTTTCCATGGTGGTTTAGCTTCAGTTGACTCATGATTTCAACCTGTGTAACGTTTATGTGTTCAAACAAATAAATAAATAACATTAGATAGCATTAAAAATATGAACATAGGTAGCGAAAAAAAGATTCATAGATAGACAAACTTTGTTTGTTCATATCTACCAAAGCCATTTGATTAGGATAAATAGAAATGAAACGAGGAAAATTAATTATAAAGAAAAAAAATACTACCTGGTGCTACCATAATTTCATTTCGAGTACTTCGTATACGCAAAAATGTTAAATCATTAGATGGATCTAAATCACGAACAGCAGAACGAGATTTTGCTACCAATTGTTGAATAAGACCACAGTAATGATTTGTGGTACTGTTATCCATGGAAGTTCTTACTGCGATCCCTTAGAAAAGTAAATAAGATATTTCTATATAAGAAGAACCATAAACATTAATCTCAATAATGAATGAGATCAATTGTATCACTGAAGAAGAAGAATAAAGACAATTTAACGAAGAAACTTTTCTTTTCGACACTAGTTTATAGAAAATTATTAAGATAAATAGTCTGATGAATAATAATGATATTAGTATGTAAGAACAGTGTAATTTCATAATAGAAGTATCTGGCCATGAGTTTTAGTTCAGAAATGAGCAATATTTATGTTATAACTTTTGCCCTAATAATATTTAACATAATGATACCATCAATAAGAGAACAGTGATTTATCGACCGAACTAATAACGCATAAACCCGTACGAGCAGTCTAGAGTTCTTATAGGTTTTACTTCCCGCCTAGTCCAGAACACCAATCTCAGCCTGTGAGATGTGAATCAGGCATTTCAAACATACTGGGCTTATATACAAACCAAACAGACTAAATCGTACCATGAAAAAGAAGATAACATTTGTACAAGATTTAGCCAAAAGTTGTTGTATTCATGGGAGACTGTAATTGATAGATTGGGCATAAATTAAGAATGGTAAATCGTATAATAATAGTCAATGGGTTAAAATAAAGTTTATAATAAGTAAAATATGAATATGGATAGTTTAGTTACTTAACAATTATACAATGAAAATATATATATTAGTCCATAAATAGATTCCAACAGTTACCATTCATTATTCTCGTCGAGATAATAACAACTTAGGAGATGGAAAATATCTAAATCAATATGAACTTCAACTGTAAGGTGTTGGTCTACAAAAAGCTTTGCTTGACCTAGGTTTTGTGCTCGTCAACAAGGTATACCTGTAATCTTGGAGAAACTAATACTCCTTGGGAGATTCGATCCCGTGTCACTTAATTTCACAGTCAGATACATTACCACTTAGAGTAATGGTCAAATTACAACTTGATCAGTGTTAAGAAAGACTTGAGATATGTGAAGTTGGCCACTACTTACTCAATGATCAGTCAATTGTAAATATAGTTTAGTGAGATGCTTTTCTGATTAAGTAAGGTTTATCACACTTACTTGAGATGGGACAAGAAGTGGATATAATAGAAGCATTCAAAGTAATCAATAAATAATCTAACTATATTAGTAAAAGTCGTGGAAGCCATAAGTAGTTAGGCTTGAACCTGACCATCTGTTTTGGTAACCAAGATGTTTGTTATATCCTAGTGAAGATTAAATTACGAGTAACTTCTGAGAACTATTAATGGACCAGTATTATATATATATTCCTATTGTATAACTGTTCAGTAACTAGATTGTGCATATCTATATTTCTCCTATTATAAGATTCATTTTGACCTATAGATTATTATTATTATTATACGATTTACTGTCCTTAATTTATGTTCAGTTTATTGATTCCAGTCTACCACGTTCACAACCACTTTTTGGCTTGATCTTGTATAAATATTATTTCCTATTTTATGGTGTGATGTCGCCTGTTTGACTGGTATATAAGCCAAGTATATTTGGAGTAAAGAATTTGCATAGTGGAAGCTGTTATTGGCTTTGTGGACTCAACTGGACGGGCCAGGAGGAAAAGGACCAAAAGAACGCTATGCTGTTCATAATGATTGATACGTCATTGGTGTGGTGCGGTGCTAAGATAGTATAAGTCGTATTCCGATTGGCGAATAAGTCACGTGATAATAAGCCGGGAAAAGAAAACAATATTAACTTATTTTACTAATTCTCCTATTCAATTAAGGATAATTACAATTTAGTGAGTTCGACTCATTTGTTTCTTCTTTATAAACTTGGATTTTTGTTAATATTACGTAGTGACAACTATCTTAAAAAATATCCTACAACTGTCACTCCCAGCATTTATAGAAGCCTGTTAACATTTAATTCTTAACGATATTTACGTTTACATTCTATACTTATATATGTTTATCTATTTAAACACATAAACATTGGTATACGGAGGCACCGAACAGATATGCGCCACATAAATCATTCGATTTGTGTGAGGGTTATGATACTGTCCGGGTGCCCAGACGGAAGCAGATGATTTTCTTAGGGGGCCACACCTGGAGCCTTCAGCCTAATGGCCTGATCCACAAGGCAGTAGAGCAACGTAAGGAGATTCAATCCCATGGTAGCCGGTGACCAACAATAGGTTCATACACCATTTGCCCCTTTAGGATAATGGAGCTCATGTGTACCATTGGTTTGGAATCAGGGTTTACCAACTCCCCTTAGTGGACTCTCCGTGTCCATCAGCCCGGTTAAAGCGCCGATATTCGCTTTTTATCTATCGATTTCGTAGACAACACTCCCACCGCGAGAAGGCAGTGACTAGGACTTTTTTGTTATTATCAGTATGGGGGTTGTGGAGATTGTTACGTTTTTGGTTGAGATCACGAATTAATTGATGTTAGACCACCGTTGGAAACCTGGAAGCACTGGACGGCCGTTTCGTCCTAGTGTGGGACTCCTCAGCAGTGCGCATCCACGATCCCGCACCCCACGGGATTCGAACCCAGGACCTACTGGTTATTGTTGAGCAATCCATCTTTAAAAAATTCCAGATTATGCATGTAGCTGAAGTGAAATATGAATTTATTGTATTCTGTAATCAGTGTCTTCGGTTTATTCAAATTTATTATATGTAGTTAAAATCTAAGCGATTTCAGCTGGGTGGACGGCAACACGATGAGACGTAACATTTGGAGGAGTGAGAAATTATCGAAACGCTTTTATTTTGAAAGACTGCCTCCAAATGCTTCCATATGGTCACGTATATATACTCACTAACTTCTTGCGACGGGGGTATTGTTTACAAAATTAAGGACGGGAAAAGAATCTTCGGCGCTCAAACCGAGTAAGAATGATCCACCTAGAGGAGATATAAAACTCTGACTCCAAAGTGTGGCGCATATATATTTGGTGCCCTCTTGTACCAATATTTATATGTTCAAATGGACATGGGTTTCAGGATCCTAAGGGAACAATTGGTGTACGAATCTATTCTCGGTCACGGGTTTCCATGGGACTGCATCTGACGTTATTTCACTGCCTACTGGATTAGATCCCAAAATCAAGAGCTCGGGGAGTATGTCCTTAAGAAGACCATCTACTTGGGTTTGGGCACTTAGACAATAATTCAATCCACACACAAACAAAATAATAACTACTCTGTGTAGCGCTTATATATTTTAGTGCCATTTTGTGCCAATTCGTGTTTAAATAAACAAATAATAAAACATCACTATCGATAACTTTGGGAAACAGGCTTTGATTTATGACGCCTCGCTAATTAAATGAAAAGTTCCCAACAGACAAAAAAGAATCTATAAAAATAGCCTACTTTCAGACTGGGGCGTACATTTACACATATATCTGAAGTTGTTTACAATAAAAAAGGCGAAAGATTTATCCGCAAATGAGACACCCCCAAATGCCCTGGTATGGCCGAGAGTGCGGTGGGTTCGCCCTCCCTCTTGAAATGCTTTCACACGGCCACGCGTATGCAGCCTCTGCCAGGGAAGTCCTACTCACTGCATTCTCGTGGCGTTACTGTTGTTTACGAAAATGAGAGGACGAAAAGCGGATGTCCGGCGCTTTAACCGGATTCCAAACTGATGGTGCACATGGGCTCCAGTATCCTGAGGGAACAAATGGCGTACGAATCAATCGTTGGTCACCGGCTACCATGGGAATGTATCTCCTCACGATGCTCCACTGCCTTGTTGATCAGACCTTCAGGTCGAAGGCTCCGGGTGTAGCCCCCTAAGAAAACCACCTGCTTCGGTCCGGGCACCCGGTCAGTATCACAGCCCCCACACACAAGTATGGTGTGGCACATATATATTTGGTGCCCTCTTGTATCAATATTTATGTGTTGAAATAAATAAATTACAATAAAAACGAATAGATCAATGATTGGTAAAGCTACTAAATATCAGTTATAATGCTTACCATCTGAGCTTACAATAATTGCACCAATAACTCCTTTGTGTGCCAATAATCTTTTAAATGTTTCTTCTACTTCTGACTTAAAAATATAAACAAGTGATTTAGTATGTATTAGCATTGATCATAATTACAAAAGTGTGAAGTAACTTGTTAAACTTAGAAATCTTGTTAAGAATATGGGACAAAAATTCATCCATCTACAATTCTATCTACTAGTGATTAACAGACCAATTACAGCATAACAATACCAACATTTACAAAAAAATAGATATTTTAAGTCGCTTAGCTAATTAAACAAACACTGGAAATTAAGATTTACTAAGTGACTTTAGATTTGTAATATACAATTATCTTGGAAGTTAACGTAAGTTCTAATTAGTTGATTAGTTAGAAGACTGTTATATTGTTTTTTCCGCTCAGTCCATTAGTTAGTTTAAAGCAAGTAAAACTGTTATGTCTTTTATTCCCTGTTAATTATCACGTGACTAAATCGCCAATTAGAACCCCAACTTATTGACCAGACCAATGACACATAAACAATTACGAGGAGTCTAGAGTCAACTCCGAGTTCTTAGTGGTCCTCTGAGATAGAAGGTACTCACCTAATCAGTCCAGAACACCAATCTCAGCCTCCGCTATATAAATCACGTATTTCAAACATATACAATTTATATACAAGCAAATCAGATCGCATTATACCATAAAATAGAAAATAACAATTATGCAGGATCAGGTCAAAAGTGGCTGTGAATGTGGAATACTGTAACTAAGAAACTGAGAATAACCTAAGTTACGGAAGCTTATAATAAAAGGAATATATATATATATATATATATATATATATATATATATATATATATATAGTAGCAGTTCACAAATAGATCTTAGCAGTTACCATTCACTCATTCTTCGTCCGGATATAATAAAAACAAATTAATTTTTCCAGTCGAATGAACGGAAGGTGAAAAGTACCTATTTACTATAGAGGGATTGTACAAGAAAAGAAATACAGGAGAGAAAGCATAGGACATAAGTGTAATGAAAAGATGAGGCTGGAGGTTAAACACAGGGTACCAGGTAAACATTACAAATAGGCTGATGAGGTAATGAATCTTTATCTATTGAAATAGTTGGGACACGTATTTCGTATAGCCAACCACTCTCTGTCTCGGCAGTCAATGTTGTTTGGTGTAGGAGTAGGTTGATAAAAAAGTAGGAGCTGTCAGACAGACGTGACACCAGTCTAGGGGGTTATCGACAAATGGACTGAGTCATGTTTGTGAGTATAGACTATCTGGTTAGGGTTTGCGTGATTCCTGTAACTAATAGTTAAGGATATTGTATGATATAGCTCAAAATCCATTGCAATGGTGCAGGTACATCCGATTTTTGTCTTCTTCCAAATTCTGAGCTTCTGGATTCTTCATAACTTTCTTATCTTTTCATCTCACTAATTTACATTTTCTTGGATCATATCTTCGATACCTAATATTTTCAATCACCACGCATGTTGTCACTACGTCTACTATTCTGAGATTTGGCTTGGCAGTTTCATCCATCTGTGCTAATGGGGTATACCAATTCGAACCGATGTACATGAGTATTAGGCTGTATGTTGTTAATGACTGAAATTACAAAATTCAATTTTGGGTTCTAACACTGAAAAGTGAATACATATATGTGGACCACAACAGTTCGAAAACACACAAATAATGCCGGGTAAGCAATCACAATCAGGTCTTTTAATCGTAGCTCAGGAACAGAATATGTATCTATAGCTAAAAATAATTCATTTGCCAAATACCAATCAAAACTTTAATATATATTGAAGACTCGAGAGTGAAATCGGTTTTGTTTATCTAGACCAACCCATTCAGCTAGTACAAGTTTACGTACTCGGCTTTGAGAAACATGAAGCGATGAGTTTCAGCGCAGCTAGTCTTAAGGTATTGCTTCCTGCACGTAAAACACAGCAGACTTAGATACACTTAGTGTGTGCAAAGTTTTTAGATTCATTTGAAATACTCACTAGACAAAACTTTACCGCATGTAAACTACGTCGATCATAGACTCCATGGTTATTGTGAGAAGTCATCTACCACTACGTTAGTGGAAAAGTTAGGTGAAATGAGAAAGTACATATAAACACTGGTTTTTGTTCAAACTTGGTAGGTTTCTTCAAGTTCTTATGTAAATTGGTGGATAGGTAGATCACAGTTCTAATCTTTTTCAAATTACAAGTGACTTAATGTAGCACTTATTAAGGAAAGTATATCACAAGCTTAGTTAATATTCCTATAGCAGTGGCGCGAGGTCCGAACATGTGACTTAGTAGCTGAAAACAGAACGCTCTAACTACTGAGCCACTGCAGCATGGAGTACATACCCAGTTATGGTCAGTGGAAATACTTAGAGGGGTGTCAAGTTCCAACCATTAATATGTTTGAGACGTCAGTCAAGGTGAATTAGATGAAGAAAAAAATGATACACTAAGCAAAACTTAGAAATAAAGAATAAATTCGTCGAAGACTGAACCTACATGATTCAGGATCCCTCAAATGTACGAAGTACTGACTGTCAATGCTAATTAATTCACTGTGGTGAGGAAAACATTATAGTGGACAGGTATACATATATATTTTTGTAGGTTAAAAGACCTGATGGTACTAGGGCCATGAGAAAGTGAAGCGGTTCATTATTTAACGTGGAAATTTGCCAGACGACTTGCTTTTGTAGCGGTCCTAATTAAGTCTCCTCCCGAAGCTGATTTTTTGGCGAACATCTAGAAAATACACTCAGTCTGCATCCAACCAATTAACTATACACCATCAAATCAACGGTTTTTTTAGTGACATCTGGTTTCAAAAAGCCTGATTACCTTTAGACGAATTCACTTACTCGAAGTCAAAATCGATCAAGAACGAACTTTTTGTGGAACCCACTACTTTAATTGCTCTACCAGACATATTAAAATGGTTGATGTCAAAGTCCTTATGTCATTTTTGACAGAACATGGAGCGAAGGAATCAAGTGGATTACGACAACTCATAAGATGCTTAACCTCCATCAGAAGATTCAGTAAATTTATTGTTTCTTTCTTTGAGAAAGACAGAACTAGGTGATGACGTCATCGTAACACAAACCACATATATCTAGAGCATTGGAGAGTTGGCCCACAATAAGTTCAAGACTATGTGATAAATCTCACTTTTAAATAACGATATACTTCGAAGGTACAACACATATAAATCGTGTGAGATATAATGTATGCTGAACAGATAGATTAAATATTTGGTAATTCCTAATCCACATTCACATATTTATGCTTAATGTCAGTTGCAAATACCTCATAAGGTGATGATAAGATGAAACAAGTTAATAAAATAAACAAATTGTAATTAACAACCCGCTTACCATTATCTATGGCGCAACAAATAGGTTGCCGCGGTGACGATGCAGCCGGTTGATAAGTTCGATATCCAATATCCAATTTCTTCTTGACAATCTTACACAAAACGATCAGTTCCTTTGTTCTTACTTCTTGTCATTTCAATACACTTCCAGCTCTCTGGTAATGTCCAGTTGGCTTTAGCTCAGTCACTCGACTCCACCAACTTTAATCAGCTTGGTGTTCATTTGTGAGTCTTTAAATTTGAGTGAGTGCGTTTGTATGAGAGCAGAAGGGTCTCTGGATAATTGCGACTATCACATTGCCAGATCCGAGGTAGGTTGGCTGCAACATGAAAAGCAATGGAGTGAAAACTTGAGTGCCATGAGGAGACGATTGTTTTAAGAGGTAGATAGATAAATAACTTAATAATCAAGCTAATCAGTTGGTGATGCACAATGTGAGGAGACCTATATGTGAGGGAGAAATGGAAATATAGATGATAATTAGTGAGATGGGAATTAGTTACTGATTTGTGATGATGAAAAAGTAGTAGGGCTGCGAAAAATGGATCAGGTACAGCTGATACAAGGGGGTGATAATCTGTGGATGAGTATGTGTTTATTAAGTTTCCACTTAAAGCTACCTACTGATGAGGCTGTGGTCACTTCGGCTTGGGGAGCATTGCGGGTTGGGACAACTCTTAATGAGAAAAAGTGAGAACGTACCAATGTGTTCGCTGTTTGATGTGTAATAGTTTTAGGATTGCCTCGAGTGTGATGTTGATATTCCGGTAGTATGTTTGTATTGAGGTGGTTTGGCGTACTGAAAATGTTTTATGACACTGTTGTATCACCTCTTATTCTCTCATTGATCAGCGGGAATCATCACAAGTGTTGGAGTTTGTGTTCGTACTTGTTCTAAGGGGTTTATGTCCTTCTTGGGGAGCAGGTGGGAGCGACGCCACAGTGAACTCGAATGAAGGACCGCGTGTGCGTTTTCAAAAGATTCAAGAACAATCACTTGGTGATCGAGTAAAGTTCTCATCACATAAGGTGAAGAATTGAGTTTAGCTTGGGTTCATACCGTATTTAGTTGGGGTTGTTATCTAGGCTTTCCGAGGTTGTAAGCCTGATTTCATGCTTTAGCGTGACAGTCGGGAGACGGTCGTCATGTAGGCTCTACTAATGCAACTTAGATAAGAAATATTCTCGTCCCACCAAACTATTTTATTTGTGACCGTGATAAACACGTTTGCACCATAATCACTTCTTCCTATCGGCGGGTGGATATGGAAACTCTCGGATAAGTAAACCATTTCAGTTCGAGGGTTTTCCGACCTTACCTTATCTCGTGTTGTCACCCACATGTTCGGATAGTTCCAAAAGTCTCTTTGCATAAAGTGAAGTATTGCGTTTTCCTCTTATTCTCCTGGTCTGTTTCATCGCCTGCTGCTCCTCATCATCAGTATAGGTCTTCCGCATTTTAAGCAGACTGTTGTTTAAAGTGTATTGGTCAGTTGAGTGCGAACTAACCGTTGTATAATTGGGACTATTTAGGATGTATCATTAGTGGGGCCGTTGTCCCTGCGTGTTTTCTGCAGTTGTCTTACCTAACGTGATATGTTCTAGCAACAACCGATGTTACTGGACAGGTTGTTTTTCGAGTCGTACCAGACCTGGATTGCCTCAGTGAGCTTCTCTCGGTTTCTGAAATTCACAGACATCAGACGCGAATGCACAGCTGTCGTGATGCAGGACGGATAAAGTATCCTGAACGCGCTAATTACCATATTGTTGTTAAGATCAATGCTGCATAATGGCCAACAACACTGTTGCATATCGTGTTTGTGAGCTTCATCTTGACTACCACTGACCAGCTCAGGAATTGCTTGAACCACCATTCTGGTTGGTTATTGAGTGTTTGTCAATCTTCTGGTCGTATCTCTAACAGCTCAGGGTTTGTCGTGCATAACTCGAATTTGAGAGGATCGTTTAATTGATGGTCACTGAGATGTCAGTGAAATTTCTTCTGTCACATGTGCTGAGTCCAACGTTACTGTTAATGGGTACGATTTCGTTTTCGCGATATTTTGTTTCATATGCAGGGGACACAGCTAGGTTGATGTGATACTCTCTCCCAACATTGTACAGTATTTATCTCACCCTTCTTTACTGAAGACTGCCCTGTAGATCACCAACGTAGATAATGATAATGATAATGATAATAATTTATTCTCAAATAACAGTTTGTTACATGAGGCATGCCAGTTTACAGGCAAGATCAAATTGATACAAATGATACAATATACACTGTATTAAATTACATAGCTGGGTTGAAAATTTATAAGACATGAATGTAGATTGTTTTAATCAGTACAACAGTTGGCGCGCACCACGAGGGTTGCGTTGCGAATGTGCGACTGATGGTCAAGAATAGATCCATTGAAGGTATGAGCTTCTAGAAATCGCAACCTTATGTCCCTTTGGGATATCCAAGGCTTTAAGGATGGTGCAGGATGAAGTAACCTGTTCCATATCTCAAGGGGGCTGAAAGGGGGAGCAAGTAAAAGAAAACACGAGAGGCAGAGTAGCCAATATTTATGTAGGAATGTTTAAGGTATGATTACTCAGTCTAATTTTCTTTTATTAAGGTATTTGTTAAGAAAGAGCATTTTAATAGGTTAAAAAAAATAAGCTTTAGCAAGGTTTGATGTTGATTGCCTAGTTGAAGATATAACCTCGGTGTTTGAGTTGAGTGATCCATTTTGTACACATTATTCAGGGTTCATTGACTGATATCGTCTCTACAGATACCGGAATTTTCAACCTACTATAAACCCTTGAATAATGATCTTCAATAATATTTCTCAAAACTTCAACGTAAGCAATCGTGCCAAAGTTATTACTAAGCATGTTACTCGGTGGAGAAAGTGCATAATGTTGGATAATTTGAGGGGAAAACACACATGATATAAGTTTAGGTGTATGAAGTTAATAGAGACAATTAAACGTATGCCACAGAAGAATAAGGCCTTAAGGACGCTTAAAATCACAAGATTACTCTTGTCCATCCTACTGAGCAACTTCAAGAGGATTTTACATAAGTCCTATGTTTTTAAGAGAATGAATGTTTATGTAGTGCGGTTGACGTAAAAGTAATGTTTTCATTGCTTACCATTTCAAAAAAGATCAAGTAAAATATAGTGGATTTTCCGGATGTCTATATTTCTTTGTCTTATCTGAAATAGCTTTTTAGAGAGACCTGTTATTTCATTAGTACATTATTTCAGTTAGGTACCGTGTACCTAAACGAAATTCAGTACTTCGGTAGTATTATGTTCTCTGCATCAAATGGTTTGACTATGAAGCATTCACTTTCTTTCTAAATAGTATCTTCAGGATTCAATTCTCATTGAGTTGAACGTTTCAGTTATTTCGTAGATGATAGTTCACAATGCCTTTGGTAGTTTTTCCAAATAAAGGAAATGGGTAAATTCATAGACTAATTGCCAGATAGCACTGATTGTTCCTGACTCTGAAGAGGATAGGTAAACTATTGTAGCTGTAAATAAATCCCCAAAATAAATAGCTCTGTAAGTTTTCGACATTGGATGCTGACCATATGTTTTAGTGGACTCATCTAGCTGAAGGCGCTCGGTCAAGCACCAGATCACGTGTGGTAACGCCGTGCTCAACTGCTACTGCAATCGCTAGCCAGATTAGATCAGAGAATTCCGATATATTGGTAATCGCAACATACACTCTTCCGATCTCCTCGACTCTGTCTTTTGATTTCTCTGGGTGGTAACGAAATATATTAGAAGGTGTTGCTGGTAGAAGCGTTGTCAAACACTGAATACCTGTGTCATCCTTCACTGTTTAGTACTCAGCGACCTGCCATCCGGGTGATACTTCACTGGCCTTACATATCATTTGTGATATTCATTGATTTCAAAGCATAAAAGACTGAATACTTTGTAATAGCAAAAAGCTACTCTGTTATTCAAAGAAAGTTTGGTTACTCTCGCTTTCTTAGTGATCAATTTGTCAACTGCCGGTGTTTACTTGACAATCGGAAGTAGTCGAGATCAGTATGCTTACAAGAACTATTCATGTCATGCTATACTGGCCACATGTAGATAAATATTCGAGTCTGGAAGAACTACGTGAGTACGGTCGGAAATATTATATTTGACATTACAGTCAGGTGAGGAGTACCTTACAAACGCGTTATCAATTCGTACCAACGCCACACACTATTAGTCAATAAAGTCCTGTACACAAGGACCGGTTGGTGGGGGTATCCAATAGTGTTTATGAGAAAGTTAAACATGGAATATAATAAGTAATTAGCATGATCAAAATCATCACAGCTCTAAATCGATTCTCACGCAGTATGAGGTACAAAAATAGTTTGATATTGAGATATCTCGTGCTATTAATTGTCCTATATTATCTCCACAATTAACCGTAAAATGAGGGCAAGAAACGTTCTGGATTTGATCCTATATCTCATTAGAACGTCTCTCGTTGGGAGAACCACGTGAGTGACATCTAGCCTCTATTTATTTCGTTGCAGATCTTATTATGCAATTAAAGAGTGAGGGTGGATAGCGAAAAAATAAACCTGGTGTAACTTGATCCCTGTAGTTCGTAGTATACATGATCGTGTTTAACTCTTAATCAGCCCCTTTTCTTCTCTCTACGCATTCCCTTTTCACTTGTTTCACATTTCATTCTTGGAAAGTTTTGGAATTGTATTCTATAGGGTTTACCATTTAGTTGTTAATTATTAAAAGAAATTTTGCATACAGGAGCATCTGACAGCGCTGATGTTCGAGTCTTTCAATAAAATCATCCCAAAGCCAGGAAAAAAAGTATGGCTGGAAGAGAAATTGCATCTTGGTGCATGCAAAATTAATGTGTTGTGTGCCCTCTAAGTGAGTTGAAACATGATCTAACGTGGTCGTCCTACCAACTGTCTTTAGCTAGCGGTGCTATATGATCAGCATCAATATCAAACTCTTAGATAGCTTCCTATTTTGGAGACTTACGAACTTCTATATGCCGATTTATGGAGTACTTTTCGCTACTTTTAACTTAAGCTCACTCTCTGTAATGTCTAAGATTACACTGAATAGTAAATGGAAAATGAAACATGAATTATTACTTCTAAACGTAGTCTGGAGCCTTATCACAAATTTCTAATCATGACTATAAAAACTGGCTACAAATTTTATTTATAAATGATATCTTTCATTGCGACGAACTCTCTCCTCTTTCTGTTTCACTTCTTAACATTTCAAACTCCGCTAATTTGACAAAGTTCGAACAACCAAACGAATCCCCGTTCATACGATAGCTTTCAGTTCGGGAAACCCTAATAACGCGTGGAAGAACTGTTTGACACTTTTACGATAAATCGACCACGAACTATGTTTTAAGCCTGTCATGACCTATTTTTATGAAGAGAACGCGATTAATATAATCGACACAATTATTATTATAACCAATTGTACCAGAGGTTGTTTTACTGTACCTGTTTGTTTAAGTGTACTAAAAACACACATTCTTCCGTTGTCTGTGACCTTGCACGAACTCGCGTGCGCCCGGTAGTCCCACTTGTAAACTTTGGAACGATCTCGGTATTAGTTTGATACCACGAGATCGCCAACAAATACAGCTTACTACAATCTTCGATTGCCTTCTGATATTTGGCCCACGGAGGTTTCTAGCCTGGTAGCTGGCACGTAGTCTTCTTACAGTGGTGATCATAGTCAACCGCGACTTGCTGCCTACTACAAACCAATAGAAGTACAATGGCCATTAACTAAAAAGATCCTCATAGGCGAGCAAAATGGTCTCGGACCATTTACTATTGTAAGCATGCAAATACAAACGAAATTAATGAGTTCGTATGGCAAATAACCAATACATTTGCCGTAAAGTTGAATATTTTATGTTGTATTCAAACCTGTAATAACAGTACAATAGAATTTCATACTGCGAACCTCGAATTCGGGTTCTTAATTGTGTCTTGTTGAAGTCCTAGAGTCATTGGAACTATTTCTGTCTCTTTATATCACTTTAAATTCACCGTTCGCATAAGCTCGCTATATAAATGCTGAATACTGAAAATTTGATAAGTATTATTCGGGATCTACCTAATTCGCTCACTTAAAATCAATAATAAAGATGACTGAAATACATTTTGTAGCAGATTTCAAATGATGAACACGTGATGTTCTAAATAAAATGTTTCGATATTCTTACTCATTAAATAGCTCAATCGTTTGGTAATGCTTCCATATGTAAGGTACAACTAGCATCCAAAACATACAAAAATTAGCTTTTCATACGGTTATCTTCGCATTTTGGGAAAGTTTTAAAATCGACGAATTATATAATAATTCGGGTGTTTTAGGGTTTTTTCACATAAATCTGTACGACTTCTTAGTACGTGGTTGTAGAGGTTGTCGAATCTCATGACAACCTTGAACCGTGATAAGTTCGACCGCCATTAAGAACCTGAAAGAACTGGATGGCTTTCTTCCTAGAACAGGACTACTCATCAGTGCTCATCTACAATTTCATAAGTGAAACTCGGATCCAAGATCTTTAGCTTTGAGCTTAAACACTTAGCCGTTAGGTGATTTCTTGATGATAATCTGAAGTGTAGAAAAATAACATTAACTATTCAATCACAATGTACCGGTCATAACGTCGATTCCGCTTAACTTCATTTCTATTTTCAAAAATATTATGAGGCTGGAATAGAAGCATAATATTACTTTGATTATGAAAAGTTTTATTGAAAAAAAATAAAACAACAGAAGTAACTATCAAGCAAAGATAAGGTTATTTTGACGTAGAACGAGACATGTTTGAACGTCGGAACAATAACCAGAAAATAACCAAACCAAATGCTGCTAACAGAATGAAGCCAATCAAGAAAGTTAACAGAATAAGGTCTAGAAAATATGAGGAAAAAAAGTAGAAGATGTCAACTTGTGAGATTTTCAATATCATAAAAACAAAACGACAATGACATATGATTGTAAAAATATATAGGTGTCGATGCATTAAAACGTCAAAGCCTTAATGATATGCAAGGAGATACCAAGCAATAACTATGATTGAACTATTAAAACAACGAATATGAAAAAAGAAACAGATTAATGATGTACAAAGTTAGAGACAAGCAAACTAACCTGTATCAGACAAACTTTCACAATTAGAAGATTGATTCAGAGAAGTTTGACATTCGTAATGAGCAACTAAAACATGGTTTGAATGAACAATATTTTGATGACTGGAAGCTAAAATGACACGAAAAGAAAAGTAAAGCATAAATAAATAACAACGAAGAATAAAAAAGTTCATTTAAAACATCTTGATTGATGAATGAGAATATGAATAATAAAAATAACCCAGCCTTAACAAATCTAAATAAAAACATAAAAATTAAGAGCAAACAAGATACAAGAAAAGTATAAAAAAGGAAAAAAACGAAAAATATTCGAAGTAAAGACAAAATCAAATGAGATCGAAAGATATTCAAAATATCAAGGAGAAGAATATTGCGTGGCAAAAGTGAAAAAAATTTCAGAAATTGGAATGATTAAAACAAAAACAAGATAATAGAGACTAACAAATGAAACAAGTTTGAGGTAACAGCCAGATGCTCGCTAATATTAACACTCGAGTTTCCGACATTGTGTTGGTTTCGACGTTCTATTGGGACGACTTGCGACATGCAAGTTCCGACTATTAGGCTAAGAGTGAGGACTTGGCGTTCCATATCAATAATAGAAAGGATTAACGAGTAAGATCAGCTTCAGTGTTGATGTTATTTGTATGTGTGAACTCTACGTGTTCCTCTGTTACTTTTACGAACGTAAAATGCACACATCCATCCTCACACTTCAACCTCTCTTGTATTCGTTCAAACCTGTTTCACTGTGTTACAATTCCCCTCACACTACATTTAGTCCATGTTATTCGTCTTTGGACTTTTTAACGACAGTTCTAGTCTGGGGACAGTAATTAGTTCGTGTCTTACTTGCTAGTCGAACGTACACTAATTTTCTTTGTGGCAAAAATACTATACTGTGTCGACGAACAGTTTAAGTTAGCTCTATGATTCCACTCTTAATCTCACCCTTCCTCGGCAGCACGATCTCAACACTCAATTATGGATATAGTAGTACGGTGAATTGGCGAAGTTTGGAATGAAGTAACTGGTTGGATAATTTGGTACGGATGCATGTGATCCAATATGGTTGTCAGTGTGCGGAAGTCATTTGAACCGGAATGTGAGTGAGTGTGAATGTAGTGAATGAGTTAGTGAACAGATTGATGAGACTCACCTCCGTTCTCGGGCAGTACACTTTGTGATGACAAACTTCCGTTTGTGTTCACTGCTCGCAGTTCAGTTGTTGGTTGTTGAGATGAATCGGTCTGTTCCACGTTTTCTGCTGTAAATAGAGAGAGAAACAATTGAGAGGAAATTGAAAATATGCACATGTAGTAAACATTTCCCTTTGTGTCTGTCTCATTATGGAATAACCGAACAGAACATATTTTTCAGCACTGCGTCAGTTGTGATGTAGTGAGTACTGAATGTTGATACTGAGAATGTGATGCTCACTTGTCAATGAGATGGCCTCAGATGGACCTACGTGATAACAGCTTACCGTTTAGCGAGTGCTCACGTAATCCTAGTTGTTCTTGTCTCGAAGTGAGTTGATAGAATGTGGTGCTTATGTACTACAGCTGCTGACACTTCAATTGAATGATTGTATGAAGTTGTGTTTCAGTATACACGTTCAGTTGCAATGGCTAGATGTTTGTTCGTTTTCGGATTGAGTGACAATGCGATCACAGAGCCATTTTGTTAGTGATGGTAGTGTGTGTGCGTCTGAACATGCCGAATGTACTGCACAACTGTTGTTCATTTCATCAGAACCGTCAACAATTTAACGAATAACTGTATGGCATAGCTGATTGATATGTCTGTGCTATCGACCATTCTGTCAAGTGGTTCAATAAATCTCAAGGAATGTGGTGACTCGTGTGTTGCTGATGCACACTGAGTACCATGTGCACTGCATATTCACAATGCACATGGGACACAGGTAATCTCGGTCAGTCGAAATGCCACCACATTCGATCGACTGCAACTGGAATCTGTGGATAGGTCGTCCACAAACAGTATACAACCATTTCGAGATAGGGAGACGCTTCAATGTGACAATGAGCTCCGATTGCAGTCGGCAACCATCGGGATGTCGGGAGAAGTGAACAATACCGTTGGTTGAACAATTTGTAGACATGTTAGGATTGCAGGAATATCTGGTGTATTGAGCCTGGTATTGGATGAGACGCAAAGTGTGATGTGAACCGTCCTCATTCGATGCCTGAAACAGTTGTCATTCGGTAAAAGTATGAAGCACATACAATGTGACTGTCAAAGAGAGACTAACCTTCAGTTGATGGATGCTCAGTTGGCGAAGGCATTGAATGACTTATTGTTTCTGTTTCCGTCTGTGTTGTGCTTCCTCCGTCCTGCTGTCCACCTCCTGTCACATTGTCAGTGGTAACTAGAGAAAAGCATGACACGTGTTTTAAAGTATACAGACAAGTATGCATTTATTCATATTGACTTATATCTTGTCGGCAATCTCATACTTTATCCAATGCTAGTGTGCAATACTCTTTCTATATTTCGTCAACGATCCATGTAATTCAACTGCACCATATACTTGTACATGTCGCTTGTGGTAATGGTGTTTCCAAACAGGGTCTGCAATGTGAGGCTTGGAGTGTGATATACTTGTAATCTATCCATCACTCAAAATGAGTCTAACATCAAAAGAGGAAGTAGATTGTGGTTACTGACAAGCAAACATTGATGGTTTGGGCGATGATTCCAATCCACTCATGTTAGTCGGATAGAAGCTGTTGTTTGTCTCAGACCCTTAACGATTAGTGATGAGGCAACCACCGAACGGTATTGAGGTTGTCCTCCGATGTTCGCTACTTCTTTGACTCGTGTTTCCGACCTTGTGTTGGTTTCGACGTTCTATTGGGACGACTTGCGACATGCAAGTTCC
Source organism: Schistosoma intercalatum (assembly GCA_944470365.2). Classification (NCBI taxonomy): domain Eukaryota; kingdom Metazoa; phylum Platyhelminthes; class Trematoda; order Strigeidida; family Schistosomatidae; genus Schistosoma; species Schistosoma intercalatum. The sequence goes on along the minus strand of OX103728.1, from coordinate 2,930,784 downwards.
GACTATTAGGCTAAGAGTGAGGACTTGGCGTTCCATATCAATAATAGAAAGGATTAACGAGTAAGATCAGCTTCAGTGTTGATGTTATTTGTATGTGTGAACTCTACGTGTTCCTCTGTTACTTTTACGAACGTAAAATGCACACATCCATCCTCACACTTCAACCTCTCTTGTATTCGTTCAAACCTGTTTCACTGTGTTACAATTCCCCTCACACTACATTTAGTCCATGTTATTCGTCTTTGGACTTTTTAACGACAGTTCTAGTCTGGGGACAGTAATTAGTTCGTGTCTTACTTGCTAGTCGAACGTACACTAATTTTCTTTGTGGCAAAAATACTATACTGTGTCGACGAACAGTTTAAGTTAGCTCTATGATTCCACTCTTAATCTCACCCTTCCTCGGCAGCACGATCTCAACACTCAATTATGGATATAGTAGTACGGTGAATTGGCGAAGTTTGGAATGAAGTAACTGGTTGGATAATTTGGTACGGATGCATGTGATCCAATATGGTTGTCAGTGTGCGGAAGTCATTTGAACCGGAATGTGAGTGAGTGTGAATGTAGTGAATGAGTTAGTGAACAGATTGATGAGACTCACCTCCGTTCTCGGGCAGTACACTTTGTGATGACAAACTTCCGTTTGTGTTCACTGCTCGCAGTTCAGTTGTTGGTTGTTGAGATGAATCGGTCTGTTCCACGTTTTCTGCTGTAAATAGAGAGAGAAACAATTGAGAGGAAATTGAAAATATGCACATGTAGTAAACATTTCCCTTTGTGTCTGTCTCATTATGGAATAACCGAACAGAACATATTTTTCAGCACTGCGTCAGTTGTGATGTAGTGAGTACTGAATGTTGATACTGAGAATGTGATGCTCACTTGTCAATGAGATGGCCTCAGATGGACCTACGTGATAACAGCTTACCGTTTAGCGAGTGCTCACGTAATCCTAGTTGTTCTTGTCTCGAAGTGAGTTGATAGAATGTGGTGCTTATGTACTACAGCTGCTGACACTTCAATTGAATGATTGTATGAAGTTGTGTTTCAGTATACACGTTCAGTTGCAATGGCTAGATGTTTGTTCGTTTTCGGATTGAGTGACAATGCGATCACAGAGCCATTTTGTTAGTGATGGTAGTGTGTGTGCGTCTGAACATGCCGAATGTACTGCACAACTGTTGTTCATTTCATCAGAACCGTCAACAATTTAACGAATAACTGTATGGCATAGCTGATTGATATGTCTGTGCTATCGACCATTCTGTCAAGTGGTTCAATAAATCTCAAGGAATGTGGTGACTCGTGTGTTGCTGATGCACACTGAGTACCATGTGCACTGCATATTCACAATGCACATGGGACACAGGTAATCTCGGTCAGTCGAAATGCCACCACATTCGATCGACTGCAACTGGAATCTGTGGATAGGTCGTCCACAAACAGTATACAACCATTTCGAGATAGGGAGACGCTTCAATGTGACAATGAGCTCCGATTGCAGTCGGCAACCATCGGGATGTCGGGAGAAGTGAACAATACCGTTGGTTGAACAATTTGTAGACATGTTAGGATTGCAGGAATATCTGGTGTATTGAGCCTGGTATTGGATGAGACGCAAAGTGTGATGTGAACCGTCCTCATTCGATGCCTGAAACAGTTGTCATTCGGTAAAAGTATGAAGCACATACAATGTGACTGTCAAAGAGAGACTAACCTTCAGTTGATGGATGCTCAGTTGGCGAAGGCATTGAATGACTTATTGTTTCTGTTTCCGTCTGTGTTGTGCTTCCTCCGTCCTGCTGTCCACCTCCTGTCACATTGTCAGTGGTAACTAGAGAAAAGCATGACACGTGTTTTAAAGTATACAGACAAGTATGCATTTATTCATATTGACTTATATCTTGTCGGCAATCTCATACTTTATCCAATGCTAGTGTGCAATACTCTTTCTATATTTCGTCAACGATCCATGTAATTCAACTGCACCATATACTTGTACATGTCGCTTGTGGTAATGGTGTTTCCAAACAGGGTCTGCAATGTGAGGCTTGGAGTGTGATATACTTGTAATCTATCCATCACTCAAAATGAGTCTAACATCAAAAGAGGAAGTAGATTGTGGTTACTGACAAGCAAACATTGATGGTTTGGGCGATGATTCCAATCCACTCATGTTAGTCGGATAGAAGCTGTTGTTTGTCTCAGACCCTTAACGATTAGTGATGAGGCAACCACCGAACGGTATTGAGGTTGTCCTCCGATGTTCGCTACTTCTTTGACTCGTGTTTCCGACCTTGTGTTGGTTTCGACGTTCTATTGGGACGACTTGCGACATGCAAGTTCCGACTATTAGGCTAAGAGTGAGGACTTGGCGTTCCATATCAATAATAGAAAGGATTAACGAGTAAGATCAGCTTCAGTGTTGATGTTATTTGTATGTGTGAACTCTACGTGTTCCTCTGTTACTTTTACGAACGTAAAATGCACACATCCATCCTCACACTTCAACCTCTCTTGTATTCGTTCAAACCTGTTTCACTGTGTTACAATTCCCCTCACACTACATTTAGTCCATGTTATTCGTCTTTGGACTTTTTAACGACAGTTCTAGTCTGGGGACAGTAATTAGTTCGTGTCTTACTTGCTAGTCGAACGTACACTAATTTTCTTTGTGGCAAAAATACTATACTGTGTCGACGAACAGTTTAAGTTAGCTCTATGATTCCACTCTTAATCTCACCCTTCCTCGGCAGCACGATCTCAACACTCAATTATGGATATAGTAGTACGGTGAATTGGCGAAGTTTGGAATGAAGTAACTGGTTGGATAATTTGGTACGGATGCATGTGATCCAATATGGTTGTCAGTGTGCGGAAGTCATTTGAACCGGAATGTGAGTGAGTGTGAATGTAGTGAATGAGTTAGTGAACAGATTGATGAGACTCACCTCCGTTCTCGGGCAGTACACTTTGTGATGACAAACTTCCGTTTGTGTTCACTGCTCGCAGTTCAGTTGTTGGTTGTTGAGATGAATCGGTCTGTTCCACGTTTTCTGCTGTAAATAGAGAGAGAAACAATTGAGAGGAAATTGAAAATATGCACATGTAGTAAACATTTCCCTTTGTGTCTGTCTCATTATGGAATAACCGAACAGAACATATTTTTCAGCACTGCGTCAGTTGTGATGTAGTGAGTACTGAATGTTGATACTGAGAATGTGATGCTCACTTGTCAATGAGATGGCCTCAGATGGACCTACGTGATAACAGCTTACCGTTTAGCGAGTGCTCACGTAATCCTAGTTGTTCTTGTCTCGAAGTGAGTTGATAGAATGTGGTGCTTATGTACTACAGCTGCTGACACTTCAATTGAATGATTGTATGAAGTTGTGTTTCAGTATACACGTTCAGTTGCAATGGCTAGATGTTTGTTCGTTTTCGGATTGAGTGACAATGCGATCACAGAGCCATTTTGTTAGTGATGGTAGTGTGTGTGCGTCTGAACATGCCGAATGTACTGCACAACTGTTGTTCATTTCATCAGAACCGTCAACAATTTAACGAATAACTGTATGGCATAGCTGATTGATATGTCTGTGCTATCGACCATTCTGTCAAGTGGTTCAATAAATCTCAAGGAATGTGGTGACTCGTGTGTTGCTGATGCACACTGAGTACCATGTGCACTGCATATTCACAATGCACATGGGACACAGGTAATCTCGGTCAGTCGAAATGCCACCACATTCGATCGACTGCAACTGGAATCTGTGGATAGGTCGTCCACAAACAGTATACAACCATTTCGAGATAGGGAGACGCTTCAATGTGACAATGAGCTCCGATTGCAGTCGGCAACCATCGGGATGTCGGGAGAAGTGAACAATACCGTTGGTTGAACAATTTGTAGACATGTTAGGATTGCAGGAATATCTGGTGTATTGAGCCTGGTATTGGATGAGACGCAAAGTGTGATGTGAACCGTCCTCATTCGATGCCTGAAACAGTTGTCATTCGGTAAAAGTATGAAGCACATACAATGTGACTGTCAAAGAGAGACTAACCTTCAGTTGATGGATGCTCAGTTGGCGAAGGCATTGAATGACTTATTGTTTCTGTTTCCGTCTGTGTTGTGCTTCCTCCGTCCTGCTGTCCACCTCCTGTCACATTGTCAGTGGTAACTAGAGAAAAGCATGACACGTGTTTTAAAGTATACAGACAAGTATGCATTTATTCATATTGACTTATATCTTGTCGGCAATCTCATACTTTATCCAATGCTAGTGTGCAATACTCTTTCTATATTTCGTCAACGATCCATGTAATTCAACTGCACCATATACTTGTACATGTCGCTTGTGGTAATGGTGTTTCCAAACAGGGTCTGCAATGTGAGGCTTGGAGTGTGATATACTTGTAATCTATCCATCACTCAAAATGAGTCTAACATCAAAAGAGGAAGTAGATTGTGGTTACTGACAAGCAAACATTGATGGTTTGGGCGATGATTCCAATCCACTCATGTTAGTCGGATAGAAGCTGTTGTTTGTCTCAGACCCTTAACGATTAGTGATGAGGCAACCACCGAACGGTATTGAGGTTGTCCTCCGATGTTCGCTACTTCTTTGACTCGTGTTTCCGACCTTGTGTTGGTTTCGACGTTCTATTGGGACGACTTGCGACATGCAAGTTCCGACTATTAGGCTAAGAGTGAGGACTTGGCGTTCCATATCAATAATAGAAAGGATTAACGAGTAAGATCAGCTTCAGTGTTGATGTTATTTGTATGTGTGAACTCTACGTGTTCCTCTGTTACTTTTACGAACGTAAAATGCACACATCCATCCTCACACTTCAACCTCTCTTGTATTCGTTCAAACCTGTTTCACTGTGTTACAATTCCCCTCACACTACATTTAGTCCATGTTATTCGTCTTTGGACTTTTTAACGACAGTTCTAGTCTGGGGACAGTAATTAGTTCGTGTCTTACTTGCTAGTCGAACGTACACTAATTTTCTTTGTGGCAAAAATACTATACTGTGTCGACGAACAGTTTAAGTTAGCTCTATGATTCCACTCTTAATCTCACCCTTCCTCGGCAGCACGATCTCAACACTCAATTATGGATATAGTAGTACGGTGAATTGGCGAAGTTTGGAATGAAGTAACTGGTTGGATAATTTGGTACGGATGCATGTGATCCAATATGGTTGTCAGTGTGCGGAAGTCATTTGAACCGGAATGTGAGTGAGTGTGAATGTAGTGAATGAGTTAGTGAACAGATTGATGAGACTCACCTCCGTTCTCGGGCAGTACACTTTGTGATGACAAACTTCCGTTTGTGTTCACTGCTCGCAGTTCAGTTGTTGGTTGTTGAGATGAATCGGTCTGTTCCACGTTTTCTGCTGTAAATAGAGAGAGAAACAATTGAGAGGAAATTGAAAATATGCACATGTAGTAAACATTTCCCTTTGTGTCTGTCTCATTATGGAATAACCGAACAGAACATATTTTTCAGCACTGCGTCAGTTGTGATGTAGTGAGTACTGAATGTTGATACTGAGAATGTGATGCTCACTTGTCAATGAGATGGCCTCAGATGGACCTACGTGATAACAGCTTACCGTTTAGCGAGTGCTCACGTAATCCTAGTTGTTCTTGTCTCGAAGTGAGTTGATAGAATGTGGTGCTTATGTACTACAGCTGCTGACACTTCAATTGAATGATTGTATGAAGTTGTGTTTCAGTATACACGTTCAGTTGCAATGGCTAGATGTTTGTTCGTTTTCGGATTGAGTGACAATGCGATCACAGAGCCATTTTGTTAGTGATGGTAGTGTGTGTGCGTCTGAACATGCCGAATGTACTGCACAACTGTTGTTCATTTCATCAGAACCGTCAACAATTTAACGAATAACTGTATGGCATAGCTGATTGATATGTCTGTGCTATCGACCATTCTGTCAAGTGGTTCAATAAATCTCAAGGAATGTGGTGACTCGTGTGTTGCTGATGCACACTGAGTACCATGTGCACTGCATATTCACAATGCACATGGGACACAGGTAATCTCGGTCAGTCGAAATGCCACCACATTCGATCGACTGCAACTGGAATCTGTGGATAGGTCGTCCACAAACAGTATACAACCATTTCGAGATAGGGAGACGCTTCAATGTGACAATGAGCTCCTCTTTCATTCGTTATCTTATATATTTTTAATCAAGTTCTTTCAAAATTTTTAATGTCAATAATTTTACTTGTTCCCTTTTTATTATGCATTTTAGCTTATTTCTACTTTGTGTTTTGTTTATTGATTGTGTGTTTTATATGTTTCTTTCTTTCTTTCTTACCTTTTTTTGTGTTTTCTTTCGCTTCTGTTTGGCGATCTTGTTTTTCTCTTATTGTGTGGACGGTAACTAAAATGAAATTAAGATCAACTTTAATTTATATCATTAGAAGTTTTTTCGTTCTCACTAGGTTGTAAACAAGAAGTCACATAAGGACAATCGATTGTTTTTCAATATAAAATTACAGAGCTCTTTAGTAAAATGTGAAAACTAATGCATCGGTTACTTCATTCCCATGTTTCCTTCAATTATCCTTCATATTCTGTATGATTCTTCCAATTCACAATAGCTTTCTATTTGCTTGTTTGTTGTTGTTTTTTCAATTTAATATTTTTAGCCTTCTGTTGCTATGCATTTCAGTTCTGATTGGTGTTATATACTATTTATATCCTTTGATATAAGTAGCATACACTACAACCATAACTTTTACACCATAGTTCCCATTAGTTTTCATGTGGTTATGTAAGTAGGTTTACAAAATACATTTATTAATAGTATCATTACTGTTATGGTTTTCATTGCTGCTATGGACTATCATGATTTACATTCTTATTGTGTACTCTTTACCTAACTGAGTTATTTAATGTCTTTTTCTGTTTACTGTAGGCTTCCATTTGTCTCAATAACTATTACTGTACATATTATTGTTACAAGCTACACCCTGTATGATTCACTATCACATTCGACCTGTTCTTGTGTAACTCCTCCTGAAGTCCCTCTTGAGCTACTGCCCGTCCCAAGCCCGGATAAAAGAGGACGACTGGGCATGGGGTTATCGACCCCATCCTGTAAAAAACTAACTCGCCGGAAAAATGCTAACCAGAAAAATTATTCAAGTAAGTGTATAACTATAATTTTCTATTTGATAATGTGATATAGTCTAATATTTGTGTATATAAATTCATGAATGCTTGGATTGATAATATCAGAAAGTTAATTCATGTCTTTTTTTGCTTGAACTTAGGTCTAGGAATCAAGTGGTCAGTAGAGTATAATCAGGGAGAGGTTTTGTGGATATTATAGTAATTCAATAGTTGAATTCATGAGTCAATCGAAGCTAGGCGGATGGTAGCGCAACTTCGTGCACCGGTTGAAGTTAGACATTAACACCGTTGGATACCGGCCAGCTCAGTGGTCGAGAGGTTAAGTGCTTGCACGCGAGACTGATAAATCCTAGGTTCGAATCTCACGGGGCGGGGTGGTGGACATACACGTTTGAGGAGTCCCATACTTGGGCGAAACGCCTGTCCAGTGCTCGCAGGTTTTCCATGGTAATCTAGCTTCAATTGACTAGTGAATTCAACTATTAAATGATCAATATAGGTTTGATGTACATAAGCTTCAAGTGAAGAACAATGGTAATAACTGGATAAAATAGGAATTCGAATTGGCGAATTCTTACCATTCACTTTAAGTTGGATGATTTTCAAGGATGATATTTCGCTATTACGAACATAACTAGATTTTAAATGATCCATTATTGAATCGATATTTAGTTTTTGTGCATTAGGATATAAAAACCTCACTGACAGCGTGGCTGTCACTCCACCAAACACTTGAGATCCTGTAATAGGAATATATACTTTAGAAAGTATAACTTTTCCAAAATCTCCATCATCGGATCCTGGAGGAATAGCCAGTTTAACCAATTTTCCAATCTAAATAATAACATTGATATATTTATTGTGTAACATATTTATCAGAGTTCGATATTAAAAATTCAAATTTACTAAGATTATTCTCTGAAAATAATAATGAGTTAGTGAATACCTCCGTTCGTGGTTAGGAAATGGTACCGTCGGAACAATACACAGTTCTGTTCTATCACACTTGATCGATAGTGGTCATGTAGTAGACAGAAATAGATCATTTAAAGTGAATTGTCGTATTCCTATTAGTTATCTTTATGGGGTTCGATCTCGTCTCTTACACATAACAGAAGATGTAGGAATTACAGCTAACCATCCAAGTCTTTGTGTTCATAAGAAATTTGTAACACCTTTATCTCTTCCTTGGCCTTATTAAATGGTTTTATTTGTTATTATTTTCCATACTCTTTGTTAACTTATTTTTCTTCATCCCTTCCAACACTTTTCTTTTTTTCCAAATATACGCTTCATTCTAAGTAAAAATGAATAGTGGTTAGCAGTGAAATCCAGTTTGACGCTCATTTCATCCTATTTGAGATTCGTCATCTTAATTTACCTGCATCTCAGAGTTGATGTTCACTCTGAGACTCGAACCCAGTATCGTTCACTTCAAACGCCATTGCATTATCCACTTTAACTACTACTGAGTCATGATATCCATTTGTTTGTGCAATGATATGAAGTTTAAATACACTTGGTGTTGTTTACTTGTATCCTTCCATTATTGTTTAGGACTGTAATTGATCAGTCTCTTATTGACATATAACCTTATGGTTTACCATGAATATTCATTATACATGATAAATAATAAAAATGAACATTACCAAACGACGGATTGTAATAGATAGTTTCATGTAATCATTTGAATTAGAATTATCATAAATAGGATCCCATCTGATCAGTTCATCTGTCTTTGCATTTGCCAATAAAGCTCCATTAATTTGAATATCCACTACTGAAGAAAAATAAATTAAAATACCGGTTTAAATATAATACAATAATAATCTTATGAGATAGACAATCAGTTGTAGAATATTGATGACGTGGAGTTACTCCTTTAAACAGTAGTACTTATTATTCTGATACTGTAGACTATTGTTATGATTTGTGACTTCTGTGACTTGTTAATATTATCACTTAATGATATCGTTAATTAGAGAAGAGCAATGAATTATCGATCGGACCAATGACGCCTAAAACCCGTACGAACAGTCTAGAGTATTTATTGATCCTGCTTCTTGCCTAGCCCAGCCACTTAAGTCCAGAACACCAATCTCAGACTCTGCGATATGAATAGTTTATTTCAAGCATACTGGGTTTATATACCAACCAGACAGACCATATCGTACCATGAAATATGAAACAACATTTGTACAAGGTTTGGCCAAATGTGGCTGTGAATGTAAGAGGTAGTAATTAATGGACAGGGCATAATTCAAGAATGGTAAATCGTATAATAACACTTCATAGGTCAAAATAAATCTCATAATAAGAGAGATATGAATATGAATAGTTTGGTTACTTAACAATTCTACGATAAATATATACGCATAGTATTGGTCCATAAATGGATTCCAAGAGTTACCATTCAGTATTCTTATCGGGATATGCCAACTATACTGATGTTTGTGTATTACTATTTATCAGAATGGGGTTTTTTATGAAGATTGTAGTGATTTGAATAGTTGAATTCATGGGTGACGCAAAATCATGGATCGTTTGAAGTTAGACATTAATACCATCGGATGTCGGTCATCTCAGTGATCGAGAGGTTAAGCGTTCGCGCGCGAGACCGATAGCTTCTGGGTTCGAGTCTCACATGTGTGATTGTGGATGTGCACTGCTGAGAAGTTCCATACTAGGATGAAACGATCGCTCAGTACTTCCAGGTTTTCGATGATGAATCCAACTATTAAAATAATACTGTTTAGTTCAAGAATTAGTTGCAAACCATATATTGAATTGAACAGTAGTGTGCTTCACTCCACAGATTAGTTCTCTTATATTTTACTTAGAATTAGTTGACAAGCTATTAGATTCTTTACATTCACCTTATAATGATGAACGGAACATTGAAAAGTATACAGTTTATTTATATTATCATTTTTGTGGGGTTGGTCTGCGCTGAACTCCATTGATTTTTTGTTTTATTCAGTCTATTTATGGAAAGTTTTGTTCACAATATTGTGTTATATAAATTCACTTGGTGTTGTTTACTTGTATCTTTCCATTGTTTTTTGATCTGCAATTGATCAGTCTTTTTTGGCATATCCGCATCCTGTGTGGACTGCCTTGATATGGTGCTAGGTCAAAAGTTTTATGAGCAAACATGGAAAGTGGTTAACAGTGGAATTAAGAACGCACGTTTCGTCTTATCTGAGACTCGTCATCTGGATGTACCTGCATATCAGAATTGGTGTTCACTCTGGGACTCGAACTCAATACCGTTCGCTTCAAACGCCATTGCATTATCCGCTTTAGCTACTGCTGAGTCGTGATAGCCACTTGCTTGTGGATTGAGGTGAAGTTTAAATACATTTAGTGTTGTTTACTTGTGTCCTTCCATTGTTGTTTGGGATTGCAATTGATCAGTTTCTTATTGGTATATGTGCATCCTGTGTGGACTGCCTTGATATTGCCTTAAGTCATAAGCTTTATAAGCAAAGACGGATAGTTTGATGACGCGTGTTTTGTCCTCTTTGGAACTCGTCATCTGGATGTACCTGCATCTCGTTGTGAAACGATACTACGATGAACAAACCATACACTTCATTTGATTGAGAATAGTTGTATTTTGTGGCATTTTTTTTAAAACAGTCTTCCTTTAAATTTATCTCTCAAGTGTTTTGTGTCAAGGTATTTGCGTAAGATATCTATCTGAAATATTTCCACTCCCATCTAGTCTTTTGGAATTCCATTATGTATGATATTTCATACATCTACTTACAGTTGTTCAAAAACGCATACATGTAATTACTAAATCATAATAGCCCCTGAGTGTCCTGGTACGGCCGGGGGTGGGGTGAGTCAACTCTCCCTCTCCAAATGCTCTCAAATAGCCACGAGTATATAACCACTGTCAGGGAAGTCCTACTCATTGCCTTCTCGTGGTGGGGGTGTTGTCTACGATGTTGAAAGGAGAAAAAACTTTAGACGGGTTGGTGAGTATGGAGGATCCACATAGGGGGGTAGCAATACTCTGATTACAAACCAATGTTTCACATGGGCTCCAAGATGCTGAGCGAACAAATGGCGTATGTAGAGACTATTGATCACCGGCTACCATGGGACTGCATCTCCTGACGTTGCTCCACTGCATTTTGGATTAGAACTTCGGGTCAAAGGATCCGGATGTGGCCTCCTAAGAAAAACACCCGATTCAGTCTGAGCACTCGGGTAGTATCCTAATCCACAAACAAATCAAGTGATTTTTATGGCACATACGTATTCGGTGCCACTTTGTACCAATATTCATGTGTTCGTATTTATATCATGATCTGGAAAATAACGTTATTGAATATGTTGGAAGAGTTACAGAAATATCCCCCGTCAAAGTTCATAGGGGTTCAAAAATTTCAGAAAACGCTTTATCCAATTAGTATTGGATAGAATCTTTGCAAACATATCTAGAAAATACAGAACCACGTTCCATAGTTCTGATTGGATACTGACTTATGGCTGTTACTATAGTTATTAAAGTTCCAGAAATTTTCAAAAGCTTAAAACCGTGTGTAACCATCTAAATACTCTTGTCTTTCTGTACATTTTCTAAGCTTATAGTAAAGAGTTCTTCATACAATCTACTCCTTTTACTTTTGTGTAGATTTAGTCTGGGTTTTTTTTAGTGAGCTGCTAGGAAATCGGATTGAGTGTTCATTTAGGTAATAAGTTCAAACAATTTATGTCAGTACCAGATGCTTTAAACTTTCAGTGTCATTATACTCTGATAATAGTTAATAATTCAAATGCTCAAATAAATCATATTATTGTATGTACTACTAATGTCAACAGATATAAGTAGTATATATCATCAATCGAAAATGAAATACCTGACGGCAGAAAATAAAGAAGATCAAAGAAAAGAGAACTAAAACTAAGAATGATTGATGTGGAAACAAAAGAACAATGAAGTCTGAAACATTTGACTGACATTTTGCAAATAAACTATTAACTGTATAAATTCACTTGGTGTTGGTATACTGGTATCTTCCTATTGTTGTTAAGGACTGTAATTGATCAGTCTCTCTTATTAGCATATGTACATCCTGTACGGACTGCCTTGATATTATCTTAAGTCATAAGCTTTATAAGCAAAGATGGATAATGTTTAGCAATTGGAATTCAGTTTAATGCTCGTTTCGTCCTATTTGGGACTCGTCAACTGGATGTATGGTTCTTAGATTTGACTAAAAGATTCTGTAATTTTGCATTCAAACACATTTGATTGTGATCGTTTGTATTCTAGTTCACTACAATACTAGTTCATCATTGAAATAATACAATCTATGGTATTATTTATGTTAATATGATGATGAAATAAATAAAAAAACAAATGCATTCCATGGAATCACTGAAGTAATAACCAAAAACAACAACAATTTACCAGTTTTTCCAATGCCAGTAAGTCCATTAGATGATTGTTGAACTTTAGGTTTATCAACAGATGGAGATCGATTTGACAATATTTGAGCATTATATACTACTGATAAAATATTCATTATGATGAGTAGTTTCATTTCTATGAAAATAAATATGATCATTAGGGTTATACAATATAATTAAAATGAACTCATTGTATCCTTGAATAAAAATTATTAAAAAAACAAAACAACAACAGCCAGAATTCAAAGAGAAAAATTTTCCCTTCGACGAAATAGTTCCTTTTTTTCTTATTTTTTGATCGATTGTGACGATCAATATTGATTGATCAACAGTTTAGATGTTAACAGTTCAGGAATCGATATTTGAATAATGTCTATTCTTTACGATACATATTGCCAGTAACCATGATGTATCTGATAAGTCTACTTTGTAACTTGTACAGTGAAATGTAATCTTTTCATAAACATCAGTCAGTCAGTCAGTCAGCTACAACGTAGGTCAAAGTTCATATATACATCGTTCCAAGTTGCCATATCTCATTAGCACAACAAGATGAACACTGGATTCATAGAAGTGGTTGCTTCAACGGTAGTAATATATAAAAGAAGGATTGTGTATAAGGATTTAGTACAGATAGAAAGAATTATTTAGTAGAAAAAAAGATAAAGCAACTTTAATCTCATAGTTTAAGGTAAGACAGAGAGTGAATACACCTACACCATTGTGATCGATTGTGAGCTATTTTTGTGGCCCTTTTGATCTGACTCCTTTTGGAGTGTACGAGTGTTTGTTATCACCTATTCTCGTATATCATCGTCGACTTAAATCACGTTATCCAATAACGCAATTAAATAAGTCGAATAACGAGAATTGACTTGATAATACATATATTTCGTACATGAAATGAATGAAACATAGCAAAGCAAAACGACACGCAGGGAAGATGGCTGGGAAGCCAACTCCAATTCAAGCCGAACATTACTCAATATTTATAGGCAGACAAAATGAACTACAGACATGTGATGAGTCATGGGACATCAAGTGTACATACATATACGCCCACATGAATACAGTCAAGGCTAACAAGCGAATAATTAACAAGGTCAAAACATGACTCAAGTAGAATGAGTAGAATGGAATGTCCGGAAACTAGAATAAGATATACTATGGGCTAAAACGAATGACTAACACTACATAGCCCCCTCGTAGAAAATAGCACATTTAAAAAATGTCTGTTTTCGAAAATAACACTGAAGTGATATGAAGCTAACGTTAACAATAAGTAGCAAAAAAAATTGTACAACACTCGATAAAGTACAGTGTCACATGAGGGGTGAGCGTATTGTATGAAAATGTCATACTTATGCAAAAGAATACATGAATATAGAAAAGGCCTCGGACAAAAATGGAAACGTTAACGTGCGAATATAAGAAAATTAATGAGCGTACAAAAATTAACATGTACTAATGCTATGGCTGTCTGAACGATAAAATAACACGTTTGTATGAGTGATTCAAATTATCGTGAAAATAGTAATAAATTGTTTGTGGGCATGACAGCGAAATAAATCGTCAAAATGAGTACAGTAGAATATGACAGAAATTGGTCTGTGATGCTGAAAGAATAGTGAAATATGCGAAATATATATTCTGTTGAGCCGCAGCAGAATAAATAGCATCGACTAGCGACGAGTGAATTCGAATTTAAATGCGTAGTTACCGTTCGTAGGATGATAATAGGCAAATCGTGAAATGATATCTGCATCGACGGGTGATATTCGTTGCTGTACTGCAATTGATAATAATCATAAAATCTGAAGTCAGTGAACGTTGTCGTCTGCGTTATGACAGATGCATTGAGTTATCATTAAATATGTATTAGTAGAAGAATGACCAGAGGAACAGAACAGTGACTGAGTAGACGAGGTACGTAGAGTCGTATTCCTTTTTGGTCATGAAGCCTAGGGTGGTTTGTGTGGTTTGAGGGAGATGCGCTCGATCTCGTTTGTTACAAAACCGTACGAAGGCATGACAAAAATACCAATACATATGATTAGTGATGGCGACGTATGAGACTGACTTGGATGTGACGAACAAGAGTGTATCTTTGAGAGACTAGCTCTAAACTCTATGTTCTGATATACTATGCGATGGGTATAGAATAGTAGTTGCAGTACTCGAATAGCGTTTTTGAGTGATAAATGATGCAGCATGTAGTTATGCACGTGGAAGAATAGATAAAATGAACGTAATGGTTACTAGTCAGCTAGTTAGAGGCATCCACAGACATAATAGGAGGCGATTTCGAAATGAAAAATGTATGTTGTGATAATATAAATTGCTGACCTCGACTAAGTGAATGAATGCAATATTAGTTCAAAATGACATGAAAAATTGGAACGAACTCACTTAAAACAGGAAAATTTCACGTTTTTGAATAGTAAAAATATCCCAATGAGTTCTCACAAAGTTAAGTGGAATTTTCATAAAATGATAATTTGTTCGGTCAGTGATATGATTGCGAAAATGTCATGATTTAATGACAGCACGAACAAGATTAATAATTCCACATTCGATCATGATATTAGCAATAATGTAATAATAAGCATACAATGATAATTTGAATTGTAATGGAACAATCCGACAAATGTATCAATGAAGATAATTGACATGAGGACAAAGTAACAATAAGATAATAAGATTTGTGCATGTCCATGTCGTGTTGCACAGGCTTTGCTGAGTGCGTCGGATTAGAGATTGAGCTGGACCCGTTGAGTGCGTTCGTCGAATGTATCAAGTGCAGAAATCTCTTCATCGACGTAGCTTGCTGCGTTGCGTTCGTCGTCGGCGGGCTTACCACTTTTGTGGCCCTTTTGATCTGACTCCTTTTGGAGTGTACGAGTGTTTGTTATCACCTATTCTCGTATATCATCGTCGACTTAAATCACGTTATCCAATAACGCAATTAAATAAGTCGAATAACGAGAATTGACTTGATAATACATATATTTCGTACATGAAATGAATGAAACATAGCAAAGCAAAACGACACGCAGGGAAGATGGCTGGGAAGCCAACTCCAATTCAAGCCGAACATTACTCAATATTTATAGGCAGACAAAATGAACTACAGACATGTGATGAGTCATGGGACATCAAGTGTACATACATATACGCCCACATGAATACAGTCAAGGCTAACAAGCGAATAATTAACAAGGTCAAAACATGACTCAAGTAGAATGAGTAGAATGGAATGTCCGGAAACTAGAATAAGATATACTATGGGCTAAAACGAATGACTAACACTACACTATGACACCCAGTCTCCAATCATTGGTTACGATAGTCGCAAGGACCTCAACCAAGTAGTCTGCATCTACCAACATGACTCAGACCAGAAGTTAGTGTCTTCAAGCACTGATGCCACATTTTCATAAACATACCTGAATATGTTATGAGATTAATAGGCATAATGATGAGTTAAAATAAACAAGGAAACACATAACTTGTTGAAATATCTAGATAACAGGAACAGGTAGCCCAGTTACTTAAGCAGGTCACCGAAATAATTCAAGACTCTTATTATCAAATGAGGTTATGTAATAATGAAGGGCTAAGAGAAGAATGTAAGGATGAAAATAATTTACAGATCAGAATTATGAAAGATAGTTGTCCAATTCACAAATATGTGGGGTAGCTTACATTGACCGCACAAAACGACCACTTTCTAAACGCATTTTACATTATTACTAGTTCAACACAGGAGCATATAATCAAATATTGACAAATCACTCCGACAGAATCTTCTCTTAAAATGATCTACACATTCAAAGGAATTGAATAGTAGGGAGGTCGAGTTAAAAACTCATACACTGCTGAGGCATTGGCAATCCACCAACTCAAGCCCGAACTCTATGTGCCAAACCAATACGTCTAACCTTTCATCCTGCCTTGCCCCTAATTCACTTTTGTGGTATGTTTTGGGTCATTATTATTATTTGATTTTTAAAGTTAGTGTTTCGTAAGTTCAAACCGTAATCAGTTATTATTCCCTTAAATGGACAATTATATTTCATAATTCTGACCCATATATTATTTCCGTCCTCCTATTCTTTTCTAATCCCCCTGATTATTACGTTACCTCATTTGATAATACGAGTCTTGAATCAATTTGTGATACAATCTTTTCTATGGTTCTATAGACACATTTAATTTTAATGGTTGAATTCATGAGTCAACTGAAGTTAGACTATTATGGAAAACCTGGAAGCACTGGAAGACCGTTTCGTCCTATTGCGTTGCTCCTCAACAGTGTGCATCCACAATTCCGCCTCTTGAGACTTGAACGCGGAACCTATCGGTCGCGCATGTGAACGCTTAACATGTCAACCACTGAGCTGGCCGATATCCAACGGTGTTAATGTCTAACTTCAACTAATCCACAAATTGAGCCACATATCCACCAATGTCTTCAGTGAGTTACTATCTCATAACAGTTTCGGTTGAACACCAGTGCTTCCATTATTACTGTTCACGTCTTACTATTTTATTAACGAAGATAGTATACATTACTATCCATTACGTTATCATCAAAAAGGATTGTTGATTTGAGTAGATGACATTTCATCTATTAATCGATATAACTAATTAAGGATGCCCTCAATTTTTCTGAAGTTTAAACAATGCGACGATAATTCATGGACGACCTTTAAGCGAATCTAAAGTTACCTTGAAATTGTCCACCTACTCACTAGAGCTAAATGAGGGTTATGAATCAGTGTGTTAAGAATGAGAATTATGATTTACAATTTCTATCACAAACTGACATCAGCCTAAATGCTAAAATCACATTTAACCAAATTAATGAATGAATTTCATGCCAAAATCCAAGATTCAGTTATCTTATATCTAATTAGTTCGTTCATAAATTATAATCTCGCTATTTAGTAGTAGTATCTGGTAGCTGACATTCTTTTCAATCACATTTAAGTACAGATTATATCCCTCAAGACATGTATCATATCATACATTCATATGTGAGAACATTTTCTGATAATTATCTGAAAGAGGGTTTTGTGGAGATATTAGTCATTTCAATAGATGAGATCATGAATCAATTAAAGCTAGACCATTATGAAAAATCTGGAAGCACTGAACTGTCATTTCGTCCTAGTATGGGATTCTTCAGCAGTACGTATCCACGATCTTGACTGCTAGATTTAACATAATAAACTCATTTGAAGTTAGTCAGTCAGTCAATTACAACGTAGAACCAGGCATATATATCGGTCCAAGTTGCTACACCTCATTGGCACAACAAGATAAACATCAAATTCATAGAAGTAGTTACTTCAATGGTAGTAATATATAAAAGAAGGATTGTGTATAAGGATAGAATACAGGAAGAAAGAATTAGTTCGTAGAAGGTAAAGTATAAAGTAATTTTAATCTCATGATTTAAGAGAAGACAAAGAATGTATACACCTACACCATTTCGATCGATTTTGAGCCATGTCACCCGGAGTCTCTGACCATTGATTACGATAGTCAGCGTAGACCTCAAAGTTAGACAATCATTGAAAATCTGAAAGATACTGAAAGACTATCTTTGGTGTTGAATTACTATACATTGGAAATCATGGAAGAAAAGGATATAATAAATAGTTAGATTCAGAATAAATTACTGTGTTCTTGAACAGACCAAAATTGTATAAGAGAACACTTTAATGTAAAGTAGGATAAGATACAAAAAATAACATAAATTGTATTGGCAAAATATTTAAACAACAATAATCAGAAAGGGGGTTTTGTGGAGATTTTTAGTGATTTTATAGTTGAATTCATGAGTAAGATATTAATACCATTGGATACCGGCCAGCTCAATGGTCAACAGGTTAAGCGTTCTCGTGCTAGACCGATAGGTCTTGAGTTCGAATCTGGCAAGGCAGGATCGTGGAGACGCATCGCTGAGGAGTCCCATATTATGACGAAACACCCGTCCAGTGCTGCCACATTTTTCATGATGGTCTAGCTTTAATTGACTTATGAATCTAACTATAAAGTCACTAATAATCATCGAATGGACAATAATAGTAATAATAATAATAAAAATCATAAAGAACTTACTTGGAACTGTTGAAATGTGTAAATATGTACAGAAGGATGTTAGCTATTCACGGTTACTTACTGATTCTAATGAAACTATTCTATCGTCTTTATAAACCATATAGGTTTATATACATATATATTAATATATGTTGCTACATTTATTTGCCAATAAACAAGCTACGTAAGTGTGTGTGTGTGTAAGTTGAATAACAGATTTCTGCATACTACGCAACTATAACCGATGTTTCAACCAACAATTTTTTTTGAAAAAAAAATAGAAAGCTATATCACGGTTACGATAGCGACTGAAGTTAATGACCAGAATCAGTCAAAAACAAGAGTTAGACAATTATAAGAGGAAGTGATAATTCAGTACAGAATAATAATAATAGTTCTTTTACTTTGATTGGAACGTTTGACATTAACTGATTCTGAACCCATCTGAGGATATGTTCTATAACCCTTTATTGTATTCTTCAATTATTCTTCTTAATGTATGTGTACATTGTCTAAGTGTATTTGGATTCATGAAATTAGTCGTTTCAATCGCAACTAGTTTAGTAGCGTAATATGTGTTCTCGATGACTGCATTTAGTCTCTGTCTTAAAATCATGTTAGTGTCAGAAGGGGTTTTGTGGAGATTATAGTAATTTCAATAGTTGAAATCATGAGTCAATTGAAACTAGACCACCATGGAAAACCGAGAAGCACTGGACGGCCGTTTCATCCTATTGTGGGACTCCTCAGCAGTGCGCATCCACGACTCCACCTCGCGGGATCCGAACCCAGGACCTATCAATCTCGCTCGTGAGCGCTTAACCACTAGACTACTGAGCTGACCAGCATCCAACGGTGCTAATGTCTAACTTCAAGTAACCCACGAAATTGATCTACACATCCACCGTCGTCATCAGTGAGTTACTATCTCACAGCTGATATGGTTGAACTCCACTGGTCACTGCTTCTCACTAGAACTCCAGGATATACCTCTTGAAGCCAGTCACTGGTGACCATATGTTGATTAGTATCAGAAGGGGTTTTGTGGAGATTTTAGTGATTTCAACATTTGAGATCATAAGTCAATTGAACCTAGATCACCTCTAAATAGTAAAGAGATATAAACAGTTACCTTTGGGACAGAATTAAAGAGAGGTTTTGGTGTTGACTTACTTTTGTACCTATTTATAAATTTCAGTGGATAACCATATGATATTATTATATCAGTCAGCAGTTTTGCATCTTCTTCAACTATTCTGTGGTGCATATTCTGTGAATCCTATTAAAGAGGCAATTAACCAAGCCTTGCCCGAGTTGCAATGGATAAAAATTGTGGAAATTTGAATACTGATCAGTTCAGGTTAACTTCCTATAACCTGACTGCATTATAGTTCCATCCTTTCTTCAACTCAAAAGTATGTCTTAAAAGGGCAAACGGTTAGTGTTTTGTTCCTCGTAGGTCAATACGATATCGTTCTGTACGCTAATGAGTTCATATAATAAATGAGAAACATCAAAATCTTTATCACATATGACTAATATATCATCCATGTATTTCCTATACAGAGTTATCTCATTGATGAGCTCACTCTTTATAGTTTCAACCTATGACATAAATACATCAGCTAAGAGAGGTTACAAAGGATTACACATAGCAATACCATTAATTTTTCGTATATATATTCACCTTCAAAGGTGAATTGAACTTTTACAGTACATACTAAAAGTAATTCTTTCAACAGTGTTGATTGAATAGTGAAAAGAGAGAAAATACTTTGTATACGTAGAGTCACAAAGGAAATCCACAATCTTGGTTAAAGGTTACATTTATGAAAAGAGAATTCCAATCAAAAGAACGTATAGTCTTTTTCATAATATTACTGTCATCAAGAAGATCAACTTATTCAAATGTATCTTTTGTATGGAATATCTGCCATGAACTTGCTCTCATCACTAAGTATATATAATAATTTTACCTTATAATCACACATATTTATTTAATTAGTTGAATTCATGAATCAATTAAAGCTAGACTATCATAGAAAACCTGGAAGCACTAGGAGGCCATTTCGTCCTAGTATGAAAATTCTCAGTAGTGCTCATCTACGATCCCACTTCGTGAGATTCATACCCTCGACCGTTGTTGCTACCTTGACGTGATGGTCGGGCTTCCCTATCGTGATAAAGCAACCGAGCTATACTGGCTGGAACAATCGTTCCTCACGGTCCTACCATACCAGACAGGTCGGTTGAAGAGCGGTAAGACTAAAAGCAACAAACCCAAGGTCCGAAGGCGAAGTCGTACTGCTGACTGTACAGAGGTGTGACAGCAGTAAGGTGTTTCCTTTAGACAACCAGCATGACAGCGGTGCTGCCTTCCCATAAGGAGGGGTGGGGTTAGAAAAGGTCGACCCTAAAAATGTACACCTCGCCTTATCCCACAGAAATCCGTCTCCGGTGGTAAGGTCTCAACAAGTACGGAGCTAACATAAAAATTACTCATAACAAGGTCGTTTGTGACCGACCTCAAGCAGTTGTCCCTTGGGCACTACGGTCACGCTCTCCGGTCACTAAGACCACCTCTAATCCAATTTCCTTTTCAGGTACCTCCAGAATAACCCTTCCACGGTGTGGGCAACCGGGCAGTGATAACCGCTTTAATACCTCTAACAGCACTCAAAACCTAGATTCAAACCCAAGACCTATCGGTCTCTCATGCGAACGTTTAACCTCTAGCCTATTAAACTGGCATCATCTCAGAAACTTTGTCAAGTTCAAGGATCACCTCTTTCTTTTCATTTGATAAGAGTGACATTTTGTTAATTTTAAAATAGTTTCAGTGGTTAAGATCATGAATCAGTTGAAGCTAGACCATCATGGAAAACCGAGAAGCACTGGACGGCGGTTTCGTCCTATTGTGCGACTCCTCAGTAGTGCTCATCCACGACCTCACCCTCTGCGAGATTCGAACCCAGGACCTACTGATTTCACGCGCAAGCACTTAACCACTAGAGGTCGTGGATGAGCACTGCTGAGAAGTCCCACAATAGGACGAAACGGCCATCCAGTGCTTCTCAGTTTTCCATGATGGTCTAGCTTCAACTGATTCATGATCTTAACCATTGAAATTATTACAATCTCCACAAAACCCATTTGATATTAATTTTAAAATAGGATAAATTTTGTTCTTGTTGCTATGTTACATTTACAACATGATGGTTTAATATTGATTTAGTGATAGTTCAGTTATTACATATTTGTTTATGTTACTCCTATATTTATCAAACTAGTGAATGTGTTTTATGTATTCAACATTAGAGAATACCATCTATGTGATTTGACCTTTAATGATTTGTAAACATTAATTATATAATACACAAATATCTTTCATTATCATAATAATGAAATTATAGTTTGACAAAAGTTACAATTTAAGCTATACTACTTATATTTATAAGTGTACTTTATAAAGTCTATTACTTAATGAACTTGACTTAACTATAGAATTTAACTATCAACAAACTAAACCAAAGTCATAATCAACTGAATATAAAAGATCCGATAATGATCTCATTCTATATATACATCTATTGTATAATACGTGTAAGGACAAGCACGTGTTAAAGTATTTTTTCAACGAGTTGACCAGCCATTATTGACTTGATTATACTTTGATATAAGTCATTATGCAATGTATACAAGTTAAAAGAATTTCTGTTTATCAAGTATTGTTTCTTTGTATTTGTTATAGCCCAAAGCCGCTAATCAGAAGCAATGAATTATCGATCGGACTAAGGATATATAAAACCTGTACAAACAGTCTAAAGTTCTTATCCGTTCTGCTTCTTGCCTAACCCAGCCAGTTAAGTCTAGAACAACAATCCGAGCCTCTGTAATATGAATCATTATATTTTAAACCTACTGAGTTTATATATCAACCAGACAGACCACAACTTAGCATATAATAGAAAATAACATTTGTACAAGATATGGCCAAATGTGGCTGTGAATGTGGGAGACAATGCCTGGCTTCACGAGGTATATCCTGGAGTTCTAGTGAGAAGTAGTGACCAGTGGAGTTCAACCAGGTCTGTTGTGAGGTAGTAACTCACTGAAGACAATGGTGAATGTGTTGCTCAATTTCGTGGATTAGTTGAAGTTAGACATTAACACCGTTGGATGCCGGCTCAGTAATCTAGTGGTTAAGTGCTCGGGCGCGAAACCAGTAGGTTCTGGGTTCGAATCTCGCAGGGGGTGAGGTCGTGGATGCGCACTGCTGAGGAGTCCCACAATAGGACGAAACGGCCGTCCAGTGCTTCTCGGTTTTCCATGGTGGTCTAGCTTCAACTGACTCATGATCTTAACCATTGAAATTACTACAATCTCCACAAAAACCCATCTGACAATGCCTAATAGACAAGGCATAATTCACGAATGGTAAATCGTATAATAACAGTTCATAAGTCAAAACAAAGCTCATGATAAGAGGGACATGAATATGAGCAGTTTAGTTACATAACAATTACACAACAAAAATATACTCATAGTATTGGTCCATAAAAAGAACCCCAAAGTTACCATTCATTATGTTTTTCGGGACGTAACAGTATTTGACTTCGTTTAACATAATTTAACTAAAAAAACTTTCAAGCAAAGATAGTAGCTAGCAATTGAAACCAGGACGTTCGTTTTTTCCTATTTTGGGAAGATACAAGTAAAACAATACCAAGTGAATTTAAACTTCACCCCATCGCACAAGCAAGTGGTTATCAGAACTCAGTAACTAAGTAGAGAATGCGATGGCGTTTGAAGTGAAAAGTATTAGGTTCGAGTTTCAGTGTGAACATCAGCTCTGAGATGCAAGTACATCCAGTTGATGAATTCCAAATAAGGCGAAATGTGCGTCAAACTGGATTTCACTGCTAACCACTATCCATCTTTGCCTAAAAAGCTTGTGAGTTAAGGCGATATCGAGGCAATCCGCACAGGATGCACATATGCCGACAAGACTGATCAATTGCAGTCGTAGATAACAATGGGAAGATACGAGTAAAACAACATCAAATGCATTTAAATAATTTTTGATTTCATTTAAGTAATACACGTAAATGGTGATTTATTGTCATTAGTATTGATAATAGAGGGCCAATCAGAAATGGCAAGAGGTTCGTCAATGACAATCAGAAGTGAACTGAAGGTCAATGAGTCACTTTCCTAAGGATAGACTGGTATATATGTATGAATGAGTATTTGTTCATGTCATTCAGTGGTTCAATATATTTTCTCGCTAACTCTTGCGTTCTCTCTCAAGTAGTCAGTTGAACTTAATTATCCATAAGTATACAATGAAGTGGAAGTGTTATAATTAATATTTAAAATAGTAGAAAATTACCAATAGAAAATCGTAGCGATATAGCGTTGAAACCATCTTACTCTGCAGCCAGATCTTGTTGTTACCGGAGTCCCGTTTTTTTGCTGCGTTAGCATCGTTGATTCTTGAGACTCATGTTTTGTTGGTTTGACCATCTTCGAGGAGTTTGTACTTGTTGATTGAATATCGCTATCGATGAATTCTGGTTTCACTCAATCGATGCTGATTATATCTGTCTTTCCAGCCTTTTCTATGGTAACTGTTTTATCTATCCTCGCTATCACTTTAAATGGACCGTCGTAATTCGGTTGCAAAGGTGGTTGTACATTATCTCTTCTAATGAATACGTGAGTGCTGTTCTTGCGGTATGAATACTCGTCGTTGTTGTGGTCTGGAAGGTGTTATTTTTAAATCGTTCATGAGCTTCTTGAGGCGTTGCACGTAGTTGGCTACATCAGTCGGAACACTTACCTGAAGCGAAAAATTCTCCGTGTAAACGTAGATTAGTTCCATATACCAAATCAGCTGGGCAACATCCCATATCCTGTTTAATTGTTGCTCTTAGACCTAACATTACTAGAGGAAGCTTATTAGACCAATCGTTGTTGAACACGACAGATGTAAGAGACGCTTTTAATTGCCTATGCAGGCATTCGACTATTCCGTTTGCCATTGGATGGTAAGATGTCGTTCGGATACGTTTAATACCGAGGAGTTCTGTAAGCCGCTGAAAGAGTCAACTTTCGAATTCAGCTCCTCTATGAGTTGTGATTGTCGCTGGTACGCAGTAGTAAGAAATCCGATTTTCAACTAGGGCTTTGGCTACCGACTTGGCTGAGGTATCTTTTATCGGTATCGCTACAGGCCATCGTGGAAAGATATAATTGTATCCATTCGAAACAGGCAGTAGTCCTACGATATCGATGTGTATATGTTCAAATCCAGTGTCTGTGTGAGAAAATGGACCCACTGCAGAGCTAGTATGACGATGTATTTTGACTTCATGCATGCTTGCGTCCAATTACCCACATCGTGATTCATGTTTATCCATACGAATCGTTCACTAATCAGCTTTATCGTAGCTTTTATTCCCGGGTGTAATATGCTGTGCATGCTTTCAAATATCTTATGTCGCAGTGATTTCGGGATAAATGGTCGCGGTCGGCCTGTCGATGTATCACATAGTACTTTCGTGTTACCGAACTGCACGTCTTCGAACACTAATGATGTCGTATCATCGGATCTGAGATTATTTAATTCAATGTCTCTCTCTTGCAGCTTTGCCAGACCGTTATAATAGATTCTATTTGCAATAAGCGTCTTTATCTTTGCTCTTGACAGTGCGTCGGCTACGTCGTTTTCTTGTCCTTTAAGGTATCGTATATCGGACATGAACTGTGAAATGAACTCTAGCTGTCGGATCTCTCTCGGGGAATAATTGTCTTTCTTTGCGCTTAATGCTTTCGTAAGTGATTTGTGGTCTGTGTAAACAGTAAAATTTATACCTTCCACCATATGTCGAAAATGTTTTGTTGCTAAGTTAATTGCTGGCAGTTCTCTTCCGAAAGTAATATATCTTGTTTGTGTAGGATCCAGTCTATTCGAAAAAGAATGAAAGCGGTTCTCATGTGCCGTTTACTAACTGTTGTAAGACGGCTTCTGCCACCACATTCGATGCATCAGTCATGATATCCAACGGTGTTTCGCTCTTTCG
Organism: Schistosoma intercalatum; assembly: GCA_944470365.2. Taxonomy (NCBI): domain Eukaryota; kingdom Metazoa; phylum Platyhelminthes; class Trematoda; order Strigeidida; family Schistosomatidae; genus Schistosoma; species Schistosoma intercalatum. Next base: position 2,904,983 of record OX103728.1, on the reverse strand, counting down.
TTTAGCTAGTGTCGTTTCTTTGTTTAGTGCTTTTTTGGCGTGCTCAAATGCTTGTATCGCCTCTGGTGATAAATGGAACGTCCGGGCGTGTCCCCGTGATGCATCTGTTAATGGTTGCAATATTGCCGCACAATTCGGAATAAATTGTCTATAATAATTTACTAACCGAAGAAATCGTCGTAATTTCTTCCATAAGTTGGGTAGTGGATAATTTCTGATGGTGTCGACTTCTGTTGCTATTGGTGTAATGCCTTGAGAAGTTACAACGTGACCTAGGAACTGTAAGGATTCCTTCCCGAATTCACATTTCTCAATGTTTATGGAAATGCCGTGTTCTCGCAGTCTCATGAATAATTGTCGTAGCCATTGTACATGCTCATCCATAGTGGTGCTGGCTACTAGTAAATCATCGATATATGCGTATACTCCAGGTAAACCTCTGATGACCCGGTCGATAAACCGTTGAAAGGTTTGTGCTGCGTTTGTCACTCCGAAAGGTATGTGTAGAAATTCATACAGCTCAAATGGGTCGTTACCGCTGTCTTTGGTATGTCTTGTGGAGCAACAGGAATATAATAGTATGCTCTAACTAAGTCGATCTTCGAGAAGACAGTAGCACCTTCATCAACTTGTCGAATTCCTGTTTTGCAATCGCTAGTATTTTTGTGTCTAATCTTCTTGGTATTGCATTAATTGGTGGCCCATTCGTTATGATATGGTGCTGAATGGAATGCTTGAGATCCGCCTTATTGTATGTTACTTTCACGAGTTCGGGAAATTCCTTTAACAACAATTTATATGGATCACCGCGGATTTTATCTATCACTAGGTTCATAGAAACGGCTTCCGTGAGTTTCCCTCTTATCGAAGCGGTGTGACTACCATTTATAAGTCTGTGACGCCGCAAGTCTACTAGCAGATCGAGGTTACTTGGGAAACCGATGCCTATTATGGGCACTGATACATCAGCTATTACAAAATGTCCCAGCAGTACGAATCGCCTCGTCCGAAATCTAAGGAAAACTTTCGTTTGCCTTATGTCTTAATATCGGATTTGTTCGCTGCTCTGAGTACTAGTGACGCAGTAACGTTTCTTCTCTCCTCGCTTACTGGAGGTGCTACGCTGATTTCCGCTCCAGTATCAACTAGGAACTGAGCGCCTGTTGGTCGGTCGTGTATATAAAACAGGTGACTATTTGCAGGTATTATATTCGTTGATGCCGTCGCCATTGACAATCGTGGGTAACGCTTACCTGTTATGCTAAATCTACAAGGTTATAAACACTTCCTAGCTCTATAGTCGTACATTTGGTGATACCGACATATCAAGGGAGCTGTGCGCTGTCTAGAAGCTGATGGGTTTCTGTCACGTGAGCGATCTCGTGATGATCTTCGTGGCATTTCGCTTTGTGTTAATTCTGTGAGCTTGCGGCACAAAACATTTACCTCTTTCTGTAAAGTACTAATTCTATCATCTATCGTCACTCTGTGTAACGGAGGGCTTGTTTGCTTGGTTCTTTCGTATATTTTATCGGCTATTTTTTCTATGTTGTCTATATCGGCGTCCGTATCTCCGACGGCTAGGATCTGCTGTACATTTGACGGGAGTCAGCGAAGTCACAGTTGATAAAACAGGTTATTGTCTATTTGCTTATCTCCCAGCAGACTTTTCATATGCGTTTTTAGCTGTGATAGAGTTCTATCCCCCAGCTGTAGTTGCTTAAGAAGCTGTTCAACAGCTTGTTGGTCACTTAGAGAGAGAGAGAGAGTTTTAATTACTGCTTGCTTTAGCACGTCGTATGGCATTTCAGCGTCAGGTTTCGCTAACGCCTCTTGTACGTTATCTGCTACTTCATTTGGAAGGAGTCTGTTTGCGAGGCCGAATTGATCTTTTTGTAAATTAGCTATAAAATAATTTTCAAGTCTAATAAACGAAAGCTTTGGGTCGGTGACTTCAAAAAAAGTGGGGGACAGAAAGATGAAGAGACCTCACGAACGGGGTTTTCTGTAAACTTAGCACAGTGTTTTCGGAAGACATGTTTATAAAAAAAATTAAATAGCACACGAATATAATGTAACTGTCATAAAGAAAAATGGATGGACAAAAGCAACGATAATAACGAATGGTACAATTTATAACATAGAACAGACTTACTAAATTGCACCAGTATATCAACTGTTCGTGAATAATCGTTATTTATTATGATTATTATCGTCACGTCCAATAATGTTTGTGAAATAATGTACGTGTAATTAAAATAGTAATAAAATAAATCCACAGTTATGATTATAGTCCATGTGATAATCCAAATTGAGACGGAGTGCGTTGAATTTTCGGGATTTGATTATATCGTTGAAAGTCGTTTCCTGTTCGCACGTCGGGGTTACCAATTCTGTAGTGGCTGTACTTCGTCAACCACTCACCCTCGTAACCGTCACCATATAATCTTCAACGGTGTTTGAAATCAAAAGGCAAAGAGAAGCAGCGACTACAGTTTTATTAGTAGATAACTCAGACCACAAAGCAGAGAGGCAACTGATTGAGTCAGAGACTCGAAAGAGTAGAGTAGTATGTGTCTTTGAATGTAAGGAAATGGATGAACCATCGAATCAATTAAGCAGTTAATAATAAAGCTAGCAGAATGAATATATGAGTAGGCTGTAAGCAAACGTTCAAGCATACATATTTCATACAAGCACAACAATAATAAAGGTACAATAAGTTGTTATAGTACGTATGACTCTGTCCGCTAAATAAGTTAACAAAAGGTCTTAATCGAATTAAATGAGAACAAACTCAATTTCAAGTAAGTTGCTACAATCTTGGTTGGTTAAGGATTCATCCTACTAATCCACATCCAAAAATGCAAGCAGGTATCTAGGCACTATAGGTAATTTCAGACCTTGATGTAAACCCTAACTCTAAGCCTTGACTCTAATTCCTCACACTTATATATAACCCTGTTTCAACGCTAGTAATTGGTCATAGTTTCTAAAGATCACTATTATATCTTTCAAATATCGTCTATAAATTATAGACTTATCATAGTCCGAATTCTTTCTGATGAACTTAGCACAAGATATTGATTAGCATCTGAAGACATAGCAAGATTGTGATTCATTAGTGATTCATTCGAATGGTCTCATTATAAGTTCCATTTAAAATCATATTTCTATAGTGTTATTTACCAGCATGATTTGATTTGCTTGAAAGTATATGAACAAGAATGATGTGAAGAGTTGAAATTTCAAGTTATTGGATAGATGATAATCAAGTTTCCCCTGAAATTCAATGTCATTCTCATTAATTCTATGTTATATGGTATTGTTTATTTCGTGTGTTTTATATATGTATGGGCTGGGGTACTGACCGGGTGCCCAAACCAAAGCAGATGGTTTCCTTAGGAGGCCACACCCGGAACCCTCAACCTAAAGGCCTGATTCACAAAGCAGTGGAGCAACGTCAGGAGCTGCAGTCTTATGGTAGCCGGTGACTAATGATTAATTATTACGTCATTTGCTCTTTCAGGATCTTAGAGATCATGTGCACCATTGATTTGAAATCAGGGTATTCTAACTCCCCTAGGTGAATATTCCATACCCATTTGCTTTCCGTCCTCTCAATTTCGTAAAAACACTTCCACCGCGATAAGGTAGTGAGTACATAGATTTGATTGGTAATTTCGGAACATGAACAGATCAAATCTGTGAATAAATAATTTTTATAATAGATTGTCTCTTATTTCTATACACAATCAGTGATCACTACGCTACACTATATTTCGGTTCACATCAAAGCTAATGTGATTTTTTCACTCATTCATCCAAATGCGCTGGTACGGTCGAGAGTGGGGAGAGTCACCTCTCCCTCTCCAGATTCTCTCACATGGACACGCGTATACAACCACTGTCTTCTCGTATTGGTGGTGCTTCTACGAAGTTGTGAGGACGAAGTGAGAATGTCCGGTGCTTTAACCGGGTTGGTGGACACAGAGGATCCACCGAGGAGAGTTGAAAAACCCTCACTCTGAACCAGTGATGCACATAGGCTCCAGGATTCTGTGGGAACAAATGGCGTACGAACCAATTTCTGATTACTGGGCTACATTTCCTAACGTTGCCCCACTTCCTTGTGGATCAGACCTTTAGATCGAAGGCTTTGAGTGTGGCCTCCTAAGGAAACCACTTGCTTTGATCTGGGCACCCGAGCAGTATCACAACCCACATACAAATCAAGTGACTTGTGTGACGTATATTTATTCGGTGCCGCTTTGTAGCAATATTTATGCGTTCAAATAAATGAATCTCATCCTGATGATAAATTCACATGATTCGACCGTAACTATAAGGAAAAACGATGGTGATTTGTTTAAGACTTATCGATACATATCGTTAACATGTTTAGGTACACACTTTTCTTCGTCCAAAATATATAGAGATTTAATATGTCGTGAAATTATCTCTGACAGTAATCATGTTCACTCTTCCATTTAAAGTCACAATTCATGATTATTAGTGTATATTATTATTACAAAGGTAATCATTGAACAAAGTATTAGCATTGATATCCATCTTAAAACAACAATAACCGATGGTATCATTTTTAAACTGTTAGGATTAACTGAAGTTTTAATGTGATTGCTATATTTCTATGAAGAACATATAGAACTCAAAACAACTATCAATCAATATCAATGTCAGAATTCTCAATACGCAAGTCGAAACAGTCCTACTGTACGGTGCTGAAACTTAGAGAACTACTACATCTATCATCAAAAAGATACAAATATTCATAAATAGCTGTCTACTTACTTACTTACGCCTGTTACTCCTCGTGAAGGAGCATAGGCCGCTAACCAGCATTCTCCATCCAACCCTGTCCTGGACAATCCTTCCCAGCTCCTTCCAGTTGTAATTCATCCTTTTCATATCTGCTTCTACTATCCGACGTAATGTGTTCTTTGGCTTTCCTCTTTTTCGCTTCCCTTCAAGATTTCAAGTTAGGGCTTGCCTCGTGATGCAGTTTGATGATTTGCGTAATGTATGTTCTATCCATTTCCATCGTCTTTTCCTAATTTTTTCTTCAGCTGGAAGTTGGTTTATTCTCCCCCACAGAAGGCTATTGCTGATAGTATCCGGCCAATGGATGTTGAGTATCTTGCGTAGGCAGCTATTTATAAATACTTGTACCTTCTTGATTGTGGTTGTTGTAGTTCTCCAAGTTTCAGCTCCATACAGTAGAACTGTCTTGACGTTCGTATTGAAGATTGTCACTTTGATATTGGTTGAAAGTTGTTTTGAGTTCCATATGTTCTTCAATTGTAGGAATGCGGATCTTGCTTTGTCAATCCTCGCCTTTACGTCTGAACCTCCTTGTTCATCGATGGTGCTTCCCAGGTATGTGAAGGATTCTACATCTTCCAGAGTTTCGCCATCAAGAGTGATTGGATTACTGTTCTCCGCTTTGAATTTGAGGACCTTGGTTTTCCTTTTGTGTATACTGAGGCCTGCTGATGCAGAGACTGCTGCTAAATTGGCTGTTTTCATCTGCATCTGTTCGTGTGTACGCGATAGGAGGGCTAGGTCATCTGCGAAGTCCAAATCGTCTAATTGATTCTGAGCTGTCCATTGTATCCCGTGTTTTCCTTCAGATGTCGAGGTCTTCATAATCCAATCGACCACTAGAAGAAAGAGGAAGAGGGAGAGTAAACAGCCTTGTCTGACTCCGGTCCTTACTTGGAATGCATCTATCAGCTGTCCTCCATGCACGACCTCGCACTGTAGTCCGTCGTATGAGTTCCGGATAATATTGACAATCTTCTCAGGAACTCCATAGTGTCGAAGAAGTTTCCATAATGTCCTCCTATCTATACTGTTAAATGCCTTTTCATAATCAATGAAGTTGATGTATAGTGACGAGTTCCACTCAACTGATTGTTCGACGATGATCCGTAATGTTGCAATTTGGTCTTTGCACGACCGATCCTTACGGAATCCAGCTTGTTGATCTCGAAGTTGGGCGTCTACTGCATCCTTCATCCGGTTCAGCAACACTATGTTGAAGACTTTCTCTGGTATTGACAGTAGTGTAATGCCTCTGTAGTTTTCACATTTGCTCAGATCTCCTTTCTTTGGAACCTTGACGAGGTGTACTTCTTTCCAGTCCATCAGCACTTGTTCCTCCTCCCAAATCTTTTTGAATAGAAGATAAAGCATGCTTGTGGTCACCTCGATGTCTGGTTTCAGTGCTTCTGCTGGTATGTTGTCGGGTCCTGCTGCTTTTCCGCTCGTGATTTGTCTGATGGCCATTCTGATTTCTTCCGTCGTTGGTGGATTGACATCTATAGGAAGATCTGTGTGCACTGCTTCGATGTCCGGTGGATTCATTGGAGCCAGCCTATTCAGTAGTTCCTCGAAGTACTCTACCCATCTGTTCCGCTCTTGTTGAATTTCAGTGATTTGCCTGCCTTCTTTGTCCTTGACCGGTCTCTCTGGTTTACTGTATTTCCCTGCTAGTTTCTTCGTTGTATCGTAAAGCTGTTTCATACTTCCTTCTCTAGCAGCTTTTTCCGCCGTCGTTGCTAGTTCTTCCTAGTACTTCTTCTTGCCGGTTCTAATGCTCCTCTTCACTTGCTTGTTTACTTCTGTGTATTCAGCTTGTACTTGGACTTTCTCTGCTCATGTTCGGCTGTTGTTAATTGCTGCCTTCTTGTTCTTCCTTTCTTTGATCTTGTACAGAGTTTCTAAAGAGATCCATTCCTTATGATGATGCTTCTTTAGGCCCAGAACCTCTTGACACGTTGAAGTTAATGCTTCCTTGATGCCTTTCAGGTTGTCCTCCATAGTCGTTTCTTCTTCCTTCAGTAGATCTTGTAAGGCTTGGAACCTGTTGTTGAGACCTATCTTGAATTCATTGAGTTTGTCAATATCTCGAAGGAAGGCTGTATTGAACCTTTGTAGTGCTGTTTTTCCAGTTGTCCAGTTCTTCTTTAGCTTCAGTTGTAAATTGGCCACAACTAGGTGGTGATCTGAAGCTATGTCAGCTCTTCTCATGGTTCTCACATCTTCCATTGTCCTTCGGAACTTTTTGTTGATGCAGATATGATCTATCTGGTTCTCTGTAGTGTGGTTCGGTGAGATCCATTTAGCTTTGTGTATACTTTTGTGTGGAAATATTTCGCTCCCTATGACCAATTTGTTGAATGCACACAGATTTGCAAATCTTTCTCCATTTTCGTTTCTCTCTCCCAGTCCATGTCGTCCAATGATATATTCATATCCGGTGTTGTCTATTCCGACTTTGGCATTTAGATCTCCCATTAGAATGATGAGGTCCTTTCTAGGGTATTTCTCTATGATTGACTGCAGCCGCTCGTTGAATTGATCTTTAATGTCGTTGTTGCTATCATTGGTGGGTGCATAACATTGGATAATATTCATTGTGATCCCTTCCTTCTTTGTTTTTGAATGATGCTTTGATGATTCTGGATCCGTAAGGTTCCCATCCTACAGGTGCATTTCGTGCTATTTTGGACAGCATTAGAGCAACTCCCTGAAAGTGTGGAGCATTGTCCTCTTCATGACCGAAGTATAGCAGCATCTCTCCGTAGCTAGCTTTCTCTGTCCAGCTTGTGTCCAGTGGGTTTCGCTGATTCCCAGTACTGCCAAGTTGTATCTCCTCATTTCCGTTGTTATTTGACTGGTCTTCCCGGTTTCCCACATTGTTCGAACGTTCCATGTACCTATAAAAATTGTTGCTCTGGTTATTAGAAGGGGCTTCGGCCTCGTCGCTTCCGAAGGAACTTGGCTTTTACCATGAAGCGTCATAATTCTTCTAAATGGAAAACCTTCTAACTCCCAGGGCAGAGTTAAAATGGTTTGAATTATTTTTTCTGGTGAGCGTTTTTTTAGCGAATTAGTTTTCTACGGTATGGGAATGCTAACCCCATGCCCAACCCTCCTCCTTTACCCGGGCTTGGAACCGGCAGTAACTCCAGAAGAGCTACAGGCGGAGTTAGATGGCTGTCTACGCAAGACACTTAATATCCGTTGATTGAGATCATGAGTCAGCTCTCTTTCTCGACATGCTCTCACATGGCCACGCGTATATAGTCTCTGCCAGAGAAGTCCTACTTATTGCCTTCTCATGGCGGAAGTGTTGTTTATGAAATTGAGAGGATGAAAAGCGAATATCCAACGCTTTAACCGACCCAGTGGATATGGAGGATCCACCAAGGGGAGTTGGAAAACCTTGATTCCGAACCAAAAGTGCGTATAGGCTCCAGTATCCTGAAAGAACAAATAGCGTGTTAATTAATCATTGGTCACCGGCTATCATGGGACTGCATCTCCTGACGTTGCTCCATTGCTTTGTGGATCAGACCTTTAGGTTTAGGGTTCCGGGTGTGGCCTCCTCAGGAAACCATCTGCTTCGGTTTCGGCACCCGAGCAGTATCACAGCCCTCACACAAATCAAGTGACTTATGTGGCGCATATGTAATCGGTGCCCCTTTGAACAATTATTTATGTGTTCAAGTTAATAAATGAATAAATAAATAAAACATATTGTGCAAATGATAATTCGAAATGATAATATAAAACTAGATACACAAATCGTAAACGAAAATAGAAGGAAAGTACAAAAGTGGGATGGTCAAAACTTAAAAACCAGTCTCATAATGGGACGATTTATCCGTTCAGTGCTTGCATGTTTTTAGTGTTGGCCTAGCTAAGGTCAGTTTGTGATTTAAACTATAAAAGTCCTAAATTATCCGTAAATTCTTCCATACCAGTAATAATCATGACACGACTCATGTAGTTCTCAGTATGGGGTTGTGGAGATTATTAAGTTATTGATTGAGATCAAGAACCAATTGATATTAGACTGCCATCGAAAACCTGGAAGTACTGGATGGCCGTTTCGTACTATTGTGAGACTCCTCAACAGTGCGCATCCAGGTTTTCAATTGTGATGGTCTAGCATCAAACGGTTCATGATCTCAATCAAAAACTTAATAATCTCCACAACCCCTATACTAGTAATCAACATGTGCTCACTAGTGACTAGCTTCGTGAGGGAATTCTCGGAGTTCTAGTGAGAAGCCGTGACCAGTGGAGCTAATCCTTGACGGGTAGAGACAGGTATCTACCTCAGTACAACGGAAGTTGGTCGAGCAATTTCGTGGATTGGTTGATGTTAGAAACTATCACTATTGGATTCTGGCTCAGTGGTCCAGTTGGTTAAGCGTTCGCGCGCGAGACCGAAGGCCCTGGGCTCGAATCCCGCTCGCGGGATCGTGGATGCGCACTGTTGAGGAGTCCCACAATAGGACTAAACGGCCGTCCAGTGCTTCCAGGTTTTCAATTGTGATGGTCTAACATCAATCGGTTCATAATCTCAATCAAAAACTGAATAATCTTCACAACCCCTGTACTAGTAATATCCGTTGGCCGGATACCATCAACAACATCCTACTGTGAGGGAGAGAAAATCAACTTCGAACTGAAGAGGAAATTAGGAAAAGACATTAGAAGTGAATAGGACATACATACTGCATCACGAGTCAAGTGATAACTTGGAATCCTGAAGGGAATTGGAAAAGAGGAAGGTCGAAGAATACATTACGTCGAGAAATGAAATCAGAAATCAAAAGGATGAATAGAAACTGGAAAAGATTTTCCAGGATAGAGTTAGATGGAGAATGCTGGTATGAGGCCTATACTCCTCCACGAGGAGTAACAGGCGTAAGTAAGTAAGTAAGTAATGAAATGTGGACGAAATCATAATTTATGGATGAACCGATGAACTCTATCGATTTCGGTACAAAGTTCATTAAATCCACATGATAGATATTATCAGCTGATAATGATGATAACTCTAACTCTACTTACTAACAATAACTTCTTAATTGTTCATATTTAATTTATAACATTGATTTGACTTTATTAAGTAGATAATTTTGTCTTAAGGTCACTTTAATTAGTGAATGTTTATGATGTACTCATAACAACAACATACGTATTTTATACAATGAATTGAATAGTTGCCTCAATAGTTCATACAAGCACATGAACTATGTTGCCAACTATATAGATAACTTCATTTGGCATCGTATATAGTTATGAATAAGCATTCACAAAGAACTTAGATGATTGTTTGATTTTGTTTCTTTGATTATGTAGATCATATGATCATACGATCGTACAACAAAATAACATGGATTACTAAGATAACAAAACCATAATTAGACCATAATTAGAAATTCCATTGTTTGTTTATTATTCATTTATTTATTTTAATAATTTAAAAGACGAACTCAGCTCAGCTAGACTATTATCAGAAACTAGAGAGGACTAATTAACTGTTTCTTAATAGTATAGGACTATTCAACAGTGAACATTCATTATCCACTATCAATTGGGAATCTAATATAAGCCATTCGGTCCCATGAGCGAATGCTTATGATGTAGATTACTTAACCGACACCCAATAGTGTCAATGTATAACTCATACAATGCTCACCTATTATCTTCGGTGGATAACTGTCTCATAACCGATATCATTAAACTTCACTAGTCAATATTTCTTAATAGAACTACGCGAGAGACTGAAGACCCTGCGTTCAAATCCCGAGAGCGGGCATGTGGATGCGCACTTCTGAAGAGTCCCACAATAGTACGAAACGGCCGTCCAGTACTTCCAGGTTTTCGATGGCAGTTTAATATCAATTGGTTCTTGATCTCAATCAATAACTTAATAATCTCCACAACCCCATACTGAGAACTACATGAGTCGTGTCATGATTATTACTGGTATGGAAGAATTTACGGATGATTTGGGACTTTCATAGTTTAAATCACAAACTGACCTTAGCTAGGCCAACACTAAAAACATGCAAGCACTGAACGGATAAATCGTCCCATTATGAGACTGGTTTTTAAGTTTTGACCATCCCACTTTTGTACTTTCCTTCTATTTTCGTTTACGATTTGTGTATCTAGTTTTATATTATCATTTCGAATTATCATTTGCACAATATGTTTTATTTATTTATTCATTTATTAACTTGAACACATAAATAATTGTTCAAAGGGGCACCGATTACATATGCGCCACATAAGTCACTTGATTTGTGTGAGGGCTGTGATACTGCTCGAGTGCCGAAACCGAAGCAGATGGTTTCCTGAGGAGGCCACACCCGGAACCCTAAACCTAAAGGTCTGATCCACAAAGCAATGGAGCAACGTCAGGAGATGCAGTCCCATGATAGCCGGTGACCAATGATTAATTAACACGCTATTTGTTCTTTCAGGATACTGGAGCCTATACGCACTTTTGGTTCGGAATCAAGGTTTTCCAACTCCCCTTGGTGGATCCTCCATATCCACTGGGTCGGTTAAAGCGTTGGATATTCGCTTTTCATCCTCTCAATTTCATAAACAACACTTCCGCCATGAGAAGGCAATAAGTAGGACTTCTCTGGCAGAGACTATATACGCGTGGCCATGTGAGAGCATGTCGAGAAAGAGAGCTGACTCCCCCCACTCTCGGCCGTACCAGGGCATTTGGGGGCCTGAAAGATGGAAAACGTTTATTTCTTTAGCATAATTTTGTCTTGGTACAATGCAGCCTCTGTTCTTTTTTATTTCAGATTAGATTGAATTATGATACCTTACTATTTCATCGTTTTCGCTGTGTTCGTTTTTTGTAAAATCTTGGAACCATACAATCAATACTTCATTTGCAAAATGTCAATCAATTTTCTCAGACCTGACTGTTCTTTTTGTTTCCACATCACTCATTCTTTGTTATCTTTTACTTTCTTTGATCTTCTTAGCCTTCTGCCTCCAAGTATTTCACTTTTGATCGAAGATATATACTACTTATATCAGTAGCACACATTACAGATATACCCTAAAGGAAGTGAATAAATTCATGAATCTTTTTGTTTTGTTTTGTACACAGAAATCATAATCTACCCATCGCTTTCGCTTCTACATATTCAGTCGGTTGGTCAGTCAGCTACAACGTAGGTCAGAGTACATATATTCATCGTTTAAAGTTGCCATATCTCATTAGCACAACGAGATGAACACTGGATTCATAGAAGTGGTTGCTTCAACGGTAGTAATATATAAAAGAAGGATTGTGTATAAGGATATAGTACAGGTAGAAAGAATTATTTGGTAGAAAAAAGATAAAGCAACTTTGATCTCACAGTTTAAGGTAAGACAGAGAGTGTATACACCTACGCCATTGTGATCGATTGTGAGCTATGACACCCAGTCTCCAACCATTGGTTACGATGGTCGCATGGACCCCGACCAAGTAGTCTGCATCTACCAACATGACTCAGATTAAAAGTTAGTGACTTCAAGCCCTGATGCCACGTTTCGGTTTGGCCTCCCCTAACTTTCTTCCAACCATCTCCAACATTAGACAGCATTAAGCGTCGTGGTAATCGGTGTTCAGGCGTACGTATCAAGTAACCCAACTATCTCAGTTTACGAAGATTCACAACCTCATCAACTGATTTGCCATCATTCCCTTATACCCTACGTCTAACCTCACTATTACTTACCCAGTGATCCCATCAGATGTGAGCAATGTTTCTATGGCATCTGCGGTCAAATATTAGTAAGTTCCGAGTATCTTCTATTCTTAATGGCTACATATGCAGAAATTTATATCAATTACAATTTTGTGTATTAAGTATCTTGATAATGTTAATTAGGATTAGATTAGATTCCCGGTTGCGAGACCATGAATGCTCACTGTTGAGTATTCTTATATCATGGATAGACGGTTGATCAGTTTTCAGTGGTGGTCTAACATTGATCATTTAATGATTTCATTAAAACTCAACAATCTTCGTAACCCTATACTTACAAAGTTGTAGCACACCAGAATTTCCAAAACCCTCAACTTATATATTGTAATTTTTAGTGGACCGTTGATCTGGCTTAAAGTTAAGCGATCGAACTAATATGCCATGTACATAAATCTTCCCATTGATTCTTTATATGACATCTAGGCTCCGCCCCGCCCCCTCCCATGTTTGAGCGATGACGGTAATAAAAAGCCTGATTGATTAAAATGTGTTTATTTCAGGGATTCATTAACTCAAACAAAAAATAGAATGAAAAACAAGAAAACTAAGAAGAAACGATGAAGGTAACCGTGACAACTCACCTTGATAAAGTGTGACTTACTATTTATAGCCAAACAAAAATAAACTAAACATATATGATCTATATATGGAAAGCGATACACAGGTATTAACATTAGAAACGAAAGAATGGCAAGGTCATAATGTGACTCAAGAAGAATGAATGACTTAGTTTGTTTGAAAGATAAAATTACTCATGAGAGAGTGATATGATGCTGGACACTAAAAACTCAGTCAAAATTCTTCAGTATGAAATAATCATGTTTTGTTGAGTGTTAACTATGTTGGTATGATGAAGAGGGACGGTGTTAGAAGTTAGAAGTCAGAATATTTTCTTAACCCTACATTCCTGATCAAATAGTGTGAATGCGATTTTATGTGAGTTATTTGCTTCTATGAGAAATCTTTTCTATTTTTAAACTTCCCTGAATGATTTGAGTGTTATCAAAGTTTAATTTTTTGGCCTGATGTTATGTGTAAACATGTGGCCGGAGATTTTCAAAAGATTTTTTAAAATATGTAGTAGTTGAATTCACTAGTCAATCAAAGCTAGACCATCATAGAAAACCTGGAAGCAACAAACGGCTCTCTCTTCTTAGTATGAGGCTTCTCAGCAGTGCTCATCCACAATCCCGCCTGTAGGATTCGAACCTAGGACCTATTGATCTCACACGCGAATTCTTAACCTCTAGAACTCTGAGTCGACATCCAACGGTGTTAATGTCTTTTGGATTTCTCAGTGGTCAAATGGATGCTCTAAGATGTTCATTTGTTCTAACCTTAGTATCTCGAGACATTTGTCCCATGTACATTCTGTCACAGTTTGGGCATTTTATTTCGTCGACTCAGAATGTTTATGAATCCCTCGGTATTTTGTGTTTCGTATGAATATGCGCAATATGTTATCTATATATAATAATGACTGTTGTGTTCCATGATTCCGGAGTAAATTATGTCTCGACCAATGTCATCTTCTATTTTGTGAACCAAATTTTTCAAACGATTATTTTGTTTTCGGAATTCTGATTCTGGAAGCCTTGAATGGCGCGTGAGACCAATAGGTAGTAGGTCAGAATCCTGTGGGCGAGATCGTGGATGCGCACTGCTGAGGATTCCTATACTAGGAAGAAGAGGCCGTCCAGTGCTCTCAAGTTTCCTTGGTGGTTCAGCTTTAACTGACTCATGAATTCAATTATTAAATTACTAAAATCTCCACAAAGCCGTCTTCGGATATTAATTTCATTTATCTCCCGTCTTTTCTTTTTGTATTTAACATTACACTACTTAATGGTATATTCAGTAGTTAAGCTAATCTCGACCATTTTTGTATGTGGATAGGTATGTCAGTCAAGATTCATTGAGCATCATTGAAAGCAGGGTAATTTTTGTATTTTTTTAATTAACATTTTTTCGTACCGCTTTGTCCAATAAAAATGATCAAAGTTACAAAGGTTTTTATCAGTCCTTATTTTCTGGAAGGTAGTATATTTCTCCAGTGATTTCTTACCTCCAATCTATGAACGTAAACAACTTACAAATTACTAGCTGCATTGTTTCGAACCCTGTCATGGACATCGATAACATGTTCCTAAGCGCGTTAGAGAGTGCTATCAGAGATTATGAAAAGGGAACATACTGTGGTTATGCGGTTCATGATTCTCATTTCTATAAGAATCAGAAGCCATACATAAAATTTATATGTTGGAGAAATGGTGGTAGAACACCCAGTGGATCCGCACAGTCTATTAGACGAAGAGGGTTAGTTGATCAGTGTTATTATGTTTCTCCCGAAGGGCTATTATAAACACCCAATATCCGGCTTTCATCTATTTTAAGTTTACTGAATATTACTGGATTGTTATTTGGGTGAATGTGCACCATAAACATGAATGTAATTGTCTGAGGTACGATAATAATTCATGGATGTGTAGATTAACTGACGTAGAGTTCGAAACTGTCCAAACGCTTCTGATTTCGGGGACAGGGGCTTTCAATATTTTGCACTTTGTGTGCCAATCTTACGTAAGATGCCTGAGACTGAAATATTTTTTTAACATGAGTCATAAATTATTTTCTCAGGCCAATCTCCAAGGTAATCAATGTGCCTATTAATGTTGTGAGTGGTAGTTGATTATTACCAAACTTATATCTCACATCGCATCACTTGGTGAGTTTTGTGTGTTTTAGGTCGAGGAAAAAATGATCCTCAGTATTTTTCCTCCTCAACTACCGATTATATAAATTCAGTAGGTCGTTTCCTGGATCCTGTAAGTTTTGACGGGATCTGCAAAACGAATAACGAAAACTTGGCTTTGTATCAGATTTTGTATTTGGACATGAATTCAATGGCAATATCTGTTTACTTATCCTTTATAAGTCGTGAAACTTCGGCTGTGCTGTTATGATTTCTGTCATTCTTCAGGCGCTCAACTGACAATCGAGTGTTTGTTGGTACTGTCACGGATGACTCACTAGAGATTGCTACTGCAATCACGGAAGTACATCCGATCTCGTATCACATTTTATGTCGTTTACACCTCAGTCGTAAAGCAATCACGAGGGTAAGTCATTATTTGAGTGAGATTAACCTTAAATTTGATTTGTAGAGTCTGCAATCTGAGATTATACAATTATTCATCCGTCTAATGTTCACTCAGAACGTGGACATTCTTTTTTAGTTTCCAAAACTATCTTTCAATTATTGAAGCATCGAATGGGACGTTTTATCGATATATATAAGATCATAAATAAATTATTATATTTGTAATATCCACATGAGTAGAAAAATTAGATCTTCTGACGTTTCGTCACTCAGTTTAAGGCACTTCTTCAGAGAATAAATGATCAAATCAAAATTAATCCACGTTGAAATAGTACAAGGGAACAACGCAAGAATATTATATGCGACCATTAAAAAAATCACGTCTGAATGAATCAATGTCATGTCATTTCGGTCATGATGATGCATTAGCGACATGTATGTTAATTTGTGTGTATGTGTGCAGGGTCAGGGATGAAAAGTATGTGTGACCTTTATGGCTAGAAAAGATAGAGTTTAATTTGTATGCAAGATAATTGTGTGAAATGTGAATAATATCAGACTAGGTGGCTAGGATAGATAGTCCAAGTAGGATGGATAGTGAGGTCATCTTTGCTATTGAGAGAATTAGGATTAAGCATTATATGGAATGCTACAGCTATTCTCCTTTCTTTGTGGTTCGAAAAGCGTTTTGGTAATATTTTGATGTTTTTGATATTGATTTGGTGGTTGTTGAAAATGGCGTGAACTGCTGTTGCTGACATCTCTGAAGTCTATCCAGTTCTACAGGATTATTAGGTGATTACTTTGTGTACCTAAGATGTTCATTAGCTCGAGTCAAGATTTCACGAAATGACTCTCCAGTATAGAAGCCATCACAATCAACTCATCGTAATTTGAAGACACAGTTCACTGTTGACATAAAGGAGAGTTTTTCTTGTAAGCGAATGAAAGTATTTCGAAATTTGTTCGTTGTTTTGTAATATACCTTAATTCTGTGTTGTTTTAAGATTTTTTGAAGTTCTTCTGTTGTACCATGGCAGTATGGTAATACTGCAGTACCAATCCATGTTATTTCATCCGAATTATTATTTATCAGTGAATTGTCTCGTTGTATTTCTTTTGGTTCACTTCTCTTCGATTTTCTCAGCGTTCTACCACCAGACATTTCACTTTCGATTGATGATACATACTTCTTATATCTGTCAATATCAGTAGCATATACCACACCATTAGTATTACGAATACTGCTACTACTACTACTGTAATGAACGAGATCACACACGGGGACAATCAAATGTACTTGAATGCACAGTTATAGGATCGCTTAGTAAAATATGATAACCATAAAGTAAATACATCATTTGCAAAATGTCAATCAATCGTCTCAAACTTCATTATTCCTTCGTTTTCATATCAATCATTCTTTGTTCTCGTTCTCCTTCTTTAGACATTCTTAACCTTCTGTCGTCAGACATTTCACTGAAGATGGCACAGGTATTCAGTTTGACAACGCTTTAACCAGTAACAACTCCTAATATAACTCGTACCCACCAAGAGAAATCAAAAGACAGAATCGAGGAGATCGGAAGATATATTTGATGACTATCAATATTATCGAGAATCGTCTGATCTAATCTGGCTAGCGATTGCAGTCGATGTTGAGCACGGCGTTCCCACTCGTGATCTGGTGCGAATGCATGACCGAGCACCTTCAGCTAGTGAGTCCATTAAAACTAATGTGGTCAGCATCCAATGTCAAAAACTTACAGAGCTATTTATTTTGGGGATTTATTTACCGCTACACCACTTTTGATTGATGATACATCCCGAGCTCCCAAGTTTGGGGTATTTTGAGGAAACTTCCGAAGTCAAATAACTTTCACCAATGTTTGGGGAAATGTGGGGAAAGTTTGACGAAATCCTCAAAGTCACCTGACCTTGACCAAGGTTAAAGGGGAATTTTGGGGAAATATTGGGAAATTTGCCCAAGTCTGAGGAAATTTTGGGGTTTTTGTGCCATTTCCCCAAAATTCACTATAGCGGCTTCTCCAAAATTGGGAGCTCGGGATATTACTTATATGTGTTAACATCAATAGCACACGTTATAACACGATTTATATAGAATTTAGATATTCAGACTAGTAAAAAATACACCATTATAGATCACTTTATCTAAATAACCGTTTAAGGTCAAATCAATAAAATATGGACCCAGTTATTATTTATTTAAAGTCAGCGGAAGTCTACGCACATTGACCTTGAAACTATATATTACACGTACATTCTGTTGATTGGTTAGGAATATGTGTTTTGTTTGTAGGTGAACTGCATTATTAAAATCTAGCTTAGTTTATACTAATTCATAAAGGAAGTATTAAATTTTTGGCCGACTTCCAGGAATAATTATAATATTGGATGTCGGCTCAGTGGTCTACATGGCCAAGGTCCTGGGTTCGAATCTCGCCGGATGCGGGATCGTGGATGGGCACTGCTGAGGAGTCCCATACTAGAACGAAACAGCCGTCCAGTGCTTCCAGTTTTTTCATGGTGGTTTAGCTTCAATTGACTCATGATTTCAATCAGTGAAATTTTTAAAATCTCCACAAAACCCCCTTCTGATATTAGTTGGTATTACTTAATAAATGAAGTATTAAGTTTTTGGCAAACTTCCAGGAATAACTATAATATTTCTAAATGACTAATGGTTAATTTAACAAATCTGATCATAATGACTTCAATTGTTGAAAGTTTAACCAAATTAAGAGATGTTTCTTGATTATTCAAGTATTCAAATAACGTACATTTGTCGTATATTAAAACTGGAAGAATTTCTTAGTTTATGATTACTTGGTACAGCTGAGGATTGGAAGAGTCAGCTCTCCCTCTTGAAATCCTGTCACATAGATATGCATATACAATCACTGTCCGAGAAGTCCTACTCATTGCTATCTTGAAACGGGGGTGTTTTTTCACGAAATTGAGAGGACGAAATGTGAATGTCCGGTTCTTTAACTGGGCTGTTAGAAAACCCTGATTCCCAACCAGTTGTGAACATGGGCTCCAGTATGCTGAAGGAACAAATGGCTTATGAACCAATTGCTGAGGATTGGACTGCATCTCATAATGTTGCTCAACTGTCTTGTGGATCAAACCTTTAGTTCGAATGATTCGGGTGTAGCCCCCTAAGAAGACCACTTGCTTCAGTCTGGGCACTCGGGCAGTCTCACAGTCAACACATAGATCAAACGTATTCGGTGCCCCTTTGTACCAATATTTTTGTGTTCGAATAAATAAATAAATAGGACTGTTAGTTTTCGATTAGTCATAAATTTCAGTTACAGGATCGTTTGACCATACATTCTTATTTCATATGTGTTCTGTACTTTGTCATATAGACCACTAGGTTCTAAGAAAGTATTCGTTTATCCACGATCCCACCTCGCCAGATTCGAACCCAGGACCTATTGGTCTCGCGCTTAACTGCTAGACCACGGAGCCGGTCGGCATCCAACGATGTTGATGTCTAAATTCAACTTATCCACGAAATTGAGCGACACATCCACCAATGTCATCAGTGAGTTACTATCTCACAACAGACCGGGTTAAACTCCACTGTTCACTGCTTCTTACTAGAACTTCAAGAAATACCTCTTGAAGCCAGTCACTAGTGACCATATGTTGATTAATATCAGAAGGAGTTTTCGTAGTTATTATAGTAATTTTAATAGTTAAGATCATAATTTATTTGAGGCTAGACCAGCATTGAAAACCTGGAAGCACTGGACGGCTGTTTTGTCCTATTGTGGGATAAATATTCCTTTAAAACTAGTTTTAATTGAAATTTATCACAAGTTATATGAAGATTTTAAACATATCAGTTAATTAGCATTCTAGGAAGTGAATGACCTACAAGTATTTCACTAAAAACGTACGATTTTGGTGGAGTTTTGTTGTCTAAGCTGGATGCTTTGGTCGTGTAGCTTTCATCGTTCTTCTAAACGACATCATCAACACGACCATCTAGCTCAGGCAATAAAACTTAATCAAAATCATTCACATAAGCTACAAATCTCTACCATCTCAAAAGTACAATTCATAAATTGATAAACATAAAAATCAGTTATTACAAATTTTGATTAACAATACTAACGCATATTGATGAGAACATGAAAAATCCAAGTCATTAGCACGTTGTTCATGTATCACTGTAATGAATGAAGGCTCAGATAATGTAACCAATTTATTGTATTAAGTAAGATCACACACCACTTATAAAATATGAGTGGATCTATCACCGGGAGAAAGACTTCACGACATTTAGTATACGGATGATATTGTTTTACTGTGCGATAATGCCCAAGCTATGCAATCCGCACTTCATAAGTTGGCAATCAGTGTCCGTAGGTATGGTATGTGCTTCGCACCTTCTAAGAGCAAAGCACTTTTACAAGACTGGCAGGACCCTGATCCTGTACTCACCCTGAGTAGTGAGCAGATAGAAGTAGTCGAGAAGTTCATGTATCTAGGTAGCTGCATAAGAGCTGGTGGTGGCGTGAGTGATGAGATCGATTCACGTATAGAGAAAGACAGAGCAGCTTATGCCAATCTGGGCCATCTTTGGCGCCTTCGTGATGTTAGTCTGGCTGTAAAAGATCGGATCTACAACGCGTCGGTGAGAGCAGTTTTGCTCTACGCTTGTGAAACCTGGCCTCACTGAGTTGAGGATGTTAGACGACTTTCTGTGTTTGATCATCGTTGTCTCGGAAGGATTGCTGACATTCAGTGGCAACACCATGTTAGTAATGCAGAGGTTCGGCATCGTGTGTTCGGGTGCAGAGACGATAATTCAATTGGTGTCACCATCCTGAAACACGGACTTCGGTGGCTTGGACATGTTCTACGAATGTGGTCCCAGAGAATTCCTCGTCGTACATTATTTGCGGACGCTGGGACTGGTTGGAAAAAGCGGAGGTGGTCAGTGTATGACATGGTATGAAAGAAAACTGAACCGGACTGACATCTGTCGGTCCTTGACGACTCCCTGGTTGGGGTTCGAGGGATGGTGCAACACAGTGGCTAAAGACGTTATCAGATATGGCTTAGAATAGAAGCCAGTGGCGATCCTGTTGTAACCTCCTCTTACTTTCTTCATAAGAACTGGTTGTAAGTTCCTTAACTGAAAGATTTCTTCTGTTCGTACCTTTCCGTTTCCCCCATTATTATTATTACACTACCTTACACTAATTTGTGGTCGTTATTGTTCTTTTTACACGCACCTTACATTTTTTATCTCTTTCTATCCTCATTATTATGTATCTGGTGACCCCTTGTACCAATATTTATGTGTTCAAACAAATAAGATCTCGAGCTAAGGCTTAACACTGTAATATTGACTTTGTTAAAAAACTACGATGAATCTACCGACCAACTCGTGTCATTGAGCCTCTGACTGATTAGCAAGAAAATATGTAGTGATATTTGGTAGAAATTCTCGATTGTTTCAGATACGCTTTACTTATAAATAATACTGTGAATGGTATCTTCTTCATGGATATATTCCTTACTACCAGTTTATATATATAGTGGCTGAACATCATTGACAACGTCCAAACCCTACATACTTAGTAACACGAAGGCATGTACAACAATTAGTTTAGACTATTTAAATAGGCCTAGCACAATGAAGAAACAATACGGTTGTTTGCTCTTACCAAAAAATAAGCTGGATAGCAGATATCACATTAGGATCACTTTAAAACCGAAACAATACTAAAATTACGTTGCTATTGTAGGAAAACTTCTGCACGTCCACCAAATTAGACCAAAATTACTTGTAACTGGGGTAGGGATCTAGGTATAACTGCATTAATGATTTAAACTCCATAAATTCCTATAAAGAACAAAAAGCGTACCTAGGTTCATTCATTCCCCAGATTCCCATCAGCGACTCACAATCTTAACCAATAGTACTGACTGGTTGGAAAAGGGACAACATATACTCCAAATCATATTACCAGGGATTTTTTAAATCGTGACTGAGTTAGATTAAAAGGTAATAAATATTACAAGGGTGGGAAACAAACATATTTATGAAACACCGACTTCGCTTGGGTCTTTTGATGAGCATGCCTTCAAGGAAATGCAATGACGGTTATTTTGAGATGTCACTGAAAAGGAACTTGACTGTCGAGAGCCTATTTGAATTCGAATTTCCTGAGGACGGATAGCAGCTGTGCATATGCAAGAGACGGAACCAGACCTGTATTCGGACGAAAATGCTCCCGAGGCTGGAGTACCTTGTTGAGCCTCCAAAACATTCTACGTTGCATTTGAGCTGTTTACTTCGCTATGCGTTTATATTCTAAATTAATTGCAGTGGCGTAATACATCGTATTGACCCTCCATTTTCAGAAGTTATGAGTTTACACTCCCTTTCGCTCCATATACCAGAATGTCTATACATTAATTTCGCAATTAATACTATAAATGATACTTCGGATTCCTGTGCATCTATCACCTCTAATTATACCGTGTCATCCGAAACCTTGAACAATAAGTTTCTACGGATCTGATGTTAACTGTAAACATCCCGAACAGTATTCATCTTATTATTCGCACAAGGATACTAACTAATATCACTTAATAACTAGAAGCCTGTATTTTGAACTTAGCCTCAGTGGGCGTGAGATCCTGGCATATGTCATCAGTGAGATACATCAAGTTACTTGATGCCTTGGTATTTGGAAGCTGATACTAAAAAGCAAACCTACCAAATACTCCTACGGAAAGCATCCATCTAATATATGAACAACTTGTGCGCAAAAATTCATTATCTTCAAACCTAACAGCATATACAAATACTTACGAGTCACAGTGCTATCAAATGTCTTTAATCTTAAATATTACGATGCACATCACTCATTTTATGTGCGACTGAGCAATATCAACCTGAGTGGAGCACAAGTTAATTCAATTAAGGATTCTGTTGCCCCACCAATGATACAAGGAAAGGAACATAAACAAATTCTAACCGTCTACGAAATTGGAAACTACTCAAAAATATTGGTTGAATGACCAATGAAGCGAGTATTCTTTTAAAAGATATCAATCTACTAATTTTAGAGGAATGAGTATTAGCACCTATAATAAAAGACTTTACAATCCATCTGAAATGTCAATGCCGACGAATACAACACCTTAATTATGCTATTTAGTAAAAGCTAATGTAGCATTAGCAATATCTAAAGATTAAATATAGCATAAATCCTTCCATGTTTACTATACAAGTTGAATTTACAAATAAATACAACAAGTTTAATTTAGCAGAATTCAAAAATGCTTAAAAAGAAAAACAATTAAGATGGTACAAAAAAAATTTGAGGAACATTTTCACGGAAATGCACTGTCAAAGGGCACTTCATGAACGAATATGTGCCTACAAACAACTAGATAATGGACAAATGAAACTAAAGCTCATTGCTTATTGAACATACATGGGAAAAAAACAGATCTTTAGAGCAAAGGGATATGAGGACAAAAGCAAAATAAAGCCATTTAAGAAGCAGCCTCAGAGTTCATCCTTTATTTGATCTTCTTGTTTAGTTGCTTCACTGGATTTACCACCAGACTCTACGAACTTTTTCAGGGCTTCAAAAGATCTATCACCTGTGTAATCGATAACCTGTAAATTTCAAAATGAGAAGTAATTTTTTAGTTCGTTCGAGCTATGAAAACATAAAAGTTAATTAAGTATTTATAAGTTTTGAAAAACTAGGTTTCCCCGTGATAAGGTGACTTAGTGGTAATCTATGAAGTAACTGGCTATCGGATACAGATTTGAGCGTCATGATTCTTGAAACAAAAATCCATAGTTCGATAACATTAACATTTTGAAATGAAGATTCGAAGTCCAGGTAGCTGCTTTTGATGCTAGTGAATTTTCCGAGCTAGATAGTTGAATTGAGGACCTTTCATCATTGTTCTGGACAGTATCGAAGATTCATTTATGTAGAGGAGAGTGTTTCAGTATATCCACTGAACACAACGAAATGTTTTGAAGAAAAAACTAATCGAAATGTTAAAACTACCAACTGAAAAAACAGAATGCAAGTATGTAGTGAATACATCAGAACTATTATCCAGAATAGAACAAGATATTTGCCAGAAATGATCACAGTGCAACACGAGATACCTTAGGTAACAGAATTGTTTGCAGCTTTCGATTCACCACCTATGACATTAAGACTTAACGAAGAAATGCAATGGAAAAAAGTCATTCGACACAGGCCTTGAAAATGATATTTAGTTGAATGATTATTAAGGTCAACATTTACGTACCTCATCCGAGTTCTTCGGGTAAAACTTCAGAGTTGGAAAACTGGTAACTTTAAGATCTTCAACTTCATTAACTGTAGCATCCATTTTTGCGATCACCGTATCTGAGTTCTTGAAAGTCTCACCCAATTCATCCCAAACCGGAGCAAGAGCCTTGCAATGACCACACCAAGGAGCATCTAAAAGTTTCCAAAAAAGTTATTAAAAAATCCTTTTAGTCGTTAAACAGATGTTTTATTTACTGCTAAAGTATAATATTTTAAGGACATGTGCGCTATTTTCTTACATATTATTTCAGTTTATTTACTTCGACCGAAAAACACGTAAAACTGAAAGACATAGTGAAAGACAAGAAACCTAAAGATGTGACTCGAGTTCAATGAATGGTATTTATTGGGTTTTTAACACAAAGGTTGACACCGAAGCACGTGAAGTTATTTCAAGAACTTATAATCAAGTAAGTTGAAAAAATACATCATTTAGTAAATGTCAAGATTTGAAACAAAATAGTGATTAAACTGGTGAATGAGTTCACAACATATCTACTGAAATGAAGTACTTACACAGTTTGACGAACACGTCTTTTGATTTATCTTTAACCACATCGTTATAATTTTTCCCAACAAGAACTTTAACAGCACCTGTTTGGTCTGATGGTATTTCTTCACTCATAAGGAAAGGCTTGACTTTCCCATCGATTGTTCTTTGAACGAAATCAGACATCGCGGAAACAGAGTAATCGTTAGTATCTGGTTTATACTTAGTTGTTTCTTCACCAAGTTCGATAATTCGGTAAGTTGGGGCATCATTTTTCGAAAGCCCGAAAAATTCCAACACGCGTAAGTTGTTTTCGACATCAACGTCGACGTATACCACATGGAGCTAGAAAGTAAAAAGAAAAACAATACACGTTCATATTTAAGAATTCTTGGATGTTTTTAAAAGGGGACTATGTAAACTTCATTAGCTATAGGAGGGACAGAGACGTATTAACTTCTCATTACTGAACGGGCTGATCCTAAAGCACCAGTGTAGTCACAAAAAGAAGCGTGAAGACAAAATATAATTATACTTTGTGGTCGGTTCAAATAAAGAATCTGAATTTTAAAAATATTGGAGAAAAACGTATGCATTGACACACTAACCATTAAAAAGCATTTTTTGTAGTACTGGTAATTGAATACTCATCTACCCTTAGACTCCACTGAAGGGCACTTTGTGATAACGAATAATTAGCTTATTCCCGACTGGTACATATGATTGAATGACGAATCTGCAAGTGCCATGCCTTACTTGTAGTTAAGTTGAAAAGTCCATGTTTCTTCGTAGTGAATTTTGCTTTCCTTAAATAAAAATGTCACTTCCCAGATAATCGGTATCACTAATTTCCTAAAAGCAATCAGGAGCCTGTCTTCCTAGCAACCTTTGAACATTTCAGGAAATAAGTTTTTGATCATACAATGTCTTGAAAAATGAGTTGTTTTTATCAAACTTGTTGGTAGACCATCATATGATAGATAATCACATATACTAGAAAAGTTTAGCCTGGGTATATATGTTTATTGCTGAATCACCCGACAGTACTCTATATACATTAAGCAAGATTACTAGTGTGAAATGCGTTAACAATGTCAAAATGTATTAAGACTGTGAATAATGCCATCACTAATTATATTAAGACACTCGTGATAAAGTAACTAAATAGAATGTATGGTCTGGACCATCCTGAAGTTAAGAACACTTATGATTTGAAGACTATCCCAGAGCATAAAATTTCACTAAGGTTTCGGAAATATGTACTATTTATGGTTCTGTACATACGACGATAAATTGCATGGGAGACGTGGACGATCATAACTTTATTACTGCTAAAATTAATGGGGTTATAACTACCACTAGAACTAAGTAAGTGATGACAGACTGAGAATCACTAATTAAATATTAATTTGTGCGAAATGTTTACCTAATTTAGAAGCGCCTTTCCCTACATGCACCTGCTTAAGTAAGATTTTCAAATTAATGTGATTCGACACTGCAATTTAGAGACATTATTAGGTATCACGGGTCGGTGTTGCTGGGTTGGAACATTAAAACACTAGATAACAAAAGCCTTTACGCCTCAAAGTTTGACATTGCGTCTAGATGAAGGAAACACTTGATAAGGAATACGTTTCCTAATACAACGAAAGGTTATGTAAAACACTATCAGCATAGCTATGAAGGATTCACCAGATGATCCCTACAAATAATTACCTTGCCTTTGAATTGTCTTGCAACTTCCGTCAGTTTACCAACGAGATCCGAGTGGTCTGTTGATTTTGAGAGGAAGAAGACGATGTGTTTTTGAATTGGACTTCCGAATACAATTCCAGCGGTCTTCTGGGAGAATTCTGACACAAGAGGGACACTTTCCACCTGTACGAAATGCTTTAAATTTTCCAGTGTTTCTCCCGTATATTCAACACGATTGTCGTCGAACTGTAAATGACAAGCAGTTAAATATGAACTTACATTTTTAAACAAAACAATTTTTGGTGTCTGGGTGATACCATACTCAGTCAAAATATCACTGGAGTTAGCTATTGCAAAATCAGCATCATCTAACTCGTCGGCCACTTTTTCGAAATCTGCCAAATCCAAGGAGTCCGTATCCTGAAATGTAAGCTCAACAACCGTTTAATTACCTTGATAAAACCCAATATTGCAATGTTAGCCTTGTCGATAAATTGCTTACAACTATCTAATGACTCAATATACTCCACGGGAGGTTTGGATTTTCTCAAACACCAGTTTACAATTGCGTCAGAGTCTCTTTCGCCTCCAAAGTCAATGGGTTGTTCGTTTCGGAAGAACTTTAAAGTCGGATATCCCTTGACAGCATGTTTGAACGCAAGTTCTTCTTCGACAGTAGCATCCACTTTAGCAAGTTTGACTAGTGAACCTTTATCCTTTAACTTTTTGGCTGCTGCACTGTACTCTGGGGCAAGAGCCTTACAGTGACCACACCAAGGAGCATCTAAATAAATCAATCAAATGAAGTGTACCAACTCACAGAACTCAACCAAAACAAACTTATTGTTCTTGATGACATCATCAAAGTTCTTTTTATTTAATACAAGCACATCATCTTCTTCAGTGACTTCTGACGCAGCCAAAACAAGGGAAACAACAACGAGGGCGACGGATAACTTCATAGTTGTACGTAGCAATGACACGTTTGCTTACCTGGCTATTTCAACAAACACAATAAATAAGGTTTGTACAATCCTCAATTTCCAAGATGTTGTTAGCACGCTTCAAGTGGTTGTAACTAGAATAAAAGAAACATTTTTCAGGCAAAATTTCATTTACACAACCAATAAACCGTTTTGGGGGTTTCAGATTTTTAGGACAATCCACTGCAGGTGGACTTGGAAGTACACCCTCAACTTGATGTAGATGCTCATTAGGATTGCTTACTGCACACGACCTTATGTGCTACAAGGTAGTCTGTTCCACAAACGGTCCCCAAAATCCACAAGAAACCTACAGTCTTCAAGAACAGCACTCTTCGTTTTCTAAGCCTCAAAAGGCACTGGTGTGTGTTATACAAACGCACTGGTAACAGCAGCGCATACAGGCAATGCAAACAAATGAGAAACATTAGCACAAGAACAATGAGAGAAGACTGGCTTTAGTGTCAGGTAAAACTCATCGATAAATTTTTTGCGAATACGAAACGCTTATTCCGTAACTCAGCCTCCCTTCGACAAGCCAAAACTCGAGTTTGCCAACTCCTAGGTGCCAATGGCCTTACTAACAACGACGGTGACGCTTCTAACCTTTGTAGCGATGAATAAATCCCCAAAATAAATAGCTCTGTAAGTTTTCGACATTGAATGCTGACCATATGTTTCAGTGGACCCATCTAGCTGAAGGCGCTCAGTCATGCATCCGCACCAGATAACGTGTGGTAACACTGTGCTCAACATCTACCGCAATCGCTAGCCAGATTAGATAAGAGAATTCCAATATATTGGTAATCGCAACATACACTCTTCCGATCTCCTCGACTCTGTCTTTTGATTTCTCTTGGTGGGTACAAATTATATTGAGTGTTGCTGGTAAAAGCGTTGTCAAACACTGAATACCTGTGTCATCTTCATTGGTGAGACCGACGTGATCTGGTACACCTAATTGCAACTATGGGTCTGTTCCCTTTTGGGATAATAATATATTATTGTCTTATTTTTCAGTTTTTATACATTGTGATATTTTTCCCAGTGTCTCAGGATATCTATATTTTTCCCTCGTATTCTCGTACTTAATATTCCCCCATGACCGAACAGACTCCTGAGGTATTTAAGATTAATACCATGTCCCCGCCCTCGTTCCAGCTCATGCCCTTCTGACCCGACAATATCGAAGCCCGGTTCTGTTACGCAGAAGCCGACTTCCGCGAGCACGGCGTGAACGACACACGTGTGCAATTCCTCGCAGTAGTCAAGGCACTACCGCGCGAATTCAACAGGTACGTAACACCTAGTATGTTTACTAGTGATGTTTCTGAACCTTACGAAACCTTAAAGCGTTCGATTCTTAAACGAGGAGACCTAACCAATCGACAAAGGTTAGACCAACTCCTTAATAACATAGACCTGCGGCACGGTTCCGCGACGGACATGTTGCAAAGGATGAGAGAGGTTATAGGCCTAAGAAATTTCGACGAAGGCCTATTCAAACAACTTTTCTTGTCAAAACTTCCCCAACAGGTGCAGGCGGTTCTGGTCTCGTTTCAGAACAACGCCTGGCTGCATCTGCCCAGCGTATCTTAGAAATTACGAAATCTTCTATTACCGAGGTATTTTCAGTCAAAGAAAAACCTCTAACGACTCAGAATGACATAACCGAGTTATGTCATACACTCACGCGTTATCTTAGTCTTCGTACCGACCGTAAGAGATCGCGCATACCACGTAGAAGCATTTTACGTAAGCGATCTGTCTCTAGACCAGATGTTTCTATGCCAATCATTGGCATGGACCTTCTACAACACCATAATCTGATCATCGATACGCGCAAACGGAGGCTAGTAGATGGAAACACCAATTTATCCGTTTGCGTAAATTCTTTTTCTGGTTGCAGATTATCCCCAGTCACAATTAAGTATACGATAGACCCACTTTATCAACCGCTACTCGATAAGTATCCTGGGATACAACAAACGCAACTGAAACTACCGTGTGTAACCAGCAATGTTACACATCACATCACGACTACAGGACCACCTGTATTCTCTAAAGCACGACGACTAGCTCCTGAAAAGCTAAGGTTAGAGAAAAAGGAGTTCGATCACATGATAGACTTAGGAATCATACGACCGTCAAATAGCCTATATTCATCTCCGTTGCACATGGTCCCTAAAAAGGACGGCAACGATTGGCATCCAACTGGTGACTATCGGCGAGTCTGCAAAAACCATTCCCGATCGTTACCCGTTGCCCCCACATTCACGATTTGACAGCTACCTTGAAAGGTACAACTGTCTTTTCGAAAATCGACTTGGTTAAAGCGTATAACCAAATCCCTATGGCTACCGACGACATTCCGAAAACCGCCATCATTACTTCCTTCGGACTCTATGAATTTTTGCGAATGCCTTTCGGTCTAAGAAACGTTGCCCAAACATTCATAGACGACGTTTTCCGGGGTCTCAACTTCGTACATGCGCATGTTGACGACTGCTTAATCGCAAGTCCGGACAGAGAATCACATCTCAAGCATCTGGATCTTGTTTTCGAACGACTACAAAAACATGGCATTACTGCTAACATTCAGAAATGCCAATTCGGAACCGACTCATTAAACTCTCTAGGACACACTATAGATGCTCAAGGCATTCGACTCCTTAGGACCAAAATGGCGGCAATTCTGGATTACCCAGAACCGACCACGATCAAACAACTACGAACGTTTATCGGCCTTGTACGTTTCTATAGACGATTCGTACCTAAATGCGCTTTACTCATGAAACCTCTAACCGACCAACTTCGTGGAAATACGAAATCCATTAATTTGGACGACAACGCACGAAAAGCATTCTCCACAATTAAGGAACCTATCGCTAAAGCAACAATGCCTCCACATCAGGACACCCGAGCACCCATTAGTACCGCAGTAGACGCATCCGGCTCAGCAATCGAAAGAGTCTTACAACAATGGGTTAACAACTCCCGACAACCATTGGTATTTTTCTCTAGACGGTTGCTAGACACCGAATCGAGGTACAGCACATTCGGTAGGGAACTCCTAGCTATGTATTGTGCTGTACGGCATTTCCAACACTATATCGAAGGCAGTGAATTTTTCTTGCCTTAAGGTAACCCTCGTGCTATTGATAGAAGAAACCAGAGAAGTAGTGAATAGGTCTTTATTTCGATCTTCGCGCAGTCACATTGTTATATTTGCTAGAGCTTGATGCTTAAACAAGTCTATGTTGCTGAAGCATGTAAATGCTATTAAAGCTTGTTAACGAATCATCAAAGCTAATTAGTTAATATTGACGACCAGTTTTTATTATCGATTGAGCTAGTATGTCATGAGAACTAATCAATATAACATTACGATAATACATGTGAGCATTAATCAGGACTGTTAGAATATTGGGTTAACATAAATACAAAATAGATCAAGAAATTTAGAATGGAAATAAGATTAACAATAATAGGTTGCGTTTCTCTAGTCGGGCTTACCAATGTAGAATTATGGTCTACTATGATATTAGTGCTGCGCTAATAATAGACCTAATCCTAAATTTGTAGATTTGTTATGATATAACTGCCTAATCTATAAGATCTTACGTGGAAGTCACACCATCGACTACGCCAACTCACTGTATCGTATCAATTACCAATACATGATGTAGAACAAGGTTAGACTAGAGAAAGAACAATATATTTAATATGAATAGAAGATATAAGGTAACATTCAGCGGAGACCACGCCTGCATGGCCGATCCATGCCACTCGATCAACTTCAATTCATTGTTCGCGTCTTCTCCATCGTTAGGTATTTCTCGGCGTTAAATATTGAATATCTATTTTCTGAGTAGTCTTGTGTTCAGCTTTGAAGATTGTGTGGTTATGGTCCAATGCCACTACAAATTCACTCTTTTCACGGACCATAAACCGCTCACTTTCTCGTTAAGCTCTCCTTCAGACAACTACTCTTCCCGTGAGTCTTGATAACTGGACTACATTTCGCAGTTTACTTCAGATATTCAACACATCTCTGGAGCAAACAATGTAGTTGCAGACGCCTTATCTCGCATAACTTCCTTGAACAGTTTCCAAGGAATCGACCTTCTGAAACTCGCCGAGCTTCAAAAAGAAGACACTGATCTTCAGCACGCGTTATCGTCCACAACACTTAAACTACGCATTAAACAGATGGGAACAGGTAAGGAAACCTTACTGTGTGACACATCTACAGGTAGGGATCGCCCAATCGTGCCGAAACGTTATGGACGCAATGTTTTCAATACATTGCACAAACTTTCTCATCCAGGTGTTCGTGCAACCATCAAGCTTATAGCAGAACGGTTTTGCTGGCCTGGCATGAATAAAGACGTGAGGGAGTGGGCACGCTCCTGTGTAAGCTGCCAAAAATCTAAGGTCATCAAGCGCAATAAATGTCCCTTAGGCTCATTTAAAACTCCCTATGCTCTTTTCGATCATGTTCATCTGGATTTCGTAGGACTTTTACCAGATTCAGATGGATACGCTTACCTCTTAACCTGCGTAGACCGTTTCACTCGATGGCCAGAAGCAGTACCTATCAAGGACATCACTGCTGAAACAGTGGCCCGCACCTTCGTCGAACGATGGGTGGCAAACTTCGGCTGCCCTTCAACCATCACTACAGATCGCGGACGTCAGTTTGAATCTGAACTTTTCCGTCGTCTGACCACACTTTTAGGAATCCCTCGCTTCCGAACGACCGCCTATCATCCACAAGCAAACGGGTTAGTAGAACGTTTTTACCAACAACTAAAAGCTTCACTATCAGCTGCAAACGTTTCACAGTGGACCGACGCTCTTCCACTTGTCTTAAGTAGTATTCGCAATGCAGTGAAAGCTGACATTGGATACACTGCGGCTCAACTGGTTTATGGAACAACACTTCGACTTCCAGGAGAATTCGTGGATCCTTCATCCTCTTCAATGAACATGGATCTAACCTACTACACGAACAGGCTTACAATCGCAATGCGTTCAGTTAAACTTGCTTCCACTCGACCAGAATCCACCGATGTTTTCGTTCAACCTGACTTACAATATAGTACACACGTTTTCGTTCGTCGAGACTCACATCGACGACCATTCGAATCAGCATACGAAGGACCTTTCAAAGTTCTTCAACGTGAATCTAAATACTATATAATCGACAAGAACGGAACAAACGATAGCATCAGCATCGATCGCTTAAAAGCAGCGTATTTAGAAGGAAATCCTATTCACTTAGACTTTCCTTCGGTACAGTCGCACAACACAACTTCTACACTAATAATTCCTCAACCGACAACCAACACTAGCGATGACACTCCGAATGTGTCTGAAAACAAACTTAAAACGATGCGTTCTGGAAGGAAAGTAAGATTTCCAGAACATTTAAACGACTACTGCACGTAAGGCACTACTCGACATTTTATATTATCTCGATTTTTCTTTTTACGATAAATAATTTTTAAAAAAGAAACAATTTTAATATGCATATATACTTTTATTTTTATTTAAAAAAAACGAACAAAAAACGAAGAAAATTTTTGAACGCTATGAGTTTATTTTCCTTTTTTTCGCCGACGTTGTGTTTTTACGCACATACGAGGGTATTTCGACATGCATCTACATTTTCTTCTTTCTTTTCCAGGACGGCTGGAAAAGAACGATGCAGTTTACGAGGAGCCGAAATTTTCATTGTACTTTTTTTCTTTTTTTACTATGTTGAACCTCGGTCCCATATAGTAAGGAAAGATGACCAGACTCTGCTAAACCTAGTAAGCTATCAGAAAAGTGTTTACCAGACTCATTGGGTTTAAATTTCTGGCTGGCCACGTCTTAGGGTCATCACTACCCCACTAGAAGGGGAGTGATCTGTAGCGGTAAATAAATCCCCAAAATAAATAGCTCTGTAAGTTTTCGACATTGAATGCTGACCATATGTTTCAGTGGACCCATCTAGCTGAAGGCGCTCAGTCATGCATCCGCACCAGATAACGTGTGGTAACACTGTGCTCAACATCTACCGCAATCGCTAGCCAGATTAGATAAGAGAATTCCAATATATTGGTAATCGCAACATACACTCTTCCGATCTCCTCGACTCTGTCTTTTGATTTCTCTTGGTGGGTACAAATTATATTGAGTGTTGCTGGTAAAAGCGTTGTCAAACACTGAATACCTGTGTCATCTCCTTCATCTACTGGGATTCGATGAATCGCATCCTAGGTTACCAGAGGAACTTTCAAGTTTTGTCGCGATTTCATTAAGCATAAGTTACAGTCTATCTTTAACTTATCCATTACCGAAAGACTGGAGGAACGCCTTATAAGTTCCACATTCACAAAACTCATGAAACCTGAGAACTATCGACCCCTAAGCTTAACCAGCGTGGCTGTTAACATTTTAGAAAAGACTATCCGTAAGTTATTGAAGTATCTCATTTGAAACCCGGTTCTTTCTAGAAAGCAGTATGGTTTTAGAACGAGTTATTCTTGTCTCATTAACTTATTAGTAGCCTGTGAAATTTGGTGCCCATTAAAAGATCACAGGTTTCCTAGAGAAGTAGCATACATTGACTTTAGCAAAGTTTTTGACAAACGATTGCTACATATTTTAAGTAATATCGGGGTCAGAGGAAGTTTATTAGTGTGGATAAAACGCTTCCTAGTTGAGCCTCAACATGAGTACGGGTGGTTGTTAAATTTAAACGGCAAAGATGATATAATAAAATATATTTATAAGCTAGGTTAACGTGTAGGTTGATGAGGAACAAAACAAACAAGAAAAACTTGGCCAAGATGTAAAATATTTTTGAAGTTGGGATGACTTATAGGACTTCAGTTAGAAATATGACGAGTTATAAACTTTCCATAAGAAGCTGTTTAAGTTAGCCTAGCGATATTTGTAAGATCCAAACTATGGTTTGGACTGCTGAATAGCCTTCTAGGTACGTTAGACACGCGCCATTGCCCGTCAAATCAAAACAAGTAATCGGGTAAACAGCGGTTCTATAATTCATCATAAATTTAAATGTAAATCGTTACCTAAACAAATATTACCACCCGGCTATTCACCCAATAATTGTTCTATCAATAAAATCAAAATCACATTAAATAAAGTTAATAAAAGATAAGGGAAAATTACCAGTCACAACAGTGAACGCTATTCTATCCTGACTGGATAGATCACACACAAAAGGCAGAGCGAATCAATATGGCTGCCGCCAAGAACAGGTGTCAAGTAAATCAACGCAGATACAGTTCGGGAAGAAGCCCAAAAACTTAGTGAAGGCGTAATAAAATAAAAGCTATGATAAAATGCAAATATTAACAATTCAAATGTAATCAAAAAACTAACAATGTACAACTAAGGGGATCACTAGGAACAAAGTGCAAGTGTATACATGGAGGGATTTTCACAAACACACAAAGCATTCAAAATGGATCTTGCAATATTTATAAATGTGTGGCAAAGATAATTTGAACTAAGAAATGTTGAATAATTTTTTGAATCTAATGTACTTCGTCTGTAAACAACAGACCTTTTCATAGTTGCATGTTGTAGTATAAAGCTGTTAAATATATCTCATCCCGAAGTCATTCCTAATTATTATAATCACACTCTGTCCAACTCCCAAGCAATCTTCACTTAGATTTCCATTTTTTCCGTTTTAATAATAAAATCAAAATTTTTGAAATTATTACATATATTTTTCGATCAGTTGTTGCCGTTTTCCTTTTGACTTATTTTTCGGCTTATCGATACCCGGACGATTCTTATTGTTCTTTTGGTAAACTTCGGCGCTCAACAGTCCCACTCGATATGGTATCGAACCAACGTCACGTTGATTCTGGTGGGAGAGTAGTAGAGTGACGTTGGGTCCTAATTACACACTCCTTGAAGCTAAACACGAGATAACTGGGAAAATATATGTTCAACATTTGACGCGGAGAGAAGACCAGCAATGAAGAAGGCGGGAAGAATTAATTCAATTCAATCGGATGGCATGATTTAGCCTTGCAAACGTGGTCGTTCTAATGTAACTTGTCACCTTTATTTATATCGAATATATATTGTTCTATCTTCAGTCTTATTGTGTCCTCCATTATATATTAGTGATTATTTTGATAGGATGAGTCAGAGTAGGCAATGATGTGCCTTTCACGTAAGCTCTTATAGGCTAGGCAGTTACATCATGACAAATGTTGGTTACATATTTTTCCAGTTATCTCGTGTTCATCTTTGTTCATTTTTGTTAGGTCCCGATATATGAAATCGACATGTATCCTGGACCAGGGATACTCAGACTGTGGCCATGGGACCGGCAGTACTTTCGCGTTACACTTGGCCGCTTGCTGACATATTTAATCGCTTCCTTTATGATGGGGTCTTTCTTGGATTCAGATTGTGTTTCAGCTGCTGAGACTGGCAAAGCACGAATAGCGGATGTCAGGTAACATTGCGCGTGGTCGTCTGTCATTAGGGAGGCAATAACTGCATCTTCACCGGCCGTATGGTGTTCGCTGACAAGTCGTGACAAGGCATCAGCCTGACCAAACTGTTGGGCGCGCCCATATTGAATGTCAAAACCATAATCCGAAAGTATCAAAGCCCATCGCTGGAGACGGTTTGCAGAATGGGCTGGAACACTAGATTTTGAACCGAAAGTTGTGAGAAGAGGCTCGTGATCAATGAGAAGAGTAATTCTTCGACCGTACAAGAATTTGTGGAAACGGCGTACTGAAAACACTAGTCCAAAAGCTGAAGCCTGGTAGAAAACTACAGACCTATAAATATCACTCCAGTCATATCACGCATAATGGAAAAAGTGATACAAAATCAACTATCTGATCACCTACTCAAGGAAGATCTAATAGACCCGTCACAACACGGCTTCATTAGAACAAGGTCGTGCAGTACATGCCTGATAGACTTCTTTAACGAGGTTACTCGTATGCGTGACCAGAAGAAACTAGTTATTATACTATACTTCGATATTAAGAAAGCCTTTGATAAAGTACCTCATAATCTTCTAATCAACAGACTGAAGTCAGTTGGAATTATAAATCCCCTTTTGCAATGGATCAAGTCTTTTCTTACGAACAGATATCAAATAACCAAGATTAACTCTAATACATCTACACCTCGACCGATAACCAGTGGTGTTGTGCAGGGTAGTGTCTTGGGTCCATTGCTCTTTATAATCTACATCAACAATATATGCAGGTGTTTCAGCACAGGTAAGACCTACCTCTATGCCGATGACTTAAAAGTCATCTATAAAACTGACATTTGCGATTTACGCAGTACTATGCAAACAATCCAACATGAACTCAACATGGTAGATGACTGGTGCAAACGCTGGAGGTTAGAGCTCAACATAGAGAAATGCGGCTGGTTATGTATAGGAGACACGTCTCTTAA
Organism: Schistosoma intercalatum; assembly: GCA_944470365.2. Classification (NCBI taxonomy): domain Eukaryota; kingdom Metazoa; phylum Platyhelminthes; class Trematoda; order Strigeidida; family Schistosomatidae; genus Schistosoma; species Schistosoma intercalatum. The sequence continues at coordinate 2,868,255 of OX103728.1, read as the reverse complement.
AATGAAACTAACAATTAGCGATCACGCACTCTCCAGACTGGCATCAGTAACTGACCTAGGGGTACATTATTCACACAGTCTTAATTTCTCTGAACACATCTCAGCCAAAGCATCCAAAATGCGGAAATTGCTTGGCTTCATTCTCCGTAATTTCTATCAAAATGAATCTAAAATCCTTCTTTACAAAGTTTGTGTAAGACCTATCGTTGAATACTGCTCGTTCTTATTTTCCAACCTACGTCTATCTGATATACTAAAGGTGGAAGGAATACAACGAGACTTCACCCGCAAAGTACTTAAGACTGACTCGGTCATTGACTACAGTTCTCGATGCCAAATCTTAGGAATAGCACCCCTTTGGGAGAGAAGGCTTAGGTCTAATTTGATTCTCTACTTCAAACTACTCAAAAACCTTACTTACTCAACATGTCAGATAATTCTTGCCCGAGATTCACATGAATACGAACTTCGAAACAAAGTATCTACGGTCAAAGTTGAGAAATACAGATCAAAAACTCGGGAAAACTTCTTCCTCACCAAGTATGCAATAATATGGAACAGTCTTCCTTCCGAGACTCGCATGGCAGATGAACTACATACGTTTGTGAAACTGCTTGATCAAGCCCTCACTCGCACTGATCTTGCACGTACGAACACATCTGCACCCCACTCAGACATCATAGGCTCTCTCCATGTCTAGACCAAAATGGACTTCAAGTTCAGTTTGCCTTATTTTTCCTACTTTGCAGTTGTATTAATTACTTTCTCCACCCCATTTCTTCACTTGAAGTAGACAGGTAACTCACTGGACCTATCATTACTGTCAAACTAAACTCGGTCGATAAGGGACAATCACTACCACCCTAAAAAGTCAAGAGGACCCGACAATCGGCTGCCTACTACCAGTGGTCTTGCATCTATGGAACCTGTTACCAATCAACTGGTTAAGACAACAGAAAATAACATCAGCACCAAGTTACTGTGAGTTCCTTCCTGTTTATCCTATATTAACTTTTTACTCTTCTGTACACAATGTTGACTAGCAATTAATATTATTTCTCTACTCGTTCCCTTATCCACAACTCATACTTCTATACTTTTTCCGCCTGCTTAAATAAACAACTATCCTACAATATACCCTTCTTAACGCTTATACTCTGTTTGGCAAACTATACTTTATACTATAGTCAACAGAGGCACTGCATCGATGCTTTACCCACAGTCCACAGCTTGTAACTGCCTGATAAGCTTGTAAAATGGTACTTATAGAAATAGTGCTTTCCAACAAGTTGTGAAACAGAGGATTGTGTGAGGTATGACGTATATACAAAAATAAGCTTAAATGAGCCTAACATCACAAAAGGAGGGAGGGTGGAGTTACTGACCAGCAAGCATTGATGGTGAGGGCGATAACTTCAATCCACCCGTGTTTGTGGGGACAGAACATTTTGTATGTATCAGGCTCTTTATAATTGAGAATAAGACAGTCAATCTAAGATATAGATTGTCTTCCTACGCTCACCACTCAGACTCATGTTTCCAATAATATGCTGGATTAGCTATTCTACTAAGACAACCTATAACATGCTAACTCGGACTTTTACACTAGGATTGCGTGGCTGACATCGGATGGACAAAAAAAGAAAAGAAAAAAGACAATAAAGGATATAGTCACTAGTATTCTTAACACTTCACCCTCTATATAAACACCCTTCTAATAAACCGCTTCCCTTGTACCAACCTTGACTTCCCTTCCTTCATGTGAGCTTACTCCAACTTGTTAAACATCACTACTCGTTGTTCTTTATTAGTACATTCTCTAATATGGAGCCTCTGACTTCACTTCACTCTAACAAGACATAATATGAATTTATTCTAATTTATTATACCTCTATCCGTTCTACTACACAATGTTAAGCAACCTTTGGCGTTCATATCCAAGTGCCTTGCTGCTCCTCTGTTTCTTTTTTTTTCTCCTTCAGAATCTTGCTCTGAGAGCACAACTATGAAACTTCTGACGTTTGGAGCAAACTTAACGTACGCGTCCTCTCAAGGTCATAGTTTACAGCAAGCGCTCTACGATCTCACTTTATAACAACTATAAACTTAATAAGTTGGGAAGCATTTTGCGAACCAACAAATATTGTAATTTATAGATCATGCCTGTAAAAACGGTGTGTACCTGCACATGCAGAAAAGCTGAAGCGTCTGCGGCGTCAATGACAGGCATGGACGGATCGTAGTGCGTCAGTAATAGTTCAGAGCTTATGACTGTTTTCAGCTAGCAAAATGCAGCTTCACATTCTTTTGTCCAGTTCCAGCTGGCATTCTTATTCATAAGATGATTTAGCGGAGCGCGTATGTCATGCATCGACGGAACAAAAGCTGGGTAGTAGCTAATTAATCTCAGGAATGATCGTAGCCCAGAAATATTAGTGGGAGTCGGCATCAGTTTTATAGCTCGAATGTCTTCAGGATCTGGTCCGCGACCTGCGTCATCAAAGCTGAATCCTAAGTATTCAACTGACCTCAAGAAAAGCCGGAATTTTTCTTGGCGTAATCGGAATCCGTCATCGCTGACGCGTTGTAGTACAGCTGTCGTGCGTTCTCGAAGCTGTTATAACGATGTGGCAACAATTAGGATATCATCGAGATAAGTTGCGACCCCCGGAATACCCGATAGAATGGTATCGATTAGTTGCTGAAAAATAGATGGGGCTGTTTTAACACCGAATGGTAGGCGATTGTACTGAAAAAAGCCGCGGAGTATTTGTGGTAAGTAACTCTCTTGAATCCTCAGCCACTTCCACTTGTAGATAGGCATCAGCGAGATCCAGCCTTGCAAAGAACTTATCACCATTTAACATCATAAACATCTGAAGGGACTGGCAGTAGGCAATGGTGCTGTTCAAGAGCTGCGTTAAGACCTATGGAAAAATCTGCGCATATTCGGATTGTGACATTAACCTTCTTAATAACCACAATAGGTGCTGCCCATGCAGAATAAGAAACAGGTGTAATAACTCTCTGAAGTTGAGGGCGGTTAAGTTCTTCGTCAGCTTTCGATAATGCTGCGTACAACACCGGTCTCTTTGGACGGAAGACAGGTTTAGCTCCACGTTTCAGCCGAAGTGTTGCTTTCATAGCAATTCGCTGACTCAATACAGGATGGAAAATGGTTGAAAACTCCACCGTTAGTTCTTTTGAATATGTTTCAGGTTCATGAGGTTGTTTCACTAGATGGCATACGGTGCTTAACGGAACGCCAGTTAAATGTAGCCGGTCAAATCAGTTTAAACCGAGTAGATTAATATCAATTGGTGTGATGTAACGTACCCCGGTAAACGTCGGATCGTGAAAAGAAACTTTGTAATCCGGTTGTCCCAACAAACGTAGATAATTACCCCATGAATTTCGAGGTTGGTGTGTTGTTGGCACCGTGCGTGGTCTCTCCATTCTGGTCCAATATGTTCGTGAGAGAATTGTTACGTCAGATGCACTGTCTATTTGCAATCTAAATGGGTGCCCATTAATATTAAGGGTAATAAATTTCCTCTCAACTGGGGTCGAGTTCTCACAGCTTAGTATTATACTCAACGAATTCGTGTTGGATCTAGGCGTAGGCTCGCTGGCGCCTCTGGAGCTGCACGGCTTTTTTTCGACAAGAACCATCTTTATGACCCATCACATTACATTTCCTGCACCAATGTTGTTTATGTGGACAGCTTCGAACAAAATGCCATTCACTGCAGTGCCAGCATGGGGATGGAGGATATGTTTTTGTCTGTTGACCTGAACTAGATATCGTTGAGGCAGATTTATGAGAGTTGGGTGGTTGTTGGACTACATAAACTTCAGTACGATCCGAACCACCACGTTAGACCATCGTAGTTTCACGCTGTAGATTGATTAGACGTTGATATTCATTTGCAATATCATTAAGAGTTAGTTTTGGGTCTTGGTCCAATCGACTTAGCAAACGTGTTCTAATGTCACTGAACTTCTGTGATGAGAACGATGGCTTTAAATTGGTCTTCAGTGAGTGACTTCAACCGGAAGCGTTCTCATTCTCGGTTGACGATACCCTCATGTGTGAAAAAAAGCATCATCTTCGTTCATGGTGAGCTTCAAACATTGACAGCGCGCACTGAATAGTGAGGAGATGTTTCCGAATCGTTAGCTCAATTACTGGACAGTGTCCGAGAATGAGCGATCGTGTGGGTTTAGAGGCAGAATTAGGTTGCGATTTCTGTCTAGTTCACTAGAACCCGATTTTTAAAGCAGCAAGTATACCTTCTAAGCATCATCCTGATTAGCAAAGTCAAATCTGAATAAGTCTTCGTAACGTCGAAACCACATATGAAAGGTGACATTGGGTTCCGGATCGTAATGAGACTCGGAGATACTGTTAGCGATACCATCAAGTGATGGTGCAGTAGTAGTAGGATTAGAACTGCTTGGTTGAGTATTTGGCATAAGCTTTGTATCTGCTAACATATGAATAAGTTTTATCTGCTGCTCGAGTAATAATTCAAGTTTGGAAGAATCCATGTTTCCGAAGCCACCGTCGCCAAATTTGCTAGGGTTGAAGCTATCACGAGTTCACTTAATCTGCGATCGAGAAACAAGACTCGGTGACCAAAGACCAGTAAGTTAGTTATTGATGTGTCCCAGCCCCGCTAACTAGAATAAAACGTCCAAGCTTGGAATGGGGAAGCGTATTCTGAAAAACAGCCAGAAACGAGTGATAACAACAAACGCAATTCAAAACACATATATACAGTACAAAACCGTCCTTGGAGAGTGTCACAATATAGCATACCAACGGACCGATAGCATTTAAGATATTTCCCAGTGTGAAATACGACATGAAGGTGATAAAAGTGCCTTTGACGCGAAAATAAAGAAATTCAAATTTTCTAAATAAAATTACAAAATTAGATCCCTTTCAAATGAGTTCTGGGGATCTAACGTCCCCATACTCAAATATACGTCTTGAATTGCGTTTTTTGTTATCGCTCGTTTCTGGCTGTTCGCAGAATATACTTCCCCACTCCAAAAAAAGAACATGAAAAATTTAAAATCCGCATATCAACACCGGATCTTTAAAAAGGGGAGGTGTGTTAGGTCCTGACAAACATAATGAATGATAACTTTGGGATCATTTTATGGGCCAATACTAAGCGTATAGTTTTATCGTATAATTGTTAAATAACTAAACTATTCATATTTATATTCCTCCTATTATAAACTTTATTTTGACATATGAACCGTTATTATACGTTTTACCATTCGTGAATTATACCCTACCTATTAGTCACTACCTCCCACATTCATAGCCACATTTGGTCAAATTTTGTACAAATGTTATTTTTTATTTTATGCTACGTTGTGGTTTGTTTGATTGGTATATCAATTGAGTATGTTTGAAATATAAGGATTCATATTGCGGGGCCTGAGATTGGTGTTCTGGACTTAACTGACTGGGCTAGGTGAAAAGCAGGACCAATCAGGACTCTGAGTTGCTCGCACGTAATTTACGCGTCCTTAGTTCGATCGATAATTCGGTGCTTCTGATTGGCGGCTTTAGGCTATGACAATTTTGTATGTTAATTAATTTCCTAGTTTCTTATGGCCGTCGGTTTTGTTATGTACGAACAATGTCAAGATATGGAGACATAAAAAGTAAAGGTGATAGTTTAGGGCTTCAAAATGACCTGGAAAAATCAACTGAATGGTCTCAAACTTGGCAGTTGCCGACCAATAATTTCAAAGGCATTGAGGTGTATATTGGTCGCTAAGGTACAGATATGTACATGATGAATAACATTGAGTTACCTGTTGCCCAGACACAGGATGACTTAATAGTCATCGTTAGCTAAGACTTAGAACCTGCTAAACACTGTCATGTGATAGCCACTAAAGGTTTTAGAACTATATGGTTAATACCTAGGGCTATTATCTATGTTGATGCTAAAACCTTCTAGACTTTGCATACCGTAATTGTGCGTCGTAAACTCGAGCACTGCATACAAGCAGCTACCCTATACATAGAACAAGACAGTGAGCTGTTGAAAAAGGTTCAAAGAATCACAACCAGGCTGATTTCTTGAATAGCAAAGGTCCAATATCATGCTTGACTGATTAAACTAAACCTATTTCCATAGTCTTATGGAAGAACCAGAGGTGAATTGATTACAGTTTTCGAATTGCTAAGTGATAAATTTGCATATGATATATCCTCATTTTTCTTGTCTTGCAAAAGAAAGAATTTACAAGGATATTCTAAAAAAGTTCACAAGCCTAGAACAAATCACTTGTCAGATGATTATCAACTTTCCCATAGAATCATGAACGAATGGAATTCATTAATTCAACATGTGATTGAAGTTCTATATGTCGTCCCTTTCAAAAGAAAGTTAAATCAACTGAGAGATCACCATTACCACAGGCTACCTAGCCTCCTGTCCCTTCAAAACTGAATGCGAAACTGTGACAGGCTCATACAAAACTTTTCTGCAAAGATAAGAAGGGCCTTTGCCACTGTAGGTCAGTTGGGTATACGCGTAATAATTGTTTTATACATGGCTTATCTCTATAACCGGCCCGTGGATTTTTTCAAGTTCATAAGATTGTGCTCAAACACATTCCAACAAATGAGCTTGTGGTGACATTAGTTCCTGACTATACGACCTTTGTAGCCTAGCATATAATTGCTGGAAAATTTTATATTCAACAACAAACACAAAGAGAAGGTCAACAATGGTGTACGCGGGAACATTCAATACACTCTGTTGGCATGAGGTGGCTCAGTCTTGCAGGCGTGGTCATTCTTGCGTAACCCATAAATTTCCACATTAAATATATCATTCCATGCTCAGCCAAAATATGTTCCTCCTAAGTGCTAAGGGCTATATTGTTGTCACGATACAATGAGTCAGTGTGGACGATGATGTAACTTCCACGAAAGGCAGTCACATCATGACAAGTCCATAATTTCGAAATTATGTATATTGTTACAACAGTACTAATAACGAACTAGACCCTAATTATACAAGCCTCCAAATACGGCGTATAATGCACCAACCAACCTGGAAGAAGGACGGTTAACAACAACTATGGTCTAATCGATGAATTACGTCTAACATTTCGGTCATCTTAACTAAGTTACTCTAGGTCTTGAGAGACGTTTTTCCAACCATAGTTCAGGTTTTTCACTTAAAACGCAAAAACTACATTTATAACTAGTAGTTACACAATCGTAAGGAGAGATTAACACGTTTAATGATTGATGACCATCCTGTTTTAAAGTTATTCGGAACTAAGTTGTTTTATCTGCGCTCGACACTTTATAGGATAGTCAAGGCGATGGATAAACCAAATATGTCTCAAACCAAATGATTCACTGATGACTGCATTCGAAAGTTCCTAAGTCAGTTATATTTAGGGTAGGATTAAGTAAACAAAATACGGCTTTAGGACTTCTCAAAATGCTTCTAATATGAAAAAGAATTACCTATATGCCATCGTTTACTGGTTGATAGATTACAACTAAGTGAACTGTAGAGGTAAATTAACCCTTGAAATAAGCGGTTTCGTAAGCCTTCGTTAATGATATTGACCTCAATAGGCGTTGTGGACAACAGCGTTGTCAAGAACTAAATTTCTGTGACATCTTTTACGCACTTTTTTTTACAAATAAGTCGCTGTTAATATTGAATTCCTCAGCTGAGTTTGTCTCTTGTTTTCTATAGGTGAAGTTTTGTTCTCTTGTGAGATCTATTTATTTCGTGTTCTGATATTTTCATTTATTTATTTGTTCAATCAGATTGTTTGTTTCAACATTTGTCCTCTTACCTTCTATGGATTCTAATTTTGCAATTTTCGCCCCACAATCAACAGACCGACCACTTGAAAACGTGGTATCGGCAGTCGCAAGACGCAGTAAGATGTGTTAATATGAGATTTCCAATTAGTGCCATAAAAATCTTTTGGTTACGGATAACAATTAATTGAAATCTATGTAATAACATATAAAGTTTGGTTTTAAACGTCGCAATCGGCGAACGAAATCCAAAAAGCCTGATACGTACCTTACCATCGAGGCGTCAGTGCAAAGAAACCATCTTGTTTGCACCAGCTTATAAAAGTGTATATTTGGGTCTGGATTTTATTTATTTATTTTAACACATAGATATTGGTACAAGGAGGCACCAAATACATATGCGCCACACAAATTACATTAGATTTGTGTGAGGGCTATGATACTGCTCGGGTGTCTGGATACTCACAACCTATTGTACTGTGGCAGCTTATTAATCAGTGCCTTAGCGACAACGTCGGTGAAAACACAGATAATATTTTTGAGATGAAAAATAAATTCATTTATCTTCAGAAATTCTTGTTGTTAAAGTGACTAGGTTGGATAGTGTTGATAAGCCGAGAAATGCACTATGTATCCCGTAAGGTGACCGGATCTTTTCGTAAAATCTAATTTGGTCATCACGAATTCACGTGCACTATTAAACCTTTTCTAACTACACGAAATACATAGGTTTTAGTGGTATGGGAGCTTTTAAGTCACCTACTGACAAGTTCGGTTTAATGATGATATGTCTAACTGACGCTAGTATTGAAATGCAATGGCTGACTGGTCGGTCAATGCGGATGGATCGATCGGAGATGAATGGTATAAGTTTAAGTCCACATTCTAGTTCGCAACACCACCGTTTATCCCATGGCCATTATGTAATCTAACATATTGCCCTCCATGGGTTATTAAGGAAACTCGGGAGCTATTGAAGAGTAGGAAACACTTTTAGAACATATTCCTATCGACAGGACACGCGTCATTTAAGCGTAAATGCAAAAATGCGGAGTATGTTTAAAAGAACCATAGCTAAATCCCTTGCTATCTACGGATGATAGCTGATGTATGATAGCCGTAGTTGTCCGAAACGATTGGTTCCGCATGTTAAACGGCGAACAAAACGTAGTGATGGTATTCTGCTGTTACTGTTACACAAAACTTCAGATTTACTATCTGAGTGAGATTAGAGAAAAGCTGAGACTTTTTGAAAATATTTTGGCGAAATCTACAAATACTTGTCCCAATCACACCAAGATATCAAGCACAGGGTCTGTACATGTGACCGAGGAATCTATTCTTCTATTGTAAGGTACCGGTCCCTAACTATTAGCATCCACGACTACAGTCATCTCATCCGGACCTTCTTTCAAGACTGCTGGCGACGCTCTTCAACATGCCTCTGCAACTCCTCCAACTCCCTAGAGAGTAGAAAGACGCCACAGTCCTATATTTAAGGGTGATCAGAGACTACTGGTCAGTCAGTCTAACCAGCATAGTCGTTAAGTTACCTGAAAAAATAGTCACGCAGATCCGCACAATCTTTTTACTTCCAAGCAACATGGGTTTCGTAACAAGCGTCCATACTCGGCTAACTTAATTATTGTGAGAAAGGATTGGACAGAAACCCTAGATAACTGTCTGTCTATCAACGTGATATTCATAGATTTCAGCAACACATTTGACAAGATTTCACACTCAGGTCTTATGCAGACGCTCTCGAAATTCGGAATGACAGGTGGCGTACAGGAATGGATAGGAAACTTCTTATGTGACCACGGACAGAGAGTGAGGGCTAGTCGCACGCCATCCGAATGGAACTCGGTCAAAGATGGTACACCCTAAAACACCATTTTAGGCCCTCTTCTTTTCCCTCTCTACGTTAATGAATCAATGCTATTGTTTAAGTCGTCAACATTATTGTTGGCGGATGATGTCAAAATCTGGAGAACAATAAAAATTGAGGTTGATCATTTTGATCTCCAAGTTGACTTAGACGAATTAGTTAGATGGGCTCGAGGTTGGGGCCCGGAAGTTATTTCTAGGAAGACTGTGCTCATGCGAATCGAACAGTGATAGTTAACATTATATTATTGGTGGTACATATCTTTAACGCGTTAAGGAACTTAAAAAATTAGGAGTAATAATAAGTCATGACTCGAAAACAACTACTATTTGCGACGCAGCTGGTGCCAAAGGTTTCCGCGCATTATGGTCACTTCGCCGAGCACTCAAATGCTTTGACGAGGGAATGTTTCGAATTTTATGTCCCACCTGCGTAAGACCAAACTTAGAGTACTGTATCCAAGCAGCTAGCTCATGTCTGATAAAGGATACTAACTCACTTAAGCGTGTTCAGAGTGTAGGAAAGATGAGCACTTAAAACGAGGTGGCCTCATACTGGCAGTTCGTATCTTCACATATGAGTTAGGTGTTAATATGTCTTGTCTTTTTGCTCCCTCCAGCACTAATAATCTCAGAGGTCACAGCAAGAAGGTTCAAAACCCGCGATCTAGTAAACTTAAAGTGGGGTCCCGTTTTTGTCATCGAGTAGTCAATGACTGGAACGCCTCACCCGAATAAGAGGTATCAGCCCCATCGGTGAATACTTTCAAGAAGCTGGACTTTCACTGGAAGGCAAACTGTCAGGATTAGCACTGGTTCACCAACCTAATATCTTTATTACTGAAAACTGAAGACATAAGACCATAGTGTTTAACTCGAACATCTATCTGTAAATGCTGTTGGAGTAAATGTCTCTGCGAAATAGGTATAAATTTTCTGCTTGATTAGTTTCCAACTAACAGCACCCTTTCTTTTAAAGGGTACTGATTCGATCGATCAATCATTCAATCAATCAACTAGTCAGTAATCTTAAATCAAAGTTCGTTTCAACCTTACCGTTGGACTTTTACACATTGAACATTACCAAATACTTAAAAACGTACTGAAACAACAATAGAAGAGCGCAAAGAAATTTGTTGGCATGTATAAGCTTGCTACAAAGATATTGAGCTTTGGATATGCTGTCCCTTGGATAGTTTGACCGCATAGTTTTTGTCGTTGTTATGATCTACGGAGACAGCGCTCACTTCAAGTAAGCATGTTTCTAGCAAGTCAAACTATCTGTTCCTAATTTCGATTTCAAGATTTCCCTGATTTGAGGATTGACTTATTGCTCATCGTCCATTGTCGTCCTCAGTACGTGTAAGTAAAGTGTATGCACATCCTGGTTCCTTGACTTACCTGTTTTTGTTCTTTTTCCAGAACATCTAACTCACCATACTCTGAATCCTCCTGTAAAACACAAATTACATTCTAAATATAAGCGAACTTCCACACGTTTTTTGATAAGGTTGTTTAACAATCACTTCTAGAGATTTTTCCATCTTATTATGCGTGCTTGGATTACGGTTCAAATGTGTGGTAAACTGACCATTGTACATGCAGTTGTTTGACAATATTACAGCTTGCCTGTTGATTATAATCAGCTCACAGTAGACTGAGAATTGATATAAATGCCTATCTGTTGGAAATTTTTAAGGATCATATGAGCAATTGAGTACCTCTGACAAGAAATTTTGGCACTATCCTGGTTGGACTACACCAAAATACAAGGCGACCCAAGCTCCCAACTTTGGGGAAGTTTTGGGGGGTTTTGTGCCGTTTTCCCAAAGTTTCCCCAAAATTTACTAAAGCGGCTTCCCCAAAATGGGTCAAATTTTCCCCAAAATTGGGAGCTTGGGGATAGGTCAACTAAAATTCGCTTATCGGGTTTTAATACTATATCTTGGTACTTGTCTGTTGATCTACCATAGGATTCGAAAATGTTGGCCTAGCCTTTAATTGACTCAGGAAACACAACTTTTGGATGGCTCAATGGTATCATTTGGATTTATTGGCAGTTAAGTACTAAATAAAAATTTTACATCTACCCAGTTAACAACATTTATCAGTTAGCTTTCACGAGGAAATAATCAATCACTGTATCTTTTTGGACCAAATAGTCTCTATTCGTTCATGTCGCAACTAAAAGTTGGATATTATTGTATGTGATATGGACTTGATGAGGTACAATCCATTATACCAGCGTACTTTCATATGCTGTCAGGAATTTTTATCGTTCGACATGTGCTCTTGTCTAATAGATGTATTGCTCGACATTGCCTATTTTCACTGAAGTACTTTCAGTTTGAGGAGGGAAGGCTAGGTGGGTGTGTTCGTCATCATGTTGGAGGTCTTCCATTTGACTCAACCATTTTCTACTAGCATTCAACGAAGTAGCTGTAGCCGATGGTCTCTGCAACTAGTTCTGTTAGTTGATGATTTATTGAAAAGTCGGAGGTTAGCTAATATGGTTGGTTTCAGGCTTTCTTCACTTCTACTGTTCTGGAACTCAAGAAAATGGTGGTCCAGCTTCAATTGACTCATGATCTCAACCATTAAAACTATTGTGATAAATTTTTTAGACAAAGTGTTACGCAATATTTCTACTATTAGCATTCAGTTTACTTAGCAGGTCACAATACTTACTTTTGTGTTTTCTACGATTTTTATAGATTCGTAATAAAAGCAAACAATAGTTATGTAATGTTTGAAATCTGTCAATGAATACTGAAAATAAATCCAAGCTAACATTATCAGATTGTGTTTGTGATATTTGTCAGTGCTTTAATAATAAACTAGAAAATAAACAATATACTCATGTTAAATGTAAATTGAATGATAAAGTTAAATTATGGAATCGTTACGAAGGAATTGTGAAATTTATTGGTCCTATTCATTTTAAAAGTAATGTCAGTGTTATTCTTGTTGGCATTGAATTAGATTCACATAGTAAGTAGTGAGATCAGTATTATTCTTTACATCTTTAATTACTACAAAAATTCTGAATAGTTTCTAGAATTACATTAAATAATTATAATCTCTACTGTGATCAAATGAAACGTATTCTTGTACCAACAACATTTTTTACATTATTATCACCAGGACAACGTGGTTATCCACAAATTAAAGGTTTTAAAATGAATCCAAATTATAAATTAATACAGAAAAATCGTGAACTTTATAAAACTATGTAAGTTGTAATTAGTTGTTTGGTGAGACTATATTTTATAGACGACCATTGAGCAACGCTAAATTGACCCTGAGAGTGTCCATCTAAGAACTAGGACCAAATGAGTGTTGTGAACCTGTATGGGGTATTAGAGTTATGATTTACATTTGATGGTTAGGACTAGAAATTAGATTTCGAGTTTTTCTTACGAGCTGATATCAGCTATAATGCCAAAACTCTATTTAGCCAAATAGATGAGCGAATTTCACGCTAAAACCCAAGACCTGTTATCTTATATCTGGTTGGTTCGTCCATAAATTATAGTCTCTCCGATTTTTTTAAATGAATTAATTCATTATGTTGTCATTCATAGTGATCCAATATTGTATCAGTTGAGATTTCGAAGATAAATGGATAAAAGGTACTCATATTGATAGAAAGAGTTTGATAAAGGTAAGAATGAAAGTTTGTTAATGCATTAAATTGGATTTAATAATTGAGATCACGAGCGGATTGAAGCTAGACCACCATGGAAAATGTGGAAGCAATGGATAGCCGTTTCATTCCACTGTTTCTCACTGGAGCTACAGGAAATACCTCTGGAAGTCGGTCACTAGTGAGCGTATGCTGTCTGTTGTGAGGTAGTAACTCACTGAAGACAATGGCGAACAGCGGCTCAATTTCGTAGATTGGTTAAGGTTAAACATTAACACTGTTGGATGCCGACCGGCTCAGTGGTCTATACGTTAAGCGTTCGCGCGCGAGTACGATAGATCTTGGGTTCGAATCTCGCGGGAGGCGGGATCGTGGATGCGAACTGCCGAGGAGTCCCACAATAGCACAAACCGGCCATCCAGTGCTTCCAGGTTTTCCATGATGGTCTAGCCTCAATCGACTCGTCATATAAACTATTGAAGTTACTATAAGATGCACAAAAACCCATTTCCGATATTAAATTTAAGTTTATTTTTTCATACTTGCAAATTCAAAGTTATGTATAATACTGAAATGAGATGAAAATGGTTCTCAATATTATACAAGAATGGTCAGTTGTTTTGCTTTATTTTTTTTGAGACTACTTAGTAATACCTACTCATGACTTTAATTTATGATTAGACTGAAGACTTATGGATTATTTTGTCAGGATAATCCAATGTCTGACGCCTTTAATTTTAGCCAGTATACAAAACATTGTTAATATTATTATATACCTTCTCATTTCCAATATGAATGAATTCCATTAATCGTGATTTCTCTTAAGTACTTCAAGAATCTATCTCAAAGTTAGTTATTAGGATTAGGATAGGTGGCATACAGATAAGATCATAACCAATTAAGAATGATAAAGAAACTAAAATAAAAAATATTAAAGGAAAAGTGCCAAAGTATGACGAAAAGTCTCGAAGAAAATGATACTTTAAATACTATGATTCTTGAGTTAATATCAATGAAATTTCAGAATAACAGCATGTGACTGACTACAATGTTTTTCAATAAAAGTCCAGTACTTAGTCATCGTTTTGGAAGTTGATGTGGATGACTATAAGCTTACTGATTAGTTGCACTACAAAATTCAACTAACATCTTTACTTAAAGTGTTATTAGATTTAAGTCAATTTATTCGGTATAAACTCGTCTACTCTTCATAATTCAAACCATCACGTGTTACGTATGCCTGAACACCGATTGCCAAGACACGCAATGCTGACTAGTGTTGGGAATGGTTGGAAGAAAATTAGGGGCGGTTAAACTAAAATGTGGCATCAGTGCTTGATGAAGGCACTAAATTCTAGTTTGAGCCACGTTGGTAGATGTAGACTACTTGGTTGGGGTCCGCGTGACTTTCGTAACCAATGGTTGAAGACTCTGGGTGACATGGCCCAAAATCGATCACAATGGCGTCGGTGTATACACTCTTTGTCTTCCCTTAAACTATGACATTAAAATGATTTCACATCTTTCTTTCTACGAAATCGTTCTTCCTTTCTGTACTTTATCCTTACATAAAACCTTTCCTTCATATATTACACAGTTGAGTTAACTGCTTCTATGAATCCGGTGTTCGTCTTGTTGTGCTAATGAGGTGTGGCAACTTGGACCGATGCAAGTATGTGCCTGGTCCTACATTGTAACTGACTGACTGATATAAGTAATTGGTAGTTAGGATCCTATACGACATGTTTTACATTGTATCATGACTTGTTATACATCCTATTAAATTTCATACCATTGTATTACATTATATGGCATAGATTAATATGAGTTAATTTTGTATTATTGCGGTGCGTGTTACTTATATCGACATAAGTAGTATATAACGCTAATCAGGAATAGAATGTCTCACAACAGAAGGTCAAGAATATCGAGAAGGAAAGAACGGAAACAGAAAGTAATTAGTATGGAGTTGCAGGAACAATGAAGTATGAAACGACTGAATGACATTTTGTAAATGAAGTATTTACTGTATCGTTCTCAGATTTTACTAAAATGTTTTGTAATTTTGTGTTTAAATACATTTGATTAGTTGCTGTGGCATTATCCACTTAGCTACTGAGTCTTGATAGCCACATTAGATTAGTCGTCACTTGTGTTCTCGTTCACTATCCTATAACTTTTATCAGTTAGTCAGTCAGTCAGCTACAACGTAGGACCGGGCAGATATATGTATCGGTCTAAGTTGCCATACCTTATTAACACAACACGATGGACACCGGATTCATAAAAGTAGTTAATCCAATGGTGGTAATATATAAAAGAAAGATTGCAATAAGGGTATAGTACAGGAAGAAAGAATAAGTTCGTAGAAAGAAAGATATGAAGCGATTTTAATCTCCTAGTTTAAGGGAAGACAGAGAGTATATACACCGACGCCATTGTGATAGATTCTGAGCCATGTCACACACAGTCTCCAACTATTGGTTACGATAGTCACGCGGACCCCAACCAAGTAGTCTGCATCTACCAACATGGCTCAGACTAGAAGTTAGTAACTTCAAGCACTAATGCACTTTTAGAAGAAAACATTATCCATATTGTATTTAGCTTGGTTAGTCATATACTTGTAATCTTTCAATAATATATATTTTTACTGTTTTATACTTTTCCTATGTGTAGATGAAGAATATAATGGAAGGGTCCAAGTATTATCTGTTCAATATTCCATACTTTAATAATTGAAGCATTATATCATTATAAATGCTATGATGTATATATATATTCTATATAAATATATATGATATTAGAAGATTCTGTGATGTTTTATGATCTTGTTTACGTTTGTTTTCTTATGTTAACTGCATTTTAAAAAAGAAACCGAAGTAATTGAAGTAAGTTAAGGTTTCTTTGTTTAACATCCGGATATCTGTCTTCAATGAAATTGTATGAATGGTTCCTGTCGAAATATATATCTTTATTTGAACACAAATATTGGTACAAAGTGGCACCGAATAGATATGCACCACACAATTCACTTCATTTGTGTGTGGTCTGTGATATCATCTGGGTGCGCAGACTGAAGAAGATGGTTTTCTTAGGAGTTCACATCTGGAGTCATCGATATAAAGGTCTGATCCACAAGGTAGTGCAGCGACGGGAGGAGATGTAGTCTCATATTAGTCGGTGATCAACAACAGATTCATACGCCGTTTGTTCCTTCAGGATCCTGTAGCCCATGTGTATCATTGTTTTGGAATCAGGGTTTTCCAACTCCCCTGGGTGGTTTATCCATATCCAACAACCCGGACATACGCTTTTCGTCCTCTCAATTTCATAAAAACACCCCCGTAGCGAGAAGACAGTGGATACATAGATTTGATTGGTAATTTCGGAACATGGACAGATTAACTCTGTGAATAAATAATTGATATAATAGATTGTCTCTTATTTCTATACAAAATCAGTGATCACTACATTCGACTTCTGTCTCACAATCACTTTTTTCATTTTTATTGTATTTGGATGACATTCCTCTATATTTCGGCTCACATCAAAACTGATGTGATTTTTCCTCTCATTCCTCCAAATGTCCTGGTACAACCGAGGGTGGGGGGAGTCAGCTCTCCCCCTCCAAATGCCCTCACATAGACACGCGTAAACAGGCACTGTCAGCAAAGTCCTATTCACTACCTTCTCGTGGTATCGCTGCTGTTTGCTAAATTGAGAGGACGAAAAGCGAATATCCGACACTTTAGCTGGGTTGGTGGATACGGATGACCCACCTAGTGGAGTTGATAGTCAGTGACCAATAATTGGTTCATACGTCAGTATACTGGAGCCCATGTACACCATTGGTCTGGAATGAGGGTTTTCCAACTCCCCTAGGTAGATCCTCTGTATCTACATACCCAGTTAGAGCGCCTGACATTCGCTTTTTCTTGTCTCAATTTCTTAAAGAACAGTGATACCGCGAGAAGGCAGTGATTAGGACTTCCCTGTCAGTGACTGTATACGCATGACCATGTGAGAGCGTTTGAAGAAGAAGAGCTGACTCTCCCTACCTTCGGTCGTGCCAGGGCATTATAGATATAATTCGCATTAGTGAATAACGGAATTAAAATAAGTCAGATACGAGAAAGGAAGAGAGCGAAGCGAAATGACGCACAATGGAGATGGCTTGTGAGTCAAATTCATTTAATCAAGCGTTAATAAATAGCCAGATAAAAAATAGGTTACTGATATGTGATGAATAGGATAAGAAGTGTACACACTCATACATACGCTCATGAATAGATTGGTCTGTCCGAAAGGTAGAATAAGTTATATGGGCTTAATAATAATAATAACAACCAACACTACAAACCATTTCAAGACAATTTTTGTTATCAAGGTTACCGATTTATAAACTAGAATGTCTGTTACTATGCCTACTGTAACCCTTACAATTTAAGCTTATATATACTCATTTCTCTATGGCATTAACAGTTATACTGATAAAAAAGTTCTAAATTATGACTTCATGATCTCAATCAAAAATTTAACAATCTCCACAACCCCTAAACTGATAATTACCATGTGCTCACTAGTGATTAGCTTCGTGAGAAAAGTCTCGGAGTTCTGTTGAGAAGCCATGATCAGTGGAGTTGATCCATGTCGGGTAGAAACAAGTGTCTACCTCAGTACAATGGAAGATGGTCGCGCATTTTGGTGGATTGGTTGAGGTTAGACATTAACAGCATTGGATGCCGACTCAGTGGTCCAGTAGGTTAAGCGTTCGCGCGCGAGACTGACTGCCCTGAGTTGGAATCCCGTGAGCGGGATCGTGGATGCGCACTGTTGAGCAGTGCCACAATAGGACGAAACGGCCGTTCAGTGCGTCCAGGTTTTCAATGGTGGTCTAACATCAATCGGTTCATGATCTCAATCAAAGACTTTATAATTGTTTAATGTCATTTGATATCTAGAAGTTTTTTGTAGATGATTTTGATATTGATCTACTATCGATTTCTATTTTGTTTTTAGGCAATCTTATATGATACTGATATCAGTAATGCATGATTGGGATTGTTTATTGATTCATGTAATTCATTATGTTTCTTGAGATTAGATGGTGGTTGGAGGTAGTCAACAGGAAACCCTGGACCCGGGTTTCGTGCTACTTAGCACTCGTCAGCAAGGTGTACCTGTAATCTTGAGGGAACTGGTGCTCCCTGGCGGATTCGATCTCGTATCACCCAGCTTCACAGTCAGAGACGTTATCACTGAGCTATCCGAGCCGTGACTAACCTCCTGTAGGACTGAGATGTAATCACAATTGATTGATCACTGGGTGGTGATCAATGTCATGCTTGTCTAGTCCTTATTTGCGCAGATCGAATGCCATCGATCATGTTGCAATGTGGCCGCCAGTCTAGTTGACTCGACACTGCGGGCATGACATTGATCACCACCCAGTGATCAATCGATTCTCATTATGTTTCTGTTATATCCTGATGAGAATAATGAAGGGTAATAGTTGGAATTTATTTATCAACTAATTCTATATGTATATTTTTGATTGTATAGTGGTTTAGTAGTTAAACTATTCATATTCATGTTCCTCATATTATAAGCTTTATTTTGATCAATAAACTATTATTATACGATTGGCCGTTCTTGAGTTATGCCTAGTCTATTCATTACTACCTCCCACATTCACAGTCACATTTGGCTAAATCTTGCACAACTGTTGCTTCCTATTTTATGGTACGATGTGGTCTGTCTGGTTGGTATATAAACCCAGTATGTTTGAAATACATGATTCATATTAAAAAGGCTGAGATTGGTGTTCTGGATGCAACAGGCTAGGCTAGGCGGAAAGCAGGACCAATAAAGACTCTAGACTGCTCGTACGGGTTTACGCGTCATTAGTCCAGTCGATAATTCACTGTTCTCTAATTGGCGGTATAATTACGTTGTATATTGATAGGGGCACAAACTCACAAGTTATAACAGTTTCATAATGACATTTTCCAGATTTATTGAAATTCATAATCATCAATAAACTGATATCATTTAAAAAGATTCTTGTGAAGACCACGGAACAATGAATAGCTCTTTAAGCCTAGTTTAAGGGTGGCTAAATTTCATTCACAACCATTAAATATTTCAATCGGGATATTATCAATCAGTCCATGGTTTAGACTTCAGTCATTGATTATTTTTTACTTTGAAATGCTTTGTAATATATTGTATGATTCTTGTTTAATATTATAAATGCATTACTATGGAATTCTCTCCTTGAATAGTTCTATACATGTCATAGTAAACCAGTAATTGAGTACAAGTTAGTGTTATAAGTAATTTCATTTAAATAGTTAAGATCATGAGTCAATTGAAGCTAGACCACCATGGAAAACCTGAAAGTACTGGATGGCCGTTTCGTCCTAATGTGAGGCTCCTCAGCAGTGCGCATACACGATCCCGCCTCATGAGGTTTGAACCTGTTGTGACGCTATGGCCCACTAGTTATCACGTAATCTATTCGCCAATCAAAATACGACTTATTCACTCTTGTACTGTACTAAACCAATGACGTCCAACCGGTTTGATCAGCCTACCGTCTTATTGGTGCGTTGATCGTTTAACCCGTCTAGCTGAGTCCAGAATGTCAATAACAGCCTCCACTATGCGAATCATTTATTTTAGACATACTGGGTTTATATATCAAGCAAAAAGACCGCAACGCACCATAAAATAGGAAGTAACATTCATACACAAATAAGCCAAAAAGTGGCTGTGAACGTGGGAGATAGTAATTAATAGACTGAGTATAACTTATGAACAGTAAATCGTACAATAATAATCTGTAGGTCAAAATGAAGCTTATAATAAGGGAAATATAGGTATACACAATCTAATTACTGAATAGTTATACCATAAGAATATATAAATAATATTAGTCCATCAATAGGTCTCAGAAGTTACTCGTAATTTAATCTTTGCTAGGATATAACAGAACTCAAGACTTTCAGTCTCACGTGAGAACACTTAACTTATAGGCCAATGAGCTGGCCGGCATCCAACGGTAATATTGTCTAACTTCAACTAATCCACGAAATTGAACGACACATCTACCATTGTCACCAATGAGTTACTATCTTACACAAGACAGAATATGCTCACTAGTAACTGATTTCAAGAGATGATTTTTTAGAGTTCTAGTCTACAGTGAATTATTATCTTACAACAGATCCAACTGAATCCCAATACTTCCATGTTTTCCATCATAATCTAGCTTCAATGAATTCATAATTTCAACTATTAAAATGAATACAATCTTCATAAAGAAAAACCTCCTTCTGGTACTAATGTCATTGAATTAGAATAAACAAACTCATAACGGAATCATACATATGAAGTATTGAAATTACATTGATCAAATAACAATTGAATACAATGAAATAAGTAGTATGTTTATCACATACATAAAATACCATCATTTGATATACATTAGGAACTGGTTATTACTATTATTAATGTGTATTGATACTGAACATGATTATTTGGATGAATCTCATTATTGTTATGGGAAAAAAATAACGATCATCTCTGTAATAAAATCAATTGATTAGAGATCAATCAATATTGATTATCAATAAATCATGGAATGTTTCAAAATTTTTTTGGTTCTTAGTATTTTCATTTCATCATTACATAATCATCATTAGTGGATGATCATTTCATTATCTTTGATGAATTCAATTAGTGATAAACATTGTTATATTAGAAAGGAATCTAGTTGAATTAGTTAGATCCAGTTCGATTTGATATGTATAAATAAATATCAATTAAGAAAGTAGATATGAAAGCTTTTCAAAATAAAATGTTGTTTATCATGGCAGACTACTGAATAAGAATATAAGTAGTCTAAAAAAATAAAGCAAATATTTAGCATTGGGTTATACATATTTATGTTATATTTGTTCTGTATTAAATTTTTTGAATTTTGGTTTTTGTAAATTGAAATGTGAATTGAGTTTAGCTGTAATAAATTTAAAGAATAAGCTGTATGAATTCAGAGAATGTAGTTTATAACGTGTGTGTATATATTACAAATAATCAAATTTCAAAGGGTGTGTAGTAAACTCAGTATAATATTATCAAATGCTTTTTATTCTCTTAGAGAATGTATGATGTCAATTGTTTTGTAACGTTGTCATTACCATTGATCACATTCCTACTTACCGATGTAACAGTTTTATTTCGTTTTAGTTCTATAGTAACAATATACTTGTTCGTTTACTTAAACTTCAATAATACTTACTTACAACTTTAACCTCCCGTGGAGGAGCATAGACCATCCACCAGCACTCTCAATCCCAACCTGTGCTGGGCGATCTTTTTCAGCTATTTCCAGTTGTTATTGATCTTTTTCGTATCTGCTTCGAATTCTCGACGTAATGTGTTCTTCGGCATTCCACTTTTCCACTTCCCTACAGGATTCCAATTTAGCGCTTGTCTAGTGATACAGTTTGATGATTTCCTCAATGTATATCCTATTCACTTCCAACGTCTTTTCCTAATTTCCTCTTCAGTTGGAAGCTGATTTGTCTTTTCCCATAGTAGGGTGTTGTTGATGGTATCCGGCCAACAGATATTGAGTATCTTGCGTAGACATCTATTTATGAACATTCGTAACATTTTGATGATGGTTGTAGTAGTTCTTTTAGTTTCAGCTCTGTACAGTAGGGCTGTCTTGACGTTTGTATTGAAGATTGTGACTTTGGTATTGGTTGACAATTAGTTTGAGTTCCATATATTATTCAGTTGTAAGGATGATGCCGTTAATTTGCTAATCTTTGCTTTCACATCTTCATCAGATCCTCTTTGTTCATTGATGATGCTGCCAAGGCACGTGATCCAGTGCAATCAGGGAGAGATAAATATAATACCACTAATAGTTGATTGGTAACTTTCCTCGTTCAACCCAGCATAAACTAATCATTATTCAATCATTTTCAATAATGTAGTTTGTACGAAATGTATTATATCAAATGCATTTTTCAAAGATAGTTATGTCTATCCACTGGATCTTCTACAATGATTATCCCTAAGCCTAATTAATCAGAAAAATTAGAAAGATAACAGTTTATGTAATAATACCATTTCCAGTGTATTTCATCCTACTTCAGGCTAGTCAGATGGATATATCTGCTAAGGTTGATGGAACAGTGCATGATGCTATTGTTGTGTACTAGGCTTAAAGAGAATTGTATGCTATATGCATGGGAATGCGCCCCGTTATTGTTCCTTCCTAACATTAGTCTAACATTACTAAATATTCTATCTTTGAATATAGGTGAGAAATTGCCTTAATGATGACGTCTCAGATTATGAATTTGTGTAACGCGGAATCAATTGTTCTGGGGATATCAGTTCTTTTAGCATTACAGTTGTAATTTGCCAACAGGTGCTGAAGATCAAGAAACCTAGGTTCGAATTTCCTTGTACACTAGTATCCTTGGTGGGTACAGAGGATCCACCTAGAGGAGTTGGAAAACCCTGATTACAAACCAGTGGTTCATACGGGCCCCAGGATCCTAAGGAAACAAATGGTGTATGAACCAATTGTTGGTCACCAGCTACCATGGGACTGCATCTTCTGTCGTTGCTCCACTGCCTTGTCGGTCAAACCTTTAAGTCAAAGGCTCCGAGTGTGGCTCCCCAAGAAAACCACCTGTTTAAGCACCCGGGTGGTATCTCAACCGTTACATAAATCGAATGATTTATGTGGCTCATATCTATTTGATGCCTCCTTGTACCAATGTTTATGTGTTTAAATAAATAAAAAATAAATATCTGTACTCTAGCTCCAACTATCTTACATCTCAATAACGTGCACACGGTGTCATGTCGCTGAACATGGTAGTCACACTGAAGCTTGGTCGATAAAATTCACTCAGCACTAAACGACTTAAACTAACATGGTCAGTGATCAATCAATTAAACGAGAGAAAAGGGTGGGGCTATAATTTATGGACAACCTTAAGTGATTTTGGGAAATTTCAGCTAATCAGAAATGTAGTCGGTATAAAGTAAGAATATATTATACAAACAAAAATTTTTAGAGTGGACACCCTTCTTTAACATGGTCATAAAACTTTTCAAGGTTAGAAAGAGACTCTGAAGTTCTGAAATCGTAATGCATACGGTACAGGAACTCATCTATATGACTCCATCATCGACCTCTGGAGCTATGATAAGGTCGTGAAAATTCTCTTAGCCTCGACCGCATTGCTTCTATATAATTGATGTGTATTCCCATGCTGGGATCTACAAAATGTCGCCCGTGAACAACGATATTGTGCTCGTAACTAAGTCTAGATAGGCATTAATATGCTCTCCAGTCATCGGTTTATATTGTGGTACTCGGTTACACATACTTTCGTATAATTGGTATTATCGTTGTGGGCTGTCGATTTCTCACGCGCTAGAAGTGTTCCCTTTGAAATGATATATCATATATACCAAAGACCTGTTAAGTACACCTAAGTAAGTGCTACTCGTGCCGTCGTCTTTAACACTTTCTTTAGTGAATTCGTGTTTTTTAAGGATTATTTCGTCAATTTCTACGATTCTGCCGATTCCTACGAGTTACTGAATCAAGCTTGTCATTTTTATTGCACATATAAATCGACAGTACACATACTGATAGGAGATTTGTGAGAACTGTAGAAGTTTCACAGTTTAAATCACAAAGTGATTTTAGCTGGACCATTATTGGAAATATGGAAGGGCTGGAAGGTCGTTTCATCATAGTATGGGACTCATTAGTAGTGCGTTCAAGAACCCAGAGCTGGGAATCTAACCCAAGACCTTTGATCTCGCTGGAGAATGCCTAACGTTTGGACCACTGGATGACACAGTGGTGTCCAGCTACAATCAATCGACGATAGTGTATAACCGTTAATAATCCACAAACCAATAAACTCCCTAATCAGTTCATATGAGACAGGTTTACTGATTATTCAATGCATTCCGCACAGAAATTTAGTATCCCATCTATCCAGCGCTTGAGTAAATAACTTAATAACTAACAATTGTGAACAAATAACTGGACATAGTGAAGATGTATGTAATTTGACAAATATCAAGATAATTTACATACCTAGATTTAAGCAAAGTAAAAGACTTAGCATTGATATTTTAGTGTTATGGAAGTGATTGAGTTTGAAATTTTACCGGCTAACATGGATAGATGATTTTCAGAGCTCTGAGAGAATCTGACTCAGTAATCTAAAGATTAAATGTTACCCATAAGGCTTAAAACTCAACGGTTCTGTCTCTCATGAGGTTGTGGATGAGCATTGTTGAAGAATACATGCCAGGACCAAAGAGTTAGCCAGTCGTACCTAGTTTTATTGGTTGACCGTGATATGAAACTTCAACTGTTACTAATCATACCTCAAAATTTATCCCTAACTTAATAATTGAATTCGTGAGTCGATTGAAGTTAGACCAACATGGGAAACCTTGGATTACTAGACGGCCATTTCATCCTAGTATGGGACTACTCGGCAGTACGCATCCGCCATCCCGCCCTCGGGACTCAAACCCAGGACCTGTTAGTCTCGCGCTTGAACCTCTAACCTTAAGACCACTGAGGCGGCTGGCATCCTACGGTGTTGATATCTAACTTCAACCATGCGAACGTTTGAGTTTGTTCGACACCATAATTTTATAACTACAATGTAAAATCTGAAATTTTGCTCTTAGATAACCATTCTACTTTCAATACAAACACACAGAAATTCAATAGATTGAATGATTAAATAGAATCTTCATCAAATGTCAAAACAACTACTTTCTTATCATCTGTAATGAAGCATCATTAACTGAATCATAATTGAATTCAGCGTTTTATTATGAACTGAGACCAGCTGAATAAGATGAACGAACAACTGAAGCTCTAGTAAGAAGCCATGACCTATTAAACCAGTTAACTAATGCATGAGATAAACAATTGCCTATATCATTAAATAGTGATCACACTTGGTTACTAAATAACTGAAAATACGAAATGATGAAATGAATGGAGTTAATTCGTGTCGGATAGAGAAGAGGTATCTACCTCAGTACAATGAAAGATGGTCGCACAATTTTATGAATTGATTAAACTTAGACATTGACACTGTTGGATGTCAGCAAGTTCAATAGTCGACAGGTTAAGCGTTCGCACATGAGACTGAAGGCTCTAGGTTCGAACCCCACGTGGCGAACGAAAAGGTTAGATCTAAGCTGTTAATGTGCATTGTTAAGGTGAATTATTAGTTTTGCAGAAAAACAAACAAACAAAAAGCAAAACAAAAATTACGTAACTCATTTAACACAATAGATCTCATATTTAGTAAACTAACGCCAATGAAATAACCTGATCAATATAGTAAAACTTAAAATAAACAGGTAGCAACTAATTATTAATATTTTTAGTTTAAGTTAAACTAACTGTTAGCTCAAATTATTCAAAACACAATGTACCATGTTAGTAAGAATAATGATGTCACAATAAAAAGACTTCAATATATAAGGTATTAGAGGTGTGTTGACAGGCAAGACTGGAAATTTCAATTTACAAAGAGGATAAACATTTGAAGGCACTGGACGGTCAATACATCATAGAATGAGGCTCCTCGCTAGTGTGCATCCATGATCCTGTACTCGACAGTCAAGGTTAGAAACTTCGGTGACAATCACGAGCACTTATCCTTTAGACGACTGAGCCGGTATCCAACAGTGTTAATGTTTAAATACTGCTCAGTGGTCTAGAGGTTAAGTATTCGCAAGAGTGACCGGAGGTCCTGGATTCGAGTTCCGTATACAGGATCGTGAATGAGGACTGCCAAGGAGTCCAATACAAGGACGAAATGCCCGTCCAGTACTTTCAGGTTTTCTATGGTGGTCTATCTTACATTGACTCATGAATTTAACTATGAAAATTGATAAAATCTCCACAAATCTTCATTCTGAATATAAAAATCGTTTTGTATGTTTATCAGACTTTTGTTGAAATCGAATCAATCATCTAATATCATTCGATGAAACCTGTTAGAGTTGTCATAATTTATCAGTTTTTACAATAAACATTGATCTACACAATGAAACAATAGTATACACTTACAAATTATGCTTATATCTTACTTACTAACTTACTTACGCCTGTTACTCCTCGTGGAGGAGCATAGGCCACCGACATATCTTAGTTACGTTAGAAGTATATTAATAATTTCTAGTAATTTAAATATATATTAGTTGTTTGAATGTTCTCATTGACGTTCATGACTGAAATCGATCAGTCTCTTTTGGCACATGTGTATCCCATAAGGATTGCTTCGATATTGCTAATAAGTCAGAAAGATGTTTAAGTAGATATGGATAATGACTAGTAATGAAATATAGGATGGTTGTTTCGTCTTATTTAGAAGAGTTTTGAGTGAGAGATAATTAATTCTAATTCCAAAGTGAATATCAATTCCGAGACACGAGTACATCCAGATGATGTATCTGATATAGAAGGCAACAGGTGTTCTGGATCCTATTGCTAGCCACTGTATCATCTTTTCGTAATATGTTAAGAAAAATTGTTAATTTTTCAAAGATATTGTGGTGTGAGCTACTTATATTGATATGAGTAGTATATAACGTGATAATCTGAAAACATTGGGCATGGATGCTCACTACTGAAGAGTCCCATAATAGGACGAAACAACTGTCATGATCTCAACTATTAAAAAAGTTCTTAAACAACGAATATGAATAATTGTTAGATTGATAGTGTTGTAATTAATCTTTATGATTGAATTGTTCAATGATTTAAAATAGAATTTTTGTTCATTCAGTTAGGGACTTTGTCTGATATGGTTCAGAATGGATTACAGTGGTGTAAATTTATATACTCTTTGTTTTCCTTTAAATCATGAGATTAAAAGTTATTTTATATCATACTTTCTACTCACTAATTCTTTCTTTAAACATTAGTACCATTGAAATGACTACTTCTATGAATTTGATATTCATCTTGTTGTACTAATAAGGTATGACAATATGGATCAATGTATCTAGTTGCCTGATCTTACATTGTAACTAAGTGACTGATTGATTAAAACAATACATTGTAAACAATTTGGTTAGAACAATGAGTTAAATTGATTAAATAAAATGACAGATAATTATCCCAATGATTAAGATCATGAGTTCGTTGAAGCTAGATTACCATGGAAAACCTGGAAGCACTGAACGGCCGTTTCGTCCTATTGTGGAACTCCTCACCAGTGCAGATCCACGACTTTGCCTCCTGTAAAGATTAGAACTCAGAACTTAACGGTCTCGCGCACGAGCACTTAACCACTAAACCACTGAGCTGACTGGCATCCAACGGTATTAATATCCAACTTCAACTAATCCACGAAATTGAGCGACACACCCACCATTGTCATTAGTGAGTTACTATCTCACAACAGACCTGGTTGAACTCCATTGGCCACTACTTCTCACTAGAACTCCAGGATATACTTCTTGAAGCCAGTCATTAGTGAGCATATGCTGAAGAGTCCTACAACAGAACGAAACGGCCATCCAGTGCTTTCAGGTTTTCCATGATGGTATAGCTTCAACTGACTCATGATCTTAACCATTGAAATTACTAATAATGTCCAAAAAAAACCCATCTGAAAATAATTATTCATTTAGTTAGTTAATCAATGAAGTTAGTTATTAGTTGAATTCAAGAATTCATTCAAACTGAACATAACCAATAGAAAACTTGGAAGTATTGAATAGTTGTTATGAACTCAATGTTAAGTAAAATAAAGAAAGAAAGTTCTTTTAGATGAATGATTTACTTTAGAAAGAAAATAGTATTAATTAACTTCTAAGCCATGCCCATTTTTTAACACTTGGATGGAGATGACTTGGTTTCATTGGTATGTCATAATATCTTTCTGAAAATAATATTAAACAGAGTAATGATATGTATATGTATATGTATATATATATATATATATGTATTATTATGTAATATCTACCTATTATGTAGGATGTAAATAGTATTCTATTGTATGTGTTGGAGACGTTAGATCCTTAGAACTCACTTAGGAAAGGATCTAATTTTGTAATTTTATTTAGAAAATTTGAATTTCTTTGTTTTCGCGCCAAAGGCGCTCTTGTCACCTTCATGTCGTATTTCCCACCGGGAAATATCTTAAATGCTATTGGTCTGTTGTGTCTTTTAGTATGCTATTGGGTAACT
Organism: Schistosoma intercalatum; assembly: GCA_944470365.2. Classification (NCBI taxonomy): domain Eukaryota; kingdom Metazoa; phylum Platyhelminthes; class Trematoda; order Strigeidida; family Schistosomatidae; genus Schistosoma; species Schistosoma intercalatum. Next base: position 2,839,611 of record OX103728.1, on the reverse strand, counting down.
TTTCCCAAGGACTGTTTTTTACTATATATATACGTTTTGAAATGTGTTTGTTGTCATCGCTCGTTTCTGGCTGTTTGCAGGATATACTTCCCTCTAGTTGCTGGAGCTCATTAATAGCTAGCTTATTGGTTATTGGTTACTGAGTCATGCTTCTCGTTTGCAGATTAAGTGAACTCGTAATACCTTCAATCCTAGCAGTATGAATCAATTTAATTCAAGTCTTTCTTATAACAATACAGTTTAATATCAAATGGGAGTCTTGTGGAGATTTTAGTAATTTGAATAGTTGAATTCATGAGTTAATTAAATCTAGATCACCATGAAAAACTTGAAAGTACTAGATAGCCGTTTTGTCCTAGTATAGGACTGCTGAGAGATATATATTTACAATTCCGCACATGCGATTTGTATCAAGGACCTTCGATGGCGAGACTGTAATTTATGGACGAGCCAATCAGAAGCGTTCGAGTAATTTCAAGGTCATGGAGCCAAGTTCAACACCTGATGCTCACATACGATCGGTTTACAGCGGATTTTAGAGAAGAGGTGATTATTGAGAGACTACAAGAGATGAGATTACTAAGAAGTTCTTGTACGTGTGACTGTGGTTATCAAGTGACTGCAGTAAAGTGTGCAGACTACCGTGATGAGATTGTATTCCGTTGTTCTTCATGTTGGAGGACATATGTGCAATTAAAATGACACGTCTACACCAATCATTCGGAGGAGTAGGAAGTATTGTGGAAATAGATTAAACAGTAGTGAGAAAGCGAAAATACAACAGGGGACATAGTATCAAGGAAGATTTGGTAAGTAGCACTTCTGTAAATATACTTGACAGGTACTTGGAATTTATGATCGATCAACACAGAAGGGGCATTTTCAGAGGGTCAGAAACCGGCAAGCAAGCACAGTAATACCAAATATACAGGAATACATGCAGCCGGGCATTACAGTATATACGGATGATTAGAGAGCTTACAGATGCCTACATAGACTTGGGTATGTGCATCGTGTCGTAGTGCACAAGCGCCATTTCGTCGACCCTACAACTGGCGTTTATACTAATAATATTGAAGCCATGTGGTCCAGACTGAAGGAATTTTTAAGACCGTACCACTGCTCTAGAGGATGACTATTACGGAGCCATATGGACGAGTTCCTATATCGTATTCATTATGATTTCAGAACATCTGAACCTTTATCAAACCTTAACAAGTTTTTAAATCACGTAAAAGAAGAATATCCACTGTAATTCATTAGTTCCTTATAATATATTTTTACTTTATACTGACTGTCTTCTGATTGGCTAATAATTGTCGAGGTTCGTTCAAGGTTTGTCCATAAATTAGAGTTTCGCCCTTCAATCCATTGATGAAATTGCATCACCATCTACTATTGTCATTAGTAAGTTACTATCTCACAGTGCTTCCAGGTTTTTCATAGTGATCTTACTTTAAATTGATTCATGAATTGAACTATAAAAAAAATACAGCTTAAGTCTACTTAGACGAACAAGTTGACGATGATATAACAAAATATTTTGAATTCTTCCCTAATAAATAATATTTTCTCAGTATGGAAATAAATATGTTGGATGTAAAAGACGTGAATATATACTTAGTCAGATGTCTGAATAACTCTCTGTGTGTACAGTGTTGAATACCATATCAGAGGTACTTTTACATTGGAAAACAGTTCGAACCTACTGGAAAGTATACTTTGATTCCTTTTTATAAATTAAAACAAATTAAGAGAGATAATATTTGAAGAATACAATAGATTCTTTGTTCTTTTATATATATGTAAGTGAAGTTAGTCAATAAGCTACAATGTAGGACAAGGCATATATACACATAGGTCTACGTTGCCATACCTCATTAACACAATAAGATGAACACCAAAATCATAGAAGTAGTTAATTCAACCATTGGTTACGATTGTCACGCGGACTCCAACCAAGTAGTCTGTATCTACCAACATGGCTCAGACTAGAAGTTAGTGAATTCAAGCACTGATGCCACATTTTGGTTTGACCGCCCCTAACTTTCTCCCAACCATCCTCAACACTGGTCAGCATTGCACGTCGTGGTGATCGGTGTTCAGGCACACAAAAACGTGACCCAACAATCTCAGTCAATGAAGATTCACAGCCTCATCAACTGATTTACTATCATTTCCTAGTACCCTGCGTCTAATCTCACTACTACTTACTCGGTGATCGCCGCAGATACGAGCAATATTTCCAAGACATCTGTGGTCAAATACTAGTGGGTTACAAGTATCTTCTACTCTTAATCGCCACATTTCGCAGCCGTGAAGTAGAACAAAAAAAACTGTCAAGCAGTACACTCGCCCTTTAAATGATAGACGGATATCTGGCCTTTGCCACAGATCATGTAACTTGGTGAAAGTCAGACGAGCTTTTTGAGTCCGTACAGAGATTTCGTCAGACACCAACCAATTTGGGGTGATCAGACTTCCAAGATAAGTGAATATGTCGACGGGTTCCACTACTTTATTCCCTATCCTTAGTTCAGGTGTTGACTCAGGCCAGTCCTTTAGTAACAATGTGCATTTAAAGGGAGAGGAGCGCATCTCAAACATCTTGGCATTGTTGCTCAACGCTACCAAAAGACTCCGGATTTTATCAGCGTCTTCACCAAACAGGAATATTCGATCTGCATATTCGAGGTCAATATGTAGACCTCCTGGTAGGAGATCAATTCCTGAAAATCCAGACGACGAAAATGTTATTTTCAGAAGTAGGTCTTTGATGAAGTTGAACAAAAATGGATATAATGGAGAGCCTTGATGAACACCACTTGCAAAATCAGATGATAATTCGCCATAAGCTCTCACTCGATTAGTAGTGTTCGAGTAAAGAGCCTTAACAAGGTTTATGTTCTTTTGAGGTACACCTTTCAATGACAGACACTGTCACAGGACCTCTCGGTCTACAGAGTCAAATGCTGCTTTTAAGTCAAGAAGGACCACCATTGTCGGACGCCGATAAGAATGTCTGTGTTCTAGAATCTGACGAATAGTGAATATGTGGTCGACGCAGCCACGATCAGGTCTGAAACCAGCCTAATTTCCTCATGTTTGCAGTTCACGAGTCTTTGTTAGGCGCCCAATAATTATTGAGGCTAGTATTTTAGATGCTATGTTGGTCAAACTAATACCTCTATGGTTATCACAAAATGATTTTGACCCATTCTTATATATTGGGACAATTAGGTATTGCTACCATTACGTCGAACTCCCAAATTTTAGCTAAAATATAAGTTAACCTAATCACTAAAACTAGACCATCATCCTTAAAGACTTTTGGGGATAATCCATCTGAATCAGATGTTCTTCATCGTTTCAGATTAGCTATCGATTTTTGAACTTCCATTAGAGTCGGGAGACCTACTTCAATGTTCCATTCATGCTGTTTGAGAATGGTAGGTAGTATGTAAATGAAAAGAAAGTAATGAAAATCGAATGAATTATCAATCACATTCATTCAATGTTATCTTTTTATGTTGTTGCCTGATTTGACTGTTAAATAGAGAATATATTGATTTCTATGTTGAAATAATCATACCACTGGGTTATCCTGTTTTATACATAGTTTTGTTGTTGCAATAATAAGGGAGCAGTTTAATCAGAAAATCTGATATACAACTTTCTTTTAATAATGACAACAAGTGTAACTGATGCCTTTTAATATTATTATTATTATTATTATTATTATTATCAGAAGGGCTTTTGTGGAGATTGTAGTAATTTTAATGGTTAAGATCATGAGTCAGTTGAAGCTAGATCACCATGGAAAACCTGGAAGCACTGAACGACCGTTTCGTCCCATTGTAGGACTCCTCAGCAGTGCGCATCCACGATCCCTCCTCGCGGGGCTCGAATCCAGGACTCATCAGTCTTGCGCGCGAGCGTTTAACCACTAGACCACCGAGCTGACCGGCATCCAACGGTGCGAATCTCTAACTTCAACTAATCCACAAAATTGAATGACACATCCACCATTGTCATCAGTGAGTTACTACCTCACAACAGACCTGGTTGAACTTCACTGATCACTGCTTCTTATTATTATGTTTTTTAACATCACCAGTGCCTACTTCAAGCAGAAAACAGTAACATCAAAATCATTCACTATGATACGTGGATGAAGGAAATAATGATTAGTTGTTCACTTAGTCAGACTAATAGTGTCAGTATTTGAAGTGGTAATATACTAACATTCTAGTCAGGCTCGTCACATGTTCTTAATATGAGTTATGTTGAAGTTCTATAGAATAGACACTGGAAGTGTATTCAGTGCGGATATTCGTCTCAGGTAAATTAACGTTCTATTCGTGTAAACAAAGAAAATCGTCCATTATAACACACTTTTAATCTTTCTTAGAAATAATCAGATTGTTTAGAATGTATTCCATCGAAAACTGGATTTATCGTCAAATTTAATGTGGCATATAATATTCTCATTTTATTTCCTTTATTCTAATGAATAAATAATTACAAGTTGATGGACCTAATGTTTTTTGGTTGGAGGTAGTCAACATGAAGTCGTAGATCTAGGTTTCGTGCTATTCGGCGCTCATAGGCAAAGTGTACCTGTAATCTTGAGGGAACTGATGCTCCCTGACGGATTCGATCCCGTATCACCCAGCTTCACAGTCAGAGACGCTACCACTGAGATATCAGGGCCGCGACTAACTTTCTGTCAGACTGAGATGTATTCACAATGGATTAATCACTGGGTGATGATCAATGTTATATGTGTCCAGTTCTTCTTAGTGCAGATCGAATCTTATCAACCAAGTTTGAAAATGTTCAATAAATGAGTTTCTGTTCACCTTATTTTATGCATTGAATAAATAAATTTAAATGATAAATATATATGTTTATATATCGGTTGATACTCACCGTAATCTACGTTTGTAACCATAATTGCTAAAGTGATTTAAGAGAGATTGTGGAGTTTGAAAAGAATAGACAAATGGTGACCAATATAAAGAGTAATAAAAAAACCAATTATTGTTTTCAATGGAATCAAGAATCGATCTAAGCTTGACAAACTTTGAAAATCTGGAAGTACTTAGGAACCATTTCATTGTAGTATAAGACACCTCAGCGGTAATCATTTATTGACCTCATAACTGGAAATGGAACCTATGCCCTCTTGGTCTCACTTGTCAATAATTAACTTCTAGACCACAGAGGCGGTACACAAATATTGTGAATGTCTAGGTTCAGTCCATGAAAATATGTTTGTTGAGGCACTTTAGAGTTTATGTCTATGATGTCATTAGTTTTTTATTGAAAGGCAAATGGTATGTTTAGAGTTGCCTTGTAGTAAAACCTAGAAGGCAAGTGTATTTAAGTCCCTAAACTTACAGGTAAGATACTAATCATTCATTCACTACATTCTTATCTTGAAATGTCAGAGCGTTATCTACTAGGTAAGTTCTCTTGTTTGGAAAATACTAATAACCAGTGACGCTTGTCTTTATCAATTGTTTAGTGTATCACACTTGATTATTAATAATGTAACCCATATTTGAAACTCGACCACTCTACACTAATAAACAACATTCGTATGTAGTAAAAGACATTTATCAACAGAGAATGACGGCAAATAAGAATATTTGTAGATTTCAACATGACTGTGACAGCTAATACACCTAGATAAATCATAAGATGCAAGATCAAAAGTTATAGGTTGATTTCGTACATGCAAAGCTGTGGATGCACACGAAAATGAAACGATCGTCCAGTGCTTCTGTATTTTCAGTGGTGATCAAGATAAAATCAGCGCGTGATTTGAAGTCGGAAATTCCTTCAACGTTTGCAAATCTCCCTATTACTAACCTACACACGTGCGCCTGTTACTCCTCATGGAGGAGCATAGGCCGCACACCATCACTCTCCATCTAACACTGTCCTGGGAAATCTTTTCCAGCTCCTTCCAGTTGTAATTCATCGTTTTCATATCTGCTTCTATTATCCGACGCAATGTGTTCTTTGTACTTCCTCTTTTCTGCTTACCTTCAGGATTGCAAGTTAGCGCTTGACTCGTGATGAAGTTTGGTGATTTCCTCAATGTATATCCTATTCACTTCCATCGTCTTCTCCTAATTTCCTGTTCAGATGGAAGTTGATTTTCCCTCTTTCACAGTAGAATGTTATTGATGGTATCCCGCCAAGGGATATTGAGTATCTTGCGTAGACATCTATTCATGAATATTCGTAACATTTTGATGATGGTTGTAGTAGTTCTTTTAGTTTCAGCTCTGTACAGTAGGGCTGTCTTGACGTTTGTATTGAAGATTGTGACTTTGATATTGGTTGGCAATTATTTTCAGTTGCATATGTTCTTCAGTTGTAGGAATGCGGATCTTGCTTTGCTAATCCTCGCCTTTAAGTCTGCGAATTTTCCTAAACTAAATATTTTAAATTTGGCTTGCCGAATTGATATTTAAAATTATAACGTGGTAGCTAGATGTCTGTTATGTTCATTATTGATTTACGGATATTTATACTTAGTAATAAAATTCAAATGAAATCATATTTGACATTCTTCTGTTTGAATAGTTGAAATTATGAGTTAATTGAAGCTAGACCACCATGGAAAGCCTGGAAACACTAGTCGGCCGTTTCGTCCTAGTACTGAACTTCTCAGCGGTGCGCATCCACGATCCCGCCCTGAGAGATTCGAACACAGGACCTATCGGTTTCGCGCACGAACGCTTAACCTCTAGACTGGCATCCAACGGTGTTAATGCCTAACTTCAACCAATCCACGAAATTTAATGACACATCTACTATTGTCTTCAGTGAGTTACTATCTCATTTTTATATATAGCAACAAATATATACGCAAAGGTGCTCAATAAAGACCAATTTCGAAAGGTAATTCAAAGAGCTCTAGTGGAGAACTGCCATCCATGGGGCTTGGCCTTGTTATATATTAGATCAATGGCAATTGGTAATGATTAAGGACTATCACAAGTTTACCAGTTAGAAATGTAAACTAATAGTTAACAACTCAGTAGTTTAGACTATCACCGTGAAGCCTGAAGGTCTTGGCTTTGAATCCTAGTGATAATGTAGACGTATCATATTAAGGGGTCTTATGATAAAAAATAGTTGTCCAATGTTTTCCACTCTTAAGTAGTTTTCTAATTAAAATCAATATCAAATTTGGGTTTCGTACTGAACATTTACACAGACTGTCTAACCGATTAACCGGAACCCATCGGCTTGTAATTACTTACTTACGCCTTTTGTTCATTTTTCTCATGTCTGTCTCCATTTCTCGACGTAATATTTTCCTTGGTCTTCCTCTTTTCCTTTAGCTTTGAGGATTCCACGTGAGGGATTGCCTTGTGACGCAGTTGGGTGCTTTCCTCATTGTGTGTCCTATCCACTTCCAGCGCTTCTTCCTGATTTCGTCCTCCACTGGAATCTGGTTTGTTCTTTCCCACAGTTGGTTGTTGCTGATAGTGTCTGGCCAACGAATCCGAAGTATTTCGCGTAGACAACTGGTAATAAACCCTTGTATCTTCTGAATGATGACTTTAGTAGTTCTTCAGATTTCTGCTCCATATAGTAGAGCTGTCTTGACATGTGCATCAAATTCAACGTGTCCATCAATGATGCCGCCCTTCTTGTGTGACAATTTTAACTCCACTGATAACATATTTTGTTGGTACTTAAGACATAATCAACATAAAACCCACTAATTCCAATTAATAACACACTGGTTCATTTTACAAGAATGTTTATGTTGCACAATAAGTAGATATGATGATGGCTGGCAGTAGAATGCAGTATGCTCGTTCCATCCTGTTTTGAAATTCGTCAAACGGATGTACTTACATCTTAGAATTGATGTTCATTCCGAGACTCAAATCTGTTACCATCTGCTTTAGACATCATCGCAAAATCCACTTAGTTACTAAGTCCAGATTCATTATTTGAATTGGTTATTTGAATTATCCCATTGATACTACTGAATTTAATATTTCATCTTATGTAATAGAAAGATGATGGAATTATAACTGTACAGTTTGAATAAGCGCTAATTTAAATTTTTATCGAATTTATATTTTTAAGTATATACTACTTAAATTGTAAAATGAGTGATAAGTAGTATGAAAAGAATTTTTTAGAAAGAGAGAAAAAAAACGAAAAAAAATTTATAACTTACCAGGTGGTGGTGTTTTCTTTTTCTCACAGCAACATAAATTTCTTGCACGTTCACAAAATGATGGATGCATTTCCAAGTTAGATACACTGAAATAAAATTTGTTTTTTTTAAACTTTATTCATCACTAACTGCATAGATGAGTTGCAATTTTTTCAAAGTATGAATCAATCAAAGCTAGACCATCCTGGAATATCTAGAAGTACTGGACAGTTTTTTCGTTCTAGCATGGAATTCCTCAACAGGGTGTAACCATGATCCCCCCTCGCGAGATTTGAACCTAAGACTTTCGGTCTCGCGCGAGAACACTTAACCTCTAGACCACTGAGGTGGCTGGCATCCGATTGTGTTGATGTCTAAGTTCATCTAGTTCACGGAATTGAATGGCGCAGCCACCACTGTTTTCAGTGAGTTACTACCTTACAACAGACAGCATATGCTTACTACTGACTGACTTCGAGAGTTATTTCTTGGAGTTCTAGTGAAAAGCAGTAACCAGTGGAGTTCAACTGGGTTTGTTGTGAGATAGTAATTTACTAAAGACAATGGTAGACAGTCGCAAAATTTCATGGATTGATTGAAGTTAGACATTAACACCAATAAATGCCGGCCAGAGGTTAGGCCTTGGCGCGCGAGACCGATAGGTTCAGGGTTCAAATTCCGTAAGCAGAATCGTGAATGCACACTGCTGAAGAGTCCCATACTAGGACGAAATGACCATTCAATGCTTTCAGGTATTTAATAATGGTCTAACATTGATCCATTCATGATCCCAATCAGAAACTCAATAATCTTCACAACCTCATACTGATATTTGTAAACACAGTTAGTATGCAAAAATATCACTTCTTTTTTTAACGGTCAGCCAGTAACAACGTAGAACTTCGTACGTACATACATCAGTTCGAGTTGCCATACCATATTAGCACACAGATACAATTGTTCATTCAAATCCCATAATGGTAGAGGTAGTAAAAGTATAAGCAGTGATCGGAAAAATTAAGGTTTGAAGATGTTGGAAAGAGAAAACAGAGATATGAAGAATTTAAAAGATTAGAATTTGCGAGAACACAAAGAGTGAATGCACCTGCTCACATCATTGCAAATGATTTTGAACCATATCATTCAAGGTCTCCAACCATCGGTTTCTTTCATCTCGCGGATCCCAACCAGTTAGTCTACACCTACCAACATTGCTCAGTTCACTTGTCAATGACTTCATAGATTTGTGCCATGTTTTGGTTTGGCCGCCCCTAATTTCATCAAATAACCTCTGATCATGAAATATAACTCAAGAGGTGGCATTTCAATCATAAACAAATGATCAACTATAAATACTTTACTTACTCATTTAATAATCCTTTATTTCTAACTTCTTCAATTTCATGATCAACTTGATCTAAAAATTTTTGTAAATCATCTGATTCATTATCATCAGATCGTTTATTTCCTGATGGAGCTGATAGATTTTCTGGAAATGCATCAGGATCCATAAATACAGATCGATAACTAACATCTAAATTATAATCTAAAATTTTTGATGTTTGAAAATCTTCATCATCATCACCGAATGGATTCATAACACATAAAGCTACCTGAAAAATGTAGAAAAAAGAAATCCTCAGAAATCCTTAAAAACCAACATTCAAGAACTTTAAGAAAGGCTATATATATATTCAGTGGAGCTTCGTGTAGAATTCTTCAGTCGATGGTTGATTTGGAAGTACTTCACCTAACTATATATATATATATTATTTACTTATTTACGCCTGTTGCTCCTCGTGGAGGAGTGTAGGCCGCACAATAGCACTCTCCACCCAATACTGTCCTGGCCAATCCTTTCCAGATCTTTCCAGTTGTTATTTATCCTTTTCATATCTGATTCTGTTGCGCGACGTAATGTGTTCTTTGGCCTTTCTATTTTTTTGCATCCCTTCAGGATTTCAAGTTATCGCTTGACTCGTGATGTTGTTTGGTGATTTCCTCAATGTACATCCAATCCATTTTCATTGTCTTTTCTTAATTTCCTCTTCAGTTGGGAGCTGATTTGTCTTCTCCCACAGTAGGATGTTGTTGATTGGATCCAGTCAGTGGATATTGAGTATCATGCGTAGACAGCTATTTATAAATACTTGTACCTTCTTGATGGTGGTTGTTGTAGTTCTCGAAGTTTCAGATCCTTTAAATATATTAGTTTACTTGCTTTTGTGGAGCATGTTATATCACCGCTACAAAGTATGCTTTTTCCAAACAAATTTTCTGGTATTCTCGTAGATAATTTTCAAAAGATGGTGTAAAGTTAGGTCAGATGAATAACGAGACAGAAACTTGTGGACAGCAGGCTTGGTTTGCATAATCAAAAGTGACTTGCACACTTCCTTTTCCTAATATGATTCTAACCCGCCTCAATTTTGCTATCACTAATATTAGTAGTAATTATTAATACGTAATCGATAATTAATAGACTAGTAGCAGTTGTAAATAGTTAATTTTATATTTCTGATTGAGATCATGAACTGATTGATGTTAGACCACCACTGAAAACCTGGAAGTACTGGACAGCTGTCTCGTTCTGTCGTGAGACTATTCAGCAATGCACACTCACCATCGTGAAGTTTACAACTGAAATCGATCAGTTTCTCTCGGCACATATGCATCCTCTAAGGTTTGTATCAAAGTTGACACTAAGTCAGAAGAATGCTTAAGTAGAAATGGATGGTGATTATTAGTGAAATGCACAATGCTCATTTCATTCTATTTGAGATTATATTATACAAGTGAGCATCTATAATCTTTCTTAAGATATGAATCCATGTCACATACAATTAGAAAATATATATCAATTTCGTATATCATCAGCATTTGAATTGACTAAGGTATTACTCGCCATATCATAGTATTGACATGGTTTTTAATGGAGTGAAATAAGAAACCGAAGTTTTTGTGCTTGTTAACAAGAATTAAGAAGCTCATTCACACTATTTTGAATCATTGAACGTATTCTACGTTATAAATTAGGCACATGCGTCAACGACAAATCATCCTTAAAGAAATTGTAATTTGATAGAGCAGAAGTTTACCAGTTAGCCTACACTTCACTGGTTCACTTCAAAGGTTCCTAATGGATTTAACCTTAAAAAAATTGAACCGAAATAAAATACCATTTTTTCATCATGTCTTTAAGTTTATTTTCAGTCAATTGAATATGAAGGTGGTATCTGATTGCCTTTCAACTGTTCATTTTATGCTAATAGTTGAATTCATGAGTTAATTTAAGCTAGATCACGATTGAGAATCTAGAAGAAGTTGATAGCCGTTTCGTTCTAGTATAGGACTTCTTAGCAGTGAGCATTCACGTTTCCGTATCAAAGGGACTCGAACCCAGGACATTCGGTCTCGCACGAAAACGCTGGATCAGAAACCAACGGTGTTAATATTTGAATTAAATCCAGCTACGATATTTCACGATCATCTTTTGTTGTTTTCAGTAAGTAACTGACTCACAACAGACACAGATTTACTCTACTAGTGATAATTTCTTACTAGAACTCAAAGAAATCCATCTTGAAGCTAGTCCCAAGTGAGCACATGATTATTATTAGAATAGAGGTTTGTGGAAATTGTAATAATTTTAATAGTTGAATTCACGAGTCGATCTAAACTAGACTACCATTGAAAATCTGAAAGCACTGAACGGCAATTTCGTCCTAGTATTGGACTCTTCAGCAATGAATTCAACTTTGAATACACTACAATCTCCACAAACCCCATTGTATTCTAATCATAGTCGGATAAACCATTTATCAAATTAAAGGTTACATGTAAATTTTTTTTTAAAAAGTTCAATCATTCTTACCTTTAACCAACCCATAAGGAATAAGAAAGAGAATATACTAAAAATTGGGACATATAAATCCACATTATGCTGACCATTTTGATTACGATGTTCAACAAATTGACAAGCAAATATTTGACACATAAAATAACTATAAACTGCTATAATTACAACCTATAAAGTAAATAATCATCAATGTATTACATAATCATATATAAATGAATAAAAGAATGAATTAAACAATCATTTATGAATTATAATAGGAACTAGTTGAAGGTGTACAACATAAACTGATCAATGATTTGACCGTATAAAGTTTGATGAATGAAACATACGAACCATGTCGGGTAGAGAAGTTGAGATTGATTATGCATACAGTAGTGTTGAGTACTGTGAGAGGTATGAGGGTGATTATCACTTCCCGGTTGTCCACACCGTGGAAGGGTTCTTTTGAAGGTGCCTGAAAAGGAAATTGGATTAGAGGTGGTTTTAGTGACCGGAGAGCGTGACCATAGTGGCCAAGGGACAACTGCTTGAGGTTGGTCACACACGACCTTTTTATGGGTAATTTTTGTGTTAGCTCCGTACTTGTTGAGACCTTACCGCTGGAGACGGGTTTCTGTGGGATAAAGCGAGATGGGCATTTTTATGATCGACCTTTTCTAACCCCACCCCTCCTTATGGGAAGGCAGCACCACTGTCATGCTGGTTGTCTAAAGGAAACACCTTTCTGCTGTCACACCTCTATACAGTCAGCAGTACGACTTCGCCTTCGGATTTTGGGTTTGTTGCTTTTAGTCTTACCTCTATTCAACCGACCTGTCTGGTATGGTAAGACCTTGAGGGATATTTGTTCCAGCCAGTATAGCTCCATTGGTTCATCACGACAAGAAAGCTCGACCACCACATCAAGGTAGCAACAACGGTCGGGCGAGTAGAGAAGATGATTGCGTAATGTCATGGATTGGTTGAAGTTAGACATTAACACCATTGGATACCGACCAGCTTAGTGGTCTAGAGATTAACAAGTCGTGTTTGAGACCAAAGGCTCTGGATTTAAATCACACGTGGCAGAATTGTAGATACGCAGTGATGAGGAGTTTCGTACTGGGATGAAACGGCCATCCAATACTTTCAGGTTTTCAATGGTGGTCTAACATCAATCGGTTTATGATCTCAATCAAAAACTTACAAATATACTTGGTGAATAATTCGAAAATGTATTAGTGTTTTTCAATTGGTAGTAGAATGATAGTTTATTGATTCGTTAAGCTTTTATATACTGTATTTTTGTAAAATGGATTCAAATTAGACTGATTATTAAGTAGAATGACTGGGACATTTTCGAGATGGAAAATCAATTCATTCATGATGTTTTATGATTCAAGAAATCTAGTCAAAGTACTCATTAGAAAATTAATTTATGACTTTTCTTATTAACATTATTGAAAGAATAAGCAGTGATTGATCACAAACAAATGGGAAATTTCGAACAACCAAGAATTATCCTATTGCTCAAAGTATTAGTTCTGTAGATCATGTAATAACATTTGAAACGAACGGTGTTAGGTTGAAGTTCCGGAATGAATGTGACGCGGTTACATCCAGCTGACCAGTTACGAATAGGACAAAAAGTACTTTCATAGACCATCTCTGCTCAATAGCGTCCTATACAAACGTAGACTAACTATGATAGATAATTGCCAATATTCTTTATAGTACGGCGAGACTAGAATTTATGAATGACTTTTGAACGAATCTTAAGTGGTTAATCAGGAAACTGGTAGTTTAGAGTAAAAATGTATTATACAAAACCAAAGAATTAGAGTGAATACACTTCTTTTGCATGATTTAAACACTTTATAAGGTTAGAAAGAGGTTCAGCGGTTCTGGAATCATAATGCATATGATAGAGGAACTGATCCATATGGTTCTATAGTAGTCGACCTCTGCAGATATAATAAAGTCGCAAAACTTCTTTCAGCCTAGACCTTATAGCTTCAATATTGCTTTTGTGCACTACGGTTGCTGGGTCCACAAAATGCTACTTGTAGACAACGACATGATGCACATAACCAAGTCTATGTAGGCATCGATACGCTCTCCAGTCATCCGTTTATATTGTAGTACGCGGCTGCATATATTACCGTTCACTTGACCTGTCGTATATTCCAAGGACCTGTGAGGTATATTTATGGAAGTGCTACTTACCCAGACTTATCTAACACTAAATCCTTTGTTGAATTTTCGTTTTCTGACAACTGTTTCGTCTGTTTCAACGGTCCTCATGACTCCTCCAACCGACTCGTGTAAGCTTGTCATTCTCACTGAGTATATATCTCTACAATACTCATACCACTGAATAGTCGAAACTTCAGTAACATCTGCAAATGTTGCAGCCAGTTCTCAGCAATGAGCATAATTTGCCTTAGTCTCAATCTGGATCGAGCGAAAAAATTCTTATTCTAGCAGACTTCTTCCTCCAACATATATTATATCGAAAAAGCATCATCACAGTAGTCTGTACAAGGCCCACAAGTCATTTGGTTTACATAATCAAAAATCAAGAAACTTCTTAGTAATCCCATTTGTTGTGAACCATTTGCTGTGAACCGATCGTATATGAGCCTCTAGTACTGAAATTGTTGCTGTGACCTTGAACTCCCCCGGACGCTTCTGATTGGCTCATCCATAAATTATAAGAATTACCTAACAATTATGTCTTATAGTTTGTAACATGGATTTTAGACAACTGTTGAAAACCCTGGATCACTGGATGGGACTCCTCAATAGTGTACATCTGTGATCCTGTTGGAAATCGAATCCACGACTTTCAAGTCTCACAACTGGAGCTTGAACTTTTTAGACCACTGGGTTTGTACATATACTTAGAATAATTTAACAACTCCTATGAAACATTCACTTTTAAATTCACATTATATAAAACAAGTTTGTTTTCTTGTTGTATCTGTCAGTCACATTCTAAAATGATACTGTTGAGTCGTTGAATTCGAATTCAGTGATCATCTTCATTTGTAAATTCTGTCAAATTATTGTATAACTTGAAATTGAATTAAAACTTTTGTCAGTGTTTCACTTACTTGAGTATACACTAATGGAATCATAATACTACTGTATACTTGTAAATTCTGCATACTTTGTCTAACTCTACCAATATTCTATAAAAATAAGAGAAAAGATAAAGATTAATCAATTTTGCAAATGAATACTATTAATTGGTAACTAAGTGTATAACTAACAAAAGGCAAGTGATCATGAACTTACATACTTACTTACGCCTGTTACTCCTCGCGAAGGAGCAGAGGCCACTCAACACTGTCCTGGGTAATCCTTTCCAGCTTCTTCCAGTTGTTATTCATCCTTTTCATATCTGCTTCAATTTCTTCACGTAATGTGTTCTTTGGCCTTTCTAGTTTTTTTTGCATCCCTTCAGTATTGCAAGTTAGGGCTCGCCTCGTGATGAAGTTTTTGGTGATTTCCTCAATGTATGTCCTATTCACTTCCATCGTCTTCTCCTAATTTCCTGTTCAGATGGAAGTTGATTTTCCCTCTTTCACAGTAGAATGTTATTGATGGTATCTGGCCAATGGATGTCGAATATCTTGCGTAGACAACCATTTATAAATACTTGTACCTTCTTGATGTTGGTTGTTGTAGTTCTCCACGTTTCACCCCTGTACAGTTGGGCTGCCTTGACGTTTGTATTGAAGATTGTGACTTTGATGTTGGTTGAAAGTTGTTTTGAGTTGCATATGTTCTTCAGTTGTAGGAATGCGGATCTTGCTTTGTCAATCCTCGCCTTTACTTCTGCATCTGAACCTCCATGTTCATCGACAATGCTTCCCAGGTATGTGAAGGATTCTATGTCTTCCAGAGTTTCGCCATCAAGGGTGATTGGATCGCTGTTCTCCGCTTTGAATTTTAGGACCTTGGATTTGCCCTTGTATATGTTGAGGCCTACTGATGTAGAGACTGCTTCTACACTGGGTGTCTTTATCTGCATTTGTTCGTGTGTATGAGATAGGAAGGCTAGGTCATCTGCAAAGTCTAAGTCGTCTAATTGGTTCTGAGCTGTCCATTGTATGCCGTGTTTTCCCTCAGATGTCGAGGTCTATGAAACTTGACACTAATTTCTAAGAATATGATCTAAGATTAATATTTGTTTTATGGATTATGAATTACTGTTCGAATGTTGAGCGTGTCGACGGTTTCATTTATCTTGAGAGTTTCATCAGTCCTTGTGGTCTGGTGTGTGATAAAATCTTAGCAGGGATACAGAAGGCTTGACTATCTTTTGCTAACTTGAGTCATTTATGGTGTAGACGAGATATACGCCTACCGACCAAATGACGGGTTTACTGCGCAGCAGTTCGTTCCGTCTTACTTTATGGCTATAAAACATGGTCGGTAATAGTAGAGGACATTCGTAGGTTACTAGTATTCAATCATAGGTGTCTTCGAAGCATTGTTCGCATATCGTGGGACCAACGAGCAAGTTGTTAGGAAACGGGTACTGGGTAAGGATGGCAAATCAATTGATGGATTAATGAAACTTCATCAGTTGAGATGGCTGGGACACGTGTTACGTATGCCCAACCACCGATGTGCGATGTTTTATGGTGTAAGAGTAGGATGGAAGAAAACTAGAGTTGACCAGACCAAAACATGGTACAAATTCATGAGGTCACTCACAAGTGGACTGAGCCATGTTGTTAGGTGTAGATTACCGGGTTGGGATCCTCGAGATGATAGCAACTGATGGCTAGAGACCTTGAATGACATGGCTCAAAATCGTTTGCAATGGCGCAGGTGCATTCACTCTTTGTGTTCTCCCAAATTCTAATCTTCTGTATTCTTCATGTCCCTTTCTTTCTTCTCTTTCTAAATTTATTTCACTGGATTATACTCCTAGAATAACCATGTTCTTAAATTATACTCAGTTTATTAACTGGTGTCTACCACATTCACAGTCACTTTTTGGCTTGATCTTGTATAAATGTTATTTGCTATTTTACGGTGTGATGTAGTCTGTTTGGCGGGTATATAAACCAAGTATGTTTGAAATAAATGATTCATACCTGATAGGTTGAGATAGGTGTTCTGGACTTAACTGGCAGGACTAGGAGGAAAAGGACCAAAAAAGACGCTAAGCTGTTCATACTTGTCGATACATCATTGGTTTGGCACAGTACTAAGATTAAATAAGTTGTATTTCGATTGGCATATAAGTCACATGATATTAAGCCTGGCTTAAAGTCACAACAATCTTCAGGTTGGTATTTCAACTTATTTTAGAATTATTTAATAATTTAATAGTTGACTTCATGAGTCAACTGAAGCTAGATCATCATGGAAAACCTAGAAGCACTGGACTGCTGTTTCGTTCTATTAAAGTATTATTGAGGAGTCCCACAATAGGACAAAACGGCCGTCCAATGTTTCTGAGTTTTACCATGGCGGTCTACCTTAAATATACTCATGAATTCAACTTTCAAATTACAAAATGCCTTCTCTGATTATAACTATTTAACAGTTATCTATAAAGATTTTAAATGGAATAGAATAATGAACATACTTCAACAGTATAAAATGCTACTTTAGGATCATCAATATAACCACTTTGTAATGCTTTTAATGTTAATCTTTGAGCCCATTGTATAGGTACCCAATATTCTGGTGTATAATTAGTTTTTGTACGTCGAAACCAATCAGCTGCTATACGTTCAAATGATGAAATTTCTTTTTCAGTAATTAATACACCAAATGAACTTTTCACTTCTATTAAAATAATAATAAAAAAAGGAGAGATTAATTGAAAAAACAGTATAGAATATTCATCCTGTACGGATTGCTTCGATATAGCCTTAAGTCACAAGCTTTCTGAGCAAAGATGGATAGTGGCTAGTAGTGGAATCTAGAACGTGTGTTCCGTACTAATTGGGACTCATCAGCTGGATGTACTTGCATTCCAGAGATGATGTTCACTCTGGGACTCAAACCTAGAACCGTGCGCTTCAAACTTCATCGTGCTATCCACTTAGCTATTTAGTCCTTACAGCCAACTGTTTGTTCAATGGGGTGAAGTTTAAATTCGCTTGGTGTTGTTTTACTTGTATCTTCTTATTGTTATTTAGGACTGCAATTGATTAGTCTCTTGTTGGCACGTGTGCACCCTGCGCGGATTGCCTCGATATTGGCCTTAATTCACAAACATCGTAAGTAAAGATGGATAGTGGCTAGTAGTAGAATCCTGGACGCAAGTTTCGTCCTGCTAGACACTATCTATTTTTTCATAAATGATTGATCATTTGATTATTATGAAAATATTATTGATGGATTATAGTGAAAAGAATAGTAGCATAGTAACAAAAGATGTCATCAACTATCTGTTAAAACATATACATATTTACAGTTGATTATTTACTGAATAGCAACCAAAGTCTTGTGCCTTTAGTGTTGATCGAATTTGGTCACTGTTATAAATGACTTGACATCTTATGTAGTTTACTGGGTTGTTAAGTTGCTAAACGTGGTTTTGTGTTATTCGGCACTTTCTAGCAATGCCTACTCATAATATATGAGAAAACTAATCCATTTTAGTTGACTCGAACTTTATCAACCACCGGAAAACATCAGTTTTCTCAGGAATACAAATAAGCTTTAGTGGAGAGTGACAAATAGGAAGAAACCAAGGTCTATTGTTTCTTACAGTTGATTGATCACTAGGTGGTGATCAATGTCATGTATGTCAGCTCCTTCTTAGTGCAGACTAAATCCTATCGACCAAGTTGCAATAAGACCACCAATCTAGGTGACTCAACATTGCATGCACTATGTTGAGATGAGATGGTGGTTGAATGTAGTCAACACGAAACCCTGGATCTAAGTTTCATACTACATGGCACTCGTCAGCAAGGTGTAGCTGTTATGCTCCCTGATGGATTCGACCCCGTGTCACTCAGCTTCACAGTCAGATATGTTACCACTGATCTATCCGAGCCGCTTTTGACCTCCTGTAGGACTGAGATGTATTTACAATTGAGTGATCACTTGGTGATGATCAATATTAAGTATATCGGGTCCTTCTTAGTGCATCTTTGGAATTTTTGAGGCTTTTTATGTGACAATACCATCTAATATGAACAATATAGAATATCTAACATTCATGTATCACAGTATGTTACCACTGAATCTCTCTATAAGAGTGTGTATTCTATAATAATCATATATTCACTACTGATTTGATTTGATAAGGTTCTCAAAGATCTAGTAGGAACTATGATGGATAGAATCAATCAAGTTAGGAATGGAACAATAATTTTTCAATGACACCAGTTCAGTATTTTACTATGGAATTCATTGAAGGGTTAGAAATATTGACTATTTGATTATCTGTATATAGTCTAAATGTAGCATGCTCATCATAACGACTGACTTTTGTGATCTAAAATACATGTATAGTTCATTGAGGGGTACCATTAATTTATTCTATATCATTTCTCCCTAGACCTCAATAATTCTTAGGCGATTGTCAATTTTTCTAATAACAATCATCTTCATTCTTGTTATATTGGCTAACTTGATTAACGTAGAATATGATACACAACTAACGGCAGTCGAATGCATAGAATCCTACAGTCATAAAATCAGAAAAAATCAGAAGTTATTGTTGAGTAAGAATCAAGAATATACAGAAAATCATGGATATTTATAGATATTAGCCTTAGCTACAACATCATTATAATTCAGTCAATCCACAAGGAGGCAAGTCAAGTTGATCTTCTAAAAAACTGTATCAAGCTTAGATTGAGTGTAAACTCTTCGGATCTTTTAGAGTCTCTGGACGTTCCATCATACTTCTTGAAAGTCATCTCAACACTTCTAAACAGATCCTTTTCATAAAAGATCATAGATTCATTCTATTAGTTTGTGATATCCTTTCAAATATATTGAATAAAAAATTTAAATGAATCATAGTTATTTACTTACTTTGATCTTGATTAAATGCTCTTAACATTTCTCTTAATTCTACAACATCAGCTGCTTCAAATGCATCAGGTAATGCACCACATTCTTCATCTGCAGCTAATGGTGCTAATGGTGTATGAACATCTGAAGAATTAGGTGTTTGTGGTTGAACAAATATATTATTTAATGGACTATCTAATTTAGTTTGTATTGGATATTGTGATTGAGATAATTGTTGTTGTAATATTGATTTTGATGGTGATGTACGTACCACTTCACTTGCATCAATTGACCATGGTTGACATGTATTTCTACTTATTAAATGTTTATGATTTGTTGATTTACGTTTAGGTAATACAGGAACTAATGCACTTGGTAAACTACCAATATCATCATTTTTAATAAAACGACATGCAATTTGATCTGAGATACGTTTCATCATTAATACCCAGGCTAAATTCATATAACGCATAATAGTTAAACGAATTTTACGTGAACCTTCTTCACTTTTTGCATTGATAGATGACTAGAATAAAAGAAAATGTAAAATAAAAAGTGTTATGAAGTAGTTAGTTGGTTAGTTAAATCTTCTCATTGATGTTAAGGACTACAGTTGATCAGACTCTTTTTGACATGTCTGTATCTTGTCATTTGATTAAAAACATTATAAAGAGAGATGGATGGACATGTATAGCTGACAAGTTTCAGAGAAGACGAAACACGCATTCTGGATTTCACTGTTAGACACCATCCATCTCTATTTACACAGTGGTTTATTGTTAGGAAAGTGAATGCAGTTTGAGTTTATTCAATTTGAAACAAACAGCAGTATTGTATTACTATATTTTCAACCACCACCACCACCACCATTAGGATGCTTGGTACTTGTGTGGTTGCACCACAGGATTGAGCTGTACTATTCAGATTGTAGCGCCAAAGTCCATATGGTGTCTGATTCTCCTGTGGAGCGGGATTGAGCTATACTCCTCGTGTTATAAAGTTTAAGCCTAGATGGTATCTGGCTCTCCTGTTAACCGGGATTGAGCTGTACTGTTTGGGTTGTCACATGAAAGTCTGGATGGTCCTCCTGAAAACCAATGTAAAATTACCCTGGCCCACAAGGGTATATTATATAACTAACTTATATAATTTCAGCATATTCTATTTACCTATTCTAATCAGTAGTATTGTCTATTATTATTAAACGTTAGGGGATAAAAGTTAGAGTTAAGTTTACTTCTATTTCTAGTTCAACTAGTATCCAACTAAGATTGAGATAGTTTAATTTTACCCAAGAAAACGTTCAGTAGTCATTTAAGAAATGATGTTGGCGATAATATAATACGAATATTCTTGGAATCTACTACATGAATTAACTTGTTGAAATGATGACGAAGTGTTAAAATTTGCAATAATGAAAATAGCTTTATTGTAAGAGAGCGAATGAACAATCCAATAGTATTGAAAAACTTAAACAGTTCCTGAAGTTCTAATGAGAAACAGTGATCGGTAGAGTTCAATCGGGTCTGTTGTGAGATAATAACTCACTGATGACAATGGTGGATGTGTTGCTCAATTTCGTAGATTAGTTGAAGTTAGACATTAACACAGTTGCATACCGGCTAGCTCAGTGGTCCAAAGGTTAAGAGTTTGCGCGCGAGATCGATTGATCCTATGTTGGAATCTTACGAGGTGGGGTCGTGCATACGCACTACTGAGGAGTTTCATAATACGACTAAACGGTCGTCCAGTGCTTCCAGGTTTTCCATGGTGCTCTAGTTACGATTGACTCATGATGTCAACTATTAAGCAATATTTGTTGAAAGAAATTTTGCCTTCCTGTTTGATTCACTTGAAAGGAAATATGAACAACATGTGTGACTGTGAAAATACTACACTCTCCACAAATTCCCCATACTGACAACAATCATGTGCTGACTAATGATTAGCTTCAAGATGTAATGCATAGAGTCCTAGTGAGAAACCGTGACCAGTGGAATCTAATCGATGTCGAGTATAAGACGGATATCCACTGCAGACAATAGATCAAAGGTTACTCAAGACCATGGATTTATTGAAATGAGAGAATAACACTGTTGGATACCGGCCTAGTAGTTTAAAGGTTAGGCGTTCACTCATGAGACATGAAGTTCTGGGTTCGAGTCCTGTGTTCTCACTGCTGAGTAGTTACACACTAGGGTTAGACGGTCGTCCCGTGCTTTAAGGTTTTCGTTGGCAGTCAATCTTAGATTGACTATTGATTTCAACTGAGAAGAAACATTTTAATTGTTATTTTTTATACAGTCTATTGAAAATAGGTCACCATTTAATCATTAAAACAAATGAATAAGGTCAGGTCTATTACGAAAAGATAAGAAGCTTGTTCCATTACAACAAAAGTTCAAATATGTTATCACCGATTTGTTCAGATTTTAATAAACCTCCTGTTGGATTGAAATATTTCTTATTGATTGATCTTTAATGATAACCAAGGTTATTCCAATCCCATGCTTTAACGTTCATCAAATTCTATCTATGAAGTTTCACTTTAACCACTAGTCTAAGTGACTCAATATTATGTACACTATAATGAGATGTTATTTCAGTGGAAATAGTTGGTTGATTGTTGTAGCTTGATCAATAGAATTAGGTCAGTACTTAAGGGATGAAAAAGCATAAACTTGATCAATAGACGGTAAATAGTTCATTGTAAACATAGAATAAGTGGATCACAGTACATTTATAGATAATCGTACGTCTTGTTAAAGTTGTCAACTGTAGTAGCGCTTCCTAACTGTGTAATTTTATAGTCGAATTCATGAGTCAATTGAAGCTAGACCACCATGGAAAACCTGGAAGCACTGGACGACCGTTTCGTCCTAGAGTAGCATCCCTCAGCAGTGTACATCCACGACCCGCCTTGCGAGATTACAAACCAGGAACTATCAGTCTCCCGCGTGAACGCTCAACTTCTACACCACTGAGCCAGCAACCAAATGTGTTAATGTCTAGCTTCAACTAGTATACGAAATCGAGCAACCCATTCACCATTGTCATCAGTGAGTTACTATCTCACAACAGACCCGACTGAACTCTACTAGTCACTGCTTCTCACTAGAAATCCAGGATACACCTCTTGAAACCAGTCACTAGTGGGTATACGATGATTATTATCAGAAGGGGTTTTGTGGAGATTTAAGTAATTCTAAAGTTGAATTCATGAATCAATTGAAGCTAGACCACCATGGAAAACCTGGAAGCACTAAACGATCGTTTCGTTCTATTGTGCGATTTTACATCAGTGCGCATCCACGATTCCTCCCGGCGAGATTATCTTGAATTATTCTAAATTTAATGTTACCGTTCAGTTTACAATCCAAATGTATCTCAGAAACAGTTAGGTTCATCATGAATACAATAGAATAGTTGATTACAATTGTTATGAATAGTTTTTATGAAAGAAGTTGGCTAGTGTCCTATCAAAATATCTCAATAAAACTAGATTATTTCAACACTTAGAGGTTTCTACCTCCAATTCGTCTCTTTTATTCATTAAGTCTTATAGTTACTGTTGGTTATAATTGATTTAAAAAGTGTGGACAATTCAAATGACCTTGAATAGAGTATCGAACGATTACAAACATAAAATAAGTGCATCAGGTAAAAAATGGTATGAATATTTTTTGGCAATCAGATTTTTTTTGATTGAGATCATAAACCGATTGGTTTTGGACCACCGCTGGAAAACTGGAAGTACCGGACGGCCGTTTCGTCTTATTGTGAGACTCCTCCGTTGCATTGAGCATCGATGATCTCGCTTGCGAGATTCGAACCCAGGGCATTCAGTCTCGCTTGTGAACGCTTAACCTGTCGACCACTGAGCTGGCCGGTATTCAATGGTGTTAGTGTCTAGCATCAACCAATCCACGAAATTACGCGACCAACTTCCACTATACTGAGGTAGATACCTGTCTCTACCCGACACGGACTAGCTCCACTGGTCATGGCTAGTCACTAGAGCTCCGAGAATTCCCTCATGAAGCTAGTCGCCAGTGAGCACATGTTAATTATCAGTATAGGAGTTGTGGAGATTATCAAGTTTTTTTATTGAGATCATGAACCGAGCGAGCGGGATCATGGACGCGCAGTGATGAGAAGTCACACAATTGAACGAAACGGCCGTCCGGTGCTTCCAGGTTCCCAGCGGTGGTCTCACATCAATCGGTTGATGATCTCAATCAAAAAACCTAGTAATCTCCACAACCTCTATACTGATAACACCTATTTTGTATTAAACTTGTAACAAACTGTCATGTTGTCAACTGTCAACATATGTAAAGTCCTTATAAACAAAGTATCTTGATGTTATTTTCTGTATGTGTTGTGACATACAGTGTTCGAAATCCGATACTGATACACATTGTGCTACATGCTAAACCTCACCTACCAGATAAAATGCAAAAATACTCATTTATATGTCTATCACTCTAATCCTTAAGAAAATGAATCCTTTCTTATAGTTTAGTTGACTTCTGTTTACTATCGATTGACCTTCTCATTACTGATTCTTTCTATCACCATGGAAATTATTTATTTATCATTAAATTATTAATATAGAATCTTCAATACGAACGTCAAGGCAGTTCTACTGTACGGAGCTGAAACTTGGAGAACTACAACAACCGCAATCAAGAAAGTACAAGTATTTATAAATAGCTGTCTACGCAAGATACTCAACATCCATTGGCCGGATACCATTAGCAATAGCCTTCTGTGGGAGAGAACAAACCAACTTCCAGCTGAAGAAGAAATTAGGAAAAGACGATGGAAATGGATAGAACATACATTACGCAAATCGTCAAACTGCATCACGAGGCAAGCCCTAACTTGAAATCTTGAAGGGAAGCGAAAAAGAGGAAGGCCAAAAAACACATTGCGTCGGATAATAGAAGCAGATATGAAAACGATGAATTACAACTGGACGGAGCTAGAAAGGATTGCCCAGGACAAAGTTGGATGGAGAATGCTGGTTAGCGGCCTATGCTCCTTCACGAGGAGTAACAGGCGTAAGTAAAGTAAGTATTAATATAGAATGAACTTACAGCAATTTGAAGTGCAATTTGATTCATCCATGGTATATATAAATACATTTGATACCAACGTGATATTATACCAGATACAAAAAATCCCAATAAAAATGATATAGGTATATCACCTTTAGTTCGAACACAGAATTCAACAATTTCTTCAAAAATTCTATAAAAATAGATTAATAATAAATAAGAAAGATGATTTAATTGTTAAGTATGTGATAACATGTTAACTATGGATAGGACTATTATTTATGGATGAGTTTCGAGTGATTGAATAGTGACCTTGACGATGTTCATCTACTTGTTTGGGGTTATATTGTGAACAGGAAAACAAGAAGATCTGATAAACTACGAAAGTTATTTTTGCAGGACGTTACTTCAGTTCATTCAAAGCTTGTAAAATACTGACATTTATTTTTGTCCCTAATCTATTCTACAGAACATAAGCTTTCGTTTGATGTATGATTCATTGCCACAGCCCTTTTCTGTTCCGAAGCTATTGTAATTTAAGCATCATATTTCGCACCTTATTTTCTACTCTAATTCCCAGCTTTAGACATAATTGTATTTTTCCTAATTATTGTACATTATGGTCGGGTTAGTCACCTATTTGTTCATGTACCTCTTTAGAGTAATCTGAAATCAGAAGAGGAATCAGAGGAAATCCGGATATCAGAAATAGGTCGAGTAGTGTTCCAGTTGTCTTGTCTTCTCTCATTCGTGTGCTTGTCAGTCAATCAGATGATAGAATAGTTTTCTTCTCTCTACCCTACTTCGAACTCACGCGTACTAGCCTCAAGGTTAGGTCAGTCAGCTTATCGCACCAAGGTCTTAATCCTCAGCACCAAAAGTGGGTAGACAAACCAAAGGACATAACAGATTATTTGAACATTATATATTAGTGTGAGGAATTAGGATCAGGATCTACAGTTTGATGCTGTGGTTAAGAATCAGAGTTATAGTTCTCATCATGAACTGACATCAGTTAAAATGTCAAAATGATATTCAACTAAATGAGTAAATGGATTTCATACCGAAATTCAAAATCTGCCATCTTAAATCTGATTGGTTCGTTCATAAATTGTAGTCTCGTCAAGTATCTCAAAGATTTGTTCATCAAAACGATAAAAAAATATTACTGTAAAACTGAAATAGATTCCTTGATCTAATTTAATTTTAAATTGTATTGTAATATGTTCAAAATACGGTCAATTAATAAGTAGCAAACCCAAGGTCCGAAGGTGAAGTCGTACTGCTGACTGTATAGAGGTGTGACGGCAGTAAGGTGTTTCCTTCAATCAATCAGCATAACAGCGATACTGCCTTCTCACAAGAAGGGTTAGGTTTAGAAAAGGTTGACCATAAAAATGCACACCTCGCCTTATTCCATAGAAATCCGTCTCCGGCAGTAAGGTCTCAACAAGTACGGAGCTAACATGAAAATTACTCACAAGAAGGTTGTGTGTGACCGACACCAGACAGTTATCGTTTTGGTACTGAATTCACGCTCTCAGGTCATTAAGACCACTTTTAGTCCAATTTTCTGTTCAATGTATAATTCATCACAATCGATACAACCTAATCTGTAGACATAATTTTGTGCGAAACTGAAACCTAGGTCCAGGGTTTCCTGTTGACTACCTCCAACCACCATCACATTTTAACATAGTGTATATAATGTCGAGTCACCTAGATTGATGGTCACAGTACAACTTGGTTGGCATGATTCAGCTGGTTACTTTCTTTGGGCTATGTTAACTCAATCTAATATAAATTTGTTCCAAAATGATTTGTTCATTAATAACTCTATCAACAGTACGAGTAACTTGTCATAAACAACACTGAATGATGGTCATTGTATACAACAGGTCGACAAATGTTGGAAAACTCATTCTAAATTGCTGTCTGTGAGATCGGTGTATTACAGTATTTTTTAAAAGTACCCGATGTTATATTATCTCATCTACTGAATTAACTGTACTAACTTCTAATGATATTGCTTTTAATAAAATGGAGTCCCGCACTTCGCATATGGATTGATTAACAGTACAGTGAAATAATATATTATCAGTAGTAACAGTGTATACAGATAATCTTGGACATGAATTCGACTGAAGAAATGTCAACATTCTGGATAAGAGATACTATAAGAATGTCAGATAATGTTTAGGAACATGCCACCTGAATCATTTAGTTACCAACAGGTACACAGACTTAGGCTCAATCCGTGGACCCATAGGTAAGAGGTTAATAAATGGCAGGGTCAAAGATCGACCAACAGAGATAAACAACGTGAATGTAAGTACAAACGAAGCGCTAACACGACACTGTATGCAGAGATCGAACCATTGAGGGTATGTGGTCTAAATGAGATGCGATTCTAAATTCAACTAATTCACAGTAATGTGCAACCATT
Organism: Schistosoma intercalatum; assembly: GCA_944470365.2. NCBI lineage: Eukaryota > Metazoa > Platyhelminthes > Trematoda > Strigeidida > Schistosomatidae > Schistosoma > Schistosoma intercalatum. The sequence goes on along the minus strand of OX103728.1, from coordinate 2,812,063 downwards.
TTTCGTTGCTTCCGGTGAATAACTGTCTCCCATAAGATATGTTTATGTTTAACTGGTCACAGCTTCTCATTAGAACTCACGAAATTTTCTCTTTAAGCTAGTCACTAGTTAGCACATGATAATTATCAATGTGAGATTTTGGAAAATTTAAGAGTTAAACTTGTACACCACTGAATCCTGGCTTAGTGTTCGCACATAAAACCAAATGCCCTGGGTTCGAGTCCTTCTGCGGGGTCGTGGATGGTCACTAAAAGTCTCCGTTCTAAACGAAGAAGACGCTGGAAAAAGTTTGTCCATAATGACAACACGGGCTGTACAATTAAATAATCTATTTCAGAGAACATATCACTACCTAAAACATTCACCTGAATTGTAAATGTTTTCCACTATTTCAAAATCTAAAGTACACTAATCGATCGATTAACCTCTTTCCTAAAAAACTACATTTTTTCATATTTTAACAATACTACTTACAATGGTTGATATCATGAGGTAATTAAAGCTAAATCACCATGGAAAACCTGGAAGCACTGGACGGCCGTTTCGCCATATTATGGGATTCTTCAGCAGTGCGCATCCACGATCCCATCTCGCGTGATTCGAACTCAGGACTTAACAGTCTCACACTCGAATGTTTAACCTCTAGTTCCTTTGATGATTTTCATTATAATTATGAATTGATAAAATAGTAATAATAATAATAAAAATAATGATACTTACACTTTTTGCTTGTCATTCATTGCAAACCGATAAGATAGATTTAAAACATAATAAGCTGAGATGTAGATTAATAAGTCAACCCATACCAATTTGTACAAACTCCCTTTCCATCTGAAATGATCAATTAATGTGAAAAGTGTTATTTTAGTATATAAAATATGAACAAATTGTTTATTTGAACTTAAGGGTTAATGAGACCACAAGATTCAACCTTTCACTGATAGACAGTATAAATAAATAAATTGTATTCCGACTTACTGGATGACAATCGACAGTATCGTATTACGTAGTCTATAAAGCTAATCGGCTAGGATTTTACTTATATCAACAGCCCTATCAACTTGAATATGTGTTACTCTGAACCTAATGTTATCCGACTGAAAGACACTCATCTGATTGCTCCCAAATTTCCTGGTACGGCCGAGATTGGAGAGAGTCCACTCTATCTCTCGAAATGCTCTCACATGACCACGCGTACATAGTTTCTGCCAAAGAAGTCCTACTCACTGCCTTCTCGTAACGGGGGTGTTGTTTACGTAAATGGGGGGACGAAAAGCTAATGTCCAGCTCTTTAACCAGGTTGGTGGACATGGAAATTCCACCTAGGGGAGGGGACTTGGGAAACTCTGATTCCAAACCAATGGTGTACATGGGCTCCAGTATCTTGATGGAACAAACGGCTTATGAACCAATTGTTGTTCACTGGCTGCGATGGGACTGCATCTCCTTACGTTGCTCCACTGCCTTGTGGATTAGATCCTTAGGTCGAAGGCTCAGAAAGTGGCTCTCTAAGACAACCACCTGCTTCGGTTTGGGCACCCGAGCAGTATCACAGCCCTCACACATATCGAATGAGTTTTGTGTGACTCACATGTATTTGGTGCCTCCTTTTACCGACATCTATGTTTTAAAATAAATAAATAAATAACACTCATCTGATTATTTCGATGGTATTGTTTTATGGTTGTAGTATTGATTTAGTGGGTTGAAATCTTTGAAAGTATTTCAACTTTGATGTAAATCTTCTTAGTTGTATAAGCGATCTATATCGAAAATATTGAATCTAACCTTACAACTAATAACCTAGTGATTATTCAGTATGCTTGAACTACTTCGAAAGCACTTGTGGTCAAAAATCAACTGACATAAGAGTAGGTAGGAAAAAAGCTATGGTGAAGCAAATCAAGAAGTGGGATCATTCCATGAAGACATTGATTATTGAACTGAGCCATGTAGGTACGTGCACACCAAACAGTCAGGGTCTGTGTGATTATCGTAACCAGTGGTAGGAGTTTTATTGTTCATGATTGTTTGCGATAGGGCAGGTGTATTCACGATTTTTCTTCATGTAGATCCTAATTTTCTAAATTCTTCATAAATCTTTTATTATTTCACTAGTTTATACTTTTATGAATCGTATCTTCGACGCTTAATATCTTCGATTACCATTAGTGCTGTTACTAATTATACTACTCTGGGATTCGCCAGTAGGATATGGTAAACTAAACCACTGTACACATGTGCTAAGTTCTATATTGTATTTGAGTGACTAGCTAGCAAATTAAACGTGATATCAATCCCTGTAGATCATATATGTAACGTTCGCTACTTGATTAACGTAGAATATGATATACAACTAACGGCAGTCAAATGCATAAAACTCTACAGTCACAAAATCAGAAGGCAAAAGAAGTCAGAAGTTGTTGTTGAGTGAGAATCAAAAATATACAGAAAATCATGAGTATTTATAGATAATAGCTTTAGCTATAACATCATTATAATCCAGTCAATCTACAAGGAAACAAGTTAGGCTACCTTCCAATCATAGCATGTCACGTTGATATTCTAGAAAATTGTATCCGGTTCTGATTGGGTGTAAACTCTTCGGTTCCTCTAGGATCTCTGAAGGCTCCGTGATGCTTCTCGAAGCCATCTCAACAATATTTAACTGTCAAAGATGTTAGAGACGATTGCGTTTCGTTTACACTTAAAAATTCACTATGACTTTTGCTCGAAGTATTTTACTAGTTTAGTCAATTTATTATTTATTTATTTAAACACATAAACATTGGTACAACGAGGCACCAACTGTATATGCTCCACATAAATTATTCGATTTGTGTGAGGGCTGGGATACTGTCCGGTTGTCCAAACTGAAGCTGGTGGTTTTTTAGTGGACCACATCCTGAGCCTTCGACCTAAACGTCTGATTCACAAGACAGTGGAGCAATTATAGTCGGTCACCAATAGTTGGTTCATACGCCATTCGTTCCTTCAGGATACTGGAGCACATGTGCACAATCGGTTTGGAATCAGTGTTTCCCAACTCCCCCAAGGTGAACTCTCCGTGTTCACCAACCCGGTTAAAGCGCCGAACATTCTCTCTCAATTTCGTAAACAACAGTAATGCTACGAAAATACAGTGAGTCGGACTTCTCTAGAAATACTTGTATGCACGTGTCCATGTGAGAGAATTTGGAGAAGGAGAGCTGACTCTCTCCACCCTCGGCCGTACCAGGACATTTGAGGACACTACTAAAGAGTACTTTAAATCAATACACTTGAAAATTTATCAGTTATTGAGATAAATGAATTACATATGTATAAGTAATTCATTTATGCTGTCATGTAAATAAACTGCCTACACTAATAAATAAGTATACTCATACATAATAACAGTCTGTGTGTGTGTATGAACTTGAGTTTAATGGTAGAATCGATGAACTAAATACGAAAAAAATTGAATCGATTAACTTTAATGTTACAAAGATGAACTGATAACATAGAGATTCTGATGATTATCAAGATGACAACTTCATAGATTGTTTCTCGAAATGCTCTCACATGGCCACTCGTATAAAGCCTCTGTCAGGGAAGACCTACTCATTGCCTTCTCGTGGTGAGGGTGTTGTTTACGAAGTTGAGAGGACGAAGAGCGAATATCCGGATACTTAATCAGGTTGGTGGACATAGAGAGCCTACCTAGGGGAGTTGGAAAACCCTGATTCCGAACCAATCGTATACATGGATTCCAGGATCTTGAAGGAAAAAATAGAGTATGAACCAATTCTTGGTGATCGGCTACAATGGGACTGAATCTTTTTACGTTGCTCCACTGTCTTGTGAATCAGATCTTTAGGTCGAAGACTCCAGGTGTGGCCCCCTATGAAAACCACCTGCCTCGGTATGGGCACCCGGGCAGTATCACAGCCCTCACACATATCGAATGAGTTTTGTGTGGTGCATGTGTATTTGGTGCCTCGTTGTACCAATATCTATGTGTTAAAATAAATAAATACAATAATAGTGAGCAAATAGATCAGCCTTCAACTTATCCAGTGGCCAATTCAAGAGTAAACATGAAGCGTGTGGATTATAGCTGAATACATAAATTCTTATTCACCAATTTGGCTCCAGTGAAAACCTTCAAAGTCTTAAGGAACTATGAATATACCACAAAGGTAAACAAGATATGATTGAAAATGTGAGTACAAGGAAAATATTCATCCATCAAATGTATGTAGTAAATGAACTCAAACTATTGGGTATTACTTTATTCATTTTGTTGATGTAGTTATTAACCGGTATGTGAAAACACAGTCTCCAGCAAGTCTTACTAAAGTACTTTGGATTTTAAAAAGTGTGCAGTTCATCCTGTACCTATGGACACTGATTTTCAACTGATTAATTATAGATTGGATGGCTTGAGTATCATTTCACAATGTCATTAGCATCCGCGAAACGTTTTTATCCAGGCAATAGATCCACACGATCATCACGAACTTCAATCACGGCTTTTTCTAGAAGGATTGCTGATAACTAGTGGCAATACACTGTTACTAATACGAGGATTCAGTAACGTACAGTGATGATAATTCAACGGATGCCATCATCTTGAAACACCGAGTTCGGTGGCTTACATATATACTACGAATATTATTACAGCGAATTCCACCTTGTGTATTATTTGCTGAGGCTGGGAACTAGTTAAAAAAGTGCAGTAGCCAGTTTACCATACAATGCTGGGTTATGAGATAAAGTTATTCAGGACTGAAATCTCTCAGTCCTTCACAACTCTCTGGTTGACGTCCTAGAGATAGTGCAACTCACTGTCTTGATACGTTACCACAATTCGCTCAGAATAGAAGCTAGTGGTGATTCTTCAAAGATTTTCTTTTCCTTTCTTTATATAAGTGAGAGGAACTTATTTTTCTTAACTAAACAAATTCTACCATTATTTTTCTATACATTTATTCACTTATTTTCGTTTTTTTTGATTGAGATCATGAATCGATCGATGTTAGACCACCATTGAAAACTTGGAAGCACTGAACGACCGTTCCGTTCTATCGTGAGACGACTCAGCAGTGAGCATCCAGGATCCCATACACGGTTTTCGAACCCAGGACCTTCGATCTCGCATGCGAACGCTTAACATCTAGACCATTGAGTTAGCTGGCATCCACCAATGTTAGTGTCTAACATCAACTAATCCACGAAATTGCGCGGTAGAGTCCTATTTCCACCTGATAAGAATAGTTTTTGATTATACCTATCTTCCTTACCCTATCCTTTCAAAGTCCCAATTTCTTATCGTATGATGCATATTCATTATGATGACCAATTTTATCATTATATATTTTCATCGTTGAAATCATGAGTCGATCTCAGTTAGAATACCATTCAGCAATGAGCACTCATAATCTTTCACTTGGGATTTTCTTAAATAAATAAATAAATAAATAAATAGAACCATGAATACATTGAACAATGGTTAGTTCCTTTAACACTTTTTGTGAGGGGAACTATCAAGTAAAATTTCCAGATTATACTTACTTTGTAAGCAAAGATGGATAGTGGCTAGCAGTGGAATCCAGGACGCGCGTTTCGTCTCATTAGGGACTCGTCAGCTGGATGTAACTGCATCTCAGAGTTGATATTCACTCTGGGACTCGAACTCAGTATCATTCGCTTCAAACGTCATCGCGTTATCCACTTAGCTACTGAGTTCTGATAGTAGGATGAAACGTGCGTTCTGGATTCCACTGCTAGCCACTATCCATCATTGCTTACAAATAGCTTGTGAATTAAGGTAATATCGAGTCATACACACAGTATGCACATATGCCAATAACAAACTGATCAATTACAGTGTTAAACCTCAATAGGAAGATACAAACCAAACAATACCAAGTGAATTTAAACTTACTTTTTAAGAATTTTTAATAAAACAGAAGCACCTCTCCCATCAGATAATTCATCTGCATAAGCAGTTGGCATTATATGAATGTGTGTATGTGTGTGGGTGAGTTGCTGGATGGGTGTTTGGGTAGTTGGGTAGTTGGTTGCTTAGTGAAATTGTTGTTATGACTTAATAAGCTATTAAATTCCTATCGAACATTTCTATTTGATTATGATTATTATTGATAATCATGTAACTAAGTGATCTTATAAAATTACAATTTATATATTCAATTGTTTATGGCTTATTCATTGTGAAATTGTCTATTCAGTTTTTTTTAGTACTAAGAGGGACATGTTGAATGTTATTGTTTTTGTTTATTTGTTCAAAAAAATATTATAACCTTTGTCTTTATGAATGTGTGTGTGTGTGTTGGTATGTGTTTCTAGGTTCCTACTTATTCAAAAGTGTTGTATCTTATTTGTGTATGATTATTTATGTATATTTAAAGAATTGAACGAAATTTGATTGATTCATTGTGTTTTAGGATGGATACAAAATGTGTGTTTAATGAAGAAAGGACTAGAGAAGTTTAATGATTGAAGAATATCGTTTCATTGAATTCAAAATTTATAGAGTACTAATATTGCCCTCAAATACTGTAGTACGGCCGAGGATGGAGAAAGTCAACTCTAACCTCTTCAAATGTTATTACATGGTCACACGTATATAGTGTAGTGGCCCATGGATCTGACTCCAAGAAGATTGTTATGATTGATTGTTATTGGAATATAGATGTCACCTATCCTCGCATATAATCATCGACTTAAATCGCATTAGTCAGTAACGGAATTAAATAAGTCAATTAACGAGAATGGAATAGGGAGAAGAGGAACGACGCAGAGTGGAGATGTCTGGTAAGCCAACTTCCATTTAACCAAGCGTTAATCAATATTTATAGTTACATAAAAGTAAGTTACAGACATGTGATGAGTAATGGGATAAGAAATGTATACACACCTTCGCGCTCATATAAAAACAGTCAAGATTGATAAGCGAATAAATAACAACGTCAGAATGTGACTCAAGTAGAATGAATAGAATGGGTTGTCTGAAACCTAGAATAAGGTATGTGGGTTTAATATAATAACCGACACTACAATAGCCTCTGACAGGGAAGTCCTACTCACTGCCTTCTCGTGGCGGGGGTGTTGTTTACGAAATTGAGAGGATGAGAAGCGAATGTCCAACGCTTTAACCGACCTAGTGGATATGAAAGATTCACCTAGGGCAGTTGGAAAACTCAAATTCCAAACCAATGGTGTACATGGGTTTCAGGATCTTGAAGGAAAAAATAGAGTATGAACCAATTCTTGGTGATCGGCTACAATGAGACTGAATCTTTTTACGTTGCTCCACTGCCTTGCGAATCAGAACTTTAGATCCAAGGCTCCGAGTGTTGCCTCGTAAGAAAACCATCTACTTCGTTCTGGGCACTCGGACGGTAACCCAGCCTTCACATGAATTCAATGATTTTTGTGGAGCATATCTATTTGGTTCCTCATTGTACCATTTAGTTTTATGCCCACCTTATTCTATAAATTATAACCTTTTGTTTAATGTATAAATTACTGTCATATTATCGTCTGTTATGAAATTAATGTAATTAAAACATGACTTTTGTATCCTATTTTTGCAACTCTAACGACTTTATTTGAACTTAAATGCATTCTTCTCATTTCTTGTATAGTGTGGTTTGTTGGTCAGATATTTATTCACGAATAATCGAGAGAAACAGCTCTAGCTAAATCGTATTCTTTACGCCTGCTAGGCTTTTCGGTCATAAGTCAGTCGGGAAATAGGTTCTTTTCTCTGCCCTCAATGTCGTTTAGTCAAAAATCGGACTCACATATGAGGAGTTTCAAATAACCTATCACTTCATGACCGTAAACTAGTCCAAGACAACTCTCTCTCTTCCTGAATAGACTAGTGGACCGATAGATCAAGGTCGTAAAACTGGGCTTCTAATTTTTGATATTGACGAAAACGCTTCGTTAAAGAGATAGGTTTTATTGAATTCAGCTTAAGTATCTTACATTTGAAATAAAACAATATATTGTTGCACGTGTTCTTTTTGTCTCCTAAGGCAATAGGAAACCCTGTTGAATACCTCCAACCAACATTGTATCTCCACATAGTGCACGCAATGTCGAGTCAACTAGATTGGTGGCCATATTGCAACTTGGTCGATAGAATTCGATCTGCACTCAGAAGGAACTGACATACATGACATTGATCACCATCCAATGATCAATCAATTGTAAATTGATCAACAGTAAATCCATGGCTGAAACCTATGTCTGGCTAGAAATACCGGTGAAAATTTGGATTCATGAAAATGCTCCACAAATTATTCTTTTTTTTCAGCTTCATTTTCTAATAAAAATGGTCTGTTTTATTAGAGTGGGAAGGTTATGGATAGGATGACCCTACCAAGGTAGATAACTGTTGAAAACCATAAAGGACTGGATAGCTTTTCCTTCCTAGTTTAAGACTTCCACATACAAGACACTGACTGGGATTGAGCCCAGGAACTTTAGGTGTCATCATAAGAGCTTAACCTGTAAACCAATGAGGTGATTTTTAATAGTTTTCATGTCTATCAATCGACGAAAAATGCTTTCGCTTGTGACTTCACCTCATTTTTTAAGGGTTCGAATATGGCTACTTTTGTGCAATTCAGTAGTTGAAGTAATGTAATCTAAATTACCAGTCAACTACGTAGTGAGAGTGAAATCCATTATGATGCTTATGAATGAAAAATCTACAAATCTTTAATTCTTTTTTAGTGTCTGAATGTGCCTTAATCAGCACTTTTAACTTTGTCCCATGAAAGATTAACTTATGTGTCTGGCTGAAATGTCTTTATCGGAAATATTATACAGTGCTTCTGTACTTAAGTTATAAAATACACTAGCAATGGAATAAAACATTTCGAAATAGGGTTTACACGTCAAATTTACAAAGAGAACTAATGGAAGGACGAGTATTTTACCGAAAACAGATGATAGAGTTCGGTGTCCAGATTGGATTATGTCATCTTAGAATATGTAGATGATATAGTTCTATTCTGTGAAGACTCGGAAAAAAAACGTAGTCCTTCCATAACCCCAACAGAAAAACACAAGGATGTTTAGTATGTGACTTATTCCCCTTAAATGTAAAATGTCACTTCACGGTTGGATTAATGATAGAGAGTAAAGTAAGCGAATCGACCACTTCACTTATCTTGGATGTCAGGACAACCCTGATGAATTGGTGTCTTACGAGATCTTGGCTTACACCACTATTAGTGTAGTTGAAGTGTTAAACTAACTCTCAAAGCACGAGTATATTCCCCAAGAATTCAATTTGCTTTAAATGGTATCTACAAAAGTCTGTCCCTAAAAATAGATAATATAAGTGGGTTATTAATAATTAATCGTAGACGTCATGTATACTGTTTGTGATATCAGATAAAGAGTATTAACTAAATATGACAAATAGATTGATGAGATGGTGAATTTTCATCAACCGAGTTCATCGAGACATCCTTAACGTGTCATCATCTACCTTCTACCTCAATCCATAATGATATTTGGTGTGGATTGAAAGAAGTAACATCGATTCCTCAAATCATTTTATGAGGACTATCCACGAGTTAACTCAAGGAAGCTTTAAGAAGCTCATCTTTCAGAAGAATGTTCCAGAATTCTGGTTGAATGAATGTGAGGTAAGATAAAGAGTAACATTGATTCCTCAAAATCATTTACTATTCGTCTATACCATATAGTTAAATAAGGATTACATAATAGAATCATTACCAACACTACTTATACTATTCTTGTATTTTCTTATGCTGTTACAATCTACTCCCTTAAACCGATATACATTTACTTTATATTGAACACTTGAACAATCAAATTCATTAAAACAAACAAACAAAAAGAAAGTGACCCAAAATCAATGACTTACTTTTTTAAAATAATTAAAAATACTAATGTACCTTGTCCATTAGATATATCAACCAGATAAGATGATAACATAGTATTGATTATTGATTATAATAATGACGTAATAATAATAATAATTACTATTATTGTTACTAATCCATGTCTCATAGATACTTTCTATGTGCCATTTATACTTTTGCTTAGTTACTAATAGATTATTATTACTGTTTAATTCAAATAATGAATAACTATTTCTATTCAATGTTTCAATTGTTTTTGTTGCTGTGGTTATTGTTCAATAATCAATAATAAAAGACAACGTAATTAATATTAAAATTGCCAGATTGTTTAAAACGAATGACAAATATAGAATATCTTTTGTTGTTGCTGGGGTTGTGTGTGTGTGTGTGTGTGAGTGTGATGTCATCAACGAAGTACCTAATTTTTTTTTGTTTCTTTTTGTTGCTAGATAGGTGTACTTCATCATTCAACTTCAATTTTATATTTTTAAAAAATTGATTAATGAATCATATTAGTTCATTATTATGTAATCAATCAATATAACTTAATGATAATGACCTTAATAATATATTCGATAATCAATAAAATCAATATTTAATAGATGCTGTTTTTTTTAAAAAAATTTGAATTTAATTGATTTGTACTGATTAGCTGTTGATCAAATAAAGGTTGATCAAGTTATCTTGTTATGCATAGTAACTAATTGGAAAATGATCATTAGAGTTCTAGTGAGAAGGCATGAACAGTGGAGCTAATCTGTGTTGGGTAGAGACAGGTATCTACCTCAGTATAATGGAAGATGGTCGCGCGATTTCGTGGATTGGTTGAGGTTGGACATTACCACCAATAGATATCGGCCAGTTCAGTGGTCTAATGTGTTGAGCATTCACACGTGAGACTGAAGGCCCTGGATTCGAGTCCCACGAGCGGAATCTTGGATGAGCACTGCTTAGGAGTCCCAAAATAAGAAGCAACGGCAGTTCAGTGTTTCTAGATTTCTAATAGTGGTCTAACATCATTCGGTTTCTGATCACGATCAATAGTTTATGTTGATTTTTTTTCTTAATTTGGGTTATCATTATTTTATGTTTTTGATGGACATTTATGATGAACTAGTGACTATTCAACTAAATAAGATGTACTTTCATTATATAAAACTACATGGAGGATTTAGAGGGTACTGTTGGCTGCATCTGAAAATTGTTGAAATTTCGTTGTAAGATCTATTTAGTCAATAAAATGTCAAGTGAGAATGTTGTGCATCAATATTGTTAGACTAGTGTGTTTAATTCCCCGGACAAGTTTAGTATTTTAATTTATACTACTTATAAGTAGCACAAATGTTTATCTGAAATAAAGTCAACTACGTGAGTGTTGATAGTCATGTGGAACATTTTAGTCCTTCATTTAGAATAAGAATTATATATATATAATTCGAACTCAGTATTCAACTTTTAAGAGATTCTTTAACGTTGGACTATGCACTCCGTGATCATAGTAACAGATATTTGTTAATCAGGAAAACAAAGTTAAGTAGTTACGTTTTAATGGTCAAGGATCAATTTCATTTGATCAGTTATGATGACCAAGTTATGTTCTTAAGATTTCCTCATAGTAATTCTATTAACCTCAGTATTAAAAAGTGACAGACAGCGTGCTTATCTCTTCATGTTGAACGGATCGATTAATGTCCATTTTTCTCTTGTACTAGACATCATTCATTTTTAAATTTGTAAAAAACTACATTTTTGATTAACTCCGCCTGGAGTCCCTCTGAGGCCCCAGCCAGACCCATACCCGGATAAAGGAGGAGGGTCAGGCTAGACAGAAAATCTAATTCAAAACATGTAAACTCAACCTTAGGAATCAGAAAGTCTTCATATGGAAGAGTTATGACACCTTATGGCGAAAACCGAGTTCCTTCGATAGTCACGAGGCTGATGCCCCTTTTCTGACAACCAGGACAACTATTAATTCGGGTACATGGAATTGGCGTACAGTGTGAGAGGCTGGAAGAATAACGTAAATTAATGTAAAATGATTTTTGATTATTATACAAATAATCATTAGATATTTAGTATACAAGGTAGTTACTGAATGACTCAATCATTTAATGAAATCTAATTCTATTATCAGAAGGGTTTTTTAGGATACTAGAAGTTTCACAGATTGAAATCATCAGTCAATTGAAGCTAGACCACCATGGAAAACCTGGAGGCACTGGACGACCGTTTCGTTCTAGTGTGGGACTCCTCAGCAGTGTGCACCCACGATTCCGCACCCCGCGAGATCCGAATCCAGAATCTATCGGTGCGCACTATTAACCTTCAGACCACTGGGCCGTCATCCAACGATCAGCTGATGAGTCCCATACAAGGACGAAACAGCCGTCCAGTGCTTCCGGGTTTCTCATGTTGGTCTAGCTTCAATTAACTCGTGATTTCAGTCTGTGAATTTTCTAATTCTATGAATTGAGAGAAATAAAATCTTTGTAAAAAAATAAGTTTCAAATTAACTATACTACTTTTCAGCAATATATATTCCACTATTTAGATTTTAAAAAGAAATACTTGTCAACAGTTACCATGGTAACCTATTTAAAAAGCGGCGAAATTGTTTATTTAAATTGTGAAAATGCATAAAAACAGTTTACCAAAATAGAATAACAATACTATTGAATATTAATTAGTAGTCAAGTTAAAAAAGGATTCAATTTTCTTCTATTCATTGTTGTTTATATCGTTTATCTCTTTTCTTAGTTTAATCCCTTTTCAACTATATTTTTGGACAGATATTCTACTTCTAACCGATGTTATACACTACTTATATCTAGCAATATAAGTAGCATGCACCACATGTGAAATAAATCAAATCTTGTACAGAATGCATAGTATGGTCCTTAGATATCCTTATGAAAATTATTATAATCTTAAAGGGTGATAATTAGATAATGAAGACAATGTGTAGAGTAATCAGTAAGAGAGAATTCTATCTAAGCTATTACAGCTTTTGTAAGTTGTATTCATTATATATTATTGTCATATCATAGGGAACCTTTGAAAATAAATGATCAGTTTCACCCTAGTATGGAGCCCTCATAATTACAATGTCCTTGACCCTACTAGGAAATGAACTCAGGATCTATAAGACTCATAGTAAAACCATTAGGTTGATGTATACTAGTACAATTCCATATTTAGTCAGTTTATTTTCTAGATTGAAGACCATCCAATATTATCACTGACGGGTTTTTCCACTCTGAACAAATTTTGAACTATACTAGTCACAATTATTCATCACTAAAACATTAGAAATCTCTTGAAGTAGGTCACTAATGAGGTAACTATAACAGTTTAGTTGAAGGGTTTTCATTGAGATTGATTTGAATTCTTGTTGTTGTTGTTGTATCCATAACATTGAAGGTATCACTATAAACCAAGTAGCACTAGACAGCTATTATACTATAGTAATAGACTCTTCTTCATAGAGGATCTTTAGCTATCGCTCTTTTATGTGACTTAATATGATGAGTATTTCTAATTAGTTGATGTATAAGCTATATGTCTATATAGAGCTGAAGGTCTCATATGAGGCTGGAGGTTCGCCATTGTTATTGTGGACGGTTCGGCATTGCTTTGGCAAGTTTTGCTGACTGTTCATGCCTAAAATTGCTTTGCTGGTTAACCGATTTCATTCATACTAGTGGTTGCTTTTCAGTGTTCCCGAGGGCCATTGTCATTGGGACATTGTAAGGCATGCCGCCATTGCTAACATTAACGAGTTTGACGGTCGTGTAAAGGGAATAGGTCAACTTTGGCCTGTTCGTGCTGTGCATGATTGATTCACGCGATCATTGATTGGAATAACTATACATGTGATGTGAGTGTGTATATGAATGGTACGAATGGTCCACCCGGGTGCTTGATACCTGTGTGGTTGCGCCACAGGATCGAGCTGTACTATTCAGATTGTAGCGTTAAAGCCTGTACGGTGTCTGGTTCCCCTGCCAAACGGGGTTGAGCTGTACTGTTTGGGTTTTTATGTGAAAGTCTGGATGGTCTCAGGTTCCCCTGAAAAGCAATGTAAAATTACCCTGGCCTACAAGGGTATATTATATAACTGTAATAGACTCTTCTTCAAAGAGGATCTTTAGCTATCGCTCTTTTATGTGACTTAATATGATGACTATTTCTAATTAGTTGATGTATTTAACCATAAACATCTTCGGAAATGATTAAATACATAGATGAAACACTGTTATCAATCGCCTGCCGGAGTTTCTAGGTTGTCATCATTTCCAAAGTGTATTTTTACTGCCTTAAATTTGTACACTTTAGATTTTGTTTTCAATCACTATTTGTTTGAGTGAATGTATGCCTTTTGCATAAGCTATTACAACTTATCAGGAATCGAATTACTGAATAATTCAAGATGTTCCACAACTTTGGTCTATATATTTTTCTCTTCCTTCAAGACTTGAACAAACGTAAGGCAATTGTAAAAGAATTTATCTAATAACACATTCCAAGATATCATACTAACATGAGTGATTATAAACATTTATAGATAAGTATTAGTATGACGGTTATGGAGATTGTTGAATTTTGTTGAGTTTATGAACCGATTACAGTAAGAAGACCATAGGAAAGCATTAAAAAGCTGTTTCGTCTTAGTCTAGGGTTCCATAGGAGCGTTAATCCACTATCTCACATCCGTAAATCGAGCACAAGCCTTACATTCTTGTGCACAAACATTTAATCACACTGAGGTTGAATTCAATAGCTTACAATCGTGGAGTGATTAAAATTAGACATGCACACAATTGGATTACAGTTTTGTTGGGATATTCAGGAAAATATCCCAAAAATTATCCTGTTAAGTTTAACGTTATCCTTGAACTTGAAATGGTGTCATTTTCCTACTTGTCAATATTGTACAATGTTATTTTCTATTTTATTGGTACGTTGTGGTCTGCTTGATTAGTATATAAACAGAGTGTGTTTGAAATATAATGATTCGTATCTCAGAGGCTGAGACTTGCGTTCTGGACTCGACTGGCTGAGCTAGACAGGGAAGCTCGAACAATCAGAGCCCTAGGTCGTTCTTACGTGTTTTCGCATCTTTGGTCCGATCGATTATTCGCTGTGCTCTAATCTACAGCATCACAGTTATAGCAGGCTTAAAAGTCTTAAAGTTAAACATACGTGTGAAAATTAGATCCAGTATCGTGAATTGTGCATGTGAACTGATGAGAGGTCTGACACTAAGATGAAACAGCTGTTTAATGCTTTCAGATTTTTTAATGGTTGATGAAACTTGACTGGTTTGAAATTTTGACAAAATTTACGGCTAAATATAAATGACAATTCATTAAACGTCATTCATTTGAATATTGTGCTTCTGAGATTTCTGCAAATAGAACATTTTTCATATTCAGATTAATAATATTTGATTTCTGAAATGATGAATGTGGGAGTGTGGTATATGCTACTGATGTCGATTTATATAAGTAGTATATATCATCAATTAAAAGTAGAATGCCTAGTGTCAGAAGGTTAAGTAGATCGAGCAGAAGAGAACGAGAACAGTGAATGATTAGTGTGGAAACGAAAGAACACCAAAATCTGAGACGACTGATTGATATTTTGCAAATGAATTATTTACTGTATGGCTCTTAGAATTTACTAAGAGATTCTGTTTTCTTATGGATGCCTGTGTTCAAGTTCACAACAGTAATCTGAAATGCCGTACATTGAGTTTAATTAACCTTTTTTTCATGTGTTCATCATTCACTTTCTTGTAAACTAATAAAAGTCTAGAGGTTGATCAGTAACTTAACGTCATCCGTATTTAGTATAGTTATCTAGTAGTGTAGTGTTCAAGAACTCATTTGGGGACAAATAAATGTTGAGGTTCGACATTAACACCACTGGACGCCGACCGGCTCAGTGATTTAGTTGGTTAAGCGCCTGACGCGAAAGTGGTAGGTCTTGGGTCCAAATCTCGCGGGTGCGCACTGCTGAGGAGTCCCATACTAGGACGTAACGGCCGTCCAGTTTTTCCAGGTTTCCCATGATGGTCTAGCTTCGATTGACTCATGGTTTCAATCAAAAGCAAATAAATGTGTTTTAATATCAATTTACAAACTATCTTGGTAAAGTATAAGAACCTTACAATGAATACTTCATTTATAAATTTCTGTCATTTGTTCTTCACATTCTCTACGATCTCTC
Source organism: Schistosoma intercalatum (assembly GCA_944470365.2). Classification (NCBI taxonomy): domain Eukaryota; kingdom Metazoa; phylum Platyhelminthes; class Trematoda; order Strigeidida; family Schistosomatidae; genus Schistosoma; species Schistosoma intercalatum. Next base: position 2,795,915 of record OX103728.1, on the reverse strand, counting down.
AAGTTCACAAATCCTTTCTTATTCCGTTCTATTTTATTCAACTTGATCTTCACAGCGTTTTGCCATCAGATTTTCCACTTCTGATTAATATTCCATGCTACTTTTTTTTCTGTCGACATAAGTAGCACACACCACACACACCACATTTAGATATTATTCATTGCAATTTTATGAACATTGTGTATTAGTATGATTCATGTATTTAAGTTTAAAAACAATTGTAGTGGATGAGAATACAAGCGGGGATAACCAATTGTATTTGAATACACAATTACAGAATCTCTTGGTGAAATCTGAGATCAATACAGAATATACTTCATTTATAAAATGTTGATCAATTGTCTCAGACTTTGTTTTTGATTGAGATCATGAACCGATTGATGTTAGACCACCTTTGTAAACCTGGAAGCATTGGATGGCCGTTTCCTGCTATTGTGGGACTTCTCAACAGTGCGCATCCATGACCCCGCTCGCGGGATTCGAAACGAAGGCCTTCGGTCTCGCGCGTGAACGCTTGACCTACTGAACTGCTGAGCCGGTGATAGTGTTGTTGCTTCGTTTACATACTAATCATTCTCTTTGTCTTCGTTTTTCTCAACGTTCTACCATCAGACATTTCACTATGGATTGATGATATATATACTACTTATATTTGTCGATATCAGTAATACACACCACACCTTCCTTAACATTATTACTTATTTATTTACATTATCAATAAGAATAATCTATTTATACATAATGAATATTCAATGTATGCCTTATAATTCGTTTTCTTACTCAATTCAATTAGATTACTGAATGTAACCGATTACATAATCATTATATAACTTTAAGTAAACTATCTTAGGGATAATAAGTTCTTGAGTATTCATGAAAACGTATATAATACTATCATGATGTATGTTACTTATGTTGACAGATATCAGTAGTATATAACACTCATTGAAAAGGGAATGCATACATGCAGAAGATTGAAAAGTATCAATTGAAGTAAACAGAAAAGAAGTTAGAAGATCATTTTGATAACAAGAGAATTGAAAGAACCATGAAGTATATAAACGACAATTAAGGGAAGATATGCCCCGAGTGCCCTGGTACGGCCGAGAGTCGGAAGAGTCCGCTCTCTCTCTCTCTAAATTCTCTCACATGACCATGCGTATATAACCACTGTTAGGAAAGTCCTACTCAATGCCTTCTAATGGCAGGAGTGTTGTTTACAAAGTTAAGAGGATGAAAACTGAAAGTCTGACACTTTAATCGGGTCAGTGAACATATAAAGCCAACGTACAGGAGTTGGAAAACTCTCATTCTAAATCAATCGTGTATATGGGCTTCAGGATTTTAAAGGAATGAATAGTGTATGAACCGATTATTAGTTATTGGCTACCATGGAACTGCATTACCTGATGTTGCTCTATTGCTTTATGAATCTTTCGGTTGAAGGCTCCGAGTATAATTTCCTAAGAAGAAGTGATATGATCCATTGTATTGTACCTTTTATATTATTCTATGAAAATGCATATCGTTTAACTTTTAATTAAATGAACATTCAAATAGATTGAATCATGTTATCAGTTTTTTCTTTAATGAATAATTAGAAATTAATTAGAATTAATTAACTAAATGGAATTCAATCGGGTCTATTGTGAGTTAGTAACTTACTGAACAATTTCATGGATTACTTAAAGTTAAACATTAAAACATATTGGATACCAACCAGCTTAGTAGTCTATAGGGTTTAGTGTTAACACACACACTCACACACAGACACACAAAACTGATAAGCCTTATGTTGGAATCTTACAAGACACGATTGAGGATATACATTATTGAGAAGTTCTATACTAGAACAAAATGATCATCATCTAATACTTCTAGATATTCCATAATGATCTAACTTCAATGAACGATCACATTTATATTAGATCATTATTCATGATAATGATAATGAATTGGATAATTGATCGGTAATCAATAACATAAAGTATTCTACCTTTTATCTTTTTTAATTAATTTAAAATAAATAATTAACCTTATTTAATTGGATATTGATTTTTTATTTGGTTAATTGAATGGATTCAATTAATTTATAGTATCGTTTTTACAATTGTTCAACTCTTATATAAGTTATTCTAGCTTCTGGACAAGCTAATTTATTCATTATTATTGATTAAGATCATAAAACGATTGATGTTAGACCACCTTTGGAAACCTAGAAGCACTGGATGGTTGTTTCGTCCTATTATGGGATTCGTCAGTAGTGTGCATCCATGATGCTACTCGCAGGGTTCAGACTTAAAGCGTTCAGTCTCGTGCACGAACACTTAACCGACTGGACCATTGAACCGACATCTAATGGTGTTAATATTCTTCTTTTTTTTCTTCAGTTACTTATTTGATGTCAATTAGATTAGACAATAATGATAGGGATAGGTTTACCATAGTAACCAACACTACAAAAAAATGTTTTTTTATTATTTTTTCTTTTATCTAAATAACAGAATAAAGTAGATAATAAGAATTTCTCCATTGATTTTGTTGCCATCCTTAACAAAAGAAGGGTAAGTATCAATTTTATTGATATTCACATTTGGATATTTCTCAATGTATATAAAGTTTGATGCATTTGATAGAGATCATTTCATGATGGTTATGTTGTTTATAAAAAACAACAACAATGAAAACTCTATAATCAAATTAGCAGTGTAAGACTTCTCAGCAGTGCGCATTCACCATCTGGCGTCGTGGAGTTCGAAGTCAGCACTTATCAATTTCACGTATGAACGCTTAATCTCTAGAGCATTGAGTTGATCGGCATCCAAAAGTGTTAATATATAACTTCAACTAATCGATGAAATTGAGCCCGAGAAAATAAAATAATTGAACATACATAACAAGACATCTGTTTTATTAGCTAATCAAACTAACTTTCTTTGCTATTTTTCTCTTTTCTTTCTGTTGTTGTGATTGCAACATTATTGTAAATCAATGAATATGATTGGATTGTAATCAGGATGAATTGTTGTGTTGCAGTGATTTTGACGAAAACCGTTTCATGGCAATATGGTACTCGTCAGCAGTGCTCATACACGATAACGATTCGTGGGATTTTAATCTAGGACTTATTAGTCTCACGTCTGAACGCTTAATCTCTAGACCACTGAATTGATCGACATCCAACGGTGTTAAAATATAAGTTCAACTAATCTATGAAACTGACCGCAAGAAAATAAAATAATTGAACATACGTAAGAAGACATCCGTTTTATTAGCTAATCAAACTAATTTTTTTGCCTTTTTTCTCTTTCCTTTTTTTGCTATGGTTGTTGTGGTTACAACTTTGTTGTGAATCGATGAATATGATCGAATTGTAATCAAGGTAACTTGTTGTATTGTAGTGATTTAATTAAACTATATTAACAGATCACTTATACATGGATGATCAATAATGAATGATCACTAGTTTAGATGTGAACAGTTCACGAATCAATATGTGAATAGTGTTCATTCTTTTCAATGAATATTGCCAGTAACTATGATGTTCTCCGTTTGTACTTTCTTGTACCTTGTACAGTTAAAGGTTATAATCTTTTTATAAACGTGCCTGAATAGGTTATGCAATTACTCTCTCTGTGGTGCATGCTACTTATATTGACGCGATCAGCAGCAGATGGGATAAGATCAAGAAAGGAAGAATGAGAATAAAGAGCAATTAATATGGAAATGAAAGAACAACGAAGTTCGAGACAATGATTGAACATTTTGCAAATTATGTATTATAGAATGATTCTTCTATTTTACCAAGTAACTTTGTAAATATGTGCTAAATATGATTCGATTGTCCCCACTGGTGTTCTATTCATTACATTTCCATTGTTGTTTAGGATTGCAATTGATCAGTCTCTGATTGACATATGTGTATCTAATGCGGATCGCTTCGATATTGCCTTGACTCATAAGCATTCCATTGCTAGTCACTATTCATCTTTGCTTATAATGTCATCTAATGGTCTATGAAAAGTCATGTAACGTAGTGTATACAAATTGATTCAATCAAACAGATGGAATAAATTATAGTCTCTATTTTACAACGTTAGTCAACTTTAGACATTAATGTAATTCAGATGTAGTATTATCAATAAAAATACTGTTCCATCTGTAAATGAATTAGTTCCAATGGTTATAGTTAACCAATCGGTCATTTATTAGATAGTTTATTGAAAGTAAGTTTTACAAAAAATAATTTTACGATCCTGCTCAGGGGATTCAATGATCGTAGGATCATAGATGCGCATTGTTGAAGAGTCCCACAATAAGACGAAACGATCGTCTACATTTTCAATGGTGGTCTAACATGAATCGGTTTATAATCTCAATCAAAAACTTAATCATCTTCAAAATCCTATACTGATAATAATTTCAATCAAAAGTTGAAGTCTAATAACAGTTGAATGATCATTACACTACTTAATAATTGTTTATTTAAATGAGGTTTTAGTAGTGAATCACAACTGTTGAAGCTTTTAAAAAGTGGGACGAAACAATTTTTTAACTATATTTTTGGTTCTAGATACCTAGAGTAGAGAGATATATAATCATTAGATTTTTATTGTATTCATAAACTGCACCAAACTACAGTCCTCCGCTCTGCCAACTGAGCTATAACCCCTAAATGCCCTGGTATATCCGAGAGTAGGGAGAGTCACTTCTCCCTCTTGAAAGGATCTCACATGGCCACGTGCATACAATCATTGCCAGGGATGTCCTACTCATCGCCTTCTCGCAACGGGAGTATGGGTTACGAAATCGAGAGGACGAAAAGTAAATGTTTGGTGCTTCAACAGGGTTGGTAGACACGGAAGTTCTATCTAGGGGAGTTGGAAGACCCTCATTCCAAATCAATGATGTATATGAGATCCAGGATCCTGAAGTAACAAATGACGTATGAACTAATTAATGGTCATCGGTTATCATGTAACGGCATCTGCTTACGTCGCTCCATTGCTTTATGGATCAGACCTTCAGGTCAAAAGCTCCGGGTGTGGCCCCCTAAGAAAACCACCTACTTCGGTTTGAGCACTCGAACAGTATCTCACCTCTCACACAAATCGAACGATTTATATGACGCATATCTAATTGGTGTCTCCTTGTACCAAGATTTATGTGTTTTAATAAATAAGAGTATTCATAAACAATCGATTGAATACACACACACACACACTGATAGAGTAAATATAAATACAAAAAAGGGTTTGAATTTTCGTATGGCTAAGGCTTCAATAAACCTAAGTATACGCCGTTTTAAACTTTTATACAACATCACAAAAGCCGAGTTAACATCAATCTTATGGACTGTTTCAATTATATGTGTAGCAATAGAACATGATGGATGTTTATCCTCTGCTCTTATTGGGTCACTTGATTGTATCTGTTTCTGCAACCATATAGGTACATATTCACACACTCTAATTTTGAGATCACGATTGCTCCACCCTATGTATATGTGACCACACACACATTAAAATTGATAAACACAGTGGGATGTGACATAATCGTTTTCATACCTTTTAGGTTTTGGATGAAGCATGCACCATATTCTTTCTTTGATAATAACCTATGGTGTGCATTACGTTTTATTGATAACTGATTGATTTAAGTTTTTGTTTCAATAAAAGGCTATTTGAATCACTGAATGGTAAAGTGATGTAGACAGGCTTTTTTTCTACCAAGATTACAGTAGGTTTCATTATACCATGGACTTTCTTATTGGGTCACTTGATAGTATTTATGTGATCAGATTGTTCGAAATGTATCATTACATAGTTCTGATCATCTTCGTCTTCTTTTTACATTATCGAAATTTATCAAAGGAACTAATTGCTTTGAAAATACAAAAAATAAGTCGAAATCATGAGTCCATTGAAGCTAGACCACCATGGGAAACCTGGAAGCACTGGAAGGCCGTTTCGTCCTAGTATGGGACTCCTCAGCAGTGTGCATCCACGGCCTCGCCCCCTGCATGATTCGAATCCAGGACCTACTGGTTTCGCGCGTGTGCACTTAACCTGTCGACCACTGAGCTGGCCGGCATTCAACAATGTTAAGATCTAACTTCAACTAATCCACGAAGTTGCGCCAACTGACTCATGATTTCAACCAGTGAAGTTTCTAAGATCACCACAAAACTCCTTCTGACAAAAATAAGTTTCATTTTTTCTTAATGATCTGCTGTAACTAGGATAATGAATGAATTCTGTTAACTAATGAGAAATATCTTCTCTTTTTGGTCTTTTTATAGAAATAAAATGGTATGGTATCTGTTAAGATAATCTAATGAAACAATTTGAATTCAACAACTAAGACTCAAATAACTCAATAATGATCAGTAAAACAAATTAGATTTCAAGATACTATCAAGATATTAGAATAGGGGTTTGTGGGGATCGTTATGATTTAAATAGTTGAATTTTATGAGTCAATTTAAGTTACACTGAGATGGAAAAGCTGAAAGTACTGGATGGTCGTTTCGTCTTAGTGTGGGATTCTTCAGAAGTGCATATCTATAGTCCCACACTAAAGGGACTCGAACCCGGGACCTTCGTGTGAACGCGTATAAACGCTTAACCTATAGATCAATGAGTCAGCTTCCAATATTGTTAATATCTAATATCAATCAATTCATGATCTTTTTCAACCACTCACCATTTTCTAAGGTAGATAAGTATCTCTACCCAACACGGGTTGGATTCCGTTGATCAGAGCTGCTCTCTAGAACTGCAGGAAGCCAGTCACTAGTAACTACATGATCATAATTATTAGAAAGGTAGTTTATAATTAAATTATAGTTATATATTAAAACTGTTGGATACCAGTCAGCTCAATGGTCTAGGTTTTAAGCATGTGTTTAAGTTCTTTTAATGAGAGATCGTGGATGCTCACTGCTGAAAACTTCCATAGTAAAACAAAACAGCCGTTTAGTGCTCCCAGATTTTCAATGATGGTCGATTCATAAATTCAACTATTAATATCACTATCAAGATAAATATATCTAACAATATATGAATAGGTCATCAGTTAATTGAATTAATGATGATCTGGAAATCTTGACATTATTCACTCAGTATCATATTCAATAATATTGATTACATTGCATCTTCTACAAATCTCTATCTCTCACTCACTTACTCACTCACTCACTCACTCACTCACTCACTCACTCACTCACTCACTCACTCACTCACTCACTCACTCACTCACTCACTCACTCACTCACTCACTCACTCACTCACTCACTCACTCACTCACTCACTCACTCACTCACTCACTCACTCACTCACTCACTCACTCACTCACTCACTCACTCACTCACTCACTCACTCACTCACTCACTCACTCACTCACTCACTCACTCACTCACTCACTCACTCACTCACTCACTCACACTGATTGTAACTTGATACTTTATACAGAAATCCAAATCAATCAATATAAGTAAAATATTTAATCATATGATTAGCATTGCATTCATTCAAATCATTATCAATTTTTGATTTTAGTTTCGATATGGTAACAAGGTGTTCAATAATAAAGTAATGATTCATTTAGTTACTGGATTTATTTACTTCTTATTGATTAGAACTATTTACATCACTATGTAGGTCTTATGAAATACCTAGAAATCTATACAACATTATCATATGTCTATGAGCTGATGAAGTTAAGTAACTAGAGATGATCTCAAATGAAGTATAAGATCTAATTACCGATTCTTATAATCATTCCATTGAAGTAGGTTTATCGACAAGGAATGTTGTTTCTAGGTAACTTTGTAATAGAAAAAAAAAGAGTAAACATTTCTTCTTCTACATATTTAACTAACTAGAAATTGAAAGAAAACAAACAACTAAAACTGGGATCATTAAAAGAACATAAACTGCTGGAATTAATCTAAAGTAAATATAACTGTCGAGACCATTATCACAGTGTGGTGTATATTTTACATATGTCAACAAATATAAGTAGTATGTAACACTAATCGAAAATGAAAATCTTAACAGTAGAAGGTTAAGAAGATCAAGTTGAAAAGTAAAACAGAAATGAAAATAGATAAGAATGATAACTTGGAAGAATCATACAGAATGTGATGAACAAATGATGGAAATTTATAAATGAACTATTCAATGTATAGTTCTTATGTTTTACTAAGTGATTCTATACTTTTCTACTAAAATACATTTAACAATTGGATTCATGAGTAAATTGAAGTTAGACCATCGTGGAAAACCTGGAAGGACTGAACGACCGTTTCGTCCTATTTTCGAACTCCTCAGCAGTGTGCATCCACGATCCCGCCTTGCGGGATTAGGACCCAAGAACGATCAGTCTCACGTGTGAACGCTCAACCTCTACACCACTCAGCTAGTATCCAACCTTGTTAATGTCTAACTTCAACTAATCCACGAAGTTGAGAAACACATCCACCATTGTCATCAGTGAGTTACTATCTCACAACAGACCCGATTGAACTCCACTGATCACTGCTTCTCAGAAGAACTCCGGGAAATACCTCTTGAAACCAGTCACTAGTGGGTGTACAATGATTATTATCAGAAGGGGTATTGTGGAGATTTAAGTAATTCTAAAGTTGAATTCATGAATCAATTGAATGTAGACCAACATGAAAAACCTGGAAACACTAGATAGTCGTTTCATCTTATTATAAGACTCCTCAATAGTTCACATCCACCATATCGCCATGTGAAACTTGAACTCAGAATCTTACCTTCAACCATAACAACAACAAAAAGCAAAAACAAAACAATGAAATCACAACATGAAATTATCTAACCATCTGAATAATCTTACCTTCTAAGTATTTTGACAAAGATAAATATCCCTTGACCATCAGATATATCATCAACATATGAAATAGACATGATAATTTATTGTAAATGTATAAGGAACTGTAAACAATGTGACTTTTGTATCACTTTCACGTATTATAAATCGGTATCTGTATATCCTTCTCTTTCTCTTTATATATAGATGTATAAAGCTACACGTTTCTTTGATAGATGCTAATCTTAAAGCCAAACTTATAATAATTTGAGTTCAATATTATCAAGAGTTTATCCAATTATAAATGTATGAATTCTTATTTACAGTAAAAGAATTTCTATTTTATCCATTTTTATTTTGTTTTTGTTTTCTTTTTTTTTACTTTTTCTTTTTGTCATTTATTATTCATTTAATTAAGTAGTATAATTATTGCATTTTTGAAAAAATGCGTAGGTGTACAAATACATTTGTGTGTGTGTGTGTGTGCTTGCGTGTGCGTATACGTGCGTACGTATCTATGATAGTGTGCATGTGTATTCTCATCTGTGTGTTATTATTTATTATTGTTGCTGGATTCAATTATCGGAACAGTTAATTGTCATTATGATTTTGGCATTTTCACTATCATATTACATTATTCTAATGGAATGATTAAGGTCATATGATTTGAATTATGATTGGTCAATTGAATTAATGAGATATTTTCATTTATTATAATTGGATAAAAAATATGGCACAGAGATTAAATAGTGCAAGCGAGAGAAAGAGAGAGAGTGAAATATTTTCTTTTATGAATCGATAATGTAATTTTAATGATGGTACTACTCAGTGAATGTTATTCTCTCTCGCTCTATGTGTGTGTATGTGTTTGTATACGGAATATACGGGAAACTGTGTGAAAATCAATTTATGAATCAAGATATAAATATCTCTGAAAGAAAAAAAATTCATTCATTTTGATTGACATCATGAATTGATTGATGTTAGAGCACCTTTGGAAACGTGGAAGTACTGGACGGCCGTTTCGTCCTATTGTGGGGCTCCTCAGTAGTGTGCATCCACGATCCCGCTCGCGGGATTCGAACACAGAGCCTTCGGTCTCGCGCGCAAGTGCTTAACCTACTGGACCACTGAGCCGGCATCCATTTTGTCAATCATTTAATCAATCAACAGCGTTGATGTGTACTTCAGGACTCAGTAATTAAATAGATAACGTGATGGAGTTTGAAGCAAACATTGCTGGGTTCGAGTCTCAGAGTGAACATTAACTCTGACATGCAGGTACATCTAGCCGACGAGTCTTGAATAGGACGAAACATGCGTCAAACTGGATTCCACTTTTGACCACTATCGATCTTTGATTATAAAGCTTGTAACTGAAGGCAATATCGAGGCAACCTGCACAGGATACACATATGTCAATAAGATACTGAACAATTGCAGTCGTAAACAACAATGGAGAGATACAAGTAAAACGATAACAAGTGAAGCCAGACCACCATTGAAAACCTGGTGGTCTAGCTTCAACTGACTCATGATTCCAACCTGTGAAATTTCTAAAACTCTCCAGAAAACCTATTCTGATAATAACAAGTGAATTTAAACAGTCTATTGATTGATAAAGTTTTCTTTATATTCATTAATTAACAGAACATTGTTAAATCACATAGGATTGGTGAGACTATACTTAATGGATGATCTTTGAACATTGTTGAAGTAACCTTAAGATAGTCAGTTCACATTCTAAGGTGAAATGAAGGTTATAAAGCAGCGTAAAGAGTAAGGATTATGATTTACATTTGATGGTTAAGGTTAGAAATTAGATTTAGTGTTGACATCACGAACTGACATCAGGTAAAATGCCAAAACTCTAATTAATCAAATGAGTGAATGAATTTCGTGCCAAAATCAAAGATCGGTTGTCCTAAATCTGACTGGTTCTTATAGTATCACCGTAGAATCAATCTGGCAAAAGACACATTTCGATCATCTTTTTGTTTATATATTTCTAAAACAGATAATTCACATAGTATTTAACAAAGTTATTCTTGGCAGACCTCGTTGAAACTGTTCGAAAAGGAGAAATTAAAAGCATTAGAGTAAGACAATGATAATTGATATTGTTAATTGATGATATAAAAAATGGATTATTGATTATTTCATCATTGATATTTTTGACTGAGATTTGATCAGTTGTGATTGGCTTATGTACTTCGGCATAGTTATAATAACTGCAGTTGATATTGAATAAATGGGATGTAGTTAGAAGTGAGATCTAGGACTATGAGATCATGCAATGAGTTTTGAAACAAACAATACTGAATTTGAACTCTGGATTGAACTTTCACTCTGAAATGTAGATAAAACCAGTTTATGAGTTGTAAACAGTACAAATCGTACGTTATGAGTTCTTTTTGATTAAGATCATGAACCGATCGATGTTAGACTACCGTTGGAAACCTGGGAGAAGTGGGCTACCGTTTCGTTCTAGTATGAGACTCCTAAACAGTACTCATCTACGATCCCGCCTCACGAGATTGGAACCCAGGACCTATCAGTCTCGCGCGTGAACGCTTAATCACTAGACCACTGAGTTGATGGTCGCAATTCAGATTGATTGATGTATTGTATCTGGCCGAAGAATAGGTGAATGGTAACAGCTAGGATCTATTAGTGGACTATTAATATATATTTACTTATTGTATGATTATTAACTAACTATACTATATGTATATCCATATTCCAAATCTGTAGGTTATTATTATACGAACCCATGACCTATAGGTCTCGTTAGCGAATGGTTAACCTATAGACCACTTAGCTGGATCAGTGGGTCCTGGGTTTGGATCTTGCAAGGCGGGATCATGGATGCGCACTTCTGAAGAGTCCTATAACAGGACGGAACAGCTGTCCAAAGCTTCAAGGATTTCCAACGTGGTCTAGTTTCAATTAACTCATGAATTCACTTATGAAAAATTACTATGATTTTCACAAAACCCTTCTGGTATTATTATACGGTTTGCTAATCTTAAGATGTTCCCAATTTATTAGTAACAGTCTCTCACAATGACAGCCACTTTTGGTTTGATCTTGTATAATTAGTATTTTCTATTTTATGGTATGACGCAGTTTGATTTGCTTGTGTATTAGCTGCGTATGTCTGAAATACATGATTCATATAACAGAGGCTGATATCAGTGTACTGGATTGAACTGGTTGAGTTAGGAGGAGAATGAATGTTTACACCGGTTGATACGTGATTGGTTTGACACAGTACTAAGATTGAATAAGTCATATTTCGATGAGAGAATAATGCACGTGATAGTTAGCCGGGCTTAAAGTCACAATAATCTTTAGATTGATATTTTAACTTATTTTAGAATTAGGCGAGAAACTACTATCTCGCTAGACCAATAGGAGCTCAGGATTGACTCTAGACTGTTCATACTGGCTTATATGCCATTGGCCTGGTCAGTAATTTGGCGTTCTAATTAGCAATTGTATTACGTGATAATTGACAGGCCATTGGAACATAACATGATATTATTCGGTTAATCTGATGTTTACGAGCATTTTAGTAAAGTTTGACAACTGCTAACATTGAGATCTTGGATGCTCGTTTAATTCGGTTTAGTTTGATTCAAGTATCGGTTTTCAAATTTAGACCCAAACTTATTATCTTTCAATTTGACATATTAAAACATCTAGACTATGCTATACACGCTTATCCAGTGTTGATTTATCTTTCAGTTTGATTCCACTTACCAGTTACCGAATTTCAATGATTATAAACCTCTGTCTATAATACATTTCATCATTTAAATTCACTTGATGTTGTTTTACTTGTATCTTTCCATTATTATTTACAACTACGATCGATCAGTCTCATGTTGGCATATGTCCATCCTATACGATTGTCTCGATATTACCTTAAGTCACAAGCTTTATTTTAAGCAAAGATGCATAGTGGCTAGCGTTGGATTCCAGTTTGAAGCATGTTTCGTTCTATTTAGGCCTCATCAGCTATATGTACCTGCATCTGAGAGTTGATGTTTACTAAATGAATGACGCGAAAACATTTGAAGTGAATATTAATGGATTAAAGTGTCACAGTTAACATCAACTCTAAGATTTAGGTACATCTAGCTGATTCATCCCATATAGGATGAAACATCTTTAAAGAGTAAATTGATGACGACCTAGAACACTGAACAGGTTTCTTATACTATCTTGATAGTCTTCAATAATAATAATAACATATTCTACTACATTCAAACCATAGAAACAAAATAAAACAAAAACAAAAACAAAAGAAGAAATCATTTTTCATTCAACCTACACATTGAAGAATGTTGATTATGATTTGAAACATACGATATACCTATGCAATAATTCAATTTTTCTAAGATTTTTACACAATTAGATAACAGATGTCTACTTCTTAATGAAATCATATATTTTACTATATATAGATAGAGAAATGATAAAATATGTTATACTCATTAAGAAAACGACATTCCATCAACAATTGATCCATATATATTCATGAATTAGTTACTATGCATTGAACTCATTTGATTCTATAGAACTAATATTTGTATATTCTTGAAAGAAAAATAAACAAAACAAACAATAACAAACTAAAGATTCATAATGATATGACTAGAGAAACAGAATGCTTATTATTATTATTATTATTATTATTATTATTATTATTATTTTGTTACTATCCATATGTTTTCAATATAAGTGAAAGGTATAGTTAGTCAACCGCTTCCCTATAAGTACCATAAAAACACACATAGACGCACGCATGTACGCGCATGCTTGCAACCTCCGCACACACACACACACGCATACACACACACACGCACTTTAGAATCAGCGTATCTGTTTTGAAATGGATAAATCAAAAGAAACGAGAAATTCACTGAAATATTTCATTTAAAGATAATTTTTTATGTTTTATTTCTAGTTTGTTTGTTTTTATTCAAGAAATCAATGTGTTTTTTAAGCGCGAAAAGAAAAAATTAAAATAATTAAACATACATAAGAAGACATCTGTTTTATTCGCTAATCAAACTAAGGTTTTTTTTGTGCCTTTTTTCTCTTTTCTTTTTGTTGTTATGGTTGTTGTGGTTGCAACTTTGTTGTAAATCGATGACTATGATTGGATTGTAATCAAGGTAAATGGTTGTATTGTAGTGTGATACTTGTTAGTAGTGCGCATATACGATAACGATTCGTGGGATTCGAATCTAGGACCTATCAGTCACAAGTGTGAGCGCTTAATCTCTTGACCATTGAGTTGATCGGCATCCAACGGTGTTCATGTGTCACTTCAACTAATCTATGAAATTGAGCCCGAGAAAATAAAATAATTGAACATACATAAGAAGACATCTGTTTTTTGTTCGCTAATCAAACTAAGGTTGTTTTTGCCTTTTTTCTCTTTTCTTTTTGTTGTTGTTGTTGTGGTTTCAAATTTAATGTAAATCGATGAATATGATCGAATTGTAATCAAGGTAACTTGTATTGTAGTGATTTAATTAAACTATATTAACAGATCACTTATACATGGATTTAGTTTTATTATTATTATCATCAGAAGGGGTTGAAATCATGAGTCATTTGAAGCTAGTTTTTTTAAAGTTAGACATTAACACTGTTGGTTGCCGGCTTAGTAATCTAATGGTTATGTAGTGAACAGAACGCGGATAGAGGCAATCGAATTGTATTTAGCACGAAATTCTAGAGTTAATTGTTAAAATAGGAAAACCAAATAGTAAATCGTTAATTTGCAAAATATCATTCTATCATATTAAACCGGACTGCTGCCGTTGCAAACATCAATCCATTGTCTCACATTTCATTGTTCATGCAGTTCCTTACAAATTGCATTGTGTTCTCGCTCTTCTTTTCTTGATCTTCTCCCATCTTCTGCTGCCAGATATTACGTTCTTTAACTTGCGTTATATACTACTTATATCAATATAAGTAGCAAGTACCACAGTTAGATTGATAGTTCTTGGGTTTGAATCTCGCTGTGTGAGTTCGTGGATGCTCGCTGCTGAGGAAACCATTACTAGAACGAAACGGTCATCTAATGTTTAGAGGTTTTCCATGGTGGTATAGCTTTAATCGACTCATGAATTCAACTGCAATATATTTATTGATATATATGGGACTTGTTAAGATTTTAGAATGTTCACAGTACGTAACATGAACAGATGTTGGCTAGACTCCTATTGAGAACCTGAATTCAGTAGGCTGCCGTTTCATCTTAATATTGAATAAGGACTGAATGCCGCTGGTCACAGGTGTGTCGGGTTTGAGATATTTATCCTTTGTAGGGAATGGATAAAGGATTGTTAAATATTGTAAACTGATTAAAGTAAGACCATAACACTGTTTGATGATAACTCAGTAATCTAAAGGTTAAGTGAGCTCAGCTCAGTGATCGACAGGTTAAGCGTTTGCGTGCGAGACTAAATGTTATGGGTTCAAGTCCCGTGTGCGGGATCGTGGATGCCCATTGCCGAGGAGTCCTATACTAAACAGAAATGACCATCCAGTGCTACCAGGTTTTCAATGATGGTCTATTCATGTTATCGATTTAAAGATAACGTACTGATTTTTGAAAATAATTAATTTAATCTTTCAATATTAATCTAAAGTTTTGCGTTTTTCTTTGTAAAGGGGTTGGGAATATACGGTAACTGTATTTATTTTATATTTGACTTCCTTAATGTTTTCTAGCAATTGATAGAACCAAGCATCATCATCTCCTTACTTAGTCGATACGCAAACAAAATTATCACATGAGAATAATTTCCCAATGTTTTACTAATCAATTCAATGAGCACAGGGTTGTGGAGATCAGATTAACATTGAAAACATGAAAATAACTGGACAGTCATTTCATCCTAGTATGGTACTCATCAGCAGCACATATTAACGAATCTGCACATAGGAACGGAACTAAGGATCTTTGGCCTCGTCCCATGAACGCTTCACCTCTACACCACTGAACGAGTATGCAACGATGTTGATGTTTAACTTCAATCAATCCACGATGTTGCGAGACCATCTTTCATTGTCTTTAGTGGGTAATTGTTTCACAACCGACAATATTGAACTTCGTTGGTTACGGCTTCTTATTAGAAATTAGAAAATTATCTTTCAAAACTAGTCATTATTGAGAACATGACAATTATCTGTACACGGTTATGGAGATCGCTTACAATGATAGTCTAACAATAGTCCTAAATAACAATGAGAACATACAAGTAAAACGACATCGAGTGAATTTAAACTTTACTCCATTGTACAAGCAGGTGGCTATCAGGACTCAGTAGCTAAGTGGATAACGCGATGGCGTTTGAAGTGAATGGTACTGAGTTCATGTCATGGAGTGAACGTTAACTCTGAAATGCAAGTACGTAAAGCTGATGAGTCCCAAATAGGACGAAACGCACATCCTGGATTCCACTGCTAGTCACTATCCATGTTTTCTTATGATACTTGTGACTGAAGACAATAATGAGGCAGTCCGTACAGGATGTACATATTTCAATAAGAGACTGATCAATTACAGTCCTAAATAACAATGAGAAGATTTAAACAAACAAAACCAAGTAAATTTAAGATGTTATTTATAATTAAATAATATAAATTTTTGAGATCATGAGTCAATTGAAGCTAGACCACCATGGAAAATCTGGAAACATCGGACTGCCATTTCATCCTATCGTGGGACTCCTCATCAGTGCACTTCCACAACCCCACCTCGTGGGACACGAACACAGGACTTATCAGGCTATCACCGCTTAATCACTAGACCACTGAGCCATCATCTGATATTAATAAAATAATATTTGGGAAAGTGAGGAAATGCTGGTAGAAAATGTTGAAGGTATTTTTAGGTAGAATTCAAACCACATGTTCTCCCACGCAGAAAGCTTTAGATATTCGGTCAAAAAAATAGTCTAAATGAAATAATTTCAAGCCAACTTCAGTACAACGTCCTACCAGTCGTTTGCATAGAAACCATTATTTCACATTTCTTGACCATATTACTTATATAGATAATTAAGTAGCAGATATACATGATACTAAAATTGTAATCTTTGCATCTCAGTCATACGTTTATTTCTTCGTTGATAAAATTTAATGGAATGTTGACATCTATAAGTAGTATGTGTCATTAGTTGAAAGTGAAATATCTGGAGTCAGAAGGTTAAAAAAATGGAATTAAAGAAAACGAGAAGAAAGAATAGTTGGTGTGAAGACAAAAGAACATTGAAGTCTTAGACGATTGATTGACATTTTGCAGAAGGAACAGTCGAGTTTGAGACAATTGATTTACCATTTCCAGATGAAGTATTTACTTTATGGTTCTCAGATTTTACCAAGTTATTCTGTAATTTTCTGTTCAAATACATTTGCTTGTCCCCCACTTATGTCTTCGTTCACTGCTAGTTAACCATTAGAATACATTTGAACACAAACACTTTGGCTAAATATGGACAGTTTTACTATTGTACTGAACAATTTTCGAATGGACTAGTGGTTCTAAGTTATGCATACATGAAAAAAATTAGGAATTTTGAAGGATAGTAAAATTTTACTCATTTAATTCAAGAATTTAGATTTTGTAAACAATCTCCATTTGGCTGTCTCTATATTTTCTGAATTATTCCTCGAAGAGATCCTGATGAACATGGACAAGTAGATTCTGTTCGGGCACCAGTAAAGTAAGATGGTAAAGATGAAAGGAAAGAAAATAAAAAAAGTACATGAACAGAAACGTTTTTAGTATAGGGTTGTGCAGATTGTTGAAGTTCATTGGAACCATGAACTAATTATTGTCTGAACACCATCGAAAATCTAAAATCACTGAACGGCAGTTTTGTCCTAGTGTAGGATTCTTCAGCAATACACATCCATAATCCTGAACACAGGACTCAAACTCGAATATTATATCCCAAAATCTTTGGTGGGTGGATACATACTGCTAAAGAATTCCATATTAGGACGAAACGCCCATCAAGTGCTTCTAGGTTTTCAATGATGATCAGACATTAATCGATTTATGATTTCAATAAAAAACAGAAATGCCAATTTACTATCACTCTTGGAAGCTTCTGAAAATTACATGTTAATCAGTGAACTTTTAAAGAAATTTTGTCAAATTATAATCATTTATTCCCAAGTGATTAATGTAGAGATGAGTTACCAAGATTATTTGACAAATTAACGTTTTTCTTTTTCATTTATCCAGTAACTGTAGTCTAGGATCCAGATAAACACTTTGTTTATATACAAAGTCATTAGTTAACTGAATTTATTATTTCATTTTCCTAAGTAAATGGATCTGTTTTTGATAAAGCTAGATGGTTTCATCATGGAGATTTCATCATTCGTCTAAACGACATCATCAGTACAAACTACAGGTCAAATAATCTAGTTCAGAGAATAAAACTCCATCAAAATCATTCACCTGAGTGAGCTACAAATCTTCCGCACTATGTTAAAATGAATCTGTCAATTAAAATAGAATATAAATTAGCCCCCAAATGCCCTGGTACTGTTGAGAGTGAGAATGGTTCTCTCTCCCTCTCGAAATGCTCTCCCATGGCCACGCGTCCTACTCACTGCCTTCTCGTAGCATTACTGTTGTTTACGAAATTGAGAGGACGAAAAGCGAATGTCCAGAGCTTTAACCTGGTTGGTGGACATGGAGAGTCTACCTAGTGGTGTTGGAAAACCCTCATTCCAAACCAATGGTGCACATGGGCTCCATTATCCTAAAGGAACAAATGGCGTATGAGCCAATCATTGGTCACCGGCTACCATGGAAATACATCTCCTTACGATGCTCCACTGCATTGTGGATCAGACCTTCAGGTCGAAGGCTCCGAGTATGGCCCCTAAGAAAACCACCTACTTCGGTTAGGGCACCCGGGCAGTATCACAGCTCTTACACATATCAAATGAGATTTGTGTGGCTCATGTGTATTTCGTGCCTCCGTGTACCAATATCTATGAGTTAAAATAAATAAATAATAAATATAAATTAGTAAAGAAAATTTCTTAATTTCTAATTAACGTTTAGTGTGGGTTACTTGTTCTTGACATTTAGATACCTCAACATTTTACAATAAGTTACAATCTTTCGCTGTACAACTTACAAAAAAGTACAATCAGAGATATTGTGATAGATGTCACTTACTAAACTGTCAACATCTTGTAGTATCCGTTGTTGTGTTAAAAACACACAACATATTTTAGCTTCTGGACAGTTCAATTTATCCATTCTTTTTGAGTCACATTGTGGTGCTTGCTACTTATGTTGATATAAGTAGTATATAACGCGAGTTAAAGAACGTAATGTCTGGCACCAGAAGGTGGGAGAAGATTAAGAAGGGAAGAGCAAAAACACATTGAAATTTGTAAGAAATTGCATGAACAATAAAATGTGAGACAGTGGATTGATGTTTGCAACGGCAGCAGTCCGGTTTAATATGATGGAATAATATTTTGCAAATTAACGATTTACTATTTGGTTTTTCTATTTTACCAAGTAACTCAGTAAATCTGTGCTAAATATATTCGGTTGTCCTCATCCGTGTTCTGTTCAGTACAACATTTTGACCTCATTAATTATTCATTTATCAATCTTAACTGTTTTTTAATATGAGCATATATGTGTGTACACTTCATATCCTATTCATCACAAATCTGTAGCTTATTTTCGTGTGACTATAAACAGTGATTACCACTTGATTAAATCGAGTTGGCTCACACACCTTCTACATTGTGTAACGTCTCGTTTCACTCTCTTTTCTTCGCTTCCTTTGCTAAGTCTCTCTGATTATCTGTTTGGATCAATGAGTGTACAAAATATACGTATTCGAAACCTTGTCTCATATTTGGCTTATTTTAATCCTGTTATAAACGAACGCGATTGAAGTTGATAATTATATAGTCGGATAAACGACACATCTAAATTTCGATAGTAATCATTCCATAGAGATCAACATATAATCGGTGTGACTATAATTTATGGACGAACCAATCAGATATAAAATAACGAGTCACGAATTTTGTTGCCAATTTCATTTATCCATTTGGTTAAATAAAGTTTTGGCATTATAGCTGATGTTAGTTCTGATAAGTCTTGCGAATTGAACGCTATATATTGGTTTCCTAAGCTATTCTGTAACCCCCAAGCTAGAACTATACAGACACCTGAACAACGAGAGAGAAGACGCAAAGTACTTTACTCCAAGGTTCAATTTAACACAGAAAATATAGGGTTTGTATAATATTTGTTATAACTTGTCGCTTGAATGCTTATTGTCTTGGCTCTTTTAATGCTACTTTATGTATCTGGTCGTCGCTGATTGTTATGTCGGGAACGTTTATCACTTATACTCGGAACGAGGGACCTCTGCAATTCCCATGACTCGAAAATAAGAACACAAAGACTGGTATAAGTGATGATTTATTAACTCTAAAACACGACGATGACGACGACTCTAGTAGAAAATGCACTCACTTATATATTGATTGTACACTCATTTTGATTAATAATTAGGATGAACTCACATATATGAAAAATACTTAGAGCAATAATAAATCACAGACTGAGCATAGTTTGTGTCAATGGAATACAAGAATATCGTATATTATACAAGAAGAGAAAACAAATACTACATAGAGTAATCATTACACTGAATCAAAACGGAAGTAATGTTGAACAAAACTCATAATGAGTAAATCAATCGAAAATTGGGTTTTCTTTACATCATGTCAGTATAAATCACCAGAACCGACACAAGAAAACTGGAAACTCAAGTGTATAGGAAGCCAACTCATATAGATCAAATTGTTAACTACAGTAGCAACAACCCAAGAGCTTACAAAATCAACTGTGCACGCACTTTGTTCAAGAGGGTGACGATACACTGCAGCACACTGGCAGCACGAAAAAATGAAGAGAAATACCCTATAATTGTCTTTTAAAAGAACGACTACCCAATAAATTTTATCAAAAAACACCATCTGCACGCAATAACAGAAACTAAGTCAAGCACAGAAACCAACAAAAGGATCACCTAACCATACATAAAAGGTATATCAGAAACGACACTGCTGAAAACCTTCAGAATAGGTGTTGCACACAAACCGGCAAAAACACTATAATCAATCCTATGCAAATCAAAGGATGAAATGACAAAAGAAGACAAACCAAACATCATCTACAAAATAAATTGTTCCAACTGCGGAAAACACTACATCGGACAAAGCGGACGCCCTCTTCACCTTCGCCTGAATGAACATCAATTAGCAGTCAAACGCCATGACACTTCCTCATTTATATCAATACACGTGTACAACTGCGGACATTCCTATGACTGGAAAAATGTGAAAATCTTGGATAGAGAAAATTCCAAAGACACCACAAAATTTTTAGAAGCTTGACACTCAGGTTAATCAGCAATCAACAAGCACATTCAAATCGACCGAATTTCTCAATCAATCAAGAAAATTATGCACAATTATAGGAACAAAAATCAAACCAATGGGAGACACAACCAAAACAAAGAAGTAAACAATGACAAATTTAAGGTCAATAAGAACCAATCAACGTCGAGGTGTAGAGAAGAAGCTGTGAACCACATGTGGAGAAATTCGAACACTTCACTTCGACCTGAAGTTTGTGATGATGGTGTCGTATTCAGAAGAACTCTGGAAGCTCGACGACCAAACCATCCAGTTCAGAGAACAAAACATCAAAATCGATCTACAGTCAAATAACAACTGGTGGTTAAATTACTATTTGTTTGCATATTTTCTTCAATGATTACAAATGTACCTAACTGGCTAGTGTCAAATAGTGAAATAATAGACCGAGAGCTTTCTTTCGACTACTTTCAAACATCCGAAATTGTTTTTCATACCCAGAATGATCTATTTTGATTTGAAATGTAAACATTTTAATGTTTGATCCGGCTCTAAGTCTATACTATATTCTAGTTATTTAATTCCCATTATTTCTAATGAATTCTGTCGAAAGACCGTTTTAAATTCATTTCAATTTGATATGTTAGCATTGAACATCTTGATGAAAGATTCAAATAAACTTAGAGACTAATCTACATATGAACTGATGTAATCATTAAGATTGGAGAAAATTACGCTTATTTATATCTTATTTGCAACTTGTTAGCTATTCTCCATCACGACTTTGAAAAGCGAGCTATAACCAACCACTACATGTCTAATGATAAGTAAATAAGCTTCAGGCTACATTAAATTGACATCAACAATCCTGTATTTTTAACGTTTGTCAGTTTGTAGCATAGTAGAGCAGTTATTGTGTGCTATCATGGAATGAATTTCATAATTTGTAAATTCTTTGATTGAAATCATGTATCAATTAATGTTAGATCACTATTGGAAACCTGAAAGCACTGGACAATCCTTTCGTCCTTGTATGGGACACCTCAGCAGTGCGGCATCCATGATTCTGCTCACAGGAGTCGAACTCAGGACTTTCATTCTCGCGTGCGAACGCTTGACCTCTAGACCATTGAGTTGGACTGCATCCAAAGGTGTTAATGTCTAACTTCAACCAATTCACGAAATTGCTTGACCATTTTCTATTATTTAAGGTAGATACATGTCTCTGCCCGACATGGATTAATTGCACTGACTACAACATCATATTTGGACGTTGAGGAGGCATGTTCATACTATTCGATTATAAAGAAACAATTTATTAATTCAATTTGTTTATAAATATTAATCAGCTATAACATCAAAGTGATTAGATCTAGTGTTTTCACTTAACTGTTTTCGAATGTTATCATCATTTTTTTGTGTATAGAAACTGTTATATCTACAGCTTAGATTCTTAATAGACCGCGTATAACTTAAACAATCGAATGCTGGAACCCTCGAAGTCGCAAATAACACATAAATATTCTGGGAAGCTTTATTTCGTTCTGACTGGATGAAACTGTTCGGCTCATCTAGGGTGTCTGGAGACTCCGTCGTCGTTTTCGGAAGCCATCCCAACAGAAAGATTATAGAAAACATTTATTCGATGCAGGTTTAAAGTATTAATCAGTACTAATACAAAAATATATTCACCGAAAGACGATAGTTTATTTGCACAATTGAAAGATTGTAATGGATGATAGGAACCATAATATTATTAAAATTAAATGTATAACTTGAAGTATTCTTAATAATCACTGATTTCATTGTTGACACAATAAGAATAGTTCAGTGTGTTCATCAGTTAGTATACCAACTTACTTGTGGCTGTCACCTTTCGTGAACGAGAACAGACCGCCCACCAGGATCATCATCACTTCTGATATTTAATGAAGAAAAGGAACAATTTATCATAATTTGTAAAGTACATAAGAATATTGGAACATTCAAATGATGAATTCAATTTGGGACTGTATTTGATGAGTCCCTTGTTAACATATGTGCATCCTGATTGAATTGCCTCGATATGACCTCTGCTAATAATGCTTATGGTTTAAGACAATAAGATGCATGGAGAACAGTTGACAAAGTCGTTCGAAGTACAGACCGGTGTCAGGCAAGGTTGCTTACTTTAACCCTTCCTCTTTCTCCTGGTGATCGACTGGATCGCGAAGACGTCAACATCTGAAGGGCAACACGGGATACAGTGGACATCTAGGATGGAGTCGCACGATCTAGAATCTACAAACGATCTGGCCCTTATATCGCAAACGCAACAACAAATGCAGGAGAAGACGACCAGTATAGCAACAGCGTCAGCAGCAGTAGGTCTCAATATACACAAAGGGAAAAGCAAGATTATCCGACACAACACAGAATGCACCAATCCAATCACAATTGACGAAGATTTGGAAGATGTAAAAACCTTTACATATTTGGGCAGCATCATCGATGAACAAGGTGGATCTGATGCAGATGTGAAAGGGCGGATCGGCAAAGCAAGAGCAGCATATTTACAAATGAGGAAACTCTGGAACTCAAAGCGACTGTCAACCAACACCAAGGTCTGGATTTTCAATACAAATATCAAGACAGTGCAACTGTATGAGGCGGAAACTTGGAGAACTACGAAAGCCATCATCCAGAAGATACAGGTGTTTATTAACAGTCGTCTACGCAAAATACTTCGGATCCGTTGGCCAGACACTATTACCAACAACCTAATGTGGGAAAGAACAAACCAGATCCCAGCGGAGGAAGAAATCAGGAAGAGGCGCTGGAAGTGGATAGGACACACATTGAGGAAAGCACACAAATGCGTCACAAAACAAGCTCTTACTTGGAATACTCAGGACCAAAGGAGGAGAGGAAGACCAAAGAAATGGAGACAGACATGAGAAAAATAAACAAAAATTGGATGGAACTAGAAAAGAGGGCCCAGGACAGAGTGGTTTGGAGAATGCTGGTTGGCGGTCTATACTCCATCTAGGGTAAAGGGCCTAAATATAGTAAGTAAAGAATACCAATAACAGATTAATCAGTTACAGTACTAAACATCAATGGGAAGATTCAAATGACCAATACAAAAATGAATTAAACATTACCACATTATACAAACTAATGAACAACTAGATTCAGTAGGTAAATGGACAACATGATGATGATGATGCTGTTTGAAGTGAACAGTATTTAATTCAAGTCTTAGAATAAATATCAACATTGAGATTCAGGTATATTCATCTAACAAGTCCTAAATAAGACGAAACACAAATTCTTGATTTCACTACTATCTATCTATCTATCATCTATCTCTGTTTATATTGAAATGATGGTATAGGTAATGAAAAACAAAACCCCACTCAATTCTACTATTTGTAACATTCTTCAAGTAGTACACATTAATCACATAACGAATAACCCCCCATACCACCCCATACTTTACATTCATTAAAATTTAACTCAATTTAGTAGTAACTAACTGAATTTATCATGAGTTCATGATTATGTATCCAGCAACAACCAAAACAAAAAAAAAAAACTCCTATCAATTAATGATAATGACTTTCATAATTCTATAATAAGAATCATCTTCCTTTTATGGAGAATCTTCATATACTTAGATCAAGTGTTATTGTATTATAAAAATGTAATACAAACTTAAGTAGTATGTTTTATTGAAAGAAAACTCTTGTCTTATCCTTTATTGAATGAATGCTCTTTATGTCTATTTTGTATGATTACGTAATTATGTAAGTAATTGTATAACACTTATTACATTATAGTATAAATAGTATTATTATTATGATTATGATTATTCATAAATAGGTAGACACTAGGAAGATCTTTTCAAGTGACATAGTTACATAATTATGAAATTTATGAATATTATTACTATTTTATTTCTTTTTGGGATTTTTATTTCAATTCATGGATATCCAGGTAGGTTTCTATGATGAATTTATTTAGTTATACACTTTTTTTCCCTCTAAACTTAAGTTGTTGTTGCTTCACGACTGGCTTATGTCAACACTTGAACTAAGGTTAGAGAGTAATGAAGTAGTCGGATGTGTTGAAAACTTTGTTTAATATCAGAATGGGTTTTGTGGAGATGTTTAGAAATTTCACTGGTTGGTTGAAGTTAGACATTAACACCATTGGGTGTCGACCAGCTCAATGGTTTAATTGGTTAAGCGCCTGGCGTGAGACTGGTAGGTCCTGGGTTCGGACCTCGTAGGGGGTGGGATCGTGGATGCTCAGTGCAGAAAAGTCCCATACCAGGACGAAACGGTCGTCCAGTGCTTCCATATTTTCCCTGGTGGTCTAGCTTCAACTGACTCATGATTTTAACCAGTGAAACTTTATTTTACTTGGAAATGTGAACAACTCTAATGAGCTGATGTTTAATGAAATCTCTGCATGGATTCAGAAAGCCTGTTTGAAGTTTTGACAACTAATGTGATATATAGCGAAGGAGATATATCTGTTTACCAGTTCAAGAATGAGTGTACTGTAAGGCAGTTCGTTCTGTTCTACTTTACGGCTGTGAAACGTGTTTATCAAGAGTAGAAGATACTCATAAGCTACTATAATTTGATCATAGATATTTTAGAAATATTGCTCGTATCTACTGGGATCACCGGGTAAATAATAGTGGTGTTGGACGTAGGATATCAGGGAATAATGGTAATTTGATGAGATTGTGAATCTTCATCAACTGAGATGGTTGAGTCGCATGTTACGTTTGCCTGAACATCGATAACCACGACGCGCGATGCTGACTAGTGATGGAGACGGCTTAAAGAAAGTTAGGTGAGGCCAAACCAAAACATGGCATCAGTGTTTAGAGTCACTTACTTCTAGTGTGAGCCATGTTGGTGGATGAAGACTACTTGGTTAGGGACTATGGGTGACATGGCTTCGAATCGATCACATTGGCCTAGGTGTATACATTCTTTATCTTACCTTAAACCGTGAGATTAAAATTACTTTCTACAGACTAACTTGTGAAATGTGGTGAGATTCGATTCATTTTTGTATTAGACGTTTCAATCTTCCCATCGATGTTTAAGACTGTAATTGATTAGTCTTTTATTGACATATGTGCATCGCGTTCAGATCGCCTCGATATTCATAAATAGTACAATAGTGAACATGAAAAATAACACTTTCGAGTAACATAGTTATATAATTATTAAATTCATAAATATTGTTACCGTTCTATTTCTTTCTGGGATTTTGATTTCAATTCAAGATTATCGAGGTAGGCTTTTTCATTTTTATTGTATTTGAATGACATTCCTCTATATTCCGGTTAATATTAAAACTAACGTAGTTTATTCTCTCATTCCCCGAAATGCCCTAGTACAGCCGAGAGTGGGGAGAAACCGCCTTCCCGCCACAAATGCTCTGACATGACCACGTGAATACAGCCACTGTCACGGAATTCCTACTCACTGCCTTCTCACGATGGAGTGTTATTCACGATATTGAGTGGAGGAAAAGTGAATGCTCGACGCCTTTCACCATATTGATGGATATGGAGGATCCACGCCATTTAATTTGAAAACCCTGATTCCAAACCAGTGTTGAACATATGCTCCAGTAATCTGAGGGAACAAATGGCATACGAACCAATCACTGGCCACCGACTACAATGAGACTACATCTCCTTACATTGCTCCACTGTCTTGTGTATTGGACCTTTAAGTCAAAGGCTCAGCAAGTGGTCCCATAACAAAACCACCTGCTTCGGTTTGCACACCCGAACAGTATCCCAGCTTACACACAAATCGAATGATTTATGTGGAGTATATCTATTTGGTCCCTCCTTGTACCTATGTTTATGTGTTTGAATAAAATAATGATGACACAAATACTACTAAATGTAAAATCATTCAAAATCATTCAGAAAATGCACTTCAAACTGTTTTAAGCTAATTTTATCCTAGAATTCACTCGGTATTCTTGACTTAAATCTTCCCATTGATGTTAAAGATGGCAACTGATCAATCTCTTATTGGTATATGTGCCATACTATGCATATTGCCTCAATATTGTTTTAATTCACAAGGATTCTCAGCAAAGATGAATGATGATTAGTAGTGGAATCTAATTTAATGCATGTTTCATTCTATTTGTGAGTCATCAACTTGATATAACTGCATCTTATGGTTGATGATAAGTTTATCCTGTTTCAAGCCATCTCAAATATTATTCATAATGATATTCCATAATTGTTTAAGCAGAGCTCTACTGTTATTAACTCATGGATACTCATTCTGAATACATAAGTCACAATCTAACTTATATAGTAACCATTATCATGATTTTGTTGCTTTGAATAGTGTTTAAAGTATCCACAATTATTATGTAATTTTCATTAAAGACGAATACCCGAAGTAAGCTGATGAATAATTTATTATTATCATTTGTATCAGAAGGGGTTTTGTGGGTGGATATTATGGTGATTTCAATAGTTGAAGTCATGAGTCAATTGAAGTTAGATCACCATGGAAAACCTGGTAGTATTGGACAGCTGTTTCATCTTATTTGTTTATGTCTTTAGAAATGTACAAACTTGTGAAACATTTGTAAACTATTAATGTTATCGTTAAATATATTAATCTTTAGTATCAGAAGGGGTTTTGTGGAGATTGTAGTAAATTCAATAGTTGAGATCATGAGTCAATTGAATCTAGTTGAAGCTAGACATTAACACCGTTAAATACTGGCCGGCTAGTTGGTTAAGCGCCTGGCTCGAGACTGATAGGTCCCGAGTTCGAATCCCGCAATGTGGGCTCGTGAGTGTGCAGTGCTGAGGAGTTCTACAATAGAACGGAACGGCCGTCCAGTGCTTCCAGGTTTCCCATGGTGGTCTAGCTTCAATTAACTCGTGATCTCAACTGTTGAAATATATTATCTTATTTTTTTGTAGGGTTAGTGAACAATTACAACAACCGTAAGTTTGTTATCATGGTATTTGTTGTTATTTTTAGTGTCCTTAATCTGATAATGAATTACAGTGTGGTACGCACTAACTTTCCACCGCCATCAGCTAACTACTGGAACGAGAAAGTGTATTTGACTACTGAGTGAAATGCACAAATAGTCGTTCATGTACATATATATCAGTTTATTCTTAGGAAATTATCCCATTGACTCTCATGAAATGTACTTGAGCTTTACGTCATTTCTGATTGCCATCGATTGACATTCCCGTTAGGCTACTTCTGATTGGCTCTACATATCAGTATTTCAATTCCATGATTTCAGTTTTTCAGTGTATATTATGAGTATAAGATTTATTTATACGTAGAACGATCTAGAAGTTAAGGGTTCGCATGCAAAGTTAAAGAACCTGAGTTCGAGTCATGCATGCGAGATTGTGGATTTGCACTGCTGAGGAGTCCCATACTAGAATCGAGTGGCTGTTCAGTGCTTCCAGGTTTTCAGTGGTAGCCTAGTTTATATTAACTCATGAATTCAACTGTTAAAATAAAACATAGCAGACAGATAATGGAAGTTAAATGGATGATTATTAAGATGTACAGATACCATTCAAAAATACAGTAGATATATTTAGGTGATATATATATATATAATAAATAGCGGTAAGATTATAGATTATGGACGACGTTTGAGCAACGCTAGATTGACCTTGAGAGTGTTTAGCTAATAACTAAGACCAAATAAGGGTTATAAACCAGTGTGAGGAATTATAATTATGATTGACAATTGATGGTTAAGGTTAGAAATTAGGTTTAGTGTTTTCATCATGAACTAACATCAGCTATAATGCTAAAACGTTATTTAACCAAATGGATGAATGAATTTCGCACCAAAATCCGAGACCTGTTATCTTATGTCTGATTGGTTTGTCCATATATTATAGTCTCGTTCAAATAGTTTTATAAAATAGTAATTGAATAGAGAGGTCGATTATAAATATAGTGGTCTTGAGTGCTGTTAGAGGTATGAGGGAGGTTATAAGTTCCAGTTGCCCACCCCATGGAAGGGTTTTTCTGAAGGTAGCTAAAAAAGAATTTGGATTAGGGGTGGTCTTAATGATCCGAGAGTGTGACGGTAGTACTCAAAAAACAACTGCTTGGAGTCGGTCACATACGACCTTTTTGTGAGTAATTTTCATATTAGCTCCGTACTTGTTGAGACCTTACCGCTGGAGACGGATTTCTGTGGAATAAGGCGAGGTGTGCATTTTTATGGTCAACCTTTTCTAAACCCACTTCTCCTTGTGAGAAGGCAGCATCGCTGTCATGTTGGTTGTCTGAAGGAAACACCTTACTGCCGTCACACCTCTGTGCAGTCAGCAGTACGACTTCACCTTCGGACCTTGAGTTTATTGCTTTTAGTCATACTGCTCTTCAACCGACCTGTCTGGCATGGTAGGACCTTGAGGAATGATTGTTCTAGCCACTATAACTCGGTTGCTTCATCACAATAGGGAAGCCCGACCACCACGTCAAGGTAGGTAGCAACAACGGTTGAATCGGTCTCCTACGTCGTAGCTGACTGACTGACTGAGCCTTATAAAATAGAAATAATGACGTTACTTGACTTGTTTAAATGATGAACAAGACTTTAATAAGTATTAATTCTTTATTTATTTCTAAATTAACACAATACATTTTATAAATTTAGGAAAAGTAGTGGGCTATGGTATGTCACCGACAGTAAACGTTTTCGTAATGGTTATTTGATTAGAATGAATTATTAGAATAGAATATATCACTGATATTGTTTAGCTTTTGCTTACAAGTATGATTGATTGATAGCTTTACCTAGACACATTGATGATGATAATTTAACTATAAATTTGCCTATGTATTTGCTAACACATACATAATCGTCTGTCAGCTTGAAATTCGCTTGATGTCTTATCTGCTAATAAACTGGTGTTACCGCTGCTCATTGCCTTCTGGTTTGAAATACCGTTGAAATTTACATTATAATCGTTATCGAGGTGATTGATTAACGAAGCAAAGCCACTACAGGCACATCTTACAACTCTACTGTTATTAATTGTTAATCGGCCAAAATAAGTTGAATAGATTGTGAGCCAGCCATACAGACATAATTAAAATAACATTATTTTGAAAGACTTACTTACTTACTTACTTATGCCTGTTACTCTTCGTGAAGCAGCATAGGCCGCCCACCAGCGCTCTCCATCCAACCATATCATGAGCAAATATTTCCAGCTCTTTCCAGTTGTTATTCATCCTTTTCACGTCTGTTTCTATTTCTCGACGTAATGTACTATTTGACCTTTCTCTTTCCTTGAGGATTTCAAGTTAGGACTTGTCTCGTGATGTTGTAGTATGGCGATTGCCGTTATATAAGCCCTATCCACTTCTAATGTCTTTTCCTAATTTTAAAAGAGAAACAATTTATATCCAGTATGAGTTGATTCAATATGAAACATCATCATTTATACAGCATGAATTTGTGTATTGAGATCTTTTGGCATCTACCATGAAACTATGTTTCTGACAATGTTTCACTTACGATTGATTTGTTAACATACCATTAAATTATACTATTGGAAGTAATGAACTAATGTACTGTGTATTTCTAATGTCTATCATGTATTGCTCTCAGTTAAGGTATCATTATAAACTAGAAAGTACTAAGTTCTATACATTTCAAACTTCAGTACATTCATTTCAAAGTGTATTAATCATTCAATTCTATCATTATTGTGTTGAATGTTTTTACTTTACTTTTCATATACAATAGGGGATTTTTCGGCAGTTTATTGTAAGCTTTCTAAATAGATTGTTTTATCATCTTAACCCCCATGAATTGTAGTTTACATGAATATAACAACCCTAAATTCACTTGGTATTGTTTACTTGCATTTTCCCATTGTTATTTAGGACTGCAATTGATCAGTCTCTTATTGGCATATATGCATCCTGTGCGAATCGTATCGATATTGCTTTAACTCACAAGCTTTATAAGCAAAGATGAATGATGAGTAGTAAAAAAGTCCAGTTTAACGCTTATTTCGTCCTAGCTAAGTGGATAACGTGATAGCATTTTAAGTGACCGGTACTAGGTCCGAGTCTTGGAGTAAACATCAACTTCGAGATGCAGGTGCATCCAGCTGACAACTCCTAAATAGGGTTAAACGCGTGTCAAACTGGTTTCCACTGTCAGCCACTATCCATTTTTGCTTATATAACAACCCTATTATCAATAAATTATCCAAAGGTACAAATGCGTAATGAAGCGAATCCATTTAGTCGTTTACTGTATTCTAAATTTCGTGTAAGTACATTAACTTTCTTGCAAGAATACAATAACTTGAACAAGCGAGTTTCTTGTGAAGGAGATCTGAATTCATTCAGCTTTCTTGAGACGAATAAGTAATGCCTAGTTCTACCAACCATACAAGAAAAACTGGAAATTAGGATAGATAGGAAACTTCAGTTCATAGTAAATACGATCTAGTACATACAAAATATCTTTGCTTATTGTCAATGTATACAACATTAAAAGGTATTTCCTGGAGTTCTATTGTGAAGTAGTGACCAGTGGAGTTGAACCAGATCTGTTGCGAAACAGTATTTCACTGAAGACAATAGTGGATGTGTCGTTCGATTTCGCGGATTAGTTGATATTAGACATTTACACCGTTGGATGCCGGCTCATTGGTCTAAATGTCAAGCGTTCGCGCGCGACACTGATAGGTCGTGGGTTCTAATCTGCAAAGGCGGGACCATGAATAGGTGTCTACAAGTTATTAACAAATATCACTAGTCACTTAAGACAAATTTAAAACATGAAACTTTACAGTAACATTTTAATAGTTGAATATAAAACATCAGATGTTGCTATAGCAATTAACATCTTACCACTATCATTTGGATGATAATATTTTCATTGCTACATGTTCAGATTTCATATAATTCATCTGAACAAAAGCCTCAAACTCGTATAACCTAACACTATTAATTTAATCATTTAGTTTATGAGTCAATTGAAGCTAGACCAGCATGGAAAACCTGGAAGCACTGAAAGGCCATTTCGATTGATTGTAGGAATTCTCAGAAGTGCGCATCCACGATCCCACCTCTAGAGGTTCAAACCTAGGACCTATCAGTCTCGCGCGCAAACGCTTAACCTTTAGACCACTGAGCTGGCTGGAATCCAATGATGTTACTACCTAACTTCAACCAATCCACGAAATCGCGCCACCGTGAATTCAATTATGAAATTATTACATTCTCCACAATGTTGAGCAAATATAATCTGATTGTTAATTTTTGCTGTTTCAGTAAAAGTTTCAGATTTTTCTGGTAAGTGTAATAGGTACCTGTAATGTGTTCACTTGAACAACACGTAATTTTAACGGTGTGTTATTCCTATGAACAAGAATACGGATAGGGATAACCATATGTATTTCAATATTAAATTACAGAATATCTGAGAACCATACAGTAAATACCTCACTGTAAAAAAATATTCCTCAATCGGCTCAGAGTTCGTCGCTTTTTCGTTTCCACATCAATCATTCTCTGTTCTCATTCTCTTCTGTTCGATCTTCTCAAACTCCTACCGCCAGACATTCCACTTTCGAATAATGATTCATACTACTTATATCTGTCAATATCAGTAGCACACACTACGATGTGATTATACCTATTTATGAATTTGATATCTTGAGATACTGCAACGTTCGCTTGATCTTTCATTTTTTCTTTCGAAAGAAATTCCCCAAAGTGTACATGTAATTTCTTGTTTAAGATACCTAGATTCTGACTAATGTATTATTGACAATTGATTGATCACTGGGTGGTGATCAATCTCATACTTGTCTAGTCCTTATTAGTGCAGATCGAATGCTATCGATCATGTTGCAATGCGGCCACCAGTCTAGGTGACTCGACACTGCGGGCACTATGTAATGAGATTAGATGGTGGTTGGAGGTAGTCAACAGGAAACCCTGGACCCGGGTTTCGTGCTACTTGGCACTCGTCAGCAAGGTGTAGCTGTAATCTTGAGGGAACTGGTGCTCCCTGGCGGATTCGATCTCGTGTCACCCAGCTTCACAGTCAGAGACGTTACCACAGCTCGGATAGCTCAGTGGTAACGTCTCTGACTGTGAAGCTGGGTGACACGAGATCGAATCCGCCAGGGAGCACCAGTTCCCTCAAGATTACAGGTACACCTTGCTGATGAGTGCCATGTAGCACGAAACCCGGGTCCAGGGTTTCCTGTTGACTACCTCCAACCACCATCTAATGTATTATTACTTAGACGCCTAGTTTATCTACATCGATTGAGATAATCAACTGATAACATTGGCTTTCTGGAAAATCAGCTTAAAGTCAGTGCTCAATAAATTCAATGCATTATAATAATTGTTGTTCATAATATACTATCGTTAAGTTTTGAGAAACTAAGAAAAAATTAGTCAATATTGAGATTTCGAACCGATCATAGATAGACTACCATTAAAAACTTGGATTCACTAGACAGTCGTTTCGTCCCAGTACGCAACTCCTCAGAAGGACGTATCCACGATCTAGCACTCGGAAAACTAACCCAGGTCTTCTATTCTTATTCACGAACACTTACCCTCTACACCAATGAGCCAACGTCTAATTTCAACTTCAACCAATCCACAAGATTATGCGACTATCTTCCATTGTCTTCAGTGGGTAACTGACTCATAACAGATACCGTTGAACAGCATTAATCATGGCCTCTTACTAGAACTCTGAGAATTCCTTCTTGAAGCTAATCACTAATGATCAAATGATAATCATTTGTATAGATTTATAAAGATCCTAACTAGTACTCTACAGAGAATCTCAAATAAAAGGTAACCAAAATTATGTTCATAATGTTTGGAATTCAACTTTATCACATTGTATGATTACCAATACTCAGCTCAATCTCAACTTTCTTGTAAGTTATTTGTATAATTAATGATTTGTATGAATTATTATTGATATTTGAGTAGAGTAAACATAAATTGATGGATACTTAAGTATACTTATAATCTTTAGATTTGTATAGAGTAAACAATATTTAATAAGTTGTCTACATCATGTTGTGTATTGTAGTGTTGTGATTCTAAACGTTAAATACATATTTCATAGTTGAATTAATGAGTCGATTAAAGATACATCATTATTGGAAAGCTAGATATATTGAACAGTCGTTTCATCCCAGTATGAAACTCCTATGTAGTACATATGCACGATCCCGCACCATAGGGATTCGAGCACAGTACCTTTGATCTCGTGCACGAATGATTAACCTGTAGACCATTGAGTCATCATCTGAAGGTGTTCATGTCTAACTTCAACTAATCCACGATATTTTACTACTGTCCCCCCATTACCTTCAGTGAGTAACTGCCTCACAATAGACATGGATCAACTCCATTGGTCACGGCTTCTCACTAGATCTCCAGGAAATAAATCTTGAAGTCATGATGTTTGTTATCAAAATGAAGGTTTGTAGAGATTGTAGTAATTTATATTCCATACTTCAGAAACAGTAATACTGTACAATACGAAACGAACAATATAGAGAACAAACGGTAGGATGCACCACTCGTTATTCGTATCTTCAAACAATGTACAATATTAGATGATACATGTAATCTGATTGTATGTGTATGATAGTTGTTACCTGGTATATTAAAACTTTATTCTCAATATTATGTAGAAACCTGACAATTGAGAAGCTTTACATTGTTTCTTCTTTTTTGTGTGTGGATTAATATGTTATTTCTACCTTTCTTATACACATATGAATACTGTGTAATGAATATCAATAATGAGTTAGGATCAATTCAATTGTTCACTGCAATTTTGACCTTGAATATATATTAACCAATCAAAACGAAGCGGGAATTATTATTCAAATAAGTGTAATCAGTGATGGAGGGTTTGTTTTGTTCTTTATTGTTTTTACTGACTTACATGAAAAATGTCAAATTTCATGCAATGCAATTACCCCTTCGTCATGCTATGAATATGTCAA
Source organism: Schistosoma intercalatum (assembly GCA_944470365.2). Lineage (NCBI taxonomy): Eukaryota > Metazoa > Platyhelminthes > Trematoda > Strigeidida > Schistosomatidae > Schistosoma > Schistosoma intercalatum. The sequence goes on along the minus strand of OX103728.1, from coordinate 2,760,541 downwards.
GTGTAGTTTAGTTTAGTCATGATGAAACTACAACATACCAAAAGACATACGTGAACTAATTGACTGACTAGATAAGCAGAAACGTAAATGTAACCATTGACTACTATTGACACTTAGATGATTTATAAATGTGCAATACATAGTCCAAGTCTCAATAATGATTATACAATTTCTTTTTTAGGGGCTGGTTTTCCAGTTAAAATCTAATGAACATCATTTACTTATCATGGACATATCATCATGTGTTTTATCTTACGTTTTCGTGAACCTAATTGCTCATTCTTATATTGTTGAATTGTATTTCTAACATTAAGTACACTATGCATAAATATGTATTTCATTATAGTTCAGTGTACCATCTCATTCTTAGATCATGTTAGATGTAGAGAGTGAAAAAGGAGGGGGGATTTCCTTCTGTACAAACCTCAGTGATTGAATTCAAGGATGATTTGAACATCTAATTGTCTTGATCATCAGTGAAAAGTTTCTTTCAAAGCAAGAATGATAAGTTAAATTAAATAGGATCATAAATATTTATGTACTGAACGATTGTTCATATGATAGATGCTGTTATAAATCATGTGATGAGGAATCATTTGAAGTAGATGTTCATCAAGTTACTGTATGAAAATTAATAACCCTAAGACTATGATCATGATCAAATCAGTATATCTGGCTAACGAGTATAAATCCATCCTCTTTATGTAGGTCTATATGGAATTGAATGGATTATTGTGAACATTCCAATAGAATGATTGTGTGACTTTCATTGAACGTGTCGAATAGTCTGATCATTTGTCTTTGAGGATTCTTGGACAAACACGTTGGTGATTTTTTTGCAGGATTAAAAAACTACTTCATAGTAATCGTAATACAATTGTGAAAGTATAGTTTCATAGTACTTAGGAGTCGAATGTATGGGATGAATTCAGTGATAATAGGACATACTATTGTAACAACGGAAAGTAAATATAAAGTTATCATTGCAAAATGTTTGAAACATTCTCAACTTAAATAGTTTTCTACAGAATTGATATCGTATACTACTCCAAACAACTCCGCCTGTAGCTTATCGCATACACAAATGCAGATAAATATAGTCAGTGTAGCAGCAGTCTCTGCATCAGTAGGCCTCAGCATACACAAGGGGAAAACCAAGGTGCTCAAATTGAAAACGAAGAACAGTAATCCAATCACTCTTGATAGCAAAACTCTGGAAGATGTAGAACCCTTCACATATTTGGGAAGCATCATCCATGAACAAGATGGTCCAGATGCAGACGTTAATGCGAGGATTGGCAAAACTAGGACAGCATTCCTACAATTGAAGAACATATGGAACTCAAAACAACTTTCAACCAATATCAAAGTGAGAATCTTCAATACGAATGTCAAGACAGTTCTACTGTACGGAGCTGAAACTTTGAGAATTACAACAACCACCATCAAGAATGTACAGTTATTTATAAGTGATTGTCTACGCAAGATACTCCTCATCCATTGGCCGGATACCATCAGCAACAGCCCTTTCTGGGAGAGAACGAACCAGCTTCCCTCTGAAGAAGAAATTAGGAAGAGACGATGAAAATGGATGGGACATGCATTACAGAAACCATCAAACTGCATCACGAGGCAAGCCCAAACATGAAATCCTGAAAGGAAGCGGAAAAGAGGAAGGCCAGAAGCAGATATGAAAAGGACGAATGGAAACTGAAAGGAGCCAGAAAGGATTTCCCAGGACAGGGTTGGATGGAGAATGCTGGTGAGCGGCCTATGCTCCTTTGCGAGGAGTAACAGGCGTAAGCAATTAAGTATGTACTGCTCCAAACATTTAGCTTACAATACACTCTTTACTAATAGTCTAGGTTACAAAAAACCATAGATGATAGTTGAAATTTGAGTATTCTACTAGCTTGGTGTAATAAGCAAAGCAATTTGAAAAGTTTGAATGTTTTCACCACGAATTGACATCAGCTATAAGGCCAAAAATAGCATTTAGCCAAATGGGTGAATGAATTTCGCGCCAAAATTCAAGATCTGTTATCTTAAATGTGATTGGTTCATCCATAAAGTGGTAGTTTCACCGAATTTTATTCTCTCTATTTCTTTCTTAAGTGAAGATCCAGAAATAGGAATTGTCACTAGTTTCAGGTAATCAATTTGAAGTACTGAACATGTATAGGTCATTTCAACTGGAAGGCATATTATTTTTAAATTAAATTTCGAAACTCACTGGAATCCAACTTATATAATGAATTTAACTGCTGGTCCTAGGTTGGAGTCTTGTGCACGAGCGCGTGCATGTACACTTTTGAGATGTTCCATACTGGAAAGAAACGGCCCTCTCGAAGAGTATAATTGCTACTAAGCAATAGTCACAATTAAACAATTTTAAATATAGCTGTATCAAACAAATATCAATTATTCACAATCCATCAGTTAGTTTAAAAACTGTTAATCCGGTGTATGCTACTGATTTCAACAGATATAAGTAGTATATATCATCAATCTAAAGTGAAATGTCTGGCTTTAGAAGTTTAACAAGATCAAAGAAAAGAGAACGAGAACAAAGAATACTTACTATAGAAACAAAAGATCAATAAACTCTGAGACGATGGATTGACATTTTGTCAATGAATTGTTTACTGAAGAAAAAAACATTATTAAGCACAAATGGATAGTGGCAAGTAGTGGAATCCAGTTTGACGCGCGTTTCGTTCAATTTGAGACTCGTCAGCTGGATGTCGGTAGGTCTGGGATGCAGGTGCATCCAGCTGACAAGTCCCAAATAGGACGAAACGCGCGTCAAACTAGATTCCATCACTCACCACTATCCATCTTTGCTTAAAATAAAGCTTGTCACTTAAGGCAATATCCAGGCAAACCGCACATTATGCACATATGCCAACATGAGACTGATCAATTGAAGTCCTTAACAACGATCGGGAGATTGAAGTGAAACAACACCAAGTGAATTTAAGAAAACATTGTTATTATTATTATTATTATTATTATTATTATTATTATTATTATTATTATTATTATTATTATTATTATTATTATTAAAGGGATTCACTTCATTTGATAGCAATACATTAAGAGTGATGATGAAATAGTTTTATCCAGTTGGAATTAACTGACAAACCAATCACTGAAAGACCAAACATGACATAATTCTTACTGATCATAATAATTATAAGAAAGAAACATTACAATAACATAATGGTTCATGGAAGGTAAATAATCAGTTCTTCATTCCCATATTGGATCATTGTATTGAGAAGAATGTTATAATACAATGTAACCTTTAAAAATGGCAGCATAGGGTAATTTACATTATTAGATACAAGTGTAGTGTAAAGTACCTTTCTAAGATGAATTATCTTTTCAAAACATTTGGAGTAAGACAATGAATATGCTTTTGACTGAGATCATTAACCTATTGATGTTAGACAATCATTAAAAACCTGGAAGTTGAATCTCTAGAGGTTAAGCGTTCGTGAGCGACAATGAAGGTTCTGGATTCGAATCCTGCGAGTGGAGTCGTGGTTACGCACTGCTGGAGAGTTCGACAATAGGACTAAACGCTCGTCCAGTACTTCCGAGTTCTTAATTGTGGTCTAACATCAATCGGTTCATGACCTCAATAAGAACTAAAAATTACATAACTGATTTGCAAATTTCCATTATTTATCCTTCATATTCTATATGATTCTTTCAGTCTACAATTCTTTTCTTTTTTCCCCTTCAAATCGCATCAACTCAATCTTATTAGCCTTTTGTTGCCAGGTTTTCTATTTCTGACTGATGTTACATACTACTTATATCTGTCGATATAAGTAGCATACATTACAATACATATTTCCTTTGCTAAACAAAAGAAAACATTTCAGAATAGTTGACCTTTTGAAAGTGGTTATAACAATAAATATAAGTTTTTCCTTTGTTACTATGTAAATAACTTACATCATATTTGAAAATTTGCTGATTTTTATAGAATAGAAAAGAGGCGTTTTCAAATTATTACATCATTCACCATTGTATCAATGTTTTAATGATATGAAGCAGTGAATGGCTGTTTCGTCTTAGTATGGGACTTCTTAGTAGTGTGTATCCACGATCCTAAACCAAAGTGACCCAGGACCTATCGGTCTCGAGCACGAACGCTTAACGTCTAGATCACTGAGCTGATCGGAATTCAACGGTGTTAATGTCTAACTTTAATCGACTCATGAGTTTAACTACTAGATTACTACAATCTCCACAAAACCCCTATCTGATAATATCTGTAAACGTTATGCATAGGTTATAAGTTGTTATTTCTCACATTAAACCTTGAATCTATTTTCTAATTATAGGGCCTTAGACTTCATTCTTAATTCGTTTCCACACCAATCATTCTCTGTTCTCGTTCTCTTCTCTTAAACTATCTACTGCCAGACATTTCACTTTCGATTGATGATATATATTACTTATATCTGCTGACATCAGTGGCACACACCACACCATAAATATATTAAGTGATTGACGGATTATGACAATCATATGTCATTGATGAATTTTCTCGTTTCATGATTAATGGGACAAGCAATTTAGAAATGAAGCTAATATGGACTTGAATATTAGTTGCCATTTTTAGGTAATATTCCTTATCATTACAAATAAGTATAATTATACAATTTAAAAGTAAAGACTGACACTGAAAGTCCTGTGTTCGAATCTCACATAAGAGATCGTGGATGCTCACTGTTCAGGAATCTCATACTAGCACAAAACGCCGTTCCATGCATCTAGGTTTCCAACGGTAGCGTAACATTAATTCATTCATGATCTCAATCAAAAGCTCAACTGTCTTCACAACACCATTTTAAGAAAGTTATAACTTACCAAATGATATTACGTTGATCGGAACATTCTAGACATTTGACCAACATCATAAAAATGGCTGAATTTATAGTTCGGCAAATATATTTAAGAAAACTAATAATATTTAAAAAGGAGTGGAGAATAACTCGTTTTGTGATAAAGATGTTAGACCACTGTTGGAAATCCGGAAGTCCTGGACGGCCATTTCGTCCTATTGTGGGACTACTCAGCAGAGCGCATCCACGGTCCCACCTCTCGAGATTCTAAACCAGGACCTACTTTACCACTGAGCCGGCATCCATTTGTGTTAGTGTCTAACATTAACCAATCCACGAAATCGCGCGACCATCTTCCATTGTACTGAGATAGATACCTATCACTACCCAACACGGGCTAGCTCCACTGGTCAAGAACACGAGTGTGTTCAATCGAATGTATTTGAGCCGACACTTACAGAGCATCTCAATAACATCTGGAAACCATACCGTAAATAGTTAATTTGCAAAATATCAATCCATCGTCTCAAACTTGACTGTTCCTTTTGCAAATATCAGTCTATGTCTCAGATTTTATAGTTCATGCATTTCATACCAATTGCGTTGCGTTCCCGTTATTTCCCTCTCGATCTTCCACTGAACTACATTCCATGCCTGAACATCGTTCTATACTACTTATGTGCATATAAGTAACCCACATAACAGTTTGATCAATGTAGTTATTCAGTAATAATGTGTAATATGGAGTTCATTCAACTTCATTGACTAAGTTACTATTATTCTAACAAGTATTAATAACTTCATTCAATATATTTCAAGGGATAATAGTCAATACTCTAGTAGGTAATTTCTATAATAAAATAAACACTATCCTTCTATAAATACGCTTACTTAAATCATTTGATGGTTTTTAATGACTAGATATCTGATTCCAAATGGATCATTTACTACATGTTATCGAAACATACATGTAATCGATACTGGTATATAATTATTTATTTAACTTGCATCAGAGTAATGAAATCCAGATTGTTCGTTTCGTTCTATCTAGTACTCTTCATATGAATGTATCCATACCCAATAGAAAGTTCATTATGAGATTTGAATTCATTACCTTTAACTTCATCCATTGAACTATACTGGATACAGATGATAGTTCCATTCAACTAACTAGTCTCTTTTAGGATGAACTACATATCTTCGATTCCTTCACTAGTCACAGTTGATTTAAACGTTATACAAGTATTTTGAAATGTTCTTTTTAACTATAAATAAATAAGCATATTTGTAATATCTCAATGAGTAGAAAATTAGATTTTCTGACGTTTCGTGACTTAGTGTAAGTCACTTCTTCAGAGAATGTTCTTTTTAATGTTCATATATAGATTAGGATCCTCTTTGCATATATCGAACACACAATGTAAATTAAATATCATCATGTTCATTCATATAGTAAGATAACAGTTCGATATAAGTAGTATTAACACATTAGTTTATACTTACTCTTGGGATCTTTGTTTTATAGAAATGAAAGACAATTCCAATGGAATTCATACATTATATGTATATATGATTACTTTTGTTAGGATAGTCGAAAAAATATACCAATAATTATCGTGTTAAGTCTATGGTGGCCTTGGACCTTAAATGTACATTTCCTATTGGTCGATGTTTATTTCACTTGTTAAATATTGTGTAAATGTTGTTCTCTATTTTATGTTACGATGTGGTTTGTTTGTTTGGTATATAAAAAGAGTATGTCTGAAATATAGCGATTCATAACTCGGAGGCTGTGACCTGTGTTCTGGACTCAACTGGCTGGGTTAGACAGGGAAGCAGGGCCAATCAGAACCCTATGTCGTCCTTACGTGTTTACGTGTCCACTGTAATCGATCGATAAATACGCTGCGTATCAAGAACCTGCAGTCTCATCTGTTACAACAACTTTATTATGGTTAACAATGTCAAAGTAAAATCATACTAGTTAGAGCTATTTCTTAATGAAGTTCAATGATTGGTATACATTATTCAAAGAGCATTTCAATACATTGATTTTTGAATAGTTACCAAATTGATCGAAGATATTCATTGAATTTTGAAACAGAAACAATAATGAATCTTTTAAATCATCTACTTTTATTGATTTTGTCATATTTAAATGATAAACGGTGGATAACTGAGTTATTGTTTGTGGGATCAGGAAACAAAGTGTTATCATTTCTAATCTTGTACCCTATTAAAATATCACGTAATGACAGCGCCAATTAGAATACAATGACTTATCGACCAGACTAATGATGTATATACCCATAAGAGCAGTCTACTGTCCTTCTCGAACCTTCTTCATGTCTAGCTTTGACTGTTAAGTCCAGAATACCAATCTCATCCTCTGCAATATGAATCATGTATTTCAAACAAACAGGGTTTATATACCAATCAAACCGACCGCATCACATTATAAAATAGGAAACAACATTTGTACAAGATTTAGCGAAAAGTGACTGTGAGTGTGGAAGACTGTAATGAATAGACTGGGCATAACTCAAGGATGGTTAATCGTATAATAATAGTTCATAGATCAAAATAAAGCTTATGATGAAAGGAACATGAATATGCGTAGTTTAGTTACATAATCATTATACGATAAATATATACGCATAGTATTGGTTCATTAACGGATCCCAACACTTAACATTCATTTGTCTCATTGTGATATAATACAAAGATCTAACTTCCATTTTATCAAGTATATTGTTTATCATAAGAATGTGATGTATCCGTTGTTACCAAAAAACACACTCGATTGATTAGATAACAATATCTTGATCATTCACCTGATGAATCTCTGCTAAAATTGGACATGGTGACTATTATTCTAAATGATTATTAATCTTATGGGTAAATTTAATTAACTTTGACAAAGCACAACTAACTTCGAATTGTACTTTATGCCTAAAACCGTTTATCATGAAGACTTTGCATTTTTGTGGCCTTTGATTATCTGACTCTTATTTGATCGCATGTTGATGGACTGTCAATTTATACTTATACTCGCTACGTGGATACATAATCATCGAGTTATAACATGTTGGTGAATAACGCAATTAAATAGATTAAATACGAGAATGGATCTTTGAATACGATTATTTTGTACAATTGTTGATCGAAAGGTGATGCAAAACAAAATGACTCACAATGGAGCAGGCAAGTAAGCCCCTCCATTTATATTCAAACATAAATCAGTTAAAGACACGTAGTGAAAAGGGTAAGCAATTAATACATATACGATCATATAAAAACAGATAAGGTTAAAAAGTTAATCAGTGATAAGGCAAAAATATGGCTTGACAAGAATGAATAAGTTGATCTGTTCAGAGACTAGAATAACCTATGTGGCCCAACATAGGGATAGCCATTAAGAAATCCAAACCTAACTGCCGATTTGTTCTGTAGACATACATTAACAATAATAGTGCTCCAGTGTACAAGAACACGAGTGGGGAAAATCAAATGTATTTGGACACGAAAGCACATCAATTGCGTTTCGTATATGTGCTTTCCTTCTCGATGTCCTACTGAAATACATTTTATCCGACATTATTGTTACATACTACTAATGTGAATATAAGTAGGTTACATCACAGTACTATTAGAACTATAAAAAAAATAAGCATTTACTTACCTAAAAATTCCGCTTTATCCATTAATGAAAATAGATAATCCCTAAAATGTAATAATGACACATTTTTGAGATCCATGTTGAAACATTCCTTCAAGATTAAATATATATCATTTAACCATATTGGTAAGATTGTCTTTGAAATCATAACTGTGTTAATATCAACTTTAATGCTTTTTAGTTATCAGAATAAGGATTTGTGGAGATTTTTGTGCTTTTAATCCGAGTATGGGATTCTTGATCAGTGTACATTTACGATCCTTTACACGAGACTAAAATCTAGGATGTGACATGTTATAGAGTCCCATAATAGAATGAAACAGCAGTCTAGTCATTCTAGGTTTGCGATGGTAGTCTAACATTGATGAAATCATGATTTCAGTCAAAAGCTTAACAACCTCCACAACTATGAACTGATAGTTTACATGTACTCAATAAGGACTAGCTTCAAAATGGATTACCTGAAGTTCAAGTGAGACGTCAAAACCAGTGCAGTCCATCCGTGTCTGTTATGAAGCAATTACTCACTAATGACATTGTTCGACGGTCGAGCAACATCAATAAAATACAATGTCATAAATTGTAAAATACACAACATACATAATGTAAAAATACAATTACTTACAACCATAATTGACCCCTTAAATATAGATACAACAAATAGTAGGATGAATGATTACCAGTTATCTTCTTGGGGCTAAAAATACATAAAGATATCTGTGGTACCAAAAAGTGTTGTACATGAACTCATAATCTACGGAATTCATCTACTCTGTGAATAAACTTGTTATCAGAAGGGTGGTTTTATGAAGATTTCGATGATTTAATAATTGAATTCATGAGTCCAGTGCTTCTAGATTTACCATGGTAATCTAGGTTCAATTACATTATGACTTCAGCAATAAAAGTACTAAAAGTTCCACAAAACGCTTACTGATAATAATGATCATTTGCTCAATGGTGACTGACTTCAAGAGTTATTTCCTAGAGTTTTGGTGAGAATCGCTGATCAATGGAGTTGAACTAGGTCTGTTATGAGATTGTAAATCACTAAAATTGATGGTGGATGATGGATCAATTTCGTGAATTGATTAAAGTTAGACATCAACACTGTAGGATGCCAACCAGCTCAGTGGTCTAGAGGTTAATGACTCACTTAACGACCCAAAGTTCCTAGATTCAAATACCGCAGAGCAAGATCATGAGTAAGTATCACTGAGGATGAAACGGTCGTCCAGTGATCCAAATTTTTCATGGAGTTCTAACTTTATTCGACTCATCAACCTACCTATTAAATGAATAAACTAATATTTCAATAGATTCATTCAGAGTAAACTTACTTGTTGAGTCTAGTCGTATTGGATGAATTTGTTGACTTCGATACTGGAAAATTCAAAGTACGGTAAACATATTCAGTATGATTTATGCAAAGATACAAATAAACTTCTTACTGGTCATATTTATGAACAGAAGACAAGTTTGATACGATAAAACATCAAAGATAACAATTCCACCTTACCTGTAGTCGTTTCATTGTTGTTAGATGGTTTCGAATCATTGTGATCAATAAAAAGCAACCCAATTATGAATAAACTAATCAACATTTTACTAAGATATTTCATTGAATTGACATTCATTTATATATCTATTTATTGTAGTTTACTTAGACAACTTGAGGTATGTTACATGTTAATGTAAACATGATGTTTCATTGGTTTTAACTAAAGCTAATTCTATGTTAGATTGTTATATGAATTCCATAACAACGAATGTTCTGTTTTCACTAAACAAATAGAAAGTTTCAAGTTTGTTAAAGACATAGTGAGTTGATTAAATTTGGACATTAACACTGTGGGATATCGATTCATTGATCTGAAGATTGATAGATCGTGCGCAAGATCAAACGTTTTGAGTTTTGATCCAACCTGTCGCATCACGGATTTACATTGCCATGGAGTATCAGACTGTCATAAAACCGCTCTTTCAGTGAAACTTTGGTTTTAGTAGTGATCTAGGTAAAATCAATTGATCATTTGTTGAGTTTTAGATGTTAATATGACTACATAAACTATTGAAAATTCCACTGTGTATTTGCCTATGAATGAATTCGCCAAAAGTTGTTAATCATACGTCAAGAATATATAAGAACCAAAATATCAGTCGTAACAAGAAGACTTATATTATAGATAATTATTTCGTGACTAACATCAAGATTGTACTCTTAGAGTTCTGGAGAAAACCTGTGATCAGTAAAAGTCAATCTGTGTTGAGTATGAGATGGTTATCTACCTCAAGCAATCGACGAATGTTTGCTGAAGGTAATAGATTGATTGAAGTTAGGCATAAACATTGTAGGGTGCCAACTCAGTGTTATAAAGGTTCAGTGTTCGTGAACGAGATAGAAGTTTGGGGTTCGATTTAGGAGTACAAAAAGATGGATACCCACTACCAAGCTGTTCCATACTAGAACAAATCTAAGTTACATACAGGGGTAGACTCCTAGGATTTGTCGCTTACGGAACAGGTATCGAAAAAGACCTCCAAGTCTCAACCTCTTACGGATAAGTGGAAACTTTTATAACAACGAATCACGTATTTTGATGTACAAATTTTGTGTTCTACTTCTCTTAGAACGCTGCATGGTTATTCCTAGTAGCGTACGCATAAAAGATAAATTTATGTTGGAATCAGCACAGAAGCTTCTTTCTAGAAGGGTCTGCCCAATATTAGGCCTGCTTACACTACAGCAGTGTTGGCCATCTTGTGCGACGTTTGGACGAAGTGTGCCCATATAACTAGGATTAGTAGGGCAAATCATTGTATCGGGAAGTATATTTTTGCGTGGTAAAACGATTGTAATATTTTTGTTATTAGGTTTGGAACCAGACAGTTATGTATATACATCAACCATCAGGTTCCTTCAGCTGTTCAGTAAATGAATGAGAATGGAATGTGAACAAGATAGGGTACAAGTGTTCCTTGTTCTTCTTATTGAGGGAAATAAATTGACCTGGACTTTCTTGAAGGTTATCTGTTCTCAAAATCGAGTTCCTTATTGATTTAGGGGCGATTTTGTCAAATATGTTATAAATAATCACGTTCTTTCGAGGAATCATTCACTTAGCAATTTCGCTAGCGATATATTTGATAACAGATTCAACTTAAATAGTGCCTTCAAGTGCCACAGCAACCATATCTTTCGACGATGTCACTTTGAGAGGTGGAGATGTCCCTAGTTCTTGCCTAAGATCATCGTGCTTTGATAAAGAGACGACAAATGACTCCATACTGTAACGCGTGTCGCTTAATTGCTCATAGATATTGTCCCACTCACTCTTAATACTATCGATTATTTTTGATCATAATATAGATCCTGTTATTAAATTAGAAGCTGAGTCATCTAGCAGCAAGTGTGGATTATATCCACTTCTTATTCAGCAAAGTCGAGTGATATGAGTTTGGATCACACGAGGAGTATTTTTTTGTTTCTTCAAAAGTGAGGGTAAACTACAATAACTTATACCAACCACCATGAAACCTGTCTTCACGAATTTCTGCCGACAGATTGCAAACATCAAACATTGTCTAAATCAATCAACAAATCTCATCATTAAACACCAACTATCTATCTATCCAGGTCATTGGCCATCGTTTAGTGTATCTGTGACAGTAATTGATATAAAACGATACACAGAAAATAGTGTAGACTTTGTCATCAGTCTTATAGTCAATATGCATCAAGTTTAGTAATAGTAGTTCCTTAGATTGAAAAACGTATGATAACATGTGAAAATAGTCATTAAACTAATTTGAAATACGATGGTAAATAGTTACAGTGTTTATTCATTGCTGAATCAAGATCGTCTATGAAAAGCAGTAGTAGCATTGCAGTGAACAGAACACGGGTGAGGAAAACCGAATGTAATGAGCCCGAAACTACAGAGTTACTCGTTAGAATAGGAAAGCACTGTAGTAAATCGTTAATTTGCAAAATATCAATACATTATACCAAACCAGACTGTTCCTGTTGCAATCATCAATCCATTGTCTTACATTTCATTGTTTATGCGTTTTCACACAAATTGTATTGTGTGCTCACTCTTTCTTTCTTGATCTTTCCTCATCTTCTGCTGCCAAACATTCCGTTTTTGACTAGTGTCATATACTACTTACATCAATATAAGTAGCACGCACCACAGTAGTAGTAATAAAATGAAAGTTTCATTCAACTTTGTTCCGTGTGAGTATGCGATTGTCAATCATATGAAGACATCATTATTCAGCCAAATTCCTTATTGTATTTAAAATATATATCAGGCTCATTATTCAATAGAGAATATCATATTACTTGATTCATAATATAAAATATAATGATCAACAACAAGTAAGTACAATAATTGACATTGCTACAAACAACAACTGAGGTCAATGAATCGGCGTTGTTTTCAAAATGACACTCTCAGATCATATTCACCATTGTCATCATTATTGTAACCGTGAGAGAAATATTTCATATGTGAATTTGCGTATTAGATTAGATATAGTCATATAATAGATGTAATACATAAAAAATAATGCTACAACGTAGGTCCAGGCACATATGCGCACCGGTCCAAGTTGCCATACCTCATTAACACAACAAGATGAGCACCGGATTCATAATAGTAGTTAATTCTGTGGTGGTACTATATTAAAGAAAGATTGCATATAAGGATACAGTACAAGAAGAAAGAATTAGTTCGTAGAAAGAAAGATATGAGGCAATTTTAATCTCTTAGTTTAAGGGAAGACAAAGAATGTATTCACCAACGTCATTGTGATCGATTCTGAGCCATGTCACCAAGAGTCTTCAACTATTGGTTATGACAGTCACGTGGACCTCAACCAAGTAGTCTGCATCTACCAATATGGCTCAGACTAGAAGTTAGTGACTTCAAGCACTGATGCCAGGTTTTGGATTGGCCGCCCCTAACATTCTTCCAATCATATACAAACACATATTCCTGACTGAATCATCAATTTGCAGTCCTCAGTGTAAACAGTTTCGAGAGGATGAAAGAAGTACATTATATATTCAAGTAAAACAAATATAGTTTATCAAGGATATGTTCCTGTTAGACAATGATTTTTTCCCAAATCACTTCAACGATACTTATAGGTTGTTGTCAAACACATAATGGTGTCTAGTAAAATAAAAATGGTAATGCTGATTGTCCAGTTGATGAAAATAGAGAAGACAAAATACAAAATAGTTAACCAACAAGCAATCAATGATAAGCATCATGGATCTGAAATTACTCATCACTGTCATAATGATTATCAGTAATGAGTAGTAAAATGAATGTGGATGTTTCAGTGAAGAAAAATGTTTTCTTGACAATATCAATTTGTGAAGCTGTACAATCGTATTTATAGTGGATTTACTAAGCATATAGTTGTCTATTGCAAAATACAGGAATTTTTCCAATATTATTGAATTAGTGAATGTGAATACGAGTTGACATAATCGAATGTATGCGAATATAAAATTCTAGAACATTTTAGTAAAATCTGAGAACGATACAGTAAATATTTCATTTTCAGAAGGGGTTTTGTGGAGATTTTAGAAATTTCACTGATTGAAATCATGATTTGATTGAAGCTGGACCATCATGGAAAATCTAGAAGATTTGGGCGGCCATTCCTTCCCAGTAAAGGACTCCTCAGCATTGCACAACCACGACTCCGTTCCTCCCGAGATCCGAACCCAGGACCCATCAGCCTCGCGCCAGGCGCTTAATCAACTAGACCACTGAGCCAGCCGGTATCCAATGGTGTTAATGTCTAACTTCAACCAATCAACGAAGTTGAGCCAACGTACACCATTGACTTCAGTGGGCTGATATCTCACAACAGAAGTCTCCGATTACTGTCAGTTGACATGGTTTGTAGGCCATTCTTCAGAAGTGTTCGTCCGACTATGTTCAATTCATCACCGGTTGTGTCATCAGTTTGTAATCTCCTGCTCTCCCTACTCGGAGCACCCAACTACACAGAATCCTATTTATATATTTCCATTTCATTTCCATTGACCTTCAATTCAAGATGTTTGATTATCTTTGATAGTTTTGTAAGACTCATCTGTTTTACTACGGATTACTATATGCCTAATAAATTAACCATCAATAAGATTGAACAGCTTCACAAATCGATATCGTGAAGAAAATTTTTTTCACTGGATGATCTTCATTTAATTTGTTGGACGAATGAACTCAGTACATGTTCTTTCAGGATTATCATTGACTTCAATATTTTCTCTTCAATTGAATAACCAAGTGTGGTTGGGAAAAAACACTGAAATTTGTGTGACCAACTATTGATCAATTCAGAATGTCTAATTCTTTAAATATGAACGAGTGGTATGCCATCCGTTGAATTACTAATGATGGGTTGTGAGATGAAAGATTTCATGGTTGTAGAACTGTTTGCATTTTGATTGTTTCGAACACTCACTTTGGGGAATAAGTCAAATATTTCGTTATCAGATTCCAGCGAAAACTGTGTAAACAAATGTTGGTAATATTTCGATGTACAGTAAACTGCATCCATAGTCTTTGCTTCACTTTCTATTTGTATCCGATTATCACCAGGTCAACACAGATCATTTCTGTATTTTATCAGAGTGATATAATAAAACGTTCTTACAGTCATCATTAATCTATTGTTTCTTGTGTAAAATCAATTTATTTGAATGTTAATGAAATGTTGAATACAATTAAACGACATGAAATCAGAATACTAATCGTAAACACACTGTTCAAACGTGACTATACGTTGAATATTCAATGTCAATTTCATGTTTATTTTTCTTGTAACGAAATTATGGATGGCAGTGCAACCCAGTGCCTTAGTTTTTACCTGAACACTCTCCATCTTTTCATAAACATGTCGATGATTCTGAGACAATTATCCAATTTTTTAGCTGATGTTTCAGAGTTGACCACCTTCATTTTTGCTTTCCAAACACATCTCATATTAACTATGTTTCTGAGATATTAAGGGCACCCGCATTTTCTATATCCACCATTGTCTTGGACGCCAATTTATTTTGCATACTGCGGGTCTATATGTAGCACATATTGCCGTAACCACTCACAGTGGTTTTAGAATCGTTTAGCTAGATTTTTTAAATTTTTGAATCCCTTACGTACGAGATTTCGTTCACCCTTTCGATGTCACTCGTCTATTTCTACTTGTTTCGACCGTCTTTCGAAATGGCCAATCAGACTGAGATACCCAAGGACGTATAATTAGTTACATTCAGTTTGCGTGAGTTTCCCAGCATCAGGCTTCTTTCTACTGTTGAAAGAAAGCTAACCTTTATGTAAAGAATACATTTAGGATACACATTTTGGTTATTCTGTAGAGCTTACAGATACTAATTTTTGAAAGTGTTTCTGGGAGTGGCTTGCCTAATTGGGAATCAGTGTGGCTGAGGTCGTGCTCAAATAAAGAAATTAGTTGTTATCGTTTCAGTATGATACAGTTATGAATCGATTCCACCTTGACG
Source organism: Schistosoma intercalatum (assembly GCA_944470365.2). Classification (NCBI taxonomy): domain Eukaryota; kingdom Metazoa; phylum Platyhelminthes; class Trematoda; order Strigeidida; family Schistosomatidae; genus Schistosoma; species Schistosoma intercalatum. The sequence continues at coordinate 2,744,451 of OX103728.1, read as the reverse complement.
ACTTTCATCTCCTTTGGTGAAATGAGTCATGAAAAGACAATTAGTCACATCTATGACATTGGAAGTTATCATATTAATGTGTGTGTTACTTATGTCGATAGATATAAGCCGTATATATCATCAGTCGAAAGTGAAGATGGGTAAGATGATCGAATAAGAACAGAGAATGATTGATGTGGAATCAAAAGAACAATGAAGTCTAAGGTAATTGACTGACATTTTTTCAAATGAAATATCCACTACATGAGTCTCGGAATTTACTATGAAACTCGGTAATGTTGTGATCAAATAAATTCGATTATCCAAACATGTGTTCTCGTTCAGTACAACATTTTATTCGGGAATTACCCCAGATATACAAGTAGATAGTGGATGGGATATACACTGAGGAAATCATCAACCCACATCATGAAGCAAGTGCTAACTTGAAATCCTGAAGGGAAACGGAGAGAAGTAAGACTAAGTAACACAGTCCGTAGAGAACTGGTAGCAGACATTAAAGAAAGATTAGCAACAACAAAGAACTAGAACATTAAAAGTGTTATGACGGACTATTTTTTAATCATCACTGCTTTTAGATATGCGTGTGAGACTAATTGGTTTACAGAGATATTAAGTACGACATTTGATACAACATTTCAATAGTAACCATATGCTTAACAACATCGAGTTTTAATCGAGATCATTCGATTCAATTGTTGATTATTACAGCTTTAGATATCAATGATGATTCGTATTATAGACTGACCAAAATGTCGTACTAACAGGAAAATAAAGACCCTGGGAAAATGTCTTTACTACGTATGACACTCTGACTCTATCAACATTCGGAATAACAACTCTTTAAACTTTTGGTTGCGTCGTACATTTGCATTATATAACTATTATTAAATGATTCCTGTTTTTATTTTCGGTCTACTGGCGATGTATGACTGTCACCTAGTACAACTGACTGATTTCCTCTAGTCATAGGTTCTCTCTCTGAAATGCTCATCATAACGGATGGATGAAAATTAAAATATAAGTAGATATAATTATACCACGTGGGTGCCCAGATCAAAGCAAGTGGTTTGCATAGTCGGTCACACCTGGAGCCTTTAACCTAAAGGTTTGATCCATAAGTCACTGTAGCAACGACAGAAGATGCAGTCCCGTGGTAGCCGTTGACTAATAATTACTTCGTACGCCATTTGCTTCTTCAGGATCATGGAGCCCATGTACAACATTAGTTTGAAATCAGAATTTTCAAACTCCTCTATGTGGATCCTCCATATATACTAACCCGGTTAAAGAGCCGGATATTCGCGTTTCGGTTTTTTCAATTTCTTAAACGACACACTTCCTACGAGAAAATAGTGAGTAGGAATTCCATGTCAGAGTTTGTATGCACATAAACATGTGAGAAAATTTCGAGAAAGAGATTTGATTCTTCTCACTTTCGGCCGTACGGTGGCATTTGGGGCGGCTTTTTATGGATTTAAACGACGCATATATCTTTACTTTTTACTCTTGTTAAGTAGCTGAAGTATGCATATTCATGTTCCCCTTATTATAAGCTTTCTTCTCACCTGTAGGCTGTTGTAATACGATTTACCTTTCTTCAGTTATGCCTGGTCAATTAATTACCGTCTCGATATTCACAGCAACTTTTGGCTAACCCTTGTACAAATGTTATTTTCTATTTTACGGTACGATTCAGTCTATTTGGTTTGTATATAAACCCAGTATGTTTGACTACTGGCACAAAGGTTTAGGCGACTAAGCAAACCGTCATAAAATCAAGAGGCAGAAACCCATCTTACTTCACGATATGAAACGTGTTCCATAATTCACCATTGGAATTGTATAACACTTTGAAATCAACATCACTCAGAATGCGCAATAGTCACATTATGCTTGTTTTGCAATCCGAAGGACCCAACACCGAAGCAATGCAAAACAACTTGTGTAAACTTCAAGAAGTACCACAATGATCAAGATGGACACTATCTAGATACACAGTTACACAAACGTTGGTTCGATGTGAACATGGACAATACACTATCAATTATGTCAATCAATCGTGGCAACTACGGACAAAAATCTTCGCTCGGAAACATCATAACTGTGGTTTGAATTTCAGATAATTTCAAGAAGGCTAGTAATCAGATCAATTCACAATCATGAATGACATCAATATTATTAAGGACTATCACTCCACTAGGTAATTGTCCAACGGTCATATAGTCAGAGGTTTGAATGTTCCATCTCCAAACAAATGATAGCATATATTCGAACTCATATTATCTAATGAAGTAAATAGGGAAATCACCTTTCACAAGCGCGTATCGGTATATGTGTTGTATTTTGAGATTCACTATGCTTACGATATATGCTGTCTATGTTATAGCAAACTCACAAGACTGAAATGAATAAAAGTGTTTAATTAACAAACTGATTTATGATGTACAAAAGATTGCGGCCTGAAATTATCAATGGACACATGATCAGAAAATTGTTTCCACAACAAATTTTGTTGCCATTGGCTAGATGTTTTCGCATACATTCAAGCTTCATTAGATGAATTTAAACCATTATACTGTTCCTTGTTTCATTCACAGATTCACTTTGCTGAAATCAGTTCAAAAACTATTTCCCTTACTGTTCACGATTTTGATCCATTTTTCAAACATGATCAGATCGCACAAATCAGAGCACCGTAGATTTATATAACGTAATGAAAGAATAGCATGAATTAAGTTTTCCAGTAGAGGAGAGTGAAAGGGTGAATTAAAGTGATGACACCTCAATTTTGAAAAAAAATTAACTGGAACACTTTGGATTATAATTTTAACAGTACGCTGAGCCTGTGTGTACTTCATTGAACTAGGTAAGTCGAAGAAGCACAAACTTCATACAGAAGAATGCTTGAGGAGCTTTAAAAACCTTACTTACATCTTAAGTAGAATACACTCGCAAAACAAGATTTCCTCAGACACATTTTGAAAATCCAAAACTCATATTATATTGTAGCTAATTTATAAAATGTCGTCTTTCTCCAAGGAATCAGTGTATTATAGATAGTAAATCAATCTGTGGATCATTACGTAAACGTGTTTCACAAAACCATTGCTTCCGTAAGTTGCTCGACGTAAACTCCATACGTATAGCACGTCGAAGAAATCTAAACGAAAATGGATAAGTGAAACTATAACTTTTAATAAATATTGTTATGGACGCTACACTGACATGATGGTTAAATGAAATAATACAACCTCCGGTATAATTATCAGTTGATATATCCAATAAACGAACATTGAGCCGTTGAAAGGATTTCTACTTGCTTATGCTGGGGGTCAAAACCGCGCACAGTTGTCTTGAATTAACCTTTACTATATGCGTATGCTGAATAAACTCCATATTTTATTGACTTGTTGCTTGCCACGTACAGGAATTGAAAGGCTGATTAATTTTCTAGCGACAACATTCTTATTTGATTGGTTCGAAGTGATAAATATTGGAGTCATATTACAACATCGTAGATTATGTTTGCCACTAACGTACCAGCTTCAACACAGAATTAGTGATAGGGTTCATTTAGATGACCATCATCAGTCAATTGATTAATAAGATACAACAAACTGGAGACTTCTGTACATGAAATGTTGCAGAATCAACGTTGAATCGAGTTCTCCATGAAGTGTAAAAGCAAATAGTTCACATCTCACTGCTCAACCTCTTAACCCAAGACAAACATCACGTAAGCTATCTAAAATTCGTAATCTCGACCATATGTTAATAAACCAGCATCTAGGAGAGCTTGTCATTGTTCAGCAGTACCGATTTTAAGAGTAACAACGGCTTAATTCGGATAACGTTACAAAATAAGGACGAATTTCAATTCTAAACGATATGTCAAAATGTCTTCGATTTCCTGTGAAATCCGATCGCCTCCATCAAACGATGATACCCAAGTTTAATCAATATTCAACACAAACATACATTTCGCCATCATTGAAATGTGTCTATCCAGAATATCGGATAACGATCAGTTTCTCTGTCACTGTGATTGGTATAAAACGATACACAGAAAGTGATGTGGATTTTGTCTTCAAGACAATCGACCACAGTCTCATAGAAAATAAACATAGGATATAATAACTGATCGAGTCCAAAAACATAGGTTTATTAATGGTAATTTCCTAGATTGATATAATCAGTACTTGACAACTTGGTAATTCTAAGATAATACGAGCGATGAGCACACTTGAAATAAGGTAGTCAATGGTCATAGTTTCTATTCATAAGTGAAGCTAGACCTCCTATTAATTTTCGAACGAACTATTGGTTTTCTTTTCATTTTGTTTGTATAATGAAAATTTTTCATTTGTCATTGTTCTATGTGCGTCGGTGATTTTCAGTCATATGAATGCATTAATACAAAGCGACATCGCTCATTATATTTTAGATTGTTGATCAAATCACTACCATGTGATTTGAATAATTAGATAGAATATGGTGATAAACAACAGGAAAGTATGGACATTGAAATCGCTATAACAAAACAACTGAGGTCAACAGACAGATGATGTACACTCTCGAATAATGTGCACACTCTTATTATCATTATTGTTACTTTTGAGAAAAATTTTTTTATCAAAGAACGCACTCTAGAATACATATTCCTGATTGAATCATCAAGTTACAGTTCTCTGTGTAAACAGTTTTGAGATGACAAAATATGTACATGTTGTGCTCAAGTACAGTTCCTGTTGGACAATGTTTTCTAAATCACTCTAAACATACTTTCTGGTTGTGGCCAAATACATCACACTTCAGAGTAAAGTGGGAGTGTAAAAGATGGTTGTCCACTTGACCAAGATAGAGAGGACGAAATACAAAGAAGGAGAATGAATGAAAAATCAGCGATAATTATTGTGGATCTGAAATCACGCATCACTATATGTCTGTTTATCACCAATAAGCACTGTCAACCGACATGGGTTTGAAGATATTCTTCAGAACGGTTTGTTGTATTACGTTCAGCTAATCATCAGTAATATCTTCAGTGCAAATTTATCTGGCTCTTGAGAATAAAGAACGGATCAAATTATTCTCGCTACTCAGAGCACCATGAAAGTATACGAACAGAAATGTACGAAAAGAGTGGATGGTTATTATATGATAAAATAACACCTAAGAGGCTTTAGCAAGATATTAGATGTTTATCTAAAACAATAATTATAATGAAGTCGAAAATATCACCACAAAGCTTGCTAACTGCTTTCAGCACACTTCACAACACAGCGAATTCTTTATTTCGAAAACCCGTCAAAAGATAATAAAGAACAGTAAACAATAACAGATTATATACAAGCCTTGACAAATTGTATGAGTTGATGCCACGTATCACCAAAAGCATATAACCTCTTCATTTAGTAAGCCATAATGAGTGCTTACGATAGAGTTGCTATTAACGATACGTAAAATACACATGTGGTATGAAGAAGCAATCTCCTAAATACTTTATAATCTGAATTATAGTCTTAATGAGCACAACAACGTGTTTACATTTTCATAGACACAGACAAATTTCGTCCTCATAGATAGACAATGATCAACAGCAGAGAATGGAAAATGAACCACTGAAAACAATCGCGATGTTGGTGAGTTCACAAAATTACATCGAAGTTGATTATTTGATAACAGATTGTGATAGTCGAAAAAATAACCTTTTCATTATCGTAGACATTACTTACTTACTTCGGCCGTGTACTCCTAATTGTGCATAGACCACCGATCAGCATTCTCCAACCCTCTCTAACCTTAACCTTCTCTAATTCCATCCAACTGTTTTTCATTTTTCTCATGTCTATCTCCATTTTCCGGTGTAATGTGTCCTTTGGTCTTCCTCTTTTCATTTGGCCTGCAGGATCCCATGTGAGTGCTTGTCTTGTGACGCAGTTGGCTGCTTTTCTCAATGTGTGTCCTATTCACTTCCAGCTATTCTTGTTAATTCCTTCCTCCGCTGCCATCTGGTTTGTTCTTTCCCAGAGTTGGTTGTTGCTAATAGTGTCCGGCCAACGGATTCGAATTATTTTGCGTTGACAACTGTTAATAAACACCTGCATCCTCTGGATGATGGCTTCCGTAGTTCTTCAGGTTTCTGCCCCATACAGTAGAACTGTCTTGGCATTTGTATTGAAACTCCTGACCTTGGTGTTGGTTGACAGTTGTTTTGAGTTACAGATGTTCTTCAGTTGTAAATACACTGCTCTTGCTTTGGCGATCCGTGCTTCGACATCCGCATCAGATCCACCCTGTTCATCAATGATGCTGCGCAAATATGTAAAAGGTTTTGCATCCTCCAAATCTCCGTTGATGGTGTTTGGATTGATGCATGTTGTGTCGCATCGGAGAAATTTGCTTTTCCTTTTGTGCATATTGTGACCTACTGCTGCTGAGGCTGCTGCCACACTGGTCGTTTTCTCCTGCATTTGTTGGTGCGTTTGAGGTAGAAGGGCAGATCATCTGCAAAGTCTGGATCGTCCAGTTGCATCCTAGATGTCTACTGTATCTCGCGTTTCCTTTCAGATGTTGACGTCTTCGCGATCCAGTCGATCACCAGGAGAAAGAGAAAGGATGAGAGATCGTCGACATATTCTTAATGTAAAGCAACAGAAGTCTACTGTCCCAAGATTAAAATTATCTTCGCATAATAATCAAACACAAATATTCCTGACCACTTTCGCCAAATTTATTGTTGTCACGGAAGTGGAGACTTATATTCATTTTTCAATCTTCGAGTTTCAGGGTATGTTAAGTATACTCTTGACATTATCTTATCTCAGCGATTTACTCTTTCGTTTTAACTCAGATGACAATTAGTACAAGCTCAACTGATATGTAGAAATAATTTGTTAAAATCATATAATGGAGATCAGTCCATTCTGCTAGTGCTGATTAATTAGTTTTCAGATGCGACATTTCATCTGAATATTAAATAACGGACAGCGCTATATTAAGGTAGTCAAATAGAATGAAGGTAGTCTTTTTCAGACGTTAAAATTTCATATTAATCGATGATGAAATCATTTGACAGAACGTTTTCAGTTAGATAAAATTCATGTTCAGAGGTATCAATTTCGACATCCAATCAGAACAGTTTGTGTTATACTGATTTCAGCCAATCAAATCAAAACTATGTAAAATCGACAGGCAAGAAACTGTTTGTTCACAAACACATGAGCACACATTATAAGTTACATGTTAATCAGTCACACTTTTTAAAGTTTTATAAATCACATCCAAATGAGGCCTCAACAATAGGGGTCGAGAATTTCAATCAATGGTAGAAAAATGTCAGCTTATTTTCTCAACAGTCAGAAGAATATTGGATAACGATGAGTTGGGCCACATTCATCATTGGTGAACAATGGACATGGTCACTTTGAAATATAGAGTAAGAGAGAAACAACAAAACGCTTTGATAGTCTATAAAAACCTGATTAGTTGCAGTCAAATCTGATATACTACTTTGAACGAGATGATGAGGTGAGTGTTAGCTGAACAGGCTAAGTAAATGAGTAAATGATACAAACCGAAGTTTGATTTATTGAGATGACCTTATTTTGTTTATCTGAACAATTCTAGATACAATCTTCAACGTGATCTGTTGATACGTTTTTTTCTGATCGTGAACTTGTTTCCAAAATTCTTCAGTTGTCAAGACATCTGTGAACCTGACTGGAAGAACTATAAAAAAGTAATTTTTGAAAATGCTTCATATAGATATGTAAGTAATCAATCTGATGGTAACAAACATACTCAGTCACTTTATCATGCTTACACAGAGAGAATTCGGCTCAATCAATCTAATCCGCTTGTGGATGTCGAACTTCAAGTTTTCACTAATGATGAAGTCAGTTGACTTCATTTCTAATTGACATACTTATCCATGCTTGCATCTTTTCAGTTTGTTGAACCGAAATTCCCCTTCAAATACTACGATACTCGAATCAATATCTTTAATATTTTCCCTTCAGGTAAGTGAACATATTTCTTTGAACTAAAGCTGTTATTGAGTTTTCTTGATCACATTTCATTCCATGACTTGAAGTTTATGCATTTTACTCAGCGAATTCGTTAAATGCGCCTTGTAGATGCAAGACGTTTATGGATCTCTATTCGTGTTCAAATTGTCAATGGTGTAACGCCATACAGCAAACGAAATACAGTTCTTGCAACTCAGTTATGTATCTAATTTATTTCAAAATCTTTAATTCATTCACTGTGAAGTTGTCAATCAAATTGAATGTTTTAATTTAATAAAAACAGGCTTAACGAAAATTTACACATCTGTATACGTGGGACAAATCACAAATCGTATGATAGACGCTAGCTACTATCAATTCGAGCTTTTGGATATGAGTGAGTGCTTATATAACACAGTGTTATATTTCTTTGATTCATTTTTTTTTCACATTGATTTTATATAAAGGATTTCGCGCTTAAATTGATTATTACAAGAGAGTTGATCGGTACACAGTGATTGTTTTGCTTGTGTGATTCTCGTAACAAAAGGTGCATTCACAACACGTTAAACAAAACAGAGACCCAACCCAAAGTAAACACTCCTTGTTTGAGTGGAAATGATAAACTTACTATACAGTCTATCATAATTACAAAATAGATGATATATCACTGACAGGATACTTCTTGATTGACTGAAATAATCCAACTGATCGTATGTGCAACAATAAACGATGATTTACGCGAATTCAGATTGCATTATATAAGCCTATGAGCCATCAACTTCGACCTGATGCCGTCCAACACCTTTCTTGATTCATAAACGTTTAATATCTCCATGTTGCTGTCTGTTGACCATTTAATATTAAACTTCATCTTGGCAATCATATTTATATGGTTACGAACTACGAATCCATACACTTCCTGAAACAACTGATTGCCGAACGATTGTTAACTGTCTCGTAGAACGAGATGATTTACTCAATCCAGAACACTTAAAAGATCATGTTTACATCTATTCATATCTGCAAGTTATCACAACTGATAAATAACAAAATCTGAGAAAAATATTTTCCTCCAGTATTATGAAATGTATATTAGAGATCTCTTATTCATTATAAAGCTCCTTCAATTAGTCTTACAAAATTGAATTATTCTTCTCAGTTGGTTGTATTGAAACGCTCATCAGATTGTTGAATTGATAGTTATCCTGAAAAATACTTCCTCATAAGAGTCAATCATTGAGTTAACTACAATGTTCGGTTTGAATCACAGAATGAAGTAGATAACAAGTATGTAAAGGCAGTCCGTGTTCAGACCTACAATTATTAAAAGAGAAATTCAAAGCTTTATTTTGATCATCATTGTTTCAGAGGAATTATTCGCTGTCAAAGTGCCTTTTGTGAAAACAGTTAATGGTACTGGTAAGTAAACATTTGATGATCATTTGATTATACACGTTGAAATGTATCATTTAACCTTCACTCATTATGATTACTCACAGTTTATGGCATTGAACTCTCCTAAGAAATAGAAAAAAGTGATAATTTGTTACTGTTCTGGAGAATCAAGTCAAAATTGTGGGTAAATTTTACTCATCGTTTCAACACATTGATTGAAACTTAAACAATAATCGAAATGAAATGAAAAATACTAAATTTGATAAGTATTTATTTTATTATTATGGATGAATTCAGTTACAATTTTATTTTACTTGTGAAAACCAATGAAGGGTATCACTTTCGTTAACAGGCTGCAGTGTAACTACATGAGAAGTCATGATAAAATGATTGCGTTGAATGTTCTTTGAAAATCCATTTCTATACACAAAACATTCATCTACATATTCACTAATCGCATAGCCATCCTCACTCCACGTTATGCTGTTTCAATCCAGCTTTCGGAACTTAGTATCTGACATTTATTTTGAATGATTCATGCTCATTTCATTCATATGTCACTTACTTGAACATATTTATCATGAATTCATCTGAGGAAAGCACTTGAGCTAATAAGGTAAAAAATAAAAGACTAGATTTGACGAGCATTGAAAAATTCGCCATGAATAAAGGAATTCAGAAATTTATTTTTCGTGGGATCTTTGGAACTAAACACGTTCTGTTGCGCGTTCGTCACAACGCCATTACTGTACAAAACGCATTCATCTACACACCCACTCACCGTATAGCCATTTCCCAATATTAACCGATCAAATTAAGAAAACGTTGAGACGATATTTAAACAGTCATTGATTTCTCATTTATAACAAACAAAGACTATATTCAGAGTCTCTTGATCGATTGAAATATTTATACGTTGCGTATCAAACTGAATTCCCAAGTTTATCTTTGTAAAGAAGCACTTGATAACTCAAAACATATATGCTAAGAGTCGATTGTCTAGGGGTTAATTGAAAAAATCTTTTGTTCATGTGAATACCTCTCCGACTATCAGATCTCAATGAAAAGCGTTATGATTTATTGTTTCAATAATAATGCAATAATAATACAACTTCGGAAACTAAGCATTTGACAGTCTTTTAGAAGAATGCATGTTTATTTCATTCACATAACGTTCACTTGAATTTAATAATTACGAACTGAACTAAAGAAAGAATTAGAGATAACGCAGTAAATACCCACTGAAGCATGACCACTTTGTGAGTAAGCATACATAGTTTCACATTTAACGATAACATGCTCCATTTTTATTCCTTGAATTGTGACTATTAATAGTCTTTTAATTATAGAGGTTACAGCCAAGACAATTTATTTGATACACCCGAATGGGAAGATATCTTTCTATTATGAAAACGTAAGTTGAACAACGAAATGGAAATTTAATTTCGTTTTGATTTATCAAGTCTTCAAAGTATGTGAACGTTGTCGATTAAATGAAGTTATCTTGAGCATGGTAGAAATAGATCATTAATCTGTGATGTGCAGACAATTTTTTTGACACCATAATAGAACTTTTAATGAAAAACCCTGTTATAGCAATTGTTTAAAGCACTGAGTCATCAAATATAATTTCTTATCAGTAGTATCAGTGATGTGTTCATGCCGAATGTTAGAGTACTTCACGGTACGGGTGAAATTCTGTCAAGATTTAGTTCCTCATCATCCGAATAATTGCCGTTTCAAAAGTTCACTGTTGAATATTTTGAGAGTAGCATCCTTGCAATTATTCACAATTACATTTAATTTATACAGATCTAGGTATTCATCTGACAGTTTGTCGTCAGATACCATGATAAGAAGACATCTCCTCTGTTAGGATAGTCGGAAAAATATACCAATAATTATCATGTTAAGTCTATGGTGGCCTTGGACCTTAAATGTACATTTCATATTGGTCGATGTTTATTTCACTTGTCAAATATTGTGTAAGGTTGTTCTCTATTTTATGGTACGATGTGGTTTGTTTGTTAGGTATATGAATAGAGTATGTCTGAAATACAATAATTCATAACTCAGAGGCTGTGACTTGTGTTCTTGACTCAACTGGCTGGGCTAGACAGCGAAGCAGGGCCAATCAGGACTCTAGGTCGTCCGCTAAGTGTTTACGTGTCCACTGTAACCGATCGATAAATACGCTGCGCATCTATCCTGCACTCACCCGTTGCAACATACTCAAACTTCACTGAGTTTGACAACTGCAGTTATTCTGAATACTCAAGCACTTAAGACAAAAAAAATTCTAAAGAGAGAATATCAGTATGCTTACTATGATTATGATTATTTGTTTGTGAATCAGATAATTAGAGAGATTAAACATTTCTCCTGTGATTATTTGATTTTGTTTCAGATGGTTGTGTGTTAATAAATGTTGACTGTAACTTCCGATACTTCATTTCAGATTCCTATGGAAATTGAGGAGAGCAAACGACAATCAATAATCAGCCGTAAATTTGTATGTGGATCAAGTAAGAAACGTTTCAACAAATAGTGTTAACATTTTGATGCACGATGACTTGCCTCATCATTCATCTGTCCGTGTTATCTTCCTCTCTATCTGTACCCGGTGATAACCATGACAAAACGGATTGTTCCTTTAATCACTCAGTGTGATCTCATATAATTTACTTAAAGTGCACATCAATCATTTGTTTCGTGAGTAAAATCAATTCATGAATAGTCCATGAAAGTGTTGTGGATAATTGTGCAAAATGAATTTGGGAAACAGTTCGTAAACGGACTGTATAAATATTACTGGATATTGAATACATGTCGTCAATGAAATGTTTACACGTCTTCCAGTAAAAATGCAGTATCACACCTGAATATGAATGTCAGTGCAACCGAATTCTGAAAGTGTTTGATAATTGTGATTAGATATTTTGAACGATGGCTCAGGGTAGTGACCTGAATTTAAATCAAACAAGGTAATTTCAATCCAACGACCATCATCAGAAATGATTTGTGATTTTGAACTGAGATCGTAATGATGTCGTCTCAACATTCTGTGCAAAATTCCATAGATATTGGCTTTCACATAACACATATGCTGACGCTCACTTATCCAGATACTTCAAACAAAACAACTAAGGTATATGAATGTCTTCGTCGTAATCGTTTTCATGGCTATTTGGAGACGTCCCACAATTATGGTAACCGATTTGTTGGTCCAGACAAGGATATATGAATGACGCTATTAAGCAAAAGATATTAACATTTGTTTTTTAACATAATCACATACAATACGACAGTCACACTTTCAATCCTCAGTGACACTGCCCCTCAATGCAGAAGAAAGTTTGTTTTGTATGAAATAGAACTAAGGCGGCTGAACGTCGAACATACATTACGTTTACACACTGCTTAATCGCTAGGCTTCACTGAAATGACCATGTGATGTTGGGAGATGAAGCTTAGTTTCAAGACGTGTATTGTGTGTAATTAGTCGAGTTAGATACAATATTTCGTGAATGAACGTAGACAGATGCACCGTATGGTTGGTCATGTAGCATATGTTGATCGTTCGAAATGCATTACGTAGTCTTTAAATAGTGAAGATAATTTTCATAATTGTAATGTTTGTGTGAATAGTCTTATTGGTGTTTTGATGCATATGCACCCTGTGAGGATTGTCCCGATATTGCCTAATTTCACGAAAATTGTGAGCAAAATGTAGACACCGGCTAGCAGTAGAATCGACTGCAGTCTCAAATGTTTGTTAAAGGATTTATTAAACAATATGTAAATGAATCAGAACTTCACCGGAATGTACAGGTCAGTGTGTATATGGACCGAGTATCTATGTGAATGAGCAAACGGCGTTTGAAAAGATTGTTGCTGTACTTTGGTCCCAGAGTAAACATTATTTCTGAGATGGAGCTATTTCTGACTGACGAAACGCGCCTCTGAGTCTTCCCTGAGAGCAACCATTCTTCTCTGCATTGTACATTTTCATGTTGCCTACTTGTTATTTGAAATGTGAAACAATACGCAAAGTGACACCTATTTCAAGCAGATGTTGCACTGATTTTTACGTAAAATAAATAAAACAATCACCGTTTTTCAAATCACTGTTCGAATATCGATCGCTTTCGAAACTCAGGTCGAATTAAACCTTCAATTTTCGGTACGTTTGATGATTTATACTACGTCCGTTACGGGAAATTTTCTAGTTTCTTATTGTGACCGAGTCTTGAATGTTGCAAAAAACTTGTTATATCTTAAATAGATATGAAAATTTTAAGCATCTTTTTCTGTTGAATTTGTCACACAAGATAATACAGATTACGAAATAATTGTTCCTGGAAAATGGATCAGGACTGGCACGTTGGTGGAGTATGAAGCCATCGGAAGTATGTTATACCTCAGTTTACCAGCATTACCTATTTTCACACTTGAATACATCACTTTTATCTCTTCAAACTGAAAATTCCAAGTGCAACTGTAGTCAGCTATTCAATGATATCCAGTCATCTGACTCAAATGACGTCTCGCTTACCTATAATAACCACACCTCTATTCGCTTTTGAATGTTAAAAATGATTAAGAGGCATTTTGAACTGATATTACAGTCTTCAACGTGATGGAACGCACTTAAGCACATGGTCACACAACGATAGACGAGATCATCCTAGTCTGAAGAGAGTCAGTTGACTTGGGATAGTCCGATTTTCGTTTTTTACATGTGATATCAAACATTCAACAGGCATTGAAATTGCGACAACACTGAATTTAATTGCGGCTACCTTAAAAATACGGTCGAATTCGAAAAGCTCTCTTCTGTCGTACACATCCGATAAATTAAGGGTATAAGGATGTCACGTCTTCAAAACACAATTTGTCATAGTCATTTTGTGAATTAATTTCACAGTATGGAAATATGTTCCTTCTGGTGAATATGTACACTGAGTAGCTAAAACCAGATTTCCGTTCAATACGAGTTAGACTAATGAAATAAAATTTCGACTACGAGAGATATTTTCCATTATCGAAAGAACAGACCGGAATCAGCAAACATACGTCATTATCATCCATCGAAGAAGGTCCACTAAAGTCCTTTCAAGGAGAATGTCTTTGATGATTGGAAGAACAATGTTACTGTTCCCTTTGTTCCATTGGCTTATTATAATTGAAGACGAACTGTGAGTCTATAAACAAATCACTTTCTTGTACTGATTTCAATCATCAAACTGATACCGTGAATCGAAACTACAAATTTTATTGCAATACGCATTTTCGAAGCTAGTAACGACACCGTGTGTACATATTTGAATGTAAGCAGTCATTGAAATACATCAAATTTGCCTATCGCAGTTCATCATTCACGGTTGACACGCAACGTGGTTTCAACAAATTCAAACGTGATGCCGTGAAATATTAGTGAAGTTGAAAAGTGCACAAAATATTACATAGTGCGTCGTGATGACAATTTTTCACTGGATGATATAGTCACTTAACACTGAAAACACCATCATAACATTGTGTTATTCTTACTTTTTTCAAATCACTTATCTTTTGTTTAATAACTGAAAATGAATTTACCTTATTCTTTTCACAGCAATTTGTCAACGATACAATTCGACTGAATCATGCCAAAACGCAACAACATCGAATATGACGTGTATTTGGTGCGAAAACGCAAACACATGCATTGAAAGTAATGATCATGATACTCATGACTTGAAATTAAATGATTGCTGTAATAAGGTTAGTACTTGTTGAGCTGCACAGGTCGTTTTCAATATCACTGAATTCCAACTCCTGAGTAAATGGATTTACTCGGATTAATATTTTTTGCTAAGAATAGGAAGCATCGTGTATTCTACGTTCAGTGGCTTACCCAGAAAAGCTCTGTATATGTTGACTTTACCTAATCAGATATGGTTAAAATACTTTGTTTCCATGGAAGCAGTAAAAATGGATCGATGCTTGAGAACACATCGATTTTTCAGCTCATTCAACGTGTGTTAATTCCAGAAATGCGAAATGAAACCGAATATCAATGTTGATTGTAACAAAATACAAACGAAACCAGTTTGAACGAAGAAGCTTGTTGAATCCAAACGGAAGTTTGTACTGAAGAATAACTATTAAAGTTTTTTTTAGATACGCCCTAATACCCAGTGGAATCCAAAAGAAGGTGACTGAATTAATGACGGTTCTAGTTTTCATTATAAACATAAATTTACATTATAACCGAAACAAATATTTCCACTCAGTTATTCAACTATAATTGTTCCCTTACTCCAATCTAAATTACAATAAAAAGACAAGTCGATAAAAGATGCAATAAAACTATCACACGCAACAAATAAATGCTATTCAAACTATTCTGGATAGATCAGGCACAGAATCGATGAAAAGATCATAATCGATTGCTTCATAACACACTGTTTCCAAGTGCGGAAGAATGCTCCAATTCACTATGAAAAATGCACAGTTCTAGTCAATGCAAGCAATATAATCAAAAAAGTAACAAGCCAGCATGTCTGTCGCCAAGGCTAAGTATCAACAAAAACAACATAAATGCAGTTGAGAACGAAACATGAAAATTCTGTGGAGGGGTAAGAAAATCAAAAACCACAAAAAATACAAATATTACCATCTCAAATGAAATAAAGGAAAACTAACAAAATGTACAACCGAAGGAATCGATAGGAACGAATTACAATTTTAGACATAGAGGGCTCTTCACTTAGAGATTCTTCAAAATGAACCTCACAAAGCGTTACTCGCTGGAAATCGTGTGTCATGTTACAGAACATGGATTTATGATTCTTTGTTGTAAGATATGTCATCTGGATGGATTACTTCAATAAAGCCGTTATTTATAGGTTTATTGGTTCATACTTGGATAGTGACATTCACAACACAAATTTCATCACACAAACTAGTCGTCCGTTAGTCGTAGGTTAGTGCGTACCTATCACAAAGAATATCATTTCGGTAGTAGACATTTCATTTTTATTAATGAATACCACTATTTTGTTTGTACAAAAGAATTCGGATGTTAACGATCTGAGTACACAAACATCCATCAAACACACTGAGACAGCATCGTGGATAACAGAATTTCAGGTTACACTGAAAATCAAGGAAAGTATCTGCTCAATACATGTTAACTATTTGAGTTTTAGTAATAAATGCTACTGTTCTATTTTTTTGTTCAGAATATGACAACTGGAATGGTCGAAGTGAATAAACAGATCAAACCAATTCAGTACTTATTTGTTGGCATACCTTTGATCATCTCTTTGCTACTTGCATGCATCGGTTGTGCTATTTGGAGATGACGGCATAAAAGAAAGAACAGTAATGTGAGATTTCAAAACACGTCATATTATTCTGTTCACGTTCGTTCTGTTCCGTAATTAGTTAGAAAACGTTTGATTTAGTTGATCATTCTAATGATTTGACTCATTGCTTCACAGAACTATGTACATTTTTATGCTTGTTTACATAATACCTGACGTGTTCTTATTGATAATTTATTACACATTCTGTTTTTAAAATTCGCCTAATCGCGTTCATATAATCAAAAGTGTATTACATCACAATAGTCCTTCATATATTATATTTTAATTAGTCGTGCCTTTGTATACGTGAATATTGTATTATGATTTCATTGTAATTGTTGATTTTGATCAAGTAATATGTTGAATGACCTTATCGATAACTAACTAGGCACTTACACCCTTCATTACGTGATTATTACATGATCACGTTGCGTGACAAACTACGATTAACTGGGTGCAATCTAGTCTGATCATTATACCCTTCATGTATTTATTGTTGAGATGTGCAGTATATGATCAACGGTTCGTTTCAAAGCTTAGTCTTTAGAAAGGCCTACACTAGAGTAGTCTTTGTCAGCATAACACAAGATTCCTACGCTTCGAATGAAGATTTGAGAGCCGTATGCGTTAAATGTGTTCGTGGGATAAAATATCAGCGTTGCACACTGAATTACGCTGTTGCGGGGCACAAATGTTACACATTGGACGCTTAATAGGTTTTCAGTCACCTCCATGATACTGAAGTGCTTTAACGTCGTAACAATTCGTTGTTCGAGATTGTTTCAGTCTTTCAATCAAATAATAAGGTTTCCTGAATACTTGTATCCTACTTTTGCAACAAAAAATCATGGAATTTAGTCCAGTCAAATAATTTCAAAGAACATCAAATACATGAAATGACTTTCTGTTGACAGCATGTCACTTATAGTCAAACTCCAGAGATGAATATAATCTAACAGTAATAAAATAGTCCTTCCGAATGAATCCGAAATTATAGATAAATGCTCATGTATATAATTTATGTATATATATCGAGGGGACCAACAGAATTGGTCGAACCACCGATTTGTCAGGCCATGTACAACTAGAGGGAATAGGCGACATGTTGAAAGAAAGCTGTCTAAATCAACTAAATAGAACAGATCTGACTGTCAAAAAATATGTTCTCCACAATCCTGATGTGGACAGATGTGCCGAAGAGACTAAGCTGATCGCATCAGTTTTATCCATTCCACAACTCAATCCATAATTATCTTAAAAACAATCTGCAGGTAGTGATAACATTCGTCCTCTACTTGTCAATTACGTACAACAATAACTCTTAGGTTGTACACCACTTGCTGCATAAATACAACTAGCTGATATTTATCCTTAACCGATTTGAACATTTACATCCCTCATATGCGAGTTCGTCTATTCACAAAAGTCAAGTTTTCTTCTTACGCCATAACGCGTTCAGACCAGTGTTTAGAACGATTTGACATCAAACCCAAAACACTCTCTAGTCACTTTATTTCACAGAACATCGATCGAGACGTTATTAGCTATTTTATACTTAATTACATCGTATTCAAACTCATTCTGTGTCAATGCACACCGGCTTCTAAATTGAATTTCGTCACAACCATTTTTCGTGCTGATCACCAACCTATGGTGCTTTTTCCTAGCTAAAGACTCAAACAAGAATACTGATGCGCAACATTTTGATCTTTAAGACTGACTGGATGAACATAGAGATGTCTTTCTGCTATTTATCGGTGAATAATTAGCAAAACGCAACGTGGAAACAGTGCTCTAAGCAGCCTAACTGAACAAGTCTGAGAATAAATTAAGTCTATCTATGAGCGTTCCCCTAAAGCATAAGGATTGTAAACATACAGATTTGGTAGGATACTCAGATTGAGACATACTGTTTCAGAGCAGTAGTCTCGTGGGTGTCATGCGTTTATATTTAACCGAATCAGTTGTTTGCGTACGACGTATGTATAATGTATAATGGTATTACGCCTCACAAATAAGTTATACCAGTTAAATGCCATAATTACTTATGACACTTACAGGAATGTTACTCTTAAATCAATGACTTTACAGTAGCTACACATAGGTACATGATTTATTCAACCATGGAATCACTAACTTCAAGTAATCAAAGGGTTCTGCAACGCTAGAAGCATCATCATGAGAAATGTCTCTCCATCAAAACCCTGAGCAAGATTGAAGAGATGAAAAACAAGAAGGAATTTAAGATTAACATGACAAGAACACAGGAAGTCAAAGCACAATTTGGATGCACTGAATCAAACAAGCAACTAAAGAGAAGCATTAGAACTGACAAGCAGAAGAACGTGCAAGGTCAAGCGACGACAGTGGAAAAAGCCTTTAAAGAGAGCGATATGCAAAAACCATATGATTTAACACTGAAACACTTAGCGAAATATCATAATCCAGAGAGGGCGGTTGAAGACAAAAATTGCAAGCCAATCAATGACATTCAAGAACTGAGGAACGGTTGAATAGAACATACAATGAATACGGATAAAAGAGTGTCAGGATGCCCATGATAGGTGATCTAAGCAAATCTGAGAACCACTAACGGCGCCAGGACTCACTTTCAGCAAAGTGTTGCTGAACCGGATAAAAGATCAGTAAATGATTAACGTTTAAATGGACTCATAATGAATACGGACAAATCGATATAAATGTCACCCGTTTTTCACTTTAAAATGGTATTTTTGAGAAGCGATCGCTTGCATTTATGGGTTGATTGAGTGCGAATATATCACTCGTCCGTGCTAAGTCACAATATTAAAGTCAAATGTTTTCATACATTAAATGTTATTGTCTGGCTAATGGTCAAAAATAGTGTTGATGATTGTAGAAACTGGATAGAATTTATTGAAAAGCACATTCTTCATCCATATCAACTGAGAATTTCTGGGTGAATAAAATGTCTTTATTACTTTCCAGTTGTATTGCAACGAGAGAAAAGACGTCAAGCGTGCATGACCAATTCATTGTTTAATGCAAAATCACACAGTGGTTTGGTAAAATGTGAAAATCATACATCCAATACATCATTTGTACATCATTTTTGCATCATCTCTTACAAGTTTCAATGTTCCTTCATCCCTGTTGTTATCTCGAATACTTTCAGCATTCTTCTCTTCCCTTCTCATTTCAATTCTCTCAATATTCTGCTTGTACACATTATACTTCCGACTGGTGACCGTAATACTTATGTATATCGACAGACATGATCGAAATACATCACATCTCTGAATATCATTGATCAAAATGGAGTGTACAACGTTCATAGGATTCGGTATCCTTTCATATGCAAAAGTAGTAGTTTATATATATTTTTAAAAGCTGTCATATATCGACAGCAGAAACTCTACGTTTAAAGTCATGTTCTCATTTATGTATTATTTGCACATGATCACCAGTGTCATTACGGTATAATTTCACTCATATGTACACGGTTGAAAATCCAACTTACATTTCGTCGTATTTCGTCTACTACAATTATGAATCACTTCCAATAGACAATCGCTTTAGAATAATTTATCATTTGTTTAATCGATCAATATTTTCTACCACTTAAGTTCTTCACAGTTTATTCTCACATTCCGCATGACGCCTAATGTAATGCTTATCAAGTTCAGTGTGATTTTCGAACTATTTTTTTTCAATTCCGGTCAGTAAATAAAAAAATTCAAGGCCAGTCTTATCTAATTTTTTTGAATTGATAGAAATTTTGTAAATTGATGGTTACCCTGTTCATCAGGATTTTTGAAGAATAGGTTTTCAGTTGATTGAATCCCACAAATGAATGAAATAATTTTTAGGAAGTAATGCCGTGATATGTCTGGATTAAACAAACATGGTCTGGATTAATTTCGAGGATCAGTAAACAAGTGAATGTTATCTTGGCTGAATGTAAGCGTGTTTATCTGCTGCAGCGGCTGTAGTATGTTCAGATCACCAATATCAGCTTCCATCATGCGAATCATCTATTTCAAACACACACGATTTATGTACAAGCCAAATACATCATATCATATGACACAACGTGAGTCTGCAATCAAGAAACAGGCATGACTTGAAAACAGTAAATCGCATAATAAGGTACTGTAGATCAAAATAAATGTTGTAATAAAAGGAATACGAATGTAACTGAACTATTGGTTGAATATTTACACAACTGAAATATTAACCCAATAATAACATAGAACACTCCTATAATTTAACATTTACCTAAATATAACAAAACAGGATACTGAAGCGTTTCTAAGGCTTTATTTACCTTGGTTGAGTAACCGGCATAAAAATAGAGGCAAGGTCGCCCTTGTTTACTACCGCAATCGATAGTACCTATTTTGAGACGTTCACTGGTTCAAAAACACACAATTTGTGAGGTCGGTCAAGTTCTTTCCCAACCATTGGGGGGGCGGCATATAGTACAAGTCTTTTAGGTACAGTGTTAAGAAAGTGAAAAATCCACTCATTTATTCTCTCGCTAGCTCAAAGTTCAGCGGTCACAATCGCAGTTCTCAGTCATCTCACTGCTCAATGCAAACCAAAATGTGTTTTCTGAGGTACTTGGTACTGATATTTTGTTTGTAAATTCATCAATTATCATGCTATAGCACCATCCTATAACCAAATTCCATTACGGTTACTATGGGTTAAAACATTTTAGTAACATAAAAACACACGTTGTTATTTGAATAGCAACACTGTACATATTTCTCTGTACCGTTATGATCACCAGAACACATGACAGACTCTATCTTAAATGTTGATCGCTCAAATATCACTCGACGATTCATCCTCGTCCCTATGGATGTATGTACTCATATCCTCTTATTAGATTTCGCCTTGCAGTGACTAACTCCAACTACCTAACATCTGAAAATGAGACACATGTTAGCATGTGGGTCATTTTACAGTTCGATCTTTGAGATATAATCACAGGTTTAAATAACCACATAAGTATGATACTCGTCATTTCTCTCTAATGAATTAGTTGACAATGCTAATTACTACGTTCGTCCACAAGTTACTTATTCTCCTGTATTTTTCGTAGAACAACCGAATCGATTGATTCATACTGACAAATTGATTCATTGTGAACTTGGTCAATTTATAGCCACACATCAGTAGTAGACCAGATAATTTCGTTAACTTTACCGGTTGCAACCTTATGTGAAAAGAACGCATCACGTTCATATATATCTCAACAATAATCCATGAAGAGCTATTTGCAGCCAAACAACTGGGAAACGTCATATCATCTCAGGATAATGCATATACATTCCGAAAATAATAGTTACAGAATTCATGCCAGTTAACAAGCATGGTCATTTTGATATAAATTGTAACATTACATGTAGAGAACAAACGAAGGACATAAGATTGTTTTGAGTTTAGCAGTTCGAATTCTCTGCGCCATAACAAATTTATTGCAATCATTTATAACTAGAGAAAATAAAGCAGAAGGAAATTGCTTGCAAGCATATGGTAATAATTATTAAAATATGACAATCAGGTCTGCCATAGTGCACGTGTTATGTGCTAAAACATTTATTGCATTAGAAATTTCACATGTTGAAATCATGAGTCAGTTGAAGGTGGACCACCATTGAAAACCTGGAAGCACTGGACGGTCGTTTCGTCCTGGTATGGGACTCCTCAGCAGTGCGCTTCCACGATCCCGCACCACGCGGGGCTCGAACCCAGGACCTACTGACCTATTGCATTCTCAGAGGAGCCATAAGCACCGGTGCAGCGAACAATGGATGGGAGTGACTCCAGCTTATATATGGATTGTGCAGATAATTCAACAGTCTGAGAAATTTACGGGTAGAATAATTCATAGAGGAAGATGAATTAGAATGAGTTACTTTCACTAATGAAAAGAAGTCACGTATGTTGTAATTAAACGTTTCTGTATATTGGATCGCGTAACTGGATATAAAGGACAGTTCATTTATTTTATTTCATCACATCGTCATTGTTATAAAGGAGCACTAGATACATATGT
The DNA here is from genome assembly GCA_944470365.2 of Schistosoma intercalatum. Classification (NCBI taxonomy): domain Eukaryota; kingdom Metazoa; phylum Platyhelminthes; class Trematoda; order Strigeidida; family Schistosomatidae; genus Schistosoma; species Schistosoma intercalatum. The sequence goes on along the minus strand of OX103728.1, from coordinate 2,721,643 downwards.
GCCACACAATATCAATGTGAATGTGAAGAGATGAACAAAGACAGATGCATATAAGAAAAATGACGGTAATATCGAACATAAATCAGTGTATGATAGCGATATAATCATAATAGTAATGTACGAAAAAGTTCACTTAGCATATGTCCAGGTAAAGAAGTTACAGAATGAGCTTATCTGCAAGAACACGTTCACAAAGGTTTTTCATAAAAACTAGAAATAGTAATGGGCCTGAGACACCACTTCTTATTATACCAGTTCTGACAGGCACAGCGTTAGACAAGGAAGAGCTCATTTTAACTATTTGATGTCAATGTCCATCGAAACCCGTAATATGCGCGTTTTTCCATGGGAAGCGTGTGTCTGATTATGTCGAACACTTTGAAAAAGTCAAAGTATGGCATTAAATATAGATATCTTCAATTACATTTAGACAAGACTAAATTCGAGATTGATATATCACACAAGATCTGCTCTCAGAAATCCATGCTGAGAATCATTTTGCGATGAGTAGGTAGCCGAACAGTTCGTCACTCATGATTTGTTTAATAATCTCAGAGATAACTGGAATTATGTTTTCTAGTATACACGACTTTACAGCAGTAAGGTTAAGTACTTGGTTCTATAGAGGGATTAGTCAGCTTTTGTGGAAGATAAAGAATAACTGAGCCACCGTATTTGTAGATAAATGATGAAAGGCCGTTAACTTCATGATCTTTTGAAACGTATGCGTTATTTATAACTATAGGTACTCTGCGGTCTGTGTCTGCGTACACGAAGTTTGTAATTGCTGTTGGAACCAGGTACTTATGTTTGCATTTCTAGTGTTACACTGGAAGATATCGAAATAATATCTCCATTAGACATGCATTGAATATGTGGGGTCATTAAAAGCGTAAGAGGCAGTTGTGTAATCTTTCTTCATAAACCGGAGTTGAGCCGCATAAATATGTCCTGCTGCTGAAGCGACGGCGTTCGTTACAGTCTCAAAAGCTGTATGTTTGTTTGTGATACTCTGTCGTTTAAGACTCAAACTCGTAGACTTATCCAAGATTATACTGGCAATTCTAATCGTCGTAAGCGCCCACATTAGCCGTTCAGATTTCTTCAGCTGTTCAGATAATAAATGACAATCGAATCTAAACAAGATAAGGCACGAGGATTTCTGGTACCATTTATAAAGGTGAATGCACTGATATGGACTATCGTAGAGGTCAGTTGTCTTCATTACTGACTTTCGTATAGATTCAGTGTCATTTTTCGGGTATGTTATACATAATCACATTATTTCGAGAGATCTATCACCTAGCATAATAATCATAGATAAAATCCATAACAGATTCTAATATAATAATAACTTCAAGTACCGCTGGAACAACATCCCTCGACAATAGCAATTTGAGAGGTGATAGTGGCTTTGATTCTTGCCTAATCTCATCATGCTTTGAAAAACAACCTGCAAGCGACTGCACACATTTAGATGCATGTCACATCATTGCTTATAGATACTGTCCCAGTCACTTTTAATATAATCACGGCTTTTCAATCTTAAAACACAACTTGTTAATAAAGAAGAAACTGAGTCATTTAGCAGTAGGTGTGGAGAATATTCACTGCCAACATTAACAAAGCATGTGATATAGACAAAAACAGAGGTTTTACTATCTGAAGGATTGGAGATTTGTGGGTCTTCTATTTTAAACACTTGACAGTTCTTGCCACAATCGTTAATCCTTATGCTATTTATGAGCTATAAAATACAAATCAATGATATCTGAATGCTATGCATTGAGTACCATACAAATAAAATGCAAATTTCAAACCAACCGCTAGGTGTTTTATTTCAGGTTACTGTGTGTAAATGAATAATATAACTGAAGGTCAGGCCACAAGCATACTGATCCGAAAACAAATCAATCAGCCGACGTCTGAACGAATATTTTAGTTTGAATGGACCAACAGGAAAGAACTTGGACTAGTAGTTCAAATACAGATCAAACAACAATATTGGCAGTTATAACAGTAATCGTAATAATGATGAGAGAATGTTCAAGCGTTTCTGAAAGGCTGAATTATAAGAACGTTTTCATTTGTGCTAATTCCAAAATACCATTTTTAATGTTGGATGACGGACACGTAAAACACATTTATTTTCTTGTACAATTTGGTCTACATCAAACAAATGTTTTTGCTGACCTGGATCCATATTCAGTAAAAACATATATTCGGTCAGCATCAAAATTGCTTGACAAACATCTGCGAGTTAGTTAATCACAATAAAGCAAAACAGACAAGTGAATCTCACTGACTACCGACATTCAAAAGATAAATTCTGTAGCCCAATCCTGAGAAAATGTTTAGTATTATTAGAACACGCCATTGGATGTCAGTACCCTCGAGAATACGATTAGTTAACTCTCACTGTACAAAGTTATGTGATATGAGTTTGCATCACACAAGGAGTATTAGTTTCTCCAGAATGGAATGTAAACTTCACTGAACTGTACCGACCACTGTGAGACCCGAATTCGGGGATTTCTGCCGACAGACTTTCAACACCGAAATTTATCTAACCCAATAAAAATACCTCCACAATAACATCAATCAAATATATGAACTTGATTTCACTGAGACAGACATACCTGAAATGCTAATGAACATTTTTTATAAATGCTTCACTACCGTGAAATTCATTTCGATTCTGCTGCAAAATTAGGACGAATCTCAAAACCTAATGATATTTCAAAATGTTCCTGTAAATCTGATTGATTCCACCAAACGATGGTACCCCACTTCAATCGATATTCAATACAAACATACATTTGGTCAATACTGTAATTAATCTATAAAGAATATTGGGTAACGATCAGCTTATCTGTCACAGTGACTGATACACTGTTCGTGTTTTAGATTATGTCATCGAGGTGATGGACAAGTGTCATGGTCAATGTACATGGGACGCATTAACTAGTCGTATCCAAAAGCATCAGGATTATCAATGATAATTCCATAGATTGATAAACTGAGAACGCATGAAATAGATAATTCTATAAAAGCGATCACTGAACTTAATTCAAATAGGATGTTAAGTGGCTACAGTGTTTGTTCATAGCTGAAATAAGACCTTCTATGAATTGACGCAAAAACGCATATGTATTCAAATCACATTGTGTTTAGAGAAGCAGTATTTATTTTTAAGATGAAAACTTTATTCATTTTTGTTCTTTGTATGTCGGTGAGCATCAGTCATATGAATGTACTATTAGAAAGAGGCATTCCTTAATTTGTTGAAGATTCATATCACTACGAAATAAAGAATATATTATAATATATCTTAATTAATCAATTAAGTAAAATGTGGTGATTAAGAATAAGAAAGTACAAACAACGGTATTTCTGCAAACAACAACTGAGGTCAATAGCTAGATTACACTCTCACTTAATGCACTCTATTGAGTGATAAAATGAGTCTCTATCATGATCTTGAGCAATATTGGATTGACAACCACTTGGTGATAATTTGTTTGGATGCTACCAATCTGCTTCTTCAGACATACAACATTTCACCTGTTGTAATAAAGAAACGTAATAGGAATTAGATAATCTGCTATTTGAGACGGTACAGGATGCCGTGTTATTACATTTCGGCAATATCTTATGCAGTGATACTAGGTTTCGACCGCACGTGAAGCACCAGTGTTTTCAAGCTCCTGTTATTTTAAATGTAGTGTTCCTTGGTTTCAAACTATCTAGCTCTGGACACTCTATCTAAACGAACCCATCAAAATGAGCTACATTGTTCAACTTGGCATTGTTTCAGTATTCATACAGTTAGTGTATGATAAATAATTGTCAATAACATGTGTTATTATTTGTTTGAGGACAGTCAACAGGAATTTCTTGGATTTAGCTTCAACCGAATCACCACTCATCAGCAAGCAGAAATTGATTTCATCATGGAACAGTGCACTTAGTATGGTTTAAACCTTTATTGAAAACGTGTAACAGCTTAGGTTGGTTGGTCAAGAGTTGACCTCAAACAACCAAGCATATTCTAAAACAGTATAGTTCATACATTCATTCACCTCCTTATTTTGTAAAGGCTTTATATTTCTTTTTATCTTATATTGAATGATGAGAGACTTTGTTCGTCTGAACAAGTAATCCCGCACGGCACAGTGACGGCACGAAGATCTAAATAAAGACCTATCCACTACTTGCCTGGTTTCTTCTATCAAAAGCACGATAAACTCTCTGATTGTCTGCACTAAATTTTGTGTTTAGGTGTCGACATCAAGTTCGTAAGACTGGTCTTCACACGTTAACATCGTTGAAACAATAGGACAACGACTTACGTCCAGGCAAGCATGATGTTGATTATTTAATGGTAGTAAATTACGGTTCAACTATTAATGAACAGTATGTGTTTTCAAATATAACAAAAGTGTATCAGTGTATTTTTTGTTATAACCTCATGCGTGGAAAAATAGCACATCTGACATTTCGTAACTTGATGTAAACCACTTTTTTCAGAGTAAATACATGATCGAATATGATTCCATCTTTACTATTCGCCAACCCAGTAAACGCTTTACAGCAACTCAAAATGTTGATATACCATGCATCTCATGCATAACACTTTTAGATACCACTCTTAAAGCATTGCAAATTTTTCGGTGGTATATTTGCAAATGGTATAGAATTCTTGAATGGCACTGTTTCAAGAGTCATGTGCGTGACTAGTAACCCACTAAAACCTATTTTCTTCACATAATTGAATACTAGTAAGTATATAAATGTCTCCAAGTCTTCGAGATATCACGAATGAAACGGGATTTCATCCTTTCTTTACAAATATTGTAGTCTAGTTATTCAACCTCTTCCAAATGTGTTAATTCTAACCATGGAAGCATGTAATTAAACTTACTTTTGGAAAGCTGAAGGCGTCATATCACGTTACAATTTTGGAGACATGACTGGCATCAACAATTTTCGGCTCATAAAGATTATTATAGTTATCCCTATGTTTATGGAAATCCTCGTGTGTGGCGAACTATCCAACCAATTACTCAGTGAAAATTTATGGACAATTTTAAACATGGATTTCTAAGTCAGTGTTCTGTGATATATCACCCTGACTTCTTTAATTTAGATTTGCCTCAACGTAATCGAAAACATCTGGTCTCAGTGCTACACTTTGTCGTTTCTTATGCCTTACACATCGTTTGCCACCAATTTCTTACGGATAAGCGTGCATGGTCAGGCGTCCGAAAACCCCGTTGAATTGTTCCGATCCCTTTCCCAGCAACCAACACCAAATAGTCGAATGTATTTCTTCCTAGACAAAAGTAGCCTCCTTCTGTTTGCAGACGATCTCGAAGAATTGTATTCATTTTCTTTTGATGGGATGAAAAATATGCAAGAACGCATCAGCGTGGCGCTCCACAAAGTATCCCACAAGTCGGTTGTTGCTTAACAGAGGTAAGAGTTCGTGAATATGTTTCTATATCAAGTCACTTGACTTAAGTTTTACCATAAATGGTGAAGCGTTATCTAAGATGCACACAGTAGCAAACTTAAGAATTGGATGCTACTACGATTAGTCGTTTAACTCCGTCCGAACCCAATGTAGAGGAGGATAAGGTGCGGGTTTCGCGACATCATCCAGTAGAAAACTAACTCGCTGAAAAAACGCTAACCAGAGACATTACTCCCAAGCATTTAAACTGTGCTCTGGGATTTAGATTGTCTTCGTTTAACAGTGTTATGACACCTCGTGGTGAAAGCCGAGTTTCTTCGGAAGTCACGGGACCAATGCCTATTCTTACGGCCGGAACAACAATCTTTGTAGGTTATGATCGGTCGTGCACAGACCAAGTTGTAATACTACGGATTATCCTCCAACAATCAGATGAGTGGAACTCGTTATCGTACTTCAACTTCCTTGACTATGAGAAGGCATTTCACAGTGTAGATATGAGAACACTATGCAAACCCCTTCGTCACCATGGAGTTACTGGCAAGAATGTCAACATTATTCAAAACTCATAAGACGGACTACAGTAAAATGAAGCGCACCTAGGTGGCTGACAGATGCATTCCAAGTAAGGATCGGAATCAGACAAGACTGTTTAATCCCTCCCTTCCGCTTCCTTCTGGTAGTCGACTGGATTATGAAGACATTGACATCTGAAGGAAAGTAAGGAAGACTAAGGACAGCTTAAAACCAATTATACGTTTCGGACTTTGCAGGAGTCCTCGCTATCCTATCTCATGCATAAAAACGAATGCGGATAAAGACTGCTAGTGTAGCAACATTCTCTACATCAGTAGGCCTCAACACACACAAAGGGAAAAACAAGGCCCTCAAATACCACACAGAGAATACCAACACAATCACACTTGATGGCAAAACTCTGTAAGTTATGGAAATCTTTCACGTACCTGAGAACTATCATCGATGAAGAAGGAGGATCAGATGCAGACGTAAAAGCGAGGATTGGTAAAGAAAGGGCCGCATTCATACAGCTGAAGAGCACATGGAACCCAAAACACCTTTCAACCATGAACAATAATCCAAGATGTAATGAAATTCAGCCCAACCCTTTATCGATGGGGCAACTGAAACGGCATACAATCTTTTTCTTCGAAATACCTAATAAACCATCATTTACGTCCAGTCGAAGGATAAAATATGCAGGAACCTTTAACAAATACATAAGTACCTGGTTTTAATTAGTGAAACAAACACATTTTAATACACCTCTCTACATAAATCACTTTACCTGTGAATTATCCACACTCTGGAGTAATCTAGTACAATCACTACAGTTCTTTGTTTCCTTGATTTACGCATGCGGCTCTTTGAAAATGTATTGAATGTTCTAGCTCCTGTAAGTATGTGTTATTTCACAAGTTAAATTATATGAACTTCAAATGTTTAGCCATTCTCATGACAGAATTTACTAAGTTTAACCACCTATATGCTGTTACTTCATTTTAACACTTATCTGTTAACACTTAAAAATTTGAATAACATCTAACACGAACAGATTATCACTGAGTCGGATGACTGATGTTTGTTCATAAATTGAAAATGTTCATTGCAAAGCAACCTGTCGGTATGAACCAGCCTATTCCATCAAATGACACAAAATACAGAACAATCACTGATTTGTGGATAAATGTAGTGATTATCATTTTTGATTTATTCATCAGAGAGCGGTGTAGAATGTCATATTTACCTACGTTTTAACATGTATGTCATGTTCTGATGCTGCATGTTAGAATTTAGTAAATTGTAAAACTTAGATATAGGTTTAGAGCTAGTTAGCTTACATCACTTAGCCAAACCCGGTAAGCTTCAGAAGCATCTTTCAAACAAAGCTTAATAATCTGAAGTTCGCAAGTATGAATTTCAAATTTCCTTGATATAATTAGTTAGAAAAAGTACAAATAGGCTTATCCCAATGTCAAGAAATTACTCTCAAGTGTTACAGTAAATTTCTAAAAAACAATATTGTAATAGCTTGCAAAAACCCTTTAACCCTCGCTTCCAGAGGACTTTACTCTTGTCATTTTTTAATCAGATGACATAAATATACTTTACTTTGAATAGTCTTATCTTAACATGATCGGAAAATTGACCGAAATCGTACACAGACAACGAGTCCAGTTTAAAGTGCATTGAAATGTAATTTCAACGAATTATTTGAACAGTGTTGTGCCTTTATGAACACAAATATGCAATGGATTTTCTTTTTTAATGATCTTGTACTATCTTTTTATGTCTGTTTATGTTTCAAGTGATGCCATGAGATATGTCCGATTATATTCATAAAAAGGACTCAAAGAACAAGTGAACATTTTAAATGTGAAGCCAAAATTTTCGAAAGGCGTTCAGATGATAAACCAGTTGACTCGATGTTAAAGGAAGTCGTAGCTCAACTAATTTGTGAACGGGTGACTCATTTGTATTTTGTGGAGTGACTACTCACATATTTGTCACACGGAACGGATTTTATTTAGGTTTGCATAACTGTTTACATGATTACTAATGACAGTCTTATCAATGGTTCTACAGTCACTACTCAAAGGCGTCGAACGACAAAAGGAAGTAGATTTTTCATTTTGGAGTCATTAATTGCAAGTGATATTTCGTGAATAATGCTTTTCGTCCTATGAGACTACCTAATTTGAGAAACCTCAAATTTGATGTATAGCTACTGTGACTTGATTCATTATAAAGTAACGTTTCTTCAAATTTCTTCAAATTTGTTAAACAAAGCAATTTTAAGTGTTTCCACAGGTGCGAATAGTTTTGAACCCGAACTAGTGACTCAATATATATAATTGGCACTCACAAGCACTCTATTAATTATCAAGCAAACTGAAAATCTCGAATAGCAAATTGTTATGATTTAAAAGCATTCCTATGAGCCAAATAGTTCTCGACGACGAGAGTGGTCAGACCTAATATTTGAATGTCCATTTTTGTTTGATGAAGACCCAATAACAATTTTGAAACTAATTTTAAAAACAAATAGTTTTTGTTGTTATTTTGGTATATTTCGATATTAATCTCTAAAAGTCCTTCGAGAAACTTCGTTGAAATATGATAGGCCACAATAATTTACATTGATTCGTATTCACCAGATTTAACAAAAGTTTGCATCAATAATTTCTTTTTGCTCTTAGTCAATTAAACTTATTTGTCACATTCACTTTAGTTGCTTGCATTCAGTAATTAACACGCTATTGTTTAAAGCAAGCAGGATGTTCATTACTCTTGATAATGGTTTGTATAAGAAAAGAATAAATTAACCATAGATTAACAGTATTCGAAGTGTATTTGACAGTTAGAAATCACCAATGATTGAAAATGACTGTGAATCATTTAACACACAGACATATGTGTCACATATATGTCAAAAACATTCAGTTTTCTAAACGTCTGTGAGAATTTGCTGTGACTGCCTTTGTGTGATGATCACCATTAGTGAAATTTGAAATACTGACTGGCAACAGGTTAAAGAACTGATAACCATTTTCGTAGTTCTGTACGTTCCGGTTTGAAATGAAGAAGAGAAAGGTGAGTATACTTATCACGTTTGTATTTATAGTCGAAAATAAGCAGCGTACAATAAAGTGCAAAAGAAATAATCGATTGTGAAATAATCCAGTCTCCTCGGAGAACGGATGATCACAGGAGCCTAGAATTTTGCGAGAAATGGATCACAATAGTCTGAACAACAAAATTTTTATTATCGTTATTATCTCAGTTGACAAAATGTACACCATCCATCATACATTGTTTCATATCATATTGCTGACTGTTCGTCAATGTTCAGATCAGAACGGACAATAGTTTTCAAGCTTTTCATGCAGAAGTGATGCTGAATGTATTCATTTATGTAGATCAACGTTGCCAATGATTGAAGTATATGAAAGTCAATGCGTTGCTTGACAAGGAGCAGATAGTTTATCACTTGACACAGAGGATGTTTGTTGTTTCACTTTGGAAATATGTTGGCAGTAATCAATGTGTTGTTCTCTCCAGTATCACAGTCCGCAGTCGGAAAATATAGTTGTCGAGTATTTTCGTGAATTCACCAACATCACAAATGTTTTCAATTATACAATGCACGTTCTATGCCGTTACACGACATTCGTCAATTCTACTTTATAACCCATTATTTTATACCCTCCTGCATTACACCTTCACGGGCATTTGAAAAAAGACATTTCCGCATTGTGAAGAGTGCTGACGGAAGTTAATAAGGTGTGTGATGGATCAATAATACAGTTGTCGATGGATATTGAATTTTCTTTCTGAAGCCTGTTAGGTGTTACGTTATAAGCTTTAAACCATCCATCTCCTTCATATCTTTTTATATGTCCATACATTAGAAGCCATGTCTGCAAGCAGAAGTATAAAAGCTCACTCAATTTCAGGTAGTTACTTTACTCGCTTTATATATGCAGTTATCAGTTTTCTCAGTTTCTCTTCTTTGTAAATGAAACTTATTGATATACGTTGTGCTGAGAATTCTGTATTGTACATGACGTTAAATAAAGCCAACATTCATAATCATAATATTAGATCATTATCTTTATCTGTCGATATAAATTCAACATGCCATTGCAAATATTTACCACATTCTGAATGTGTAATTTTATGGTCCATGGATTCATTACAGTCTATGTAATGTCATGCAGTTTTCACAAAATTTAATAGAAACAACATTTTGCTGACATTTGTTGAACGTCAGCGTTTTTTCTCAATGCAGCTTGCGATTTTTCTTCTTCAGCACATCTCCAAGGATGATTAGTGGATTCTCTGAACTTATTACCAATATATGAGCATTTCAGTGTTGAACTCAAAATAGCTCTACGTTCCAGTAATAGCCAGGTTCAACATTCATGGAAAATGTAAGGATTTTCAAGTTGGAATAAATAGAATTTCATCCAACATATGATGTTCATTGTATTATCAACTGATAAATTCTACTGCAGTCAAATGTCAGAAATGAAATATGACTGTACTTGTTCTTAATTTTATCACGAATTTCTTAAATTGAAACAGATGAACAAGCTGAACATAACAAACATTTACTCTCCAAGTTTACATGTAATACACAAATACTTACTTGCTTACGCCTGTTACCTATCATGAAGAAGCACAGTTCACGCGCAATCATTCTCAACGCAACTGTGTTCTGGATAAACATTTCCAGGTCTTTCCAGCTGCCATCAATCACTTTAATGTCTGCTTTCAACTCACAACATAGTGTGTTCTTTGACCTTCCAGTTATCTGCTGCCGTTCAGGGTTCCGTGCTAGGGCTTGCCTCGTGGAGCAGTTTATTGATTTTCCTAACGTAGGTCCTATTCACGTACAACGAAGTTTCTTAATTTTCTCTTCAACCAAAAGCTGATCTGTTCTCTCACATGGCAGATTGTTGCTTGTGGCATCCATTCAACGGACTCTGGGTATCGTGCGTGAGCAATATTATCCAACGAGTTAAATTGACGTTGATCTAAAATCAAGAGCTATACTGTGAACAGAATAAAATATCTAGCAAATCCGTGACTCATTGTACTGTTTTGTATTTGATTAGTTTTATCTTCCATTGGTGTAAATTGGACGGTGTGTTTATGAATATCATTCTCATTTGGTGTCGCCGAATTGAATTCAACTCCTCATTCATATTCAGATCAATTTATTTTATACACGAAACAATGGATTACTGACGACTATAAGAAAGTTATGTAAGATCACTCTGAATTTTCTGTACTGAAACAAACAGAAAGTGTTTACCAGCAAACAGAATATTGCAGACCTAGATTAATGCACATCAAAACAGAAACAACAGTACTGTGCTCAATTTCCATAAGAATGTGAGAAGGAATATTAGAAGTAGTCTGTAGTAATGAAGTGTTTTCAAAAATTGTCGAATGAAGTTAATAACTTAGCAAAACGAAGTTATCGAATTGAAGCTCAATGAAAATGAAGTGCAACGGGCTAAACTGTAACTCGCGGATTTGCTTGCTCTGCGTAGGGGTAGTTTTTTGAACCGTTCTACAATCTCAAAACCCGGACAAATATTCGCTGAAGACACAACTGATGATGAGTTAAATATAATCCTGCAAAATTTTCTGAAGTATGGATTCCAACCATTCTCAGTTGTTAACAGTAATTTGAAACCAGTATGCCAAAATGAAAATACTTGAACAATGTCGAGGAATGTTTTATTCTTGATGATTGGATTCAGAGTGAACATGGTGTCTTAAAATTTAGAGAACAGATTATCCAGGTTCTTGAAAAGCACACATTATTCTGCAGTGTTCCTCAGTTTTTTCACCAACAAGGAACTCATTCAGTGAACTCTCAAGTATCAACTGACTGTTAGAGCCGTCTTAATGTTCATCGATCAACATATGCACTGAAGGCACAACTGGTGATAAGCTGATCATAATAAAAATAACACATGTGAAGAATATCTTCAAAAGCATGTCAACTGACATAGCTCATTAGTGATGAACAGAAAGACAATGATTTGATTTTCGTTACACGGTATTTATCACGGATCTTTTACTCTTCTACTTTCGTCGACGCAATAATGTCTTTTAAAACAACAAGACAGTTTGGTTGAAATGATTCAAAATAAAAATTGTCCAACAGGAACATATTATTCTCGATGAACAATATTTGTTTGACATGAGCACAACATGTGCATTTATTCTCCTGTCAAAACTGTTTAAACTGTGAACTGTAACTTGATGATTGTTTAAGGAATATGTGTTTGAATATGACACATAATCATCACATCTACTTGAGTTCTTCTAATCTAATGTGCGTTTTTGGATGCAAGTTATGTTTCCAAAATCTCAATACCGAGAATAATAGTGCACATGATCTGAGAGTCTGATTTGTAAATATCTGCCTGTTGACCTCTTTGTTTTGTTGTAGCAATTTTAGTTATCATACTTTCTTGTTGTTTACCACCATATGATATCTAATAATTCAAATCACATGGTATTCCCTGCTGTGTAGTGAGCCTGAAAGGAATGAAACTATAATGAGGAATGGCACGTTCTAATACTGTGTTCAGATGAATGAAAATCAAAACTCACGCAGAAAAAATGATGAATGAAATGAAGACTTCTTTTTCAGAACGTGTATTCAATATAAAGTGATTATCCGGAAAACATCCAGTGTAGATACTTATATATCTGGTATTTGTAATCTGTTGGATCGTCCCATAATTTCTTTTACAAAAACCCTGAAATACGAAAAAGACTATACTTCTATGGTTGGTTAAGGTACATAAAAGAAGAGTATTTACAGTTTCATGTTCGACCTGGATACTTTAGATACTGTGAAACTGAATATGGAGCAACCTGTAAATTTTGTGGTGCTTTTCTAATGAATGAAGTATTTTGAACGATTTACAGACGTCCGCTGTGTTTCTGTGAAGACTCTTACCGGAAAAATATATGTAGTGAAACTTAATATAGTTACATTTATTTCAGCTATGTGATTTCTTACATTTTTGAATTGTGTTTTCAAACTAACTATTATTGAGCTTCTTCACAATTTTCGCGCTTATTCACCCATCCTGAAGAGATGAGATGTCAGAGTAGCTGAGGAACGAATGTTTCTAGCTGCATGACATAATTTATTTATTTAATGAATTTGATTTGAAACAAAATTGTTCTTCGCACACACACACTTTTACAGAAATTGATCTGATTGGACATTCTTGAAACAACCTCCAAGTGCAACAAATTGATACTTATCATTGTCAGTCACTCACTACTGACCTAATAATTTGATCCTGAGTTGTGTGTTGATTCGAAATTGTGTGCACATTCGTGCGTTCATTAGTCCAGTTTCTATATATAATATCAGAAAGTATGTTGTGGTTGTATTAATTTCTGCTCTATTAAATAGTTTGAGTACATAAACCCAGGCAGATAAATGAGTATTGTCAACGTATAAGAATGTTGAATAATGGAGATATTAACATCTTTATCCACTGAGAACAATCAACATGTGTGTTCTGTTAAAATGTATCTGTTTGTTACGTCTATTCATTCTAATTGGTCTTAACCAACGATTTCTTAAACAGTGTTCACTATTCACTCAGCTTTTAGTGCAACGAGACGGAATTCCTAGATTAACCGTGGAAGTTTGATGGTGGCTTGAAGTAAACGCGATACTGTGTCTCGACGAATAAATCATATAATTAACAGTTTCTCATGGAAGCCAACATCAATATGGTCTTCAAAGCTGATTCACTTTTTATAAGTATCATGACTTCATTTCAAATAATCTGAGCATAAGGTGGTCGGTTATTCATGCATATACTTTTTGTTATTTCCCAATGAGTAAAGAGATGGATGCATATTCGATCATGTATAACGTTTCTTTATTACAACAGGTGAAATGTTGTATGTCTGAAGAAGCAGATTGGTAGCATCCAAACAAATTATCACCAAGTGGTTGTCAATCCAATATTGCTCAAGATCATGATAGAGACTCATTTTATCACTCAATAGAGTGCATTAAGTGAGAGTGTAATCTAGCTATTGACCTCAGTTGTTGTTTGCAGAAATACCGTTGTTTGTACTTTCTTGTTCTTAATCACCACATTTTACTTAATTGATTAATTAAGATATATTATAATATATTCCTTATTTCGTAGTGATATGAATCTTCAACAAATTAAGGAATGCCTCTTTCTAATAGTACATTCATATGACTGATGCTCACCGACATACAAAGAACAAAAATGAATAAAGTTTTCATCTTAAAAATAAATACTGCTTCTCTAAACACAATGTGATTTGAATACATATGCGTTTTTGCGTCAATTCATAGAAGGTCTTATTTCAGCTATGAAAAAACACTGTAGCCATTTAACATCCTATTTGAATTAAGTTCAGTGATCGCTTTTATAGAATTATCTACTTCATGCGTTCTCAGTTTATCAATCTATGGGATTATCATTGATAATCCTGATGCTTTTGGATACGACTAGTTAATGCGTCCCATGTACATTGACCATGACACTTGTCCATCACCTCGATGACATAATCTAAAACACGAACAGTGTGTCAATCACTGTGACACATAAGCTGATCGTTACCCAATATTCTTTATAGATTAATTACAGTATTGACCAAATGTATGTTTGTATTGAATATCGATTGAAGTGGGGTACCATCGTTTGGTGGAATCAATCAGATTTTACAGGAACATTTTGAAATATCATTAGGTTTTGAGATTCCTCCTAATTTTGCAGCAGAATCAGAATGAGTTTCTTGGTAGTGAAGCATTTATAAAAAATATTCATTAGTATTTCAGGTATGTCTGTCTCAATGACATCAAATTCATATATTAGATTGATGTTATTGTGTAGGTATTTTAATTGGGTTAGATAATTTTCGGTGTGGAAAGTCTGTCGGTAGAAATCCATGAATTCAGGTCTCATAGTGGTCAGTACAGTTCAGTGAAGTTTATATTCCATTTTGAAGAAACCAATACTCCTTGTGTGATGCAAACTCATATCACACAACTTTCCACAGTGAGAATTAACTAATCTTATTCTCGACGGTGCTGACATCCAATGTCGTGTTCTAATAATACTGAACATTTTCTCAGGATTGAGCTCCAGAAATTATCTTTTGAATGTCCGTAGTTAGTGAGGTTCACTTGTCTATTTTGCTTTATTGTGATTAACTAACTCACAAATGTTTGTCACGCAATTTGTTTTTTCTTGATTCATATTATTAGGGTATGATATATTCCTTATTTTGTGGATAAATACATTTTGATGCTGACCAAATGTATGTTGTTACTGAATATTGATCTAGGTTGACAAAAATAGTTCAGTGAAGTGTACAAAATTTTCCATGAAAATGCATGTGTTTTACGTGTCCGTCATCCAACATTAAAAATGGTATTTTGGAATTAGCACAAATGAAAACGTTCTTATAATTCAGCCTTTCAGAAACGCTTGAACATTCTCCCATCATTATTACGATTACTGTTATAACTGACAATATTGTTGTTTGATCTGTATTTGTACTACTAGTCCAAGTTCGTTCCTGTTGATCCATTCAAACTCAAATATTCGTTCAGACGTCGGCTGATTGATTTGTTTTCGGATTAGTATGCTTGTGGCCCGACCTTCAGTTATGTTATTCATTTACACCCAGTAACCTGAAATAAATCACCTAGAGGTTGGTTTGAAATTTGCATTGTATTTGTATGGTACTCAGTGCATAGCATTCAGATATCATTGATTTGTATTTTAGAGCTCATAAATAGCATAAGGATTAACGATTGTGGCAAGACCTGTGTGGTGTTTGAATGAAACAATGATACTTTTATACTTTTTGAATACTCGATTTCGAATTTCAAATACAATATATCCGTTTGTGCTTGTGTCTTACTTCTTAATTTAATTGCTTTTATTCTGGGATTCCTAGTTCATAATACGACAATTCAAGTAATACTAACATTATAAGCTGTCAACTGTTTGAAATAAAGGACCCACTAATGCCCAATCCATCAGATAATAGAACCCCTGTTCTTGTCTATATCACATGTTCTGTTAATGTTGGCAGTGAATATTCTCCACATCTACTGCTGAATAACTCAGTTTCTGCTTTATTAACAAGTTCTGTTTTAAGATCGAAAAGCCGTGATTATATTAAAAGTGACTAAGACAGTGTCTATAAGCGATGATGTGATATGCGTCTAAATGCGTGTAGTCACTTACAGGTACTTTTTCAAAGCATGATGAGGTAAGGAAAGAATCAAAGCCACTATCACTTTTGAAACTGCTATTGTCGAGGGATTTTGTTCCCGCGGTACTTGAAGTTATTATTATATTAGAATCTGTTATGGATTTTATCTATGATTATTATGCAGGGCGATAGATCTTTTGAAATAATGTGATTATCTATAACATACCCGAAAAAATGCCACTGAATCTATAAGAAATTCGGTTATGAAGATAACTGACCTCTAAGATAGTCCATATCAGTGCATTCACCTTTATAAATGGTACCAGAAATCCTCGTGCCTTATCTTGTTTAGATTCGATTGTCATTTATTATCTGAACAGCTGAAGAAATCTGAACGGCTAATGTGGGCGCTTACGAAGATTAAAATTGCCAGTATAATCTCGGACATGTCCACGAGTTTGAGTCTTAGACGACAGAGTATCACAAACAAACATACAGCTTTTGAGACTGTAACGAACACCGTCGCTTCAGCAGCAGGACCTATTTATGCGGCTCAACTCCGGTTTATGAAGAAAGATTACACGACTGCCTCTTACGCCTTTAATGACCCCACATATGCAATGAATGTCTAATGGAGATACTATTTCGATATCTTCCAGTGTAACATTAGAATTGCAAACATAAGTACCTAGTTCCAACAGCAATTACAAACTTCGTGTACGCAGACACAGACGTCAGAGTACCTATAGTTATAAATACCGCATACGTTTCAACAGATCATGAAGTTAACGGCCTTTCATCATTTATCTACAAGTACGGTGGCTCAGATATTCTTTATCTTCCAGAAAAGCTGATTACTCCCTCTATAGAACCAAGTACTTAACCTTACTGCTGGAAAGTCGTGTATACTGGAAAACATAATTCCAGTTATCTCTGAGATTATTAAACAAATCATGAGTGACGAACTATTCGGCCACCTAATCATCGAAAAATGATTCTCGGCATGGATTTCTGTGGGCAGATCTTGTGTGATATATATCAATCTTGAACTTAGTCTTGTCCAAGTGTAATTAAAGATATCTAGTTTTAATGCCATACTTTGACATTTTTAAAGTGTTCAGCATAGTCAGACACACGCTTCCCATGGAAAAACGCGCATATTACGGGTTTCGATGCACACCGACATCAAGTAGTTGAAATGGACTCTTCCTTGTCTAACGCTGTCCCTGTCAGAAGTGGTATATAAGAAGTGATGTCTCAGGCCCATAGCTATTTCTAGTTTTTATGAAAGACATTTGTGAAAGTGTTCTTGTAGATAAGCTCATTCTGTAACTTCTTTAACTGGACATATGCTAAATGAACTTTTTCGTACATTACTATTATGATTATATCGCTATCATACACTGATTTATGTTCGATATTACCCTCATTTTTCTTATATGCATCTGTCTTTGTTCATCTCTTCACATTCATATTGATATTGTGTGGCACATATGTATCTAGTGCTCCTTTATAACAATGACGATGTGATGAAATAAAATAAATGAACTGTCCTTTATATCCAGTTACGCGATCCAATATACAGAAACGTCTAATTACAACATACGTGACTTCCTGTCATTAGTGAAAGTAACTAATTCTTATTCATCGTTTTCTATGAATTATTCTACCTGTAAATTCTGCAGACTGTTGAATTATCTGCACAATCCATATATAAGCTGGAATCACTTTCATCCATTGTTCGCTGCATCAGTGCTTGTGGCTCCTCTGAGAATGCAATAAGTGTTTTAGCACACGCATGTATATCTTATTCCATAAACTAGATTACAGAAACTCCAGCTGTTTAGCCATTCTTATTACAGAATCCACCAAGTTAAATCATTTACATCCTGTTGCTTCTTATTTACACCGCCCCTGTCAACCCTTACTAATTCGAATAATATTAACCATGGACAGTATATCAGTGAATCAGATAACACGTGCACTATGGTAGACCTGATTGTCATATTTTATTAATTATTACCATATGCTTGCACGCACTTTCCTTCTGCTTTATTTTCTCTAGTTATAGATGATTACAATAAATTTGTTATGGCGCAGGGAATTCGAATTGGTAAACTCAAAACAATCTTATGTCCTTCGTTTGTTCTTTACATGTAATGTTACAATTTATATCAAAATGACCATGCTTGTTAACTGGCACGAATTCTGTAACTATTATTTTCGGAATGTATATGCATTATCCTGAGATGATATGACGTTTCCCAGTTGTTTGGCTGCAAATAGCTCTTCATGGATACTTGTTGAGATATATATGAACGTGATGCGTTCTTTTCATATAAGGTTACAATTGGTAAAGTTAACGGAATTATCTGGTCTACTACTGATGTGTGGCTATAAACTGACCAAGTTCACAATGAATCAATCTGTCAGTATGAATCAATCGATTCGGTTATTCTACAAAAAATACAGGAGAATAAGTAACTTGTGGACGAACGTAGTAATTAGCGTTGTCAACTAATTCATTAGAGATAAATGACGAGGGTCATACTTATGTGGTTATTTAAACCTGTGATTATATCTCAAAGATCGAACTGTAACATGACCCACATGCTAACATGTGTCTCATTTTCAGATGTTAGGTAGTTGGAGTTAGTCACTGCAAAGCGAAATCTAATAAGAGTGTATGAGTACATACACCCATAGGGACGAGGATGAATTGTCGAGTGATATTTGAGCGATCAACATTTTAGATAGAGTCTGTCGTGTGTTCTGATGATCGTAACGGTACAGAGAAATATGTACAGTGTTGCTATTCAAATAACAATGTGTGTTTTTATGTTAATAAAATGTTTTAACCCATAGTAACCGTAATGGAATTTGGTTATAGGATGGTGCTATAGCATGATGATTGATCAATTTACAAACAAAATATCAGTACCAAGTACCTCAGAAAACACATTTTTGTTTGCATTGAGCAGTGGGATGACTGAGAACGGCAATTGTGACCGCTGAACTTTGAGCTAGCGAGAGAATAAATGAGTGGATTTTTCACATTCTTAACACTGTACCTAAAAGACTTGTACTATATTCCGATCACCCCACAATGTTTGGGAAAGAACTTGACCGACCTCACAAATTGTGTGTTATTAAACCGATGAACGTCTCAGAATAGGCATTATCGTTTGCGTGTGTGTTTGAAATAGATGATTCGCGTGATGGAAGCTGATATTGGTGATCTGAACACACTACGGCCGCTGCAGCAGATAAACACGTTTACATTCAGCCAAGATAACATTCACTTGTTTACTGATCCTCGAAGTTGAATCCACTCCATATTTGTTTAATCCAAACATATCACGGCACTACTTCCAAAAATTTATTTCATTCATTGGTGGGATCCAGTCAATTGATAAACCTATGCCTCAAAAATCCTGATGAACAGGGTAACCATCAATTTACAAAATTCCTATCAGTTCAAAAAAATTGGATTAGACTGGCCTTGAATTTTTTTTATTTACTGACCGGAATTGAAAAAAAATAGTTCGAAAAGCACACTGAACGTGGTAAGCATTACATTAGGCGTCATGCGGAATGTGAGAATAAACTGTGAAGAACTTAAGTGGTAGAAAATATTGATCGATTAAACAAATGATAAATTATTCTAAAGCGATTGTCTATTGGAAGTGATTCATAATTGTAGTAGACGAAATACGACGAAATGTAAGTTGGATTTTCAACCGTGTACATATGAGTGAAATTATACCGTAATGACACTGGTGATCATGTGCAAATAATACATAAATGAGAACATGACTTTAAACGTAGAGTTTCTGCTGTCGGTATATGACAGCTTTTAAAAATATATATAAACTACTACTTTTATATATGGAAGGATACCGAATCCTATGAACGTTGTGCATTCCATTTCGATCAATGATATTCAGAGATGTGATGTATGTCGATCATGTCTGTCGATTTACATAAGTATTACGGTCACCAGTCGGAAGTATAATGTGTACAAGCAGAATATTGAGAGAATTGAAATGAGGAGGGAAGAGAATAATGCTGAAAGTATTCAAGATAACAACAGGGATGAAGGAACATTGAAACTTGTAAGAGATGATGCAACGATGATGTGCAAATGATGTATTGGATGTATGATTTTCACATTTTATCAAACCACTGTGTGATTTTGCATTAAACAATGAATTGGTCATGCACGCTTGACGTCTTTTCTCTCGTTGCAATACAACTGGAAAGTAATAAAGACATTTTATTCACTCAGAAATTCTCAGTTGATATGGATGAAGAATGTGCTTTTCAATAAATTCTATCCAGTTTCTACAATCATGTTATCAAAATTGATCATCCAAAATGTGGTCAGATTGAAGGCAAAATGCATCGTTTATAAATGACAACATACGAATTGAGGATTGTTTGTAATAGAAAATAAAATAGAAACTTTGGTGTTGGAATCACTATTATGTAGTGTTGACTTTACAGTGATGTGTATTGTTCACTGGGACCTGCCTATATCTATTAGAATAAAAATCATTCATACGGCTGAAACAAGAGCAATTTAGATCAAAATCCCGAGTTCTGCATCCAGAAGAAATATATTCGACCTAATGCGAAATTTTATCAGCATGCACCCCGTATATATCATTGTGGACCTAATTCATATTATTTTACATACTACATAACTTATAAATCGTAATTACATTTGTTTCCCCTACTCTATCTAACCCATATTGATTTCTGATCATTAACCTGACAATTCCATTTACTGAATGCACAGGTCATCATGTTAATCAATGTATTCCACCCTTAATCTGACCGGTTTTCGGATGACTCAGCTGTATACTTATTCTACAGAAACTGCACAAGATTTCATAAACACTGTTTTGGATCATTAGCCAGACAATTACATTTAATATGTGAAAACTTTTGACTTTAGGAAGGTGACTTAGCATGGACGAGTGATGCATTCACACTCGCTCAACCCACAAATGCAAGCGATCGCTTCTTAAAGTGAAATACAGGTGACATTTATATCGATTTGTCCGTATTCATTGTGAGTCTATTTACACGTTAATCATTTACTGATCTTTTATCCGGTTCAGCAACACTTTGCTGAAAGTGAGTCCTGGCACAGGTAGTAGTTCTCAGATTTGCTCAGATCACCTATCATGGGCCTCCTAACACTCTTTTATCCGTATTCATTGTATGTTCTACTCAACCGTTCCTCAGTTCTTGAATGCCATTGATTGGCTTGCCATTTTTGTTCTCAACCGCCTTCTCTGGATTATGATATTTCGCTAAGTGTTTCAGTGTTAAATCATATGGTTTTTGCATATCTCCCTCACTAAAGGCTTTTTCCATTGTCGTCGCTAGACCTTGCACGTTCTTCTGCTTGCCAGTTCTAATGCTTCTCTTTAGTTGCTTGTTTGCTTCAGTGCATCCAAATTGTGCTTTGACTTCCTCTGTTGTTATGTTAATCTTAACTTCCTTCTTGTTTTTCGTCTCTTCAATCTTGCTCAGGGATTTGATGGAGAGACATTTCTCATGATGATGCTTCTAGCGTTCCAGAACCCTTTGATTAGTTGAAGTTAGTGTTTCCATGGTTGAATAAATCATGTACCTATGTGTAGCTACTGTAAAGTCATTCATTTAAGAGTAACATTCCTGTAAGTGTCATAAGTAATTATGGCATTTAACTGGTATAACTTATTTGTGAGTCGTGATACCACTATATATGTTTGCAGGAGTGCGAATAACGTCGTACACAAACAACTAATTCGGATAAATATAAATGCATGACACCCACGAGACTACTGCTCTGAAACAGTATGTCGCAATCTGAGTATCCTACCAAATCTGTATGTTTACAATCCTTATGCTTTAGGGGAACGCTAATAGATAGACTTAATTTATTCTCAGACTTGTTCAGTTAGGCTGCTTAGAGCATTGTTTCCATGTTGCTATTTGCTAATTGTTCACCGATAAATAGCACGAAGGCATCTCTACGTTTATCTAACCAGTCTAATAAAACTATGGATCGCTGTGACGAAATTCAATTTGGAAGCCGGTGTGCATTGGCACAGAATGAGTTTGAATCAATGTTATGTAATATAAAGTGGTTTGTGTTTTGTATTAGATATCAAATCGTTGTGAATCGACTGACTCGGATATGAGGGATGTAAATGTTCAAATCGGTTTGATGCGTATCTAGGATACGTATCCGCTATTTGTATTTATGCAGCAAGTGGTGTACAACCTGAGAGTTATTGTTGTACATAATTGACAAGTAGAGGACGAATGTTATCACTACCTGTAGATTGTTTTTAAGGTAATTATGGATTGAGTTGTGGAATGGATAAAACTAATGCGATCAGCTTAGTCTCTTCGGCACATCTGTGCACATCAGGATTGTGGAGAACATATTTTTTGACAGTCAGATCTGTTCTATTTAGTTGATTTAGACAGCTTTCTTTCAACATGTCGCCTACTATCTCTAGTTGTACATGACCTGACAAATCGGTGGTTCGACCAATATTGTTGGTCCCCTCGATATATATATATATACATATTATATACATGAGCATTTATTTATAATTTCAGATTAATTCGGAAGGACTATTTTATTACTGTTAGGTTCTATTTATCTCTGGAGTTTGACCATAAGTGACATGCTGTCAACAGAAAGTCATTTCATGTATTTGATGTTCTTTGAAAATATTTGACTGGACGAAATTGTATCATTTTTTGTTGTAAAAGTAACATACGAGTATTCATGAAACCATATTATTTGATTGAAAGACTGAAACAATCTCGAATAGCGAATTATTACGACGTTAAAGCACTTCAGTATCATGAAGGTGACTGAAAACCTATTCAGCGTCCAATGTGTAACATTTGTGCCCTGCAACAGTGTAATTCAATGTGCAACGTTGAAATTTTATCCCACGAACACATTTAACGCATACGGCTCTCAAATCTTCATTCGAAGCGTAGGAATCTTGTGTTATGCTGAAAAAGACTACTCTAGTGTAGGCCTTTCTAAAGACTAAGCTTTGAAACGAACCGTTGATCATATACTGCACATCTCAACAATAAATACATGAAGGGTATAATGATCAGACTAGATTGCACCCAGTTAATCGTAGTTTGTCACGCAACGTGATCATGTAATAATCACGTAATGAAGGGTGTAAGTGCCTAGTTAGTTATCGATAAGGTCATTCAACATATTACTTGATCAAAATGAACAATTACAATGAAATCATAATACAATATTCACGTATACAAAGGCACGACTAATTAAAATATAATATATGAAGGACTATTGTGATGTAATACACTTTTGATTATGTGAACGCGATTAGGCGAATTTTAAAAACAGATTGTGTAATAAATTATCAATAAGAACACATCAGGTATTACGTAAACAAGCATAAAAATGTACATAGTTCTGTGAAACAATGAGTCAAATCATTAGAATGATCAACTAAATCAAACGTTTTCTAACTAATTACGGAACAGAACGAACGTGAACAGAATAATATGACGTGTTTTGAAATCTCACATTACTGTTCTTTCTTTTATGCCGCCATCTCCAAATAGCACAACCGATGCATGCAAGTAGCAAAGAGATGATCAAAGGTATGCCAACAAATAAGTACAGAGCTGATTTGATCTGTTTATTGAGCAGATACTTTCCTTGATTTTCAGTGTAACCTGAAATTCTGTTATCCACGATGCTGTCTCAGTGTGTTTGATGGATGTTTGTGTACTCAGATCGTTAACATCCGAATTCTTTTGTACAAACAAAATAGTGGTATTCATTAATAAAAATGAAATGTCTACTACCGAAATGATATTCTTTCTGATAGGTACGCACTAACCTACGACTAACGGACGACTAGTTTGTGTGATGAAATTTGTGTTGTGAATGTCACTATCCAAGTATGAACCAATAAACCTATAAATAACGGCTTTATTGAAGTAATCCATCCAGATGACATATCTTACAACAAAGAATCATAAATCCATGTTCTGTAACATGACACACGATTTCCAGCGAGTAACGCTTTGTGAGGTTCATTTTGAAGAATCTCTAAGTGAAGAGCCCTCTATGTATAAAATTGTAATTCGTTCCTATCGATTCCTTCGGTTGTACATTTTGTTAGTTTTCCTTTATTTCATTTGAGATGGTAATATTTGTATTTTTTGTGGTTTTTGATTTTCTTACCCCTCCACAGAATTTTCATGTTTCGTTCTCAACTGCATTTATGTTGTTTTTGTTGATACTTAGCCTTGGCGACAGACATGCTGGCTTGTTACTTTTTTGATTATATTGCTTGCATTGACTAGAACTGTGCACTTTTCATAGTGAATTGGAGCATTCTTCCGCACTTGGAAACAGTGTGTTATGAAGCAATCGATTATGATCTTTTCATCGATTCTGTACCTGATCTATCCAGAATAGTTTGAATAGCATTTATTTGTTGCGTGTGATAGTTTTATTGCATCTTTTATCGACTTGTCTTTTTATTGTAATTTAGATTGGAGTAAGGGAACAATTAAAGTTGAATAACTGAGTGGAAATATTTGTTTCGGTTATAATGTAAATTTATGTTTATAATGAAAACTAGAACCGTCATTAATTCAGTCACCTTCTTTTGGATTCCACTGGGTATTAGGGCGTATCTAAAAAGAAAACCTTAATAGTTATTCTTCAGTACAAACGTCCGTTTGGATTCAACAAGCTTCTTCGTTCAAATTGGTTTCGTTTGTATTTTGTTACAATCAACATTGATATTCGGTTTCATTTCGCATTTCTGGAATTAACACACGTTGAATGAGCTGAAAAATCGATGTGTTCTCAAGCATCGATCCATTTTTACTGCTTCCATGGAAACAAAGTATTTTAACCATATCTGATTAGGTAAAGTCAACATATACAGAGCTTTTCTGGGTAAGCCACTGAACGTAGAATACACGATGCTTCCTATTCTTAGCAAAAAATATTAATCCGAGTAAATCCATTTACTCAGGAGTTGGAATTCAGTGATATTGAAAACGACCTGTGCAGCTCATCAAGTACTAACCTTATTACAGCAATCATTTAATTTCAAGTCATGAGTATCATGATCATTACTTTCAATGCATGTGTTTGCGTTTTCGCACCAAATACACGTCATATTCGATGTTGTTGCGTTTTGGCATGATTCAGTCGAATTGTATCGTTGACAAATTGCTGTGAAAAGAATAAGGTGATTTCATTTTCAGTTATTAAACAAAAGATAAGTGATTTGAAAAAAGTAAGAATAACACAATGTTATGATGGTGTTTTCAGTGTTAAGTGACTATATCATCCAGTGAAAAATTGTCATCACGACGCACTATGTAATATTTTGTGCACTTTTCAACTTCACTAATATTTCACGGCATCACGTTTGAATTGGTTGAAACCACGTTGCGTGTCAACCGTGAATGATGAACTGCGATAGGCAAATTTGATGTATTTCAATGACTGCTTACATTCAAATATGTGCACACGGTGTCGTTACTAGCTTCGAAAATGCGTATTGCAATAAAATTTGCAGTTTCGATTCACGGTATCAGTTTGATGATTAGAATCAGTACAAGAAGGTGTGTTGTTCATAGACTCACAGTTCATCTTCAATTACAATAAGCCAATGGAACAAAAGGGAACAGTTACGTTGTTCTTCCAATCATCAAAGACATTCTCCTTGAAAGGACTTTAGTAGACCTTCTTTGATGGAAGATATTGAAGTACGTTTGCTGATTCCGGTCTGTGTGCCGTCATTTAATGCATCGAACATGTGTTGTCAATGACACTTCATCGACGATAGAAGAGAAATTTTATTCGAAGAATATTGAAGGTGGTCTGTTCATTCGATAATGGAAAATATCTCTCGTAGTCGAAATTTTATTGCATTAGTCTAACTCGTATTGAACGGAAATCTGTGTTTATCTACTCAGTGTTCATATTCACGAGAAGAAACATATTTTCATACTGTGAAATTATTTCTCAAATTGATCACGATAAATTGTACTTTGGAGACGTGGCATCTTTATACCCTTAATTTATCGAATGTGTATGACAGAAGAGAGCTTTCCGAATTCGACCGTATTTTTAAGGTAGCCACAATTAAATTCAGTGTTGTCGCAACTTCAATGCCTGTTGAATGTTTGGTATCACATGTAAAAAAAGGAAATCGGAAAATAGGTAATGCTGGTAAACTGAGGTATAACATACTTCCAATGGCTTCATACTCCACCAACGTGCCAGTCTGGATCCATTTTCCAGGAACAATTATTTCGTAATCTGTATTATCTTGTGTTACAAATTCAACAGAAAAAGATACTTAAAATTTTCATATCTATTTAAGATATAACAAGTTTTTTGCATTATTCAAGACTCGGTCACAATAAGAAACTACAAAATTTCCCATAACAGACGTAGTATTAATCATCAAACGTACCAAAAATCGAAGGTTTAATTCGACCTGAGTTTCTAAAGCCATCGATATTTGAACAGTGAGCTGAAAAACGGTGATTGTTTAATTTATTTTACGTAAAAATCAGTGCAACATCTGCTAGAAATAGGTGTAGCTTTACGTATTGTTTCACATTTCAAACAGCAAGTATGCAACATGAAAATTTATAATCGAGAGAAGAATGGTTGCTTTCAGTGAAGACTCAGAAGCGCGTTTCGTCAGTCAGATATACCTGCATCTCAGAATAATGTTTACTCTGGGACTAAAGTACAACAACAATCTTTTCAAACGCCGTTTGCTCATTCACCTAGATACTCGGTCCATATACACACTGACCTGTACATTCCGGTGAAGTTCGGATTCATTTACATATTGTTTATTAAATCCTTTAACAAACATTTGAGACTGCGGTCAATCCTACTGCTAGTCGGTGTCTACATTTTGCGCACATTTTTCGTGAAATTAGGCAATATCGGGACAATCCCCACAAGGTGCATATGCATAAAAAGACCAATAAGACCGTTCACACAAACATAGCAAATATGAAATATATCTTCACTATTTAAAGACTAAGTGATGCATTTCGAACGATCAACATATGCTACATGACCAACCATTCGGTGCATTTGTCATGGTTTATTCACGAAACATTGTATCTAACTCGACTAATTACACACAATACACGTCTTGAAACTAAGCTTCATCTCCCAACATCACATGGTCATTTCAGTGAAGCCTAGCGATTAGGCAGTGTGTAAACGTAATATTTGTTCGACGTTCAACCGCCTTAGTTCTATTTCATACAAAACAAACATTCTTCTGGATTGAGGGGCGGTGTGACTGAGGATTGAAAGTGTGACTGTCGTACTGTGTGTGATTATGTTAAAAACAAATGTTAATATCGTCTGCTTAATAGCGTCATTCATATATCCTTGTCTGGACCAACAAATCGGTTACCATAAGTGTGGGACGTCTCCAAATAGCCATCAAAACGATTACGACGAAGAAATTCATATACCTTAGTTGTTTTATTTGAAGTATCCGGATAAGTGAGCGTCAGCATATGTGTTATGTGAAAGCCAATATCTATGGAATTTTGCACAGAATGTTGAGACGACATCATTACGATCTCAGTTCAAAATCACAAATCATTTCTGATGATGGTCGTTGGATTGAAATTACCTTGTTTGATTTAAATTCAGGTCACTACCCTGAGCCATCGTTCAAAATATCTAATCACAATTATCAAACACTTTCAGAATTCGGTTGCACTGACATTCATATTCAGGTGTGATACTGCATTTTTGCTGGAAGACGTGTAAACATTTCATTGACGACATGTATTCAATATCCAGTAATATTTATACAGTCCGTTTACGAACTGTTTCCCAAATTCATTTTGCACAATTATCCACAACACTTTCATGGCCTATTCATGAATTGATTTTAGTCACGAAACAAATGATTGATGTGCACTTTAAGTAAATTATATGAGATCACACTGAGTGATTAAAGGAACAATCAGTTTTGTCATGGTTGTCACCGGGTACAGATAGAGAGGAAGATAACACGGACAGATGAATGATGAGGCAAGTCAGCGCACATCAAAATGTTAACACTATTTGTTGAAATGTTTCTTACTTGATCCACATACAGATTTACGGCTGATTTTCGATTGTCGTTTGCTCTCCTCAATTTCCATAGGAATCTGAAATGAAGTATCGGAAGTTACAGTCTACATTTATTAACACACAACTATCTGAAACAAAACCAAATAATCATAGGAGAAATGCTTAATCTCTCTAATTATCTGATTCACAAACAAATAATCATAATCATAGCAAGCACACTGATATTCTCTCTTTAGAATTTTTTTTGTCTAACATGCTTGAGTATTTAGAATAACTGCAGTTGTCAAACTCAGTGAAGTTTGAGTATGTTGCAACGGGCGAGTGCAGGATAAATGCGCAGCGTATTTATCGATCGATTACAGTGGACACGTAAACACTTAGCGGACGACCTAGAGTCCTGATTGGCCTTGCTTCGATGTCTAGCCCAGCCAGTTGAGTCAAGAACACAAGTAACAGCCTCTGAGTTATGAATTATTGTATTTCAGACATACTCTATTTATATACCTAACAAACAAACCACATCGTACCATAAAATAGAGAACAACCTTACACAATATTTGACAAGTGAAATAAACATCGACCAATATGAAATGTACATTTAAGGTCCAAGGCCACCATAAACTTAACATGATAATTATTGGTATATTTTTCCGACTATCCTAACAGAGGAGATGTCTTCTTATCATGGTATCTGACGACAAACTGTCAGATGAATACCTAGATCTGTATAAATTAAATGTAATTGTGAATAATTGCAAGGATGCTACTCTCAAAATATTCAACAGTGAACTTTTGAAACGGCAATTATTCGGATGATGAGGAACTAAATCTTGACAGAATTTCACCCGTACCGTGATGTACTCTAACATTCGGCATGAACACATCACTGATACTACTGATAAGAAATTATATTTGATGACTCAGTGCTTTAAACAATTGCTATAACAGGGTTTTTCATTAAAAGTTCTATTATGGTGTCAAAAAGATTGTCTGCACATCACAGATTAATGATCTATTTCTACCATGCTCAAGATAACTTCATTTAATCGACAACGTTCACATACTTTGAAGACTTGATAAATCAAAACGAAATTAAATTTCCATTTCGTTGTTCAACTTACGTTTTCATAATAGAAAGATATCTTCCCATTCGGGTGTATCAAATAAATTGTCTTGGCTGTAACCTCTATAATTAAAAGACTATTAATAGTCACAATTCAAGGAATAAAAATGGAGCATGTTATCGTTAAATGTGAAACTATGTATGCTTACTCACAAAGTGGTCATGCTTCAGTGGGTATTTACTGCGTTATCTCTAATTCTTTCTTTAGTTCAGTTCGTAATTATTAAATTCAAGTGAACGTTATGTGAATGAAATAAACATGCATCCTTCTAAAAGACTGTCAAATGCTTAGTTTCCGAAGTTGTATTATTATTGCATTATTATTGAAACAGTAAATCATAACGCTTTTCATTGAGATCTGATAGTCGGAGAGGTATTCACATGAACATAAGATTTTTTCAATTAACCCCTAGACAATCGACTCTTAGCATATATGTTTTGAGTTATCAAGTGCTTCTTTACAAAGATGAACTTGGGAATTCAGTTTGATACGTAACGTATAAATATTTCAATCGATCAAGAGACTCTGAATATAGTCTTTGTTTGTTATAAATGAGAAATCAATGACTGTTTAAATATCGTCTCAACGTTTTCTTAATTTTATTGGTTAATATTGAGGAATAGCTATACGATGAGTAGGTGTGTAGATGAATGTGTTTTGTACAGTAATGGCGTTGTAACGAATGCGCAACAGAACGTGTTTATTTCCAAACATAATCTTCTCTAAAGATCCCACGAAAAATAAATTTCTGAATTCCTTCATTCATGGCGCTTTTTACTGCTCATCAAATCTAGTGTTTTATTTTTTACCTTGTTAGCTCAAGTGCTTTCCTCAGATGAATTCATGATAAATATTTTCAAGTAAGTGACATGTGAATGAAATGAGCATGAATCATTCAAAATAAATGTCAGATGCTAAGTTCCGGAAGCTGGATTGAAACAGCATAACGTGCAGTTAAAATGACTGCGATGAGTGAATATGTAGATGAATGTTTTGTGTATAGAAATGGATTTTCAAAGAACATTCAACGCAATCATTTTATCATGACTTCTCATGTAGTTACACTGCAGCCTGTTAACGAAAGTGATACCCTTCATTGGTTTTCACAAGTAAAATAAAATTGTAACTGAATTCATCCATAATGAACAAATAAGTACTTATCAAAATTAGTATTTTACATTTCATTTCGACTATTCTTTAAGTTCCAATCAATGTGTTGGAACGATGAGTAAATTTTACCCACAGTTATAACTTGATTTTCCAGAACGGTAACAAATTATTACTTTGTTCTATTTCTTAGGAGAGTCCAATGCCATAAACTGTGAGTAATCATAATGAGTGAAGGTAAAACGGTTCATTTCAACGTGTACGATCAAATGATCATCAAATGTTTACTTACCAGTACCATTAACTGTTTTCACAAAAGGCACTTTGACAGCGAATAATTCCTCTGAAACAATGATGATCAAAATAAAGCTTTGAATTTCTCTTTTAATAATTGTAGGTCTGAACACGGACTGCCTTTACATACTTGTTATCTACTTCATTCTGTGATTCAAACCGAACATTGTAGTTAACTCAATGATTGACTCTTATGAGGAAGTATTTTTCAGGATTACTATCAATTCAACAATCTGATGAGCGTTTCAATACAACCAACTGAGAAGAATGATTCAAATTTGTAAGACTAATTGAAGGAGCTTTATAATGAATAAGAGATCTCCAATATACATTTCATAATACTGGAGGAAAATGTTTTCTCAGATTTTGTTATTTATCAATTCTGATAACTGGCCGATATGAATAGATGTAAACATGATCTTTTAAGTGTTCTGGATTGAGTAAATCATCTCGTTCTACGAGACAGTTAACAATCGTTCGGCAATCAGTTGTTTCAGGAAGTGTATGGATTCGTAGTTCGTAATCATATAAATATGATTGCCGAGATGAAGTTTGATATTAAATGGTCAACAGACAGCAACTTGGAGATATTAAACCTTTATGAATCAAGAAAGGTGTTGGACGGCATCAGGTCGAAGTTGATGGCTCATAGGCTTATATAATGCAATCTGAATTCGCGTAAATCATCGTTTATTGTTGCACATACGATCAGTTGGATTATTTCAGTCAATCAAGAAGTATCCTGTCAGTGATATATCATCTATTTTGTAATTATGATAGACTGTATAGTAAGTTTATCATTTCCACTCAAACAAGGAGGGTTTACTTTGGGTTGGGTCTCTGTTTTGTTTAACGTGTTGTGAATACATTTTTTGTTACGAGAATCACACAAGCAAAACAATCACTGTGTACCGATCAACTCTCTTGTAATAATCAATTTAAGCGCGAAATCCTTTATATAAAATCAATGTGAAAAAAATGAATCAAAGAAATATAACACTGTGTTATATAAGCACTCACTCATATCCAAAAGCTCGAATTGATAGTAGCTAGCGTCTATCATACGATTTGTGATTTGTCCCACGTATACAGATGTGTAAATTTTCGTTAAGCCTGTTTTCATTAAAATAAAACATGTGCTTGCGAATAAACAGTTTGTTACCTGTCGATGTTACGTAGTGTTAATTTGATTGGTTGAAATCAATATAACACAAACTGTTTTGATTGAATGTCGAAATTGATACCTCTGAACTTGAATTTGATCTCGATGGAAACGTTCTGTCAAGTAATTTCATCATTGATTATTGTGAAATGTTAACGTCTGAAAAGGACCACCTTTGTTCTATTTGACTACCGTATTATATCGCTGGCCGTTATTTGGTATTCAGATGAAATGTCGCATCTGAAAAATAATTAATCAACACCAGCAGAAAAGGCTGATTTTCATTATAGTATCATTTCAACACATCATTTGTGCTTGTACTAATTGTCGTCTGAGTTAAAACCCACAAGTAAATCGCTGAGATCAGATAATTTCAAGAGTATATTTAACATACTCTGAACCTCGAAGATTGAAAAATGAATATAAGTCTACACTTTCTTGACAGAATAATAAACTTGGTGACATTGGTCAGGATCATTTGTGCCTGCTTCATATATGAAAATAATTTTAATCTTGATACGGTAGACTTGTTTTGTTTTACATTAAGAATATGTCGGTGATATTGAAAAGGTTATTTCGTCGACTATCACAATCTGTTATCGAATAAGCAAGTTTGATGTAATTTTGTGAATTCACCAACATTGCGATTGCTTTCAATGGTACATTGTCCATTCTCTACTGTTGATCAGTGTCTATCTAAGAGAACAAAACTTATCTGTGTGTGTGATAATGAAATAAGTTGTGCTCATCAAGAGTATAATTCCGATTATAAAGTATTTAGGAGAGTGCTTCCTCATACTACATGTTTTATTTTACGTATCGTTAATAGCAACTATATCGTAGGCACTCATTATGGCTTACTACATGAAGAGGTTACATGCTTTTGGAGTTACGCGGCATCAACTCTTACAATTTGTCAATGTTTGCATATAATCTGTTATTCTTCGCTGTACTCCATTATACTTTGACGCGATCAGATTTCACAGGAAATCGAAGACATTTTGATATATCGTTTTGCATTGAAATTCGTCCTTATTTTGTGACGTAATCTGAATGAAGCGACTGTTAGTCGTAATATCGGTACTGATGAACAAACACAAGCTATTCTGGATGCTGGTTGACTAATGTACGGTCGAGATTGCGAACTTCAGCTGGCTTATGTAATGTATGTCTTGGGTTTAGAGGTTAGGTAGTGAAATGTGAAGGATTTTCTTTAACATTTCATGGAGAACTCTATGTAACGTTGATTATGCAACATTTCATGTCCAGTATTGTCCCCAGCTTGTTGTATCTCATTGATCAATGGACTGATGGTGGAAAGCTGAACAATCCTTATAAACAACTCAGTGTTGAAACAGGTACGTCGGTGAAAATAAGTCTTTTGTGATGTGGCATATATGTAACTGAATATGGTTTAATAGGACTCCAAGATTTATCGCTTCAAACAAAAAAATAAGGTCTTTGTCGCGCTATTCTAACTTCCGGTATAAAGAAGTAGAAATCCCTCAAAGCCTCGATGTTCATTTATTGGATATATCAACTGGTCATTATTCCGGAGGTTGTATAATTTCATAGGACCATCATGTCAGTGGAGCATTGACCACAATATTTAATAATAGTTGTCATTTCACGTATCTATTTTCGTTTAGTTTTCTTCGACGTGCTATACGTATGGAGTTTACGTCGAGCAACTTACGGAAACAATGGTTTTGTGCGACGCGTTTAAGCTATGATCCACAGATTGATTTACCATCATTAATACATTTATTCGTTGCGGAAATACGATATTTCATACATCAGCTACAATATTATATTAGTTTTGGATATTCGAAATGTGTCTGAGAGAATCTTTTTAAGCGAGTATATTTTACTCAAGATTTAAATAACGCTATTACAGCTCAACAAGCATTCTTAGGTATGAATTTTGTATTTCCTCGATGTACCTAGTTCAATGAAGTACGCACAGGCTCAGCGTATTGTTAAAATTACAAATCTGAAGTGTTCCAGTTAATTTTTTTTCAAAATCAAGGTGTCATCACTTTAATTCACCCTTTCGCTCTCCTCTACTGGAAAACTTAATTCATGCTATTCTTTGATTACGTTATATAAATCTACGGTGCTCTGATTTGTGCGATCTGATCATGTTTGAAAAATGGATCAAAATCGTGAACAGTAAGGGAAATAGTTTTTGAACTGATTTCAGCAAAGTGAATCTGTGAATGAAACAAGGAACAGTATAATGGTTTAAATTCATCTAATGAAGCTTAAATGTATGCGAAAACATCTAGCCAATGGCAACAAAATTTGTTGTGGAAACATTTTTCTGATCATGTGTCCATTGATAATTTCAGGCCGCAATCTTTTGTACATCCTAAATCAGTTTGTTAATCAAACACTTTTATTCATTTCAGTTTTGTGAGTTTGCTATAACATAGACAGCATATATCGTAAGCATAGTGAATCTCAAAATACAACACATATACCGATACGCGCTTGTGAGAGGTGATTTCCCTATTTACTTCATTAGATAATATGAGTTCGAATATATGCTATCATTTGTTTGGAGATGGAACATTCAAACCTCTGACTATATGACCGTTGGACAATTACCTAGTGGAGTGATAGTCCTGATTAATATTGATGCGATTCATGATTGTGAATTGATCTTATTACTAGCCTTCTTGAAATTATCCGAAATTCAAACCACAGTTATGATGTTTCCGGGCGAAGATTTCTGTCCGTAGTTGCCACGATTGATTGACGTAATTGATAGTGTGTTGTCCATATTTACATCCAATCAACGTTTGCGTATCTGTGTATTTAGATAGTGTCTATCTTGACCATTGTGGTACATCTTGAAGTTTACATAAATTGTTTTGCATTTTATCGGTGTTGGGTCCTTCGGATTGCAAAACTAGCATAATGTGACTGTTGCCCCTTCTGAGTGATGTTGATTCCAAAGTGTTATACAATTCAAATGGTGAATTGTGGAACACGTTTCACATCATGAAATAAGATGGGTTCCTGCCCCTTGATCTTTCGGCGATTTGTTTATTCGCCTAAACTTTTAGACGAATTTGTGCCAGTAGTCAAACATACTGGGTTTATATACAAACCGAATAGACTGCATCGTACCATAAAATAGAAAAAAACATTTGTACAAGAGGTAGCCAAAAGTGGCTGTGAATATGAGAGACTATAATTAATTGAATTGGCATAACAGAAGGTAAATCATATGATAATAATCCACTGGTTTGAAAAGAGCTTACAATAAGAGGGACATGAATATGCATATTTT
Organism: Schistosoma intercalatum; assembly: GCA_944470365.2. Lineage (NCBI taxonomy): Eukaryota > Metazoa > Platyhelminthes > Trematoda > Strigeidida > Schistosomatidae > Schistosoma > Schistosoma intercalatum. Next base: position 2,686,243 of record OX103728.1, on the reverse strand, counting down.
AGCAACTTAACAATTAAAAAGTAAAATTATATATTTCACAAGTTGAAATCATGAGTCAGTTGAAGCTAGACCACCATTGAAAACCTGGTGGTCTAGCTTCAACTGACTCATGATTTCAACTTGTGAAAATTTCTAAAATTCTCCACAAAACCCATTCTGATAATAATAATCAACTGCTCACTAGTGACTGACTTCAGGAGAACCTTCTGGAGTTCTAGTGAGAAGCCGTCACCAGTGGAGTTCAACGAGGTCTGTTGTGAGATATCAGCTCACTGAAGACATTGGTGTTCGATGGCGCAACTTCGTGGATTGGTTGAAGTTAGACATTAACACCGTTGGATGCCGGCTCAGTGGTCTAATGGTTAAGTGCTCGCGCGCGAAGCCAGTAGGTCCTGGGTTCGAGCCCCGCGTGGTGCGGGATCGTGGATGCGTACTGCTGAGGAGTCCCATACTAGGACGAAACGGCCGTCCAGTGCTTCCAGGTTTTCAATGGTGGTCTAGCTTCAACTGACTCATGATTTCAACTTGTGAAATTTACTAAAATCTCCACAAAACTCATTCTGAAAATTATATATGTCGTATTAATCCAAACACCCAAATGCCCTTGTACAGCTGTAGAGTGGAGAGAGTCAACTCTCCCTCTCGAAATTTCGTCACATGGCCACATGCATACGAACGCTTTCATGGAGGTCCTATTCACTGTTTTCTGATAGCTGGGATGAAAGGAAGAAGGGCGAATGTCCGGCGCTTTAACCGGGTTAGTAGATATGGAGGATACACATGGGGGAGTTGGAAAATTCTGATTTCAAACTAATGTTGCACATGGGCTCCATGATTCTGGAGAAACAAATGGCGTTAGAACCATGGGACCGCATCTCCTGACGTTGCTACAGTGAATTGTGGATCAGACCTTTAGGTTAAAGGCTCCAGGTGTGACCGACTATGCAAACCACTTGCTTCGGTCTGGGCACCCTGTTGGTATAATTATATCTATTAACATTTTAATTTTCATCCATCCGTTATGATGAGCATTTCAGAGAGAGAACCTATGACTAGAGGAAATCAACCAGGTGTACTAGGTGACAGTCATGCATCACCAGTAGAGCGAAGGTAAAAATAGGAATCATTTAATGATAGTTATATAATCCAAATGTACGACGCAATCAAAAGTTTAAAGAGTTGTTATACCGAATGTTGATGGAGTCAGAGTGTCATACGTAGTAAACACATTTACGCAGTGGCTTTTGTTTTCCTGTTTGTATGACATTTTAGTCAGTCTGTAATACGAATCATCATTGATATCTGAAACTGTAATAATCACCAGTTGAATCGAATGATCTTGATGACAACTCAATGTAGTTAAGGAAATGGTTATTATTGAAATGTTGTGTCAAACGTCGTACTTAATATCTCTATAAACCAACTAGTTATAGATTGATTTCTAAAAGCAGTGATGATTAAGAAGTAGTCAGTCATAATACTTTTAATCTTCACTTGGATTTACTTACTTACTTACATACTTATGCCTGTTACTCCTCGCGGAGGAGTATGTGCTACTCAATAGCATTTTCCATCCAATTCTCTTAAACAATATTTTCCAAGGCTTTGTTGTTGCTAATCTTCCTTCAATGTCTGCTACTAGTTCTCGACGGACTGTGTTACTTAGTCTTACTTCTCTCCGTTTCCCTTCAGGATTTCAAGTTAGCACTTGCTTCATGATGTAGTTTGATGATTTCCTCAGTGTATATCCCATCCTCTATCTATTTTGTATATCTGGGGTAATTCCTGAATAAAATGTTGTACTGAACGAGAACACATGTTGGGATAATCGTATGTATTTGATCACAACATTACCGCATCTCTTAGTATATTCTGAGAATCATATAGTAGATATTTCATTTGAAATAATGTCAGTCAATTACCTTGGACTTCATTGTTCTTTCGATTCCACATCAATCATTCTCTGTTCTTATTATCTCAACTTCGATGGTCTGAACCATCTTCTGACACCAGTTATTTCACTTTCGATTGATGATATATACTGCTTATATCTATCGACATCAGTAGCACACACTATAATATTATCACTGCCAATGTCATAGATGTGACTAATTATCTTTCCATAACTCATGCAACTAAAGGAAATGATAGTCGTCAAAATACAGTCGATTCATAACTGTGTCATACTGAAGCGATAACAACTAATTTCTATACGTTACTATTCGAAATTTATGGATGATCATTGACGTAAGTTTTTTCAAGTCAATTCACTTTCTCATTTCGAAGTATATTGTGTTGTTTTTTCATAAATTCAAAGATATTTAAATCCTATCTGTAGGATCGTGGGTTTTCGCTGCTCAGGAGTCCCATACTAGGACGAAATAGCCGTTCAGTACCTCCATTTTTTCACTGATGATCCAACACTGATCCATTCATGATCACAACCAGAACTGGACAATCTTCCCAAAACCTACGATGACAGAGATACTTGGAAAAGGTTTTTTATGTATATTATAGTAATTTTAATAGTTAATATCATGAGTCAGTTGAAGCTAGACCAAGATGAAAAACCTAGAAGCACTGAACTTCCGTGACCAGTGGACTTCGACCGAATCCGCTGTGAGATAACAACTCACTGAAGACAACGGTGAGTGTGTGGCTCTATTTTGTGGATTATTTGAAGTTCAACATAAAAACCATTGAGTGACGGCCAGATCAGTTCGCGCATGGTACTGACACATCCCGGGTTGGAGTCTCGCGGGAAGAGATAGTGAGTGCGCAATACTGAAGAGTCCCATAATAGGAGGAAACGGCCATCCCCTGCTCTTAGGTTTTCCATGCTGGACTTGCTTCAATCAATTCATGATCTAAACTATTAAAGTTAGAAAACTGTTACTTTATTTTCAAAGTTATAGTCAAATAAAATATTGTCACGAATATTTTCGTTAAATCAAATCATACAGTATGAAATAACCAGGATGGGAGTCAGCTATTCAAATCACTTGTGTTGTCTTATCTTTAATTTATATAGTCCTCAATGTTTCTTTGGTATTTAATCAGTAATATTACAGATTAGGTGATCATCATAAATGAGTTAGAGCATGAATGACACTGATTAATAATGAGTAGTATAGTTTAAAATCAAGAAATCGTAGAAATGAATACTTCTCAAGTTTGATAGATTGTAGATCAATCGATGAAATCTATCGTCAAATGAGTGGTTCCATTGACTTTTCAGTTTCTCATTAACTGTTGAATGCCAGTTTCCTTACTCTTTTACATACCAAATTTAACCAAGAATATACACCATTGTTTGACTTGTATTAGATTACTTTCAAGATGATGATAATCCAGTATGAGTAAACAGATATGTGCCTAAATGCCATATCCAGTCCCATGTTAGGTTATAAACAAGGATCAATATGGAGCTCTACACAAACGAAGAAACTTGACATAGATCATGTCATGATACTGACAACTGATTTCATGTACTCAATCATTCACAATAGACGAAGTATATCATAAACCATTTGTTTTCTTTTTTTATTCATATTACAGTTTAGTCAGGTTTCTATTCGGGTAGGTGATAATATAGAATACAGTGTAATACAATGTTTTCGTTTTATAAATTATAAACGTGTCGATTTTATGTATGGACAAAATTTAAATGACCAGTGGACTTCAACCGGGTCTTTTGTGAGATAATAAATTACTGGTGAAAAATGTGGATAATGATGCAACTTCATGGATCCGTTCACGTTAGATATTAGGAAACTTGATTACTGTCTCAGCGTTTTAGAGTGGGAGTGTTTGTGCGTGAGTCCGAGTCGTTCCAGGTTCGCCTTCAATAGCCGTTAAAAATACACTGTATATAAGGGTATTGATCAGTCAAAAAAAGTGTAAGAAGATTACTTTCATATTCACACTGTCAGTGTGTAAAATCATTGAAGTTTACCATTAAGTGAAGTGAAATCAAAATCAGTATACTTAAACGAACGACTAATTACATTGTGAAGAAGATTGATAAATACGTTTCGATTGAAACAAAGAATGTGTACAGTCTGAATTTGTACATATCATTTTTTCTATCTATTGATGATTTCCGTAGTGCATGTTCTATTCAATTCCAACGTATTTTCCGAATTTCCTATTCAACTGGAAGTTGTTTTGTTTATCTTACACATTGACTGATTGCTTTTAATGGAGTTTCGTTCTTTAAGCTGGATGGTTTATTTGTGAATCCTTCATCTTTATTCTGAACTCCATCATCAGTACAAACTTCACGTAGAACTGAATTGTTCGAATTACTCCACATTACTCCAAAAACCTTGTTCTATAGTACTTGATCTTGATTAGTCATTGTTCGTCTTTACCCAGCCATTGTTGACTTCATTATTTTGAATGTATCTCCCATTGATTTGATTCTTGGCCCTATATTTTTCCATGATTTTTCTGATTGGTTGACATATTAAATCGATTTTCAATATGTTTGTTGTTCGCTGATTTACCTGAGTGTTGAGCTCAGAGAACAAAACTTTACTAAAATCATCTATCTAAGCTACTAATCTTTCCACCATCTCAGAGACTGTTTGTTATTTTAATAAATGAAGTATCATCTAGTCTATACTGTGGTTCTATATTCTATATCCTGAATCCTCGATCCAATATAACATGACTAATCTATAAGCAAAGTTTAATACTAATTAGCAGTGGAATCCAGAACACGTGTTTCGTCCTATTCGAAACTGGTCAGTTCTATATGCCTGCATCTCAGATCTGATGCTCGGAAGATGGGAAGATGCAAGTAAACAACACCAACATGACTAATCTTATTATCTTATGGAAGTATTGGCGTAGTAAACTGGGAAGAGAGGGGGTGAGAGGATGAGAAGTACCGTTTAGTAATTGAATACTTGAAGATATATATATTTATTACGCTGTATATAATTTAGCAACACATAAGATTACATTATTGCAAGTGTATAAAATAATTTTTACTAACTAAACCTTAAGACCAGCTCGTACCATACTGTGAGTAATTGAATTAAATTTTATTTACTTGATATTATTATGCATTTAACATTTTAATATGAATTGAATAAAAATAGTAGAAGTGGAATCTCAGACGCTTGTTTCGTCATTTTTAGGGCTCGTCAGCTGAGTTTGATGTTCAGTCTAAGACTCAATTTCAAACGCCATCGTGTTATCCACTAGGCCAATGACACCTGATAGCCACTTATTTGTGAAATAAGGTGAACTGTAAATTCACTAGATATTGTTTGTTCAAATGTTCCCATTGATGTTCAGGATTGCAATAGATCAGTCTTTTGTTGACATATGTGCATGGTGTGTCTTAATGCACAAGCATTATATGCAAAAATGGATAATAACTTGCAGTGAAATTCAGAACGTGCATTTTGTCCTGTTTGAAAATTATCAGCTGGATATACCATCAGTATGCACATATGTCAATAAGAGATTGATCAATTGCATCAATGTGAAGATTCAAACGAACAATGCCAAGTGAATTTGTAGATAGTCATGGTTGAAATGTATCATTCATACATGTTGCTACTCAAATGAACAGTTTTCCAAACTTATCGATGTATACATTCCTTCAATCTGTTATTGGATTATGATGATGTAAACTAAATAGAAGTCAATAATTTTGGTGATTACCCATTTATTAATGAGATTTAGTAATCATATTATCAATAGATTATTTCAAGATTTAGTCTTAGTGGACCCTAGTGTCTGACTCCATTTGAATCATTTGATTATGGTCATTGATTTATACATGTCACCAATCCTCGTATATAATCATCACGTCAGTGAATAACGGAAGGATGTGTTGAATAAATATATTTTGTGCATTCATTGGTCAAGACAGACGATCAGACGAACGAAGAGAAGAAAGCGAAGAGAAATGACGAGCAGTGGATAATGCATATGTTTCAATATTTATAGTAAGTTCAAATCAAGGCGAATCAAGTCGATGCTAAGGGAAGTGCAGGCAAGCTAAAGGCAAGCCAAAACAAAGCGAATAGTTAACAAAGTCAGATTGAAATCAAAGAAAAATGGTTTAATTGATCTGTCCAGCAACTAGGATAAACTATGTGATCTTGACAAAGAGTCAGCTAGTATATAGTCAACGATAATTTATTTCTCATCATGCGAGATCTCTACGAATATGTACATAGACCTATTCAGGACATATTTCGATGATATGCACTTAATTACTGAATATATTCTGTTCTTATTATTTATGGTCAATCCTTCAGAACTTATCAATAAATTGAAGTAGAGAGATTACATTCTTTTCATAAAAGATTCCATTACAACCAATTGAACCCATCCAACCAAAACAAGCAGAAATCAAGATCCTAGTGTTTCATGAAATAGCCATATCAAAACTAGTTTAAGTTATATCAGAATGCTTTTTATTGTGTATATCATAGTAATTTGAATAGTTGAGATCATGAGTCATTTGAAGCTGGATCATCAGGGAATACCTGGATCTGATCCTACCGCTGAACTCCTCGGTAGTGCTCATCTAAGATCTCACATTTCACCGAGATTCGTCAATATACCTTTTCCATTGATTATTACTTATTTAATATTTCATATATTGTATTGCATCATCAACACTAAGGAATTATAAAACATCAATTATATGATTACATTTTCATTTATTTCGTCCATGTACTACGTGTTCATTAGTAATGGAGTGAATAATCGAACGATGAATGAATGGAGAGAATAAACTATAAAATAAAATTGTTATAATGAAATCATTCTATTATTGGATAATAAGTACGAATGTCTTATTGTCTATTGTATAACAATATAGATATATACAAATACTACTGTATAATACTTTTTATTCCATAGAATTACAGAACCTCTTAGTATAATCTGAGAACCATACAATGAGCACTTCGGATGCAAAATGTGAGTCACCTAACTCTGGCTTTAGTGTTTCTTCACTCTTACATCAATTATTCTCTGTTCCCATTCTCTTTTCTTTGAACTTCTTCACCTTCCGCCGCCTGACATTTCTCCGTCTATTGGAAATACATACTAATTATGTCTGTCGACATTAGTAGCACACATCAAACAACTATTCACTGAAATCTGAATGAAGTTTATTGCAGAACGCATTGAAAAAAACGTTTAAGCAATACCGATTGAAATTTTTGTGCGAAATATTGTGTGACAATTTAGTAGTGGTATGATAAATTATCGATGAGGCCATCGATTCATTAAGGTGCGGTGAGTCGGTTCGTCAAAATTATGGAGTGCGAAAGGTTGTTCACATTGACTTAGTTTGTTGCGTTTGCTCCGTCGTCTAGCTACTCATTTATTTAGCGATTTGTTTGACTCCTATTGGATCGAATGCATGGTTGCTGCTGAAATATATATCTCGCCCACCCTCGTAAACAGAATTAGTTTATAACGTAATTCAATAAGGAAAATACAAGATTAGATTACGAATACTAATCGTTGATCCAGACAGACGATCAGAAGAACTAAGAGAGAAAGCGAAGCTAAACGAAATAACGTGCAGTGGAAAAGGTGAGTGACTCAATGTTTATAGTTAAGCAGTTAACTCACACACGATCACATAAAAACAGGCCTTAATTTAGCACCAGCTCTTATATTAATGGAAACTAAATATACAGTAGTCATTGTAAAATATTTGAAACATTCTAAGCTTAAATGGTTATCTTCGAAACTGATTAAGTATTCTACTCCAAGAGTTAGGCTAACATTGCACTCATTAGTGCTGGTTTAGGTTACAACACACGAGAGGCAAAAGTTTAAACTTGATTCTTATACTTGCTTGTAGTGATCAGCAAACTAGTAGAAAATTTGTGACGCATGGAATAATATAATAAGATTCACCGTTCTTGAGTTACCTCACTCTTTCAATTTCTATCTCCCACGTTCACAGCCACTTTGGTTAGATGTTGTATTAATTTTGTTTTTTATTTTATGGTGTGATATGGTCTGTTTGGTTCGTGAATAAAGCCAGTGTGCTTGAAATACATGATTCATATCGCGGAGGTTGGGACTGATGATCTGGACTCAACGGACAGTGCTAGGTAGGAAGTAGAACAGATATGGACTCTAAGCTGTTCGTACGGGATTATGCGTAATTGGTCCTGTCGATAAGTCACAGTTCTCAAGCTGGTGGGATCATTACGTTATATATTAATACGGCAAGAGGTCAGAAAACATAACAGGACAAAAAAACTTTATGTAAACATTTTAAAATCAGAATTTTGGGGAACACGATGAATGAGTACGACAGAGTCATCGCAAACGATTTGGAGCCATGTCATTCAAAGTATCTAACAATCAGTCACGACGAGCATCGAGATCCGAACCAGATAGTCAAAAGTTTCATTTAGTGAACCCATGTCTTAGTTCGGCTGCACCTGTTATTCTTCAAACTTACTCATACACCAGAAAACATCGCACGTCGGAGAAGGCAGTTGTCCGTCATGCCTAACATGTGTCCTAACTGTCTCCGTTGGTGAAGAGTTTCTATCCCATCGATTGCAATTACTTGCCTAGTACTCCATTCCTAAATCAGACATCGCTTACTTCGTGTCCCCAAAATACACAGTACAGTAGATCAACAGGAACGATGTAAAAATGAAGTGAAGCGTTCGATAGCTTCAACTTCCTCAATAACTATAATTATCTCAAGTGATGACGCAAGCCAATCCTGAAGCAACATTTTACATTTGGCAGGGGAGAAATTCGTTGCGAAAATGATTGAATTGTTGTTTAAGATGGTCAGTGGACTATTCATTCTGCCAGTATCTTGATAAACAAAACACTGTAGGTCAACAAGGCAATCATTTGGTGGGAAACAGAGCCGAATTCTCCCTTAAGTTTAAGAAATGCAACAACAGTCGGACGTCATAAAGTATGCTTACGTCCCAGAACCTGTCGATGAGTGAATATTCGATCTATACATCTTCATCCAGGTCGAAAAACATTCTGGATTTCTCGGACTTGCACTTCAAGACCTCTAGTTAGACTTCAAAGTATTGTTTAGAATAATATTTTCGGCAACAAAATCTTATCTGGAAGATTTAGTAAGTAGTTGTTCCAACACAACGTACCCTAAATCTGTTCTATGTATAACGAAAGTTGGATTTTTTCTATTTCAGTCTGATGTTGTTGTTGACATTATTATGGCTATAAGAGACACCTCCAAACTATACATCAATGTATCTAATTCCGCTTTACACACGTAAGACCTGGCCTATTCGAGCTACGGATTCTCAGAAACACACTCTTTTCGATAATCGAAAAATATGTATTCAAATAAAGTGACAGTAGTAATAGTAATACAGAACTTTGACTCCGAAACCTTCCATATTGTGCGCCGTTTTCGGACTTTGAGGATGCAGTCCACTAAACTCAAAAATAATCAGTCAATGTCATGATTCTACTGAATCAAATATAGCTGTGTAGAACAACGTGTATGTTTTATTGAATGCTGATTAAGTCTGATACGATAGGTTGAGTGAAGTAGACCAACTTGTTGAAGAAAATAAACGTTTATGATTTGTCTGTAATTTGATATTTAAACAGGTTTTCCTAAATCAACAGTGATGAAAACATTCACAGCATTCAACGCTTGAATATTCAACCCTTCGCGAACACTTCAAAATCCTAACATAAACTTTACTAGAGTCCTGTTTATTATCATGACCACGAATTTTAATTCTGGATCTGTATTCGTACCTGCGTTTGTTCATGTTGCTGTATTCAAACTGGGACTTTGTGAAAATGTGGACTGTATATCATTGGATAACACAAGGAATATCAGTTTCTTCAGAAGTGAAGGTATATTACGCTTGACGATAAAAATCACCATGAAAACTGCAAGCACCGAACATTGTTCAACAATACCAAAATATCTCTTCAAAACCATCAATTATATGAATGAATTTGCAAATATTGCCAACAGTCTATTTCAATATTCCTCTTCAAATGCTTTCTCCCGGAGGTATTCATTTAGATTTTGTAGCAAAATACGACACATTCAATAACCAAGTCATATTTCAAAATGTATATGTATTCAAAGGACATCCTCGTTAATTGACTTATCTAAATTCCGTTATTCACTAACGTAATTAAAGTCGACGATGTTAAACGACAGTAGAAGATAACAAACATTTTTCCGACCTACATGGTGTCATATATGCGAGCCTCAAAAATATCCAATTTCCATCAATATATAAAACGATGCTCAGAACATCATGTAGATTTGGTCAACAAGACGATAGACAAAAGTCTCACAGTCAATGCACATGAAACATTTTGTGTAGCCGAGTCGAAAACCATCGCGGTTATCTATGACACATCCGTAGATTAATATAATGATAACGTATAAACTAGGTAGTTCTATAAGAATACGACCACTAAACCCATTTGAAATAAGATGTTATGGGCTACAGTGTTCATTCACAGCTGAAACGTCACCTTCTATGAATTGGCATGCAAACTATATTTTGTTTTCACTTCACTCCGTTTTCACATAAAAATGGTACCATTTTTATAATGAATATTTAATTGAGCTGTGTCCCGTGTGCGTAGGTGACTGACGGTCTTATTAACACATAATTAGAAAGCGACATTGTTTGTTCCGACTACGATCCATATTAGGCTGCTTATACAAAAGCGAATACCATAAAATTTGATTAATCAAAAAGACTGTGGTGATAAAAAATAATTATTATTTCTGTGATAAAAACAGCTAAGGTCAACAGACAGTTATATTCACAGATCATGCCCTCAGATAATGGTCACTAATATTATCATTATTGTTACCTTCAGAAAAGTATTTCTCATGCCACAAGGCTCATAATATAAGATGATAATAAATAAATATGATATTTTCGTGCAATATAGAAAATATTGTGGAATAAAAATCACTTATTACCACTGTTAACTGACATACGTTTGTCGGATTCAATTCTGTCATGGGTACATAAGCTGATGGATGATCATTGACGTGGTTCAATGACCTAGTTGATTTTCGAGACTTTCATGAATGAGTTCCTTGTCATAGAAAACAGTTAGGAATGCTGATTAAATTGTGGTTTTCAGGAATCTGGAAAGTCTATACTGAAATACCACAGAACGAATATCTTCTTCGTATTTCATGCTCAAGTGTAAAAAATATTTGAAAATATACCGTACAGTCTATTATCAGTTTATCGCGGATAAGTGAGATTGATGAGAAATCATGCTACAATATTGTATGTCACATTTTATTCACCACGTCATTAATTGTTTCTTCAGTCCATATGTGTCCGGGTCTTGAGGATAAAGAATGGATAAAAGTACACATTCTACTCAGAGCACTAAAATCTGCAAGTTTTAATTCAACCCATTACACTTCATTTGCACTGAGCTGAAATTGAATACGTTTCACTTTATTTGATAATTTTTGTAAAACACCTCTATTTCACCACAGACTAATACTACCACTACCATTAATTCTACTCACAGTTCAATAGAAATTGAGCAAAGTATTGTTGTTAGAGATTTGATATACAGTAAAGCGTGGGCAAACTTTTCTTTCTATTCATACAACCCTCTGTTTATGCTGGCCAAAAAGCACACTTTGCCATGATTTGGAAGCAAACATAAAAAGGAATTAACAGGGTTTGGAAACAATTGAACAGGATTGTCTTCAACAGCGTTCGATGGAGAATGCTGATTGTTGAATTATGCTTCCTCGCAATGAGTACCAGGCATAAATAAGTAATTGATAAATACAAGTAAACTTACAGAGAATGTTCATTTTGTTCATCTGTTCAATTTTCTTGATAAAATTAAGATCAAGTGCAGTCAAATAATAATCTAGAATTTTTCGCATGATATTACAATGAACATGATACGTCATATCAAATGCCGTTTACTCACACTTAATACTCCTTACATTTTTCATAATTGTCGAAATTGGTGATCATTGTAATTGAGAGCTTTCTTGGGTTTGATATTGAAATAGGCGCATATTGGTAATAAGTAAATGTCTTTCATTCAAAAGCCCGTCAAAGGATAACGGAAGATATTAAGGAGTAATAAGTTATAGAAAGTAATTGACTATTTATGAGCACAACAACTAATTTACATTTCGACAGTTAACAATTAATACAACATCAAACGATGTAATTCATCGAGATACAGAAATAGAAATCAGTCTTCTTCTTCTTCTACTTCTTATGTGTTAAGAATTTTATTAGTTTTCAGATACATTGATCACTGTTGTATTTACATATCTGTGTCTACATCAACAAACACTTCTCAATCATTAACAATTCACTTTCAATGAAATGTATTGTCCTTCCTTGATTACAACCATTGAACACTTCAATCTACATAAGTCAACACTTTCAGTTTCACTTAAACATGATCATTGGAAAATTGTTCTCATATGACTTGAACATCTATTATCTGTCACTCTTATAGTGGTGCGTGCTACTTATATTGACAAAAGTAGTGTATAACGCGAGTCAGGAATGTAGTGTCTGGCAGGATGAGATTGTGAAGTTCATAAAAGACGAACAAAATTAGAAATGAATTTGTATTTAAATGCAAAAACAATGAAGTCCAAGACAATTATTGAACATTTTGTAATTGAGGTATTAAAGTATGATTTTTCTATTCATGTATGTTACTTTCTAATAATATTCTAAATATAGTTAGCTTGTCTTCTCTTGTGTTCTCCTTCAATTCAGTACATTATGATGGACAAACCGTATACATATGTCTTTCTTTGGATGTTTAAATTTCATATTAATCGATGATGAAATCTTATGACAGAATTTCTTATTAAAACGAAATTCGGATGTATAAGTGTATATTTCGACATGCAATTGAACGTTTGTGCTACTTTGTAGTGACCATTAAAACACAATCCACAAAGCTGAACATGAGACTACTCGGAAAATAGATATTCAATACTTAACATGGCTAAATACCTAACGATGGAGAATGAGGGAACAATTAGTTGAATTAATTGGAGTTGATCGAATGACATGGTTCGGCCTTGCAGGCGTGGTCCTTGTTGAATCTTGCCTTACATCTTTTATTCTATCTCTAGCCTTAGCTTGTTCTACACCATGTATTGACGATTGTTTCGATACGATGGGTTGGTGTAGACGAAAGTATGACTTCTACGTAAGATCTTATATATTAGGCGGTTATGTCATATCAAGTCTTCAATCTTAAGATTTGGTCTATTATTAGAGCAACACTAGTATCATAGTACACCATAGTTCTACAACTTTGAGTTTTCCCGATCAACTCGAATGACTGGATCATTGACAAATAAATTCACATATTACTACGACAGACTGCTTTTTTGTGAGTATATGAGAGCACATTTTGTTCTATCATTTAATCGATGACCATTTTACTCACATCCAAGTGAGGTTCCATCAAAGAAGGTCAGTATTTTTAACCAACGTTGAATGAATATCAGCGCATGTTCCCAACAGCCAGAAAATTATTGAATAATGATGAATTCATTCATCATTAGGATTGGTTAAAAATTAACATAAGACATTATCAAATTCCGTCTTCTTAATGGTCACTTTGAATTATTCAATTAGAAAAACACAACCAAACACTTCGAAAGTCTATATAAGCCTGAAAAATCTCAGTTAAATTCCATTCACTATCATCAAGGAGAAGATGAGGTGAGTGTTGGCTGAACAAACAATGTAAATGAATATTTTATACAAATTGAAATTGGAGTCAATGAAATACTGTTGTTTTCTTTACCTGAATCATTTTAGATACAATTTTTCATTTGGTCTTTCGATATCACTTTACTTGTTCATCGTGTTGCTTCACAACTTCCTTGACTGCCAAGATCTCTGTGAACAATCTCAATTACTACTTGATGAGAAAGTAGTTAGTGAAACCAGTTCATATAAATATGTATGTTCTTAATCTGCTTCTAATACACGTACTCAGTCTTATAATAATTATTATGCACAAAGGATTCGCCTCAATCAGCCCAATCCAGTTGTAAATGGCAATTTTGAAAACTTTTCAAATAATCAAGTGAGTTGACCACATTATGTAACGAATGTGTATATTTCTAGGTAGGTTTACCAACATTCCCGTTTCGTTATTACGGCAATTACATCAATCATATTATTGTTTCCGATAGTAAGTAATTAATTTTCTTTGAACCACAAATTTTACTGTTTTCTTGATCACATTTCATAACTTCAATCAAAGTTGATTCAATTTCTTTACAGATTGAACTCATGAGTCAGTTGAAGCTAGACCACCATTGAAAACCTGGAAGCACTGGACGGCCGTTTCGTCCTAGTGTGGGACTCTTCAGCAGTGCGCATCCGCAACCCCGCACCACCCGGGGCTCGAACCCAGGACCTACTGGCTTCGCGCGCGAGCACTTAACCATTAGACCACTGAGCCGGCATCCAACGGTGTTTCTTAGTTATGCAACTTTTGTGAATCACCTTTCATGTTCGATTTGTCAATAGGATGAGACCTTTAAAGCAATCCAGATATAGTCCATGCAGTTCGTTTTAGTTTTCAGTTTATTTCAAAATAATTTATCTATTCAATGTTAAATTATCAATTAAATTGTATGTTTTCATGAAATAAACACAGATGAAATACAAATGCGCAAAGAAAAGGAATTCGGAAAAATTTCAATTAATATATCGGGCATTGTATATTCCGATTTCAAGGTTTTGGGACAAAGTAAGTTCATAGATTATCCAGTAGTAGTTTGTTGAACTTTTTTCTTACATTGATTTTGCTGAAGTGATCCAGTATTTCATTTGATTTTTACACGGAAGTTGACTAGTACACAGTGATTGTTTTGTTGGTGTAATTGTGGAAGGAGAACACGTATGTCACAACACGTATGGATTACTGTCAAGTGAAAATAATAAATAAAACAGTGATTCACCTCAAGTTAAACATACAATGATTGAGTATCGGTGATAAACCAATTTATTTAGTACAGGACTATCTACTCAGACAAGAACACTTAGAACATCAAGTTAACATATGTTCATTTTGGTCAGTTATCAGAATCAATGAATAACAGAATCTCAGAAAATGATTTTTCATGTGAAGTGTTCAAGGTCTCCTACCCATTTTTTTCTCAGTTAATTGTAGTAAAAAGTTATCATATAGTTGAATTGATGTTCGTTTTGAAAATTTCGCATGAAAAATTATTGAACATTTAATTAGACCGGTACTTTCAAATCTCGGAATGAAGTTGATAACTTGTATGCAAAGGCAAACCGTGTTTAGAGATATATATAATTTGAGAAAAAGATATTTATTATGCACATATTAAACTAGCTATTTTGATTTTCACTATTTTAGAGGAATACAACGCAGTCAGAATGTCTTTTGAAGGAGAAATTAATGGTACACGTAAGTAGAAGATGAGTAATCGTGAAATCTTGACAGTTACACCTTTACTCATTGTGATTAGTCACAGTTTGTGTGACACAACTTGTTTTCAATATTGAAAAAGTAATAATTTGTTACCTTTCACGGAAGTGAGAGTAGATTTATATGTGGAATCGGCTTACCATTCGATAGGACTGATTAAAACTTGGAGAACAGATGGCATGATCTGGATAATAGTAAATTTGAAGAGTAACAAATAGATCACTATAAACAATATGTCAGTATTTTATTTCACCTGTAGAAAAACGAATGCAGATATTTATTTTCATTTATTGGTCACAGTTTTCCTTGCTGAGATGTATGATTTTCAAAATAAATGAACTGTGCTCATCACAAAGCAATTTCTGTATACAGCACATTCATCTACACATCCATCCATTGTATAGTCATCCCTAAATATCATTTATTCGGATTAAGAAATCGTTAACACGCTATATCTGAAGCTACTAGTTTCTCATCTACTACAAACGAACACTGTGGTTAGTGTGAGTTGATCGATTGAAATGTCCATAGTTTACGGAACAAAATAAATTCTTGAGTTTCATTTAAAACCAACACTTCATACCACAGGTCATATTTTCTAAGAGTTGACTGCTACAAGAGTCATTAAATAAAATATTGTTATAATGTGACTATCTCTCCGACTATCAGATCCTATTGGGAAACTTAATGATTTGTTGTTTCAATTACAATACAGCAGTAAAACAGCTTCAGAATCCATGCGTTATACATTAGTTTTGAAGGTTGCATCCTCGTTTCATTCATATGTCGCTCACTTCGCTGTATTTATTATGAATTCAACTAAAGGAAGCATTTGAGATAACATGGCAGATGTCCATCAAAACCTGATCACTTTGTAAATTGTCATATACAGTGTTACATCCAACAATAACTTGCTCATTGTTTAACACTTAATTTCTAATATCGATAGTCTTTCAATTGTAGAGATTGTAGCCAAAATAATAAATTTGATATATCCGAGTGGAAGAATATCTATCTATTATGAGAACGTAAGTTGTACAATAGAATAGATATATAGTTTCATGCCAAGTACTTTAGATTGTTCCAGTATTTCATGTTTAAAAATACTGTCAAGTTATCTTGAGCATGACCGAACGAGACCAACATTCTGTAATGTGCAAACAGACAACATGACACCATTACTAACCCCTCAATGACACACTTTATTCAAGCAGTTGGTAAAAACAGTAAATACTTAAAAGTGAATTGTCATCAAAATAAACAAAGATGCGTTTATGCAAATTCGCAACAAACAGTGTATGTTAGAGTACTTTACAGTAAAGCACATATTATGTCAAGGTTTATTTCATCATCTGTTTGAAACGTTCTCCGTTGATTATTTTGATTGCGGAATCCGTGCACTTATTCACAATCACATTTGATTTCTACAGACCTAGATATTAATCTCACAGTGTGTCGTCACGTTCTATGTTATGTATACAGTTCATCACACTTCACTGAATTCGGAATATTCATGCATGTTATACAAAAAAGAATTCTAAATAGAGAATATCAGTATGCTTACTATAAGTGTTATCATTTGTTTGTGAATAAGATAATCAGAGAGATTACACATCATTTTAATGATTATTTGGCTTTGTTGTAGGTGGCTGTTTGTTAAAAAATTGACTATGACTTCCAATACTCCATTTCAGATCTCTATGGAAATTGAGGAGAGCAAACGACAATCGAAAATCAGCCACAAGTTTATGTGTGGATCAAGTGAGAAACATTTCTACAAACAGTGTTAACATTTTGATAATTTACTTACAGTTTACATCAATCATGTCACAAACATGACTTGTCTTTTTCAAGTAATTTCATCATTTTGTTTTCTCAGCTTTCTGTGTTAAATTCCATGGATAATGGTTTTCACGATCCACATATTCTAACGCTCAGGTAACCAAATATTTCGAACAAAACAATAAGGTGCATGAATGACTTTATCGCAAAGATTTCGGTGGCTATTTAGATGTGTGAGTGACGATATGAAGTAGACTATATATTCCATTCATGTTTTCGTAAAATCACACACCTGACGATGTTACTTCACCTCACAAGCATTGTGTGCACAAATAAACGTGACTAATAGTCGACTCAATCAAAGTCCGAAATATCAGTTCGAAGATTTTATTAAAAAAAATACAATAATGAATCAAAACTTTACTCGACTGCACAAGTCAGTGTATATCTGGACTGAGTAGCTAAGTGTTTGACGGAATGACGTTTGGAGCAAATGTTGCTGGGTTCAAGTACAAAGTGTAAATCCACTCTGAAGTTCAAGTATATTCAACTGATTAAATGCGAGTCTGCATCTGCACTGGGAACCCCCATTGTTTGCTTGTTTGTAAATTTCTATGTTGATTACTTAGCATTAGAAGTGTGAAATATTATGTAACGAATTAAACACATATTTCGCAAATGTTGCACTAATTTCTTCGTAAAATTACCCGGAAATTTGCCGGTTTCATTTTTCACTTACTTGTTGAATAATAATCGTTTTCGAAACTCAGATCGACGTTAACCATAATATTTGGGGATATCAAATGACCAGCGTTATGTTTGTTGAAAGAATTTTCTCAGTTTATTATTTAGACCGCTCCTTAAATGGTGCGAACGTCTTGTTATACTTTTATGTATCTTTTATCGTTCAATTTATCACACAAGATATTAAAGAACATGAAATAATTGTACCTGGAAAGTGGATCAAATCTGGCGCGTTGGTGGAGTATGAAGTCGTTGGGAGTATGTTATACATTATTTGGCCAGTATAAACTATTTTTACACTTGAATACATCACTTTTGTCTCGTGAAATTAAAAATTCCATGTGCAAATTTTGTCAGCCAAAAAATGATATCCGGGCATTTGACTCAATTGTCGTTTCACTTACCATCAATCACTACACGTCGTTTCATTGTTGAATATTAAAAATGATGAGACGCACATTTTGAATTAATGTTGAAGTCCTCACCTTGATAAAATACCTAAACACATAGTCAAAAAACGATGGATGAGATGATATTAGTCTCGATAAAGATTAAGTGTCAGTAAGTTGAGTGTGTACATGAGAAATCGAATTATTTTGAGACTTGTGAATTGTGATAACACTACATGTAAATGAGATTACAGTCAAAACGATCGCCCAATTTCGGAAATCTCCTTTTTGTCATACATATTCGATAAAATGCATGTATAGACGAATCAAGTCCCCAAATCGCATTATTTCAGAATCTATCACAACTTTCACGGTATAAAAATACGTTGTTTCACATGAATGTGAACACTGAGTAACTAAAAGTACCAAAGGAATTATTCTGTAATCTAGTGAAGAGATCGCTCTAATATTCGTCGAATAAAATGTTAATTTTATCATCGATGAATTTCCATTGATTCAACTGGCCTGCAGCGTTAACTGATAGTCCAGAATACAGCCATATACTAACATAGTAGGTCGACTGAAATCTGTTCAAGAAAGATGTCATTGATGATTGAAGAAGCAGTGTCACTGGTTCTTAGTTGTTCGAATGAATTAACATAGTTGAAAATGAATTTAAACTCTAATAGCAACTGACTTTCATGCAATGAATTCAATAGGAAAATTGATAGCATGAGAAGAAACTGCGCAACTATCAAAAATTCAATGCAACACGCTTTGACAGCATCGTGTGGACATGCCTGAATGCTAGCAATTATTGCAATCCTTCAGACTCACTTGTCGTGATTCATCGTTCATTTGCTACAGTTCCATCCAATTCAATTATGATGTCATGAAATATGAGAGATTTTGAAAGTGCGTTGTATATTTTGCATTATGCATCATGATAACAATTTTCCAGGGAATGAAGTAGTCGCTTAATTCAGAAATTTCCAAATATCATTGAGTTATTGTTACATGTTTTGTATTTTACTTACATTATGTTTGGTAATTTAAATTTAAGTTACCTTTTTCTTCTCATAGAAATTTGTTCAACGTACAATTTGACTAACGCATGCCAAAACTCCAAAACATTGAATGCAGCTTGTATTTGGTGTGACAGAATCAACGTATGCATTGATAGTAATGATGAGGATACTCATGACTTGAAAATAAATGACTGCGTTATCGAGGTTAGTGCTTGTTAATATTCACATGTCGTTTTCAATATCACCGAATTTCACATTCTGAATAAATGGATTTACTCGATGGAATATATTGTTGCTTATTTTCCATGGAAACAGTAAACATGGGATCGAAGCGTTGCTTCCTATCAGTTATTGAAATCACAATAATTTATACAGATCATAGAATATTTGGTTATCTGATAAATCCAATATGAAAGCATATATATCTGAGGATTAATACAAAATACAGATGAAACCAGTTTGAATAAAGAAGTGTAATTTACTGTAAAATGTGTGTCATAGTTGTTCCACGTTGTTGAAGACCACGACAAGAGTTTCGGATTCTCTGTTGTAAAATATGTCATGTAAATAGATTGCTTGAGTAAAATCGTACATTAACTCTTTATTGGTTTACATTTGGATTGTGATTAACTGTGACATCCAGATCACGGATTTTGTCACACAAATGAGTCGTCACATTGTAGTAGGTTAGTGCGTACTTATTAAAAAGTTTGTCAGAATAGTAGATATTTTAAGTGAAAGTACAAATGCGAATTGTGCAACAATGCGTGTAAATTCTCTTCTATCATTCCTGCTGAAAATAATGTATGATGAGTAATTGGTTAGTTGTATAATATTTGATGTTTTGTATTCGGGAGAGCACTGATATAACCGATCCGAGTAAGTCAATCCCCATCAATCACACAGAAAATACAATGAGGATCAACGAATTTCTACCATAGAAGCTGATCAATACTTAGTACATATGTGATGTTCAGTGATAAATACTACTGTTTTGTTTTTCTTTAGAAAATGATTGCTGATGTTCACGAAGAAACTAAACAGAACAAATCATCTCGGTATCTATATGTCATCATACCTCTAGTCATCTGTTTCTGCTTTCTATGTATCGGTTGTCTTATTGGGATGTGGTTTCGTAGACGACAAAGAAGTTATGAATGATTCAGAGAAACGTCCAATAACTTATTCTTATTATTTTGATCAAGCTGTTTTTCATTAGAAAACTTTAGATTTAATTCTTTATTTCAATAATTTGGAGAATTTTTATATGAAACTGTTTACTTTCTTATACTTGTTCACGTAATCACCGATGTAATCTGGTTAATAAAGTAACAAATGTGGTTTTTAATTTTTGCATAATTATGTTCATTAAATAGAAACTGAAATGTTTCATGAGAGCTCTATGACGATTTATCTGTAAATTAGTAGTATTGTGTATACGTGGTTTTCGGATAACTGTCATCATTCGTAATTCCGTTGGGTATGTCTATTTCGATGAAGTCTTAGTAATGGAAAATGTCATTTGAGATCAACTGTGGTCACTGTTTTAAAATGAACTGTCGAAAACCTTATCAAAACATAAACAGGGCGCTAAGGCTTGAATACCAATGAATGCTACTAAGAAATATGAATAAAAGAAATAAGCATCAAACAAATAACTACCAGCAGAAGAGAGGTGAATATGTAAATATTTCTTGAATTGGGTGTGTGAAAAGCTCCGAGGTGTATTAAGACCTATCATGTTTTGACACTTTCTATTCCTTACACAAAAAGTTTTCGAACCACTTTCAGGAATAGGAACTTGAATTTTAATGAGTCGAAAGTACACTGAAAATTATTTGATTTTGAAAACAGTCTCGAAATTGTTATTGGGTCTTCATCAAACGAATATAGACTCACCTACATTAGGTATGATCACTCTTACCGTTAAGAAGCATTCGGTTCAAAACAATTTGCCATTGGCGATTGTCTCAGTCTGTTTAGATAATTGATAAACGTCTTCTGAATGTCTGTATCTCACATTTAATTGATAAAGTGATCCAACTTAGTTCAGTCTTAATAAATTACATGGAATATCCAACATGAGGAAGAAAGCTTCTGTTGTCAAAATGTCACTTACACCTAAATTCTAACGATTAATAGGACTTATTTGTGATAAACCCGTTCTTTAGATTAATCTCTGCATATATGTATCGAGGAGACTAACAAAGATTAGTCGATCCGTCTACAACCATTATGTGAGCAGACGCTAAGGAAATACTAGGTTATCCACAATAAATTAATCTATTCCACTGTTGAATCCACAGTAACCTTGAAACAAATCTTCAATTAGTTATAACAATGCTCTTCGCGCTGTCTATTATGTGCAACAACGACTCTCAGGTTGTACAGCGTTTACAGCCTAATAACTTCGTATTGAAACTCACAACTCGGGAATGCACACTAGCTTCTAAATTAAATTTCGTCGAAATGAACAATAGTCTTATTGAACAGAACACAATTCGTGTTTTGTTTCATCAACTCATTATGCCATTCCTTGATCCCAGACTGAGTATTGAATATCCAGGCGTACGTCCTCTGTTTTCGTGACACAGAAGATGAACGTGCAACTGACTCTCTAATATACGTTCTGAATTAGTTCACAAATAATAACGCGAAAACAGTATTCTTAGCAGCCCAACTGAATAAGTCTGAAAACAAATTTACACTTTAACGGATGTTTCATCTACTGCACTGTCACATACACTTGTGCTACTGTGACCTATATCATTGTTTGTGGACTTCAAAATACTCGTTTAATTTCAGTGCGCGTCATCATATGATATTTAAATTACGGCGGTACTGAATAAAATACCAGTGGAGGTCACTCATGTGATGATTACTTCATAACAACAGTAACGACACTCTGCTTGTCACACTGAGTTCATGCTCTCAGCAAAATAATAATAGTAAATATAACTCAGGTTCATGTCGAGATATCATTCCACTATCTGCACAAGTACACAACTAACTTGAAAATAATGACCATTGAAAGGATGTCAGTTCTCACCCTATCAAGTTTCTAATAGCGTTTCCTTAAAATATAGACAATGCAAACATAAACATTTGGTACGATGTTCAGATTTAGGAGTATTAGTTGCGAGCAATGGTCTTGCAGTTGTCATAGATATATAAATTACTGAATCACTTGTTCGTTTCTAAAACCATTTGCACACCTGAAAGAACATAAAAACATCTTGCGTTTAACGAGTTGTCATAATTGCTTATCATGCCAACAGAAAATGAATTCAAATTTGCTGCACAAAGAACTACGAAGTTCAACTTGAAAGTGTAAAATCAACTTCCTCCTCTCGGTCAATGTGTTGGAGCACCTGAAAATACACATACACCATGAATTGTAAGTAGTGACTGTAGAACAACCTCAATGCTTCTCAGCAGTAATCATGTGAATAGTGACACAAACCCTCATAAACTCCGTTTCAAGTTCATATACATTAGTAGTCACTTCAGAAAATCTATTTCATTCACTTATCTACATACTAGTAGAATCACCATTTCATTTTACGTCGCTTCAACGTCTTTTTTCATCTAAACGCGTTTTGATATTTAAAAGATTCATTTGTTCTTCGATTCCTTTGTATGAGTACAGTCGAATGTTTAACTTAAATCAATATTGAAAAAGTCTGATTTCAAGACCAGATATTTTCATGTGACTATTGGGAATGCATGGACACGAAATCTGGTCATCCATTTGCTAACTAAAAAACGAAATTCCAGACCTGGATGATGTGATCCCGATTTTTTACTTTTCCTAAAGTTTGTCAGTCTGTCTTGACAAGATGGGTCAAAGAGACCTTTTGCCGTTTTAGTCCCTCGGCGTTGGTCTCGTTCAATTATATCGACCTCTCACTTGAAACAAACACTCGCTGCTGAAATCCCATATTCCAAATGCTGTGGCGCGAATGTTGGCTATAATAATCTAAATATTTCTTCATACAAATACTGAAAACACAAACGAAATTTATATATTTTAGAATTATCTCCGATTTACCAAGTATGACTGATATTCATCGATACTCGCAGATCACTGATGAATGAAACTTTTTTCTGGCAAATGATTATCAATTATTTAAGGAGAAAACATATTGAAAACGAGCAGTTACTTTGTCACTCAGCTTCATCTATTAGCAAACACTGTACCCATCCACCGTCTTATTTTATATGGGGTTACTGATCGTTTTCTTATGGGGTTATCTGGTTTTCACGTACTCGGTTTATCAGTCGATGGAACGATCATTATTAATCCCGATGCATTGAGACTCATCTAGTTATTACGTCTCATGCATATTTTCTGTGGGACTGTAATCAATCATCTTGCTGACATAATCCATATCACGTTTTGTGTATCGTGTTTTATCAACCACTGTGACCGGTAGATTAGTCGTTTTCCATAGTCCAGACACATTCATCTGATTGTGGACCAAATCTTTTTTATGTTGTGTATTGATTGAAGTTTGATATCGACGACTGGTGGAAGCCATCAGACTTTACAAGAGATCTAGTACACTTATAAAAATCAATTGTCATTGAAATGCGTTTTAAATTTGCGACAGCATTAAAGTGAACTCCTCCACAAAGAGGCATTCGTAGATGAATATTTAAATAGCCTCTCAGCTCTGTCTGTCTCAATGACTTCAAATACTCATGCATATAATTAATGTTATTGAGTAGATATTTTGATAGTGTTAGACAATGTTCGATGCTGGTAATCTGTCGGCAGGAATCCGTGAAGCTTGGTTTCATGATAGTTAGAACAAGTCAGTGAAGTTTACCCTGACTTTTGAAAAAACCAATAATGCTCGTGTGATGTAAACTCATACAATTCACCTTTGCACAATGAGAATTTACAACTAGGTCACTCGAATTACGATTAACCTCCTGTAAGACAGAGCTGTTCATATTTGTTGATCAAAGCACATCTCTTTATGTAACGATTGCTTAGTAACTGGGTAATTTTGAAATACATTAATCAATTATTTCATCGATTGGATGCTATTTAAACATTTATTCGGTAAGTTCATCAACTGAATGCCATTCAAATATTTAAACACTTAATCGTTAACATGAAATTACAAAATATGAGTTTTGGAGATTTATCGTCCCTAACAAAGTCTACTATAATAACTCTGCCTTTTCCTAATTTTGTAAAGAAATTTCTGAACTTTTCAATTCTCATGAAAGTACGTCCACAGAAAACGGTCTGAAATTGATGAACGGAATAAGTGACTGATCACTTACAATCCGAAACAACAATGAGACTTTTCAAGAAATAATTAGAAAATTGAAGATCACTTTCACTGTTTATAGACTCAGTAATACACTCCAACCAAGCATTTAGTACATTTTCTTTCAATATATCATAAAACACTGTATGCCACCTAATCATATACTTTCAATGCTTGTCTTGAAACTCTGCTTCATCTTTCAACAGCACGTGATCATTTCAGTGAAGCAAGACGATTGAGTCTTTTGTAAAAGTAAAATATTAATTCCTAGTACTACTAGTTTATTTCTGTTTTATACAAAGCACACTTCTCTTTGCATTGAACGATGATATGACTGTAGAGAGAGAGAGCGAGTGTGTGATGAAATGATCGTAAATATCGGCTGCATAGTAACTTCAGTCACATATTCCTGTCTCGATCAGTCAATCGGAAACCATAAGCTTAATACGTCTACAAATAGCCTTCCGATGCCGGGAATGGGGATCGCTCGCCCTCTCTCTATAGAAATGCTCTCACGCAGCCAATGGTATACTGCCTCTGTCGCGGAAAACCTACTCACTGCCCCCGCGCGACTAGGGTGTTGTTTACGAAAAGGAGGAGAATAAAAGCGAATGTCTGACGCTTTAACTGGGCAGGTGGACACTTTGAGTCCACCTAGGGGAGTTGGTAAACACTGATTCCAAACTAATGGTGCACATGGGCTCCAGTAACCTGAGAGAACAAGTGACGTATGAACCAATTGTTGGTCACAGACTGTCGTGAGATTGCATCTACTCACGATGCTTCACTGCCTTGAGTGATAGATCTTTAGGTCAAAGGATCGGGGTGTGGCTCTATAAGAATGCCACCTACTTCGGTTTGTGCACTCCGGCAGTATCACAGCTCGAACATAAAAAAATGAAATGACTATAATTACCGAAAATACTATTCTAGCCTCGATTAAAGCCAACCACACTTTTGCAATAAAAACTTTCATACACCTTAGTTGTTTGATTCGAAATATCTTGTTAAATGTGTATCAGCAAACATGTATCTTGAAATTCATTCGCTATGGAATTCAGTAGAGAAATTACGGTGGTCTTTTGTTTGAACAGCACAATCACAAATACCAAACAGTCTCAGAATTCGGTCACATTGTCATTCATAATCAAGTGTGATACTGCATCTTCAAACAGACATCTATATAAAAAGAAACAAGTCATTGAAATAATGAAACATCATTCGGATTATCTTATTCAAAGACGACTTATCAAAGTTGCAGTGATTATTATGATAATATAGGTAAAATCTGAAGAACGTTTTATCTCAGAATGACTAAAACTTTGTTTGCATTGGTAAAAGACAGGACCATTCTTATTAACCAGTCTATCACACCTTTCTATTCATCCACATTCATTTATTTAACAGTCTGCACATTGAAATGTGCTATTGGAGTTGTAGTCTATATCCTGTGAAGATAATTTTTACCTACCTATTGGGTTTCACTCCTTCTTTGTGTGAAGCTATATCGGTGTAATGACAGTGATAAGAGGTTGAGGTGATTCAGTGTAAGGGGTCAACGTGTAGTCACTGTAATAATGAAACAGATGATGTGCATGAAAACCATGGTCGAAAAACATCATTAAGTCAGTGCAGTTAATAATAATAATAACGGTAATACTAATATGACTATTTAATCCGACAGTTTTTCTGAACGTTCTGGGGAATAGAACGATGGGCACAATATGAATGGTAAAGGAATTCAATTTATTCTGTGTCGTGTTTCATAACCACAATAGACATTTCAATAACATTAATAATAATTATTTTTGTATTGGGTGTTGGTACAGTAGAAGCACCAATGGTATTGATCACAAAGTAAATAACAATAAGGAAAATGTTGTGTGAAATTATTGTGCGATGAGAAGGCTGTGTCAAGATGTTCTTGTTGAGAATTTGATATGAATTGTAAGAGTAGAATATGTAAATTGCGTACGAGACAGGATAGATATTAAAAGTGGGAGAAATAGGGTAAAAGTGGTTAGCAAACACCAGTCAACGTCTGATCCCGAATATAATGAACCACAAGTTTTTGGAGATATGTTGGCATCTTTATAAATTTGATTCACAGAGTCATAAAATTCAGAAGACCACTGCAAACGTCCGATAACTTGTTGACTTTTTTGTCCTTGTGTGTAACTCTGCAACGAAAATATTCACGACAACCACAACGCACAAATTTTCCTGCGGTCTTTTGTGTGGGCGCTAAATCCATAGATTACAGAGACGGGTGCCATATATTTTGATGTGGAACCTTGATCAATTCACAAAGTTACACGACCTCCATCCATTGCTTACGGTCCCTAACTGTTTCACATCCGATGTCACTGTACTACAACAGACAGCGTTTCCAATGGAACTCAACCAATCGCACTTTGCGAATGAAGGATATTCGAAAAGTTTACACAGAAATTAAACTTGACAACTTTTTGGCAAGAGTTGGCGAACTGATAGCTGAGTTCAATATCTCTCAAAGCTGTTTCTTACTTATCCGGATTGAAATTATTCCCTCCTAAAAGAACTCTTTTACCTCAGTAGTTCTTCAACGGAGACCAAACATTTCTCCGAAATTATTACCAATATGCGCCTATTTCAATATCGAACCCAAGAAAGCTCTCAATTACAATGATCACCAATTTCTACAATTATGAAAAATGTAAGGAGTATTAAGTGTGAGTAAACGGCATTTGATATGACGTATAATGTTCATTGTAATATCATGCGAAAAATTCTAGATTATTATTTGACTGTACTTGATCTTAATTTTATCAAGAAAATTGAACAGATGAACAAAATGAACATTCTCTGTAAGTTTACTTGTATTTATCAATTACTTATTTATGCCTGGTACTCATCGCGAGGAAGCATAATTCAACAATCAGCATTCTCCATCGAACGCCGTTGAAGACAATCCTGTTCAGTTGTTTCCAAACCCTGTTAATTCTTTTTTATGTTTGCTTCCAAATCATGGCAAAGTGTGGTTTTTGGCCAGTATAAACAGAGGGTTGTATGAATAGAAAGAAAAGTTTGCCCACGCTTTACTCTATATCAAATCTCTAACAACATTACTTTGCTCAATTTCTATTGAACTGTGAGTAGAATCAATGTTAGTAGTAGTTATCTGTGGTGAAATAGAGGTGTTTTACAAAAATTATCAAATGACAAAACTGATGATGAGGTAAATATAATCCGACATACACTTTTGTAGCATGACTTACAATCAATCTCAATTATTCGCGGTAATCTGAAACCAGAATGCCATGTTTATTTCAAAGAATTATTTGCACATGAACACGAAATTCAAGGAATTTATTCCTACTGAGATTTTAAAGAATGGACTTTCCAGATCCCTGAAAACCACAATTTAATCAGCATTCCCAACTGCTTTCTATGACAAGGAACTCATTCATGAAAGTCTCGAAAATCAACTAGGTCATTGAACCACGTCAATGATTATCCATCAGCTTATGTACCCATGACAGAATTGAATCCGACAAACGTATGTCAGTTAACAGTGGTAATAAGTGATTTTTATTCCACAATACTTTCTAGATTGCACGAAAATATCATATTTATTTATTATCATCTTATATTATGAGCCTTGTGGCATGAGAAATACTTTCCTGAAAGTAACAATAATGATAATATTAGTGACCATTATCTGAGGGCATGATCTGTGAATATAACTGTCTGTTGACCTTAGCTGTTTTTATCACAGAAATAATAATTATTTTTTATCACCGCCATCTTTCTGATCAATCGAATTTTATGGTATTCGCTTTTGTATAAGCAGCCTAATATGGATCGTAGTCGGAACAAACAATGTCGCTTTCTAATTATGTGTTAATAAGACCGTCAGTCACCTACGCACACGGGACACAGCTCAATTAAATATTCATTATAAAAATGGTACCATTTTTATGTGAAAACGAAGTGAAGTGAAAACAAAAAATAGTTTGCATGCCAATTCATAGAAGGTGACGTTTCAGCTGTGAATGAACACTGTAGCCCATAACATCTTATTTCAAATGGGTTTAGTGGTCGTATTCTTATAGAACTACCTAATTTATACGTTATCATTATATTATTCTATGGATGTATCATAGATAACCCCGATGGTTTTAGACTGGGCTGATCAAAATGTTTCATGTGTATTGACTATGAGACTTTTGTCTATCGTCTTGTTGACCAAATCTACATAATGTTCTGAGTATGGTTTAATATCAATCAGTGTAAGAGATAAACTGATTGTTATACGATATTCTATTACGTAAATTTGATTGTTGACCAAATGTGTGTTTGTGTTGAATATCGATGGATTTTGTATATCATCGTCTCGCGGAGCAGATGGAATCTTAAAGTAGCACGTTCAAATCGTCACGTCAGCCATTGATTAGCTTTGCACTAATGAGGAAAACTGAAGAGGCTTTAATGTAAAATGGAACCAGCTCACGTCAGACAGATAATCGTTTTGCGTTAATAAAAAACAGAATGGTTGCCCGATCAGTTGTGTGTGTTATGACGTGTATATAATGTTCGTAATATCATATTTCAACGTCAAGGTTATATAGTAGTTTAGGTATCATAATACACTGATAGTAATTCCACTGCCATAATTCGATAGTGATACTATGATAGTTATCAATCTGGCAACGTCATAAATGACTAATTAGATGAATGACAAATGTTGATACATGGTCAGCGCACCGATAAGTTATTGAAATTTATACTTATTGTCCTTGCTATACTGCGTGTGTAAGATCGATAAGATTGAGACGTCTGCATCATATGTGGAGTGTATAATGTTGCAACATAATTGTGCTTAATTGCCATTGGAGTCTGAAAAATACTATTATGAATCTGAAACGAGACCTGTCAAAACACAACCACCTATATCAAAAGACACTAATCGTTGAAGTAATTGGTCGTCATTCCAATTGTCTTATTAACAGACAAATTATGAATCTTATAATGAGTATAATGGCGGTGGTGATATTTTCTGGATTGTTTCAAGCCAAACATTAAGATCATTGGATGCCGGTCCAGTAGTCTAAAGGCTAATAGTGCGCACCGATGAATCCTGAGTTCGGATCGTAAAATTTAGAGAATGCTTTATCTCAAAATTATTTGGAGTTGGTATATTTACTTAAAGGACGGAATCATTAAGTCAATCAAACCTTCTTATTGATCAACCTATCACATAGTTTCAGTCATCCACATCTGTAACATAATCAGTTATCAGTCTGCACATTCAATTTAACACTGAAAATATCAAAAAGCAATCAAATAGATACTCAGTGATTATAAATATGAACAGTCAAGTGTGATAATTCGATGAGCTATATAAAAACGTCTAGTTCTAATGTGCCATCACTTCCTCAACTCTTTCGAGAAAAATGTCAGATTTTGATTGCGTTCGAACTTTTTGCAAAATATCTCAGTTGCAAGATTTCAGTGGTGGAGTTCCAGTAGAAACGACGACTATTGACGTTCAATAAAATCGAGTGTGAAACATTTATGGACTGTAAACAATGCGTAGAGGTCGAGCAACACTGTGAATTGATCGACATTTCATATCAAAACTCATAAATCCCGTTTCAGTGATCTTTCGAATACTATCAAGGGATTTTTGGTCGGTTCAGTTTGCATAAAAGTAAGTTCACAAAATGGTTTGAAATGGAAAAGACACCGACATAACAACACACAAAGGAGGAGAGGGATACTGGCGGTTGGTATACGCCATATTTATGATACACAGATCACAAGTCCAGTAGCTCGTTTCGACGAGATTTAAGTTCAATTATTATTTTCATTATTCATCATCAATGATCAAATAATGTTGTCTATGAAATGAGTTTAATGTAGACCTTAAAGAAATGAAATTTATGCGTATTCAAGTTGATGTGAAATGCTTTACTCTTTACAGACATATTTATTTTCCTTGTCTTCGTTAGCTGATTTCACAAATCTGCAAATGTCGTTACAACTATTTGAATCAAATGATAAAAGCAACACTGAGAAATTGAAACGACTTCATATAGCCTGTTCACTTGTCACACATATACCACTAACACGCACTCAGGCACAAATATCCACGCTCAAATTATCACTTCACTCCTTGATGTTATATAAACTACATTTCACAAACATACTGGTATACACACACGAAGTAAGTGATGACTCACACAGAATTTGATTCATTCCGTGTCCACATGAACCAGAGTATTATTCACTGAAGACACAATTGACGATGAGCTAAATATTATCCAACAAACACTTCTGAAGGATGGTTTCCAACACATGTCCACTGACAGTAATCGGAAACTATAAATAAATTGAAATATCACCCTTCCGTTAATATATTATTACTTGACATACTTGAAAGTTTTCTGATATTTCCGAATAAATGTATAATCTTATAAGCAACATCATTTTCTTATGTCGATTGACAACGATACAAGTGTTTGATTATCTTTGATAACTTTGTTAAACACCTCTAATTTAGCACATACTACTTCATGCTTAATAAATCACTTTGTTTATCGATCAATGTCAGTCACCGCGACAGCAAATGAACTGATTGATACTATATATTTTTGTTGAATAATAATTGAAGTTCTACGTCATCGTGAAGTGAAAGCGATCAGTTTTTTTACAGGAGATCAATTACATTTTGAAATATCATTTGGTTATGAAATTCGAAATGAATTTCTACGTGTAGAAACATTCGTAAATGAGTATTTAAGTAGAATTTCACGTATGTCGAACTGGACAATTGTTGTTGATGTTATTTGAGAAGATATCTTGTTTGAGTCAGACCATGTTTGGTGTTTTTACTCTATCGGCACAAATCTCTGGTGGTTAATACGAGTCAATGAAATTTATGTTCTATCTTCAAGAAGCCAATAATTTTCGTGCGTTCCAAACTCATATGTTTAAACTTTGCATTATGTGAATTAGCAACTTCGTCGTTTGAACCAAAATTGATCTCTTGTGAGACAGGAATATTTATATTTATTGCTTGAAGCACAGTTTTGTGTGCAATGATTGTCTAGTATTTGAGTATTTCTGCTATATTAAAGATTCCCATTGTGAAAATTAGAACAACACATATAAGCGAGCATTATTGTTTTCAATTAGATCGTCATCAGGCTTTACTCTAATAAACATGGATATTTATACGAAAATGTTAAACCAATCAAGGCAATATGAGTCAATCATCACAATGAAATAGAATAAGTCACTACACATAAAATAGGTAAAAGGACAAATTGATAGTAGGAAGACAAGTGAACTGATAGTGATAAGAACAATAAACTACAATAACAAAACTCTTATCAATAGTTAATCGTTGGAAATAGAAGGTCAAATAAACATGGGTAAATAGACTAGGAATAGTAATCACAAAACCTTAAAAATCATTACGTAGTAAGATGTGTGTAAATAATTAGATAGTGAAGAATACAAAGAGGCGGATAATGACAAACAAATAATGGATGTGGAAATAAGGTTAACAATAACACAAATAGAATAAAATAAATAATGATAATAATAAAATTTAAAATAAAAATAAAAAATTGTTAGTTAAGTTATAACTGGCCATGGAAGGGATAGAGGGGTCACGTATTTCTTCTGTACACATAGATTGGGGTTATATGTACGAATTCCAATGGCTTCAGCTATATATAGGAGACGGGAACGGACTCCGTCGGGAAATGATGGAGGTATACGATAGATAACTCGAAATGATTTCGATTTCTCTACTGTATGACCGCTATCAATAAGATGTGCCAATATAGAACTGCGAATAGTTTTTCTCTGACCCTTTATGTACCAAGTTGGTAGATGTTCACTCATTCGTTGGTTAAGTTGCCTGGTAGTACGCCCTATATAGCTATCTCCACAGGAGCAGCTGAATTTGTAAATGCACATGGAAGAGGCCAACTCAGGTAACTTATCCTTCGTTTGAGTAGACATCGCTGGTCGACAAGAGAAGGTCAACGCAAGATTGGCTGCGTAGAATGTCTTGGTGATTACTTTGGTTAACCTATATTTCAGAGTGTCACTAGCCACATCCCCGTTGAATTGCACTTTCATGTATAAAGGTTTCTTACGAACAGTGGAAATCTCCGACTTTATTATATCCTGCATGTATTTCTTGATGAACGCGCTGGGGTAGCCGATCTCGGTCAGTGAGTTCTTGAGAAATTCAAGCTCCTGACTTAGAGTGTCTACTGTACAGATCATTTTTTGCTCTGCTCGTGAGACATCTGACCAAATTCCTCTTGTACCGGATGGGTGTGAAACTGCAGAAGTGAGTATATTGGCATGAAGAGGGGTTTCTTCTATACACGCTTCTACTTAATGTGCCGTCACTTCGTCTGCTTAGCGTGACGTCAAGGAAGCTCAGCTTCTTATCATGCTCGCTTTCACCAGTGAAGGTGATCGCTGGGTGAACACTGTTGAATTGGTCTAGGAGTTCCTCTTTACTAGTGTTTTGGTCTACGATAATGAATGTGTCGTCAATGTATCGGCAATATAAATCTAGTTTCTTAATAGTCTCATTGAGAAGTCCGTTTTCTAGCTTTGCTAGGAAGAGGTCAGCTAAAATCGGGCCTAGAGGCGAGCCCATGGCTATCCCGTCTATTTGTCTATAGTAAGTATTGTTGATGACAAAATGTACATTCAGAGTGCATCTTAGGAGCAGTTCCCTTAGACTATCGTTATGCAGGCCAATGTTGATTTGTTTCTTTGATAATTGCTTGCATATAAAATCAATAGTCTCTATAAGTGGTACGTTGGTGAACAAAGATTCTACATCCAATGAGATCATATTTTTCATACTGACATTAATATTTTCTACTTTGGAGGTGAAGTTGAAGACATCTTTTACACTATTTTTAACAAGTGATTTGTGTAAAGGTTCTAGGATTCGTACTAGCCACTTTGCGATTTTGTGGTAAGGAGAATTGTACATATCTAGAACTGGGCGTAGAGGAAGACCCGATTTATATTGCCTTGATTGGTTTAAAATTTTCATATAAATATTCATGTATATTAGAGTAAAGCCTGATGACGATCTAATTGAAAACAATTGTTCGCTTATATGTATTTCTGCTATATTTTCAATCACGCGTTCTATTTAAAGCGGACAAGGGTTTCTTCCTATGAATAAATTTATCGTAATGACCGCGTCACTAGTTATCAAAACAATTGTTTGTGACTTTATTGAAAGTTTTTCAGTTAATTCAGTCCGCAGGAGTTGCGCTTGTTTTTCAAAGTATTCTATCATCTTTACTATTGTGTGCAAATTTCATGAACTAAAATTGAAACAGCCCGATAAGACGCAGATCGCTGACAGGCCAGTTATTTTCCATTGTTTAAGTGAAAATTTTCCGAAAACAAACCAAAGTCTTAATTTGGGCATGACTTCAGCCACCTTACTTCACTGTTAGACAAACTACTCCTAGAAACGGTTTCAAAAATTAGTATCTGTAACCTTTGCACAATAACTAAAAGGTGTATCCTAAATGAATTCATTACATAAAGGTTAAATCTGTTTCTGCTGAATAAAGAAGCCTGATTCCAAGAAACTCACACACACTGAATGGGACTAATTATACGTGCGTGAGCATTTCAGGCTGGTTAGCCATCTTGAAGTACGGTTGGAATAAGTAGAAAAAGATGAGTGACATCGAAATGCTGGATGAAATGTCGCACGTAAGGGTTTTTAAAATTTAGAAGTTTGGAGCTAAACGATTCTCAAGCTACTATGACTGATAAAGGTAAGGTGTGCTACACAAAGGCTCACAGTATGCAAAATAAAATAGCGACGTCCAAGACAATGGTGGATATAAGAAGTGAGGATGTCATTATTGCGTCAGAAACATGGTTATTATCAGATGAGTTTTAAAAGTAAACATGAAGGTGTTCAACACTGGAGCATCAGCTGAAAACTGGATAATTTACTCAGAAGCCTCGACGTGTTTATGAAAAGACGGAGGGTGTTCAGGTAAAACTGAGGCTATGGTGAAATATTTTGAAGCACTTTCCTCTCAGAATCTTCTTCCAAACCATAAACTAGACCGAAATACAAATTCAATCGACCGCTTGCTCACCGTGGACTTTGATCGAGATGATATACTTAAATTTCAGAGATCGAACAGTCAACAGAACCGGATTACCTACACCTTAAAGTCTTAAGACAAACTGCACAATTTATTGCAACCACATTGACTGTGATGTTTACTATGACACTCGGTCATGGTGCGTTAACTATGGACTAGAAGGATGCAATTGTCAATTTAATACATAAAACTAGAAAAATACAACTTCCATCAAAATAGAAACGCGTCAGTAGTCTCAGTAGTTTCGTATTTTAAATACTGCAAAGAACAGTTAAAAAGACAATTATCACCTTCGTGGAAACCAACTTGTTAAACAGCGAACAACATGTTTTCAAAACTGGTTTATCGTGCACAACAAGCTTCCCCATAACAATAGAGCCATGGATAAGGACAGTAGTCATTTGAAAATCAGTGATTGTTGTCATTGTAGACTTCAAGAAAGCATCTGACAAAGTGCCAGCAAATAGACTGCCATTATAGCCAGGAAACCATGGTATTAATGAACGTTTCCTTAAATCACTTAAACATCTCCTAGTAGGTCGTAGACAAAATGGAAGAGTAAATTCAAAGTGCTCATTCAAGATACCAATATTAGTGGAGTACCGCAAAGTTGTGTCCCAGGTTTTTACTTTTCGTATTGCGTGTAAATGAACTCCTAAGAACAGTTGAGTCACCAGTGTTACTATATGCTGATGATGGAAAATCCGACGAGAAATAACACTAAACGCAGATAATGCGCAATTCGGGCAGTAGTGAATATCGTGATTAGCTGGTCTAAAGAGTGGCTGAAGCCTATAAACGCGGAAAAATTTGTATAAATGTACCATGGAGATGCAAACGCAAATAGGTGCAGCATGGTTGAAGTGCCTGTGCTCGTGGTTCTGTCACACAATAATCTTGGGGTGGCAGTACATCTTGGTCTTGAGGCTCCGGCACACTGCTCAGAGGTTGCAGCTAAGAGGTTAAGAATCACATAGATTTTAAAACAGACAATCATCAAGTAAGAGTCTCATTGCGAGAAATTTTGCAGAAAACAGTGGATGTCATAGTAAGCATGGTTAAAGTACCTATATTGAAGTAGTTTGTGAGTCAGTTATAAGTGAGATAGAAAGCGACCACAAACTACTATTTTACGTCACTGATTTCATTGCGTTCTTGTATAGACAGTGGGATGACGTCTCTACTAAATATAAGACGGAGTAAATTATAACCGAATGTTGTGACACGAGCACACTGTGACCAGAATTGCATTGTAATGGTTGTCGCTAATTCATCATTACACGACTTTCAACTACCGGTATCCCAGTTTTGTACGAGGAAATGGAAATCTCCTGTAACAATCTTAGAGTTATATATTACAGCACATGAATGTATGAGGGCACTGATAATAAGATCATTCACATTAACCGAACTACCAGTAGCTCTGTATATGCACCTCAGGATTAATGTATGATCCAGAGTAATCTATTCAGGTCACTTTCTTTAACTCGTTGTGGTATCCAAATCACATATGACGCAACCACATTTTCGTTTAATTTTTCCTCAATAACTATAGAGTCAACAGTTCTGGATATGTAATTCTGGTTCAGGAACTGCTTGAGGGCGCCCTGTTCCAGTGATAAGCATGGAAGTAGAAGTCTTGGCTAGTAAAACTGATGTTCTCACTGCCACATTTCTAGAAGCGAACTTGCATTGATAAGTAAGAAGCTTGAAAAGGGAGTATGGGGTGTGGAGAAACCGAGAGCTTCCCTATGGTTGATATGTATTTTAGATTTGTTTGCACTATGGTTCAACGTGTTTGACTGATCTTAGTGCTAATTAAACCGGGGATTTCTGAATGTCAAAAAGTCATTATTCATACATTATTATGCATGCATCTGCTCTAAAATAAAATGCTGATAATATTACAGAAGATGTCATTTGCATCGGAATAAACTGGAACTTGTCTGTCATGTAATGAAGAATTCTTGATAATCCTTAACATGCTATGCTGGTCACAGTGTTTGTACCACAAAATGAGTTGATAATATAATTGATCTAATATTAATTACAGAAGCCATCTCATTATCGTTGCGATTCTCCTTTCCTGTAAACGCTTTCAAGCAACTAAAATGTTGATATACCATGCATACCATGCATAACACTTTTAGATACCACTCTAAATATAGGACAAAATTTTTCAGTGGTATTTCTGCGAATAACACAGAATTATTGAATGGCACTGTTTCAAGAGTCATGTGCGTGACTAGTAACCCAGTAAAACCTATCTTCTTCACATGATTGAATACTAGTAAGTATATAAATGCCTCCAAGTCTTCGAGATATCACGAATGAAACGGGATTTCATCCTTTGTTTACAAATATTGTAGTTCACATAGTCCACTTCTTCCAAATGTGTTAATTCTAACCATGGAAGCATGTACTTAAACTTACTGTTGGAAAGCTGAGGGCGTCATACAACGTCACAATTTTGGAGACATGACTGGCATCAACAATTATGGGCTCGTAAAGATTATTCTAGTTATGCCCATGTTTATGGAAATCCTCGTGTGTGGCGAACTATCCAACCATCTACTCACTGAAAAGTTATCGATGATTTTAAACATGGATTTCTAAGTCAGTGTTCTGTGATATATCACCCTGACTTCTTTAATTTGGACTTGTCTCCACGTAATCGAAAACATCTGGTCTTAGTGCCACACCCCGTTTGAATGCACTGATCTCTTCCTCAGCAACCAACACCAAATAGTCGAACGTCACTATTTCTAGTCAAACGCAGCCCATTTCTGTTTGCAGATGATCTCGAAGTATTGTATTCATTTTCTTCATATGGGCTGAAAAATATGCAAAAGTCCATTAGGGTGTAGCTCCACAAACTAGTTCACAAGGCGGATGATGCTGAACAGAGGTAAGTGTTGGTGAATATGTTTCTATAATAAATCACTTGACTTAAATTTTACCATAAATGGTGAGTCGTTATCT
The DNA here is from genome assembly GCA_944470365.2 of Schistosoma intercalatum. Classification (NCBI taxonomy): domain Eukaryota; kingdom Metazoa; phylum Platyhelminthes; class Trematoda; order Strigeidida; family Schistosomatidae; genus Schistosoma; species Schistosoma intercalatum. The sequence goes on along the minus strand of OX103728.1, from coordinate 2,648,384 downwards.
AAGGTACAGTAATAGACTTAAGAATTGGATGGTACTACGATTTGTCGTTTGACTCCTTCTGTAGCTAATGTAGAGGAGAGCTAGGCATGGGATTAGCGACCCCATCCCATAGAAGACTAACTCGTTAAAAAAACACTGATAAGAAACAATAATTAAAACTATTTAAACTCCACTCTGGGAGTTAGATGGTCTTCACTTAAAATAGTTATGGCGCCTCGTTGTGAAAGCCCAGTTTCTTCGGAAGTCTCGAGGCCAATACCTATTCCTACAGTCAGAGCAACAATTTTTGTAGGTACATGGAACATCCGGACAATGTGGGAGACGGGGAAGACCAGTCAAATTGACAGCACTCGCAGTCAGCAAAATTCATTGGACCCAAGCTGGACGGCAAATGCTAGATACGAGATAGATGCTGCTATACTCCTTTCACGTATAAACAAAACGCTCCACACACTCAGGGAGTTGCTTTAACGCTGTCCTAAGAAGTAAGAAATGCATTTGTAGGATGAGAACGTCATGGACCCGGAATCATCAAAACATCATTCAAAACAAAGGAGGAAATTACAGTGAATGTTATCCCATTTGCTTTATCTGACAATGTGACTTGTAAATATCTGTCTGTTGGCCTCAGCTGATGTTTGTAGAAATATCAACGATTGCATACCATATAAGTATTATTTTATATACAACTGATTATTCACAGTAGTGACCGATATAATCTTTTTCTAGTTCTTCAGTACGGATTGAATCCAATTGATCAACTTCGAATGTAGCCACTCATTTATGTAACTTGACATATCGGGTGACCGAAGGTAGACTGCAGGAAATCCTTGAAATTTGTTTCGTGTTAATTAAGACAAATTGCTGAGAGATATCTAGAATTTTTTGGAACCTACGGTCCATGATGTATACATATTTACACCACCCAGTATTCTCTAGCGGTAATGCCTCACACTATGGGTCTTGGCGATATGGGTTTAAACACCATGTGTTCCGCAATCCCTTCATGATTACAAGTAAACCTTACGTCCAAGTGTCAGCTTATACGAAATTTAAGTCGAATATGATTTGCTACCGACTATCTTCAACATCTTAATAGTTGTATTGTAAATTTTTACTGGTAATGTTGACGTGACTTTTGATTAATAATACACATTCCAATAATTAAAAACTATCATGAATTCAGAGCATTTGTTCAATAACGCTTTCAGCGGTTTGAGTTTTTTGGAAAATTTGTATCACATTCCGTTATGATTATAGAAAAATTGCAGTGGGACTACTTCACAAGTCACTGAGTTGCACTATCGTCAGAACCTCGAGCACAGGGTAGTTATGATACAACATAAGTCAGTTCTGCACAGCTATATTTGATTCGGTAGAATCATGACATTGACTGATTATTTTTGAGTTCTGAGCGCTACATCCTCAAAGTTCGAAAATGGCGTACAGTATGGATGGTTCTGGAATGAGTTTCGTCAAAAATATATTCAAACCACTGGAGTCATTGTTCTGTATTTCTGTTATTATTGTCACTTTATTTGAATACACACTTTTTCGATCTGGACTTCGTTGACGACGATTATCAAATAGAGTGTGTTTCTGAGCATCTTTAGGTCGAATAGGCCAGGTCTTATATAAAGCGGAATTAGATACATTGATGTATTGTTGGAAGTTTCTTTCACAGCCATAATAATGTCAATACAACGTCAGAGGTGTATCAGACAGCAATAAAAAATTAAGCTTTCGTTATACATAGAGTAGACTTAAGGTACGATGTCATGGAACAACGTTTCTTGAAATCTTCCAGATGAGACTTTATTACCGAAAATATTATCTTCGAAGTCTAACTAGAGGTCTTAAAGTGCCGTTTCGAGAATAACAGAATGGTTTTGGACCTGGGCGTGGATGTATAGATCAAATATTCGCTCATTGACAGGTTCTGGGACGTAAGCATACTTTTTGACGTCCGATTGTATTTGCATTTAATGACCTTAAGGGAGCATTCGCCACTGTTGATCGTGAAGATATATGGCAGTGTCTGTCGTTGATAAGCGTGTCAAGTGAGTACATTAACCTTGTACAGGCTCTTTACTCGAACACGCCTAGACCAGTGTGAGCTTATGTCTAATTGTCGTCGTGACTAATTTCTTCAAATGATGATTTTCAGGGTTATTCGCCTTTCCCACTTTTTTGTAACCCTGTCATGTGCATGCTTTTGAAGATAACACTTTCATCGTCTGACGTTTCAGGGATTAGTTTTACACCAAATGATTCACTTGTTGAGCTAGAATGTTTTGATTGTCAAGATACTGGCAGAATGAATAGTACATTGACCACCTTAAACAACGATTCAAACGCATTTCTCCCCTGCCAAATGTAAAATTTTGCTTCATGATTTGGCTTGCGTCATCACTTGAGATAATTGTAGGTAATGAAGTAGTTGAACCTATCGAACGCTTCACTTATTTTCGTTGCTTTATCGATCCTGTTTGTGCAGTGTCTGGTGAAATCTCGAGGCGTCTTGCATATTTTGGAAACACGAAGTAAGCAATGCCTGGGTCAGGAATGAGGTAATACGCGAGGGTTTGCAATCGGTGGGATAGAAACTCTTCATCAACGGAGACGGTTAGGACACATGTTAGGCATGACGGACGACTGCCTTCTTCGACGTGCGATGTTTTTTGGTGTATGAGTAGGTTTGAAGAATAACAGATGCAGCTGAACTAAGACATGAGATCACCATATGAAACCTTTGACAATCGGAGGTATCCATTTCAATAATGCAGACTATCTGGTTCGGGTCCCAGTGCTTGTCGTGACTGAATTTTATACAACATGTAACCAAATTGGCTGTGAATGTGTGAGACAGAAATTGAAAGAGTGAGGTAACTCAAGAACGGTGAATCTTATTATACTAGTCTATGCGTAACAGTTCTTTCATTATTTTGCTGATCACTCCAAGCAAGTGCAAGAATCAAGTTTAAACTTTCACCTATCGTGTTTTGTAACCTAGACCAGTAATAATGAGTGTATTGTTTGCTAAACGTCTGGAGTAGAATACTTAATCAATTTCGTAGAAAACCATTTAAGTTTAGAATGTTTCAAACATTTTACAATGGTTACTGTATATTTGCTTTAGTTTGTTTTAAGAGCTGGTGCTAAATCAAGTCCTGTTTTTGTGTGATCGTATGTCAGCTAACTGCTCACCCTATTCGTCACGTGTCTGTAAATTAATTTCGTCTAACTATAGGCATTGAGTCACTCACCTTTTCCACTACATGTCATTTCGTTTAGCTTCGCTTTCTCGCTTCGTTCTTCGGATTGTCTGTCTGGATCAACGATTGATATTCGTATTCTATTCTTGTATTTGACTTATTGAATTCCGTTATACACAGACGCGATTTAGGTCCATGATTAAATACGAGGGTGGACGAGATATATCCTTCGACAGCAACCGTTTATTCCATCTAATATGAGTCAGACAAATGGCCACTTAAAAGAAGAGCCAGATGACGAAGCTAACTACGTCAATGGGAATAACTTTCCGCTCTACATATGTTCGACGAACCAACTCATCGCAGCCTAATAAATCAATAGCCTGATCGATAATTTCATCATCCCATTACTAAATTTTACACACAACATTTCTCATAAAAATTGCAGTAGGTATTGTTTCAATTTTCATTCAAATTTCAGTGATTAGTTGTGTGGTGTGTGCTACTAATGTCGACAGATATAATTAGTATGTATCATCAATAGACAGTGAAATGTCTGGCGGCAGAATATTGAAAAGATCAAAGAAGAAAAAATTGAGAACAGGGAACAATTGGTGTGGAAGTGAAGGAACAATGAAGTCTGAGTTTGGTGACTCAAACATTGCAAATGAAGTGCTCATTGTATAGTTCTCAGATTATACTAAGAGGTTCTGTAATTTTGTTTTCAAATACAATTGATTGTCCCCACTGTGTGTTTTTGTTCACTACAGCTTCATTAATAACAAGAATTTTTCTAATATAACTGATTCATTGAATTCATTCCACACACTCGACTCCTAAGTAATATGAAACTATACTTTCACAATTCTAATTGGATTATTATGAAGTAGTTTCGTAACCTGCAAAAAGATTGCCAACGTGTTTGTGCGAAGAATCCTCAAAGACAAATGATCAGACAATTCGACACGTTCAATCAACGTCAGACTTACAATCATTCAATTGAAATGTACACATCAATCCATTCCATTTCATCTAGACATATATGAGCTGGATGGATTTATACTCGATAACCAGATATACTGATTTGATCATGATCATAGTCTTAGGGTTTTTTATTTTCATTCAGCAAATTGATGAATGTCTTCTTCAAATGAATCCTCACCACATAATTTATAACAGCACCTATCATATTACCAATCGTCCAGTACATGAATACTTATGATCCTATTTAATTTTACTTATCATTCTTACCTTGAAAGAAGCTTTTCACTGATGATCAAGACAATTAGATGTTCAAATCATCATTGAATTCAATCACTGAGCTTTGAACAGAACGAAATCCCCCTTTCTTTTTCCAACCTTATCTAAGAATGAGATGGACAACTGGACTATAATGAAATACATATTTATGCATGATGTACTTAATGTTCGAAATACAATTCAACATTATACGAATGAGCAATAAGGTAAAAGAAATTTCAACATAAATTCACAATATTAATTCCATGATAATCAATTGATATACATCAGTTTCTAACCTGAAGCCCAGGTTCTAAAAAGAAAATCGTATATTCATTATTGAGGCTTGAGATAAATTCCACGTTTTCAAGTCATGTTAGTGTATGTTGTAGCTCTTTTTTCTTTCATCATGACTGACTAGGCTACACTTGACATATCTGTAGTATGATAGAATGATAATGTGACTGTAAGATACTTGATATTTTTCATGCAAGACAGCAAGGACAATAGAGAATAAAACACAACCACTTCCATAGATTATACTAGTGTAATTTATAATTATCCCTTCATTTTGAGTGGTAAACATATTCAGGGTCAACATTTCGATGATGAATTCATTCACATGCACACACACATCACACAAACCAGATTACTACGTCCTGGAATTAGGTGTTCATTCTACACATTCTTCTATCATTCGACAATGATGACCATTCATTCAATGGACAAAAAGTAATATACAGTAGTATTTGTATATATCTATATTGTTATACAATAGACAATAAGACATTCGTACTTATTATCCAATAATAGAATGATTTCATGATAACACTGATTTTCCAGCTTATTCCCTCCATTCATTCATCGTTCGATTATTCATTCCATTACTAATGAACACGTAGTACATGGACGAAATAAATGAAAATGTAATCATGTAATTGATGTTTTATAATTCCTTAGTGTTGATGATGCAATACAATATATGAAATATTAAATAAGTAATAATCAATGGAAAAGGTATATTGTCGAATCTCGGTGAAATGTGAGATCTTAGATGAGCACTACCGAGGAGTTCAGCGGAAGGATCAGAAAACCGTCACGTTTTTCCAGGTATTCTATGACAATCCAGCTTCAAATGACTCATAATCTCAACTATTCAAATTACTATAATATACACAAGAAAAAAGTTTCTGATATAACTTAAACTAGTTTTGATATGGCTATTTCATGAAACACTAGGATCTTGATTTCTGCTTGTTTTGGTTGGATGGGTTCAATTGGTTGTAATGGAATCTTTTATGAAAAGAATGTAATCTCTCTACTTCAATTTATTGATACGTTCTGAAGGATTGACCATAAATAATAAGAACAGAATATACCCAGTAATTAAGTGCATATCATCGAAATATGTCCTGAATAGGTCTATGTACATATTCGTAGAGATCTCGCATGATGAGAAATAAATTATCGTTGACTATATACTAGCTGACTCTTTGTCAAGATCACATAGTTTATCCTAGTTGCTGGACAGATCAATTAAACCATTTTTCTTTGATTTCAATCTGACTTTGTTAACTATTCGCTTTGTTTTGGCTTGCCTTTAGCTTGCCTACCCTTCCCTTAGCATCGACTTGATTAGCCTCGATTTGATCTTACTATAAATATTGAAACATATGCATTATCCACTGCTCGTCATTTCTCTTCGCTTTCTTCTCTTCGTTCGTTTGATCGTCTGTCTTGACCAATGAATGCACAAAATATATTTATTGAACACATCCTTCCGTTATTCACTGACGTGATGATTATATACGAGTATTGGTGACATGTATAAATCAATGACCATAATCAAATGATTCAAATGGAGTCAGACACTAGGGTCCACTAAGACTAAATCTTGAAATAATCTATTGATAATATGATTACTAAATCTCATTAATAAATGGGTAATCACCAAAATTATTGACTTCTATTTAGTTTACATCATCATAATCCAATAACAGATTGAAGGAATGTATACATCGATAAGTTTGGAAAACTGTTCATTTGAGTAGCAACATGTATGAATGATACATTTCAACCATGACTATCTACAAATTCACTTGGCATTGTTCGTTTGAATCTTCACATTGATGCAATTGATCAATCTCTTATTGACATATGTGCATACTGATGGTATATCCAACTGATAATTTTCAAACAGGACAAAATGCACGTTCTGAATTTCACTGCAAGTCATTATCCATTTTTGCATATAATGCTTGTGCATTAAGACACACCATGCACATATGTCAACAAAAGACTGATCTATTGCAATCCTGAACATCAATGGGAACATTTGAACAAACAATATCTAGTGAATTTACACTTCACCTTATTGCACAAATAAGTGGCTATCAGGTGTCATTGGCTAAGTGGATAACACGATGGCGTTTGAAATTGAGTCTTAGACTGAACATCAAACTCAGCTGACGAGCCCTAAAAAGGACGAAACAAGCGTCTGAGATTCCACTTCTACTATTTTTATTCAATTCATATTAAAATGCTAAATGTATAATAATATTAAGTAAATAAGTTTTAATTCAATTACTCACAGTATGGTACGAGCTGGTCTAAATGTTTAGTTGGTAAAAAGTATTTTATATACTTGCAATAATGTAATCTTATGTGTTGCTAAATTATATACATCGTAATAAATATATATATCACCAAGTAATCAATTGCTAAACGTTACTTCTTATCCTCTCACCCCCTCTCTTCCCAGTTTACTACGCCAATACTTCCAAAAGATAATAAGATTTGTCATGTTGGTGTTGTTTACTTGCATCTTCCGATCTTCCGAACATCAGATCTGAGATGCAGGAATATACAACTGACGAGTTCCGAATAGGACGAAACACGTGTTCTGGATTCCACTGCTAATTAGTATTAAACTTTGCTTATAGATTAGTCATGTTATATTGGATCGAGGATTCAAGATATAGAATAAAGAACCACAGTATAGACTAGATGATACCTCATTTATTTAAATAACAAACAGTCATTGAGATGGTGGGAAAGATTTGTAGATACATTCGAAATAATGAAGTTAACAATGGGTGGGTTAAGGTCAACAGTGACTAAACAAAATCAAGTTCTAAAGGACAAGCTTTGAGCCATATGTGGAGTAATTCGAACACTCCACTTCTGCCTAAAGTTTGTACTAATAATGGACATCAGAATAACGATGAAATAGTCACGACTAAATCTTTCAGCTCAAGAAACAAAACTAAACTAATAGCAAGCAGTCACTGTGGAGGAGAAAAAAACAACTCCTAGTTAGAGAGGATGTCGGTAAGCGAATAGAATATACATCACGGAAATCATCAGTAGATAGAGAAGTTTAATATGTACACATTCAGACAGTACACTTTCTTTGATTCAATCAAATTCTCTAAATAGTAGTTTGAATTGTATTTATCAATCTTCTTCACAGTTTAATTAGTCATTCATTTAAGTATACTGATTTCGATTTCACTTCATTTAATGGTAAGCTTTAATGTTTTTGCACGTTGACAGCGTGAATATGGAAGTAATCTTCCCACCACGGTAGACCTGGAAGCACTAAACAGCCGTTTCGCCGAATATGGGACTCCTCAACAATGCGCATCCACGATCATACTCGCGGGATTCTGACCTGGGACATATCTAGCTCGCATGCAAACAATTAAGATCTTGAACGCTAAGACAGCATTCAACGGTGTTAATATCTCACTTCAACGAATCCATGAAAATGCATCACCATCCACTTTATTCATCAGTGATTTATTATCTCACAAAAGACCCGGTTGAAGTCCACTGGTCATTTAAATTTTGTCCATACATAAAATCGACACGTTTATAATTTATAAAACGAAAACATTGTAATTCACTGTTTTCTATATTATCACCTACCCGAATAGAAACCTGACTAAACTGTAATATGAATAAAAAAAGAAAACAAATGGTTTATGATATACTTCTTCTATTGTGAATGACTGAATACATGAAATCAATTGTCAATATCATGACATGATGTATGTCAAGTCCGTTCAGTGTTTGATTCTTCGTTTGTGTACAGCTACATATTTATCCTTGTTTATAACCTAACATGGGACTAGATATGTCATTTAGGTACATATCTGTTTACTCATACTGGGTTATCATCATCTGGAAGGTACTCTGATACAAATTAGTTTTGGTATGTAAAAGTGTGGAGAAATTATCATTCAACAGTTAATGATAAACTTAATAGTCAAAGGAACCACTCATTTGACGATAAGTTTCATCGATTGATCTACAATCAATCAAATTTATGAAGTATTCATTTTTATTATTTCTTCATTTTAAACTATACTACTCATTATTAATCAGTATCATTCATGCTCTAACTCATTTATGATAATCATTGAGGATCATATAAATCATGGATAAGACAACACAAGTGATTTGAATAGCTTACTCCCATCCCGGTCCTTTATTACTGTATGATTTGTGTTAACAAAAATTCGTAACAATATTTTATTTCACTATAACTTTGAAAATAAAGGAATAACTTTGTAATTTTAATAGTTTCGGTCATGAATCGATTAAATGTAGAACAGCATGGAAAATCTAGGAGTAATGAATGGCCGTTTCATCCTATTATAGGACTCTTCAATAGTGCACACCCAAGATCTCGTCTCGCGAGACTCGAACCTAGTATATATATATCGGTACCACACGCGAATATTTTACCTATAGACCACGGATCTGGCCGTCATCCAATGGTTTTAATGTTTAACTTCAAATAATCCACAAAATAGAGCGACACAACCACCGTTTTCTTCACTGATATGCTATCTTACAACAGATTCGGTTGAACTCCACTGGTCATGGAAGTTCATTGCTTCTAGGTTTTGCATGGTGGTCTAGCTTCAATTGACTCATGACGTCAACTATTAAAATTACTATAATATCTTTGTCATCGTAGGTTTTGGGAAGATTGATGAGTTCTGGTTGTCATCATGAATGGATCAATGTTAGACCATCAGTGATAAAATGGAGGTACTGAACGGCTATTTTGTTCTAGTTTGGGACTACTGAGCAGCGAAAACCCACGATTCTACAGGTACGATTTAAATATCTTCGAACTTACGAAAAAACAACACAAGATACTTAGAAATGAGAAAGTGAATTTACTTCGAAAACCTTATGTCAATGATCATCCATAAATTTCGAATAGTAACGTATAGATATTACGTGTAATCATTTCAGTATGACACAGTTATGAATCGATTGTATTTTGATGACTATCGTTTCCTTTAGTGACATGAGTTATGAAAAGGCAATTAGTCACATCTATGTCATTGGAAGTTATCATATTATAGTGTGTGCTACTGATGTCGAAAGATATTAGTAGTATATATCATCAATCGAAAGTGAAATAACTGGTGTCAGAATATGGTTAAGACGATCGAAGTTGAGATAATAAGAACAGAGAATGATTGATGTGGAATCGAAAGAACAGTGAAGTCTAAGGTAATTTATTGACATTTTTTCAAATGAAATATCTGCTACATGATTCTCAAAATTTACTAAGAGATTTGGTAATGTTGTGATCAAATACATTCGATTATCCCAACATGTGTTCTCATTCAGTACAACATTTTATTCAGGAATTAGCCCAGATATACAAAATAGATAGTGGATGGGATATACACTGGGGAAATCATCACACTACATCATGAAGCAGGTGCTAACTTGAAATCCTGAAGGGAAACGGAAAGAAGTAAGACTAAGTAACACACTCCGTCGAGAACTGGTAGCAGACATTGAAGGAAGTTTGGCAACAACAAAGCCCTGGAAAATATTGTTCAAGAGAATTGGATGGAAAATGCTGTTGAGTATCACACACTCCTCCAGGAGGAGTAACAAGCGTAAGTAAGTAAGTAGATCCAAGTAAAGAATAAAAGTATTATGACTGACTATTTCTTAATCATCACTGCTTTTAGAAATCAATCTATAACCAGTTGGTTTACAGAGATATTAATTACGACATTTCACACAACATTTCAATAATAAACATTTGCTTAACTACATTCAGTTGTCATCAAGATCATTCGATTCAATTGGTGATTATTACAGTTTCAGATATCAATGATGATTCGTATTACAGACTGACTAAAATGTCATGCAAACAGGAAAACAAAAGCCACTGGGTAAATGTATTTACTACGTATGACACTCTGACTCCATCAACATTCGGAATAACAAATCTTCCAACTTTTGATTGCGTCTTACATTTGGATTATATGGTTTTCATTAAATGATTCCTATTTTTGCATTCGTTCTACTGGTGATGTATGACTGTCACTCAGTACATCGGGCTGATTCTCTCTAATCATAGGTTCTCTCTGAAATGCTCATCATAATCGATGTTTGAAAATTAAAACCTAAGAAGATTTAATTATACCACCCGGCTGCCCAGACCGAAGCATGTGGTTTGCGTAGGCAGTCATACCTGGAGCTTTTAAGCTAAAGATCTGATCCACAAGTCAATGGAGCAACGTCAGGAGATTCAGTCTCATGGTAGCCGTTGACTAATAATTGTTTCGTATGCCCTTTGTTTCTTCAGGATCATGGAGCCCATGTGCAACGTTATTTTGAAATCAGAATTTTCCAACTCCCCTATGTGGATCCTCCGTATCTATCTACCAGGTTAAAGCGCCGGGCATTCGCTCTTCTTCCTTTCAATTTCCTAAAAAACACCCTTGCTACGAGAAAATAGTGAGTAGGACTTCCATGGCAGTGTTTGTTTGCACATAATCATGTAAGAAAATTTCGAGAGGGAGAGATGACTCCCCCCTACCCTCGGCCGAACCATGTCATTTGAGGGCGGATATATTCATGGATTATTATGACACATATAATTTTACTTTTTAATTGTTAAATAGCTAAACTATGCTTATTTATGTTCCTCCTATTATAAGCTTTCTTTGCGTTTGAAGACTGTTATAATAGGATTTGCCTTTCTTCAGTTATGCCCAGTCAATTAATTACAGTCCCCCATATTCACAGTCAATTTTGGCTAAATCTTGTACAAATTTTATTTTCTATTTTATGGTACGATTCAATCTATTCGGTTTGTATATAAACCCAGTATGTTTAAAATACATGATTCTTATCACAGAGGTTAAGATTGGTATTCTGGAATTGACAGACAGGGTAAATAACCGATTGAGACTCCAAGCTGTTTGTTCAAGTGTGAGCGTCATTTGTTCGTCGTTTAAGTTCATGTATCTAAATTGGGGCAATCATATTTGTGGTAATTGTGTATATGTTAAGCATATAACAACTTCTACTTACGTATAATCTCTTGATGAATTTGTTAGGTCACCTGTAAATAATTTCAAAAGAGAAAAGCAACCATAATTTGACCGTCCATCATTCAATTACATATTCATTCCAGTAATATGCTAAATATTTTCTTTAATTTATTTTGTAAAAGCAAAAGAGAAAAAGGACGTCTTGGACGACTCCGTCATTATACTTACAAAGCTACATACTTACGACTGTTACACCTCGTCAAGGTGCATAGGTTCTCCACCAGAATTCTCCAGGCAAACTTAATCTCTGCTCACCTTTCCAGTTCTTGCAAGCTGCTATTCATTCTCTTGATATCTGTTTGCAACTTTCGATACACTATGTTATATGTTCATGATCTTTTCTGTTTCGTTCAAACATTTTAAATTAGCGCTTGACTCGTGATTCAGTTTGCTGACGTCCGTAATGTATGTGCTATCGACCTTTCACGTCTTTACCAAATTTCCCCTTTATCCGGAAATGGGTTTGTTCTCTCTCACAGCAGGTCGTTGCTGATTGTATACAGTCAACAAGCAATCAGCATCTATCATAGGCATTTGTTTATAAAAGCCTGTACTTTTTCGATGATGTTTGTAGTATTTTTCCACGTTTCAACTTCGTACAATAGAATTGTTGTGACTTTGGTATTAGTTGTTGGTTGTTTTTAGTTCGGATATACTTCAATTGTAGGGATGTCATCCTTGCTTTGCCAGTCTTAGCCTTAACGTCTGCATCACATCCTTGTTGTTCATTGATAATGCTGTCCAGGTACGCGCAAGATTCCACCTCTTTCAGAGCTTCTTCATCAAGTGTAATTGTGTGGGTAGACTTCATGTTGTATTTGAGCATGTCCTTTTTTCCTTGTGAATGTTGAACCTTACTGATACAAAGGCTCTTCATTATGTTCTACAGTTATTAGCATCCACAACTCCTCCTGTCCAACATAAAATTAACTAAGTAATATTTCTGAGTCAGAATCCGATCACTATACTCTGAATATAAAATGGAAGAAGGATCAAACACACTAAGAGTGATGTGATGGCAAAATGGATATTCTTATGGAAATTACGAAATCTGTTTTCAATGTTGCTATTCATTCCCAACTATACACACAAAATTCAAAGTGATGATAACTTGTCCTAGTTATCTGCAAAAAGTAGAAAGATTATGGTCACTATACGTCACTGAATTCGTAGATGACCTGGACCTTCTATCTCACGCCCACCAACAAATTCAGATGAAGACAATCAGCGGAACAGCAGCATCTGCTTCAGAGGGCCTCAACATACACAAAAGAAAAAGCAGGATCCTCAGATACAACATAGAGAACATAAACTCACTCATACTTGATGTAGACTCGCTGATAAAAGTATTCTGTCACGTACATGAGAAGCATCATTGATGAACAAGGAACATCGGATGCAGACATTATTATGAGGATTGAGAGAGCAAGTACAGTATTCCTACAGCTGAAGAACATATGGAACACAAAACAATTGTCACCCAGTATCAAATTCAGAATATTTGATAGGAAATTCAAGACAGTTCTGCTGTACGAAGATGAAATTCGGAGAACTACCACAACCGTCATCAAACTGGTTAAAATATTTATTAATAGATATCTACAGAAGATACTCAATAGCCGTTGACCGCATGCCATAAGCAACAGCCTTCTACGTGATAGGACAAAACAGAAAATTAGCAAAAAATGTTGGAAGTGGATAGGACATACATTGAGGAAATCATCAAACTGCATAACAAGAAAAGCGATAACTTGCAATTCTGAAAAGATACGGAGAAGTATAAGACGGAAGAACAAACTACCTCGAGAAATGAAACCAGATTTGAAAAAGATGAGTAGACACTGGAAGGAACTGGAAAGGAATGTCCAGGATAGGAATGGATGGAAAATACTGTTGGGTAGCCTATGCTCCTTGACCAGGTCACGTTTATCCAGGAGGAACGAATGGGAACAGAAACAATGAAGTGTGAGACGATTGTGTGATGTTTACAAAAAGAACAGTCAAATTTGAGACGATTAATTGACATTTAGGAGAAGAAGTATTTGCTGTATAGTTCTCAGATTTTGCTAAGAGATTCTGTAATTTAATATTCATGAACATTCGATTGTTTCCAAGTTGTGTTGTTGTTCATGGTAATGCAGCAAGTGGTCATAAACGTTTTATAAACTCTTTTGAATGGGTTATGTGATTAACAGATATTTGAACTTACAACTTTCATTTTATCAAAATAAGGAAATATTGAAAAGTGTACCTTTTATAATTTGAACTTACCAACAGGTGGTTGTGTACTACTCCTGAAAATAAGTCGATTACCATTCAAATAACTCTAGCGATGTCATTCAAAATAAAGGTAGAACGCTGCACAGTTAAACCATCTAGCTCAACAAGATGAACACCAAATTCATAAAAGTAGTTCATTCACTGGTGGTAATATATAGACGAAAGATTGCATATAAAAATATAATACAGTAGGAAAGAATTAGTTCGTAGAAAGAACGATATGATGGGATTTAAATCTCATAGTTTAAGGGAAGACAATGAGTGTATACACTTACACCATTGCGATGGATTGTGAGCCATGTCACACAGTCTCCAACAATTGGTTACGATAGTATCACGAACCACAACTAAGTAGTCTGCATCTATCAACATGGCTAAGACTAGAAATTAGTGACTTAAAGAACTGATACCACCGTTTTGATTTGGTTGCTCCTAACTTTCTTCCAACACTAGTCAGCATTGCGCGTCGTGGCAAACTGTGTCGTTAAGTTATTCAGTCAGTCAGCTGCAACGTGGGACCAGGCACATATATGCATCGATTAAAGAAAATCTCCATTTCAATAACTGTTGAAAGCATTGATGGATAGTTAATATTTGATATGTGTTGAATCAATACAAACATTATTTCATGTCATGAGTCAACTGAAGGTAGACCATCATGGAAAACCTTGAAGCACTGGATGACCATTTCATCCTGGTATGTGACTCCTCAGCAGTGCGCATCCACGACCTTTCCCCCATCCAGATTCGTACCCAAGATCTGTTAGTTTCGTGCGTGAGCGCTTGACCATTGACCGACTGAGCCAGAATCCAACGGTGCTAATGCTTAACTTCAATCAGTCCACGAAATCGCGCCACCGTACAGCATTGTCTTCAGTGAGCTGATATCTCACAACAGATCTGGTTGATGGCTGTTTCTCACTAGAACTCCAGCAGTGTCTCTTGAAGCCAGTCACCAGTGAGCATATGTTAATTCATATCAAAAGGGTTTTTGTTGATATTATAGTGATTTCAATGATTAAGTTCATGAGTCAATCGAAGCTCGACCACTATGATTTATGATCAACAATCGCTTATCTACATATGAACTTGGAAAGATTTTAAGTATAAATCACAAATGACTGATTTAGTTACTTTGATAAAAAAGAGTAACACAATGACATCTTGGACTAGTTAAAGGATATTTATACATCACAACCAATAAAATGTAAATAGACCAAAATATCTCAAATACAGTAAAATCAATAATGTAAATCACAATTCATTTTATTAGACATTGACTTCAACTAGTCAATTATCAAGATAAACAATATGATAATCCAGTTAAAATGTTTTACACTTACTCAGTGGTCTGTTTTATCGATTTACCTACGGCTGAAGGTTTTAAAAAAAACAGATGATATTCATACCGGTCAACGTGTCATTGATTTGGTAGAGTACCAAGTTTGTATAAGTCGTATTTCCATTGGCGAATAAATCACATGGTAACTAGCTAGAAGTAGTAGTGGTTGTAATAGTAGTAGTAGTAGTAGTAGTAGTAGTAGTAGTAGTAGTAGTAGTAGTAGTAGTAGTAGTAGTAGTAGTAGTAGTAGTAGTAGTAGTAGTAGTAGTAGTAGTAGTAGTAGTAGTAGTAGTAGTAGTAGTAGTAGTAGTAGTAGTAGTAGTAGTAGTAGTAGTAGTAGTAGTAGTAGTAGTAGTAGTAGTAGTAGTAGTAGTAGTAGTAGTAATATTATTATTATTAGAAGCTCAAATGGAGATGGTTGAGTAACATATGT
Source organism: Schistosoma intercalatum (assembly GCA_944470365.2). Lineage (NCBI taxonomy): Eukaryota > Metazoa > Platyhelminthes > Trematoda > Strigeidida > Schistosomatidae > Schistosoma > Schistosoma intercalatum. The sequence continues at coordinate 2,632,493 of OX103728.1, read as the reverse complement.
TGAATAATTAGGAAGTGACATTTGTAAACCTTAATGTATCCGTTATCAACATTCGTGTACATCTGATCAGAAAATTTTATTAGACACCATAGTGCCATTATTCAACATAGATTTTAATGGTGAAACCATAATTTTAGACGATCTTTGAGCGACGCTAAAGTGACTTTGAGAATGTCCGCCTACATACCACGGTTAAATGATCCAGTATGAGGAATAAGAATTATGAATAATAGTTGATGGTTAAGATTAGGAATTAGATTTAGGGTTTTCATCACGAACTGATATCGGCTATCATGCCAAAACTCGATTTATCCAAATGGATGAATGAATTTTGCGCCAAAATCCGAGATCTGTTTTCTTATACCTGACTGGTTCGTCTATAAATTATAATCTTCTAGCTTTAATCCCAATCGATAAACGAATGAACATACATTACGGTCTGAATATTATACCATTTTAATATTTAAAAGGAAAACCAATTTCTGAACATGAAGCATTCCCTAGATGACTGATATATGAAATAAGTAGATAGAACAATATTCTTTCTAGTTGAATTCATAAGTCAATCTAAGCTAGACTGTCATTGAAAACCTGAAAACATTGGACGATCAGTCCTTCTTAGTATGGGACTTCTCAGTAATGCACATCTATGATCCCACACCAAAGATGCTCGAACTCAGAAACCTCAATTTCACGCACAAACGCCTCATCTGTAGACCACTAATCCACATCTAACGATGATGATGGTGATGATACAAGTAACCATGACCAGTGAAGTCAGATCCGTGTTGGGTGAAAACAGTTATCCACCCAAGGTGGCCTGCTTGAATGTCTGGGCTACCTGTTTCTGCCATCTACATATTTCAACAAGTTATCTATTTTCTTGTTTCTTTTAACACATCATTATGCGCTTGTGAAACATTTACGGAAATTTATTGTACAAGTTGCAAAATCAACCCAATCAGCGACATCTTAGTCACTGACAATATGCATCGAAAACAATGAACATTAATCAGATGTCGATTGACTGAATTCCTAACATCTAATTGACAATCATTCAATATTAATCGTCAAGATTAACAAAGAAGTAAGAACGAAATGGAAACTTGTTAAAATACTCTATTGAGATCATGAAGCGAATAATGTTAGACCACCATTGAAAACCTGGAAGCACTGGATGGCCGTCTCATCCTATTGTGTGACTCCTCAGCAGTGCGCATCCACGATCCCGCTCGCGAGATCCGAACCCAGAGCCTTCAGTCTCGCATGCGAACGCCTAACCTACGATTCATGATCTCAAGGAAAAATTTAACAAACTCCACAACCACTCTACTGAAAAATACTTTATGTTGAGGATTCTATACTGTACTTAAGCATATTATATTGAAGAAAACCACTAAACAAATATATTACCAAAGTAAACTTACTTCCACTAGTTTCAGTCTTATTCATCATAATGCATCCATTAATGAATAGAATTATAAGAAAGGATATAGAATTCATTTCACTGAAAGAAAAAGTAAGATCCTTCTTTCTCTGAAATGACTTCTGTGTACTCACTTGTTTGTTATTTATATAGAGTTCAAAACCGAAAGGGGGACATCACATGTGTGCATAATAGATCATTGTTTGTTTACTAAATGTATTTGACAATTTATTTGCTTAAAAATTGTTTCTTGTAAAGAAACAATGATGTAAATATCAACATATGATCATATTTATAATTCATTTGGTATTGTGTTTACTTAAATCTTCCCATTGGATGTGTTAGGACCGCAATTGATTAGTCTCTTGTTGCTATATATATATATACATCCTGTTCAGATTGCTTTCATATAGTCTTGAGTTACAAGCTATTTGAAGCAAAGATAGATTGTGACGAATAATGAAATCTAGAATGAGTGTTTCGTCCCGAGTTGGGACTCGTCAGTTGAAATATGGATATCAGAACTCAGTAGAAACTAAGTCGATAACATGATGGTGTGTTGAAAGTAAACACTACTAGGTTTGAGTCTAAAAGTGAATATTAACTATGAAATGCAGGTACATTCAGTTGATGAGTCTCAAATGGGACGAAACGTGTATCATATGTAATATGAAAACAACATAAGAAAGTAATTACATTTTGTATTTATGAATTATTCTTTCATGTGATATAGTCTTCATGAAAAGTGTCAAGTGTATATCATATGATTGACAGAATGTCTTTCTTTATTTTTTAAAATGTCAAATACTACTTGTTTAAATTCATTTCTTTGAATGTAGTATTGTTAATAGATTAATTCTCTACTCATAAACAGGTAGGTAAGTAAGAAGGTACGAACGTATAATTACTGAATCCGATAAACAATGTCATAGTTAATGTTATTTAGGTTAAAGAGATGATGAGATCATATAAAATCGGTGAATGGAATGAAGGATCAATGAAAGAAATACAAAATAGATTATATAATATGTCCAGGTCCCATCAACTAGAGAGAGTAGTTCACGTTCAGATGAGGGAAAGTATATTCTACAAACAGTTAGACTACGAACAACAATAGTTACAAACCTCAAGCGTATATATTATTTAATTACTTACTTACACCTGTTAAGCCTCGTTAACAAGCATAGGCTACCCACCATCATTCGCCATTTAAATCAGTCTTAGACAGTCCTTTCCAGTTTTTTCCAGTTGTTATATATTCTATTCAAATCTGCTTCTATTTCCCGATGTAGTTTGTTCTTCGGCCTTATACTGATCTGTATACTATCTCAATTCCAAGTTATTGCTTTCCTTGTTATGCAGTTTGATGATTTCCTCTAAGCATGCCCTATCCATCTCCAACATTTTTTGCTAATTCTCTGTTTTGTCCTATCACGTTGAAGGCTGTTGCTTATGGTATGCCACCAACGGCCATTGAGTATCTTTTGTAGATATCCATTAACGAATACTTGTACCGTTTTGATGATAGTTATGGAAGTTCTCCGAATTTCATCTCCGTACAGCAGAACTGTCATGAAGTTCGTATCAAATATTGTGAATTTGGTATTGGTTGACAATTGTTTTGAGTTCCATATGTTCTTCAACTGTAAGAATGCTGTCCTTGATTTGTCAATCCGCGCCTTTGCATTCTCATCCGATGTTCCTTGTTCATCAATGATGCTTCTGAGGTACGTGACAGACCACTTCTATCAGCGAGTCTACATCAAGTATGAATTGATCGCTCTTCTCCATGCTGTAATTGATGATCCTACATATCCATATGTGTATGTTGAGTCACACTCATGCATTTGTTCCTGCGTATGATTTAATTATATCTTGTGACCGCCGATTAGAGAGCAGTGACATTTCGATCAGATCAATGACGCGTAAACCCGTATGAGCAGCCTGGAGTCTTAATTGGTCCTGCTTTCCGCCTAGCCTAGCCAGTTAAGCTGAGAACGCTAATCTCAGCCTCTGCAATATGAATCATATATTTCAAATATACTGGGTTTATATACCAAGCAAACAGACTACATCGTACGAATAAAATAGGAAACAACATTTGTACAAGATTTAGCCAAATGTGGCTGTGTATGTGTGAGGCAGTGACTAATAGACAGGGCATCATTCAAGAGTGATAAAACGTATAATAATAGTTAATGGGTCTAAATAGAGCTTACAGTAAGAGGAATATGAATATGCATAGTTTAGTTACTTAATAAGTATACAATAGAAATCTGCGTTTAGTATTGTTCCACAAATAGATCCCAAAAAATTACCACTGATTATTCTTATCGGGATTCAACAGGTACAGAACAGCCAGGTGAACGTGAATATAAAAAACAAAAACGTCCCTGAGAATCGTCACAAAATGACATTTTGGTGGCTCATTATTTTGACTCAAATAAGATTTTACAATGATATTCATGACGAGCTCATTACTTCAGTGGCCCAAGAGCTGACTCCAATCGGATTGTATGATTGACTGTTACAATGACGTCAATCTTCGTATATAATCGTCAACTTAACTCGCGTTGATGAAGAAAAGAAATAAATAATTCAAATAAAAGAGCAGATTTCGAATACGTATGTTTCATACAGTCATTGATCCTTCAGATAAACGATCAGAGAAGCAAAGAATAGAGAGCAAAGCGAAACAACGTTCGGTGGAGAAGGTAAGTGAGTCAACTCCATTCAACCAAACGTTAAGCGATATTAGTTGTCAGACCAAAACTAAATTACAGATATTTGATGAGTAGGATAAAAACTGCACACACATATGCTCATTTGACAAGCGAATAATTAACAAGGTCAAAATGTGACTCAAATGGGCTTGCATAGCACTTCAGTATTTTAAATAAGACAACCAACCAATGATAAGTTGGGATCCTGTGAAGTTGGAAATAAGGGTAAGAGTAGGTGCTTTAGCGTGTAAACGAGAAAATCCAATTTCCAAATTGAAATTACAACAATAAGATGTTTAACATATGAGTTCTGGTGATTTAGCATTAAAATGTATCAGCAATATCTTCATTTCTTATAGTTAACTCATTTGAAGCATAAACTTCAGTTCATATTGAGATTAAACGTTTTCATTTATAGCTGGATACTATAGTATGTTGGATTCCACTCGGTCGCTCCACATATCTCATATATTTAACATTATCACAAAGCGATCTGAAACAATACAAGAAGAGATGGATAGTGTTTAACAATAGAATCCAGGATATGTGTTACTCTCTATTCTATGCTCATCAGTTAGATGTACACGTATCCAAGTTGATGTTCACTTTGGTACTCGAACCCGGCAACAATTTACTGTGAGAGATAACAAACCAGATTCCAGCGAAGGAACAAATCAGACAGAAGCTCTGAAAATGGATATGACACACATCGAGGAAAACACCCAAGTGCGTCACAAGGCAAGCCCTCACTTGGAATCCTCAAAGCCAAACAAAAAGAGAAAGATCAAACAGCATATTACGCCGAAAATTGGAAACAGATATGAGACGAATGAACAAAAATTGGATAGAACTAGAAAGGAATTCCCAAGACAGAGTGGGTTGGAGAATGTTGGTCAACGGCCTGTACTCCATTGTTTTCAAAACCTATCTGTACTGTATCTATGAAACAATGACTTAGGCTTTTCTATTCCGTATGGAAAATTAACTTTTACATATATAGTCTAAGTATTATAACAGTGGTTTTCAGTTCGAATTCGTTTTCATCTATGTAAAATTGACGTTGAAATATCTTCGTCTTGACCATTCTCGCATCATTTACATATCCGTAACTTGTGCACTTATTGACTCAGCTTTCTTGATTGAAGCTTTTAAAGGTTTCCTATCATTCTTATCATCTATAGCTGGTCAAACAAGCTTTAGAAAGCCTATAAGAAAGTAATCAGAATGGAAAGCATAATCATGCTGAAAATATTCAAGATAATATGTATTGTCGAATAGCTTGTAAGTTGTCAGCAGTGGTTTAGTCACATTTATGATGACTTATTACAACAAGATGCAAAGCTGCAACGAATATATATATATCCTGATTCTGTGCGTTTTTTATGTAAATAGATAGATCTTGATTCGAATCTGTTAAGGTGATTGTCACTACGTTAGTTACCGGTGGTTATTCATTTATTACTGAATGAACTATTGAAAGTATTATGCAGATTCAAGTCGGTTTGCGACAAGTACAAACTTTCAACATAATCATTACTAAATTTAAAGATGTTATTCCACTTTACGTAATTAATCAAATGCGTGAAGAACCATTCTATATAGAATTTCAAAGCCTCCATACGGTTTTCAATATGTAGGGTTAAACCAGAAGATCAATTCCCTTCCCTTTGACCACATATTGTAATATGTAGTTCTGATAGAAAATTTCGTTAATTTGTATCATCACATATTCTCAAAATACTATCAACCATTATTAGGTACCATTTCCACTTCATTCTAGTTTCAATAATGCTCTATGTGTAAAGCGGTACAACAATTTGTATAACGTATGGATGCTTGAAAATAATCAACCTTTGGCAACTTTTAGTATATAACTTTTAACTACTGATAAATAAATCAGTAATCTTTTGTTAAATTCAAAAAGTTGGTAGGTCAAGCAATTCACGTCGAGTTATACATGGAAATCAGTTGTAAGCGCAAGAGTATAATTTATGGATAAACCAATCACATTTAGGATATCAGGTATTGAACTTTGGAGCGAAATTTATTCATTGCTTTGGCTAAATACCATTTTGGAACTTTAGCTGATGTCAGTTTGTGATGAAAACTCTAAACCTAATTTTGACGCTAACCATCAATTGTAAATCATAATCTTTATTATTCACAGTGGTTTATAACCCTCATTCAGCTCTCATAAGTAGGTGAATATTCTAAAGGTCACTTTAGCGTCACTTGGAGTTTGTCCATACATAATAATCTATTCCGTTGTGAGGTAATCAGAGGTACTTTGTAGGAGTTTCGTGATGCTGTTTAAGAATTAAAAAGGAGTGGCCATCTTGACCAACAAAATGCTATTAGCATTAAAGAACTGGACGAACATGATACTCTTGACTACTCATTGATCGATCGTCCGTAAATCTTTCTAACAAACTATTTTGTAAGATTGATGTCAGCTACAGAAAAGACAAATTTCCTGTGATGATTAACGTTTTAAAATTTTACTGATCAGGTTTATTTGCAGGAAAACCACAGTGTTCCAAAAGTTATTTAATATGATGTTTATTCGAAACTTGATAAAACACCTTTTTAATTGATTATCAACACAAAATGCTTCCAAGACGGTATGCTATAATATCTGGGCTACTCGTTCCTGCTATCCACATATTTCAAAAAATATCTGTTTGCTTGTTTGTTTTAACAAATCATTGTGCCCGTTAGTCGCATAACCTATTCAGGTTCGTTTGTTAAACGTATACGACATGTCGCTATACAAGTTACAAAGGAGCACAATCAAAGACATTGTGGTTGCCGGCAATATGTATCGGAATGAATATTCGTTAATCAGATGACGATTCCTGAAATGATAACATCTAACCGGCGACCACTCAATAATGATCGCCAGTGTCGACCAAGAAATAGGAAAAGGGAATTTGTTAAAATATTTCGTGATGTTAATTTTATACCATACCAAACATATAATCTTGAATAAAATCTTGAATAATTAACTAATATGTTATATACTACTAACCTATAATATAAGTAGCCAGCGCTATATTTTGAAAGTTTTCGAAAACATCTTTTTTTCTCCATTATGAAGTCCAAGAGGGTATAGTATGATGCATCATAATGGAAGTGTGAAATAATTTATTAGTATATGTATATATGCTTACTATATGTGTTCATCGAACTGTCAACTTTAAATTCAACAAGGAGTGACCGTCATCTAATAGCATATTTAAATAGATATTATAATTAACAGCCTAGTTAACGTTGAATGCAACAACAGCTTTGACATTTGAAGATAATTTCGGTGAAACATTATCATTTGACCTAGAAAATTACACATTGATGCTGAATGCCTTGATGCCAAATAGATTATGATAACCAAACAGGCTTGAACGAAACATTATATGTATTCTTTTTTGATTGAGATCATGAATCGATTAATGTTAGATTACCATTAAAAACCTGAAAGCACTGGATGGCTGTTTCGTCCAATTACAGAGCTCCTCTGAAGTGTGTACCCACGATCCCACCCCCAGATCTCGAACCCAGGACCTATTGGTCTCACATGCTAAAGCCTAACCTCCAGACTAGTGAACCGGCTGGTATCCAAAGCTGTTAATGTCTAACCTCAAATAATCCAAGAAAATCGGCGGATATCTTCCATTGTACTGAGGTAGATACCTGTCTCTATCTAACATGAATTAGCTCCACTAGTCGCGGTTTCTCATTAGAACTCTGAGAATTCCCTCACGAAGCTGGTCACCAGTGAGCACACGTATTAACACACCCGATCATCAAAAATACAAGTCTAGTTGTAAAAGTAGACATTCTTATTTCATATGTCACTGACTAATAACCTCAATTTATGTACCAGTAGAACAATCCTCATCGTCTTCCTAATTACTTTCATTTAAAAATAAATATTTTACTTACAACCAAGTTTTCATATCAAATTTTGTTTTTGATCGAGATCATGAATCGATCGATGCTAGATGATCATTGAAAATCTAGATATACTGGACGTTTGTTTTGTCCTGATATGATACACTTGAGAGGTGCTTATCTTAAACCTCACACGAATGCTTAACCACTAGACCACTGAATCAGCATCCAACTATTGATATCAATCTTTATGATCGTGATAGTCATTTTATTAAGTATTTGATTACAAATGACACTAACTATTGAAACCTTCATGTATAGATTGTTCTCACATATAACATCACCTTCCTTCGAAAACACTCAGTGACTAATTACACCCAAATGTAAAACTGCTAGATCTTATTTACAAGACAGAAGTCATTGAATTCTTAGAGGGGGCGGATGGTATGTTATGTAATCAATTACTATGCAGGAGACATTGAAAGAGCCTGTCTTTAATATGTTGATATTTATTTTGAAATGTTGTAGATGGTTTGTAGCTTAAGTGGATGATATTGATGGAGTTTTTTAATCTGAGCTGGATGGTTTGGTCATGGAGCTTTCATCGTTCTTCTGAACGACATCATCAAGAAAAAAATTTCAGATCGAAGTGAAGTGTTCGAATTTCTCCAAATATTGGCTTGTCCTATAGACATCGGCGTTGACTAGTTTTTGCTGACTTTAAACCTGTTATTGTTTACTTCTTTTTACAAGTTGTATCTTCTAATGGTTCGATTTTCAGTCCTTTTTTTGTTCATAAATTTCCTGATTGAATCAATTTCACTGTGATTGCTGATTGCTGATGGATCTGAGTGACAAATTTGTAAAATGCATATCACATACTACAATGACATTGTTGAAACCATTCAGAATAGGTGTTACACACAAACCAATAAAATCACTACAATCAATCTTGTGTAAACCAAAGGATGAAATGATAAAAGATCAATAACCGAACGTCATCTCCAAAATAAACTGTGACAACTATGTACAAAGCGGACGCCCTATTCATCTTTGCCTACATGAATTTCATGACATATCATTTCTTATATCAATATAGGTGGACAACTCGGGACACACATTCGACTGGAAAAATGTTAGAAACACTATAGAATTTTTAGAAGCTTTGCACTCATATCAGTTTTAGCAATCAATCAATCAAATCTACGGACAAATATAGGACCAAGAATCGAATCAATCGATTATATAATCAAAATAAAGAAGTTAACAATGACAGGTTAAAGTTCAACAGAACTCAATCAAGATCGAGGTCTACAAGAAAAGCTGTGAGTTATATGGGAAGAGATTCGAACACTTCACTCCTACTTTGTGCTGATGATGTTGCTCAGAAGAACAATGAAAGCTCTGTGACTAAGCCATTCAGCTTAAAGAACAAACTCCATTAAAGACATTCATCTTGACCTATAATTTATACTAATTCAGTAAACGTCTCATGAAAAGGGTAGTCCATCAAAGAAAATCAACTACTTCTAAGGAAGCTGTTTAAATTATAGTTTAGATATTAGCTATCTATATTGTTTACACCTACAAACAAAATTGATTTAATTGTGGTCTAGAGGTGAAGCGTTCATGCACGAGACCTATCGGTCCTAGTTTCGAATCTTGCAAGGTGAGATCATGGATGCGCACTACTAGAACAAAACAGCCATCCAGTGCTTCCAGGTTTCTCATTGTGGTCCAGCTTCAATTGACCCCTATATGATGTAATTGTGTTAAGAAAGCGTTAAATAACTTTAAACTTTGTTTAATAATTTTGAAAATATAACTGGGTTCATAACTTGGTGTGTATATTTGAGTCTTATCTCTTCGCTAAAGCACTATTTGTAACGTTCTTAATTGCTGCTAACCAATGTTCAACTGTATTCCTAAAATATGAAAATAAGATGATTGACAATGGATAAGTAAATAGAAATGAAATTGTAAACTAATCCCAGCAATACTCAATTAACACTGGTTAGTTTGTTTTGATTGTATAAACATTTACGACTATACTATTCGTTGGTACGTCTCATAACAACACTATTTAGCTGATGTCTATTTAACGATCGATTGAAGTGTTACATGGTTTCTTTTCACAATTGAAATCACAAGTCGATTTGAGCCAATTCACCACCATAAACCTGGTTAGGTTAGTAGGCAATTTCATCTTAGAATAGTAATTCTCAAGAATGTGGGTCAGCGATCCCGTATGAGAGAATGGAACCTAGGACCTTCGAGTTTGGATGTGAATACTTAACCTGTAGACCACTGAGTTGTCACTCAACGGTATGTGTATCACACATCAACAGTGAAAACTTGGAAGCATTAGACGGTCATGTCATATTAGTATGAGACTCAGAAGTGCGCATCTGTGTCTTCACATTTGGGACTCGAACAAAGGACACCCGGTAGTGTGCGCGAATATTTTACTTCTAAGCCACTGATGTAGAATCTAACGATGTTACTATTTAACTTCGATCAATCTAAGATCTTGCACTTCCTGAGACCGATAACTGTCTCACACACGACACGGATCACAGTGCACTATGCATATATCTATGTATATACCTAATGAGAAAGTAACTCCTAGAATGGTTAATATTAGATTAATTATAATGTACAATGTACAATGATCTTACCATATTCCATTTAGTGTACTTCATAAATATAAATAATTTAAAATAAAAATGAAATGAATTCCCCATATTCAATGGATTTATATATTGACAAATGAGTTGAAACAATAATAACTTATGAACGAACCAATCAGATTTGAGATAACAAGTCTTGGATTTTGGCGCGAAATTCATTCATCCATTTGGTTTAATAGCATCTTGGCATTAGATTTGATGTCAGTTCATGATGAGAAACCGTAAATTTAATTTCTTAACTTTAACCATCAATTGTAAATCACCATTCGAATCCCCTATAAAGGTTGATCACACTTATTTGATCTTAGTTATTAAGTGAACACTCTCAAAGACAGTTTAGCGTCACTCGAATATCGTCTCGCCAGAATGTCTAAACGATATCAGTATATATTCCTATGGTATATTATAAAATCATTTACATATTAACAATGTTAACAAGCATTAACCTTTGTAAATAGTGATCTGACAACTATAAGTCAACTTACCAAATGAATTCAATAAGCGTTCTGTTATGTGAATGAACAAGACGGAATCATTCAGTCATAATAATAATTATTATCGGATGATAAAATGAAATTTCGTTTCTGTAATGAGAATTGAATAATCAATCTAAAATGTTGACAATTGATTGATCACTAAGTGGTGATCACTGTCATGTATGTATGGTCCTTCTTAGTGCAGGTCGAACCCCATCGATTAAGTTGCAATACAACCACTAGTCTAGGTGACTCGACATAGTGTGCACTATGTTGAGATAAGATGGTGGTTGGAGACAGTCAACCGGAAACCATGGAGCCAGGTTTCCTACCATTTGGCACTCGTCAGCAAGGTGTACCTGTAACCTTGAAGGGACTAATCCTGCCCAATTGATTCAATCCCATGTCACTCAGCTTCACAATCAGAGCTATTACCAATGCGCTATCCGGGCAGCAACTAACCTCTTGTAAGACTGAAATGTATTCACAATGGATTGATCACTGACTGTTGATCAACATCATGTATGTCAGGTCCTTCTTAGTGCAGATCAACTCCTATTGACGAAGTTGCAAACCTGGTTTTTTTAGCAAATAGAATGTGAAATTGCATGAAACAATTATTTGACTTTTACAGTTGAATTCATGAGTTAATTGAAGCTAAAACATCATTGAAATCCTGAAAACACTGTATGACAGTTTCGTCCTAGTATGGGACGATTCAGCAGTGCGCATACACACTCCTGCACACCTTATTCCAACCCAAGATTTTCAGTTTCACTCATCAACATCTAATCTATAAACTCCTAAGCAGATGTCCAACGATGTCTATGTTTCACATCAACCAAACCACTACATTGAACAATCATCTTTTACCTTACAACCGACATGGTAGATCTCCACTAGTCACGGCTTGATAAAAAATATAGTTCAATTGTCATGAGATTTCATACATATAAGGAAAATGTTAATTGACATATGATTAAGTGACTTACTCCACTATTGACCAGAATTTTCTAACACAAATACAACAGTTTAACATTAAAATTATTACTCCCATTAACAACAACAGTATAATAACAAAGTAATGTATATCCATTCCAAACTATATACAGGTAGTTGTATAATTTCCAGCTTTCTTCTAGTTAAAAAATGGACATAATGGGTCAATTGATGCTAGACCACCATGGGAAATCTGGAATCAGTGGACGGCCATTTCATTCAATGGTGGATATGTCACTCAATTTCGTGGATTAGTTGAAATTAGACACTAACACCATTGGATGGTGATTGGCTCAGTGGTCTAGTGATTAAGCACTGGCACGTGAGGCTGACAGCTCCTGGGTTCGAATCTCGCGAGTCAAGATCATGGATGCGCACTGCTGAGGAGTTCCATACTAGGAAGAAACGGCCATCCAGTGCTTCTTGGTTTTCTATTTTAGTCTAACTTCAACTGCCCCATGATTTCAACTATTGAAATTTTGATTTCATTAATATTCCACATTTTAAATCATTTACACTATGCATTTCTTCTAAACACAAATTCGGTTACTTACCCAAAGGATCCCCTTGAAGAAATATAGATATGCAATCATTGTGAGAAACTATACCATGGTGATGTAATATATCTGTATCCATCTTCAGTTGATATACATTTCCACCTTATATAATGGATGGGAAGTTGTGCAAGATTATGAGTCAAGTGGAGTTAGACATTAACATTATTGGATGCTGACTCAGTGGTCTATAAGTTAAGAGTTTGCGCGTGAGACCGAAAGTCATGGGTTTGAGTCGTACGTGTAGGATAGTGAATACGCGCTTTTGAAAAGTTCCATACTAAAACAAAACAGCTGTTCTAAGCTTCCATGTTTTTGATAGTATTCCAGCTTAGATCAACGCATAAAGTCAACTTTAATATATATAAATTGAGAACTCAATTATATCAAAGTATATAGATTTATGGTGCACAATAGGTGAATTATTCCGAAATCGATGAAGTCAAAGTGTCGAAGGTATACAATATGAATAATTGATTTAAAAAACTCACTAGTGACTAGCTTCCTAAGGTAATTCTTGTGAGAAATTGCAATCAGTGCAGCTATTCTGTGTCAGGCAGAGACAAATCGCACAATTCCGTGAATTTGTTAACGTCAGATATGTCGGCCGGTTCAGTGGTCTAGACGTTAAGTGTGCGTTTGCAAGACCGAATGCCTTACGTTCGAGTCCTGCAAGTGTGATCGTGGATGAACACTACTGAGGAGTCACATAATAGGACGAGACAACCGTCTGGTGCTTCCAAGTTTACAATGGTGATTCAACATTAAACGATCCATAATCTTAATCAAGAACATAATACTTTTCAGTATATTCAAACTTTTAATCAAAGTGAAGTGTAAAATATCAACAAATTAACTTACTGCTCTTCTGTCATCAAAGAAGATTGTTGATTTCATACGTTAATGATATAAAAATTTAGTTATTTTAGCATTTTAAATGGATCAGTAAGTATCCTAGCTTTTTGATGGAGTTTTGTTCCTTGATCTGGATGATTTTTGTCGTGGAGTATCATCAGCAAAAACTTCAGGTAGAAGTCAAGTAAAAGAGTTCTATCTGAAGATTGTGCTGATGATGCCATACAAAAGAACGATGAAAGCTCCACAACCAAACCATCCAACTCAGAGAACAAAACTCCATCAAAATCATCCAGCTGAGCTATAAATCTTCTCCACCATCTCAAGTATCATAGCATAAATCAATCTGATTATCATAACATAGTTGTAAATATTCAATAGTAGAACATACGTTTACACTTAGATGATGATGATGATGATGATGATGAACCAGAATTACATGATTGTAATAGAAGTAATAGAGCTATAATGAAAGGAATCATTACTTCAATTCAATACAAGTATAAACTTGTAAACTACTTAAATACATTAAATTAAATATATGTATTTTCAGTGAATCAATTCAAACAGAATAGAGGTCTCTTCATTCTATTGTGTATGTCAGTCAGTACAATTCTGTATGTCTAACAGAGATGTTAGAAAACATTCATTATCCTTTACAAAACACTGATAATGATTGATAAACAATAACAATAATAACAATAATGATCGATAGAGACATTGGTGGTTGGTAATGTCGGAGTTAAGCTGAAAAACAAAGTATCAGATAGTTGTTTCACGCTAGTATAAGTCTGTTTAGTCGTACGTATCTAAAACCCTGCAAGGATTTGAACAAAAGGGATCTTGACATTAAGTGGTGATTCATCAGTGAATAATCCTGTGTTAGTTGTACTGAGTTGTCATAACAAACAAATTTAAAGCTTACTTGCATACTTACTTACTCCTGTTACCCCTAGTACAGGAGCATAGGCCGATCACCAGCATTCTCCATACAACCCTGTCTTGAGCATGCCATCCCAGTTCTTGCCAGTTGCTATTCCTCGTTGTCATATCGGCTTCTATTTCCCGACGTAATGTATTCTTTGGCCCTACACTTTTCCGCTTCCCTTCAGGAATCCAAGTTAGGGCTTGTCTCGTTATGCAGTTTGATGATTTGCGTAATTTATGTATCCTTTTTTCCTAATTTTCTCTTCGGCTGGAAGCTGGTTTGTTCTCTCTCACAGAAGGCTGTTGTTGATGGTGTCTGTTCAATGGGATGTTGAGAATCTTACATACATAGTTGCTTGTAAATACTTATACCTTCTTGATGATGATTGTTTTAGTTCTCCACTTTTCAGCTCTGTACAGTAAGAATGTCTTGATGTTCGTATTGAAGATTCTGACTACGAAATTGGTTGATGATTGTTTTGAGTTCCATATATTGTTCGACTGCAGGAATAGTGTACTTACTTTGTCAATCATCATATAATATAACAGTCGATCCGATGTCATAGACTACATTACTATTTACATCCAGGATTGTTATAACACCTAATGCAATCGACATTTAAAAAATAGTCTGGTGAGTGGTTGAACGTAGTCACTCGTAGACCATAATTCTGCCCTGCTTGACACTCACCAGCATAATATAAATAAAATCTGCAAAGAAATTGATGTTCCCTGTTGAATATGAACCAACGTCAATCACTCCTATAGTCACTATTACTGAGCGTAGGCTTTGGTTAGGCTCATACAAGACGGAGAATTATCAATTCCCTTACGGTTGCAGGTAGTCAGACCAAAAAATCTCAACCAACATGAAACTTATGCCCAGGCTTATTTGTTGACTACCTTCAACCAACTGGAATCTGAACATTGTGCACTGAATGTCAAGTCATTTTGACTACTGAGCGCGTCGCAACTTGGTAGACAGAATACGATTGTTGCTAAGATCTTTACGGATACTCTATTGATCAATAAAATGTATGTATATACTGATGTTCTGTCTTAATTCTATTTTAAAATGACTTTTTATTTTCATTTATTTAGTTTGTCTATTTCTGGAATGTTCTTGTTCACTTTTATTTGTCCCATCTGACTTGTTCCGCTTACACGACAGTCAAACTCATTATTGCCTTACAATGTCCCAATGACAATAGCCCTTGAGAATACTGAAAAGCAACCACCAGTATGAATGAAATCGGTTAACCAGCAAACCAGTTTTGTGGATGAATAGTCAGCAAAACTTGCCAAAGTAATGTTGAACTATCCACAATATCAATGGTGAACCTCCAGTATCATATGAGACCTTCAACTCTACATAGCCATATAGTTTGTACTGCATATAGCAGACATGTAGAGTAGTAAGCGAAATAGCCTAGCCTGAAGCGTTAGGGCTTAAATAACGCTTAAAACCCATTATTTGGTGTCGCAATACTATGACTAGACCACCAAGATCCTTTTGATCGCATTTGCGAAATTCTCGTTTTTCCGACTTTTCAGACCCTGAGTTAGGGTTAGCATCCCTAACAAGAAATTAGTTTCCACGAATAATAACCTCACTTAAATAATACACTAAGCTGTTTCGTTATGATAGCTGCTAATCACTGGATGAATCTTTAATTATGAACATAAAGATTTTCAGTAGTTAGATAGCTTAGATCATTAGTGAGGTCAATTTGTATCATGAACACTACGGAGATTTACTTATTTATGTAAACACATAAATATTGATATAAAGAAGCATTGAATACATATGCGCCAACTCAAGTCATTTGATTTGTATTTGGATAGTTATACTACCCGGCTGCCCTGACCGAAGCAGGTAGTATTATTAGAGGGCCACACCTGGAGCCTTCGACCTAAAGGTAACCGGTGACCAACAATTTGTGTACCATTGGTTTAAAATCAGGGTTCTCCAATTCCCTTAGGTAAACCCTCCAAGTACACTAACACAGTTAAAACGCCAAACATTTCGTAAACAACACCCTTGCCTCGAGAAGACAGCGAGTAGGACTTCCCCGACAGTGACTGTATACGCAGGGCTATGTGAGAGCATTTCGAGAGTGAGGGTGAACTCTCCCCACTCCTGGTCGTATCAAGGTATTTGAAGGTACAGAGATTCATAACAAACATTTGTCAGTTTGATTGAAGGATTGTCATGATTAATTGAAGTGAAATATTTTTGTTTTCAAAACAAAACAAAACATAGAAGAATAGTCATAGCCCACAGAGACCAACTGAAAATCTGAAATGTTTACTACACCACCCAATACACAATTATATACATCCACCTAATGGATAATACATGAATATACCTTTATTAATGTGCAAAATATGTCAGATAAACTGTCATATTTACTAAGTCTATCACATAAGCTAATCATATACCTGACTAGTTTAATAAGATGGTTATTGATAGCCAATTTGAATGAATTGAATAATTGGTGATATATATAAATCTCGACATTTAAAACAAATGCTTCTTAGTTCAATTTAACCATTACTTGAAATGATGATTATCGTTGTAATTGGTTTACTTCTTGTATTTCAAACATTACAGTCCGTAGAGACTAATACCAATGGTAAGTCTGTTAAGCAACAACATTGTTTGTTTGAATATTCTGATTGATGTGTAGGATTTCAATTGATCAGTCTCTTATTGGTTTATGCGCATACATTGAGGAGTTGAATTTAAATCTTCATCTTATTGCATAATCAAGTGGATATCAGGACTCAGTGGTGGAGTTTGAAGTGAATGATACAGAGTGAACAACAACACTGAGGAGCAGGCACATGGGGATGACGTGTCCTAAATAGAACGAAACGCGCATCTTGGATTCCACTGCTAGCTACTATCCATCTTTGTATCTATTTTCAGGTTTATTTCTTTGAGTTATTTGTAATCTCATGATTTGGGTTCGAGTCCTGTGTACGAGATCATGAATATGCACTGTTGAGGTATACTAATATTTGGACGAAACAGCCATTTTATTCTTTCAGGTTTTCAGTAGTATTCTAAGTGAGATCAATTCATGAATACAATACTAATCAGTCAGTTACCACTTCTTCTAAAAGCAGAAAATAATAACACGTAAGTCCGTTCATTGATATTCTGATTATTTCTCAAAATGACTAAGATCGTATGACTTTCATTATTACGCGGAAACAAGGTACTTTATAAAGAGTCAGATTCCTTTGGATATTAACTATGACTGTTAATACATTTACGTACATATTTATATCTTTGAATCATCTCTAAACACTATGTATACAAAGATTAGTTTGACTTTGTTATGACTTGTTGGTTTATACGTCTACCAATGCATAATGTGATGATACTGCCAATCAGAGAACATTCAATTATCGATCGAACCAATGACGCATAAAACGAGGACGAGTAGTCTAGAGTCCTGATCGGTCCTTCTTTCTTGTCTAGCCAAGCTAGTTGAGTCCAGAACACCAATCTCAGCCTCTGCGATATCAATGCTTCATTTTAAACATACTGGGTTTATATACCAACCAGACAGATCACATCGTACCATAAAATAGGAAACAACATTTGTACAAGATGTAGTCACATGTGGCTGTGAACGTGGGAGGTGGTAATTAATAGAGAGAGCCTAATCCATAGTTCAAAACAAAGCCCATAATAAGAGGAATATGAATAGTTTAGTTACTTAACAATGATACGATAAAAGTATACGCATAGTATTGGTCTATGAATGAATTCCAAAAGTTAACATTCATTATTCTTATCAGGATATAACAGACTTTATGATATGCAATATACTATCATAACACACAAGTTGAAAGGCAGTCCCAATTATCTTCATCTGATGATGTTCTGATTGTTATGTAACAGTACATAGGTCACGTAATGTTCAACATTTGTGAAATTTAAAATGGACGAAGTCCTTTAATTTCAGTACTGAATATCGATATCAAAAAAGAGTCCAAGTAAATGAGTTTTTGCTATATCTAAATCAATATTCTAAATTATAAACAAATTGTGTTTTATTTCTTCTATATTACAATATTAACTCTGGAGTCTATGACGAGAAGGATTCATTTATCGATCGGATCTAAAATATCTTATCATCATAGCAACAACTTATGATGCTTTGATATATATATATATAAAACACTTTTTTTTAATTTTCAGAACACAATCACCATGGCAGTAAGTTTATAATTCATAAGATTTGTAACCAAAGTAATGAAAAATAAGGGAAAATTATTCTTTTAATACAGTTGGTTTGACTCATAAAATGAAATATCAGTATGAGATTGTGGAGATGATGATGTTGTTTGATCGAGATCATAAATCGACTGATGTTAGACCACCATTGAAGCAATCGATGGTTCTTTCATTCTGTTGTTCTCCTATGTTGTTTTTGTTGTAAACCAGTAGTATCAGTAAAGTATTATGTAATAAATATCTTGATTATATGTTGTATCCAAATTAACTACAATTTATGAATGAACCAATCAGATTTAAGATATCAGATCTTGAACTTTGGCGCAAAATTCATTCATACATTTGACTAAATAGCATTTTGGCATCTTATCTGATGTCAGTTTGTGATAAAAACCGTAAATCTAATTCTTCATCTTAACCATTAACTGTAATTCATAATTTTAATTCCTCATACAGATTCATAACCTTCATTTCGTCATAGTTACTAGATGCACAATCTCAAGGTCACTTTAACGTCACTCAAAGGTTGTTCATAAATAGTAATTTCACCATTTTAACTGTTTTTTTCGTTACAATGTAGACCTCTTCAGTAAGTAACTTGTCAAGTTTATTTACTTACTCTCAAATCAATAACAGTTTATGTTGTCATACTTATCAATGAAAACCAGGAAGCGATGAACGGCTTTCTCGTCCTAGTATGGAAATTTTCAACAGTGAAACAGTTATCCACTTTAGACAATGGATGATCATTTGTGCAAGATCATAGATCAAATGAAGTTAGATATATTAACACCGCTAAATGCCAGCTCATTAGTCTACTGTTTAAGAGTTTGCGCACAATCCTGAAGGTCCTGAGTTTGAGTTCTACGTTTAGGGTCATGGATTTACACTACTGTGGTGTCCCATATTAGGACGAGACGACCATCCACTGATTCCAGTATTTCAGTGGTAGTCTAGCTTAGATCAACTCATGAATTCAATTGTTAAAATGACTACAATATCCACTAATCCTCAATCTGTATATAAGTTTCAGTAAATGAATCATACACATTTCTTTATCACATTTTGGCAAAAAAAGGACGAATGATTTCCCAACACATGAACTTGGTAACAAAACAGAATAATAAAGGTAATATGTTTGCCTTATTGATTCCTTATTCATTAGTAACTGGTTAAATCTTATATGGTGAGTTAAATAATCAAATAGTCAGATTCATTGTATTCAAATATGTATTATATTGTGGCATATGCTACTGACGTCCATAGATATAAGTAGTATGTATGATCAGTCAAAAGTGAAATACCTAGAGAAAAATGATTAAGCAGATCGAAGAAAACAGTATGAGAACAGAGAATGATTGGTGTGAAAATAAAGGAACAATGACGTGTGTGACGATGGATTAACGTTTTGCAAATAAAGAATTTACTGTATGGTCCTAAGATTTCACTAGACGGTTCTGTAATTTTGTATTCAAATACGTTCGATTGCCTCCACTTGAGTTCACGTTCACTACAATAGGGATTGTGTTGGTACATACGGAACATTACTATGTACAGCATGATACTGTTTTTCATAATATTCATTTACTGTTTCATTTCTTTGTCCCGTCGACGGGATTACTTTCATGTTCAATGACGAATATAGAAATGTAGTGTTTGTTATGACTTTTGCCCATGTCAACATCTCTGATCAGAATATTGACTTGTAAGACATAGTTCTTGTATTAAACCGATGACACATCAAATATCACTATCAGCCTTACGTCAGCAGTGGAAGGTTACTGGTCCTTCTCGCCCAGCTCTGCCTATTGACTCCAGAAAGCAATCTCAGCTTCCACTGTATGAATCATATATTTCAGACATACTCAATTTATATACAAGCAGACCAGACCGCATCACACCAGTAGAGTTCAATCAGTGTCAGGTAATAGACAGTTATCTACAGATGAAGGCTTGAGCAAGATCACGGATCGATTGAATTCAAACATAAACGCCATTGGATGCTGGCTCAAAAGTCTAGATATTAAGCGTTTGCTTGCAAGATCGAAGGTCCTGAGTCCAAATCCTGCATCCTGGATCGTGTATGTGCACTTCTGGAAATTCCCATACTAAGATGAAAAGACCATCAAATGGTAAATTGTATAACTGTAGTCAATAGGTTAAATGGATGCTTAGGATATAAATTTTCACACAGAATTATTTGAAACAGTAATTCGCAATTCTATATTGACTAGATCTTGTGAAATGTCGATAAAATATCTAATTATATGCTAAACAAATTCATTGTTTCATAGCACCCTTTTCTCATTATGGTACGTTTTCATGTTGAAATGTGTTATGAATACTTCCCTTAAGCTATACTTACTCATTAGTTAATTTGATGAATTAATTGAAGCTAGACCACCAGAGAAAACCTGTGATCCCTGGACTATCGTTTCGTACTAGTGTGAGACTCCTCATCAGTGATTGACTTCACGAGGTACTTCCTGGAATTCTAGTGAAAAGCAGTGACCGGTGGAGTTCAACTGGGTCTGTTGCGAGACAGTGACTCACTAAAGACAATAGTGAATGGTGACTTGATTTCGTGGATTGGCTGAAGTTAGAAATTAACACCCTTAGATGCTCCCTCAGTGGTCTACAGGTTAAGCGTTCGCGCACGAGACAGATATGTCCTTCGGTTAAGTCCCACATGATAGATTGTGAGTTCGCACAGATGAGGAGTCCTATAACTGAACGAAACAGTCGTCCAGTGCTTACAGGTTTTCCATGGTGATATAGCTTCAATTAAATCATGAACTCAGCTATTAAATTATTATAATATTCACAAAATCCCTTTCTGAGTACGATTATTCATCATTAGCCTGTCCGTTACTTATATTACTTTCATATTCATTTTAGACTTCTTGACCAAGGAGAATTGAGTTCTTTATTTCTTTTTAACCGATTTTTAGGGAAACTATCAAAGGAATTTTATCATCATGGTGGTGATGTGTACAACTTCCATTATCATCAGTTATAACTATTTGATACTCTATCGCAATCATTCACTATTATTTTAATATATATTTGATGTAAATGATTCTATTTGTTCTGTTCTCCTTGTGAACATTCAATGACGTATTATTCAACTGAGTATAGGACTTGTAATTTGTGTTCATGTAACTGCTCATTGTTTTAGCGATAAGTCTTCTAACTGAATTGGTCCACCATTGTGCTTGGTACCTGTGTGGTTGCGCAACAGGATGGAGCTGTACTATTTAGATTGTAGCGTTAAAGCCTATACGGTGTCTGGTTCTCCTGCTAATCGTGGTTGAGCTGTACTGTTTGGGTTTTCACGTGAAAGTCCGGATGGTGTCCGGTTATTCTGAAAACCAATGTAAAACCATCCGGGCACACAAGGGTATATTATATAACTAACTTCGAACTGAATGCAAGATTCGGTTCCTAAGCTCTTCTAGTAACCTGACGGGCTAAATCTACACAGCGATTCGAACACGAGAGAAAAAGCGTGAAAAAACGCTTTACTCTAAAGGTTCGTTTAAATACAGAGAATCCAGGCTTTTGACAGCATTTTTAGATGGCCTTAGGTTTCCGGAACGCTTGTAGACATAATAGCATTATAGGTAACCATTGATTCAGAAACGTTACATGTGACTTTCCACTTTCTAGATGTTTTTGAAAAAACGTCTACGGAATGCTGGTTGGATAAGATGTTTCTCAGAGCTTTTCTATGGTTTATTTCGAGAGATTTTCTAGATCTCCCTAACATTTAGTTTTGTGAATCAAGTGTCTCTAAATCTCACTTTAATCAGATGGTTTGCTATTTGTTATTGGAATATAAATACCTCTAACCCTCGTACGGAATAAGCCATACACGAGAACGAATTTTGAATACATACATTTCCTATACTCATTGGTCTGGACAGACAATAGAAGAAACGAAGTGAAGGAAGCGAGACGAAATAAAGTGACTCTGGGCAGAGATAGATAGTAAGCCAACTCGACTTTAATCAAGGGTGAATGGATATTTATAGTCAGACAAAGATAAGCTACAGAGAGGTAATGAATTGAGCAATTCACGAATGCACATAAGATCTCATAAAAATCCGTCAGAGTATGATGGTGATTGGAGGTGGTAAACACGAAACTCTGAACCTGGGTTTTTCGCTATTCGACTATAAATCATAGACTTTTTTAAAAGTTCTCTAAGATAGTATCATAACAAGTCATGAATTGATAGTTATTCGGACATAGGATTGTGTTAGTTTGGAATCTGTGATTGTTTGAATGATAACAATAAACATTTTGTAGTATCTAAGGGATTGAAATTTATCAGGCTATAAACTAACACCGTTGAAGGTTATGTCATACTACCTGCTAACTAAGACATTGTTAACTAACCATTGGTCAATTGATTCAAAGCCAAAATTCGATTAAGTAGAACAGCCCAATAGTGTCATTCTTAAGTTGAGCTGTGAAAGAAACGTTTCTGCTAGCGAATGTTAGTCAAAGCTTTCGTTCTTTATGCATATACCATTTTGTGGAGCAAGGTACATAGGCAGTGGTCAACATTTACTTTCAAGTTGAATAAGATAACACAGTTTATTGTAGTTCCAAAAACGTAAAAGTAAAGCGGTTAGGAGTTCTATCCTTATATAGTTAATCAATTTTAATAATTTTACTGATCCACAGGTTGATTTGATAGGTGTTTACACAATTCATTCATCCATAAAATAAACGCTAAATTGTGTTTACTTAAGAAGCATCCCTATCTTAAACTATTATTATTATTATTATTAGTAGTAGTAAAGATGGGTTGTGGCTAGCAGTGGAATCGAGGATGCGCGTTTCGTCCAGTTTGGGACTATTCATCTAGATGTTCGTGCACCGTAGACTCGATGATCACTTTGGCACTCGAACACGCTTCAAACATAATCGCGTTATCTTCTCAACTATTGAGTTCTAATAACCACTTGCTTGTGCAACGGGGTGAAGTTTAAATCCATTTAATATTGTTTACTAGAATCTTTCCATTGATATGTTGGGAGACTGCCAATGATCCGTCTTTTGTTGGCAATCGAATGTATTTGAATACGAAATTACAGAATATATTGGTAAAATCTGAGAACTATTCAGTAAATACTTCATTTGCACAATGTCAATCGTTCCCACGCCAATCAATCTCTTTTCTTGTTCTCTTTTCTTCGATCTTCCTAAATTTCTACTGCCAGACATTTCACTTCCAATTGATGATACATACTACTTATATCTGTCGACATCAGTAGCACACGTCAGACTACAATCAAGTTTGTTTATGGTTAATTTTGGTTATGAATTTTATTATTGTATTTAACAGTCAATATTATTCGGACATTAACAATTTGTCTATTTCTTTGTATTATTATGATCACCAACGATGTCTGTACTAGCGCGCATGCTTGGTCATATGTAACCGTCTACACACATACCCATCACTCCATCATAAATGTTAGTCGCTTAAATATCGCTCGATAAATTATTCACTTTCCCATATATATGTGCATGAATCTTACTAATTGCGTTGTATTGCTCCGCTTCGCCTCGATTCGATTTGACTGTGAATTCGCTCCAGTATACGCTTACAAGTTTCGTCATGCGTATTAGCCTATCTGCTCAAATTCGCTTCTAACTTTGTTATCTGCGCTACTCAATAATAACATGTAGTCGGAGTTTCGTTCTGCGTTCTAAATTTATACACCGTTTGGATTTATTTAATAGCGGTTATCAGGTGGGATTGATAATTGTAACGTCAGAAATGATCTCAGAGTCAAGCCACTACATGGGCTCATTGTGCAATGAACGAGAAGACAGAGCGACACAACCGAATCACTTATTAAAATCTGAGAAGCGTACAGTAAATATTTCTTTGGCAAAATGTTAATCTATCGTCTTAAACTTTAATGTTCCTTCATTTTCACAGCAGTCATTCTCTGTTCTCGTTCTATTTTCTACGATCTTTTTAACCTTCCACCACCAGGCATTTCATTTTCGATTAATGACACCTGCTACTTATATCTATCGATATCAGCAGCACACATCACAATTGTTCTAACATTAAATTTTATGGGTAAACAATCTTAATTATTCGGACACTTCAGTTAATATCTTATTCCTTTTGTTTTAACTTTCTTCCTACTTTTACGTTGTAGAGAGAAAACCAATAATGTGTAATTTGCATTTAATACGTTGCATTAAAGTGTTTTGCGAAATTATTATATGTATTTCTTTTGTATTTGTCTTACTCACATACTAAATGAACGTGTTTGACTTTTCGTTCGAGTTCTGGGGTGAACGGCTGACGAGTCCCGGAATAGGACGATTCAAATGCCAGCTACCATCCATCTCTGCTTACAATTGTTTGATTTCGATCAGTTGAAGGGAGCATAACTGGGAAATTTTTCATAAGTGGTCACAACAATGCTTACAAAAGAGGGGAATCTGTTTTTGAACTCGGTGTCACATATTTATTATCATACATGTAGTGCATACTACTTATATCGACAGATAATACCTATCAGAAGTGGAATGCATTTCAAAAGAAGATTGAGAGGATTAAACTGAAGAAAACAGAAAGCATAACTGAAAAAAGAAGAAGAGAATTGAAGGAATCATGAAGGATGTAAAAGATAATTGATGGAATATATGAAAGGCAATTATTTAATGTCTAATTTTTCATATGTTATGAAAGAACTCTGTAATTAAGCTCTAAATAATAATATGGTCTGTGCTACTTATACTGACATAAGTAGCATATAACGCTTGTAGGAATGGAATATCGGACAGCAGAAGATTGAGTAGTTCGAGAAGAAAAGAACAGAAACACAAAGCGATTGGTATGAAAACGAAGGAACAATTAAGTCTGAAACAATTAATTGACACTTTGCAAATGCAGTTTATACTGTATAATTCTCAGGTTTTAGTAAAATGTTCTGTAATGTTGTGCTAAAATACATTCGATTGTCGCCGTTTGTATTCTTGTTCACCACTAAATGTCGCTAATTCCCACTTGAGGTCTCGTTCACTTCATAAATCTCACATATTTTTTTAGATTCACTATTTAGTTTTGTTATTGATTGAGATCTTGAACCGATTGATGTTAAATCCCTATGGAAAACCTGAAAATGCTGAACGACTGTTTCGTCCCATTATGAGACTACTCAGCAGTGTCCATCCACGAGCTTGCTGTTGGGATTCGCACGCAGGGCCTTCAGTCTCACGAGTGAACACCTAACCTATGGACCATTGAACCGGCATCCAACGTCTAACCTCAACCAATTCACAAAATTGGGCGACCATCTTCCATTGTAATGAGGTAGATACCTGTCTCTATCTGACACGGAATAATTCCACTGGCCACGGCTTCTCATTAGAACTCGGACAATTCCCTGACAAAGCTAGGCACTAGTGAGTAGCTGATACTTATCAGTATAGTTTTGTAAAACAAAATAAGCCAACTTAAAGAAAGAAACGTGCTATTACGAAATATAGTCATCTTGTATATGTGCACAAATGTAATGAACCATAATGTAGTTAAGTGAAGAATAGACAATAAAGCTTTAACATTTCATTGATTAGTTTCATAATTTTGTCCGAATGTTGAAGTCTCACTTCTAACGTTGTAGCATATTGGTAGTATTATTAAAAAAGGTATACCAATCATTTATTGTGTTCCTAAAAAGCAGAAATTATCGATTTAGAACAGAACAAAATCAAATGATTATGGTAATATATGTTCAAATCAATACTCAAACTTTATTGATTGATTTGATTGGGAAAAAATATGTATGAAATGATTGATTTAGGTGCTATGCTTTAAAGTACCATTGTCATTGATTGACACTCATTCGTATTGATATGAGAAGTGAATAGTAATATTCCACATGACTCCAAATTATCGGATGCATCCTTCTCATTGAAAACACCTTTAATATACATTTGAAATCTAATCAATCTATTGATGGTATGATAAAGTATTGGATGATTGAAGTATTAAAATGGCTTGACTTTCTGCGCATTTCTAATACCTTTTGTACATTTGACTATAGATGATTATGAAACGAGTTTCGATCGTAATGTAACTACTAGAGTTACTTACTTACTTATGCCTGTAACCCCTCGTAGAGGTGCATAAGCCACTCACCAGTAGTCTCCGTCCAACTCTGTCCTGAACAATCCTTTCATGCTACCATTAATCTCTTTCATATGTGCTTCTCATTCTCGGCGTAGTGTGTTCTTTGGCCTTCCTATTTTCGGTTTTTCTTTACGATTCCAAGTTATCACTTGATTCATGATGCAGTTTGTTGATTTCTGTCTATAGTTCTGCTAGAGTTACTGGTGGTCCCAAGACCAGGTAAAGGAGAAGGGTTGGGCATAGGATCGACAACCCCACATTGTAGAAAGCAATCTTACTAGAAAAACGTCA
Source organism: Schistosoma intercalatum (assembly GCA_944470365.2). Lineage (NCBI taxonomy): Eukaryota > Metazoa > Platyhelminthes > Trematoda > Strigeidida > Schistosomatidae > Schistosoma > Schistosoma intercalatum. The sequence goes on along the minus strand of OX103728.1, from coordinate 2,605,242 downwards.
ACTACATTAAACAAATTAACTTCTAGAGTGGTTGGAATGTTAGAATTTGCTTACCAGATTCCATTCAAAAAGCTTCAAGATATAAATCGTTTAAAACAATAGACGATTGAATTCCACATAGATACAAATTATCTTAAACCTTTCAGATTGGTTTATATATGCAAATATAACCGTGAAATTTTGTTTGGCATATTAAATAAACCATGTTTACTTAGTACTGTGGTGTATGCCACTGATATCAACAGATGTAAGTAGTATGTATCATCAATCGTAAGTGAAATGCCTGGTTGCTAATGGTTAAGAATATCGAAGAAAATAGAACGAGAACAGAGAATGGTTGCGAATGGAAACGGAAGAACAATGAATTCTGAAATAATTGATTAACATTTTGCAATTGAAGTATTTACTGTATATTTTTGTAAGCAAAAGATGGATAGTGGCTAGCAGTGAAATCCAGTAGGCGGGTTTCGTCCTATTTGGGACTCGTCAGCTGGATGTATCTGCATCTCGGAGTTGATGTTCACTCTAGGAATTGAACCCAGTACCATTCGCTTCAAACGCCATCACGTTATCCACTAAGCTACTGAGTTCTGATATCCACTTGCTTGTGCAATGGGATGAATTTAAATTCACTTGGTATTGTTTGGCTTGTATCTTCCCATGACAGACTGATCAATTGCAGTCTTAAACTTCAATTGGAAGATACAAGCCAAGCAATACCAAGTGCAATTACTGTATAATTCTCAGGTTTGACTAATATGTTCTGTCATTTTGTGACATGCATACACTGGAAATGTTCAGCATAACAGTGAGTAGTAATTAAAGAATTGGCTGTTTGGTAAATGTCTTTATTTTGTGTTATAAAACACATGAATAAATTGTATTTCGCTTATATAAACGACCAAGTGACTTAAAGCAATATCGAAGCAGTGTGCACAGGATGTACATAAGTCAAAAATAGATTGATCAATTGCGGACCTCAACAACAATGAGGAGATACTAGCAAATAATGCCAAGTAAATCTAAAATTCATCTCATTGTATAAGCAGGTGGCTATCAGGACTCAGTAGCTAGATGGATAACGTGATGGTGTTTGAAGCGAACGGTACTGGGTTGGAGTTCCAGAGTGAATTTCAACTCTGGAATGCAGACACATCCAAATAACGAGTCTCATTTAGGACGAAACGTGCATTGTGGATTCCACTGTTAGCCGCTATCCATCATTGCTAACCAAATGAACTATATTTTAAGTTTTTTAACATTCGAAAGAGAATGCTGGTGGGCAGTCTATGCTGCTCCATGAGGGGTAACAGGCGTAAATAAGTAAACTACTCTTTACTAAAGTATTCATTGAACTAATAGATTACATCAAAAAGCATTGACATTGTAAATTCAACTTACCAAATGAAGCTAAGAAGGGATCTAGTTTGAATAAATCAATAGAATGATAGTTGATTTTAACACGGAAAAATGTTGATTTAGAAGTATACTGACTGTCATGTTGCACAAACGTATGAATGTTTGCCCACAATGAACAATTTAATCTAGACATCTATTCATTCTAACAAAATTACTTGGTTATTCATAAGATTACTTAAAATGAGTATGGAAAGTTATTTACTTAGTTAAAATTTACTAAACCATATAGAATGACAAAATAAAATTTCTTATCTTAGGTGGACATGAACAAATAATTCTAATATTTTCATAGTTGAAAGCACAAGTCGATCTAAACAGTGTGTATCCACGATCCCGCACTTGGGACTCAACGCAAGGATCTTTGGTTTCGGGCGCGAGCGCTTAACCAACAGATCACTGAGTCACGTGCGAGGTCGTGCATATGCATTGCTGAGGGGTCCCATACTAGGACGAAATGGTCATTCAATGCTTCTAGCTTTACACTTGTGGTCTAGCTGAAATCGACTAGTGATTTTAACTGTCATTATACTTCAATCTTCTTAAATCCTCATACGGATAATTCTAATATTCAGAAATGTCAAATATAGTTTTCTTAATATAGTATTCTTACTACTAAACATATATTCATCTACACACTGTAAGTTATCCATTAGGCTTAATATTTAATGAGTTCGATAGAACGGTTTGATGAAATATAGACGATTGATTTCATGTTTTGTCTGTTGATATCGTCCTGAAGGAAACATATCATCGAAGTGTATGAAACGTAATTTATAATAAAATCTTAACAGAATTACAATTCATCATCAACGTTCTGACTAAACTCAGAGAATTTTGAATTCACTTGATATTGTTTCTTGTTGTATCTTCCCATTGATGTTTAGGACTATATATGTGCATCCTGTGAGAATTGCCCCGATATTACTTTAAGTCATAAGCTTTTAAAGCAGAGATGGATAGTGGCTAGCAGTGGAATCCAGGAGTCATCAGCTAGACGTACCTAATTTCCAGAGTTGATATTCATTCCGGAACTCGAACCCAGTATCATTTGCTTCAAACGATACCGCGTTATCCATATAGCTACGGAGTTTTTATTGATGTCAAAAATTGAAAACTATTGATTTCAACAGTTATATAAATAATAAACGTAAATAACAATATCACTTTCTAACGGTCACTTACTCAAATATTGACCAAAGTTTCCTTGAATATAATGAATTCAGAAGTAAATAGAGATATTGATGATTGGTTCAAATGAACGCAAAAAGACCTAAAAGGCATACACTATGAACTCTATAAGACAGCATGTTAAACTGAAGAATAAACTCATTTGAAAATGATAAAGTCGACAATGAATTCATTAAAGTGAATATTCCAAATCATGTGATCAACAGTTTGTTATCTACATTTTCTCAAATTATATTTTGTGGTGTGTACTACTGATAGCGACCGATATAAGTAGTATGTATCATCAATTGAAATTGAAATGCATGGCGACAGAAGATTAAGAAGATCGATGAGGCGAGAACGTGAACTGAGAGTAATTGATGGGGAAATGAAGGAACAGTCAAGTTTTCGACGATTGACTGACGTTTTACTGTTTAGTTCTGAGGTTTTAGTATGAGATTCTGTAATTGTGTATTCATATGCATTCGATTATCTCCACTTGTGTTCTCGTTCACTACGTTCATTACATTAAAACATAAATATTCACTTACCCAATGAAAGTCCTTTTGAAATGTAGAATAATAGTCAATTTCAAGAGAATGTTCCTCTACTATGAAATTGATGTGTTCATATCATCTAATGACAAGGTCAAATACAGAATATAATGGTTAATTGTATATGCATACAGTTTGCGTTCGTCCTAGACTCGAATACTACATTCAAGAGGCTATCCCCAGCTAAATCACAATCAGTGATCGGTTAAGAAAAGCGTAGACAATCACAATTAAGTGTAATCCGGAATAGCCAACCTCTTATATGACGCTCGACTGCCTTAATTAGAACCCATCTGCATTGTCATACAGAGGAACCAGGGGGAAATTGATCTTTTTCAGTTACTTAATGATAAATTTGCATGTGATATGCCCTCATTTTTCTTGTCTCCCAAGACAGTGAATTAACGAGGACACTTTAAAAGAATTTACAAACCCAAGACAAATTACTTGTCAGCTGATTATCGATTTTCCCATTGAATCATCAACTTGTGGAATTCATTACCTCAACACATGATTAGAGCTCCATTTATCGACTCTTTCAAAAGAAACTTGGATCACCTAAGAGGCCACCATTGGCAGGACTAAAATAGACCATCTAGCTTCCTATCCTTTCCAAACTGAAGCTGTAACTGAATACAATTACTCAGTAAATGTATACTAGCTTTTGCATATACTTCAGTTTACATGAATTTTTTCAATAAATATCAAATGTCAATTCAAGTAGATAGTAACTCATTGAAAACAATATTGGACGATGACACAATTTCGTAAATTGGTTACATTTAGACATTAACACCATTGGATGCCGGCCAACTCAATGGTCTAGAGGTCCTGGGTTCGAACCTCACGGGATGGGATCTTGGATGCACATCGCTGAGGAGTTCCATACTAGGACAAAACTTCTGTCCAGTACTTCCAGGTTTTCCATGGTGATCTAGCTTCAAATGACTCATGAATTCAACTAGTGAATTGATAATTATCCACAACCTCTGAATGAAGATTAATATTATAATATTTGATAAAAAGGAAAACAGAATGTTAAATGTTCAGCTTACTTTTCCTCTGTGACCAGTGATGTAGTTGGTTTTGTATATCAACCAAACGATAATAAATTAATATCAGAGAAAGCTTTTTGTGGATATTATAGTGATTTAATTGCTGGATTTATGAGTTAATTAAATCTAGACTACCATAGAAAACCTGGGAACACAGGACAACCGTTTCGTTCCTCTATGATACTCCTCAGCAGTCGTCATGTTGGACCGTGGATACGTGATAATGAGGAGTCTCACAGTAGAACGAAACGGTCTTCCTGTGCTTGCAGGTTTTCCATGGTGATCCAGCTTCAATTAACTCACGATCTCAACCGTTAAAATAACAAAATAGTCAAATAATTCAAATGTAACTGACAATACTTATACATTCATTAGAATATAGAAATTATATTCGATTACTTTAAATAACATACATACTTTTACATTCTGTTTGTGAGGACCTAGATGAACCACAATAACATGACTGTATTAGAAATATTGAAATGATGGCAAATTGAATCATTAAATAACTACTGATGATAGATGAAGTGAATTAAGTAGTAAACTTTGATATTTATGTTTCTAAGAACTTCATCAATGGAAATGATGGTTCTTTTATGTCTATAAGTGTTTCGATCAATCAATACTGTTATTTAATTGGTTTAATCAGTAGAGTAAACAATCTATATTATAGGCGTCAAAACCAAGTACGCCTTTTATAACCCTAAAGTAATGATTATTATCTATTGACTTAATAGTTCTTCCCCTTCATAGATATACATTTCAATGCAGACGATTGTTTTCAGTAGGTTATCAGAGGTTTAGAGTTTGAAAAGATAAGGGATTAACAAAAATTTTATTGTTTTATTATCAATGTATGTCACACCCTGATAAACAGACTATTATAAACATTGGTAGATATTTTAAATGATTGACTTACTTACTTACTTACTTACTTACTTACTTACTTACTTACTTACTTACTTACTTACTTACTTACTTACTTACTTACTTACTTACTTACTTACTTACTTACTTACTTACTTACTTACTTACTTACTTACTTACTTACTTACTTACTTACTTACTTACTTACTTACTTACTTACTTACTTACTTACTTACTTACTTACTTACTTACTTACTTACTTACTTACTTACTTACTTACTTACTTACTTACTTACTTACTTACTTACTTACTTACTTACTTACTTACTTACTTACTTACTTACTTACTTACTTACTTACTTACTTACTTACTTACTTACTTACTTACTTACTTACTTACTTACTTACTTACTTACTTACTTACTTACTTACTTACTTACTTACTTACTTACTTACTTACTTACTTACTTACTTACTTACTTACTTACTTACTTACTTACTTACTTACTTACTTACTTACTTACTTACTTACTTACTTACTTACTTACTTACTTACTTACTTACTTACTTACTTACTTACTTACTTACTTACTTACTTACTTACTTACTTACTTACTTACTTACTTACTTACTTACTTACTTACTTACTTACTTACTTACTTACTTACTTACTTACTTACTTACTTACTTACTTACTTACTTACTTACTTACTTACTTACTTACTTACTTACGCCTGTTACTCCCAATGAAGCATAGGCCGCCGACCAGCATTCTACAACCCATTTCAATCCATTCCTTACAAAAATTTAAATGAAGCAATATTCATTTCAATAGTTGAGATTATGAGTTATTTGAAGCTAAATCACTATGGAAAACCTGGAAGCACTGGATGACCGTTTTGTCCTATTATAGGACTCCTTAGAAACGCGCATCCAAGATACCGACTAGCGGGATTCGAACTCAAGGCTTTCAAACTCACGCGCGAACGTTTAACCTACTTGACCGCTTAACCAGCATCCAACAGTGTTCATGTCTAACATCGACCAATCCACGAAATTGTGCGACCATCTTCCATTGTAATGAGGTAGATACCTGTTTCTACCCGACATGGATTAGCTTCACTGGTCACGGCTTCTCATTAGAACTCTGAGAATTCCCTGACGAAGCTAGTCACTAGTGAGCACATGGTAATTATCAGTATACGGTTGTGGAGATTATTTCAAGTTTTCAATGGTGATCCAACACCAATTGGTTCATGATCTCAATCAAAAACTTAATATTCTCCACAACCCTATACTGACATTCCATTGAATAACCATCGTTTTTCCATAACTTTCTATGTTTACATAAATTGAAACAAAAATGAGATATTAAGTCAGCTACTGTTGTTGGGGGCAAGGTGGAACCACAATTTGAGCTTAACAAGTAAAATGATTATTCATTTAATTTGTCTTTATTCATAGTTGAATAAGAAAGATTTGAGTTTCTTGGATAATCCTGGAACGTTTCAACGTTTCAACAATTTCAGATTTGATCTTCAAAAGTCAAGTTCCAAAAAAAGTTGTTTTGATTATTTAACAGGATTCTATTTTTATTGTTATGATTTTTTTTGTCATAAATTCATTGAATATTCAATATGAGATACTGTAAGACGAATTGAAACTATCTTGTTACTTAAGAACATCTCTAGTGATGCCTGAAATAAGCCTAGCATCCTAATGTCAACATATTTTATTTGATAGGGATTTTTATGGATATTGTAGGTAATTCCTGGAGTTCCAATGAGAAGTTGTGACGAATGTGGTTCAACGGGGTCAGTAACTTACTGAAGACAATGGTGGACGGTGTCACTATTTTTTGGATTAGTTGAAGTTAGACATTAACAATGTTGGATGACGTCCTAATGATCTGAAGAGTAAGCGCTCACGCGCGAAACCGAAAGCATTTGGTTCGAATCTTGCTATGGGAGGGATCGTTTAAGTGTACCATACTTGGACGAAACGGCTGTCCGATGGTCACAGGTTTTCTATGGTAGTCTAGATACAACTGACTCATGAATTTAAATATTTTATTCGCTTCTAATTTGTATTTTAAGAAAAGTGTTTCTGTTGCTAAGCCTTCTGAATATCATTCTTTTTAATTTTATCGTTCAAGTCATTCATCTTCATAGGTATGTTTTAGAAATGAATATGAAACCGCTATCTCTTCAATTGAGGAAACGCGCGTGCTGGATTACACTGCTAGCCAATATCCATCATTGCTTATAAAGCTTGTGACTTAAGACAATATCGAGACAACCCGAACAGGATGTACATATGCCAAAAAAAGACTGATCAATTGCAGTCCTAAACATCAATCGGAAGATACAAGTAAAACAAAATCAAGTGAATTTAAACTTTACCTCGTTGCACAAGCAAGTGACTATCAGGACTTAATAGCTAAGTCGATAACTCGATGGCGCTTGAAGCAAACGGCACTGAGTTGGAGTCTCAACGTGAACATCAACCGTGATGCAGATACATCCAGCTGATGAGTCCCAAATAGGACAAAACTCAAGTTCTGGATTCTACTGCTAACCACTATATATCTTTGTTTATAAAAGTAGTATTGAATAAGATTTTTTTAAAATGTTTAAATCATTTACTCCACCCATTATCAGATTGAAACGTACAATACAACATAGTTACATAAACAAATAAACAAATCAATCAGATATATTGTCATACGTCTTGACAACAAGCCTGTTGACTAAAATGACTATTTTCAGTATTATTAGGATGCTAGCATGCTAACATTTATAATCTAAATCATTTTAAGTCGATTGAATAAATAATCATTGTTTTATAATAGAATACATCATCTAATAGTACTTTGTACAAAGGGGATCAGTGCATTGTTGGTTATCTTACTTTAGCCTTCCAAACATTACTTACTTATTTACGCCTGTTACTCCCTGTGAAACATAGGCCGCCGATCAACATTCTCCAACCCACTCTGTCCTGAGTCTTCTTTTCCAGTTCTATCCAAATAATATTCATTCTTCTCATGTCCGTCTCCATTTCTCGGCGTAATGTATTCCTTGGTCTTCCTCTTCTTCTTTGGCCTTAAGTATTCCAAGTGAGGGTTTGCCTTGTGATGCAGTTGGGTGTGTTACTCGATGTATGTCCTATACAATTCTAGCTCTACTTCCTGATTTCTTGCTCCGCTGGAATTTTGTTCGTTCTCTCCCACAGTAGGTCGCTTTCAAACATTACACATTACGATATCTGAAGTTAAGAGTAACGTTTGATGTTGTAAAAGAAAATATGTTTTTGATACCATTTCATTTCATTTTAACACATGAATTGCGATCATGAACCGATTAATGGTAGACCACCATTAAAAACCTAGAACCATAGTCTCAGTTAAAACTCAACAATATCCACAGCCTTATAGTGATAATTATCATGTGTTCACTAGTAGTCCTCATATTTCTAGTGAGAAGCCGTGACCAGTTGAATCCGACCGTGTCTTATGTGAGGCAGTTATTCACGAAGATAATAGAGGTTGGTCAAGCAATTGGTTAATGTGAAACATTACCAGCTTTGGATGTCAGCTCAGTGGTATAGAGGTTAAGCATTCGCGCGCGAGACCGAAAGCTGTTGGTTCGAACCCCTTTGGTATGGGATCGTGGGTGTGCACTGCTCAGGAGTCCCATATTAGTACGTAAAGGTGGTCGAATGCTTCCAGGATTTCTGTCATGGTCTAACATTGATCTGTTCATGATCTCAATCAAAACCCAACGATCTCCACAACCCCGCATTCATAACAATCTAAATAATGTTCATATATTAAGTAAGTTCATTCTTACTTTCCTAATTATCAACACTAAAAGTAGCAAACAATATCGAGTCTGTTAAATTTATGATATTCCGAATATCGGTGAGACTATAATTTATGGATGAGCCATTCAAAAGCGTTTTTGAGGAATTTCAAGTTCACGGCATCAATTTCAGTACCTGTTACTCATGTACGATCGGTTCACAGTGGTATTAACGAAAACGTTATATTTGAGCGAATACAACAAATGTAACTATCAAAAAGCTCCTTTATTTGTGATGGTTGTAATTAAATGACTTATGAAACTTGTGCTGACTACTATGATAATGTTGTCTATCAATGTAATATATGTTGGAGGAAGAAGTCTGCTAGAATAGAAATTCTTTCCTCGATCAAGATTGGAACAACAGATTTAGTGGTTGAATTCATGATTCAATTAAAGCCAAATCACCATGGAAAACCTGTAAACACTGGATAGCTGTTTCGTCCTAGTATAGGACTCCTCAGAAGTGCGCATTCATGATCCCCCACCGCACGATTTGAACCTAGAACCTATCGATCTCACGCGCGAACACTTAACCTTTAAACCATTGAGCCGGCCGTTGTCGAACTATGTCTAACTTCAACCAATTCATGACAAATTGTTTATGTAAGTGATGTCCGTATAAAATCTCCATGTTCTATGGTAATAAATAATTGTGTCAAATGCTATTTTTAGTTGATCAGTCAATTACACTACTTAATTTATGAGTAATCAGTCATGTTTTTATTTATGAAGACATTTAGAATAAGTACGCATGGCTTCTTTTATCATCGGAACCATTACATATGGGTATATATGGGTATTCTGTGCAGATTGACTCGATATTGCTTTACATCTTATGCGTTATAGGTAGAGATAGATGGTGCCTATCAGTGGAATCTAGGATATATGTTTCATCCTATTTTAGGTCTAGTCAGCTTGATGCACCTGCATATTAGAGTTGATGTTCACATCGAGACTCGAACGCAGTACCATCCGCTTTAAACGTCATCACGTTACTCACTTAGTTACTAAGTCCTGATAGCTGCTTGCTTGTGCAATGGGATGAAGTTTTAATTCATTTTTGTATTGGTGGTTTGAATTTTCCCATTAATGTTTAGGACTGCAATTGATCAATCTCTTATTCGCATATGTGCATCCTGTGCGTATTACCTTAATTCACAAGCACTATAAGCAAAGAGTGAACATCAACTCTGAGATGCAGGTACATCCATCTGATGAGTTCCAAATAGGATGAAACGCGTAACAAACTGGATTCCATTGCTAATCACTATCCATCTTTACTTATAAAGCGTGTGACTTAAGGTAATATCGTCACAATTCGCTTAGGATGCACATTTGCCAATAAGAGACTGATCAATCGTAGTCTTAAGCATTAACGAAAAGTTTAAAGTAATCAACACAACGAGAATGATTGCTGTGGAAGCGAAGAAACAATGAAGTCTGAGATGATTGACGGATACTTTGCAAATGAAATATTTAATGTATGCTTCTCAGATTTGACTACGAGTTCGAATATATCTGATTATCTCCACTTGAGTTCTCGTTTACTACAATATGGTTTCCGGTACACTTTCATTTTAACTTCTGATTAAGTACTAACTCAATGCTCATCTTCATGTTAGTACTTGTTTGACGTGTATAATCAATGAATTAAATGGGTAAACTCTGATCGAGTAGTTAAAGCCTATGAGAACACTTCAAATTAGATCATTCCCAAAAGGAAGCTGAACCACATTTCATATAACGGAATATTATAGCAAAGCATATGTTAGCCTGTCCTAATCTCAGTATTCTTTCCCATTTACTCATATGCTTTCTGCTAAACTTTTATTATTGTATAACAAAATGAACAATAATACATCACTAGAGAAATGGATTTGAATAATAAAGAAATCGGTACAGAATTTCATAGTTCATCTTGAATCCTTATCCGGTCATTTGTGTCGCCTGCTGAAGGAACCCAGCTATAGTGTTCCTAGAAACGTATAAATGAATAAAGATCATTATTATTCAAGGAAAAAACCTTTAAGATCACTTCGTAATACATTATGAACAGTTAACTGATTATTATTATTATATATATATGACAAATACAGATTAGAAGGTTTTTTTGGTGGTGTTTTGTTCTCTGAGCTGGATGGTTTGGTCGTGGAGCTTTCATCGATGAAAGCTCCACGACCAAACCATCCAGCTCAGAGAACAAAACACTACCAAAATCATCCACCTGAGCTACAAATCTTCTGCACCATCTCAGATTAGAAGGTTGATTGTAAATGACATAATGCATATATGTAAGCTGTATATTTATTTAACATAAATCTCTAATTGATGTTCATAATTGACGAATACATATATAAAGCTTAATTACCTTGTTTACCGTTCCAACTGTGATGTGTACTACTTATATCGACATAAGTAGTATATAACACTAATCAGGTATAGAATGTTTGGCAGAAGATCGAGAAGGCAAGAACGGAAACGAAAAGTAATTGGCATGGAAACGCAGAGACAATGAAGTCTGAGACAATTCATAAACATTTTTTCAAATGAAGTATGGTATTCCTATTTTATCAAGTAACTGTAATTTTGTACTGAATATCATCAAATGTCCTCACCTATGTTCTCCTTCATAACACTATGATGCTAACTCATAACTCCGATGTTCGGAGACATGGTAGATAATTGAAAATCTCGTTCAGAAAATTGAAATATTACAAAATAGTATATATATATATAGATGTATAGATGTATACAGTGTAACTAGACTCCTAAATATGTAAGTGGTCTTTTTGTGATGAATACTACTTTTATCGACAAACATGAGTAGTATAAACACAAACCGAATGTGGGATGCACGGCAACAGAAGGTCAAGAAGATCGACTCAAAGGAAGCAGAAACGGAATCCGAAATAAACCGTGAATTGAAAGAATCATACAGAATATGAAGGACAGTTGATGGAACATTTGCAAATGAAGTATTTAATGTATCATTCTCATAAATTTCAATAGTTGAGATCATGAGTCCATTAATGCTAGACCACAATGGAAAACCTGGAAGTTAAGCGTTCACGCGGGAGACTGATAAATCCTGCATTCGAATCCCGCAAGGCTGGGTCATGGATGCGCGCTGCTGAGGAGTTCTACAATACGACAAAACGGCCTTCCAATGAATCTATTGATTGATGATCTCAACTATTAAAATTACTATACTATCCACAAAATCGCCTCCTGATATTCTCATATATGATGACGATATTCTGTAACGTAGACAGACAAACGCATCTTACCATATTCCATCTAGAAAACTGTGATTGACGTTTATAAAAATAAACAAAAACAGCGAATATTGTTTGAAGTGTAACAAGCATAAATGAATCAGTTATACATTAGTGGTGATTATCCAAGATTAATGAAATATATTGAACATTCAAGTTGATATTATTATTTAACAGATAACGAACTGATTACAAAATCCACCGCGCAATTACTTCTGGATTGAAAAACGACAAAAAATTCACAAAAGTAATGTATGGGATGTACGGGGTCGCTCTCTACGGGGAAAACTCCAACCGATTGCAAGAACAGCTATTCTAGCTTGGGTAGTTGCGCCGTGCTTCTATGTGACCTGCTTCTATCCAGAAAAGCCTACTAGGCTTCGTCAACTTGTTTGGCTGAAAGGTACGGTGATTATCCAAGATTACTAAAAGATATTAAACATTCAATTTAACAACTAACAATCAAGATGTATGTTGCAGGAATTTGCTAAGTTAATCTCAATTACTATAAAATCATACTGTTAAAATGGTTCCACTTGGAACATATGACATTTATCTGGTGCTCTATTTGTAATTGTATGGCGGATAGAGTATATCTACTGTAAATTATGCCATTTTAAGCTTAAAGTAAAATATTAATGACTACCTACCATATTAAGCTAATAAGTGTTCTGTAATGATTCAACCAATAGAAATAAAGGAAAATAAGTTTCAGTAATGTTACATTGATTGATGTTACAGTTTACATGAGGATGTGTACTAATTATCATAATGAACCAGTATACACCGGTTCCATCCAGCTTTCCTTCGTACTATGGTACCGTATCATAAATTGTCCTGGTGTCAGCAACTCAACAACTCAGTTCCCCGAGTTTTCGCATTCAAATTTCAGGTTAGTACTTTAGTATCTTTTAAACGCACTTTTTTGGGATCATTTGATTGACGGCAGAACTCACATTTGATTAAGTCTGAGACGCAATCGATTTGAGTGTGGATTATCGAGAAACAGCGGTTTTTAAAAACCTCTTCTCACCTGTATCTAGCTTTCTAATATAACAGCACATAAATGACTGTTAATAGGAATCATATCAACAAATACGGCTCCTGATCCAGGGCTTCGTACTACTTTATTTATTTAAACACATAAACATTGATACAAGGAGGCACCAAATAAGTATGCACCACACTTTGTCATTAGATCTGTGTGAAGGCCATGATACTGTTCAAGTGCCCAAACCGGAGCAGGTGGTTTCCTTAGAGGGGCACACCCAGAGCCTTTGACCTAGGGGTCTAATCCACAAGGCAGTGAGGCAACGTTAAAAGATGCAGTCCCATAGTGGCTGGTGGTCAACAATAGCTTCATACACCATTTGTTTGCTTGAGATCCTGGAACTTTGAACTTAACTTTACTTATGCCTGTTACCCTCATGGAGGAGCATCCGCCGACCAGTAGCATTCTCCATCCGACTCTATCTTGAGCCATCCTTTCCAGTTGCTATCTGTGCTTTTCATATTTGCTTCTGATTCTCGACGGAGTGTTCTTTGGCCTCCCTCTTTACTGTTTTCTTTCAAGATTCCAAGTTAGTACTGGACTCATGATGCAGTTTGATGATTTCCTCAATATGTATCTTAACCACTTACAACTCCGAGCCCGGGAAAAGAAGGAGGGTTGGGAATAAGATCGGCAATCACATCCCGTAGAATACAACCTTGTTACAAATAGACACTAACCAAATGAAACAAATTCGAACTTAGTACTGTTGGGGACCATAGATCCCCAAAACTCAAATTTTGTAATTTACTTATCGATTAAATATGCAGATAGGTCAATTGATGAACTATCGATTAAATGTACAAATAGGTCAATTGATGAACTATCGATTAAAGGTTCAAATAGCAGTCAATTGTTGATTAATGTTCAAAAATCTTCCATGACAATATCGATTGTAAATATTTGTATAAATACGCTTGACTTGTGTGCTTGACTTGTTATCTGCTGTTGCTTGTAGAATTCACTTTCTACGCCCTACCAAGACTTCTTGATCGAGTTAGCAGAGTTGGGGACAACGGGCCAGAATAGACTATCGAAATTCTGAATCCTTGATCCGATCGATAAGCCACTGTCATATAATCGGCTGTCTCTTTGAGACATAACAAGTACCTACTGAGTTATATAGAATGAGAAAAACTGTATTTACTCGATTAATAAATAACAACTTAGTTCAATATTCTCATCATTATGGAGATTCTTAAGTTTTTCTTGATTGAGATCATAAATTCATCGATGTAAGACCATTATTGAAAACTTGGAAGGAATGGACGGCGGGGTCATGGGTGCGCACTGCTGAGGTGTCCCATAATGGGATGAAACGGCCGTCCAGTGCTCCCAGGTTTCCCATAGTGGTTTAGCTTCAGTTGACTCATGACTTAAATGTGACAACTATTGAAAGTCTAGATGAACTGATGACTGTTTTGTTCTAGTATGTGACTTATCAAACAGTACGGATTTATGACCACGGTTAACGAATACAACTGATGGATGCTATTCACTTACCCCACTGCAGCAACAAACCGTCTGAAATATATATATTGAAATTTACAATTCACAGATATCAATAAAAAAACACGGACGTTATCTGTTCCTTGTCGATGTGCTTGGAGCTCTTTGAAATATTTGCCTCAGTTCAATCATTTTAATAAGCATATTGAAATGTATGATCAATAGTACACTACACTTTAAATAGCGTCAGAAGTATTAAATAGTTATCAATATAGGGTTGTGGAGATTTTTAAGTTTTAATTGTGATCATGAAGCGATCAATGTTAGACTACCATTGAAAATCTAAAAGCGTTGGACGGTTGTTTCATCTTCATATGAGACTCCTCAGAAGTGAACATCGACTATCCATCATACGAGACTCGAACCTAAGACCTCCGGCTTCAGCGTGCAGATGCTTAACCTATAGATCACTGAGGTGGCCGATGTTAACTTCAATCTATACACCATAATATGTGATCATCTTACATTAAATAACTGAGATAATTTTTCCATAAAACATGAATTTGAAAAAAAATATTTACTCACGCAAAAGGTGATCGTCTAGTGTAATGATAAAACAATTGTGCCTATATATTAGCGAATGAAACTGTTAAGAATTAATGTCCATTAATCACTATCTTTGAATCTGAAATAATATATTAGTTGTAACACTTGGTTAGTTACTTACTTATTTACTTATGCCAGTTACCCCTCGTTAAGGGGTATAGGCTGCCTGCCAACATTCTCTATCCAATAATATCCTGAGCCGACCTTTTCAGTTCTTTCCATTCGCTATTCATCCTTTTCATAGTTAATTCCGATTTGAAACTCATTGTGTTCTTTAGCCCTCCACTTCTGTGTTTCCTTTCACGATTCCAAGTTAAGGCTTGCCTCCTGATGCAGTTTGATGATTTCCTCAATGTAAGTCTCATCCATTTCCATCGTCTTATCCTAATTTCCTCTTCAGTTGGAAGCTCGTTCATTCTATCCCACAGAAGGCTGTTGCTGATGGTAACTGGCCAATGGATGTTGAGTATCTTGCGTAGACAACTATTTATAAATACTTGTACCTCCTTGACGGTGGTTGTTGTATTTCTCCAAGTTTCAGCTCCGTACAGTAGGACTATCTCAACGTTCGTATTAAAGATTCTAAATTTGATATTGTTTGACAATTGTTTTGATTTCCATATGTTCTTCAATTGTAGGAATGATGTTCTTGCTTTGCCAGTCTTTGCTTTCACGTCTGCATCAGATTTGTCTTGCTCATCGATGATGCTTTTCAGGAAATACTTGATTAAGTAAGATCGATAGACCAAATTGGTAGGTTGTGAATTTAATTGCTACAAGTTAGGTAATATTAAGTTAGTTATTATTCTTAATTGATTGGTAAATAGAATATCAAGTGGTAGACTTACTGTTCCTCTGTCATTGATATAATAAGTGTAAACATCATCAGTATAGCCTTGTTACAGATTACAAAAATATATCTCTTATCATAATGAAATACTTAACTTCCAATTGTACTTGTATTCACTATATTCAGAAGAAAATCTTTATATCTTCAAACATACCAGTGCAGTTAGATTGTTGTGATGATGATGATGATCCTGACTGACATGAACGTATTAAAATCAGTGGAATTATAATGTAGATAATCAACATTTCACAACAATTCACAGTATCTGAGTCAGTAAATCCAATTGTTTTGCAAGTTTATATATCAAGTTACTTGAGCAAGATTGATCAGCATATTGTATCATTCAGATATATGTATTTATTGAATTTACGAATGATAATAAAGGCGTATTCAGGTAAGTATTATGTCATAACATACTACGCCCTGTCTAAACAACATTAATGGTTTCATGATGATGATAATGATGATGTTGATTAGTTTCTGATTTTGGCGAAGTTTCGCTCTCTGAACTGGATGGTTTTGTCGTAGATGATCATCAGCACAAATATCAGTGCTGATGATGTCATTCAGAAAACAATGAAAGCTCCACAAACAAACCATCTAGCTCTGAGAACAAAACTCCACCAAAATCATCCACTTGTGCTACAAATCTTCCCCGCCATCTCAGTTTGTTACCGAGAAATAGATTAAGAGTTATGGCTACAGATTTAATTCCATAAATACATTCAGTCAATGATCTATGCAACGTGCTTGTGTGGACTTACATTCTATTGACAATTTAACAATTCAGATAACTTTGTTTTCCTATATAAGTCATTAGATAACGTTCTCTTTTACATGCTCGATCTATATGACTTAATGTAATAACTGAAGACACTGTTTCTTATTTGTGTGGTATGTTCTACTGATATCGATAGATATAAGTAGTATGTATCAATAATCGATAGTGAAGTACCTTGCATTAGAAGGTTACAAAGACCGAGGAAAAGAGAGCGAGAACAGTAAATGATTGGTATGGAAACGAAAAAGAACAATGAAGTCTGAGACGATTAATTGACATTTTACAAATGAAGTATTTACTATATGGTTCCCAGATTTTACTAACATATTTTGTATTTCAGTATTTAAGTACATTTGATTGTCCCCAGTTCGATTCTCGTTCATGACAGTTATTTTGTGACTATTAACGTACATTTTTAACGACCTAAATACATTTGCTTACTCGCTATAGATGTGACTAGATATGATAAACAGATAAAGATTTATAACATCATATGACTATTTTGTATCATCCACAATCAGTTCACGCAATATATTGGCTTATGTTCTTTATTTTCAAATAATCTATGTCGGTTATCGAGACACACCGACTTTAACATTCAGTTCTCCTAATCAGGCATTACATTTTTCAAGTAGACGTTCGTTTACTGGTTATCCAGGTTTTTGATATCTAATAACATGCTTATTGATAATGATCTAACTTACATATTAACTTATTAGTAGAAAGTGTTTGTAGTTTGATTCATTTCATTGTCTCGTATTCACTTCAAGAGCAGTTTCACAGAGCGTTTAATCTAAACAGCTACTTAGTATATTAGAGTCGCATGTGACCATTTCAAGTAACATTATCATACTTTTCTAAAACAATGTTTGATTATTCTGTAGTGAACAAGAACACCAGTGGGAACAATCGAATGTATTTGAGCACAAAATTACAGGACTTGTTAATAAAATCTAACAATCATAAAGTAAATACGTAATTTGCAAAATGTCCATCAATAATCTCAAATGACTTAGACTTCATTGTTCTTGCATTTTCATACAAATTGCATCATATTTCCATTCTTTACTGTTCGATCCTCTTTGTCTCTCTTCTGCCAGACCTTCTGTTCACGACTAACATCATCTACTACTTATTTCAATATAAGCAGCACACACCACAGTTCTATAATACAGGTTGGCTGCATTACATTAAGAATTGTCACACACACACACACACACACATCGTATGTGTACAATTAAGCTCAATGAAAATAATCAGTTTGTTACAAATTAGTCATTTAAGAATATCGTCATTATTACAAATAATGTTAAACCTTCATAAAATACTATATGATTGCATCTGCTGACGTTGATCCACTGGCTTGTGGTTCGGATGTTCAGGTCGAAGTTCAAAGTGTGATCCTCTAAGAAGACCACCTGCTTCAGTCTGGGAACCGAGACAGTATCATAGCCCACACAAATCAAGTGACTTGTGTGGGGCATATCTAGGATCATATATTTGATGTGTATTGTTCTGATTTCGAGTCGATTCCAATGGCCATACTGAGATGAAGTTACATTCAGCTGACAATTTCATAATAGAATGAAACTCACGATCGAGATTTCACTGTGAGACATAATTTGTCTATCATGAAACCATGTTTTCATTAGCTTTATACTGATTGAGTAGAACGACATCATACACAAATTTACTTGTATAAACATCAAGAATGAGATGAGTACTTTGTACTTAGTGGTCATAGACGATGTTTGTTTAGTATGTATACAATATGCAGTTCCATCCTACGATCCAGATCACACTCTACTCTAATATACAATAATAATACGAAATGATTAAACGAATGAAGGCAGTTTATAATTCAATGATGATAACAGTGGAATAGATTACAGTAACTGGTAATGTGATGAGAAGTGCACTAGTTGTGATAGGAATAATAAAGGCTTGGATCATCAATGTGATATAATGGGAAGTAGGTCAACGATTAGACACTGAAATAACATTCATAAGATTAGGTCATAAGAAGTGATCAGATAATTGGACTGTGAATTCGTGTATATTCGTGGAAAGGAAAAGAGGTGGGAGGGGGGTGAAGTAAAGTAAACGTACAAGGATTATGCAATATAATGATAAATGAGATCATTTAATAAGGACAAGGGAGATATAAGGGAGTTAGCTCAAATTCCTATAGCTACTGCTATGTGTAACAGACGAGATCGAACCTCGTAAGGAAAACTAGTAGAAATAAGATAAATCATTTTAAATGACCTATTTCTGTCTACTACGTGACCACTATCGATTGAATGTGATTTGATTTAAATGACAAATGTTCTTGAAACTGAGACCCTGAAATAATGGTATATATATTCTACTGAATATTGTGAAGTGATCGACTAGTTTTCTTCTTTTCCATGGACGTCTGAAGATTTAAAAATATGCTTCGAACAATGTTTTTTTGCTTCACAATCACATTCAGCAGCTATGATATCTTGTCTATAATCACATATGATTGGTGATTTCTTTCATGTCATATTTGTATACATATTCACATTATACATCAAGTGAATCATATTGTAGATCACCAACGTAGATGATCTATGTCGAATGATTGTAGGTCTACTCGAGTTACACGGAAATGGTATAACGAACCAAATAAATTCGAAGTCACACACCTCGCGGTCAGAATGTAACTGGGTTTACGCCTTCGACGTATTAAAATACTATAGCTGCATTGAAAACTGTATAACATGAAAAATATTATTATGGAAATATATTAGTAAGTATGAGTACAGAGAAGATAGCGAGACCACCACCACATGTACTAGTCCATGACATAAGATTGATTGATACATGTTGGTTGTCCTTGACCTTGACGAGGATCGATGATCTATCTGATATTCAGTGACATAATTGCCGGGCGATTTGTCTAGGGCTCAATGACATTTCACTGGTCCTACTATATATATACTATACATTCGTGATGTATATTTATTCTAGTTTTGGAACTAGTTATGTTCAAACTGAGATGTTTATATGATTATCTCATTTTTACAATTCAATAGTCGATTTGTAAGACGTCAGATTCTCATCTTGAAGTGAACATCAAATTGGATGTAAGAACATTCTGTGGAATGAAACTCATGTTTCAATATATAAACTTATTTCCAATGTTTATGTCGACTATTGTAATGTTATTTGTTTGTATTTAGACCAGAAGTTCTTTATCAAAATAGTTTATTTATCAGTATAGTCATGTATAAATGTAAATTACATATGGTTACCTTCTTAAATTATCAACAACACATTTGAAGAACAAACATTGAGAATAACACAGAACAAAACTGAACAGAGTTAAAGATGAAGGAATGTAAGGGATTCCATGGTTTATAGTAAGATTTAGTTTATATTGTCTTAAATCTAGTCAAGTTTTATATTGATATACTGAAGTAGCTTCTGATAGTACTCCTAAAATAAATGATAGAAAAGATTATCATTAGTAAGATAGTAAGATAGTCGAATATAAGTAGTAGCTTCATAGTTGAACTAATGAATCGGTCTAAGATAGCAATGGACGATGTTAATGTTTACCTTCAATCAATACTTGTGATGCAAACTGTGAAAATACTACGATCTCTATAAATTCCTATACCGATAACAATCATATCCTTACTAAGAATCAGCTGCAAGATGTTACTCCCGGAGTTCTATTAAGAAGTGGTGACTAGTGGAGTCTAATTCGTGTCGGGTATGAGACAGTTATCCACTTCATATAATGGATGAAGAGTTGTACACGATTATGGATCGATTGAAATTAGACTTGAACACTATTGGATTCCGATCCAGTGGTCTGGATGTTAAGCGTTCGCGTATGAGACTGAAGGTCCTGAGTTCGAGTCACATATGTGGGAATGTGGAAAGGCGCTTCTGAGGAGTCCGATATTAAGACAAAAATGCCGTCCGGTGATTCCAGGTTTTCAATGATAGTCTAACTTCAACTATTCAACTATGAAAATACTACAATCTCCTTAAATCCTACTACTGATATGTAGTAGCATTTCAACTTACCATGTTTGATTGATTGTGCTACAGGGGAGGAAATATTATCAATGAGCTATTATGATATCAGTATGAATTTCAAGTTTTTGCATCTATTAATAACCTTTTAGTTTCTATATAACATGAACAATAGGTGAAATAATAATGAATACTAATTTAGTACAACTGGATCTTTAGCAAACAACTTTGATCCGTTTATGATTTGGTGATATTCCTTGTTGAATTCATACTATCTGCTAATAATAATAATAACGATTACATGAAGTCATACAGTCAGTGAAGTTTCACTGAACTCTAGACAAATCATCTGTCAAGTTGAGTACATCTTTTTTATACGAATAATTAATGAATATAGAATTACTTAGTAATCTTTAATAAAATCAAACATATGTAACGCTAATTGTTTGATGCATTCCATGAAGGACAGGTGACAGATGCATTCCAAGTGAGTACTAGAGTCAGACAAGACTGCCTAGTCTCTCCCTTTATATTTCTTCTGGTGGTTGACTGGATTATGAAGATCTCGACATCGGACGGGAAAACATGGAATATAATAGACTGCTCAAAATCAACTAGAAGATTTGTACTTAGTAGATCACCTGTTTCTTTGATCCCATACCCAACAACAAATGCAGATGAAGACAAATAGTGTAACAGCAGCCTCTGGATCAGAAGCCACAACATACACAAAGAAAAAAAGCAAGATCCTCAAATATAACACAGAGAAAACCAACAAAATCAAAATTGACAAGGGAGGTCTGGAAGATGTGGACACTTTCACTTATCTAGCTAGCATTGTCGATGAACAAAAAGAATGTGATGCAGATGTAAAAGTGAGGATTGGCAAAATAAGGGCCAAATTCCTACAGTTGAAGAACATATGCAGCTCAAAATAACTGTCAATCAATATCGAATTCAAAATCTTCAATACTAATATCAAGACAGTTCTACTGTACGGAGCCGAAACTTGGATAACTACTACAACAATCATCAAATAAAATACAAGTATTTATAAACAGTTGTCTACGCAACATACTCAATATCTTTTGGCCTGAAACCATCAGTAACAGCCTACTATGGTAGAGAACAAACGAGGTTCCCGCAGAAGAGGAAATTAGGAAAAGATGTTGAGGGTGGATAGGACATATATTCCGAAAATCATCAAACTGCATCATGAGACAAGTGCTAACTTGGAATCCTGAAGGTAAGCAGAAATGTGGGAGGCCAAAGAACACACTGCCTTGGGATATGAAAGCAAATATATAAAGGATGAACAGCAGCTGGAAACAACTGGGAAAAATGGCTTAGGACATTGTTGGATGAAGAATGCTAATGGGCAGCTTATGCTCCGCAACGAGGGGTAATCGGCGTAAGGTACTAATGGTATGGGTGCATGTCACATAGGTTACTTGTTGTGTAGTTCCATTTTCATTATGAGCAAACAAACAAAATATAGTTTGGAAGATTCCAATTGTATTATAATTACGCTGTAGAAGTAGAACAGACACTTAACTGTTTTGATCAAGATGTAACCCAACATAGAAACTAAAAACAAATAACAAATAAACTCACCAAATAAAGTTAAGAAAGTCACTTAGATTAATCAATGAAACATAATGGAAATAGGAGATTATTTGCAATCATTTAAATCTTGAATAAACGAATTAAAATAATCCCATGAATATAGCGTTCCATTCAACTAAGCTTCGTATTATCTTCTCAAGTCAGCCTACCATGCACGAATGTGTTACTTTTTGCTTTACGCCACATCGATATGCATCTATTGATGGTGATCAATCAATGGTGAATACATCTCATTCCTACAGGAGGTTAGTCACGGCTCGGATAGCTCAGTGGTAACTTCTCTGACTATGAATCTGAGTGACACGAGATCGAGTCCGCCAGGGAGTACCAGTTCCCTTAAGATTACAGGTACACCTTGCTGACGAGTGCCAAGTAGCACGCAACCCGGGTCCAGGGTTTCCTGTTGACTACCTCCAACCACCATCTAAATCTCAATACATAGTGCCCGCAGTGTCGAGTCACCTAGACTGGTGGCCACATTGCAACATGATCGATAGCATTCGATCTGCACTAATAATGACTAGACAAGCATGACATTGATCACCACCCAGTGATCAATCAATTGTGATATGCATCTATAAATTTGTTTGCTCCTATGGGGTAGGTTTTAGTTTGCCCCGCACAAAATGCATTTGAGAATAATACTCGCTGTGGCTTTTAAAATTGTCATCTAGAACAAACATCAGTTTAATAGAGAAGCAGTCGAAAAACTGCCGAAGCTTTATTTCGAAAAAATCTTCCTTCAAAATAATCTATACAATTAAAAGAAGAAAATCAATGAGAGAGAAGAATCAAACTCTTATGACCTGCTGAAATGTTGTGGATCCACCAATTTAAGTCAAAACGTTTCTAACACCACATCCTTTGTTGTTCCTAATTCTCTTGTTTAGTATGTTTTGATCTTATCTTAATGTCCACTCCAGGGCTCGAACCCAGTACCGCTTGCTTCAAACGCCATCGCTTTATCCACAGAGTGAACATCAACTCTCTGAGACACAGGTACATCCAGCTGACGAATCCTTCATTGGAAGAAAGGTGCGTCATCGACTCCACCGCTATCCACTATTCATCTTTGCTTAGAACTATTGTAAATTAAAGGGGGTATTGATACAATCCGCACAATATGAACATATGCCAACAAGAGATTGATAAATTGCAGTCCTAATCATTAATGAGAAGATTCAAGCAGACAATTGCAAGTGAATTTATTACTAACTAAATTCAAAAAAGGAATGTCAATTATAAATAGGAACAGAATGATAATAGTAAAAATTGAAGTTTGAACAATTTTCTTAATCACTTACAAAAATCCTTTGAAAAATGATCTGTGTTTTATTCACAAAACCAAATCTTTAGTAAATTTACTATTATTCAACTTTACATTTCATATGTTTAAACGGATGTGAAATGTACTTACTTAGTTGCTTACATGCTTACTTAATCCTGTTACTCCCAATGGAGTATAGGCCGCCGAGCAACATTCTCCAGACTACTCTATCCTGGGCCTTCTTTTCTAGTTTTATCCAATCGTTATTCATTCTTCTCATGTCTGTCTCCATTTCTCGGTGTAATGTATTCCTTGGTCTTCCTCTTTTCTTTTGGCCTTGAGGATTCCATGTGAGGGATTGTCTTGTGACGCAGTTTGATGCTTTCCTCAATATGTGTCCTATCCACTTCCAGCGCTTCTTCGTGATTTCTTCCTCCGCTGAGATCTGGTTTGTTCTCTCCCATAGTAGGTTGTTACTGATAGTGTTAGGCCAACGGATCAAAAGTATTTTGCGTAGATAACTGTTAATAAACACTTGTATATCCTGGATGATGGCTTTCGTAGTTCTCCTGGTTTCTGCCCCATTCAGTAGAACTGTGTTGACATTTGCACTTAAAATTCTGACTTGAGTATTGATTTACAGTTGTTTTGAGTTCCAGATGTTCTTCAGTTGTAAATGTGCTGCCCTTGTTTTATCGACCCATGCCTTCACATCTGCATCAGATCCACCCTGTTCATCAATGATTCTGCTCACATATGTCAAGGTTTTTACATCTTCCAAATCTTCCCTGTCAAGTGTGATTCGATTGGTGCGTGTTGTATTGCATGGGAGTATCTTGCTTTTCCCATTGTGTATTTTGAGACCTACTTCTGTTGAGACTGTTGCTACACTGGTTGTTTTTTCTTGCATTTGTTGTTGTGTGCAGTAGAAGAGTCAGTTCATCTGAAGTCTAACTCGTCCAGCTGCATCATATCTGTCCACTGTATCCCATACTTCCTCCACATGTTGACGTCTTCATATTCTGGTTAACGCTACTTTTTAGCAACGTTGTTTTTTACGAGATGAGATTGTCGACCCCATATACAACCCTCCGCCTTTACCCGAGCTTTGGACCTGTAGTAGACTTAGAATAACTACAATTCAGGTTCCATGTGACTATTTCAATATAAAAAAAATACAAAATTCTCATGATATACTGATTCATAAACAGAAAATGAATGAATTTCTTTATGATCTTCATAAACAACGCTGAATTCCTAATTTTGTCGAATTCAACGTTTATTTGATCTCATCAATAGTTACGAGATTTAAATAACACCAATACAGTTACTTACCCTGGTTGTCTGAAAAACAATGACGGAAATCCAGTTGAATGAATGTAATTGAGATGAAGGTATATTGGTTAAGAGAACAATTCAAATGAGAGTTTATGTAAATTGTAGTAATTTAATAGTTGGATTCTACAAACCTTCATTCTCATAAAGATTATCATGTGCTCACTAGTGAGTAACTTGAAGATGTATTTTCTGGAGTTCTACTGAATAGACGTGACTAGTAGAATTAAACTTTGTCTGTTGTGAGGTAGTTACTCACTGAAGACAATGGTGGACGGTCGGGCATTGACGTCGATTGATAGAAGTTAGACATTAACACCATTGGATGCTGGTTCAGTCTCACACATGAGACCGAAGTTTCTGGTTTTCAATACCGTTTGAAGGATTGTAGATAAGCACTGCTAAGTAGCTTCACATTAGAATGAAACGGCCGTTCAGTGCTTTTACAAAAAAAAACTATACTGCCCGAGAAATGTTCCTTACGTGATCAATGTATTTTATGTTTCTTATAACTGAAACACTTTCCAAATAGTCTGTAAGATAACTTCTAACTGGTAATCTCAATACATAGATAGTTTGAAATAGATTAGTAATGGATAAACTTACTGTGTCTCTGATCCTGCTATGTAATAAACGTTCCGTTTCATTATAATTCATAGTTTACAAATGAACCATACAAACAATTATATTAAGCTAATTGATATTTAAGACTGTAATTGATTAGTCTCAGAGTGAACATCAACTCTAGGATGTCAGTACATCAAGTTGATAAGTTCCAAATAGGACGAAATGTGCGTGCTGAATTCCAGTACGAGCCATTATCCATATTTTTGCTTATAATTCTTGTGAATTAAGACAAGATCGAGGTAATCCACACAGGCTATACATATGCCAACAAGAGACTGATCATTTAAAGCCCTAACCATCAATGGGAGCATTCAGAAAACCATTACAAAAATAAATTAAAACTTCAGCCCATTGTACAAGGTAGTGGTTATCTGGACTGAGTTACTAAGTGGATGATGAGATGACGTTTGAAGTGAACGGTACTGGGTTTGAATATTGGGGTGAACATCAACTCTGAAATGCAGTTACATCAGGCTAATAAGTCCTAAATAGGGCGAAACATGCGTCTTGGATTACACTACTAGCTACCATTTATGTTTGCTAATCATTAATTAAACATTAATTTTATCAATTGTATCATATTGAACATACTACCTTCACCGGCAGACGAACATGATTGTAGTAGAAGAAATCCAAATATCATTAATAAGATCATCTTTGAATAGAACAATGTTATCATTGAATGAACGTTCGTTGAATCTCATCATCATCATCATATGCATATATATGTATATCTCGAACATCAATTATTTTGAATATCCTTTACTACATATCTAAACTAACAAACTAAACAAGTACTATATAGAACACTCACTTCATTACCGTAAGTGATTGGTGTACTTAATAATCTCATTGTTTTTCATTGTATGAATATGATTTCAACCTTTTGATGAAAAGTATAAACAAGATTAACTGAACTCTTGTTTCAAGTAGTATGAATCACAAGTGCCTGAAATCATCATTGTAAAACTTTAAAAAAACGTATTACATTCCTTCAATAAACTAATTACATAAGTCAATCATCGTTTACACAATATACTCACTTGAATGATTCTTATCTTTTATGATTGAAACGAAAAGATTAGAATGAAGAAAGATTGGTGAGACCATAATGTATGGATGAGCCAATCAGAAACGTTTAGGAAGTTTCAAGTTCACGGCACCAATTTTAGTACCTGTTACTCACGTACGATCAGTTCACAGTGGATGTTAGCAAAAACGTTATGATTGATCGACTACAACAAATGAGACGATCAAAAAGTTCCTTTATTTGTGATGGTGATAATTAGATGATTAATGGAACTTATGCAGACTACTGTGATGATGTTGCCTATCAATGTAATATATGTTGGAGGAAGAAGTCTGCTAGAATAGGAATTCGGTCCTCGATCAAGATTGGAACTAATGCAAATTACGACAGCTGATGAAAACTAGATAATAAAAGCACAACCATCATTGGATGCTATCGTGTACTACAGTATTGGAGAGCGTACAGATGACTACATGGACTTGTTGATATTCAATGTGTCGTTATGCTCAAATGGCATTTTGAGGACCAAACAACATGAGTACACACTAACAATATTGAAGCTATGTGATTGAGGTTGAAAGAGTTTTCGCAACCTTATCATGGCTTCAGAAGCCGACAATTGTGTAGCCATATAGATGAGTTATTCTACCGTATACATTATGATTTCAGAACCTCTGAACCCCTTTCTAACCCTGAAAAGTTTCTGAACCATGTAAAAGAAACGTATTCACTTTCATTCTTCAGTTTTATATCATAAATGTTTACTTTATACTGTTTTCTGATTTACTAATCTTTCTCAATTTCACAGAAGGTTCGTTCAAAGGTCATCCATAAATTATAGTCTTACCGCTGGTTGTAATACAAATAAAATGCCTTGCAGTTAACTCTTATTCTTAAACCAAAACAAAGCATTCTTTTTTATCTCATTTCTCAACAATACGACTCCGCCTGGAATACCTCCGTGGTTACTGCTGGTGCAATCCCGGATAAAAGAGGAAGGTTGGTCATCGGGTTAACGAATCCATTCCGTAGAAAACTAAATTGATGGAAAAACGTTAACCAAAAAACAATAATTCAAACACAAAGGAAATAATTTAACTTTATGGTCTGAATTAATTACATAATATCCTAGTTACCAATTGTTGCCATAGCATTTCTCATTTATAAATTAGAGTCGATTATTTGTGTACACAGTACTTCGTTTTTTCCTATCATTGATGTTGTTGTTCAGTGTTCATACTATTACTGAATTGGTCTGCTGTGTGGCCTGATCTTTTATTCTTCCTCTTCGTTCGACGTTAGTCAGTAATAGGCCAGCCATCAAGTATAGATTATCAGTCTCCCGCAACCTTGATGCGTATTAGTTGTTTAAGATTGTCTACACATATTGACCGATTGTAGAATATAACGGACATAACAAATGGAAAACCAAATTTTTTGCTTCAACATATGTGACAAATCAGTTATTAGAAGAAGAATGTAATAACGTTGTAAGCGTTAGTTAATAGAATGATAGTTCTTTATTATAGGCAAACTTTGAGTCTGTCATTTTGCACAAAACAACCAATTCATTAATTTTCATGATTGGATTCACGAGTCGAATAAAATGTGCACTGCTGAGGAGTCACACAATAGGACGAAACAGCCGTTTAGTGCTTCCAGCTATTCAGTGGTGGTCTAGCACCAATTGAGACACTTATATATCTCGATGAGTTTATTACGTGTTTAGAACTTGGTGAAAGCCATTGCTCTTACAGTATAACAGTTGTTTATGTGTATCTCAAACGTAAATACTTTATCCATCGAACTATTAGATGATGATATACTTAAAGTTATAGTTATACAATGAACCCTTGTTGACCAGGGTAATTTTAGATTGATTTTCAGGAGAACCAAACACCATCCAGACTTTCACGTGACAACCCAATCAGTACAGCTCAATCCTGGTTAACAGGAGAGCCAGACACCGTAAAGGTATTAAAAGTGCAATCTGAATAGTACAATTCAATCCTGTGGCGCAACCACACAGGTACCCAACACCCTGGTGGATCATTCTCACCATCCATATACATATTCACGTCACATGTATAATTATTCCGACCAATGATCGCGTGAATCAATTATGCACAGCACGAACAAATCAAAGTTGACCTATCCCGCTTACACGACAATCAAACTCATTAATGTTAGTAATGGCCAAATGCCTTACTATGTCTCAATGACAATGGCCCTTGAGAATACTGAAAAGCAACCACCAGTATGAATGAAACCGGTTAACCAGCAAACCAATTTTGTGCATGAACAGTCAGTAAAACTTGCTAAAGTAATGTTGAAATATCCACAATATCAATGGTGAACCTTCAGTCTCACATGAGACCTTTAGTTCTATATAGTCATATAGTTATATATATCGCCCAGTGGTTTAGAGGTTAAGCGCTGCTGCACGAGATTGATAGGTCATGGGTTCGAATTTCGCGAGGCGGGATAGTGAATATAATTGAAACCACTCTATATTTACACCAAACGTATAATGTGTGTAGTAAAGATTTTGTTTGACAGATGACTGATAATGTGTTTAGTTAAAATGCTTAAATAACATAAAAAGCATAATGTTAGACAAAAAACGTCATTTTAATATTGGCTGTATTCATGAAACTGACATTTAGTCAACGTTTACTCAACCCATAGTGTTACATATTAAGGAAGATTAAAATATGGGTAACTTCTGAGACGAATATTATACATATATTCTTATTGTATAACTATTCAGTAATCAACATATGCTCACTAGTGACTGGCTTCAAGAGGTATATCCTGGAGTTCTAGTGATTAACAGAGACCAGTAGAGTTCAGTCAGATCTGTTGTGAGATAGTAATTTACCGATGACAATGGTGGATGTGTCGTTCAATTTCGTGGATTGGGTGAACTTAGACATTCACACCATGGAATGCTGGTTGGCTCAGTGGTCAAATGGTTAAGCGCTCTCGCGCAAGACTGAAGGGCCCTGGGTCCGAATCTCGTGGAGGGCGGGATCATGGAGGCGCGTTATTCAGGAGTCCCATAGTAGGACAAAACGGCCGTCCAGTGTTTCCGGGTTTCCCATAGTAGTCTACCTTCAACTGACTCATGATTTCAACAACTGAAATTTTAAATCAACAAACTTTATACACTATTTGATTATCATTGATTCAACATTCGAGAATTCAGATTGATAACTGTTTCAAATACTTGCTATGGTAGTTTGTATAGTGTATTGTTCTAAGTATATACAGTATGAAGAGTCTTCTTGCAAAACATCTAGATCATAATTGTAATCTATCCTTATTCAAATTTCATTATAGAACTTGTCATTATTTAGAATTAGATAATTAGATGGTGATTGGAGGTAGTCGACAGGAAACCCTGGACCCGGGTTTCGTGCTGCTTGGCACTCGTCAGCAAGGTGTACCTGTAATCTTGAGAGATCTGGTGCTCCCTGGCGGATTTGATCTCGACTACCTCCCACCACCATCTAATTTTACAATAATGCACTCAATGTCGAGTCACCTAGACTGGTGGCCACATTGCAGCATGGTCGATAGCATTCGATCTGCACTAATAATAAGGACTAGACAAGCATGACATTGATCACCACCCAGTGATCAATCAACTGTTGAATTAGGTAATCCTATACCTGCATTTGACAAAATAATTGGTAACTGTTAAGATTTATTTATGAACTATTATCACATATATTCTTATTGTATAACTATTACGTAACTATATTATAAGTACATCCATACTGTAGTGAAAAAGAACACGAATGTGGATAATCGAATGTATTTGAGCGCGAAATTGCAGAACATCTTACTAAAATCAGAGAACTATACAGTAAATTCGTCATTTAAAAAATGTCCATTAATCATTTCAAACTTGAATGTTCCTTATGTAAATATCAGTCCATTGTCTCAGATTTCATTGTTCTTGCATTTTCATAACAATTACATCCCGTTCCCACCTCTTCCTTATCGATCTTCTACTGATATACATTCTATGCCTGATCACCGTTATATACTACTTATGTGGATATAAGTAGTTAGACATTAACACCATTGGATGCCGTCCGGCTCAGTGGTCTAGTTGGTTAAGCGCCTGGTGCGAGAACAATAGGTCCTGGGTTCGAATCTCACGGGTGGCGGGATTGTGGGTGCGCACTGCTGATGAGCCCCATACTAGGACGAAACGGCCGTCCAGTGCTTTCAGGTTTTCC
Source organism: Schistosoma intercalatum (assembly GCA_944470365.2). Lineage (NCBI taxonomy): Eukaryota > Metazoa > Platyhelminthes > Trematoda > Strigeidida > Schistosomatidae > Schistosoma > Schistosoma intercalatum. The sequence continues at coordinate 2,574,153 of OX103728.1, read as the reverse complement.
ATGGTGGTCTAGCTTCAATTGACTCATGATTTCAACCAGTGAAATTTTTAAAAATCTCTACAAAACCCATTCTGATAAGTAACTGACACCACAATTGATGATCTTACTACGTGATTATTGAAGGATCATAAGACATAACAGAAACTGTATATTTAGATGGAAACAGAAATTGAATTTTATTTAACAACGTTTCATTACGATTTGATTATAGTTAATTTGATGATTTCATTAAATTAAACCATAATTATCATCATAATACAGTTGATTTTATCCATCCAATAGTTGTTTGACACTTTGCCTAAAATACAAATATGAAAGACAAAATATCACATTCTACTTATAAAACATAGACAACTTTGATTAGTAAAGATGGATGGTGACTAGTACTGGAATCCTGGACGAGCGTCTCGTCTTATCTGAGACTCGTCAGTAGGATGTATCTACATCCTAGAGTTATTGTTCACTCCGAGACTTGAACCCCATACTGTTCGCTTCAAACGTCATCACGTTATCCATTTAGATATTGAGTCCTGATAGCTACTGGCTTGAGCAATTGTGTATATCTGTGTAATATAAGACAGTAATTTAAAATACATCATATGACTACAAATTTAGAATCATAGAACATTCGATAGGAACCCATAACTTACGCGGTTGTGTTTAAAAAACTACAATATACGAGAATTCATTTGAAAAATAAAGGGTTTTGAGATTCACTAAAATGATTGACTTGAAGATTATTCATTTAATAAAAAGACTATTCAGACAGAGCAGTCTACATATCTCGATGAATACCGGATTCTTCCGGAGAAGCAACATGACAAGAGAATAGGTTATTCCTGTCTCATTAACTTATTAGTGGCTCGTGAAAGCTGAAGCGCTCTTTTGAAGACCAAATTTCACCTATAGACATAGCTTACATTGACTTCGGTAAAGCTTTTAACAAAGTTTTTCACAATTGACTGTTATACAAGTTAAGAAATATAGGGGTTGGAATCAATCCATTAATGTGGATAAAAGATTTTCTAGTTGGGCATCAACAATGAGTGCTGGTGAACTCATAGTTGGCTAGCTGGAAAACTGTGCTTAGCGGAGTGCTTTAGGGTACAGTTTGGAGGCCAGTGTTATTCCTTTTGTATTTAGATGATCTTTTTCGTCTCCTAATATCATCGGTTTTGCTATATACTGACGGTGACAAGAAACGGATAGCGATTACTTGTAAAGGCAATAACTTAGAGATTTAAAATGACCTGGAGTAATTAACTGAACGGTCTCGAACTTGGCAGTTGCGGATAAATATTTCGAAGTGTATTGTAATGTATATTGGTCATCAAGGTACAGAAATATATTTGATGAATAACATTAAGTTATATGTTGTCTAGACACAGAATGACTTAGCAGTCATCGTTAACTAAGTCTTAGAAGCTACTTCACACTGTCGTGTGATAGCCGCCAAACGATTTGGAACACTATGGTCAATAGGCATGGCCTTTAGCCATGTCGATGCTGAAACCCTTTAGACTTTGTATACAGTATTTGTGATTCATAATCTCGAGTACCACATACAAGCAGCTACCCTTTAAATAATGTGTTACAATGATCTGTTGAACAAGTTTCAAAGAATCACAACTAGGCTGAATACCGGAAAAGCACGACTGGCTAAATTAAACCTAATTCTATTGTCACACAGAAAAATCAGAGGCAAATTGATCATGGTTTTTTAATTACTTAGTGATAAATTTGCATCTGATATGCCCAAAATTTTCTTATCTTCCAAAACAGAGAATTTACGAGGACATTTTGTAAAAGTTTATAAACTCAGAACAAATAACTTGTTCATTGACTATCAACTTTCCCATTGAAGCATTACCGAATAGGATCCATCACTTCAACACATGATTAAAGCTCTATCAGTTGACTCTTAGATCATCTATGAGATCATAATTGTTAGTATTAATACAAGCCACCTAACCTCAAGTCTTTTTCAAACTGAAACTTAATGTATACGTTGAATTGAAGATCTTCATCAATCGTATTAAAGGTCTTTTGTTAACGCAAAAAAGGAAGGTTATACAGCCTAAGGACAAATAACATTTCATGTGTTGGCGTTATAATTACTCACTAATTACATAATATTATGTCCCTGTAATCTCTGAATATTCATGCATAGTTCTGATGGCGTTTTAGTTTGGATTATTTTTTCTAGTTACCGTTTTTTGGCGAGTTAGTTTTCTGCAGAATGGGGCTGCTAACTACATACTCCATTCTCCTCCTTTATCCGGGCTAGAGACTGGTGCTAGTCCAAGAAGAGCTCTAGGGGGGGGATTGGCACTTTGTATAATATTACTGAAAAGCTAAAAAAACAAAGAGGAATTTGTTCAAACTTACTTAAGCAAGTTCAATGCACTCCTTTTTAATAATAGAAACATGAATGTGATAAACTGCTCATAGTGTTTGACAGCATAAGGGATCGAATTAAGTACTATCAAATTAACTATTCATAACTGTCTGGTCATTGTTTATTTGATTGTTTACAAATTCGCTCTGTTCATCAGCGTTGTATATCGATAAAACATCGTTCGAATATATCTAAATGAATTGTATTGAAGCAGTGACTTACTTTACAAACAAAGAAAAAGCCCTCGTGCGATACCAAAGGCCTAGGGTTTGAATCCTGCGAGCGAAATCGCGGTTGCTCACTGCTGAGGAGTCCCACAATAATAATTATGAGGATGTCAGCTCTTTGTTCATGAGTGTCATAAGAATATAATTGGTTGAATGGAAAATGTAGAAGTGTCAAAGATGTTCGAAAACACACATTAGATATATGAACTGAAAGGAATGTATTTCATTTTACTTACCTCAAACCACACAAAAATATGCTACACAATGATGAGGATTGTAAACTTTCACATATTACTTAGAATAGAAAAGAATGACTCATTATTTGGGAATAATAAACACTTTCGTTTCTAGTCCTGATGAAGTCCAAACACGTTTGCTGGACGAAGTGTCGAAATTGTTTAGATTTCAGTCGATGAGAATCTTTCAAATATAATTTCCATATATGTAATATCTAATCTATACTGGGTGCCTAATTTCTGTCAAGCTTTTAGTGGCCCAGGATCTGACACCAGTTATATCATATGAATGATCGCTATCGAAATATTCATGTCGCTAATCTTTGTATATAAGCATTGACTTAAACCGTGTTAGTGTATAACGGAATTAAGTAGGTCAAATATAAGAGTAAAGTTTTGAATACGTATATTTTGTACACTCATTGATTTGAGCAGACAATCAGAGAGATGTAGCGAAGAGGAGAGAACGAAATGAAACGGCGCGCTGTTGGGAAAACATATGAGCCAACTCGATTTAACTGAGCGTTACTTAATATCTGTAAACACACACACGTGCTCTCATAAAAAAAACAGTCATGGTTGATAAGTGAATAATTACCAAAGTCAAAGCGTGACTCAAGAAGAATGGATAAATTCGTCAGTAAGTCAGCTACAACGTAGGATAAGGCACATATGTGCATCGGTTCAAGTTGCCATAGCTCATTAGCACAACAAGATGAACACCGGATTCATAGAAGTAGTTAATTCAGTGGTGATAATATATATACCTCTAACAGCACTCAGTGGATAAATTGACCTGTCCGGAAGCTAGAATAAGTTATATGGGCTACTTAACATAGTAACCGACACTACAAACTATTCGTAGATGATGGTATTGTTTAATAGTTTTATACTTTCAAAGGATTCCAGATGAATTTCCGGCATATAGTGTTGAACTGTTTTCCCTCTTATATGTAAATAAAGACATAACCATGGAATATGTTGTTAGATTTGTGAAAAATATAAACTTTATTGACATTGTAACTTACCTCCATGATGAAGTTCTACAATGTATTGACGATAATCCATCGATGAAACTTTAATGAACATTTTTGCTTTAAAAAATCAAGTAATTAACAGATATATTTTTATTAGAAGGGGGGGTTAGTGCGGATTTTAGTTATTTGATAGTTGAATTCATGAGTCAATTGAAGTCAGATCTCCATGGAACACCTGAAAGCACTAGACAGCCGTTTTGTTCTAGTATGGGACTCCTCAGCAGCGGGTGACTAATATACCGCCTCGCGAGTTTCGAACCCAGAGCCTATCAGTCTCGGGTAGATGCATTCAATGTAGGCTGGAAACAGATTAGATAGAAGTTAGTGAAGATGAAAGCTCCATGACCAAACCATTCAGCTCAGAGTACAAAACTTCAAAATCATCCACCTGAGCCACAAATCTTTTCCACCATCTCAAAAAAACGAGAACAATACACTTACGAATTCGATGTTCCTATTTAAATAAACAAAGTATAGTTGAGATCAATTTAGATTTGGAATGTTCAAAATAATTCAATGAGAAAATTTTGAAATAAATTAGACGAGATTTAAGATAACAGATCTTGGATTTTGGCGCGAAGTCTGTTCATCCATTTAGTTAAACATCATTTTGGCGCTTTAGTTCAGTCAGTTCATGATGAACACCTTAAAACAAGTTCTTACCCCCAACCATCAACTCCGAATCATAATCCTTATACTTCACACACGTTTATAACTCTCATTTAGCTTGAAGGATCAGTGAAATGTCACTCAGCCCTAGACAAATCATTCGGCAGTTGTATCTCTGAAAATCAAACAGATCATCGATCCTCGTCAAGGTCAAAGACAACCAACGCGCATCAGTTAATCGTATACAATGGATTGACCAATGTTGTGGTGGTTACACCAATATATTTCCATAATAACGTCCTTTGTGTTACACGGTCTTCAAAGCAGCTATAGCACTTTGATATGTCGAAGGGGTATTCCACGCTAGATGTTAGCCACGAGATGTGAGTTCAAAGTTAGTTATTTAGTCATACTATTCCTGTCTAACTCGAGTAAGACTCCAATCATTCGACATAGATTATCTACCTTTGTAATCTACAAACTGTAGTAAGTAGTTACATCTTCTTAAGGCCACTTTAATGTTACTCAAACATCATCCATAAAGTATAGTCTAATCATGAATCATCTTTCACAGATCAAAGAACCAAGAAACAACCAAGCAATTCATAGACAAAGATTATATAATAACAATATTTAGTAACATTCAACATACCATTACAAAATAGAAATCCAGATTCGCATGATATTATGAATAGAAACGAGATTATAATCAATGCAAACATCATTTGATTATGCAATAGTGTAGAATACCATTTGTATTCTCTTTAAATATATGTGCCATTAGTATTAATCATAATAAATCCACGCATATTACATAATTCAATTGCGTTTTACTAACCTAATCAAAACTTTGAGGAGGTATCTAAAAATAGTAACTCTGTTTATGTCTAGGAAGGATACATGTATCCTCTGAATAGTTACTCACCTAATCGATATGTTCGTAGTTATTCTAAATCAAATACGAAAAAAGAAAGGAAAAAGAAAAGAAGAACGAATATGTCACATTGAATAAGTTTACATTCGTTTGGTGTTGTTTTACTTGTACCTACGCATTAATATTTAGGACTGCAATTGATCAGTCTCTTATTGGCATATATGGATCCTGTACGGATTGCTTCAATATAGTCTTAAGTCACAAGCTTATTAAGCAAAGATGGATAGTAGCTAGCAATGGAATCCAGGATGTACGTTTCTTTCTATTTGGGACTCGTCAATTGGAATCGAACCCAATACTGTCCGGTTCAAGCGCCATCGCGTTATCCGCTTAGCTACTATTTAGGACTACAATTGATCAGTCTCTGATTGGCATATGTGTACACCGTACGGATTGTCTTGATATAGTCTTAAGTCATAGACTTTTTAAGGAAAGATGGATGAAGGTACATTAAGCTGACGAGTCCTAGATGCGACGAAACGCACGTCCTGGATTCCATTGCCAGTCACTACCCATCTTCGCTTTAAAAAAAATTGAATAAGTTTGTTTCAAACAAGTGGAATAAGTAGTATATCGTGATTAATCAGATAATTAGTCATTGTATTATATTATGATCTTTCATTGAATGTTTATTTGTATGATCACTAACACGTATTAGAGATAAAGAATGAGACCATATACAACATTCGATTTATATGAATAATACATTTTTAGTGAGTAAGCTTTTCTGTAATAAATAATCAAATAGAATAGTTTCAAAGTTGTTCTATGATGGGAAACAGACTTGAAATGCCTATAAGTTATCCTTACGGGGTTCGAACTCATTTGTTACACATAGCAGAAGCTATAGGCATTCAAGCCAACAATCCAAGTCTTTGTGTTCATAAGAAATTTGCAACATCTTCACCTCTCCCTTGGCCTTAATAAATGATCTCATTTATCATTATATTGCATACACCTTGTACGTTTTCTATACTTCACCCCCCTCTCAGCTCTTTTTTCTTTGCACGAATATACACGAATTCACAGTCCAATTATCTGATCACTTCTTATGACGTAATCCGGTCGGACAATATTATTCTTATTTCAGTGTCTAATCATTGACCTACTTCCCACTATATAACATTGATCGATCCAAGCCTCTATGATTCTTATCACAACTAGTACACTTGTCATCACATTACCAGTTATTGTAATCTATTCCACTGTTATTATCATTGAATCATAAACTGCCTTTATTCGTTTAATAATTTCATATTATTATTGTATATTAGTGTAAGGTGTGATCAGGATCGTAGTATGGAAGTGCATATTGCATACATACTAAATAAACTTTGTCTATGACCACAAAGTACATGTGTGGATTTTCATTCTAATTTGCTTCTGGAGTATTGCATAACTCATCTCACTCTTGATGTTTATACAAGTGAATTTATGTATGATGTCGTTCTACTTAATCAGTGTAAAGCTAATGAAAACATCGTTTCATGGTAGACAAATTATGTCTCACAGTGAAATCTAGAGTGTGAGTTTCTTTCTATTATGAGATTGTCAGCTGAATGTAACTTCATCTCAGTATGGCTATTTGTATCGATTCGAACTCAGAACAATACACATCAAAACGTGTTTTCTATTTATCATTTATGATATATATCAATAATACGGATAATTTGTTGATTTATTCATTTGAACACATAAATATTGGTGCATAGGGGCACCGAATACATATGCGCCACACAAGTCCCTTGACTTGTATGTAGGCTGTGATTTTGCCAGGCAGCACAGACCGTAGTAAGTGGTTTTCTTAGAGGGCCACACTCAGATCCTTCGACCTACAGGTCTAACCCACATGGCCGTGGAGCAACGTCAGGAGATGTACTCGTATGATAGCCGGTAACCAACGGTTGGTTCATACATCATTTGTTCCATCAGGATCCTGGAGTCCATGGACATCATTTGTTTGGAATGAGTGTTTTCCAACTGCCCCAGTTGGACTCTCCGTGTCCACCAACCCGGTTAAAACGCCTGGAAACTTCTTGAGGCCAGTCACTAGTGAGCTTATGTTAAATAATATCAGAAGGCGTTTTGTGGTTAATATAGTAAATTAAATAGTTGAGATCATGAGTCATGTTTATTTACTGTCATCACTAAATTATCACAGTGGATTAAGCATTTATCATATCATTAGAACACTTGGTTCGAAGGAGAGTTCAAAACGTATTTCATTAATACACAGAATAACTAAATGCTTCTTGATTCTTATATTTTACCGTCATGTTAATTATCATTCATATCTATGATATTGGTGTAAAACTACCTACATAACTATCCTATAAACATATTTATCCAATCTGTGTTTTTCAAATCAACCATCATTAAATTCAATATCTTCAATACGAACATGAAGACAGTTCTATTGTAAGGATCTGAAACTTAGAGAAATATTTCGAAAGATGTTGCATGTGGAATTGGAAACAGAAATGAAAAGGATGAATAACAACTAGAATCAATTGGAAAGGATTTTCCAAGACAGTGTTAGATGATGAATGCTGATGAGTGGTCTATGCTCCTCTAATAGAAGTAGCATATGTAATTAAGTATAACCTTCAAACTTGTCACTACTTCACACGAAAAACCTTCAAAACTTATCTTTTTACCTAATAAATACCATGCATCAGCTACTTAATACTCGAATTCTATGTATGTTGCAGGATAGTTCTGAAACTCCTTACGTAAAAAGCATATTGATATAAAAAGAAAACCTCTACATGGTAATAATAGGGGGCGGCCTGCTTGAGCATCTGGGCTACCTGTTCCTGCCATCTAGATATTTCAACAAGTTATCTATTGTTGTTTGTTTTAATATATCATTATGTTTATTAATCGCATAACTTATTCTGCTGCGTTTCTGAAAAGTGTACAACCTTTCGTTGTCAAAGTTACAGAAAACTCAATAAGAGACAATATGGTTGCTGGCAATGTACAACGAAAAGAATGTACATTATTCAGTTGTTCATTCACTGAAGTGCTAACATCTAACTGGCGATTCCTCAATATTTATCGCCAGGACCGACCAAGAAGAAAGAAACGGAAACTTGTTGAAATACTTTGCGCTGAGAATTCTATATTGTACCAAAATTATAATATTGAATAAAGCTAATAATAATAATAATAATAATAATAATAATTTCATTCATCTGATTAACTTATATCATATCACTTTCAACTGAGAATAAATGCATATTGGTCATGGATACTGTATGGTTACTGAAATTGGTACGGCGAACAAACCTTTATCATATTAATATTAGATGGGTTTTTATGAATATTATAGTAATTTCAATGGTTAAGATTATGAGTGAGTTGAAGCTACAGCACCATGGAAAACCTGGAAGCACTGGACTGCCGTTTCGTCCTATTGTGGGACTCCTCAGCAGTGCGCATCCACGACCTGTCCCACTGTGAGATTCGAACCCAGGACCTACGGGTTTCACGCGCGAGCACTTAACTAGTGAACCACTGAGCCGGCATCATATTACTCTTATCCCAAATAATTCACCACTTATCTTATACTTTCATGGTTGTTTAAATGAAGTCACTTATAAACATATAACTAAGCAAAGAACAAATTTTATTGATAATTGAATGCAAAACTATTGACATTTGAAACGTTCTACAGTCTTCATTTATCCACTGAAAAAGTTGCTAAAAGTGTTCCTAAAATACAAAAATATGATGAAATGATTAATTATTCCTATTGTAAAGTAACGTGAATAATATGAGATTTATATAATAAGGATACAAATTTAGGCCTGAAATTGATCAGTCTCTTGTGGGCATATGTGAATTGTGTGCGGACTGCCTTGATAATGACTTATATCACAAGCTTTATAAGCAAAGATAGATAGTCGCTAGCGTTCCGTTCTATTTTGGGACTCGTCACCTGGATGTACCTGTATCCTAATATTAATGTTCACTCCGGGACTCCAAGCTAAGTGGATAACGAGATGGCGTTTTAAAGCGAATTTTTCTGAGTCAGAGTCTCGGAGTGAATGTCAATTCTGATATGTAGGTACATCCAGCTGACGAGGCGTAAATAGGACGAAACGCGCATCTTAAATTCTACTGCAAGCCACTATTTATCTTTGTTTACAGACTAGAATGATTTTTAATGAATTGATTCAAATGAATCTAGTTATTTAGACTAGACATTCAAAACTATTTTCTTCATCATATGAAACTAATGTTCAAAACACACAAGATTAATATACAACTATCGATTGCATATCTTACACATAGCATTACATGCAATATTCATTTTACAAAATGTCAGATATGTTATTCAAATATTATTCAGCTCAGATTCATAATAGGACGAAATGGTTGTCTAATACTTCCAGATTTTCAATGGTGGTTCACCTCAGAATGACTTATGAAGATTATGTAATACTTTAAAGTAGAATTATGAGATCTAATCGTAAATTACAGAATTATGAAGATTTAATTAGATCACATACCAAGCTGAAAGGAATGTGCTGCAATGAAAGAAACAATTTTTAAACATATATAATATCTTCAGAAGGGATTTGTGGAGATTTTAGAAATTTCGCTCATTGAAATCATGAGTCAATTGAAGCTAGACCACCATGTAAAACCTGGATGCACTGGACAGCAGTTTCGTCCTATTGTGGGACTCCTCAACAGTGCGCATCCACGACATGCCTCGCGTGATCGGAACCCGGGGCCTATCAGTCTCACGTCAGGCTCTTAACCAACTAGACCACTGAGCCGGCCAGCACTCCACGGTGTTAATGTCTAACTCCAACCAACTACAACATTATCTTCAGTGAGTTGATATCTCACAACAGACCTGCTTGAACTCCACTGGTGCGGGATCGTGGGTGCGCACTGCTGAGGAGTCCCATACTAGGACGATACTGCCGTGCAGTTCTTCCAGGTTTTTGATGGTGGTCTAGCTTCAATTGACTCATGATTTCAATCTGTTAGATATATTATATGTATTTTGAGATGATGTAAGCAGATTACTATCTAACCAATATGGATAACTGTGGTGTTTGAATGAACTAATGATACCTTTGTGGGACTCCTCAGCAGTGCGCATCCACGACCTCGCCCCCTTCGAGATTCGAACCTAGGACCTACTGGTTTCGCGCCCGAGCACTTAACCACTAGACCACTGAGCCGGCATCCAACGGTGTTAATGTCTAACTTCAACTAATTCACGAAATTGAGCGACACATTCACCATTGTCTTCAGTGAGTTACTACCTCACAACAGACTTGGTTGAACTCCACTGGTCACTACTTCTCACTAGAACTCCAGGATATACCTCGTGAAGTTGATTGGTGAATTCTGGTCGATGGTCAATGTTTCACTGAAGGAAACAAGTGCAAGTACAAGTAAGTAACTCGGTATATATAAATTTTCCCTATAATTCTGTGTTGAAAATGGATTTGGAATTCAAATTCAACATTTGAATATGTATGTATGTATGTAGTCAAATCATATTATTAGTCTTTACTTTACCTTGCTGCGCCCTTATACAATTTCAGTATGAACTTGCCTATGTCTTTGCTTGTATAGATAGTTATTCGCCTCTTCACTTCATATTCGTTTAATGTGCTTATAGCTTTGTGATCTGAGATAAATGCTAATAAAACTGTAATTGCCACTTCTCATCGCTTTCTGATTTCATACACCGTAATGATTAATATTATAATGGTTATCAAGGTGATTAATTAACGATACAAAATCATTACAAATTGAATACGAATAAACTTACCAAAGTCCGTTAGCTGAACCTCTTTCAAAGTATAATTCAACAATATAAATTAAGAATACAGTTCTAGATATTTGATTCGTTACAAAAAAGTGTTTAATTCTTCAAAGTACCAGCTTATATAATATAGTAATTCAGTATAAACATTATAACGTAATATGTATACATATGGGATTACATTTACAAAAATAACCTCCTCAGTAGTGCGCATTCACGATCCGGCACCCCGCGAGATTCAAACTCAGGACACTGTTGGATGCCGGCTCATTGATCTATTTGATTAAGTGCCTGACGAAAGGCTGATAGGTTCTGGGTTCGAATTTTTTGAGGGGGGTGAGATCGTGGATGCGCACTACTGAGGCGTCCCATACTAGGATGAAACGGCCGTCCAGCTTCGACTAACTCATGATTTCAATCAGTGAAATTTCTAAAAAATCCCCACAAAACCCCTTCTGATAAAAAAATAACTGTTAGTATATCATGGGAATTAAGTTAATGTAGATTATCGATTACTTACACAATTTTTGACCACACACTTCTAAATTTTGTTGAGAAGTTAAAGAAAGAATAATCTGAAATATCAGTCATTTCCTAAATTTTGCTAATCATCATAATATAGGTATGACTATAATTTATGAACGACCTTTGATTGACGGTCAAATGACCTTGAGATTGTATACCTAGTAACTATGACAAAATGAAGGTTATAAATCTGTATGAAGAATTAAAATTATAAATTACAGTTGATGGTTGGGGTTCGGAATTAGATTTATGGTTTTCATCAAAACGTACAATGATGACAATTATCATAGATCGTTATTCACTGAGTGTTATTTCCTCTAAGTTACAGGGTGTAACTTCAAAGCTTCATAATTAAATCTGAGAACCATACGGTGATTACTTCATTTGCAACATGTCAATCAATCACCTTAAACATGACTGTTTCTTCTGCAAATATCAGTTAACCGTCTCAGATTTCATTGTTCTTGCATGTTCATAAGAATTGATTTTTTTTTCCCGTTCTTTCCTTCTCAATCTTCTAGTGAATTACATTCTATTCCTGACTAGAGTTATATACTACTTATATGAATATAAATGGCTCACATCACAATAGTATTTAAACACTGAATTGATATGAGACATGAAAGAGTAAGAATGCAACGAAATCTAGTTTGACGTGGGTTTCGTCCTATTTTTGATTCGTCTACTGGATGTACATGTATCTCTGAGTTGATGTTCATTCTGGGACTCGAACCCAGTACCATTCGTTTATAATAATAATTATTATTACTATTATTATTATACTTTTTTGCATTAAAAGCTTGTTGATCATCTCTAATGACTTGAAAACTGGACAAACACGAGTACATTCTTAACCCAATGTGTTTTAGCTATCGTCCTTACCGTTTGTCTTCAGAATTCTGAGTTAGGGGTTGCTTTATGACGTAATTTGATAATTTTCAGAATGTAAAGCCTATCCATCTTCATTATCTATTCTTAATTACCTCTTCAGCTAGAAGCATCATCAACTATTTTAACAGAATGCTTGAATGTTTCAAGTGATTATTGAGAAAATTACAATCAAACTATGATGATACTCAATGAAATATCTCTGATAAATAAAAGATAATATCAAATAGTAAGAACTTACTTGGGAGGTTCGGTTGCATCTGTGAAATAAAATAGAACTTTAATTGATTTCATATATTAGAAGGGGTTTTGTGGATATTATAGTCATTTCAATATTTGAGACCATAAGTCATTTGAAGCTAGACCATCATGGAAAACCTGGAAGCACTGGACGGCCGTTTCATCTTATTGTAGGATTCTTCAACAGTGCGCATCCACGATCCCGCGACCCAAGAAATTCGAAAATAGGGTCTATCAGTCTTGCGCCAGGCGCTTAACCAACTAAACCACTAAGGCAGCCGGCATCCGACGGTGTTAATGTCTAACTTCAACTGATCCACGAAATTGAGTGGCACATCCACCATTGTCATCATGGATACGCACCACTGAGGAGTCCCACAATAGTACGAAACGGCCGTCCAGTGCTTCCAGGTTCTCCATGGTGGTCTAGCACCAATTCACTCATGATCTCAACTATTGATATATTGCCCCCAAATGCCCTAGTACGGCCAAGAGTGGGGGGAGTCCGCTCTCCCTCTCCAAATGCTCTCACATGGCCACGCGTATAAAGCCTCTGCCAGAGAAGTTCTACTCACTGACTTCTCGTGGCGGGGATGTTGTTCACGAAATTGAGAACACGAGTAGCAAATGTCCGGCGCTTTAACCGGATTCCAAATCAATGGTGCACATGGGCCCCAGTATCCTGCGTGAACAAATGGCGTATGAACTAATCGTTGGTCACCGGCTTCTATGCGACTGCATCTCTTCACGATGCTCCACTGCCTTGTGGATCAGATCTTGAGGTTGAAGTGTCGGGGTGTGGCCTTCGAAGAAAACCACCTGCTTCGGTTTTGGCACCCGACCAGTATCACAGCCCTCACACATGTCGAATGAGATTTATGTGCCGCATATGTATTTGGTGCCTCCTTGTACCAATATCTATATGTTAAAGTAAATAAATAAATAGATATATTAAATTAACAATGATTGACGACCGTTTTTTGATTGAACATACTTGTAGAGCTCCCAGATGATCCACAATGACATGATTGAACTAAAAGTAATGTAATCATTAGATATATAAAAATCATTGTAGATATATATCGTCCAATTTGTTAAAGTTTATTCACTTGACACTGTTTATATAGTCAGTTGGTTACGTTTATGTACCATTGATGTGGGTTTTTCTTTAATCTTTATTGTTTATTTGAAATTAATCATGTACACCATTCATTAGATCAAGTAATACCAATAGAATGTGTGATATTTGTTTGTTTATTTTGTCGCGGGGGGTAGAGGGGTACTTTGTTGTTGTTGTTGTTGTTTTTCTTTGAAAACTCAATACATATCCGATTTGTTGTTATGTGAAAGAATCAAAGCAACGAAAAACTCATTTGAATATGATAGTTTACTAATGAAGTATGGTTCTAGCTTCTTGTCAATGAAACAATAGTACTAGTTTGTTGACATGATGATAAGTTTTCATTAAATGTTGTACAGAAAAGATGGATAGTGTCTAGTAACAGAATTCAGGATGCGCGTTTCGTCCTGTTCGAGGCTCTTCAGCTAAATTTACCTGAATCCTAGGGTTCATGTTCAATCCGGGACTCGAACCCAGTTTTGTTGACTCCAAACACCATCATATTGCCTACCCACTTAGCTACTGAGTTATGGTAGCCACCTACTTGTGCATTTTTGCTTATAATACTTGTGAATTAAGGCGATATGGAGATATTCTGCACCGGATGCACATATGCTGACAGGAAACTAATTAATTTCAGTCCTAAACAACAATGGGATGATCTAAGCAAATAATACCAACTGAATTTTTCAAGAAAAGTTTTGCATAGTTCGTTGTGGTGTGTGCTACTTATATCGACATAAGTAGTATATAACTACTAGTCAGGAATAGAATGTTTGGCAGTAGAAGATTGAGAAGATTAAAGAGGAAACAACGGAAATAGAAATCAATTGGTATGAAAATTCAGGAACATTGAAGTCTAAGACGACTGACTGGTACTTGCTAAAGGAGCCGTCAACTCTGAGACCATTGACTGACATTTAACAAATGAAGTATTTACTGTATGGTTCTCAGATTTTACTAGGATATTCTATGTGTTCAGATACATTCGATTGTCTCCACTTGTGTTCTTGTTTACTACACTATTTCCAAAAAGACTTGTTACTCTCATAGTCTTTTTAAATGGTTGAATTGCTGGCACATCCAAATGACGAGTCCTGAATAGGACGAAACGCGCATCAAACTAGATTCTACTGTTAGCCGCTGTCCATCTTTGCTTAATAACTCTTATGTAACTCATTCATTAAGTGAGATTATGTTAATGTTCAGAAATTTGCTATCACAAGTAATATACAATGTGTATAGAACATATAGCTCTAATAATAATAATAATAATAATAATAATGCGTAATGCTTATTAGTATGATTGTTTTGTAAATACAAAGATATAAATATTTTGTTTACACTACATGATACCGAAAAAGAAAACATTCTGTACATGAAACATGTACATCATAATGTTGACATCTTCAACTAGTACTCATATATCACCAAACATGTTTTATTTAGTATACATATGACAAACAATGAAGTAAAAATAAAGAATAGTTTAGTATTGAGATGGTGATTGTAGAATTTTCACAGTTGAATTCAAGAGTTGATTTAAACTAGACCACCATTGAAAACCTGGAATCACTGGACGACCGCTATGTTCTAATATGGAACTCAACAGAAGTGCACATACATGATTCTGCACTTTGGAATCGAACTCAGGACTTTGAACTCGTGTGCGAACACTTAACCTCTAGCATTGAGCGACTCGTGAATTCAACTGAGAAAATATTACAATCTCTACAATCTACATTACTGATAATAATCATATGCTCACAGATGACTAGCTTCAACATGGATTTCCTGCAGTTCTAGTGATAAGCCGTGACCAATTGAGTACGATCTGTGTCGGGTATTAAACAGTTATTTATCTGAGTCAATGGATGAAGGTTTGAACAAGATTATGGATCGATTAAACTTAAGCAACAATACCGTTGTATGCCGGCTCAGTAGTCTTGTTGTCAGCAGTTCGCACATGAGACAGAAGATCCTACGTTCGAGTCCCATTGGTGTGGGATTGTGGATATGAACTACTGTGGAGTCCCATACTTGGATGAATCGGCCGTCCAGTGCTTCAAGGCTTTTGATTGTACTCTAGTTTTGATCGACTCATGAATTCAGTCATTAAAAATAGTTTAAAAATCACAAAATTGGGTTAAATTCAATCTCTATTTGGTAGTGTAAAGACAAATAAAATTTTATGTTTCTAAATGTATATCACGATAAAAACATAGAAGAATGTCTAAATTCCTGGAGGGAACTCTGCTTACCAATGTAGATTGATTAATTCAACCTTGAGAATTATTAATGTGAAAAAAGGAACCTTTATAATCAGTTAAAACATTCATTCGCCTTATCAATTTGTTATCTTACACTTGTTAGATGCCCATTCATACGCTTACATAGTAATGAAGATCTGGGTGGAATACGTTTTATTTGAAATCTAGGTATAATATGTTTGGAGTCATTGTAATCCAAGTGACTAGAATAATTGGTTACCTAAATTATCTACATAACTGAACGTTTCGTAAAGCTAATAAGATAGATTAGGTTGCTTTTACGAAATCCAATATATCACTACTTAAACTAAGGTAAAATGATATGCATTTCTTTCATCACGATCCTTCATCTAAAGGACTCGAACCCAGAACCTTTGATCTCGCGTACAAAAGCCTAATTTCTAGCTTAATGTATAGTATATGATTCAATAATCTCCTCAATGCACTATAATAAAAACTGCTTTCATAATAATGAACTATAAAACACATTATGATTTAATAGTTGAAATCATGAGTCAATTGAAGCTTAAGCACTATGGAAAACCTGGAAGCACTGAACAGCCATTTTGTTCTATTATGTGACGTTTCAGTAATCCAGTGGTTAAGTGTTGACGCGCTATGCTGATAGATTCTGGGTTTGAATCTCGCAAGGTCAGGATTTTCAATACAAATGTCAAGACAGTTCTACTGTATGGGGCAGAAACCTGGAAAACTACGAAAGCCATCATTCAGAAAATACAGGTGTTTAATAACAGTTGTCTACGCAAAATACTTCAGATCCGTTGGCCGGACACTATTAGTAACAACGTACTGTGGGAGAGAACAAACTAGATCCCAGCGGAGGAAGAAATTAGGAAGAAGCGCTGGAAGTGGATAGGACACACATTGAGGAAAGCACCCAACTGCGTCACAAGACAAGTCCTCACATGGAATCCTCAAGGCCAAAGGAAAAGAGGAAGACCAAAGAACACATTACGCCGGGAAATGAAAATCGACAAGAGAAAAATGAACAAGAATTGGATGGAACTAGAAAAGAGGGCCCAGGACAGAGTGGGTTGGAGAATGCTGGTCAGCGGCCTATGCTCCATTGGGAGTAACAGGCGTAAATAATAAGTAAGTTGAATCTCGCAAAACAGGATCGTGGATGCGGACTACTGAGAAGTCTCATAATAGGACTATGTACCATACTGAAAAACCTGAACACATTAACTGTCATTATTATATATTTGATTTGTTTATAACTTCCATTTTATTAGATATTATACTTTTCAATTTTAATATACTGGCTTATTGATTTCAAGGTGTGTTCAGTAATATAGACTATAGAAGTTATAAAGCATTGAATGAAATAGGTACTTACAATATGTAATGCTTAGATTCTACATCTAGTCTCAGTAATTAAAATCCAATCAGTAGTAACACCCACTTCATAAATGTTGATTATGTGTTTGAATGTAAGTGATTTGTGTTTGGATTCTTTCTAAGATATCGATTTGCATAGTTACATCTTCAAAGGATTGATACTGAACGACCTTTAGGTTTGACCATTTTGATGAATTTAGATTCTAGCTATCATGAGATATCAAGATGATTATCCGATGGATATAGGTGGAATTGTGTTGATATTCATATGAAAACTTGAATTTAATACGAATCACTTCAGAAACGAACTCCATTATCTAGTAAGCTAATCAACTAAGATAGTCACTAACGTGTTGAAAAAGAGAGTTTAAATATCTTCTCTGTTGATATTTGGTAAGGAATGTTAGTTATATTAGTACTCAGACATTATAAGTGAACCATAGCTCTCATATTCTAGGTCAATAACTATTTTCCTATGCCATAGTATGTGAATCCATGGTGTTCAATGATCATAATTTAGTCAAAATAATATTGATTTCTGAATAAGGGATAACTGTATTACATCAAGTTATTAAGCCCCAAATGCCCTGATACGGTCAACGGTTGAGGGAGTCTGCTCGCACTCTCGAAATGGTCTCACGTGGGCACGTGTATACAACCACTCCTCGCTGAATTAATGTTGTTTAGGAAATTGAGAGGACGAAGAGCGAATGTCCGACGCTTTGACCAGGTTGTTGTACAAGGAGAGTTCACCTAAGGCAGTTGGAAAACCATCATTCCAAACCATGGGCACCAGTACCCTAAAGAAACAAATGGCGTACGAATCAATTATTGGTCGCCGGCTATCATCGGACTGTATCTAATGACATTGTTCCTCTGCTTTGTGGATAGGTCAAAAGCTCCGGGATTGGCACCCCAAGAAATCCACCTACATCGGTTTGGGCACTCGGGCAGTATCCCAGCCCTTACACAAATCGAATGATTTATGTGACGCATATCTATTTGGTGCTTGTCTGTACCCATATTTATGTGTTTAAATAAATAAAGTTCAGTTTTTAACCGTGTCACCATGATTATACTGATGAAACATTTTTACATCCACATGAGTCATTGTAATTCGATACTACTGGATTATAGTTTCTCAACTGTGGCTGACATCATCTGAACACTCTATGTTAATACCATGAAGTGGAATATTTTGTGGTGGTGTTCCACTTAGACTGGTTAATAAAGCTTTTTATGAGGAGGCCTTTGTAGACCCTTCTAAACTACAGTTCATGTTTTCAAGTCTCACAAACCCACCGCGCGGACGTGATTTTGTGGGAAACCGTGGCCATACAGGACGTTGAATGTATCTCTGTATAGTAAGAAGAGCAAGTAAAGGAGTTTTGAAGTTTTTACTTACCCTAGCTAGGTATAGTTTACATACATAATAGGTAACACACGGAGTTTTATCTGGGTATTCCTTGTCATTCATGCAGGTATGGCTACTCTGTGAACAAATATACGTTATATACACATCGGTAACACAGGGTTTTTTCATTCATCCCATGGCATACGTATATTCACCAACTTGGGAGGGTAGATATTCACCGCTTTCTTAGGAACGTGTTTGCTACAACAGACTGTCTCTTACACATCACATACATATCATTCAACCTATGGCTACTGCTCCAGTACTTTCTGACATACACATACGAATAAACGTTTTCTCAGAGGAGATTGTTGATTACCTCTACCTAGTATTTGTTACCATATCATTTCATTATGTCTTACACCTGACAGATTAGACTGCTTATAATTACATTGTACGGTACAACACAAACACACACACACACACACAACCTTTGCATATACCTACGTACATGAGCTACACAGGCCTGAGGACTTCTTCAGTTTCTATACATAAACATACACACATATAGGTGGCTCATTGATGTGAAATGAGCCCTGAGTTCAAACATGAGTCAATCAAAGATACAACGAAATGATTGACTAATCTGATCTCTATCGACTACCTAAATATGTCATCAATATTGCCCCTAATATCCAGCAGTAACGTTAAGGGGCCTTAAATTGGATCTTTCAATTTATTCATCGAAAACATTCCTACACATTGTTAATTATTTTATTTTTTCATTTGTTTCTTTATTATTGATTGATTAATGAATCATCAGAATACTTTCTAAATTTGAATTGTTGATAGTCTTACATAACACAATGTAAAATCTGGAAACCATGGTAACTAAATGCACTTTGTGTTTCCATGTTTCTTTACCCATGATTAATGTGAAATAGATTGTATATATCGAAATCTAGTAACATAATCTGTGTAGTTAATCTGAATTAAGCTTGTTATATTTTTAGTATCATGATCTAGTTAGATGAATAATCATTGTTTTCTGTTGCTATGACAACCAAACAAATCTCAAAGATGACAAATTAATTAGTTGATACAAGTTGGGGGTTACTTTAAATTTTATGTCTGATATTGTAGTTATGCACAATGTAAGGTAACTTTACTTAAAAGAAATATGGTGTATACTACTTTTGTCGATAGAAATAAGTAGTATATAACACTAATAAGAAATGAAAAGCCTAGTAGTAGAAGGTTGAGAAGATCTAATCGAAGAGAACTGTAACAGAAACGATGAAATTTGAGAGAGTCGATGAAAGATTTGCAAATGAAGTATTGAACATATGGATTTCACATTTGATGAAAGAACTTTCTAATTTTGTATTGAAATACATTATTTACCTTGATCTGTATTCTAGTTCATTCCAGAAGTATCTGTAACAAGCACTGACTACTTATAAGTAGTTCTCATTGACAATTTCACTACACAAGATATAGGATATTCAGATATCTTAATGAAAGTGATCGAATAATTTGTTTTACATTAACCCAAAGCGTAATAACATTTATAAAGTTGACTATATTGACGCAGCATTTAGGTTAGGACAAAACAGGGTTCAGTAATTAGGACTAATGTTTCATATCTTAAATATGTTCTCTGTTATTATGATTTGGATACTAAGGATCAGAAGGGGTTTTGTGGATATTATAATAATTTTTTTCATAGTTGAGATCATGAATCAATTGAAGCTAGACCACCATAGACAACTGGGAAGCACTGAACGGTCGTTTCATCCTAATATGGGACTCTTCATCAGTGTGTCTCCATCACCCCACTTTGAGCGATTCAAACCCAGGATCTAGCAGTCTTGCTTAATCTCTGGGCCACTGGATCGTGGAATTTACTTCAATATTTTGTCACGAAACTATCTTGAATGTTTTCTTTTAACAAATGATAATCAAATGGTAATAGAGACACAGAAAGAGCTGGGTAACAACCAAAAAAAAGAAAAAAAGAATCGATTTCTTTTTCCAGAACAATATTCTTTTACATATTTGATTATTAATAAAAATGTATTTTACATTAAAATATATATCCAAAGATACTTTTGATAGTTTGCCTGAAATGTAAAGAAATCACCCATTTTTATTCACTCAATACTTAACAAATATAAGATTTATGATGTTGTAGAACAAAGTCTCGGAGTGCACGTCAACTCTGAGATGCAGGTATATCCAGCTGACGAGTCTCAAATGAGACAAAACATACATCCTGGATTCCATTGCTAATCATTATTTATCTTTGCTAATAATGCTTGTGAATTAAAGCGATATTGAGACAGTCCGAGCAAGATATTCATATTGCCAAAAACAGAGTGATCAATTGCAGTCTTAAATACAAGTAAACAAGTAGGTGACTATCAGGACTGAGTAGCTAAGTGGATAATACGATGGCATTTGAAGTGGACGATACTGGGTTCAAGTCCCAGAGTGAACATCATCTCTGAGATGCTGGTACATCCATCTGACGAGTCTCGAATCGGACAAAACGCGCGTCGTAGATTCCACTATGCTAATGAAGCTTGTGACCTAGGGAAATATCGAAGTAATATGCACAGGATGTTCATATGTCAACAACAGACTGACCGATACAAGTAAAACGAGATCTAGTGAATTCATAATCTTAATGACTTAATTGTAGCTAAACAATGGGATATATCAATATATTGGGTTTCTTAAGATTGTTTTGAATTGTATAGTTTATAATACAAGGTGCCTGTCATTAGCCAATCATTTAAAAAACCTGCATTCCATAGTTTGTAATTATCTTTTCCAAAAGGCAAATTCCATAACGTAAACGATACAACATACCAGAATGAATAGAGTGTACTATAGGAAAAGAAATATTAAACAACAATATGGTCATTGAGAATAAGCTAAAATCTTTTTAAAGTATTCATTAGTCATTGTGTCCATTGTCAACTGTATCACATTAGACGTATAGTACTGTGGTCTTATAGCCTGTTAATTCTTATCTGATGCGATCACCAGTTAAACTGTCAGTCTATTGCCCAGATCAATGATATATAAACCAGTCTGAGCAGTAAAGAGTTCTTACTGATCCTCTGAAATAGTAGCTACTTTCCTAATCCAACCGAATCAGTCCAGAACGTCAACATCAGCCTCCCTGATATGAATCATATATTTCAAAGATATTTAGTTTATACACAAACAAACCTGACCGCATCATATCACGGAATACAAAATAACAATTATCCAGGAAGAAATCAAAAGTAGGGGAAAGCATGGGATACAGTTGACAACAGTTGGACGAGTTAGACTTCGCAGATGATTTGACTCTTCTATTGCACACACAACAACAAATTCAAGAAAAAGCGTACAGTGTAGTAGCAGTCTCAGAAGAAGTAGGTCTCAACATAAACAAAGGGAAAAGCAAGATACTCCCATGCAACACAACACGCACCAATAGAATCACACTTGACGGAGAAGATTTGGAAGATGTAAAAGCCTTGACATTTCTGGGCAGAATCATTGATGAACACGGTGGATCTGATGCTGGTATGAAGGTGCAGATCGATAAAACAAGAGCAGCATATCCAAAATGAAGAATATTTGGAATTCAGAACAACTGTCAACCAACACCAAACTCAGAATTTTCAATACAAATATCAACACAGTTCTACTGTATAGGGCGGAAACCTGGAAAATTACGAAAGCCATCATCCAGAAGATACAAGTGTTTATTAACAGTTGTTCACGCAAAATACTTTTGATCCGTTGGCCAGACAATATCAATAACAACCTACTATGAGAGAGAACAAAACAGATTCCAGCGAAGGAAGAAATGAGGAAGAAGTAGTGGAAATGGATAGGACACACATTGAGGAAAGTACCCAATGGTGTCACAAAGCAAGAGTTCACTTAGAATTCTTAAGCTCAAAGGAGAAGAGGAAGAGCAAAGAACACATTATGTCGATAAAATGGGGATAGACATGAGAAAAATGAACAGAAATTTATAGAACTGGAAAGGAAGGCCCTGGATAGAGTGGGTTAGAGAATGCTGGTTGGTGACCTATGCTCATTGGGAGTAATAGGCGTAAATAAGTAAATGAAAAGTGACTGTGATTATGAGATACTGTGACTGATGCATCGGGGATAACGTGAGAATAGTAAACGGCATACTAATAGTCTACAGGTCAAATGAAAGTTAATAATAAAAGTTATATGTATTTACATATAATATATTGACATCATAGTTATATAATAAGAATATATGTGATAATGACAGTCCATAAATAGATCGTATCGGTTACCATTCACCTATTATTCATCTGGATATTATATGGCAACTCACGTGCAATTGAATTTAACTCAGTTAAGCCCTTTTATTAACTTATTTAGCGGACAAAGTCATCCGTACTATAACAACTTATTGTACCTTTATTATTTTTGTGCATGTATGAAATATGTATGCTTGAACATCGGCTTACCACCTACTCATATATTCATTCTGCTAGCTTTATTGTTAACTGCTTAATTGATTCGATGATCCATTCATTTCCCTATATAGATACAGATACATGTACATTTAACACTCTACACTCTCGATTCGCTGACTCATTCATTCGCCTCATTACTTTGTGGTCTGAGTTATCTACTGATAAAACTGTAGTCGCTGCTTCCTCTTTGCTTTCT
Organism: Schistosoma intercalatum; assembly: GCA_944470365.2. Taxonomy (NCBI): domain Eukaryota; kingdom Metazoa; phylum Platyhelminthes; class Trematoda; order Strigeidida; family Schistosomatidae; genus Schistosoma; species Schistosoma intercalatum. Next base: position 2,550,437 of record OX103728.1, on the reverse strand, counting down.
GATTTCAAACAACATTGAGGATTATATGATAACGGTTATGAGGGTGATTGGTCAACGAAGCACAGCCACCATAATATAACTACAATATGTCAATTTTTAAATTTTGTAAACTAACTTACAAATAGTTAAATAACCTTAAAACATAATGCATTTTGATTGAGATCATGAATTGATTGATATTAGATCACCATTGTAAATTTGGAAGCATTGGACGACCATTTCAATGATAGCCTAACATCAATCATTTCATGATGTCAATCCAACACGCGAAAATCTATACAATCCCCATACTGATAATACTTTGTTTTTAAACTTACCACAGAAAGTCTAGAAATACACTTGAATAAAAGATAATAACATTTACATTATTCACTAAATGTACGTACATATAGACTAGATGATCTAATTGTATAGAACATTCTTACTCAACTATAATGTATACAATTAATTATGATGCGTATTGAAAGAAAGATGAATACAATGAACGTGACATTTAGACGTGTTCATGTTGTCATAATCTTGACGCTGAATAAATTAAACTATATCATTACTAGTAATATTGTCTATATTACCTCTCTAGTTTACGATTCATATACGTGAGAAGCATCATTGATGAACAAGGAGGATCTGATGCAGTTGTTAAGGCGAGGATTGGAAAAGTAAAGACATCATTTCTACAGTTGAAGAAGATATGGGACTAAAAAAAACTATCAACCAATATCACTATGAGAATCTTCAATACGAACGTCAAGACAGTCCTAGTGTATGGAGCTGAAACGTTCAGAACTACCACAATCATCATCAAAACGGTACACGTATTGATGAATAGTTATCAACGCAAGATACTCAATATCCGTTGGCCGGATACCATCAGCAACAGTCTAGTGTGGGAGAGGACAAACCAGAATCCATCTGAAGAGGAAATTAAGAAAAGACGTTGGAAGTGGATAGCACATACCTTGAGAAAATCATCAAACTACACCACGAGTCAAGTCTTAACTTGGAGTTATGAAGGGAAACGTAAATGAGGAAGACCAAAAACGCAGTACGTCAGGAGATGTAAGCAGACATGAAAAGGATGAATAGCAACTGGAAACAACTGGAAATGGAGAATCATGGCGGTTGGCCTTTGCTCTTCCATGATGGATAACAGGAGTAAGGAAGCAAATAAGTCTGGTTTAAGATGAGTAGAAATTATGATCAAACATTATTACAGTCAAGACTTTGCATTCACTTGACAAATAAACAATCAAGACAGATCTCATGAATTCCATTTCATCGCAAATTGACACATTTATTCAAATCTTCAATAATGACTGTACGGTTAGTAAACTGTAAATGATTATATAATTCATATGAAAATCATTATCAATTTTGGTAACAACTTACTGTAGTCCGTTTTTAAATTTACTACATCATGTTATTAATGTCGGTAAATGGTGTATAACAAAATTGGCGTATACATTACATTTATATAAACCATACTGATTGTATTAAACAGCAAAGATACCTCTATTATCTAAGAGGGAAGGATAACACCGTTGGGTGCTAGCTCATTGGTCTCGAGTCCCGAGTGTGGGATTGTGGATACACACTTCTAAAAAGTTTCATACTAGAACGAATCGTCAATCTAGTACTTCCAGCTTTTCAATGATGGTCCATTCATCAATCCATTCATGATATCAATCTTAAAGTGAATTCATTCAATCAATGAAATACATTCTTCATTTAATTCGTATAATTTCACGCATCTGTTATTTATCCTACGACTAACAAACACTATTCATATGTTCAAAAAAATAGGTCACAACTAGTCAGCAGAATAGTAGGTTTCAATAGTTCTCTTTAAATCTAATCGAAATAGTATAAAAACTTACTCCCATGCACTAGGCGGTCTAAAATTGTTTTCGTATACACATAACCGATAGATCATAGATTATATGAAGTATTTGAACTGAGTAATATAAATCAGTAAAGAGATTGATCTTGTTACACTGGAATTAGGATTGCTGATCGATTTGGAAGTAATGAAATTGATAACTCATCATATATTTTGTCATCCACTCAAGATCCATATGCATATCAAAAGAATCTGATCTAAATTTAATCTTTGGGATTTAAAACAAGAAAACATGAAATGTTCGATAAAGTAACTATTTGTCATGTTTTAATAGTCTTCTAATGACAAGACCGTGTTACTTGATTGACATTAATTAAACAATAAAACACTCCCAAATACCCTGGTATGACCGATGGTAGGAGAGTCAGCTCTCCCTCTGCAAATGCTTTCACATGAACATGTACATTCAACCACTACCAAGAAAGTCCGACTCACTGCTTTCTGGCGACATTACTGTTTTTTACGAAATCCAGAGGACGAAAAGTGAATGTCAGGTACTTTAACTGGGTTGTTGGACATGGAGGATCGACATAGGGGAGTTGAAAAACCCTCATTCCAAACCGATGGTTCATATGGGCTCCAGATTCCTAAGGAAACAAATGGCATATGAGCCAATTATTAGTCACTGTCAATCATGGGATTGCATCTCCTGACGTTGCTCCATTGCCTTGTATATCAGACCTGTAGGTCAAAGGTTTCAGACGTGGCTCCTTAAGAAAACCACCCGCTTCGGTTTGGGCACCCGGACAATATCCCTGCCCTCACATAAATCGAATGATCCATGTGGCGTATATCTGTTTGGTACCTCCTTGTACCAATGTTTATGTGTTTAAATAAATAAACAATAATTCAATGACATTAAAACTGAACTTCATAGAATAGGATCAACGACATTCTGAATAAACGAGTATTACCAGATTATTTTATAGAATGTGTTATGCGCTAAACTTACGTAGTAGTTGTATCTGCTTCCAATAAAATGGTAGATTCAATACATTAACGGTATTAAATATGTACTAATTACATTGTAATAACTTTAATGTTACAAATCAATCAATCCTACGATTGTTTAACAAACTATACTGTATAGTTATATAATACATTTACATGTAAAGTATCACTTTGTGATGGAACATACTATTTTCACTCGATGCTGTAGAATGAAATGATTGAAATAACATCAGTGAGATAATCACTGTAGTAATCATCATGATGAATGTGTTAATCAATTGCGGGCCAGTTCTTTTCTTCTACTTCCTCTCCTTCTTCTTCGCCTTCCTCCGAGTCTACTTATAAATATGTTGTGTGTTCATTCAATCGATTGATTTGATCAGTTTATCATTTATGTTAGTTTATAGATTTTAATTGATGTTTTTTTGTTTTGTTAGAAAGGTGAAATAGGCGTATACTGTTGTCAAGTTATACTACACCCTTTTACATCTATTACCTATATCAATAATCTGCCCTTTTCAAGCTCTTATTCATTACAAAACTATGATCTGTCTAACTACATTCCATATTTTGATTCTGAGCCTACATATTCTCATATTATTTTAAACGTTTGTGAAGATTGTTGTAATTTTAGTAGTTGAATTCACAAGTCAATCTAAGCTAGACCACTTTCGAAAACTTGAAGCACTGAACAACCGTTTCGCTTAAACATTGGAGTCCTGAACGGTGCTCATTCATGATCCTACACATAGGGTTCGAACCCACGAACCTTGCTCTCGCAATTGTCATTAAGACACACTATACCCTTCTGTATATACTGCCTATATCAATAATTTGCCCTTTTCAAGCTCTTATTGATTACTGGTATTGTTTTTAAGATGTTTGTTGATTGACTGACGTAAACTGATCAAAATACCAAAAATATGAATATATTATGTTCTTAATACATTGATTCATATTCTTATTTCAATTCTGTTTTGAATGTTTTGTAAACGTTGGTAGGCACGGAGAGTCCACCTAGGCGAGTTGGAAAACCCTGATTCCATAGCAAGGATGTACATCGGCTCTAAGATGATGAAGGAATAAATGGCGAATGAACCAATCGTTGGTCACCGGCTAACAAGGGACTACATCTCCTGACGTTGCTCCACCGTCTTGTGGACCGGACCTTCACGTCGAAGGCTCCAGGTGTGGACTTCTAAGAAAACCACCTGTTTCAGTCTGGGCACTGGGTCAGGATCATAGCCTATACACAAATCAAGTGACTTGTATAGCTCATATGTATTCAGTGCCCTTTTGGACCAATATTTATGCGTTCAAATAATAAATAAATAAACAAAACTTTAGGTCAGCTTACATGAATTTTTCATCAAGAGTTCAATCTCTTCATTCAACCTACATAAACGTATAATTCATATGAGGATCAGGTCAGTGATCAAATCATTTAATTGAAAAAATTTGATCGTCATTGAAGTAGTAGACAAGAGTAACAATCATCAACTCTTAGCAATCAATCTGGGTAAATGTAACTATAAATTGATCGAACGTAATTGATTTATTACACAAATGAATTTCACCAATAGATTCTTCATCCATCTAGTGTAATTCTTCAATTATTCTACAGTTGCGTGAAATGTGAATGTCGGACTCGAACTCACGATCCTCGGACTAGCGCGAATGCTTAAATTTCAGACTACTAAGCTGGTATAAAAGATGTTATTGCTAAGCTTTAAAGGATCCGCGATATTGCGCGATCTTTCTTATTTATCTTCAATGGGTACCTGCTTTACACTCGACACGGTTTAATTTTACTTGTCATGGCTCATTATCAATACTCCGTGAAGTAACTTTCTCTGCCGCATCCGGGGTCGTAGATACTCACTATTGAGGAAAAACAGCCGTCCAATGCTTTCAGGTTTTCAGTAGTGGTCAAACATTGATCAGTTCTTGAGCGCAATGATATTTAATAGTTTCCACAACCACATACTGAAAACTATCATGTGCTCACTAGTGACGAGCTTCAAGAGGTAATTCTGGACAAACCATGATAACTGGAGTCCAACCATATCTTCTCAAGGCAGTTATCCACAGAAGATAACAGAAAATGGTCATAAAATATCGTGGATTTATGAGGAGCAACAATCAATAATATAGAAAGGGCTGTCCAGTGCTTCCAAGATTTCCATGTTGGTCTAGCTTCAACAAACTCATGAATTCAACTTTAATGTCTTTCAATTACTTGGTTAGCGTTAATCGTAATCTACACTACTTAATAATACCTAGTACTTTAGATATCTCTCAATCATTTTATTGACTTGTATAATACAATAAAGGGTTACTCTCAAAACATAATCCAATCATTTAGAACAATTGTTTCCTTCCTTCTGTTCATTTTTTCTATACGTAAGATATGTTCATTACCCATTTATCAATATTTTTCTCTGCTGTGCTGATTACTAAAGTTCGACTTTTGTGAACTGACTATCTAATAACTGAATACAGCTTGATTTTAGACGTTAATTCCATTGGATGTTGGTTTAGTGGTCTGAGGTTGTCAAACGTTAGTGCACAACACCAAAGTTCCTGGGTTCGAGTCCCGCTTGTGGAAAAGTAGGTTCACACTACTGAAGAGTTCCATACTAGGATGGAACGGCCATTCATTGATTCAAGCTTTCCAATTGTGATCGATCCTCGATCTACTCATAAAATCAATTATTGATATTACATTGTGATTTGCCATTTATCCTTGTTAATACCTCCGCTTGATAAAAATGTGATCTGTTTATGCTATGATTTCATTTTGCAGATATTAATTTGTAAAAAACTGGTGTAACTACGCTGTTGACTCTGTAACTAACCTATGAATAAAGGATGCTGTGAGTGTTTAATTTTCATTGTTTATGTGGTCCTCTACGATCTTATCTCATATCCAAATATATTTCATTATTCGGTCTATATAGTCCGAATTTCAGATAGTGTTTATGTTGAAGTGTTAGACATATTTTATAAACATAATGTTACCTCCCTTTAAAGTTCCTTGAATCGACTTCTGACTCAAACGTTGAGTATTCAAATTTATCACAAGTATCATTCTTAATTGAGATTATAAACCGATCAATCTTAGACCACCATGAAAAACCTGGAATCATTGAATTAACATTTATCTGTACATGATCTGAATGAAAAACGCAACAATCTCTACAGCCCTATACTGACAAGTATCGGTCCTCATATATCAATGAAACAGATGAATTTGAACTTTCTGAAACTGACAACGAACATATTTCATAGACATGTTCGGTCCGTAATAAAACACAAAGAATAGAGTACACTTAAAGTGAAATACACAAAATAATGTAAGTCCCTTTGAAGAATTTTAGTAATTCAGAAGCACGGGGTAGACAAAACACTTGACGACCAGAATAAATGATAGTGTGCATTACAGAAAACACTGTAAGATGCAAACGGATAATGAAAGACGATAAATATTTATTATGTAAATACATTGTGATTTAAGGTTGATTGATCACTAAGTGGTGATCAATATCATGTATGTCAAGTCCTTCTTAGTGCAGATCGAATGCTATCGACCAAGTTGCAATGTGACCACCAGTCTAGGTGACTCGAGATTGCGTGCACTTTATTGAGATTAGATGGTGTCTGGAGGTAGTCAACAGGGAACCCTAGACCTAGAATTCGTGCTACTTGACATTCGTCAGTAAGGTGTACTTGTAATCTTGAGGAAACTGGTGCTCCCTGACGAGTTCGATCTCGTGTCACTCAGTTTCACAGTCAGAGACGTTAGCACAGAACTATCCAGGCCACGACTCAAAAACACAGACCAATAATTAACAGCTTCTATTTATATAAAAGTTAATAAGACGACACTTACATTATTTATGACAAAAATTATCAATGTCGAAGACATCTTTGACGCGTTCAGTAATTGTCATCAATCAGTTAACTACACAATGTGATCATAGTGGGATTCAGATTTTCTCTTCTTAGATGTTTTGGTAAAAAAAAGTAGACCTGACGGTTCTCTGAAAGGATCTTCATATAGAAACTCAACATGAAATTTTAAATACACTATTTTTTAAATTTAGGTCTCAATGAATCAAAAGAGAAACCTGATTCTTTTTGTCTGTTTGTAGGGTTAGACGTATGTTCATTAAGGATACGATCAATATCAAACTTGGTAAACTACCTCAGATACTCATCAACAATTATTGAGAAAAAATCTGAAATTTCACTGACTGAAATCATGAGTCAATTGAAACTAAACCACCGTGGGAAACCTAGGAACACTCGAGTTCCGTTTCGTCCCATTATGGGACTCTTCAGCATCGCGCACCCACGATTCCGCACCCCTCGGTGTTCGAGCCCGGGATCTACCAGTCTCACGCCAGGCGCTTTACCAACTAGACCACTGAGCCAGCATCTAATGGTGTTAATGTTTAACTTCAACCAAGAAAAAAAGTGATAATAAATCAATGAAGGTCATGAAGGAAATGTTCTTTTTCGAAATGATCATTTCAATGATGATATTGCATAATTATAAATAGTAGAAAAAAATATATGAAACGATTTTAATCTCATAGTTTAAAGGAAGACAATGAGTGTATACACCTACGCCATTATGATCGATTCTGAGCCATGTGACCCAGAGTCTTCAACCGTTGGTTACGATAGTCGCTCGAACTCCAACCATGTATTATGCATCTATCATGATGGCTAAGACTAGAAGTTAGTGACTTCAAGCACTGATTATATATATATATGATGAAAGCAACATATAATACATTATATTGAGTTTAGGACAACTGCCTTGTTATATTAATCAATTATGAGATCGTAGCTTAAAATGATTCGTGCTAAAGTCCCTGATAATGACGATAGGTGAAAAGTGTACAGATGCTGCCAATACGAATGTCAGTTCTTTATGGTGTATAGCCAGTTCTAAACATGAAATAAAATCTTTACTGAACATGAACCATAACTCCAATCGGAGCCTCTCTCATGCTACTGCCGGTCTCAAGCCTGGATAAAGAAGGAAGTTTTGGCATAGGGTTAGCAACCCTATCCGGTAGAAAACTTACACTTTAAAACGCTATACATATCCCATGGAACTTCTTTAATCTTAGAGTATCTTAATGCATATTTGAGCATCTGGACATTCATAACGGACAATATACGACTTATTTATATATTAATTGCCATATATATAGGTGCTGTAAATTGTTCAATAGTACTTCGATCTATGACATACACTGAAACGTTACATTTCTAATCACAATATTACTACTTAAATGTAATAAGTAACAAGTGTAAAATAGCACAAATTATGATATCAACGGGATTCCAACCCAGAACGTCTTGGTCTCGCACGCGAATACTTGACCTATAGACCACTAAGTTGGCCGACATCTAACGGTATTAATGTCTAACTTGAACCAATCCACTAATCTATGTTAAAAATGATCCTATTATTATGATGATGATCATTTTTTCATTGTATACATTATACATATATATATTACTCATTTGTTCACCTAGAATTATTGAGAAAATTCTGAAGCTAAAACAATAATGTGAAACAGCATATTCTCCACATAAACATTTAGTTTCAAGGAGATACTGTAGCAGAAATTCTCAAAAACAAATTTTCAAGACCTCTGAGAAAAACGTTCTATTCGGCTAAGCTTCACATTATCCTTTCTAGTCTCCCTATAATTGAAAGTTGTGTGAAGGATAAGATCCCTGTCTGTGCTGAATCAATGTGCGTCTGTCAATTTACTTGCCCATATGGAGCAGACTGTATTGGCCACACAAAGCGAGCTATTTCAAAATGCGTTTTCGAACATAATCATGCCTAGCTCTCCAATGCTGTTAGTCAAGAGCTCAGTCTTGGAGCATCTAGTCAATCTCAGTCGCTCCGCTTCACCAGAATCTTCCTTCAAAATCATGCATATAGTCAGAAGAGTTGACACAATAGGAATGCATGTCAAAAACTTATGTACAGCAGAGGCTAGTAGTATCCAATAGATTAAGCCCAGCTTTTGCGTACAAAAACTATAATGTTCATTCTCTTATTCTTCCATGGTCCTAACCCTTCTTTCGATCTTTTACAACCTATTGTCATTTTGAGTTACTACTACTCCTTTGTAATTGTTTTCACAGCTAGTAATCATTCATCATCAAAACTTTTAATTATTCTGTTCATGATATCCATCAAGTGTACAATTATTTTCACGTTACCACATTTTCTTTATCTATCCCATACAGATCAACAAATGCAAGTGAAGACAGCTAGTGTAGCAGCAGCATCTTCATAAATAGGCATCAACCTTTACAAGGGTAAAGCAAAGATTCTCAAGCACAACAAAGAGAAGATCAACCAAATTACACTTGAAGTAGAAACTTTCACGTACTTGAACAGTATCATTGATAAACAAGAAGGATCTGATGCAGACGTTGTTGGGTACGATATATCCCCAAAACATATATTTGTAATTTTATCATATCGATTAACTTATCGATTAAATGATTAAATAGCAGTCAATTGATGAACTCATTGATTAATGTTTAAAATTTTCCCATGACAATATTGATTATATTTATTTGCATATATACGTTTTAAATTGTGTTTGTGGGCTCGCTCGTTTTCTGGCTGTTAGCAGAATATATTTTCCATACCAAGCTTGAACTTCTCCTTCTAGGTAGCGGGACTAGAATGCATCAATAGCTAGATTACTGGTCCTTGGTCACTGAGTCTTGTTCTCGTTTGCAGATTAAGTGAACTCGTGAAGCTTCAAATCTAACAGACGTAAAGGCAAGGATTGGGAAAACAAGGGCCGCATTCCTGCACTTAATGAATATATACAACAAAAAACAACTGTCAAGCAATATCAAAGTCACAACAATACTATTGTTGGAAAAATACCACAACCATCATGAATGCCAGTTGACTCTATACAATCAGCATCAATCTATTTTCAGAGATAACAAACCAGCTTCCACTTAAAGAGGAAATTTGACAAAGATAAGGGAGGTTGACAGGATATATATTTCGGTAACTTGTAATCTTGGAAGGAACCGAAAAAGATGAAAACCAAGTAATACACTATGTTGTTTGACTAATTTTTTCTGGTTAGAGTATTTTTAGCGAGTTAGTTTTCTATCGCACACGCAACAACAAATGCAAGAAAAAACAAACAGTGTAGTAGCAGCCTCAGCAGAAGTAGGTCTCAACATGAACAAAGGGAAAAGCAAGATGCTCCCATGCAACACAATACGCACCAATCAAATCACACTTGGCGGAGAAGATTTGGAAGATGTAAAATCCTTGATATATCTGGGCTGAATCATTGATGAACATGGTGGATCTGATGCAGATGTGAAGGCACGGATCGGCAAAGTAAGAGCAGCATATTTAGAACTGTAGAACATCTGGAACTAAAAACAACTGTCTGTCAACCAACAACAAAGTCAGAATTTTCAAAACAAATATCAAGACAGTTCTACTGTTTGGGGCGGAAACCTGGAGAACTACGAAAGCCATCATCCAGAAGATGCAAGTGTTTAATAATAGTTGTCTACGCAAAGTACTCTGGATCAGCAACAACCTACTGTGGGAGTGAACTAACTTGATTCCAGCGGTGGAAGAAATCAGGAAGAAGTAGTGGAAGTGGATAGGACACATATTAAGGAATGTACCCAACTGTGTCACAAGACAAGTCCTCACATGAAATCCTCAACCTCAAAGGAAAAGAGAAAGACCAAAGAACATAATACGTCGATAAATGGAGACAGACATGAGAAAGATAAACAAAAATTGGATAGAACTTGAAAGGAAGGCCCAGGATAGAGTGGGTTGGAGAATGCTGGTCGGTGACCTATGCTCCATTGGGAGTAACATGTGTAAGTAAGTAACTAAGTAACACACTATGTCGGAAGTTGAGAATAGATATCAAATGAATGAATAACAGCTGACAAGAACTTTAAAGTTGAACAGAGATTATGGTTAGTTAATGATCTATGCTCCTTGATAAGGGGTAATAGGCATCAGCATGTAAGTATAATGAATATATATACATATATATGAAATGATAATCATTCGTGTATTCACATTATTCTTGACTATTTTACATAATTGTTTACATTCAATCTATATCATCTTGATTACAAGAAGTAGGTTCACAATGGAAATAGAATATGTATATATATTCACATGATTTCATTGTTTCTATACATCATTATTGGTTCATAGAAAACAAATAAATAATCACAGTCATTGTCATTTGTTTCTAATAGAATTTTAAATTCATGAAGATTCTTTCCATTTTATTCATTATTGTGTATTGCAATTATAGATGGATAGATGGAAGTGGTAGTAAGTTAGTGTATTATTAAATGATTTAATATATATGTATATATTATAGTAATTTCAATGGTTAAGATCATGAGTCAGTTGAAGCTAGACCATCATGAGAACCTTGAAGCACTGGACGGCCGTTTCGTCCTATTGTGGGACTCCTCAGCAGTGTGAATCCATGACCTCGCCCCCTGCGAGACTCAAACTCAGGACCTACTGGTTTCGCGCGCGACCACTTAACTACTAGACCACTAAGCTGGCCGGTATCTAACAGTGTTAGCGTCTAACTTCAACTAATCCACGAAATTGAGCGACACATCCACTATTCTCTTCAGTGAGTTACTATCTTACAACAGACCTAGTTGAACTCCACTGGTCACTGCTTCTCACTAGAAATCCAGGATATATCATTATAGAATTGTAGAGTTTTGATTAAGATCATGAGTTGAGGGTTTTGAGTTCGAATCCCAAATGCGAGATGATGAATGTGTATTGCTCAAGAGTTGCACACTAGAATGAAACGGCTATCCTGTGCTTCTAAGTTTTCAATAGTGATCGATTCATGTTCTTAATAATACATATGAATTTAGGAGTAATGTACATTTATGATCCTGTATCCAGAACTCGAACCCGCTTAACCTCCAAAACACTGAGTGATCTTATAGTCAAAAGTGTAACCTGTCAAAATCTAGTATTGTTTACTGGGATATCAATTTTAAATGGCCTTTTGATTGGTTCTATTGTTTATCAAAAGTATTAAGTGTTTATGACCGCTTATATATTAATCTAAGAATTTCATAACTATCATATTCCTATCATGAATGAGTTACCTTAGATTACTTAATGCATATCTATTTTGAAATATAGTTCCATCGTTATGACATCTATTCATATACCATCTAGATCAAAGGTTTACAGTTGATCAGAGAGGGGTTTTGTGGATAATATAGTAATTTAATAGTTGAATTCATGAGTCAATTGAAACTAGACCATCATGGAAAACCTTGGAGCACTGAATGGCCGTTTTGTCCTGATATGGGACTTCTCAACGAGATTGGAACCCAGGATTCTCTGAAGAGTCCCATACTAAGACGAAATGGGCATCTAGTGCTTAAGCTTAAGCCTGGAATCGGTATATTCGTTCAGGAATAAGCAGTCAGTTTAGAAAGATCTAGTTCAATAAGGATTTGTTTTCATGTTTAGATTCTATCAATTCATAATCATATTGACTGTTATCATGGTGTATTTTACATTAGTGGATCGTATCATTCCAATAAATATGATCAATAAATTAAATAACTGTCTATTCAATTTCCAGGTTTTCATAACACAACACAAATAGACACTAAGTAAGTTCAACTAAATTCAGAACAATTCAATTTGTAGTGAATGAGAACCTTCTGCCTCTAGGCATTCCACTGTCGATTGATGTTACATACTACTTATATCTATCGATATCAGTAGCAAACACTCAATATGAAAAATAACTCTTTAGCAATTTAAACTGGTGGTCATCTAGAAAGTGTTCAACGTATGTGTTCATCTTGATGATGATATTTTACTCATCACTATTATTTCATAGAGATCCTCATGAAATGATATCAGCTGTATAATCAGTGTAAATTAGAAGGATCCAGATAGTTACTTTATTGACACTCAGTATTCCACATGGGATATAAGAAGGGATTAATTACAACAACTTCAAGTAACATAGTAACGACAAGTTTACTTCTCGATTAATATTTATGTAGTTATACTTTCACTTCCAATAAATTCATAATCGTTTGAGATCATGAATCGACTGATTGTTAGACCGTCATTGAAAACCTAAAAGTACTAGACGATCATTTCGTCCTAGTGTGAGACTCCTCAGCAGTGCACATCCACGATCCCGCCCATCGCTGGTTTCAAACTCGGAACCTATCGGTCTATCACGCGAACGCTTAACCTCTAGACTACTGATCCGGCCGGTATCCAACAGTATCAATGTCTAACTTCAACTGAACGAGAACTCAGATAGGCAGACCAAATTATTATTCAATACAAAATTACAGTTCTTTCGTAAAATGCAGAAAACCATACATTAAGTACTCCGTTGTTCCTTCATTGCCTTCTGGTTACATTCTTGCTTTGTTCAGTTAGATCTTCTCAATATTCTAGTACAAAAGATTCCATTTTTGATTGGTATAACGTACTACTTATATCTGTCTATATAAGTAGTATACAACACACTTTTATTTATTATTATTTTACACAGTAACGCTGAATCGCATGTGTCAACTTCGAGTAAGTTCATATTCTTATTAATTTCATGATGTTTATGATTATCAGAGATCATTTGTGTACTATAAATGAAGTGTAACACAATCTAGATCAACAGATTGAAATGTTTGATTGAATCTAATCAAATTCTATTTTAACATATGGATGAATATATTCATAACTGTCATATGAATAAAGATCGTTGCAAACATATGTTAGCCTCCATTAGAATCCTTCAGATTTCAGCTTTACCCATGATTATTGGTATGTAGAAGATCTTTGAAACGTTGAAGTTTTTTTTCCAGCTTTTCAATATGATTGAACTTTAGTCAAAAAACGATCTAAAGCTGGATAGTCTTGTCAACATAAAAAATAGAACTTTAAGTGATTTCATATATTAGAACGGGTTTTGTGGATATTATAGTCATTTCAATATTTGAACTCATGAGTCATTTGAAGCTAGACCACTATGGAAAACTTGAAAGCACTGGACGGCCGTTTCATCCCATTGTAGGATTCTTCAACAGTGCGCATCCACGATCTCGCAACCCAAGAAATTCGAAAATAGGGTCTATCAGTCTTGCGCCAGGCGCTTAACCAACTAAACCACTAAGGCGACCGGCATCTGACGGTGTTAATGTCTAACTTCAACTGAGGACTCCCATACTAGGACAAAACCGCCGTCCAGTGCTTCCAGGTTTTCCATGGTGGTCTAGCTTCAACTGACCCATGACTTCAACCAGTAAACGTTATAAAACGTGGAATTCTCCAGCAGTTCACATCCACGGCCATAACAAGTATTAAAACCAATGATATTTAGGTATCCCTCTTAGTGTTAAACCATCAGATTATTAAGAAATGATCCAATAGTTTACATTTCTAACTCCAGTTAATGTGTAATATACCTCTACTCCCATAGCTGGATACCCATTTCACTTACGACATAACTGAATACTAATGGTTACAGATAAATGTCCAGCGCTTTCCATCCTCCAATGATTCTGCAGTTAAAGCTGCCCCTTCTCTCGACCTGTATGAACCATCCATTTTTACCAAGTTTACAAGTTTAGTTTCTGTGAGTGGACATAGAAATCTGTTCGTGGAAGACATTATCCACATGAACCCGTCATTAAAAACATTCAAGATAAAGGAATATCATGTTCCACTGTAAAGAGTTTATGGATATTTTAGAGTTGGCATAACAGATTGACTTTAAATAAACTGCCACTAAAAACAAAGATGCATTATACAGCTGAGTCATCCTAATATAAGATTCCTCAAAAACACTTTCCTTGCTACCTCAGAAAGGACGACCATTGCTTAACCATGAGTTCACTGAGACGGTAATCAATGGAGTACATGTATAAGTTAAATAAACTTATGAGACTAAACAAACACCACGCATTGTCTTTGGTAGACAACTACTTTACATCTGACATGCTTAAACTACACTAGTCGCAGCTGCTTGAATGGATTTTGAGGATTAATAACATCAGTTCATGTTTTTAATGATAAAATAAGGATTTTTTTTAAATGTCGAAATGACTGTAAATTATTAAGCAAAGATGGATAGTGGCTAGCAGTGGAATCCAGGACGCACATTTCATCCTATTCGGGACTCAATGTACCTGTATCTTAGAGCTTAAGTTTACTTCGGGGCTCGAAACCAGTATTGTTCACTTCAAACGCCATCACATTATCCAATTAGCCACTGAGTGCTGACAGCCATTTGCTTGTGCAATGGGATGAAGTTTAAATTCACTTTGTATTGTTTACTTGAATCTTCACATTGATATTTAGGACTGCAATTGATCAGTCTCTTGTTGGCATATGCGTATACTGTGTGGATTGCCTCGATTTAACCTTAATTCACAAGCATTATAGGTAAGTGATTAACATGATGTCGTTTGAAGCTAACAGTACTACGTTGGAGTCTCACAACGAACATCAACTTTGATATTCAAGTACATCCAGGTGACAAGTTCGAAATAGGACGAAACGCACGTCCTAGATTCCATTGTTAGCCATATAGTGGGGGAAGATTTATAACTCAGGTGGATAATTTTGGTGAAACACAAACTACCTGAAGTTTATACTAATGATGTCGTTGGTAGAACGATGAAAACTCCACGACCAAATCATTCAGTTCAAAGAACAAAACTCGATCATAGTTTGTAATCATAAAGCCACATAGAATAATAACATTCTATGAAAGAAATTGTCATCCTTCTAAATCTCTTCATTGGAATTTTCATTATTAGTACACAGTATTTTCAAAAGTCAATAGAATACATGAATCAGCAAATGTCAATTACTATTCATAATTAGGTACAAAACCCCCAGAAACAACAGAAGCACGAACTACTACGTAAGTGAATATTATTTGAGTTTCTTCTGTTTGTTTCTAAGGACTAATTAGTAGGGGAATTCAATAGGAAGGTTTCATCACATTTGAAACCCTTTAGCTAAATGTATCTTTACTTTACAATTGATTTTAACGATAGGTTTCGAACCTACTGAACATGCTTCAAACAATCAAGCTATTGTGTTCTAATACTCATTAATATATTCAATCTGTATGAAATTATTGATAATCAGATCGTGGAGAAGATTTGTAGATCAGGTGGATGATTTTGATGAAGTTTTTTTCTCTAAGGTGGATGGTTTGGTCGTGGAGCTTTCATCGGTCTTCTGAATGACATCATCAGCACAAACGTCTATCTGAACGATGAAAGCTCCACAACCAAACCATCCACCTCAGAGAACAAAACTTCATCAAAATTATTGACAATCGTTTGTTTATTGTTAATATTTATATGAAGGACTTATACTGACCAGACTAACTCATTATTGCCTTTAGTTACAGGTTTCTTTTAGTGTACATAAACCTCTGTAGAATTCATTAAAGATTGATCATGCCTAGTTTTTAAATTTGAGTAACCAAGGCGATAACTGGATTATGATTGATTCAAATGTATATATAGAAGAGCTGATGAATAGCATATGTTAGCTGTCTAGATGGCTTGAATTATTTTTTCTGGTTAGCGCTTTTTTAGCGAGTTCGGTTTCTACGGGATGGAGTTGCTAACCCTATGCCCAACCCTCATTCCTTAACCGGGCTTGGGACCGGCAGTAACTCTGGAAGATTGTGTATCCTTAATACCACTTTTAACTAATATCCAACTCTCATTACAATCATCATTTATTATTGTATTTGTAATTATTTTCAGTGTTGCACCAAAGAGGTTAGTTTGAGATAAATATACCCATGTACAGTCAGTACCTTCGACCAGTACACTTACGGTAACCAATACTGACCCATTACATTTAAAGTAGGCAATATCTTCGGTTTTATGCAGATTTGATCAAATATCTATGTCATTAAATATTGTGGAAGTAGGATCGTAATCGAAATCAAATCAAATATCGTTTATAATATAAATTTTATTAACTATGGCAAATAGTAATTTGCTCAAAGAGAGGGTAACCACTTCTTATAATTATACCATATATACATATTGACTGTTACAGTTCATGAAGACCTCGACATCTGAGGGAGAACACGGCATACAATGAACAGCTCAGAATCAATTACACGATCTGAACATTGCAGATGACCTAGACCTCCTAGCCCATACACACGAACAAATGCAGATAAAGACAGCCAATGTAGCAGCAGTTTCTTGATCAGTAGGCCTCAGCATACACAAGGGGAAAACCAAGGTCCTCAAATTCAAAACGAAGAACAGCAATGCAATCACTCTTGATGGCGAAACTCTGGAAGATGTAGTGTCCTTCACATACCTAGGAAGCATCATCGATGAACAAGGAGGTTCAGATGCAGACGTAAAAGCGAGGATTGGCAAAGCAAGGATAGCATTCCTACTATTGAAGAACATATGGAACTCAAAACAACTTTCAACCAGTATCAAAGTCAGAATATTCAATACGAGTGTCAAGACAGTTCTACTGTACGGAGCTGAAACTTGGAGAACTACAACAACCACCATCAAGAAGGTAAAAGTATTTATAAATGGTTGTTTACGCAAGATGCTCGACATCCACTGGCCAGATACCATCAGAAACAGCCTACTGTGGGAGAAAACAAACCAGCTTTCAAACGAAGAGGAGATTGGGTAAAGTATATATTACGCAAATCATCAAACTGGATAACGAGTCAAGCCCCAACTTAGAATCCTGAAGGGAAGCGTAAAAAAGGAAGGCTAAGGAACACATTACGTCGAGAAATAGAAGCAGATATGAAAAGGATCAATAGGAACTGGAAGGAGCTGAAAAGGATTGCCGAGGACAGGGTTGGATGGAGAATGCTGGTGAGCGGCCTATACTTCTTCACGAGAAGTGACAGGTGTAAGTAAGTAAGTAGGTTACAGTTCATGAATTATTTGCTTCTATCACTAGATGTGGACAACGATGAATCTGAATTTCGCTAGGAAAAGATTTAAATAATAATGGACAGAGCAAACGCTGAGTTCATGGATTTTTGATAATTGACATTTTGTTATGGAGATCTATTCAGTTAATGAATATCGAATAACACAGATTGTGTGTCCTTAATACCACTCTTAACTAATATCCGACTCTGATTGAAATAATCTTTTATTATTTTATTTGAAATGATTTTCAGTGATGCAATGAAGAGGTAAGTTTAAGATAAATTTACCCATGTGCAGTTAGTACCTTCTACCAGAAGGTCTGATCCACAAGGCAGTGGAACAACGTAAGGAGATGCAGTCCCATGGTAACCGGGGAACAACGATTGGTTCATACGCCATTTGTTCCCTCGAGGTACTGTAATCCATGTGCATGATTGGTTTGGACTTAGTGTTTTCCAACTCCTTTAGGTAGACTCTCCATGTCCATCAACCCGAATAAAGCGTCGAACATTCGCTTTTCGTCTTCTCCATTTCATTAACAACACCCCCGCCGCGAGAAGGCAGTGAGTAGGAGTTCCCTGGCAGAGGCTATATACGCGTTGCCACGTGGGAGCATTTCGAGAGGGAGAGCGAACTCTCCCCACTTTCGACTATTCCAGGGCATTTGAGGGCACTGGATTACCATGAAAAACCTTGAAGTTCAATGGCTTAGTGGTCAGGTACTCGCGCGCGAGAACAATAGGTCCTGGGTTTGAATCTCGCGAGGTGGGATCGTGGATGCGCACTGCTGAGTAGTCCGATAAAATACTACGAAACGGCTGTCCAGTGCTTCCAGGTTTACCATATTGATCTAGCTTCAATTAACTCATGATCTCAACTATGAAAAATTACTATAATATCCAAAAAACTCTTCTGAAACTATTAATCGATTGTTACACTAAACAACAGATCATAAAGCATTATAAAACTGAATAGACTCATCGTTAATGATCAAGCGTCTGTACTAAAACTCGATCTTAAAAAGACAAAATGCATTTTGTAGCTTTTTTTCATCTGCTTATATGTAAGTTCCAAGACGTTTTATTGTTTTAACTATAAACAGAGGCTCTAAACATTCCACTACCGTATACAAATCAAAACTATTCGTCTAAAAACCAAGGTCAATATCTGATATCGGATGAAGAATAGATGAATAGTAACCTATTTGTGGAGTATTATTATGCATATTCTTATTGTATGACTGTTAACCAACTATATTATATGTATATCCCTATTCCTTTCATTATAAGCTTCCATTTGAACTATTGACTATTACTATACTGTCTACTAGTTTTAATATATTCTTAATTTCAGTCTTCAGTAATAAGGATAGTAGGTTTGTGAACCTGTGCTAATCTTGACAGATTGCCATCCAGTGAAGATTCAGCTTCTCAATTTATTAGTAACCGTTTGTCACAATCACAACCACTTTTTGGCTTGATTTTGTATCATTGTTATGATTTGATGAGGTCTGTTTGGTTTGTATATAAACCAATTATGTGATTCGTATCTAAGAGGTCGATATTGGAGTTCTGAACTGAACCGACTGTATTAAGAGTGAAGCTACTATTTCAGAGGAACAACAAGAAATCTAGACTGCTCATACTGATTTATGCGTTATTGGTCTGGTCGTATAAGTCAATGTCTTTAACTGATGGTCGTATCACGTGATAATTAACAGGTAATAAGGACATAACAGTATTACAATAGAGTTTGAAATACTGTTGAACATTCATGATCATCGACATGGTTAATAAAAACACTTGAAAAACTGACACATCCGATGATTTTCACCACTTAGATGAAAATCGAAGTCATAACATATGGCATTTAAGATTGACTCTTAAACTTGATATTGGCATTGATATATACATAACAGTATAAAGGTTTATGGAGATTGCTAAATGTTATTTATATCACCAAGTGACTTAAGTTAAACAACTATTGAGAGCCTGAGAGTACTGGTGAACTGTTTTGCCTTAGTATGAGATTTCTCGACAGTGTACATGCTTCACACAACTGAGGATCGAATTGGTTATCTCCAGTCTCGTTCATGAACAACTAGCCGCTAGTTCACTGAGTCTAAAATTGACTGAAGTTCAACAATGTTCGTGGTCGAGTTGGTAAGCACTTGGGTGAAATGCCAAAAATTATTGGTTCAAGTTAAGGTAAAACCGTAAGTATACACTGATGAGGTGTTCTAATGTTGGACGAAACAATACTCCGAATCATTCAGGTTCTTAATGACTGTGGAAACTACTACAATTCGTGATCTCAAGAATTATAGGCTTATTAAATGAACACAAAAGAGTAATAATTCTAATGTTCATGTACATTATTACTGATGTGTCACAAAAACCAATTAATTTGAACGCTTATCATACCAAATCCCATAATAAATCCATTTGGTATTGTTTACTTGAATCTTTCCATTCATGTTTAGGACTGCAATTGATTAATCTCTTATCGGTATATGTGCATTCGTCAGTTGGATATTCACTCCAGGACTCGAACCCAGTACCACTTCAAACGCCATCGCGTTATCCACTTAGTTACTGACTCTTGATAGCCACATGTTTGTGCAATGGGGTAGAGTTTCACTTGGTACTGCTTATTGGACGAGTCCCATATAGGACGAAACATGCCTCCTAGATTCCACTACTAACCACTATTCATCTTTGCATATAAATTCTATATTAATTAACGTAAAAGATATACATTTCGTTGAATTTTAGTAGAAGTGGTAAATCGAGTTCATTACCAGGATGTCTATTGAACTACAGTAACTGAATGTTTATATAACTGTATTGTGACTTTTCCTTTGAAACATGTCTTTGAATTATTAAAGGTTCCTTAAAGCTTGGACTATGTAAGTCAGTTGTTGATATGCTTGTCAGTATAAAACTATTAGTTTAAGTCATTCAGTCATGTAAAAAAAAATGTTTCAATGACGATTCATTATGGAAGTACTAGATGACTGATTCATCCTTTGTATAGATCACCTCCTGAGTGCTTGATCCCTTTACATGGGACTCAAACTCATAAAACTTTGTTGTCATGTGAATGTGTAACCTCTTAACTAGTTTTCAACAATGTTTACATGTACTGATTTCAATCGATCATTCACAATTGTTAATATATGGCACACATAAATGGTTATAATCAATTTGGAGAATTAACCATTTTGATGTGTTATATCTTTTGAATATTAAGATTTTTAGCACCTCAAATTTGGTAAGTCAATTGGTATGAACTAGTTAACAACAAATTAACCATAAATTAAAACAATTCTGGCCTTTTTATGATATTGTAAATGCTGAACACTAATTAAGTGAAATGTAATTGTTGTCAACCGAAAGTATCACACACACACGCACGCCCACACATACATACACACACTCACACACCACAATGTCAGTGAATTTAGTTGCCATGTGAACTAGAAAAAAATCTCTTTTTTTCAATGTGATGACAACAATGTCATTTCACAATGATTTTGTTCATAAATAATGAAACTATTTACTTCAATCAATCAAAAAAAAATTAAATGAGTAAATGACTTGAATAATAAAAGAAAAGAATTTGATTCCTTTTTAAAGATCCTATAAGATTGAGAAGGTAAAACTTGAAGATACACAATATAACCTATTTAGGATAGATGTTTCATTCTAGTCTTGGAACATATCAGCTTTATGTACTTTTGTGTTTATGATGATAAATGGGTTCGAACCCAGGGCTTTTCACTTCAAATCCTCAATGTATTCTCCAACGAGATATTGAGTCCTATCAGCTACATGGTACTGCTATGAGTATGAATTTAATACGTCGGTATTTTGTATCCTTCAGTCCATATATTTAGGATTATCATTAATCACATTGTTTTGATATATATTTTCATCGTATTTGATTACAAGAAGCTGAGAATTTAACTTAATCTCTCTGTATTAGTCAATGGTTTTTTGGACTCATTAAACAAGTGAACAACACTTCTGACATTTTGATGTAAATATCAGTGAGAATGGAGGCATATCCAGCTGATGAATTGTAAATAGATAGAAACATAAGTACCTGTATTCCATTTATTCCTATCAATTCGACTTTAATTAAAACTCTTGATGACATCATAATATCTGGCTAATTCACACAGTATTTAGCGCTTTTTTAACGAGTTAGTTTTCTAAGGGATGGGGTAGCTAAACCCATGTGCAACCCGTCTCCTTTATCTAGGCTTACGACCAGTAGTAGCCCTAGAAGAGCTTCAGGTGGAGAAAAGTAAGATCGAAGAATACATTACGCCGAAAAATGGAGACAAACATGAAAAGAATGAACAACAGTCGGATAGAACTAGAACGGTAGGCCCAGGATAGAGTAAGTTGGAGAATGCTAGTCGGTTGTATGTGTTCCATTGAGAGTAACAGGCGTAGGTATGTAATTCACACAGCGATCAGACGTACTATACAAGACTGATCAGTTTTAGTCCTTGGTACACCAAACCGGAAGACTTCAGTTGTGATGTAATACCTTTACAGATAAATCATTATCAGAATTCGTTTTGTCCAGAATTATGAATAATCATTCTAACTTTTGATTCTCTTTATTTGAAAATCTAGTAAAGTCGTTAGTGTCTTGTAAGTAACAAATTTCATGTCAGTTCTTAACTGATAGACTCTATATGATTAATAAACTTATTCTTAACTATATGGTTAAGTCATTTTATCATTGTTATATTGTAAATAAGATGTGCTGTATGTGCTACTGATGTCGACAGATATAAGTAGTATATATCATCAATCGAAAATGAAAGATATGACGGTAGAACGTTAAAAAGACCAAAAGAAAGAGAATGATAAAACAGAGAATGTTTACTGTGGGAACGAAAGAACTATGAAGTCTGAGATAATTGATTATCATTTTGCTAATTGAATATTCACTGTATGGTTCGCAGATTTTACTCAGTGATTCTGCAATTTTGCATTCAACTACAATTCTGTTGTCTCCACTTGTATGTGCTGATTCACTACAATATGTATTCAACAATAATGAGGTTCTTAAGATGTGTTCTTAAGATTGTCCCCAGCCAAGTTCTCGTCCACTACATTAGTGTAGTAAAGGAAAACACAGGTGAACGCAAAATGACAATTATTTTGTAAAACAGAAAAACCATACTCCAATGCTTCATTAACAAAATGTTCATTAATTGTCAGAAAAAATTCATTGTTCCTACATTCCAATACCAATCGCTTTCTGTTCCGGTTCTTCCCTTCTAGATCTTCTCAATACTCTATTGCCAGACATTCTATTTCTGACTCGCATTATATACTACTTATGTTAATATAAGTAGCACGCCCCACAATAGTATTGTATGTCTAATCAATCACAATAGCATTGAATCATTCTTGACTTAGTATTTAAGTTAACAGTTTTAATAGAAATTAAGAAATAATATCTAAACATATGCATATATAGTAAGAGATAATGTTGTAGTTTGTGGACTGGGTGCCCCTGTTAATGTACAGCGTAACGATACCGTCAATTAGAGAGCAGTGAATTATCGATCGGACCAAGGACTCGTAGAACACGTATGAGCAGTCTAGAGTCCTGATTGGTCCTTCTTTTCGCCTAGCCCAGCCAGTTGAGTCCAGAACATCAATTTCAGCCTATGTGATATGAATCAGTTATTTCAAACAGACTGGGTTTATATACCAATCAAACAGACCACATCGTACCATAAAATAGGAAACAACATTTGTACAAGAATTAGCCCAACGTGTCTGTGAATTTGGGAGATAGTAATTGATAAACTGGGCATAACCCAAGAATGGTAAATTGTATAATAATAATCTATGGGTCAAATGGAAGCTTATGATAAGAGGAACATGAATATTAACAGTTTAGTTACTTAGCGATTGTTCGATATAAAATATACGTTGAGTATTGGTTCATAAATAGATCCCAAAAGTTACCATTCATTATGCTTATCGTGATCTAACAGATAACATCTAACATTTCATTCTAAAGAAACTTTGGTTTACACCAAAAAAAAGAGAGGGACTGAATATGATATGCTTTATTCCTTTCAACATTCTGGAACCCAAACAATTATAACTTGTTTTATTGATCAATCCTGACAGAGATCAATTATAGATCCCATTATTAAATAACATTCTGGTTTATATAACAAATACTTTCATAAAACAATCATCGATCTGATGAATTCAATCCGTTTGTTAATCAAAAGGATACTGTTGGGGACGTTAGATCCCCAGAACTCACTTGGGAAAGGACCTAATTTAGTAATTTTATTTAGAAAATTTGAATTTCTTTATTTTCGTGCCAAAGGCGCTCTTGTCACCTTTATGTCGTATTTCTCACTGGGAAATATCTTAAATGCTATTGATCCGTTGCGTCTTTTAGTATGCTATTTGGTAACTTTTCCCAAGGACGGTTTTGCCCTGTATATATATACGTTTTGAATTGTGTTTGTTGTTAGCGGTCGTTTCTGGCTGTTTTGCAGAATATACTTCCCCAGTTCAAGCTTAGACTTCTCCCTCTAGTTATCGGGGCTTGGACGCATCAAATAGCTTGCTCATTGTTCTTTGGTCACCGAGTATTATTTCTTGTTCGCAGATTAAGTGAACTCGTGATAGCTTCAAACCTAACAGATACTGGTGAA
The DNA here is from genome assembly GCA_944470365.2 of Schistosoma intercalatum. Taxonomy (NCBI): domain Eukaryota; kingdom Metazoa; phylum Platyhelminthes; class Trematoda; order Strigeidida; family Schistosomatidae; genus Schistosoma; species Schistosoma intercalatum. Next base: position 2,525,844 of record OX103728.1, on the reverse strand, counting down.
TTGATAGATCAATAAAGTTACATTATCATTTTTACATTGTTCAATATTTTCGTTAATTAATCATAATTCTTTCTTTTTTTCGGGGGGGGGGTGGTGGTGGTGTAATTTTTCTTTTATCATAATAGACAAGAGTTTATAAAATGATCAACTACCTTGTCAACAGATGATCAAAGTATGATTCTAGTTGAGATGGGATCATCTTGTCTTATTGACATACAACTGCATCATTTGAATAGGATGATCATTGTTAGCTAATTTTTAATGTTAAATAAATTATAGACAATTATTTCATGTCTTATTCTTAGTCTTTTTTACTTGACCAGAGTTTCTTATGTTATTGATTGATGTTCGATGACTATTGAAAACCTAGAAGCACTAGATTGTCGTTTTAATCCTAGTATGGAATGATCCAGCAGTACATATCCACGATCCTGCATTCGAGATTCCAAACCAAGACCCTCAAACTCATGCTTGAACGCCTAACCTGTAGACCACTGAACTGATATCCGACTGTGTTGTGGTCCTACTTCACTCAATCCACAGTAATGCGCGACCATCTTCTATTGCTCGATGTCGTACAATTTCGTGGATTGATTGATGTCAGGCAATAACACCGTTGAATGTCAACTCAGTGGTCTAGAGATTTGATGTTTGTGCAATAGAGAGAAACCCCTAAGTTCGAATCCCACATGCACGATCATGGATGAGCTTTCACGTAATAGTGAAACCATCTCCCATTGCCTTCGATTGGTAACTGCCTCACACCTGAAAAAAGATAAGCTAAATATCTGAATTGTATGAAGATGGAACTACTGAGCGCAATTGGATATATAGTACAAATTGTCCGATGCAGAGAAAAATCACAAAAATATTATCACTTTCAGTCTTCATGTTACTAAATCACTACTTTATTAATAAAGTATGAACTACTGTAATAGATTATTAAGGAAATAATATGTTACTTGCATAACTTCTCCTCGAGCCCTTCCGGGGCTACTGCCGAGCATGGGGTTAGCGACCTCATCCCGTTGAAAACTAACTTGCTAAAATATGCTAACCAGGCTACTTGTATAATCAAAAGTGTTAGAAGAAGAGCATTTTAGACGCTTCACGAATAAATACAAGTCACCTCTTCATAGAGAAATTGTTTCTAAAGTGCAATATAAGTCAAAATACTATCAAAAATCAAATGCACGTTGTGTTATTCAGGTCAAATATAGTGCTATGTATGATATGCATCATGCGTATACTTGTGCATACATATGGGTAATATGCTAATTGTAAATATTCACCCGTGTAAGTGATCTATGAAGTACTTCAGATAGTCGTCTTTCTCTACAGGCAAGAAAACTTTTCTAAACACTCTGCATTAGAACGTTCAATCAGAAACTATATTTAAAGCTATTTTAAGTCAGCAAGGGATTGTAAAGATTGTTAAGTTTAATTGAAATCGTAAACTGATTAATGTTAGACCACTATTGAAAACCTAGAATCATTGGACGGCCATTTAATCCTAGTGTGGGACGGTTCAGCAGTAGGCATTCGGGAACCCGTGATAAATAATCGCCATCAGGACCTTCGGTCTTATGCATGTAAAGCCTAACCTTTAAACCACTGAGTCAGAATCCAACAGTTAAAATGTTATCATAGCGTGTGTACCCCTTATGGCTAAGTAATTGAGGGTAAAGAAGAAACATCTTTGAAAAAAATAATATTTCAATAGTTGAGATAAAGAGTCAATTGAAGCTAGTCCACCATGGAAAACCTGGAAGCACTGGATGGCTGTTTCGTTCAATCGTGGTTAGAGGTTAAGTGCTCACGCGCGAGGACGATAGGTCCTGTGCTTGAATATCGCAAGGCGGAATCGTGAATACGCACTGCTGAAGAGTCTTACAGTTTCACAAAATAAACACTCAATCGTTTAGCTAGATACATTAGTTGTAATCGAGAACACAGTTGGCGCCAAATGATTGTATTCAAACACAAAGTTCAAGAATCTCTTGGTAAAATATGAGTACCAAACATTAAGTACTTCATCTGCATATTTCCATCGTTTATCCTTTATATACTATATGATTCTTCCTATTTCCCATTCTATTCTCTTCAACTTGATCTGATTATTCTTCTGAAGCCAGAGTTTCCAATTCCGATTAGTGTTGCATCGACATAGGTAGCATACACCACACTACTACAGTACATCACTGTGGTTTTGACTAAAACGTACCACTAACATTTCAACAAATGTAATTCACTTCTCCAGATCAAACACTTTTAAAATACTTACAAACTAAAATTTCTATGATTGATACATACTACTTATATTTACAGACATAAGTAGCAAAAACCATTTGATCAAATAATCAAGTCTTACTAAATTATGGCGAAAAGAAATTCATTCTTTATTTTCACTGAAACCACAAATTATGATGCTCTGAATAGAGTATTATGTTTGCACTTTCAACATACAATCAGTAGATTATTCAAACTAACAAAAGATTGCCTCGATTTAATAAATCCATGCAATGGTGGTTGGAAGTAGTTGACAGGAAACCCCGGACCTAGGTTTCATGTAATTTGGCACGCATAACCAAGGTGTACCTGTATTATTTTTGAGGGAACTGATGCTTCTTGACGGATTTCATCCCACCTCACCCAGCTTCACAATCAAAAACATTACCACTACATGGCCCGGATAGCTCAGTGGTCGAACCTGTCAGGTAGCATCAGTTCCATCAAAAATAATACAGGTATAGTCTAGTGGAAGTTTGATCGAAATTAAGCTGTATGTTATTATTAAGTGTGGATTAAAAATGTATGGTCCCCAAAAACGTCTAAATTTTGTAAGTATCACAATCAGGCAACCAAACAGAGACATAATACTTAAGTTAAATTACAAAGAAAATACCCGCTATCGATGTAGACTGTTCATTTAATTGCTTTATGTGATTCATTGAGTAATAAAAGCTTTTTGTTCAGCCAGACAGTATTCTTTTTTATTCCTGACTCAAAATACCGACCATATGTGAACAAAATCGTTCCAAATCTTTATTTCATTATAGTTGGTGTCAGTTGGTGACAAGAACCCTATAAGGTTATAACTCTTATCCACGACGCTGACCCAACTCACGATTTGCAAAGTTAACCGTTTTTTTTTACCATAATGAATATTTCAACATATATGGGTTACGTAATCCTATCAAAACAGTTATTCTAATGTTGATGTACTGCTTAGTATAATTAACTATTTTACAACAAAGCAGTGTTTTCTGATTAGCTGGTAAGACAATGAACCTCGTCAGTATAGATTAGTTTTACCAATTTATCCAGATGAATACTGATCATCCTGTTTAATGATGAATGAAGTTCTTCAAATATTCACAAATGGCCTCAACGCTCCTTGTATGTACACCAGTAGTGAAGCTGGGTGACACGGCATCAAATACGTTAGGGAGCATCAGTTCCCTCAAGGTTACAGGTACACCTTGCTGACGAGTGCCAAGTAGCACGAAACCAGTCTCCAGAGCTTCCTGGTAACTACCTTCAACCACCATCTTTTCTCAACTGAGTGCACGCATTGCTGAGTCACCTAGACTAGTGACTACATTGCAACTTAGTCGACAGCATTCAATCTGCACTAAGAAGGACTTGACATACATGACATTAATCACCACTCAATGATCAATCAATTGTGACCAGTAGTTACACCTAAGAAATAGGATTTGTGAACGACCATTTTAATAATAATTCCCTGTCTACGATGGTATCTGTATACTCAAAAATTGTCGATTCAAATGATTGTATCTTTTCTAATTAAAGACACCACAGTTAGCTAACAGAATTCAAACCATACAGATCACCAGCATACGTTTGTATATTCATCAGTGCAATGAATCACTAAACAAGTGGGGACTAATCGAATGTATTTCAACACAAAATTGCAGAATCTCTTAGAAAAATCTAGGAACTTTATAGTAAATACTTCAGTTGCAAAATGTCAATCACTTGTCTCAGATATCATTGTTCTTTCGTCTCCACACCAATCATATCATGTTATCTTTCTTTTTTCTTCAATCTTGTTAAACTTCTGCTACTACACATTCTATTCCTGACTAGCATTATATACTACTTATGTCTATATAAGTAGCACACATCACACTCAGCCTCCCTTTAAAGCAGTTCACATTCACTACAATAGTTGCCATATGATGTACTAATTCAACAAAGACCTATTTCAATCAATTCAAAGAATAATACCTTCACATATTACAATCAACTCACCCATTTCTATGTGTGGATAAATTCGTGCATATTATTGTAGTTAGATTGATAATGTAAGGAAGAGTAAATTATTTATTAAAAAATGCTGATATTGGATGGCCGTTTGGTCGTAGTATGGGAAGATTCGGCAGTGCTCATTCACGACCCCGCACACAGGACTCGAACCCAGGATATTCGGTCTCTCGAGCGAACACTTAAACTGTAGACCACCAAGCCGGCATTCAATGGTGCTAATATCTAACTTCAATCAATCCACAAAAATTCATAAAAATTCCTTTCTTTTAGAAATTTGTTAACATTTTGCAGATTCATCATCTATGATTAATATGGCGATTATAAAATGAATTCATTTCCAACACAATGTTGATCACCAGTTTAAATATCTACTATTGTATAGATGAACTATGTCATTGAATTAATTCATGTTTGTGTTGTTTGTTTGATAAGTCTTTTATTGATATATGTGCATCCAGTGCGGAGTTCCTCGATATTGTCTTAACTCGTAAGCATTATAGGCAGAGATGGATGGTGGCTGGTAGTGAAATCCAGAACGTAAGTGTCGTCCCACCTGGGGCTCGTCAGATGGATGTACCTACATCCGAGTTTATGTTTACTCCGGGACTCGAACCCAGTACTGTTTGCTTCAAACATCATCACGTTACCTACTAAGCTACTGAGTCAGTACATCGTTTGAGATATGACATGTTCATCATGAGCATTTTGAATAATCTGATCACTCATATACTAGTTAAGGCATTATATATATGGAAAGATAAAACGTCAACTAAACAAATTTAATAGGATTTGTGAAGATCGTAATAATTTAACAGTTAGATGTTGGCCCAGTGGTCTAGGGGTTAAGCATTCGAATGCGAGACTAAATATCCTGGTTTCGAGTCCCACGTACGAGATCGTAGATACTCACTGACCAAGAGTCCTATACTACCTATCCAGTTCTTCCAGGATTTCAGTGGTAATCTAGCTGACCTCAACTCATGAATTCAACTGTTAAAATTGATACAATCTCCACAAACTCTTATTCTAATAATGAACATCATGTACTCACTAGTGACTGGCTTCAAGAAATGTATTGAGCAAATATATCAGATAATCCTGATAACCTTCTGTTGAGAGATCCTGAAAACTCCTCGAACATAGCCAATAAATGCTCTGAAAACATTGAGTAGCATCTTATCCAATCATTATTCAATAGAAGTTTTGCTAGAAACATCTAGAAAGTGAAAAGTCACATGTTGAGTTTCTGATTGGATGATTGCTTACACTGCTATACTATGTATAGTAGCATTCTAGAATTTTCCGGAAGCCCAAGGCCATCTAAAATGCTGTAAAAACCCTAGATGTTCTGTACATAAACGAACTTTGGGATAAACCGTTTCTTCCATGCTTCGAGCCTTTTCTCTCATGTACAAGTCACTGTGTAGATTTAACCTGAGGGCTACTAGAAAAGCTTAAGACCCGAATCTATCATTCGATTAGAATATTTATCACCTTCATCTTCTCATTCCATTATTAAATTTTATCAAATGGAATAATTTATTAAAAAAGATAAGTTATTTTAATGAAAACTAGCCCCCTCTCGGAGGCTACTGCCGGTCTCAAGCCCGGATATAGAAGGATGGTTGGGCATGATGTCAGCGACCCCATCCCATAGAAAATTAACTCACTAAAAAACGCTAACCAGAAAAAAATTATTCAGACCATTTAAACTCTGCCCTGGGAGTCAGGAGGTCTACGTTTAGAAAAGTTATGACGCCTCATAGTGAAATTCGAGTTCATTCCGAAGTCACGAGACTGATGCCCCTTCCGACAGCCAGAGCAACCATTTATTTAGGTTCATGGAATGCTCGTACAATGTGGGAGACCAGGAGAGTCTTCCGAATCGCTACAAAAATGAGGAAATACAACCTGAAGGTACTCGGAATCAGTGAAACACATTGGACGCAGGCTGGGCAACAACGACTAGCTTCAGGGGAGCTTCTGTTATACTCCGACCATGAAGGAGAAAATGCCGTACATACACAAGAAGTTGCATTGATGCTAACAAAACAAGCATAAAATGCACTTAAAGGATAGGAATTTCATGGGCCAAGAATAATCGAACCCTCCTTCAAAACGAAGAGAGAGGGCATTACAATGAACGTCATCCGATTCTATGAGCCTACCAACGACTGCAGTGAACAGACAATCAGAGAATCGCAACGAATGAAGCGGAGAAGAGAGAGAGTGATGTGAAACGAAAGGACGCGCAATGGAGAGGACGTATGAGTCAAACTCCATATAATCAATATTTATAGCCAGATAAAAATACGTTACCGTTATATAATGAATGCAATAAGATGTGTACACATGCCCATATAACAACAGTCAGGGTTAAGAAGTGAATAATTAAAAAAAGTCAAAACCTGACTCAAGAAGAATGAATAAACTAGCCTGACCAGAAGCTAGAATAAGGTATATCGGCTTAACATAACAACTGACATTACAACTTCATTTGCACATTTTTCATCAATTGTCCTTCACATCCTTCATGATTCTTCCAATAATCAATTCTTTTCTGTTGATTAATCTTACATACTACTTAAATCTATCACCATATGTAGCATACACCACAATATAATGGATAATCGATTGCAGAAGAATTTTCAATAATTTCACTTGTTTTAGATTAATGAAATGTCTTAGAAAGGGGTTTTATGAATATTATAGTAATTTTTTAGTGCTTGAGATCATGAGTCATTCGAAGCTAGATCACCATCGAAAACCTGGAAGCAATGGACGACGGTTTCGTTCTATTGTGGGACTCCTCCTCCACAAAACCTATTCTGATAACAATCAACATATGCTCACTAGTGAATGGCTTTAAGAGGTCTTTCATAGATTTCTGGTGAGAATCAGTGACCGAGTCTGTTTTGAAATCGTAACTCACAGAAGACAATGATGGATGTGTCGCTCAAGTTCGTGGACTAGTTGAAGTTAAACATTAACACCGTTGGATACCGGCCAGCTCAATAGTCTCGAGGTTAAGTACTTGATAGGTTCTGTGTTTGAATATCATGAGACCGGATCGTCGATCCGCACTGATGAGGAGTCCTACACTAGGACAAAACATCCATCCACTACTTCCAGGTTTTTCATGATAGTCTCACTTCAATTGATTTATGATTTCAACTATTAAACAAAAAACATTCAATGTCCCTTAATTCAACTGAACATGTGAATTATATTAATGAAATAGAAATGGCATGATCATTTCATTCAATTAGTATCTATCATTACACTAATTAAACAGAATTCATTTGTTGACAACAGTAAACAATCAACAGATGAAAGTGTTCATGGTTTGATGGTTTCTTTTTGTGTTTTTGTTACCAGGTTATATATATATAAACTAAAATGTATAAACAATATCATATTAGTGATTAGTTGTATTGTAAAATGTATTGGATGTACATTATTGTACTTTTCATTACTGCTTTATTCAATAATAATAAACTGATAGAAGCTGGTACAAGTAAGTTCAATCATAGTTTCATACATAAATACTATCTCACTTGGTATTGTTTGGCTTATATCTTCCAATTGAGGTTTAAGACTGCAATTGATGCAGGTACATCTAGCTGACGAGTCCCAAATAAGACGGAACGCGCGTCCTGGATTCCACTGCTAGCCACTATTTATCATTGCTTATAAATGCTTTCTGTTCATAATCTGAACTATGATCGATTCTATTTTGTAACTATGGGGAACCTTCTAAAGAATGTTAAATGAAACATCATGATTAAACTCAATTGATGAGATTATAATTTATGGACGAAACCAATTAGGTATAAGAAAACAAGTCACAGATTTTGGTGCGAAATTCATTCATTCATTTGGATAAATAGAGTTTTGGCATCAGAGATGATGAAAACCCGAAATCTGATTTCTAACCATAACCATCATCTATCAATCATAATTCTAATTCCTTACACAATGGTTTTATAACCCTCATTTGGTCCTAATTATTAGATAGACACTCTCTAGTTTAGTTTAGTGTCGCTCAAAGGCTGTTCATAAATTATAGTCTCACTGTTTTTTTTTAAAGAATTTTAAACTATTTCAGACATATTTCGTTTTCAGTAGGACTATAATGATGGTGACTATAAGTGGAGTCTGAGATACCTATCTCGTCTTGTTTGGGACCAGTTAGCTGTATGTGTCTGTAATCTAAAAAATTGACTTTCACCCTAACACCCAAACCCTAATGTCTTTGGTCTCAATTGCCCGAAGCTTTATTAAGTGAGCTACTGAAGTCCGAAGTACTCACTGTTTTGAGTAATTGAATTAATTTTTAATTTATTTGTATTGGCTGTTTAATTGTTCTTTTTGATATTAGTCAGTCTCTTTAGACATATGTCTCCTGAATTCAACTGTTAGCCAACACCAAACTCTGCTTAAAATGTTGTTGACTTTTTGAAAATATCTAGACAGTCCCAGGTCCCAGTTACATAAAGAAGACAATAAAAGATAAAGGCGTGGTATCATGGATTGGTTGAAGTTAGATATTGATGTCGCAAAATGCCAGCTCAGTGGTTTGAAGTTTATGGATTTGCGCGTGAGACCAAAGCTTTTGGCCCCGATTTTCGCTTGTGGAATCGCTGATGAATCCCAAATAAGACGAAAGGTGCGTCCTGGAATCCTCTGCTAGTCATCATCCAGTTTTCTTTATAAAGCTTGTGACTTAAGGCAATATCGAAATAGTCCGCACAGGATGCACATATGTCAACAAGAAACTGGTGAATCGCAGTCCTAAATAATAATATAAAGATACAAGTAAACAACACCAAGTGAATTTAAACTTTACCTCATTGCACAAGCATATGGCTATGGGGACTCAGTAACTAAGGGGATAATATGATGGCGTTTGAAGCAAACGGTACTGAGTTGGAGTCTCGAAATGTACATCAACACTGAGATTCAGGTACATCCAGCTGAAGAGTCGCAAATAGGACGAAACCCGCGTCCTCAATTGCACTGCGAGTCATCATTCATCTTAACTTATAGAACTAAACCATATCGTTCCTAATGAAAGACATTTTCTGCACATTTACACAAATTGATTATTCTATCTATCTCATACATTTAGAGACACATACTACGGTGTAAGTGAAATGTTATATCTTTTCTTAAACTTAGAAATGAATTGATGATCTAACGTTATACACACTGTTAAAATAATGTAATAGTGTAATTTATCTTCTGTTTGAGGTTTGACTTGAATAGAAATTACAGATTTTTTTTTAAAAAAACTTACTGACTACTGAATACCTTAGAAGGTAAGTTACATAATGTTAAGTAATATAAGTAAAGATGGATAGTAGGTAGCAGTGAAATCCAGGACGATCGTTTTGTCCTATTTGGGACTCGTCAGATGGACGTACCAGCAATATGTACATATAGAAATAAGATACCGACCGATCAAAGGCTGATCAACTTCAGTTCTAAACATCAATAGGAAGATTCAAGTATGTTTATAGTTCACTTTAAGAGAATACTTCATTCTGATTTTATTCGAGATTTCAGTTATTCAAATGAGATCGGTATAACACAAACTTAAACAATGTGACTTCAAAAAAGATACAATTTTCTACATAAATCTCTTTTTATAGTACAAATAACTTGCTTACTTACTTACTTACGCCTGTTAGTTCCAATGGAGTACAGGTCGACGAATAGCATAAATATGTGTATAATGATCTCACTATATAGTTGACGATCTTAGGTCTTTAATACCACGAAACTTTTCATCCATATTTCACATTAGTTGAATGTTGAGTGTATGAAAAACAAATCTCAGAGACTGAAACTGAAAATAACTCCATTGCTTCATTCAACCTTATTTAGAAAATAACTACTGAATATTATGTGCTAACAAAAGGGATCATCAAAGAACATTCAAATGACGTTGAAATGATAAACTTAGAGTTTGGATGTGTGATATTGGCGAGACTATAATATATGGATGAATCAATCACGTAGAAATTCATTCATCCATTTGGTTGAATTGCATCTTGGCATTGTAGTTGATGTCAGTTTATGATGAAAACTTTAAATCTGTTTGTTAACTTTAATCATCAATTGTGAATTCTAATTCTAATTCCTCATACACTGGTTTATATAAAGTATGGCAAGTTGGACCGATGCAGATATGTGCCTGATCCTACGTTGTAATTGACTGATACACTGGTTTATAACATTGATTTGGTACTGGTTAGTAGGTGGACACTCTCCAATGTCAGTCTAGTGTCTTTCAAAAGTCATTCATAAATTATAGTCACACTGAGATATTTTATATAAATGGTTGTAGGAGAAGAAAAAAAGGTACGTAGATGCATCTAGATATTATGCGAAAACCATATGTAGCTGTTGGTAAAAACTCGAACTAGTCAATGTATGGATTACATGAAAGTAAATGAATGTATATTTGTTTTACTTTGCTAAATAAACATGTCCAAACATAATGAAAGGCACAAAGTTGAGTGAACTTCATTGTCTTCCTAAAAAAATGTTGTAGAAAAAGGAACAGTAGGTTAAGTTTATACCTACTTACAAATCTATAAATTCATTTTGTATTGTTTATTTGAATCTTCCCATTGATGTTTAGGTTTGAAATTGATCAGTATGATGTGCATCCTGCAAGGATTGCCTCGATATTTATTTCATTGAAAAATATAATATGCAGGGATGGATGATGGTTAGCAGTGGAATCATTTCTAGTCAACTTGTAGATGGAGGATCCACCTAGAGGTGGAGGGGTTCAAAAATCCTTATTCCAAACCATTTACGCACATGAGCTCCAGGATGTTGAGGGAACAAATAGCGTGCAAACCTTTTGTTGGTCACCAGCTATTATGGGATCGTATCTCCTAACGATGCTTCACTGAGTTGTGAATTAGATCTTTAGGTTAATCGCTCGGGGTGCGGCCCTCTGAATCTGTTTGAACACCTGAGCAATATCCTAGCTTTCACAGAAATCCAACGACGAACTATGGCCTATATGTACTTGGTGCCACTTCATAACAATGTTTATATGTTTAAATAAATATCCTGTAGATTAAACGCATTTAGATATACCATATACTTTGTATTTATGATGAAATGAACTGAAGAGTAATTTGAATTAAAGTCAATGTGAATAGTCTGAAAAATCTTCTTTCTCAAGTGTTTTAATGAAGGATGGTGAATGTAAGTTTACATATTTTTATTAGTAATTATCAACTGATGCATAACTGTCACTATAGAGTTGTAAAGATTGTTAGGTTTTCAATTGAGATTATGAATCGAATAATGTGAAACCGTCATTTTAAAAAAACCTAGAAGCATTGGATGACCGTTTTGTCTCAGTATAGAGATCTTCATCATTGCGTATCCACAATCCTACACACAGCAGTATTCAAAATCAAGACATTTGAACGCTTAATCTATAGACTACCGATCCAGAATCCAACGAATTCACGAAATTTTGCGACCATCTTTTATGATCACAGACTATCTGTATTGGTCACAACTTCTCACTAGATCTTTCAGAATTACATCTTGAAGCTAGTCACTAGTGGACATATGATATCTAAAGTTACACCTCGACGTTATTAATGAATGGTCACTGTTGAGAAATACTTATAGATTAATACTATACATAATTTTTTTATTGTATAATTGTTAAGTAGCTAAACTATGTATATTCATGTTCCTTTCATCACAGGCTTTATTTTGACCTATGGACTATTACTGTACGATTTACCATTCTTGAGTTATGCCCAGTCTATGAACTGCAGTCTCCTACATTCACAGCACTTTTGACTGAATCTTGTATGAAGTAATGTGGTCTATTTGGTTTCTATATAAACGTAGTATGTTTGAAATTCCTTATTCATATCGTGAAAGTTGAGATTGGTGTTCTGAGCTTAACAGACAGGGCTAGACAAGAAGAAAGACCGATAAGAACTCTAGGCTGCTCAGTGGTCCAGTTGATAAGTCACTGTTCTCTTGTTCATTAGATTATATGTATATATATTGATAGGGCACAATGCAACAAGTTATAACATATATATAATTAATTGAACTCTGTCAATTGTAAATTCCCATTGTAGCTGGGAAAGCAAATTCCACCGGAAGCCCAACTGAGTGAGTTAATACTTTGGACGTAGGAACATTATGTCATATGCTGATATTTAGTTTACCATAAATTTTACTAATAAAATTTTTGTGAATGTAACTTACTTCTTTTAAATAGCAAGATGTTATATAACAGATTAGATCAAGATAATGAAATAATTGATGTTCTTATCAAGCTGATAAGTAAATATTTCTGATTATGGGGTGGTAAAGATTGTTCAGTTTATGATTCTGAGCATGAATCGATCAATGTTGGACCACCATTGAAAACCTGAAAGCATTAGATGTCTGTCTCGTCCTATTATTGGACGACCCGGCGATGCGCATCCACAATCTCACACGTGGGACTTGAATCCAGGACTTTTGATCTCGTGCTCAAACGCTTAACCTATTGACCACTGAGCTAGCTGTTATCTAACGGTGTTAATGTGTAACTTCAAGCAATCCACGTAATTGAGCGATCATTTTCCATTGTCTAATGTAGATACCTGTCTCTACCTGATATAAATTAGCTCCACTGTTTATAGCTTCTCACTAGAACTTCGAGAATTACTTCACGAAGCTAGTCACTAATGAGCACATGGTAATTATTGGTGTAGGGTTGTGGAGATTGTTAAATATTTGTAAGATTATCAATGTGCAGTATGCTATCCGTTGATATATTTAGACTCCACTGAGGAAGTCTTCTTCTTCAGTATCAATGATATAACTGAATTTGTTTTGTACGGGAAATGATATAATCCTAATGTAATTAGCTCATAAGTGGAATACAGATGAAATGAATTCAACCTAATCATTACAAATTATCTTATCTATAATTATTGAACTGTTTGTTATCAGATATACAGGATCATCTATGATTTGAATCTGTTTATTAGTCATGTTACTAACTTGAATTTAGATACATGAATCTAGATGTAACTTCTATCTGAAGTTTGTGCTGATGATGTCATCCAGAAGAACGATGAAAGCTCCACGACCAAGCAATCCAGTTTAGAGAATAAGACGTCATCAAAAGACAAGATGTAACTATTATCAGATGGTGGAGAAATGTGAAAATTTTGGATAGAATCAACTTCAAAAACAACAGAGAATTTTCAGAACCCTGGCATTCATGTCAATCAACAAGCACATTGAAATCGATCTAATTTATTAATCGATTAGGAAAATATAAGAACAAAAATCAAACCAATGACAGATACAATCAAGAAGTGAACAATGATAGATAAACAAGAATCAATCAACATCAAGGTCTACAAGACCAACTGTGAACCATGTGTGGAGAACTTTGAACAGTTCACTTCTACCTGAAGTTTTTGCTGATGATATCGTTCAGAGGAACGTTGAAAGTTCCACGACCAAAGCATCCAGCTCAGTGCATAATACTTTATCAAAAATAAAATGTAACTATTATGTAATATCATAAGATGTCATTAGTTAATGTATGATTTACTTGTCATTTCGAGTATAAACATGGATCCGTTAGCTTTCACATTCAAACGATATTGATAGTTTACACAACTATAAACTAGATATACATGTGATAAATGAAGAACTTAGCTACAGAAGACAATTCAAAATCGCATGGTGATTTGGTATTGTTCTTTACATACTTCATTATACTTCTTATTCTGTTGTTATTTCAATTGCTCTCAGAGATCTTTCCTGGTCAGTTCATTGCAATCTTCTTCTGTTAAGCATTCCACTTTCGATTAATCTTACATACTACTTATATCTATCAACATCAATAGTATAAACACTTGTCTTATTCATATTATCAATATATTAGAATCGATTTGTTGTCATTCTCCATTCTCTGATTACTTCATTGAATAGTCCTACGAAGTCTGGAGAAAATAACTGTAAGTTGACTGTTTACCACATAAATGAATAAAAACTTCTGTATTACAAACAATACACATCGAAACACTGTCGTTTGAATACAGTTATCAATCCGTTGTACACCTATATGGAACTGCTGACGAGACTATTAATTTATGGACGACCTTTGAACGAATCCTAAGTGACTTTCAGAAAGATGAACCAATCGGAGAACAGTTAGTATAAAGTAAAAGTATTTTATATAAAAACCAAAGAATTAAAGTGGATACAGTTCTTTTGCATGATTCAAAAACTTGTCAAGGTTAGAAAGAGGTTCAGAGGTTCTGAAATCGTAATGCATAAGGTAGAGGAAATCATCCATTTGTCTTTACTATAGTCGGCATCTGGAACCATGATATAGTCGCCAAAACTCTTTCAGCCTCGATCACATAGCTTCAAAATTATTTATGTGTACTCCGGTTGTTGAGTGCAAAAAAATGCCGCTTTTGAACAACGTTCTTCAACCATCCGTATACATTGTAGTACCCGATTGTAGCCCGTGTTACTGATGCTTTAATTATTCAGTTTGCAACAATTGTCATAATTTGTCTTCGTCTTAATTTGTATCGAGCGAAAAAAAATTCTATTCTAGAAGACTTCTTCCTACAACACACATTACACCTAAATACAACATCATTATGGTAGTTTGCACAAGCTCCATAAGTTGTTTGATTACCACAATCACAAATAAACGAATTTCTTGCTAATCCCATTTGTTGTAGTCACTCAATCGTCATGCTTTCTCTAAAATCCGCTATGAATCGATCGCACATGAGCATTAGGTAGTGAAATTGGAGCCGTGAATTTGAGACCCTTCAAACTTATCCGATTAACTCGTCCATAAATTCTAATCTCGCCGAACTGATTTTTATACTGACCAGTTTTCTTGTGAAATCTCATTTCGTAACAAGGTATACTTAAGCACCAAAATTAAACCGTATAATTATCATGTAGAATTAAATAGCTCAACGACTAGTTTACAAATAAAGTGTCACTTTTCAACATTATTCATTGTTCATGTAATTCTATATGGATAATGCAATCGATTTGTTTTATTAATTAAAAAGAAAACTCCAATTCTGTTAGTTATCTGGTGTATGCTACTAATGTCTGACGATATAAGTAGTATGTAACACCAATCACAAGTAGAAAACTGGGCAACAGCAGGATAAGAAACACTGGCTTGTTCATTACACTTATGGTCAACCCATTTATTGATTTTAAATGCATTTTATAGCCACTGAAGTGAAACCACCAGCAGGGGGACCTTCGTGAGTTCATCTATTTCATTATTGATTTTTTGTTCTTAGTCAAGTGATATTCAATTCACTAATCATATAGAGATTGTCCTTAAGGTGTTAAGGGAAATTCATGTTGATATGAATCAGTAAACAATGAATAAAGTGATGAGCGTTTATCAATTGATTGATCACTGGGTGGTGGTCAATGTCATGTGTATCAAGTCCTTATTTAGTGCAGACACTGTGTGCACTATAGACTAATATAAGATGGTGGTTGGAGGTAGTCGACAGGAAACCCTGGGCACGGGTTTCATGCTACTTGGCACTCATCAGCAAGGTGTACCTGTAATCTTGAGGGAAGTGATGCTCCCTGGAGGATTCGTTCCCATGTCACCCATCTTCACAGTCACAGACGTTAACACTGAGTTATCCGGGTCGTGTAAGTAAGTAAACAAGACAGATTATGACCACGTTGAGGCTGTTCACTTATATTCAATTGATTAATCAAACGAACAAACAGAATATAACAACTTCACATTTTGCGTACTTGAAACTGTATTCGAATTACAATGAATTTAGAAAACAGAAATATTTGAAACGATGTAACTGTGGTGTTTCCTACTTATATCCATATAAGTAGCATATAACGATTGTCAGAAATAAGGAATCTGAAAAAATAAGAAGAACGGGAACAGAAAGCGATTGGTATGGAAGTGAAGGAACACTGAAGTCTGAAATGATTGACTGATATTTGCATGTAGAACAGTCATGTTTGAGACAATTGATTGACATTTCACAAATGAACGATTCTCTATGTGGTTCTCAGATTTCACTGAGATGTTCAGAAAATTTGTATTGAAATACATTCAATTATCTCCACTTGTGTTCTCATTCACTACATTTGGTCTCGCTGTCAACCAACAGGTAGAAAGTGTGCTGTTCCGCGCACACCGATTCAGATATGATGTGTGCTACTTGTATCGACATCAGTAGTACACAAAATTAGTGAGGGATAGAATGTCTGAAAGTAGAAAAAAGTGAAGAAGATCAAGAAAGGAAGAACGGAAACAGAAAGTAATTGTGAATGGAAATGCAGGAATAATGATGTCTGAATCAATGAATTATCGTTTTACAAATGAAGTATTAGAGTATAGGTTTCTCTATTTTATCAAGTAGCCCTGTCATTTTGTGCTTAATGTGATCGGTTGTTCTCACCTGTATTCTATATCATTACATAACTGAATGAAGTGAATTTATACTTATCCACAATAATATCGATTTGCTTATGATTTGACCACTATACAAATCAACTCTTGTCTAGAAATTTCATTCATAGTCGCATATGAATATGATTGCTTTATAGGAATGCGACGGATGGTGATAGCAGTTGTAAGTTCAAACTAGGTCCTTAATGAGATTTGTAAATGATAAATATTTCAACCGGAATCTGTTACAGTTACATCTAGATTGACAACTTGGAAGTACTAAATGGTCATTTCAGTTTAGTATTGATCTCTTCAGCACATAGAATCCATTACTCTATATTCAGAACACTCAACCTCATAACAGAACTCTTTACCATTGGAACTTCAATGAATGCACGACAGTGAGCGATCGTTTTACATTGTCTACAGTAGGTAGCTCCTCCATATCCGATAAGCTTGAGCTTCATTGTTCACGGTTTTCCACTAAAACTCCGGTAATTTTCTTTCAGAGATACCCACCAATAAACAAATGTTAATACGAAGAGATCGTCAATAAGAAATCACACTTCTTTCCTTATGAATAGTACAATCGTAGTCTGCATATGTAACCTTTCAAAATAAATTGATTATTCGATATTATTTCTCTTAATAGCAAGAAACCTGAATTCAACTGAGTAAGTGCGATGAATTTTCAATATTTATTTAGCTGGCATATTTTCAAGTTAAGCATTCGCGCATGAAATCCAAGGTCCTGAGTTCGAATCCTACTTTCTCTTTATACATTTGAACATAACATTTTTCTCGTTTAAAGATCCCCGTCATATTAAAAGACTAATATTTGAACGATGAATATTCTTTTCGATTAATTCTCTTCAGGTTCTACATTTATCCCATATGCAAATTAGTAATCCAATAAATGGTCAGGTTAAGGGCATAGTACATCGTTAAAAGCATGTGAATAGGTCCACAAACCGGGGATCCCATTAAGACCCATTCTAGATAAGTATAAATCTCCTTACCATACTATAGCTAAATGGTTGGTAACTGTATTGAAACCTCTACACGAAATGCTTGTAAAATATAATGTTAAGAATGTGTTCCAATTTGTTGATAAAATCAAAAATGCAAATACGTTGGGACTAAAGATGACGTCATTGGATGTAACATCGTTATTCATAAACGTCCCATTCATAGAAACTGTAGAATATATAGGTGAACAGCTGATTGAAAATGAAATTGAAACTACTGTTCCTATTCATATCGTGAAAGAGTTATTACTCAAATGCACCATGAATGTGAATTTCAAGTTCAACGGTGATGATGTTGCAATGGGTTTATCACTAGGCCCTATACTAGCTGATATTTTTCTAGCCAAACTAGAAAATTTTCCACATTTTACTGTAGATACATGAATGACACGTTCATCCTCTGTAAAGATAATACGTCACCGCAAGAGGTTCTTAGGCGATTTAATAAAGTATATTCAGCCATTCAGTTTACATCTGAAGAAGAGAGTGATGGTCGAATAGCTTTTTTGGACGTTCTGTTGACTGAGAGAGCGGATGAATCTTTAAAAAGGAACTTGAACAGAAAAAGTACATGGACTGGACAATATACGAATTTCCGGAGCTTTGTACCCTTACAGTACAAACGAAACTTGATCAAAACCTTTAGTTACCGTATACGCACTATATGTTTTGGTGATATAGTTAAACAATAGCCTAACACCTTGCATAATACTCTGAGAGAACGGCTACCCTAGAAAGATTATAACTAAATATATGGTCACGAAGGTGAAAATAGGCGAAATACAAACAGTGAAGAAGAAATCCCTGTGCATGCGTCTACAATTCAGAAGGGATGCGGCTAGTGAAATATTAACTCAGAGATTACGTAGGACAATACAAAAATCTTTTAGCGCCGGAGAACTGCGATTAGTATTTTCTACGCGCCCAATGGTTACACCGAGGCTAAAGATGAATTACCTAGAATGATCACCTCATTTTGTATTTATCAGTTTGACTGCTCCTGTGGAGCCAGTTATATTGGTCGAAGTTCTAGGAATTTACATGTTCGTACTCGTGAACACCTTCCAGCTTGGCTAAACGAAGGTTTAATAAAGAAAGTGAACAACTCATTATTGGCCCATTTAGTACAAACCGGTCATAGTGCCAGTATAAACCATTCTTTTTTTCAATTATTAATAAGGTCAGTAATTTTTTGCCAAAACTGGTCAGACTAAAAGTCCTTCAAACTGCTGAAGCAATAGACATCCGGATGAAGAAACCGGAGCTATGCGTACAGAAGAAATATATTCAACCACTGCTCCTCTCCTGGCCAACATCAAGGCCAATTAATCAATCGTAATCTTAACTATTGAATGACCCAATTTGACTACGACCTTTCGCAGTCAATTGTAACTGTCTCTAGTATGGGGGTTGTGGAGATTATTACGTTTTTGACTGAGATCATGAACCGATTAATGTTAGACCACCACCTTTGGAAACCTGGAAGCACTCGACGGCCGTTTCGTCCTATTGTGGTACTCCTCAGCAGTGCGCATCCACGCAATTTCGTGGATTGGTTGACGTTAGACACTATCATCATTGGATGCCGGCTTAGTGGTCCAGTTGGTTAAGCGTTCGCGCGCGACACCGAAAGCCCTGGATTGGAATCCCGCAAGCGGGATCGTGGATGCGCACTGCTAAGGAGTCCCGCAATAGGACGAAACGGCCGTCCAGTCCTTCCAGGTTTCGAAAGGTGGTGGTCTAACACCAATCGGTTCATGATCTCAATCAAAAATGTAACTGTCTCTGTTATCTTTATTCATAACTCTTTGTATTATTATTATTATTATTATTATTATTATTATTATTATTATTATTTGTATTATTGGTTAAACATCATCATTAATCTCCCCTATACATGACTTATTCACTTCGCATTCATCCCTCCGTATTACCTCTCACTTATTTGATCGAATTGTAATTGCACTATTATTTCTCTCTCACCCTATTTGACCCATATTTATTCTGATCATGGATCTTAAAATTTCACTTTACATCTACGCCGATTCAAATTTACATTCTGATATGAGTCATATTAACATTAACAATCTTATTGTAGTTTGTTTATCACAATCCTAAATTCACATGCTCTAAACGATGTACTTTGCCCTTAATCTGGCCATTTTGCGGATTATTAATTTGGATATATGACTTGTAGAACCTGAAGACAATTTATCGGAAAGAATATTCTTCGTTCAAATACTAGTCTTTTACTGGTTGAAATCATGAATCAATTGAAGCTAGACCATCATGGAAAACCTGGAAGCACTGGACGACCGGTTGGTCCTAGCATGGGAATCCTCAGCAGTGCGCATCCACGATCCCTCACCACCCCCGCGAGATTCGAACCCAGGACCTATCAGTCTCGCACCAGGCGCTTGACCAACTAGACCACCGAGCTGGCCGGCATCCAACGGTGTTAATGACTAACTTCAACCGATCCACGAAGTTGCGCCACCGTAAACCATTGTCTTCAGTGAGTTCCTATCTCACAACAGACCTGGTTGAACTCCACTGGTAACGGCTTCTCACTACAACTCTAGGAGTGTCTCCTGAAGTCAGTCACTAGTGAGCAGGTGATTATTATTATCAGAATGGGTTTTGTGGAGATTTTAAAAAATTTCACTGGTAGGAATCATGAGCCAATTGATGACATTTTTCATTTATACATAAGATTTATTAACGAGCACTATCTTCGTTTGTTATTATCCATATCACATATTCTGTGGGTACTATCTCTTCGTACATTACTGCGTATTATTTTCATATCGTTCCAAAACTTTCATTTGAATATATAGCTGAAGAGCTTGATAAGAAAAGAGAATATTTCTTCGAATGCTATGTTCCTTTTTTCATCACTTAATCAGATTCAGTTAGCAAATCACGCCTGACGGAGAATATCCTACATTCTCATGTTTACAGGGTTGTGGAGACCGAAGATCCTGAATTCGAATCCCATATGCGAGATCGTGGATACGCACTATTGTGTCGTCTCAGTACATTCTTGCAATCATACTAGGTTTATCTATAAGTAACAATTGAGTATCTACGCAGATTGCCTATAAGAATTTGAAATTTACCCACCTCACCATCGTATCTCATTTTTGTAATTATTGAAAAGAGACGTGTTTAAAACGACAAAATTCGATGACCTGATTCACTTTTATTCCGTTTGTAACACGGTAACAGTAATTAACGTATACTTTGATAAATGCACAAGTCAGCTGATAATCATGAATTTCATCTATGCTCTTATATGTTATTGATTGTGTTGAAGAAACGACCAGGAAAAGAATGATAGTAAGTGCAGTAATGTTCTATAATTGACGAAATGGCTTTGATTATTACTTTAATATAATTGCAGTATACAAATGTCTCTTAATACGATGATAAACGATCACGCGTGAAATCGATAGGTCCTGTGTTTAAATCTGGCGAGGTGCTACCGTGGATGCGCACTGCTGAAGAGTCCCACAACAGAACGAAATGGCCTGTTTTAATTGACTCATGATCGCAGCTGTCAAAAACAAGCCTATCCACCTATTTTTTATTACTTCAATGATATGAAGTCCTTGTGTTCAAACTTCTCACTGAAACCTCACATTCATAAATGTGATCAAGAAATGTCAAAAAACAGATCCAACATACTTTTTATTCTACTCTTCTTAAGTATTCAACAATTCAAATGTAGAGTTAACTTTTGAATATATTAATATCTCACTGGTCAGAAACAAGCCTCGAAAGATTCTACGAAGAGCTAGGTTAATTTGATAAAAATGAATTACTTACTTACTTACTTACTTACTTACTTAGACCTGTTAACCGTCATCGAGGAGCATAGGCCGACCACCAGCATTCTCCATCTGAATCTGTCTTGCACAATCCATTCCATTTGCTATTCTTCCCTTCCGGTCATTGATGGATGCATAACATTGGATAATATTCATTATAATTCGCTCCTTCATTGTTTCGAAGGATACTCTAATGATACTATCCTATGACTACATTTCGTGCATCTTTGAACATAAAAATGAATCACTTAAATATAAATCGATACGAACAACATTTCTAGAAAAAATTATATATCCATATTTATGATCTTGTGTTAGATAAGCCATAGATAATAAGTAAAGATGGATGATGGCTAACAGCGCAATCCAGAAAGTACATTCCATCTTATTTGTGACTCGTCAGATGGGTATACTTGCATCTCAGATTTGATGTTTGTTGTTTCCCGATAAGAATAATGAATGGTATTTTTGGGATCCACTTATGGACCAATATTATGAGTATACTTTTATCGTATAATTGTTATGCAACTAAACTGTTCATATTCATACCCCTCTTATTATGAGCTTTATGTTGACCTATGAACTACTATTGTACGATTTACCATTCATGAATTATTCCCTATTTGTTAATCGCTACCTCCCTCATTCACAGCCACTTCTGGCTAATTATTGTACAAATGTTATTTTCTATTTTATTGGTACGTTGTGGTCGGGTTGATTGGTATATAAACATAGTATGCTTGAAATACAATGATTCATATCTCAGAGGCTAAGACTTGAGTTCTGGACTCAATTAGCTGGGTTAGACAGGGAAGCAGGGCCAATCAGAACTCTAGGTCGTTCTTACGTGTTTTACACGTCTTTGGTCCGATCGATAATACACTGCTCTCTAATCTTTCAATCAAGGACACAACAATTGGCACGGGGGTAAAAATCGATCCAAGCTCAAGTCACAACAATGTTCACTCTGTAACTTGAACCCAGTACCGTACACCGCAAACACCATCACGTTATCCACTTAGTTACTGAGTCCATATAGTCACTAACTTGTGCAAATATCAGGCTATTCAATTTCAGTCCTAAACGTTAAGCGGACTATTCAAACAAACAAGACAAAAATGTATGATACCATTGATAAGCCATTTGAATGTGAGTGAATATGACAATACAAATAATTGTATCAAATCTTTATTTCTATGTAGATGGAAGCCCAAGTACTTCAGAAAGTCCTCTTGAGTAAGTCAACGCAGTTTGTCTTTGGTTTTAGTCAAATTAAATCCATAGAAGTCATCCGAACTGCAGTGAACGACAACACAAGTGTGGATAACCGAATGTATTTGAACACAAAATTACAGAACCTTCTATTGAAATCTGGGAACCATACAGTAAATACTTCATTTACAAAATATCAATCAATCGTCACTCACTTCATTGTTCTTTCGTTCCCACACTGATCATTCTTTGTTCTCATTCTCTTTTCTTTGATCTTCTTAACCTTTTGCAAACAGACATTTCACTTTCGATTGATGATACATACTACTTATAACTATCGACATCAGTAATATACACAACAAAAATAAGCAGAATATCTTTTCATACATCTCGACTGTCATCAATCCACTGATCAATCAATTCTTTTTATTAATCAGCAGTTTTTGGACATTGATTAAATTTTTGGACATAATTAGAGATCATTATTATGATTTCGTCGTTTCAAGAACACTTGAACGTATCGGAGAATTCCAATTTATTTCATTGAAAATAATGAAATATTAAAACATTTGTCAAGATTTATTAGCGGTCTACGTACGAAATACTATGAAGTAGTACGACATGAATCGTTTGTAACTATTGATTTGTTGGAAAACAGTTGACGAGTAATATAAAACGATTGTCAGTAATAAGATATCTTACACCAGAAGAAGAACGGGAACAATGAAGTCTGAAATGATTGACTAATATTCGAATAAAGGATAGTCAAGTTTGAGACAATTGATTGACATTTCACAAATGAACGATTCTCTATGTGGTTCTCAGATTTCACTGAGATGTTCAGAAAATTTGTATTGAAATACATTCAATTGTCTTCACTTGTGTTCTCATTCACTACGTTCGGTGTCGTTGTCAACCAACAGGTAGAAGGTGTGCTGTTCTGCGGACACCGATACAGGCCTGGAACTGATATGCTAGTTGGTATGCTGTGTACTACATATATCGACATAAGTAGGATGTAAGATTAGTGAGGGATAGAATGTCTGAACGTAGAAGAAAGTGAAGATCTAGAAAGAAGGAAAGAACGGAAATAGAAAGTAATTGTGGGTGGAAATGCAGGAATAATGAAGTCTGAATCTATGAATTATCGTTTTACAAATTAAGCATTAGAGTATAGGTTTCTCTATTTCATCAAGTAGCCCTGTCATTTTGTGCTTAATATGATCGGTTGTTCTCACCTGTGTTCTGCATCATTACATAACTAAATGAAGTGAATTTATACTTATCCACAATAATACCGATTTGCTTATGATTTGAACACTATACAAATCAACTATTGTCTAGAAATTTCATTCATAGCCTCATATGAATTTGATTGCTTTGTAGGAATGAGAAGGATGGTAGCGGTCGTAAGTTCAAGCTAGTTCAATAATGAAATTTATGAATGATAAATATTTCAACCATAACATATGTCATTAAAATAATGAATCTGTTACAGTTACATCTTGATTGGCAACTTGGAAGTACTAAATGGTCATTTCGTTTTAGTATAGATCTCCTCAACAGATCGGATCCATTACTCCATATTCAGTATGCTCAACCTCATAACAGAACTCTTTACCATTAGAACTTTAATGAATGCACGACAGTGAGCGATCGTCCTCCATATCCGATGCGCTTGAACTTCATTGTTCACGGTTTTCCACTTAAACACCGGTAATTTTCTTTCAGAGATACCCACCAATAAACAAATGTTAATACGAAGAGACCGTCAATAAGAAATCACACTTATTCCCTTATGAATGGCACAATCGTAGTCTGCATATGTAACCTTCCAGAATAAATTGATTATTCGATATTATTTCTCTTAATAGCAAGTAGCATGGATCCTTCTACGAATCCACCTGGGTAAGTTAAATGAATTTTAAAGAAAACAGTTGATTCTTTTGCCATTAACCTATTTTCAATTATTATTTAGCTGGCATGTTTTCAGGTTAATCGTTCGCACGTGAGATCGAAGGTCCTGAGTTCGAATCCTTTTGAGCAGAGAAGATCAATCTTGTTAAGTATAATTATCTCAATGTAGCATAATGGGACCATTTGTAAACATTAATCACATATTTTCATTATGTATGTATATGTTTCCGTGTACTTAGGTAATATGTCACCGCATAGTTCTGATAATCTTCATCTTCTTTTTGCACTATTGAAATTTATCAAAAGGGACTAATTGCTCTGTGTTAAATCTAATAAGATTAATGACATAGCGCTTAATATGGTCAGATTGTCATGATCTTATTTGACTCAACAACAATGATTTTGCTTTTCATTGTTACTCAATTAGCTGATTCATAGGAAAGTGTCCGTATGTAAGAAAATAAACAAATTTTGCATGATTTAACCTGTACAACTGTCATCTAAGCTTCTTTGAACCGGGAACTTTTATTCCGACAATATGAGATTGAATTAGAATTACTCTCACACTTAAAAGATAAAAAAGATTATCCCATTCTCATAGTTTACAATCTTGACTGTACTGACTTGATTAAGTCATGATTGACTTGTTGACAAATGGCATGATTCTTATTTGACCACTTTCTGAATACAACAAACATATTTATATGTACTTGATGAAGATCAAATAAACAAAGGTGAATAAAACTTTTACCACTATTCTTTATTTGCTTGTTTTCTATAAACAGTGAGAAAAAGAATAACTCAAGTGATCGTAACTTAATTTTTGAACTTTTCAATTTTCTAACATTCCAGAGTGAATATCAACTCTGAGATGCAGGTACATCCAGCTGACGAGTCTCAAACACGACGAAACGCGCGTCCTGGATTCCACTGTTAGCCACTATCCATCTTTGCTTATAATGCTTGTAAATTAAGGCAATATCGAGGTATACGCACAGTATGCACATATACCAATAAGAGACTGATCAATTTCAGTCCAAAAACATCAATGGGAAGATTCAATTAAAACAATATCCCTGGTATTGTTTATTTATATCTTCTCATTATTGTTTAGGACTGCAATTGATCAATCTCTTCTTGGCATGTGTACATCCTATGAGAGCTGCCTCGATCTTCACTGAAGTCACAAACATTCTAAGGGAAGATAGATAGGATACAAGACGTGGGTTCCGATCTATTCGAAACTCTTCAGCTGGATGTATCAGCATTTCAGAGTTGATGTTCACACCGAAACTTCAATCCAGTACTGTTTGCTTCAAACGCCATCGCGCTATCCACTCAGCTACTGAGTCTTGATAGTCACCTGCTAGTTTACTTTTATCTTTCCACTGTTATATAAGGCTGCAATCGATCAGTTTCTTATTGCCTCAGAGTGATCATCAACTCTGAGATGCAGGTACTTCCAGCTGACGAGTCGCAAATGGGACGATACACGCGTCCTGGATTCCACTGCTAGCCACTATCTATACTCTTTAATACCCTGTTGATACAACGCTTCTTATGACGATTACATTGATTATGAAATTGATTTTTGCATACTTTGAATGAATACATGGAATCACTGAACGGTCGTTTCGTCCTGCTATTGGAATCTTCAGTGATTTGATTTTTACAATTACTTTGATAAAAACATGTTTACAGCACTAAAATAAGAAATATCTTACCACATATTGACATAGAATAGGTGAAATGTGACTAGTATTGAGAATGAGAATCTTCAATTCGTTCTATTGGGGGTGAAGTTCGTTGAATCTATCTGAACCTGAGTTGATGTTCACGACAGTATTCGAACCTTATTATTGAGAGTGCAAAATGTAGCTTAATTTTTAATGTTTTCATAAATAGTATTATTTACTTATTCAAATATGGTTTGCCTCTTCAGATAAAGGAGGAAAGTCACCAGAAATCCCAGTCAAGTAAGTAAACAGTAATTGAATGTGTTCAGTTTATAATCAGTCATCAATGGTGAATATTCTTTGTATAGATCATTTACTAAAATACATAGTTTGTTTATTCAATATGAACAATTCAAATGTATATGTGTAGTGAACGAGAACAGAAACGGAGGGTAATCAAACGTATCTAAACATAGAAATACAAAATCCTTCACTTAAATCTAAGAATCATACAGTAAATACTTCATTTACAAAATATCAATCAATCATCACTAACTTTATTGTTCTTTCATCTCTACACCAATCATTCTCTGTTCTCTGATCTTCTTAACCTTCTGTTTCCAGACACTTCACATTCGATTGATGATACTTACTACTGTTAAGTCTACATTACATTGTTCCTGCTCATTCCTTTTCTACTCTTTTGTATGTTGGTTTATACTACTTAGTTATATTCAGTAAGCAGTTGTATGATCAACAATTTTCACAATTATGTTGTAACTCAGGTTGTACTGTGACATTCTGAAATGTTCACATACATCTTTAACGTTTATTTTACTTATCATTGTGACCATTGTAATTTAATTGCTGTAACGGTTATCCACAGCTTTATGCATTTGTTTAAACGCAACAGTTTCCATATTGTTTGCTCTTGGTTCGAGTTTCGGTTGCGCATAAACTGTTACCAAATTTAGACACAGCTATCGGCTGTCTTTGGACTATCGTATGTTGTAATCATTCTTTGTTACTCTTACATGAAGCCTTTGCTATTTTCATTCTTGAACGACGCGTTTAAACGCCTAGACACCTCACAAGTTGAGGTTTGTAACTAAATTTTGTGTGTTATTTAATAAAGAACCGCTTTTGTAGACAAATCGTTGTTTTCGAATTTCGGTTTTGCGCGTATCTCAATCAGGGTTACTTGGACGCTTCGATAGAATTAACAACTACTTACATCTGTTGATATTATAGTGAACGGAACACGGATGGGGAAAATCGAATTATACTTAGCACAAAATTACAGAGTTACCTCATAAAATAGAAAAAACCATACTATACTACTTAATTTACTAAATGATCAATAATTGTCTTGAACTTCGTTGTTCTTGTATTTCCATACTAATTACTTTCTATTCCTGCTCTTTCTTTCTTGATCTTCCCAATCTTCTGCTGCCAGCCATTACATTCCTGACTCGTGTCATATACTACTTATATCAATAGAAGTAGCACGCACCACAATATCAGTAGCATACACCATATATATATATATATATAGTTATGCGTAGTAAAGAAAATAAATGAATCCTAACTCGTATTTGTCTACTATTCGAATGTGTTTTATGAATAGTTTCATGTTATTACTGTGTATTTCACTTCGTTTTCCAGGAATAATGTTTCAGCTCCCCGTTAGTTTAACCTTTTCACAATAAAAAT
Organism: Schistosoma intercalatum; assembly: GCA_944470365.2. NCBI lineage: Eukaryota > Metazoa > Platyhelminthes > Trematoda > Strigeidida > Schistosomatidae > Schistosoma > Schistosoma intercalatum. The sequence continues at coordinate 2,497,688 of OX103728.1, read as the reverse complement.
ATGATAAAACGTATCTACTTATCTGACATTGATTTTCAAGGTCATATCTGGCACCACGTTTAAATAGTTACCTCGATTCATTCTGTTAGTCTTAGAGGATATGAACTTTTGAATATCAGTTTCAAGCAAGATAAATTATTCTATATCATACATGTAATTTCTAATTTGAAATTACTTAAATATAGTTGTAAAAGTGTAATGACGGTCCACGGATGAACTCGAGGAAGTTCTAAGAAGCTCGGAAAGAATTGAAAATATTCTATTCAATCATCTTTTTTGAAAAATGCTCTACGTGTAGCTCCTCTATTGGACAAATGCTTATAACCGATGTATTGTAGGACCGTAAAGATGATTTCATTTTTTATTAAAAAACTATAAGTACCTGACAGTTTTGTATCATCATTGACACTGTTTAGCATAGCATTTTCTTCACAAGTCTTCTATCTTCTAACTAATTCTGACAACTGTTTTGTCAGTACATTTATATGTAAAACTGTGACTCACATTGTATTCGTATTCAAGGGATAATATTGATCGATGTTGAAGAAGCATTTGTCTTATCGATTACTAATTTTATAAGCACAAAATCCTTGATGAATCAATACAAAACCCCTTTAATCAAAGTTCATGATCTCATTACTGAGTATCGCACTCCATAGATGTAAGAAAAAAGAAAAGAAATTTAAGATAATTTTGTGGTGTGTGCTGCTTATATCGATATAAGTAGTATATAACATTAATCAGGAATAGAATATCGGACAGCAGAAGGTTAAGAATATACGGGGAAGAAAGAGCGAAAACAAAAAGTAATTAATATGGAAATTCAGGAATAATGACGTTTAAGATGATCGACTGATATTTTCCAAATGAAGTACTTATTGTATGGTACTTAAATTTCACTAAGAGATTCTGTAAATTTGTACTGAAATAAATACATCCATTTATACACACACGTGCTTTCGTTCACTTTGATCTTCATAATATTCTGCCACCAAGCGGTGAACTTTTGATTGACAATACTACATACTACTTATATCCGTCAATATCAGTAGCACACACCTTACTATTGCTAACATTTCTTTTCGACAGCTGAAATGCATATGAACTGAATTAAATGAGTTAAGAAAAGTATTTCACATTTTCAGTAGTATATCGCTTTTATAACATGAATATAAGAAAATAGTTGAGATAATGGAGAAGATTTGTAATTCAGGTAAATGATTTTGATGAAGTTTATTCATAATTATGGATAAATAAAGAAGAAACAAAAATCAAACCCATTGACGATACAACCAAATTAAGATGTAAACAATGACAGATTTACGGTCACCAAGAACTAATCAACATCGAGGACTATATGAAAAGCTGTGAATCAAACGCTTCACTTCCATCTGGAGTTTGTGCTGATGATGTCGTTCAGAACAACTATGAAAGTTCCATAACAAAACTATTCAGCCCAGAGATTAAAACTCCAATAATATCTAAGAGTTGTAACTTTTTTGAAATCCCTTTATTTATTACTATTACAGCTAAATCTAAACCGGTCGAACAGTCTACCTCGTAAGTATAAACTGAACCACATTTATCCAAAGATTGATTTTTAACAGTAAAAATTACGGATTGGTGTGAATTCAACTACAATTCGATTTTCATAGTTGATTTCACTAGTCGATCTTAGCTATACTGCTAATAAAGCATTGGATGGCCGATTTATCTCAGATTGGAACTCGTCATCCCACCCCGCGAGACTCGAACCTAGGATCTTCGATCTCGTGCTCCAGCGCCTAACCTCTAGACCAATCAGCTGGCCGGCAACCAAAGAAGTTGGCATCTAACTTCAACCAATCCACCAAATCACTCCACCGTCCACCATTGTCTTTAGTGAGTTACTATATCACAACACATCCGGTTGAATTCCACTGGTTGTGCTTTTTCACTAGAACTTCAGGAAATACCTGTTGAAGCCAGTCACTAGTGACCGTATGGTGATTATTATCAGAAGAGGGATTTTGTGCTGAGTTCATGAGTAAATCGAATGTAGATCACCATGGAAACCTGGAAGCACTGGATGGTCGTTTCGTCTTATTTGGGATTCTTCAGCAGTGCGTATCCACGATCCCGCTCGCGGGATTCAAACTCAACTAATAAATTACTACGAGCTCAAAAACGTCCCCCTTTTGATGAAAAAAATTCTGATTTTTCCTCCAAAGTATTCAGTTTTTACATTTTAACATCATGATTTCAGGGGACAACCAGCGTGGAAGTACGTTATACATAATTAAGAAAAAAGTTATTTATTTATCTTCATTTTTATGTATATACGATTCTTATAAATAAGTTCTAAGAAAAAACCATTTGAATGTACCATAACAAATTTTTCTTTTAGATACAGTGTTATTTGGTGTTCATATATTTACCCATCAACATCTAATAACACTGTGTGACATGGATCAGAATCGATCACAATTGCGTCGGTGTATACATTCTTTGTCTTGCCTTAAACTATGAGATCAAAATTACTTCATATCTTTCTTTCTATGGACTAATTCTTTAGTCCTTATAGGAAATCTTCATGAATTTAGTGTTCATTTTGTTGTACTAATGAGGTGTGGCAACTTAGATTGATGCCTATATGAACCTTGTTTTATGTTGTAGCTAACTGACTGACAGTTGCCCAACTTTTAAAATCTTTAGTAAAACACATTTCCCATAGAATTTAAATGACCACTACTCCATCAATTAAAATACAAAATTCTTCAGTATAATACTTATTCAAGAATATTCCTAACCTACATTAAATTTGTTACATCCTACTGCTTTGTACCCTATTAATGTATAACGTAATGATACCGCTAATTAGAGAACTGTAATTTATCGACCGGATCAATGATGCATAAAATAAGTACGAGCAGTCTACAGTCTTTACCAGTCCTTCTTCCTGCCTAGCCTTACCTGCTAAGTCCAGAACACCAATCTCAGCTTCTACGATATGAATTATTTATTTCAAACATACTGGGTTTATATACCAACCAGATAGACCACATCGTACCAATAAAATAGGAAATAACATTTATACAAGATATAGACAAATGTGGCTGTGAATGTGGGAGGTAGTGGTTAATAGACAAGGGATAATTCAAGAATGGTAAATTGTATAATAATAGTTCATAGGTCTAATTAAATCTTATGATAAGAGAGACAAGAATATGGATAGTTTAGTTAATTAACAATTATACAATAAAAATATATTGAGATTAGATGGTGGTTGGAGATAGTCGACAGGAAACCCTGTAACCAGGTTTCGTGCTACTTGGCACTCGTCAGAAAGGTTTACTAAGATGAACCTGATATACATGACATTGATCACCACCCAGTGATCAATCAATTGTGATTACATCTCAGTCCTACAGGAGGTCGGTCGCGGCCCGGGTAGCTCAGTGGTAGCGTCTCTGACTGTGAAGCTGGGTGACAGGGGAGCGAATCCTCCAGGGAGCACCAGTTCCCTCAACATTACAGGTACACCTTGCTGACGAGTGTCAAGTAGCACGAAAACCGGGTTCAGGGTTTCCTGTTGACTACCTCCAACCACAATCTAATCTCAATATATAGTGTCCGCAGTGTCGAGTCACCTAGACTGGTGTCCACATTGCAACATGGTCGATATCATTCGATCTGCACTAATAAGGACTAGACAAGCATGAAATTAATCACCAACCAGTGATCAATCAATTGTGAATAAAAATATCTGTATAGTATTAGTCCAAAAATAGATTCTGACAGTTACCATTTATTATTTTTATCGCGATATAACAAAATTACCAAGTGTTCTTTGTTTAGAACTGAACATGTTCTATGTGCCATCTATGCAGAAGTAAAAATAAAAGAGTTCTGTGAAACATTTTTATATCTTCAACTTGAAAATTACTAGTAAAGAGTAGGTCCATAAGCTCAATATTATGATATTCATTATGAAATATTCAACAGTATATGCACAAAAGAAAGTTTTAAAGAGTTGTATCGTTATATTATAGCTGTACAAAATAAAATAGGTGTAAATATGACTGTGGTATGTACTACTTATTTTGACAGATATAAGTAGTACGTGTCACCAGTCGAAAGTGGAATGTCTGGAGGCAGAAGATTAAGAAGACCGAAGAGAAGAGGAAGAGGACAAAATGTGATTGATGTGAAAATGAAGGAACAACAAAGTTTGAGACAATTGCTAAATAATTCAAACATGAAGTATTTACTGTATGATTCTCAGATTTTATTAAGAGATTCTGTAATTGTGTGGTAAATACATTTGGTTGTCTTCTCTGATATCCTCGTTCACTACATACATATCAATGCCAACGTTGGACTTGATAGATCAAAGTGAATTGAGGATTGGGTAGGATGTTATTCATGAATATACCATTTGTGATTTCTCAATAAGCAGAAAATTGCATTTCTGACGTTTCGTGTATTAGTGTAAGCCGCTTCTTCAAAGTGAATAAATTGCCGAATTAAATGAACACATGTTTAAATAATACGAAGGATTTTTTCCTTTGTTCTACTTACTTCGATAATTTATTCATTTTGAAGAAGTGGCTGACATTAAGTCACGAAACGTCATAAATGCAATTTTTCTACTTATTGGGATATAACAAAATAATATATTTATAAGCAAATATGGATAGTGACTAGCAGTGGAATCCTAGGACGCATTTTTCGTCCCATCCGGGACACGTCAGCTGGATGTATCAGCATCTCGCAGTTGATGTTCACATTGTAACTCAAACTCAGTACTGTTCGCTTCAAATACCATCACATTATTAACTTAGTTACTGGTTTCCAATATTACTTCAAAATGTATACTGTGTTTTATTCATGCTCATGACCGGGGTTCGTATGAAATTGTTAAGCAACGCCCAGCTCCTAATACTACAGATTTCATAATAGTAAGTTGTCAGCAGTTCTCACATAACTAGCCAACACAAACTTACGTACTTATTTACTTGCGCCTGTAACTCCCTATGAAGTAGCATACGCCACCCACCAGGAATCTCCATCAAACTCTGTCCTGAATGATCTTTTCCGGTTGTTTCCAGTTGCTACTTCTCCTTTTGATGTCTGCTTTTAATTCTCAACTCCATCTGGAGCTCTTCTGGAGCTACTATCGTTTTCAAGCTCACATAAAGGAAGAGGGTTGGATATAAGATCAGCAACCCAATTCTTTGGAGAACGACCCGGCTAAAAAAGCGCTAGCCAATACAAAGCCAACACAAAATGGGGAATTTATTAATCACTAAAATGGAAAAAAAAACAATTAATGACGGATGATAGACCACAATGTTATATTTGTGCGTCTGAAAAGGACAGTTGTAAAGTCACATAATGTGACATTATTAATGATATGAATCTAATGATGGTCGAATTGCTTGTGCATTTGGCATCAAATACTTCACTGTTTTATAAATAGTAATTGCTTTTACATATATCACTGGTAGTGTAAAGTTATGTAGACTGCTGAATTCGATTTAAAACAGGAATCGATCTAAGTTAGACCACCATTGCAAATCTGAAGGCACTGGACAAATGAGAAGTTGTGAAAAGTGAAGCTTAACCATATCGTCGAGTTTAAGGCGATTAACTACTGAAGACAATGGAAAATGGTTATGAACTAACTGAAGTTGGACGTCACTACCACTGGGTCTTAACTCAGTAGTCTCTAAGCTAAGTATTTACTCTCGAGACAGAAAGATTTGGGTTCACCTCATGTGTGCAGGGTCGTAGATAAACACTACTGAGGAACATCATACTAGAATATAACAGCCATTTGGTGATTTCAGATTTCTAACGTAGATCGGTTCATGTTTCTAATTCAATCTCATTGAGTTTATCTCATTACTTTAAGCTTGTTCTAAAGTGAAATTTTGATATTTTCAAATAACTCAGTCTATGATTTTTGTTTCTGTTTTGATATTGTGATACAACGTTTTGTCAAACATAGCATATCAGTATTTCTTTCTTTAATTATTACTTGTTAAAGATCTGCTTTTTCGTGGATTTGGTAAGTTTTAGATCAAAATTGTTAACAATCCATAGTGTTTTATTCACACCAATTAGTAGCACTCACTATATGGAAATATTTTTGTTTTGAACCCATGAATTTCCAATTATAGAACTTGAACCAGATGATTCAATGGAACATGTGATTTTATTTAAAAAACGACATTTTGTATTCGTTTAAAAAGGTTCATACTTAAAATACTTTGGTAAGTCAATACTACTATGATATATGTTAATTACAATGACAAGTATAAGTAGTATGTAACACAATTTGGAAGTAAAATGTATGCCCGAAGAAGATTGAGGAGATTCAATTGAAGAAAACAGAAAGTAATTGTGATAACGGGATTAAGGTAATTGTGGAGCATATTAAGGACAACTAATGGAAGATATACACATGAAGTATTTTAGTATGGTTTTCATATTTTACGAAAGCATTCTGTAATTTTACCACCCGGCCACCCTGTCATGAAGTCTTGTCACTCTTCTACATCACTACTACCAACATAAACGCCCACTGGCACCAAAACACTGATTATGATCACAAATTTAAACTATAAACACTTATTTTGTTTTATTTCCAAGAACTATTTTATTGTGAGTCATAAAGAATAGAATGGATAGCACGAAATATCAAACGTTTTCAAGTCATATCTGAGATACTTTCATTAAATATGTTGTACGTAGCACCTATATGTTATGAGGTGAAGTCATTCAACAACTGACGGCCATTTAATTGACTGACTTGACGTTACACTGTTTACATAATTAATATGTGTTAGTTGCCATGCGTTTTTTGGATTTTACAGAAAAAGATTATTGTTTTAACTTATTTTTATCAATGTTTGTTTTGGAATGTGTAGCAGACTTATAAATGTTTTGTAAGTTACTTAGCTACCAAGCAGTTTTATATGAGTTTGGTTTGTAAAAGTTTACAATATTTTGTTACTAATAATATCGGTTGGATCATGATCAGTCTTATTGGAAATATGAGTTTTCTGTGTGGATTCCTTGGATGAACTCCATTTTGTTCTCAATAAGCTTTATTTAGATATTATCAACTGGTTTCGTCTGTGTCTCGAACTCGATATTTACATCGTGACTCGAATCCTGAAACTAGCTTAAGATGCTATGCCGAAACAAACCGCACTGAGTGAACATATGTCAATTAAGACTGATAAAAGTCAGCAATGCGATAATTCAAAATCTTTGTAATTGCAAAAGCCAGTGACTATCTAGACACACTAGCTGTGTGTTGTTTGAAAGGATATTACTAGACTGATAATTCCTTCATTTGCTTATATGTTCATCTGTATTCACCAGTCAAAATCCCATATTTTTAATCTTACTTATATTACCCTTATCCAATATTATATGTTTGTTACAGTATGGAATTCTCAACACAGTGTATTTCTACAAGTTTCTTTTCTTAATTCTTGGTCGATCCGGAAGATAAATACTAGATGATCGTCAGTTAAAAGCTAGCAGTTTAGTCAATCGACATCTGGTTATTGTTTTTTTTCTTTTCGCTGCATATTACCAACAATCACAATATCTCTGATTGGGTCCCTTTTTTAACTTGTACAGCGAAAGGACGTAAACTTTTCATAAACGCGCCTGGACAAGTTATGCGAACGATAGACATATCGAGTTATTAAAACAAATAAAGAAACAGATAACCTGTTGAAATATCTGGATGAAACTGATTGTTAACTTAGTAATCGAAATAAATGGTAAAGTTCGAAGCATAATGCTAGATTATTATTCATGACACTGTAGAATTATTGTCTACTATATTATTAGTACTGTTCTAGTAATAGATCTAATCCTAAAATTGTAGATTTGTCATGATATAACTGCCTAATTTATAAGATCTTACGTGGAAGTCACACCACCGCCTACACGAATTCACTGTATCGTAACAATTACCAATACATGATGAAGAACAAGCTTAGGCTAGAGAAAGAACAATATATTTACTATGGATAAAAGATATAAAGTAACACTCTGCAGGGACCACCCCCGCATGACCGAGCCATGCCATTCGATCAACTCCAATTATTTAAAATCCTTGTTCCCGTCTTTTCCATCGTTAGTTATTTCCCCACGTTGAATAATGAATATCTATTTTCCGAGTAGTCTCGTGTTCAGCTTTGAGGATTGTGTGGTTATGGCCCAATGCCACTACAAATCTATGAGCTTCTAACTCGCTTGAAAAGAATTCATAAAGAATGGTGTGATATTGTCCTGTGAGGCAATTGATACCTGCCTTTGGACAGAATAAGGCACATTGTCCATAACTGTGTATTACCGATTTGCAGGAAAGATTGTATCACCTAAAAGCAAATATGTACGGAATGAATGTTTCCGTTAACTGACGTAATCAGAAGAAATATTATAATTCTGTGATCACTAAACAACGCATTTTCTTGGTCTGATATTCTATAGACAAATAAACACTGTACCCTATCACAGATTAGAAAACTTATCTCATATTCAGCATACAGTTTAAGAAATTGATTGTCATATTCTTAACTCTAATCAGATCGCGATAATTCATTATAGTTCGTAAAATGTGTCGTAGCATAAGTTTACCCTACCTGTATTTCGTTCCAACCAAGACTTCAGGATAAGTCTAAATGCTAGGTTGATGTTGCTTTACAATAATTTCTATAATTCGTTGTGTTAACAAATTATGTTATTTGTTAACGAATCTAACTCCAACTAATCACTTAAATTCACCCACCTGAATCCAAGATAATTAATTTATTCGGCTTTGATTTTACACATTGCCACAATATTCTTTATGATCTACAATGACTAATATTCGTTTACGTTTTGTTGTGTCTGTTTTTTACTAACAGTGGATTGTCTTCTAAATGATCAAACAATCACGTTGACAAAGACGTCCCATTTAGTAACTCAATAACATCTATTTCAAGACTTTATAATGAACTAAAATATTGTAATTTTATCATAGATATTATATACTAATATTATTAACGAGAAAATAAATCAATTCTGAGCGAATTGTACTTCATATTCAATTTGTGAATTACAGTTTATTATTATTATTGTTATGATAGTAAACGTATTTAACTCATGAATCTGTAGAGGCTTGATTCCTCTATACCTGACTTCAGTAAATAATATACCGTTAATTCAGTATTTACGCAGGCCGAATCTCCCGGTTGTATTATGAATTTAGTCGGGATTATTCAAAAACCGAAACACCAGTTGTGTAGACGGTGTATTGTTATTAATTGATAAATACGCAAGCACATAGGGAATAGAGAATGTGTGAGTGGTAAAAAATCCCCATATATGCTTTCGAATGTGAGTGGATCGTGAGTAAAATATTGATTGACTGTGTTTGCGACCACTGGGAAAATAGACAAAGATTGACGTACAGACATTCTTTCAATCACAGTCACATATAATTTTGCATAGTAAGCCAATCGTTTAAATTACTTCAAGTAGTCAAAAAACCTTCTGTATGCCTACTTTGAATACATGTATTATGCATAGTCTATTAGAAATGTGGGATTGTGTAGATTGTTAAATTTTTGACTGAGATCATGAGTCGATCAGTGTTAGACAGTTATTGAGAATCTGGAAACACAGGACGGTCGTTTGGTTCTAGTATGGGACGACTCAGCAGTAAAAAATCAAACTATCCCGCACGTGAGATTCGAACCCAGGACTCTCGATCTCGTGCACGAATACCCAAACTCAAAACCACTAAGACTTCATCCAACTGTGTTAATTTCTAACCTCGACCAATCCACGAAGTTGCACGACTATCTTCCATCGTATTGGGGTAGATACCTGTCTCTATCTGACAAGGATTAGCTCCACTGGTCACGACTTCTCACTAGAATTTTGAGAGTTCCCTTACGAATCTGGACAACAAAGAGCACGTGGAACTTGTCAGTGTGTTTTGGAGATTGTTAAGTTTTTGACTGAGATCATGAAATGGCCACCTAGTGCTTGCGGATTTTTAGTGGTTGTCTGACATCCATCGACTAATGATCCCAATCAAAAAGGTTTATTGGAAATTCGTATATCTATAAAAATGAATGAATGAATGAATGGTGTTTAAACTAAAATGAGCAGTGTCATCAACGAAAGCGAAATTTTAAAAATATCCAAACTTAAACAATACACATGGATCAATTGGAGTTAGACATTATTACTGTTGGATGCCAGATCACTGGTATAGAAGCTAAGCGTTTGCACGGAGACAGAAAATTCTAGGTCCGAGTCTCGTGTGACGGGTCGTGTTCGCGCACTTTTGAGTACAATACTAGAACAAAACTACCGTCCAACGCTTTCAGGTTCTCAATGATGGTCTAACTTACATCGACTCATCTATTAATGTTCAAAATTGTTTAAAACATCATGGAAAATTATAATTATTGTTGTGACCCAAAGGTCGGTGAAAGTCCAGAGCTACGAAACTTCAAGAGAAAAAGATGTTTTGTGTGAATAAGTTTATTCAGAAAGCTCTAAGGTCTATTACCTCTTCTTTGTCAAGTAAATGGTTGTACACAAAACTTCGAACATTCATTTGTTCTGACTTTGTTTCAATTAGGTGAAAGAATGCTGAAATTATTACAAACTTATTCCATAACTTCCTTGTTATGCTCCAGAAAACAACGATGAGCTTGTTAGGTTGTTTTTTCTTTGAATAACCCGTTGAGCTTATGAATATAGACAGGAACGACCGAACTAAATTGCTTATCTCTGATTTGGATCAGTAGTTAACGCATAGCGTTGTGACTAAAAATGTCTGATTATATTCTCCTTCTTGGTCCAGAGTTCGATACCTATATAATTTCATATTGTTAGATGGTTCAATGGTAAATAACACTAGTTTCCGTCTATCGATTTCGGTTGATCAACAACATTGAACGCATGACGATTATCAACGAACATCGGATCATCAGCGATAAGCCTTCAATGAAAGGATTTCGAAAGACAGAACTACTGATCAACAGAGAAGCTGTTTTACAGAACAAAGCTGAATAATAAAAATTTATGGCAAAAGGCAAACAATATTACAAATCACTTAGAATATAAACGAGAACAAGATCTAATCTCTGTAGAATGGTCAAATATCATTTCGATAAATACATGAACAATTATCTAGTGTAATACTTTGTTGAGTGACATTTTTCTAAGTAAACTATCAGATTCTACCATGTATTTCATGCAATGACATACATCACATCAGTTTTACAATTGATTTATGATAAGACAAATCCAGATATGTTAACTAATAAGACATTCCTGAATACTATCTACTTCTTAAGATTGTAGTGGTTGGTCCTATGTCGAGCACACATGGGTTATTCAAGCCTCTGGACAGACGAACCTATTCATTCTTCTTAAATCACACTTTGACTTTATCGCTTATTCCCTTTTCAACCTTGACTACTTTTATTTAAGAGTATGTATGCACATTTCTTATCATGCTTATAACATGCCTGCAACTTATTTTTGTCTGACAATAGATATTGAGTAATGCTTGATTGAATTGAGTTAGTTCACATGACGTCTGCGATCCGTTTCTCTTCGCTCTCTCTTATTCGCTCTCTCTTATTCGCTCCCTTCACTCCGTCACTCTGATTGTCTCTGCAGCTTGATAAAGTTGAGCTGACTAAAATGTGTTGACCACCGCATGTTAATTTGTTTTGCTTCGCTTCCCGATCAACGATTGCACGAAATATTAGTATTCGAAGATTCATTTTCGTACTTAACTTGATTTATTCGTTATTCTCCAACACGATTTAAGTCCATGACTATAAGTGAGGATTAGCAGCGCGTATATTTTGATAGCAATCGTTCCATAACAAACATTCATCTAATTTAACTAGGATCAGATACAGCAGGGTCACTAAAAAATATTAAGGTATACTGTTTGAGTCTGGTAGTAAGAATAAGTAACATTCTTCACACTAATTACACCTGCTACCCCTCGTTGAGGTATATAGGTTGCTAACAGCATTCTTTACATCACGTCATGCTTATATAAAACTAAAATCAGTACATATATGTAGGTGATAAATCTTGCATGCTTTGAAATCTAGTCAAGCTGTGCTGAAATCGAGAAAACCTAAGAATATACTACATTTTTCCCTTCTTGTTGTTGTTATTTTAAGCCACAGATGTTAGTTGGTCAAAAGTAAACGGTGTAATTCGATATTGTTATTTTGTCAAAATCGATGGATCTAAAATTGTATTCTGAAGGCGATCACACAGTCTATGACATTACACAGTCTGTTCCGAGTTAACATTAAGGGAATATCACATGTAAAAGATAATGATAAGAAAGTATAATGCTTGAAGTTACAAATGTCATAAAAGTATCTCCAACTAGATGAATGCAATGAACAGAACAATAACACCAAAGCTTTCTGCAATAGGCCTGTTATCAATCGTCTCACACTTCATTATTCTTGCATTTCCCTAACAAATGCATTATGTTCCCTTACTTTCTTCTTCGATCTTCTTGACCTGCTGCTAACAGACATTCTATTCCTCGCTGGCGTTATATACTGCCTATATCGATCTAAGTAGTGTAAAGCACACCAACTAGCACCTCAGTTAGCGGTGTTGCCTGAAGAAAAGTGCCCTCAGCCCACCTCCTGGTTTGTAGCGTCACCATATGTAGTAAATGAGAACACAAGTGGGAACAATCGAATGTGTTTGGACACAAAATTACAGAATCCCTTAATAAATTCTGAGATCCATACAGTACATAGTTCATTTGTAAAATGTCAATCAATTGTCTCAGACTTCATTAATCTTTCATTTCCACACCAATCATGCTATGTTATCGTTCTTCCTTCCCCAATGATAGCTTTACCCCAATTGTTCTGCATACGAGCTTTTGTCGGTGGATCTTAAAGTCTCTCATCAGAACCAACTTTATTACAAAATGAAATAATTACCATACGATTTCATAACAACTTACTTTATTAAAAGTGAATTCAGTAGATTATATTCAATTTAAATCTTATCATTCATTTAACATTTACATTTGATTGTCCTCTTAAGTAACTTATTTCTTGTCCTATGGTTTTCATTACTAATTAACAAATTAGGTTAATACTAATTCAGCAACTGATTGTTTAATAATCAAATGACCGAGATTCAATGAATGATCTGATCTCCTTTATGTTGCCAGTGTTTAAGGATTCTTATCTGAATGTTTGTTTTCATGTAGCTACGTGAAGTTGTTTAGTCATTTTGACTAATGTAACTATTTACAGATTGAGAATGGTCTATTTTTTGGGTGTATAAGACTGTACTATTGAAGAATATGAGAGTTTCTTTGCTTTTGATTTGAATACATTTCATTTTGCCTAAGAATCCTATTGAAAATGATCTTATAAATGTTCTGTACATGAGAAATTTCTTAAAATGGTTCATGCTAAATCATATTTGATTGTCCTATTAGGTGAGTGTTAGGTCCTCATATTCTCAAGTTACAGAAAGTACTGTGGAGACAGACCTAATAAACCTATTTTTTAATTAGTTTTTGTTATCTTTTTCATTTATTTTGACAATTCTCACAATCTGTACATTTAATCGATTGCACCTGTTGTTTAAGTATATGACCTTGGATACTTATATTCTTCCTTCCGTTTTTGAGCCTCACATAGCATGACTTCGTCAACTGCTCATAATTAAATACACTATTACACATTCGTCTCTCGTTCTACCGTGTTTGTGGATATGATAACGGAACGATTAGTTAACTAACATCTCTATTTATAGACTTGTAAAATCCACATTACATTCTACGTTCTGATAAACTACTGGAGTCATCGTTTCATTGGAATTATTATTTACCTATAATTGTGGATTCTGGTACCAAAATCTACAAGAAACGCGCCAACTTGCTGATTCAAGTGACGTCCCTAAACTTTTATGTGTTATTATCTTATGCGTTGTTTATTGCTACGTTAACTTTTGGACGTAATAACTTTATTGCTGTTTTTCGGTTAATATACTTTTTGGTCCACCACAGTAGTGGCACAATTTCAAAATGCATGTTTGGAAGATACCCTGAAGATATGAAGTATGCTTCTTGGTATTTTCTCTACATACTAAGTATGGATCTTCATTTACATTTCTGAAGCTTCGGCTGGTAATCATCCATTTTTCCAGTTATATCACTGCAGAATTTTAGATTAGGAATTGTCATGCTATAACGAGTCTCGGCACATACATTGTTGCTCTGGAAAAACATTAATTGTTCATGATGCTCACTTTGGTTATTTTCGTGAGATTCTACTTATGTCAAAATCAACCAGTCGGTGTTGTGCATACAATTCTCGAGATTGTTGGGTCGATGTGACTGCCAATATATCTAGAAGATGTTCTGGTCATTCTGTATGTAAAAATTCCGTTCATTATTCATCTGACTTATCTGCTGATTTGTTAGCGAGAGAATGTTCTTTCATAATCGACAATGCAGCTGAGCCAACGTTGTTCTGAGAATATGACTGTATCTCAACAAGTAAGTGTAGTGATGTGTTCAGTTGTTTCTAACCCTTACAACCACTATTTTTGGCTTTTTCTGTGATATTACAGGTGTCTGACTGTATAATCAACCAACAATTGGTTTAAGCAGTATTGTCTATAGCTAGAATGTATTATATCTTGTAGATTGTAGGAACCGTAGTTAGAAGCTCAACGGAGTTGTTAAGATTTTTAATCCATCGATCGGCGAAAGTATAATTTATGGACGAACTAACCGTATTTAAAATAACGAGTCCCGAGTTATGGCGCGAGGTTCATCCATACTTTTGCCTAAATAGAGTTTTGGTTGATGTCGGCTCATGATGAAAACCCTAAATGTCATTTCTAATTCTAACCATCAACCGTAAATGAGAATTCTAATTGCCGTATAACCCTCATTTAGTCCTAGTCAGTAGGTTTCCACTCTCAAGGTCCCTTCAGTATCTCTCTCACCAACCCGGTTAAAGCTCCGGACATTTGCTTATTAGTAGTGTTTAAGCACTGAATATTCCCTCTTTAAAGCGTGGTTAACTGTAAAGTTGAACAGCGTAAAAACCTGTATAAATCAAACTTTGACAACTAGTGTCTGTTTTGTAGAAAATTTATTTTTGTGTAATTAACGTTTGTATGGATTCGTTTAGATTGGAGCAAACAGATAAACGTTTGTGTTTTGTACATCTAAATATCTGATGATATTTGTTCATGTGCTAAAACGTTACTATACTACAATAAAATTCACGAAACTTCGTTGTCAGAAGTTGTAAGTCGTCAAAATCTGAAACTGCCATCTTAAGTTGTGCATATACCTGGTCGAAAAATAGAAATGATCCTCTGGGTCATGGAACTGACATAATGTTAATCAGCATGACCAGTGACTGTCGTTATAATTAAAAGGGGTTTTGATATCACATTGTTAATATCCTTGTTCTGAAATTCGGTCAGTCTTTGTTGATATTTTACTGCTAGCCATAATTCATCTATCGCATTTATAAAAATGAAGTTGTTTACTTATAAAGACTTTTAAAATGATTAAATGAAGCTTTCAGAATTTCGAATCTCATCCAATACATCCAAACCTGAACAGGTGGTTTACTTAGGGGGCCACAACCAGAACCTTTGACCTGAAGGTCCGATCCACAAGGCAGTGGAGTATCGTAAAGAGATGCACTCTCATGGTAGCCGCTGCCCAACAATTGGTTCATACGCTATTTGTTCCTCCAGGATGCTGGAAGCCATGTGCTACGTCGGTTTGGAATCAGGATTTTCCAACTTCGCTAGGTGGACTCCCCTTGTCCACCAACCCGGCTAAAGCGCCGGACATTCTCTTTTCGTCCTCTTAATTTCGTAAAGGACACCCCCGCCACGAGAATGCAGTGAGTAGGACTTCCCTGGTAGAGGCTTTATAGGCGTGGCCATGTGAGAGCATATCAAGTGGGGAGAGTGAACTCTCCTCACCCTCTGCCGTTCCAGGGCATTTAGGGGCTGACATCTAGTGGTTTGAATATTTGACTTCAATCAATTCAAAATATCGTTCGAAAATCTTCCAGTGCATTTGGTTATTAACTATTCGTCTCGATTTGCCAATGTGATATGGTAACTGGGGCCAACGAGCGTTTGTGCCAGACTTTAAATTGAATGTTACTGATTGACTGTCGGACTATTGGTTTTATTATTATCATCATTATATTTCCATTTTACAAATGTTGTATCTCCTTCTAAATAGCTTATGTAACATGAATATCTAATGAAAGTCGTGTGGATCCTGAACAGATTGCTGGTTATTTAACCAGCTTAGATTATAATGAAATAGTAAAAAGTGGTTCAGAATGGAGAAGTCACTTAGCTGTAATCCCAAATGAAATAATTTACCTCATCAGTTCTTTTTACCGGTGCCAAAATTGCAACAACCAAATATTCAATTGATGATGATTCTTTTAGCAGCTACGGTGAAAGTGGTCATAGTGAAAATAATCATGATCGTCTACTGAACAAAGGCAATTTGGCTACATTTATATTACGGATAAAAGATATAGGTTTGACTAAATCAACCACAAATATGAGTGAGTTATATTGTTTTTTACTTTCATTCGTTTTATTCATTCAAATCATATTTGTTGAAAAAAGTTATCACAAGCAACGTAGAACTTAGCACAAGCGTATATCGGTTCAGCTTACCAGATCATATCAACGCAACAAGATGAAATTATCAAGATAAATCCCATCACTGTCTCCACTGATTGTGAGCCGTGTTAACAATGTCTCCAACCATTAGTCACATTAGTCACTCATCTCAACCAGGTAGTCTACGCCCATCAACATAGCCCAAACTATAAATATAGTATGAGGAAAAGCCAATCAAAATCGAGATGTTAGCGGGACATAGACTGGATTAAAGCATGCTCAATGCACGATTGCTTCAGTGCGCGCTGATTGGCTTCCATCTAACCTTGTTTTTTGGAATACAATCTCTTTCCTGTTCAACCGTGTTCTGATTTGGGGACTTGTCGAGTGATTTGGTGTCCAAGACTACTAAGCAATAGGAATAGCTTGGTCATACCGTAAAAAAGAGGTTATAACACTAAAACATGAGTTGTAGGTTTTTGTGCAACATTCATTAATCACGTATCACTAATATTAGACATACTTTTGTATGTAATCAAACTCATAACGAAATATCAATTCTGGCCACAGTGTAAATAACGAGGAAACCAACACTGTCCTTACATTCTAATCTTAAACCTTTAATGCTGGAACAAACATTCACTTATTGACACTATATTTTATGGCCTCTTGCATGAATGGAATTCTGTCATCCATATTTGTTCCGTGGAAATGTTTTGTTTTATATCTGATGCAAACTCGTAACTGCCAGTCCTAACCATGAATATCTTACGCTAATCATAAATACTTTAGAGGTTTTTGAGTCATCCACAAGGATGGATGTATATGACTTTGATTTTTCAATTTACCGAGTAACTACTATAATAATTTGAATAGATTTATCAAATGCACAGAATTTGTCTACACTTTCCAGTGCTATTGTTTTCTTTACCATAACCTATCCATTTACAAAAGCTGCTTTCTGATTGCCTAGTAACTGGAATTTCATCACAGTTGTTATAACTTCATCCATTATCGATAAAAGCTAAGAAAGAGGACAAAGAGTGATCTGTGTTGTTTACTAAATGCATTTCACTACATTTTCAATTAGTTTCATAATCAGGATATTATTTTGATCATGTTTAAAAGTATCGATATAACCTTTTTGTTCTGCTTAATTATTTGTTGTTTAGCGTAAATTTGCGGTTCGAACATTTTAAAGTTTGTTCTTAACATAAGTGTGGAGGTCAGTTACATGTTGGATAACTCAATTGTAATATTTCTGACTGTGATATTGAGTTATGCGTAATATGTAACTTCTATTTGTTGCAATATCTAAGAAGTTGATGAGCTATGCAGTTAGTATTTCATAATTGATATAGCTTACCTGTAAGATTTCGTCTTTTAACGTAGGCAAGTATCATGTGACGGCAGGGATATCGACCCATCATAAACGTGCTACAATTGCATTGACAAATGCTTATATCCACTTCATAATGTTGTCCGCGGTCAACCATGAACAACCAGTCGCCGCTTTCATATTCCACGTAGACGAAACGCATTTGTTTAAGTTCGTATAACAATTTAGATCTTGCGAATGGGGTCAAAATGTTTAACAGGGGTATAAGACGCTGTGGAGCATTATATTTATAAGATCTTCCGGCTATCACTTGATCTTCGATACTTCTTCTAGTTGACATCATTTCACTCCATTTTAAAGCCTTGTACATACATTTGTACAGACTATCACTTTTTCGTACATATCGTTTAATTTGCCTATTTAGCGATTCAACACGATTATTCGTGCTGTTACCCAATGTTAAAACATTACCGTAAAACGCACGCGCCCACATTGTCTTACGTGGCATCCAAAAACGTGATAGGTACTGGCCTACTATCACTCTGTCCCTCCGGTTTATTATTCTGTAATATTGATTAAATCTAGTGAATAAATACATTACAAAAATTACCTTCCGACCGTTTCCGCAGTTACCAATCGAGTTAAGTACGTTCAGTATTTTGTCGTTTGTCTAAGGGCAATTTTATATAAGAAACCATTGGTGTACCTTTTTCCGGAAAGCGCAAATTACATGAAAGGCGCACAGAATGATGTTTGCATGTCCGTGTGTTATACAGACAGTCGCGCTTTCACATCGTGCGCAATCCCTCACAAATGTCTCTGTCAACATTGTGTTACCCATTATCTCTTTGAATTGATCTAAAATCCATATCACATCGGCACGCTTTTCTTTTCGTGTCCACGCAAACATAACAGTTCGTCCTCGACCCCAATTATCTGTCACCACTAACTGGAATAACGAATATCTACATAGTAAAATACAACGAAAAACATATTCACTTTTTATTATTAGTATTATACGTAGAATCAATGCACAGAACTTCTGGATATTTCCTGTACAGCTGTATTTGGTCATAACTACAGAAACATATTCTCGTTGCATATCCATTTTCTAAATGTTCTCTCACTTCACCTTTTTGTCTCAGCATATCCATTACCTGCTTCCGAGTACAACAACCTGAAATATATTTATATACACTTACCAGTGGAGAGTTCACCTTCCATAGCTCTGACATCGGAAGCGGTTACCTGCTTACCAGTTCTCTGCTTAATACTTTCGATAACTTCATCTGCTGACTCACAGTGCAATATTACTGGCTTCAAGTTCTTTTTTTCTCCTGATGACAATCTTCTTGTCCATGGATTACATACCATCCATGAACTACTGCATGGATGATTGTGGAGCATGTTGTAGGTTTTGATGACATATCCTTGCTCCTCTAGTTTTACACGCATTTTAGATTGGCAATTACGGTTTAAACCGTGTCATCAGGAGAAAAAAAGAACTTGAAGCCAGTAATATTGCACTGTGAGTCAGCAGATGAAGTTATCGAAAGTATTAAGGAGAGAACTGGTAAGCAGGTAACCGCTTCCGATGTCAAAGCTATGGAAGGTGAACTCTCCACTGGTAAGTGTATATAAATATATTTCAGGTTGTTGTACTCGGAAGCAGGTAATGGATATGCTGAGACAAAAAGGTGAAGTGAGAGAACATTTAGAAAATGGATATGCAACGAGAATATGTTTCTGTAGTTATGACCAAATACAGCTGTACAGGAAATATCCAGAAGTTCTGTGCATTGATTCTACGTATAATACTAATAATAAAAAGTGAATATGTTTTTCGTTGTATTTTACTATGTAGATATTCGTTATTCCAGTTAGTGGTGACAGATAATTGGGGTCGAGGACGAACTGTTATGTTTGCGTGGACACGAAAAGAAAAGCGTGCCGATGTGATATGGATTTTAGATCAATTCAAAGAGATAATGGGTAACACAATGTTGACAGAGACATTTGTGAGGGATTGCGCACGATGTGAAAGCGCGACTGTCTGTATAACACACGGACATGCAAACATCATTCTGTGCGCCTTTCATGTAATTTGCGCTTTCCGGAAAAAGGTACACCAATGGTTTCTTATATAAAATTGCCCTTAGACAAACGACAAAATACTGAACGTACTTAACTCGATTGGTAACTGCGGAAACGGTCGGAAGGTAATTTTTGTAATGTATTTATTCACTAGATTTAATCAATATTACAGAATAATAAACCGGAGGGACAGAGTGATAGTAGGCCAGTACCTATCACGTTTTTGGATGCCACGTAAGACAATGTGGGCGCGTGCGTTTTACGGTAATGTTTTAACATTGGGTAACAGCACGAATAATCGTGTTGAATCGCTAAATAGGCAAATTAAACGATATGTACGAAAAAGTGATAGTCTGTACAAATGTATGTACAAGGCTTTAAAATGGAGTGAAATGATGTCAACTAGAAGAAGTATCGAAGATCAAGTGATAGCCGGAAGATCTTATAAATATAATGCTCCACAGCGTCTTATACCCCTGTTAAACATTTTGACCCCATTCGCAAGATCTAAATTGTTATACGAACTTAAACAAATGCGTTTCGTCTACGTGGAATATGAAAGCGGCGACTGGTTGTTCATGGTTGACCGCGGACAACATTATGAAGTGGATATAAGCATTTGTCAATGCAATTGTAGCACGTTTATGATGGGTCGATATCCCTGCCGTCACATGATACTTGCCTACGTTAAAAGACGAAATCTTACAGGTAAGCTATATCAATTATGAAATACTAACTGCATAGCTCATCAACTTCTTAGATATTGCAACAAATAGAAGTTACATATTGCGCATAACTTCCAAAATACCACAACAACTGCATTAGCAAGACGGAGTGACGTGTACATACGCATTCAACGAAGCCAGAGAATGAATAAGCATCGCATCATTGAGAAGTATGGTGAAATTTTCCCGACGGAGTTTGAGAAAAAAGTGAACAATTATTATTTAAGAATTCTTAATACGAACTTGTAAACTTTGTTTTCTGCTTCAGCAGTAATGATTATTCAATAAAGTTTTGCATAATTTTTATTTTCATCTTATTCCTAGTTTCGTGGGAGTGAATAGCAATGATGTTCACGTGTAAGTATCTGTAATAATTAAGAAAGATTAAGAAACCCTACTTCCACGTAAAGTCTTAAAGATTAGGTAGCCACATAACATATTCACCTTCATCGGATAACGTTTATCATCAAATTAGTATCAGTAGCTAAGTAGATTTTAATTTCATGTGATTAGGTTCCGCTTATGAATTAAAATGAAACCGGGAAAAATGTTGATGAACAGTGGTATGCATTCATTATTTCGTAGTTTCTCATCAACTGCTTACAGCTAAATATGTATTAGGATTTAACAATGATGTGGGAAACAGTTGACATACCTGAATATGAACAATTGAAATAACGTAGGTTATCAATAATGACTGTATACATAAGTGTATATATATATGTGCAGTTTAAGGTCAAAGGTTATTTGGTTTTACCATCAATAAAACATTAAGGATGGGTAGTGTAATAATGGACTGGAGTTCACAGACAGATAAGTGGTGTGAAAATCTTATAGGTTATAAATGATCCGTGGAAACTTGGGTCACGTAATAAGTGATTACAATTTGAAGAGCTCACATAATTACAGAGGATTAAGTGAGCAGATGTAAGTGACAGGGTGCTTTAATAAATCGGTAACTAAATATTAAAAAGTGAAATGAGTTATTACGTAATCCATCTTATTACTTGTTCATTCCATGGATTATAATGAATTTATATTATTCTCTATCTACATTTGTTCTAGCGTCATATTGACTATTTTTACATACGGACACGGTTCATAAAGTAAAACACTGAGAATACTTTCTATATTTATATTTCAATAATTCATTAGTAGAATAAAAATATCGCAATTGATTGATCACTAGTTGGTGATCAATGTCATGCTTGTCTAGTCATTTATTGTGAATCGCGAGTTGGCTACTCTAAATTCTACCGATTGACTAGCTTCAGATATCCCAGTTCGACCCCAATACTGTTCCCAATCTCCAATATATCAGAACACGAACCGTAGGTGAAAAATCGTTTATGGGGTCAGGAGCAGCAGAATAATGATTTACAAACAAATGCATATTTATACAGTTAGGATTACTATAAATATTGACCAACAGAAAGATGACACGTTAAATAACATTGACCAATAGGAAAATGACACGCGAAATAAATATTGATCAGTAGGGAAACGACCAATAGGGAAATGACACCATTTAACGTTCAAGGGTAGCGTTAGACTTAACCGGATAATTGTTTCTGGGATATTTTTCTGAGTATCCCAACACCTCCCCTTTGGAAAAGTTAATAGCGACGTAACCGAGGGTTTACTTGAAGTTTCTTTGGGTGTCTTCTTTTGCGATCCGACCTCCGAGGCAACCACACAGAACCAGAGGGATGTTCTACTTGAGTAGATGACTTAGTCGTCTCTGTTGGAGGTATTGGCGGAAGTTGAAACGTGTCCAACAGCAAGTCGAGTGGGACGCGTTTTGTAATTTCTTCTTTCTCCTTCGCTTTCCTTGACCTGAGTTGATTGTGGTGCCTGGTCCAGATTTCTTGGTTCACCTTGACATCATACATGACATTCCCATGTTTTTGTGTGATTTCACCCTCTACCCATCTATCGCATCCGTGTCTATAATCTCGCGCATACACTTTTGTGCCAACTTCGTAGGGAATTCGAGTATTCTTCATCTGGAGGCTTTGCTGGGCCACTTGCTTGGGTTTCATCGCACCATGAACTGTCCGTAGTTTTCGCCCCATAAGCATCTCAGCAGGGGATTTGGAGTTTGGCAATAAGTCATGCGGGGTCGTCCGATACGCAACTAGGAATCGTTCTATGATATCCTCTGTGGTCCCCTCCCCTCGTGCTTTAAGCATGGCTCGTTTAAATGTATCAACGAACCTTTCAGCTTGTCCATTAGATTGCGGGTGATATGGCGGAGAACGAACATGGTTGATCGCATTTTGCAGGCGAAATTCTCGGAATTGGCTAGATGTGAATTGTGAACCATTGTCTGTTACTATTGTTTCTGGGAGACCATGCTGAGCGAAGATCTGATTAAGAAGTTTGATGGTTCGAGTTGTAGAGGGTGGCGCAATCGGCAATATCTCCGGCCATTTGGAGTATGAGTCAACCAGTATCAGATATGTGGTACCATCTAGGGGTCCGGTGAAGTCAATATGCACTCGCGACCAGGGTTTTTCTGACTTCGGCCAGGGTACTGGAGGCAACTTAGGAGGATTTTTCGCAGCTTTTTGGCAATGTGAACATCTTTTGACGAAGTCGACAATCTGCTTGTCCATATTTGGCCAATATGCATAGCTTCGAGCGATAGATTTCATACGGTTTATCCCTGGGTGTCCAGAGTGGAATTGGCGTAGGACTTTGGAACGCAGGGTTGTTGGAATTACTACGCGATCACCGAACATCAGACAATCGTTAACAATACAGAGAGCGCTGCGACGATTCGCTAATTGTTGCATATCACCACTCAGCTGCTTAACTGGCCATCTGCTCTGAACATAGGTGATCGCTTCTTGGATAATCGGGTCTTCTCTGGTAGCTTCTCGAACATCTTCAGCGGTAACAGGCATTGCTCGAACGGCATTCGCCAATAGTGTAGCACCGGAATCCTCTTCGGTTGATACTATGGCTATGAGCGTGTCCTCATCAGTGGTAGAATGGTTACTGATGAGTCTGGATAGTGCATCCGCTTGACCAAAATCTTCGGAACGTCGATACTGGATGTCGAAGTCGTACCCCAATAACGCCAACGCCCAACGTTGAAGACGATTAGCCGAATGGGCAGGAATGCCTTTCTTTGATCCAAAGATTGATAACAACGGCTTGTGGTCTGTGAGCAAGGTGAAACGGCGCCCATAAATGAATTTGTGGAATCGCCGGACAGCAAAAATTAGGACTAACGCTTCCTTCTCTATCTGGTCGTAGCGTTTCTCAGCAGGTGTTAGTGTTCTCGAAGCGTGCATCACCGCTTTCTCTGACCCGTCGGGAAAGACATGTGAGATTACGGCACCCAGTCCATGTGTTGAAGCGTCAGCAGCAACCACAATGGGTAGTTTCGGATTGTAGTGGGTTAGCAAAAGATTGGAACTTAGCATGGCTTTAAGTTTTGAAAGGCTGATTCACATTGCGTTGACCAATTCCAAGTAGCATTCTTTTCTAGCAGACGATTTAATGGATATCGTACGTCATGCAGTGATGGAAGAAATGCTGAATAGTAGCTAATCATCCCCAAAAATGATCGCAGTGAGGAGACATCAGTGGGAGCAGGCATTTGTTGGATTGCGTAAGTATTCTGAGGATCAGGGTGTCGTCCGGAAGCATCAAAGATAAACCCCAGGTACTTAACGAAACGTAGAAAGAACTGGCATTTTTCTGGGCGAAGGCGAAAACCATTATCCTGGAGGCGTTGTAGGACTAAGTGGGTTCTGGTATGCAATTCATCAGCAGTTGCGCCGACAATGAGCACATCGTCAAGGTATGTAGCAACACCAGGAACATCTGCCAGAATAGTGTCCATTATCTGCTGGAAGATCGCTGGAGCAGTTTTGATACCGAAGGGTAACCGGGTATACTGAAAAAGTCCTCGGTGAGTATTGATTGTCAACAACTCTCTGGATTCTAGAGCGACTGGAATTTGAAGGTAAGCGTCTGCCAGATCCAGCTTAGCAAAATAGGTACCACTATTTAAAATAGTAAATAAATCATCTGGGATCGGCAGCGGATAGTGATGCTGTTGTAGAGCCGCGTTGAGTCCTGTGGAAAAGTCTGCACAGATGCGTATGGAACCATTGGATTTTTTTACAACCGCAATTGGTGCAGCCCATGATGAATAAGAAACAGGTACTAGGACACCTTCAGTTTCCAAACGTTGAAGTTCAGCGTCAACCAGAGGTAAAGATGCGTATGGGACTGGACGCTTTGGGCGAAAAACTGGCGTAGCTTCTGACTGCAGTTTTAAAACAGCTTCAGTTGTGGAACAAAGTCCGAGACCAGGCTTAAATAATTCAATAAATCGTTTTCGAATGTCTTCAGTATGCTGTTGTGTAGAAGCAGTAGTTTGGACTTGATTGCAGACAGCGCTAATAGGAAGATCAGCGAGACCAAGTTCTTCGAACCAATCTAAACCTAAAAGGTTGAGCGGAGAATCGGTGATGTAACATGTCCCATTGAAGGTTGTACCTCTGAATGAAATACAGCAACAGAGTTCACCATGAAGGCGGAGATGACCCCCACAAGCACTGACGGCTGTTTGAGAGGATGGTTTGATGGGAGGTTGACCCAAGGTTCGCCAAGTCTTTTTCGACAAAATGGTGATATCTGATGCAGTGTCCAACTGCAAACGAACAGGCTGACCATTGATTGAGAGGGTCAGAAATTTGCGTCGAGTCGCGGCATGAGTATGGAAGACTGCTGCTAAACTCCTTGATGAGGTAATCGGCTTTTTGTGAAAACGACGCTGCGTCTGTGCATTTCGACGGTTATTGAATCGGTTGGATTTGCAAAAGCCGCTTTTGTGACCAACTTTCTGACAGCGATCGCACACATGCTGTTTGAATGGACAGAACTTCACATAATGCCAGGCTCCACAGTGCCAACATGGCGAGGGGGGTTTCTTCTGAACCGGTTTAGAGTGATTAGAGATAGAAACAGCGCTGGCGTTCGAAGGACTCGAGTTTGTCGATCTCGAAGATTTTTTCTGGTGCTGAACAGCATGAACTTCGGAACCACCCTGGCCCCCAGATTGAACCAAAGTGGCGTCACGCTGCAGATTGATGATACGCTGGTATTCGACTATGATCGCATTAAGTGTCAGTGTTGGATCTTGTTCAAGGCGGTTGAGCAACCGAGTTCTGATGTCGGAGAATTTGGGTGACTGAAGACTGCATATGAGTATTAGGGACTTGAATTGGTCTTCAGTGAGGGATCTAAGCTTGAACCGTTCGCACTCACAGTTAACAACGCCGACGTGGGTCAAGAAGTCATCAGATTCATTCATGACCAGTTTTAAGCAGCGATATCGGGTACTGAAGAGTGAGTGATGATCACCAAAAAGTTGGCTAAGGGACTGAATAGTGGCGTCGAATGAACGGTCGCGTGGGTTCTGCGGTAGAATGAAGTTGCAATACTTATCCAGCTCGGATGGACCAAGTTTACGGAGAAGAAGACGCACCTTCCACGAATCATCTCTGTCAACAAAGTCAACTTTGAAAAGGTCTTCATAACGTCTGAACCAGGTATCAAATGTAATGTTGGCATCAGGATCATAAATAAATTCTGAAATACCAC
This sequence comes from Schistosoma intercalatum, assembly GCA_944470365.2. Classification (NCBI taxonomy): domain Eukaryota; kingdom Metazoa; phylum Platyhelminthes; class Trematoda; order Strigeidida; family Schistosomatidae; genus Schistosoma; species Schistosoma intercalatum. The sequence goes on along the minus strand of OX103728.1, from coordinate 2,471,201 downwards.
TGGTAATACCATCAACTGATTCAGGAATTGTCGGTGCAGTTGGGACTCGGGAAGATATATGCGTCTAAGTAATCATCTCCATCAGCTTCAGCTGCTGTTCGAACAATTTTTCTAATTTGGCTGGATCCATAGTTAATCACCAACTTGTTGCTCAATCTCCGTCGCCAAATTTATTGTGAATCGCGAGTTGGCTACTCTAAATTCTACCGATTGACTAGCTTCAGATATCCCAGTTCGACCCCAATACTGTTCCCAATCTCCAATATATCAGAACACGAACCGTAGGTGAAAAATCGTTTATGGGGTCAGGAGCAGCAGAATAATGATTTACAAACAAATGCATATTTATACAGTTAGGATTACTATACATATTGACCAACAGAAAGATGACACGTTAAATAACATTGACCAATAGGAAAATGACACGCGAAATAAATATTGATCAGTAGGGAAACGACCAATAGGGAAATGACACCATTTAACGTTCAAGGGTAGCGTTAGACTTAACCGGATAATTGTTTCTGGGATATTTTTCTGAGTATCCCAACATCATTATTAGTGCAGATCGAATGCTATCGATCGGGTTGCAATGTGGCCACCAGTCTAGGTGACTCGACACTGCGGGCACTATGTATTGAGATTTAAATGGTAGTTGGAGGTAGTCAACAGGAAACCCTGGACTCGGGTTTCGTGCTACTTGGCACTCGTCAGCAAGGTGTTAATTGCAACATGATCGATAGCATTCGATCTGCACTAATAAGGACTAGACAAGCATGACATTGATCACCACCCAGTGATCAATCAATTGTGATTACATCTCAGTCCTACAGGAGGTTAGTCAATGCTCGGATAGCTCAGTGGTTACGTCTCTGACTGTGAAGCTAGGTGACATGAGATCGAATCCGCCAGGTAGCACCAGTTCCCTCAAGATTACAGGTACCATTTGCTGACGAGTGCCAAGTAGCACGAAACCCGTGTCCAGGGTCTCCTGTTGACTACCTCCAACTACCATCTGAATAAAAATATCACTAGGTAATATGTAACACAGTTATTCGTAAACTTGTAAACCGGTTTTTCACATGATCTTCTATAATCACAAATTTCATAAGTTGTAGACCGGCATAAACATCATCACAAAGCTTTGAGGACTTTAACGGATTCATACAATTCTGAAAAAACAACAAATCAGTCGTGAAATAAAGAATTAGACCTAGTTATCAGTATCACATTCAATAAGTCAGTCAAATAGCAGGTCACAGAATGTACCTATAAGTTTCTTATTTGCAAACAGCGCTAATCATTACAGATTTGGATTTCCGTTGATAAAAATTCATAGGTAAACTTCACAACACACAAATCAGTGTTATTTACAAATTGCTGTAGTTAGTATCATCACAACATACAAGCGTCGTCTGACTTATGAAGAAAATGTAATTAATTAATATGGCATAAAGTAGATATGAATACTAGAAACTTGTGATTTAGCTTCCATTGCTCATTCACTTTTTGTCACGTTGTCTGCATGAATTAGTTCGGTCGAGTCAGTATGTAATGCAGTAGGAATTCATGAATTAACTCAATAATAGTTGTTATTTGATTCAAGTCTGTGTCGTAACAAGCACTGGGAACTTCATGTAAACAGCGCTCTTCAGTTTCTAACCCTTGTAGTATTTCGTCTAGACATTTAGTATTCACAAGAAAAATTGGTAAGCACAATTTACATATTACTCGACAATGTGCATTATAAATTTGTTCACATTTTGGTCTGCGATTGCGCATTCCGTTTACAGAAACTTATTCATCAACCCTTTAACAGACAAATCATAAATCAGTATTAAGTACGACATGTTTTTGTCACCATGCTCAGAAGAGACACCCATCGTTTTCGTGCCTACTTAATGTGGTGTTATACACTATTCCTGTATACGTTCATAAAGCCGCTAGAAAAGACTTTCAACGTCAATTGTTACTCACATAATTTTTCTCTGATACGTTACGTAATAATATGTCACTTCAGTACAAAACAATGCTGCCTATAATGGATATAACTTTTTGTGGCTAAATACAAACAAGTTATATAATATTCATAGTTAGGTTAACGCTTAATTGTTTCTACTTACATTTTATAAACGACTACGAACATCTATGTTCACCGTCACCGTAATCAAGGAGGTGAACCACATATAATGGGCTTTACGGCTTATTTTCATGAAAACTCAATCTGTAATCTATTTTTGACTAGAAAAATGGTGACTTTTACTTGTTTGACTTTGTATTGTTAAAAATAACCATATTACGCTAACTACAGATTTACTTGGGTGGTGAGCAAGAAATACGTCAAACTGCTAATAAATTGGAATAAAAACTATGTTGCCAGCACAAGCATTACGAAAATTCACGTGTGATGGAAAAAAGGCTGTTAATAGCTCATAAATAATGACACAGAAAATCACTGAAACTGGACGGCCGTTACGTCCTAGTGTGAGACTCTTCAGCAACGTGTATCAACTATCCTGCCTCGCGAGATTTGAACCAAGGACCTATCAGTCTCGCGCGCCAGTGCTTAACCATTAGACCACTGAGCCGGCCGGCATCCGACGGTGGTAATGTCAACCAATCGACGAAATTGCGCCACCATCACCATTACCTTCAGGGAGTTGATGCGCACTGCTGAGGAGTCCTACAATAGGACGAAACGGCCATCCAGTGCTTCCATAATTTCAATTATTGAAATTAGTGAAATCTCCACAAAACTCCTTTGTGAAAATATTTCTTTGACTCGTGTACTAACCTATGTTAGATAACCATTGAAAACCCGGAATCTCTGAACAACTATTTCGTTCTAGTTTGTTACTCCTCAGCAGTGCGATTCCAAAAACTCATCGATGATAGGGTCAACGATTTTCAGGTAAGATAGAATAACCGTCCAGTGCTTCAATATTAATCTAACATAGGTCAGTTCGTCATCTCAATGATATCCAACAATCTCCAGAAGCTTTATCATATTTGTGAGTTTTCCAGATTGCGACAATGTTATTTATTTAATTTAACTACTTTGTGTAAAAGTAGATATTACTTTTTTCTTACTTACGCCAGTTACTCGTCGTGAAGGAGCATATTCCACTCACCAGCATTCTTCACCCAACTCTGTCCTGTGCAATCCTTTTCAGCTCCTTCCAGTTCCTATTCATCCTTTTCATACCTGCTTCTATTTCCCGACGTAATGTGTTCTTTAGCCTTCATCTTTTCCGCCTTCCCTCAGGATTCCAAGTTAGGGCTTGCCTAGTGATGCAGTTTGACGATTTGCGTAATGTATGTCCTATCTATTTCCATCGTCTTTTCCTAATTTCCTCTTCGGCTGAAAACTGGTGTGTTCTCTCCCACAAAAGGTTGTTGCTGATGGTATCCGGCCAATGGATGTTGAGTAGCTTGCGTAGACAGCTATTTGTAAATACTTGATGGTGGTTGTTGTACTTCTCCAAGTTTCGGCTCCATACAGTAGAACTGCCTTGACATTCGTATTAAAGATTCTCACTTTGATATTGGTTGAAAGTTGTTTTGAGTTCCATATGTTCTTCAACTGTAGGTATACTGTCCTTGCTTTGCCAATCTCCGCCTTTATGTCTGCATCTGAACCTCCTTGTTCCTCGATGATGCTTCCCAGGTATGTGAAGGATTCCACGTCTTCCAGAGTTTCGCCATCAAGAGTGACTGGATTGCTGTTCTCCGTTTCGAATTTGAGGACCTTGGTTTTCCATTTGTGTATGTTGAGGCCTACTGATGTAGAGACTGCTGCTACACTGGCAATCTTTATCTGCATTTGTTCGTGTGTATGGGATAGGAGGTCTAGGTCATCTGCAATGTTCAGATCGTGTAATTTATTCTAACCTGTTCATTGTATGCCGTGTTCTCCCTCAGATGTCGAGATCTTCATAATCCAGTCGATCACCACAAGAAAGAGGAAGGGGCTAGAGTAGACATCCTTGTCTGACTCCGATCTTTACTTGGAATGCACTGCATTACTTATAAAAAATGTATTCAAAAGCACTTTATTTCTTTTCATGAAATTCAATATTATTAAAAACGTGTTTGAAAGTCATTTGGACGGGATTTCACAAGATCCAGTCCAATTAATCCTTTCAATTTCTTGTTAACTTAAAGATGTTTATTGGTGTATACCAAAAACAGTATATTTCGTCTTATTTATTCAAATAACTATAGGTTATTATCACTGTTGTTAATTTAGAGTTTTGTGAAATTTGTTGACAATAAATTAATCACATCAAGAATTGATAATAGTTCAACTATCATTGAAAACCAAGAAGCAACAGAAAGCTGTTTCGTACAGGAATGACACTATTTGGCAGTGAGCACTGATGCTAGTGGGATGTAAGACGAGTGTTTTACTGTATTAGAGACTCATCAGTTGTGTGTACCTATATTTCAGTCTGTTAAGTACATCAGACTCAAACCCAGTACTTTCCTTATCAATAGTCAATCCATTACCGAATAAACTACTAAATTATTCAATAGAAATAAAGTTATCAGTAAGGGTTTGTAAACTCCTGTTGTTGATATTCAGTGCTAGAACTGATCATTCTCTGTCACTATTTCACTGGATTATACTCTTTAATTAACATCTCCAAACCCTAATCTTCTCGATTACTGCTTATACTCTTGCTACCTCTACCACTACGGGATTTGAATCGACAACTGCATCTCTGTGCTAAGGTGGTGTGGCAACTGGAACTGATGTACGTACGAAGTTCTACGTTGTTACTGACTGATATGAACTCCCTGTGGAGATTATCTTGTCAATATCGACTCGTTTATGTTTGTTTTTTGTTGTTGTTTGGTTGGCTGAATTCATAGAATATTACTAAATTTCATAACATTACTAATTTTAGCGTCAATTTTCGTCTCAGAGTATTCATATTTGGTCTAGCATTGAAAATCATGCAGTAAAGGACAACTGTTTCATACTAGCATGAGATTTCTCAGGAGTGCATACTCACAACCCTAAACCCAGGGATGTAATCCAGTCGAAGCAGTTCTCATGACGGATGTACAACCGTTAGGATCATTGGCTTTGGGGTCTATTAATACATGTATCAAACATCAATCAATTTACAATTTGGCACAATTGACATCCAACATCATTAGTCACATCTTTTGACTAGGACTCATTTATAATTAAATCACTACTGAGCTTGTTATTAGTAGTTTGAACCAAACCATAGCAAATATTGAATACAAATGAAAGTGATCTCGACAAAACACTAATTCATTTATATTTTTATTGTTTTTGCAAATGTTTGTCTGTTCATCTAAGTAGATTTCATTTGCTGGGCTGTGATTAACCTTTATGTAGAATAATGTAAATGTTACGAAAACGTTTTGGGTTTTTGTGAGGCTGAAATTTTCTCCATGGTGTTGTATTGACTGAATATGAGACCCAACTTGAAAATGGATCACCGACATATGTATTTTGGTAATAATTCTTATTTGCGAAACATTTCATAAGTGTTGAATTAAGTTAGAAATATTAGTATCTGACTTCTACTTAGGTATTAATAATTGAATGGCTATGTAACACTAGTGAAACGGTGGTTTAATGTAGTTGAATCATTTGGCTTGCAGTTATTGGATTACTTGTTTGAATAGCGTTCATGACCTTGTTTGATCTGAGCAGCCAGTCATTAATTTCATCGGACCTTTGCACAAAACATTCTGACTTAGTCCAGACCGATAGTTCTGGATTCGAATCCCGCGTGTGGGGTTGTGGATGCTCACTGGTGAAAAGTCACACGCTAGGACGAAACAGCCGTCCAGTGCTTCCAGGTTTTCAATGACTGTTTGATATTGATCAACTCATGATCTCAATCGAAACATCTGATTACTCAAACATATCTTGTTTCTTCTTCTTACTTAAATGAGTCAGATGGACTGTTTTAGGTGTAACTTCAATAACGCGTTAAATGAATAACATGGTTCCAATGAAGTTATACGGCTGTGTATCTCTGTGTTTTAAAATATGTAACAATGCTGATAAAGTCTACTGCTCATATTTTTATCGTTATTTCAAGGTCACAATGTGTGTGAGCCTTAAACCATGAATTAGAGAGGACAAAAATTAGTTTAACAAGCACACGTAGACTAAGCCGGCATCCAACGGTATTAATGTCTAGCTTCGACCAATCCATGAATACTGTTTAATTCTGATGGTACTTCTATAGAATTGTAGTGAACAAGAACACGGGTGGGGACAATCGACTGTATATAGCACTGTATATATCTCAATAAAATGTGAATACCATAATGTCAATCGTCAATTTGCAAAATATTATTCCATCATATCAAACTGTACTGTTCCCGTTGCAAACACTAATCCATTGTCTCCCATTCCATTGTACATGCGTTTTCTTACAATTCCATTGTGCTCTTGCTCTTCCTTTCTTGATCTTCGCCATCTTCTGCTGCCGGACATTACGTTCTTTTAACGCACGTTATATACTACTTATATGAATATAAGTAGCTCACACCACAGAATGATGATCTTATGTGTAATTGTGTATGTGTATCACTTTGCTTTCTTACATGTACACAATGATGTTGTGTTTTAATTGAATGAATTAATATTGAAGAAAAAAATCGGTGCTTATCTTTTGAACATTGAATATTCATGTTCTTATATTGGTAATGTTCATATGGTGTGGTATATTTCAGTTTATTCGCATTAACTACAAATAATTGACGCATATATTGAATACTGAATGTAAAGTAAATGATATTTGCCATGTCAATCCTCATTTATCAATAAGAGGTTGTAGGGATTATTGAATTTCATTTAAATCATGAAAGGATTTCTACAAGCCTTTATTGCTCGCTCGCGAAGCCAATAGGTCCTGGGTTCGAGCCCCGCGTGGTGCGGGATCGTGGATGCGCACTGCTGAGGAGTCCCATACTAGGACGAAACGGCCGTCCAGTGCTTACAGGTTTTCAGTGGTGGTCTAGCTTCAACTGACTCATGATTTCAATCTGTGAAATTTCTAAAATCTCCACAAAACCCATTCTGATATTACGTTTTAATTAATCAGAGAAAATGTCTGAAGCTCCTGTGATAAGCCGTAATTGGTGGAGTTGGACAGTGTTGAATGTGATGCAGTTATCCACCAAAGACAATGGAAGATGGTCGTGCAATGTCCTGAATCGATTAAAGTTAAACAATAACATCTTTAGATGCTGAATCAGTGGTCCAGAGGTTTAACGTCCTCGAAAGATCAACGGCACTGAGTTCGAATCACACGTGCGGGATTGTAGATACGCACTTCTGACGCGTCCTATACTAGGACGAAACGAGCGTTCAGTGCTTTCAGGTTTTAAACAGTAGTGTAACATGGATCGGTTCATGATTTCAATGAAATTCTCATTTAATTTCTAATGATCTGTGTACAGGAATTTTCGATTATGGTTGTTGCGTGATAAAACAACAAATAATTAAATTAATTAATCCTAAAGTGTTTGAATTATACTGTGATTAGTATACACAATCTTATTTTGATCAGTTATTATTGACATATATATGTGTGCATCATGTGTTAATCACTTTGATGTAGCCATGATCAGAATCTTTACTAATAACGATATAAACATCAGATATTCTAAACCAGTTCGTTGATGAGTGAAGTAAATAGTTCAGTGCACAAAACATTGGATATTTGAAATGAAAAAGGTATCTGGGTTGCAGTCTCGGTATACGTAGCTAACTAGTTATCCCTGAATAGAACGAAATGCATCTATTGAGTTTATCTGCTATCTACAATTCATCTATTTCATTGAAATCACATTTTTATTTTGTCGGTTAACTGACAACATTTCGATTTCATTTGGGGGTGGGTGGGCGGTTGGGATTGAAAGTCACTAAGCAATGGATGATAATTGTCTTGTCGTAGTCAGACAATTTTCAACAGAATACATCAACATTCAAATCGTTAGTAATGTCTATTTATAATGGCTACTATATCCTCATTAAAAAAATAGTCTTTGCAGCTTCTTTAATCAAACTATAATAATTTCATGTCAATGAAGTAGTTCAATTGAGCTAAGAACTTGTACGAAATCCTTAGATAATCACAACAAGATTACCACCAATTAATAATCAACCAATGCTAGTGTAATTGGTTATTTCTAAGAACATATCCAACCCTATCTGTTGTCCGATCTGCATTATTGTGCGACCGTTGAAGGAAGCCAGTTTCAATGGTATACGTGGTTTCGTATTCGGTGGTTTCAGTCAATTTTCGACCCCTCAGTGACTGGAGATCATTTAGATAGAGCCGAGTTTCCACCATAGGCGAGCTGCTGTATAATTCAAAAAATAAGGATACACAAAGTGAGAATAAAAGAGAGTAGGTAATTGACGTAGTAGAAAAAAATAAGAATGAAAATGAATGTGAATTGCCATAGTTTTAATCGAGGGGAGAATAGTATTTCCAGTAATTAATTTCATTTTATTTATATTTGGGCTGTGATACTGCCCGGGTGCTCAGACCGAAGCAGGTGGTTTTCTTAAGGTCTACACCTGAAGCCTTTGACCTAAAGGTCGAATCTACAAAGCAGTGTAGCAACGTCAGGAGATGCAGTGCCATGGTAGCCGGTGACCAATGATTGGTTCATACGCCATTTGTTCCCTCAGGATACTGGAGTCCATGTACACCATTGGTTTGAAATCAGGGTTTTCCAAATCCCTTAGATAGACTCTCCGTGTCCACCAACCTGGTTAAAGCTCCAGACATTCTCTTTTCATCCTCTCACTTTCGTAAACAACAGTAATGACACGAGAAGGCAGTGAGTAGGACTTCCCTGCCAGTGGTTTTATGCACGCGGTCATGTGAGAGCATTTCGAGACGGGAGAGCTGACTCTCCCCAGTCTCGGCCGTACCAGGGCATGTATGTATTACATAACGATATACAATTATATCTGTTTCTTTTCATTGAATGAATTTAACCTTCAAAACATGACATTTTTATGCTTGCATTATTATTATTATTATTATTATTATTATTATTATTATTATTATTATTATTATTGTTTAGTGCCTAATGTTTATTGACTTAATTACGTTTTATGTTTTATACTACTTATAAGCATAGAAAGCTTGGGCTCATTAATTCCTTTGAGTAATGATACTCCTTTTATTTTAGCATATTCTCAATGGCGTGTTCTCCTAAGTAATGCATTATTTGTCAAACCTTCAACATTGTATTTGTTGTAATCATCTTGTATCTTTGAGAAAGTTGAATATATATGTATATATCGCTTATTTTAATACGATCGACAAATGGATTAACCGGACTATTTGGTGTTTTCATGATATTAATTCATAAACAAATCTGAATTGTGTTAAGTGAAAACGAAGTCAGTAGGTAGAATAGAATGTTTACGTGTAACACTCATCTCTTTACAATACAGTCCTACAGAATATATGTATATACATGATTTTAGTCAATCAATATTGTGAATGAAGATTTTTTCTCATAATGAACGCTGCTGTTTATATCTAAATCCTACGTTCCATCAGTTTTGAACCATCCTTGGTAGTCCTTCTTCTTCTTCCATCTCTAATGAATATGAATATAATTGAAATGCTTTATTCTTTTATGTATATATATGCATCCAATCTATCTTGTTATTGTCAAGTACATACTTTTGTACTTCACTTCAAGACTTACTCTAAATGTATCACAGCTGGTTGATACTACAATCCGATTTTGTTTGGTCAATGAAGAGAGTATGTTCCAGATTTGCGGTTTACAGTCTCATAGTTCATAGGGCATGTTTGTTTGTTTGTTTGTCATTTGTCCACTGAATCTTTGAACAGGAAATATTTCTATTTCTTTGAAATGTATATTTATAAAAGCTTTTTTTTCTTTATTTTAGTTGCCTTAGGCTCTATACTTGGGATATGAATATTCCTTTAGGCCACTGTTCTTGTTGTCTATTGTCTAAGGCATAAGTAAGTTAAAGTTTTTTATTATATCTCGGTTTGTGTATTGATGTGGGATGTAACGCTTTATAATGGTTGATTTGTCAGTGTTATATCCGAGTGGAGATTAAATTACAGGTAACTTCCGAGGACTATTCATGGACTAATATTCTATAAATATTCTTATTGTATAACTATTCAACAATTACACTATGTATATTTATATTCCTTTTATGATAAGCTTTATTTTGACCTATAACTTATTATTGTACGATTTACGGTTCTTAAGTTATGTTCAGTTTATTAACTACTGCCTCCCACATTCACAGCCACTTTTTGGGCTTATTTGTGTACAAATATTATTTCCTATTTTATGGTACGTTGCGGTCTGTCTGATTGATATATAAACCAAGTATGCCTGAAATAAACGATCTGGTCTGATCTGCTCTGATTCGGAAGCTGGTATCTTGTTCTGGACTCAAGTGGAAGGGCTCGTAGGACATAGGACCAATAAGGACGCTAAACTGCCCACACCGGTCGAACGTTATTGGTTGGTCTAGTGTGAAGATTCGTATAAGTCGTATTCGGATTGGTAGATAAATCGTGTGATAGAAAAAGCAGACATCCAAGGTCATAACAGTCAGTGTATATATATAGATACATCAGTGGATATCTGGTATAATTGTTTAACATGAACTATTAACCGACTCCATTTATTATTGATATATTTAATACGTGAATAATGTATACTGATTTTCTAACCTCTTTCTAGTCCTTCTACATAGAAATGTCATACACTTATTACTTAAACAGAATCCACGAAGTGAGAGGTGTCGAATGAACAGTTAAATTCTGTGGTTTATATATGACGATAATATGTTAGGAGCTTCTAGGTCAGTAATCATCCAACCAAGATATGATGCATAATGCATAGTTTTTGTCGGACTTCCTGAAAAGATTTCATGAAATACTGACTGCATGTAATATACTTTTTAGCCATTTCCTAGATAGTGAGGAATTTCTACCAACTATTTCTGTGCCATTAAATATTCATTTACTTTATCATAGTCAAATAAGACTATCACCATGAATAACAAAATTGACCAAACTATCAATAATATTGAGCAATTAGAAAAAAGAGGATTATTAATATTCAAAGTAATCAAGAAGTTGCTATGTTGCGTAATCTAAGAAACAAAGAAGGAATAGAATTTTACCGGATGATCAATAGGATAGTAGTTACGTAAGAATCAAGAGAGGAATGTTGAAAAGTTATAAGGCTCAAAAGCGATAGAAACAAAATTACAAAAATTTTAAAAAATAAAATAAAATAAAAATGGAAGAAGTATGAAAAATAGTTTTTCTGATAGAAATTTTATACTGAAGGCCAAGGTAGAGAAAGTGGTTGTACGAATTTATTTTGGATGCAAAGGTCAGGTTTGTGAACATGGATTGCGATGGTTTCCGCAATGTGCAAATGGCGCACTCGTAAACCATGTGGTAGATTTGATGGAATGTTGTAGATAACCTTAAAAGCTTTATTCACTTCGACTTGATGACGGATATAAGTAGTATGTAGTATTGTCAATCAAAAGTTCACCGCTTGGTGGCAGAATATTATGAAGATCAAAGCACGCGTGTGTATAAATGGATGTATTTCATTACAAATTTACAGAATCTCTTAGTGAAATTTAAGTACCATACAATAAGTACTTCATTTGGAAAATATCAATCGATCATCTTAAACGTCATTATTCCTGAATTTCCATATTAATTACTTTTTGTTTTCGCTCTTTCTTCCCCGTATATTCTTAACCTTCTGCTGTCCGATATTCTATTCCTGATTAATGTTATATACTACTTATATCGATATAAGCAGCACACACCACAAAATTATGTTAAATTTCTTTTCTTTTTTCTTACATCTATGGAGTGCGATACTCAGTAATGAGATCATGAACTTTGATTAAAGGGGTTTTGTATTGATTCATCAAGGATTTTGTGCTTATAAAATTAGTAATCGATAAGACAAATGCTTCTTCAACATCGATCAATATTGTCCCTTGAATACGAATACAATGTGAGTCACAGTTTTACATATAAATGTACTGACAAAACAGTTGTCAGAATTAGTTAGAAGATAGAAGACCTGTGAAGAAAATGCTATGCTAAACAGTGTCAATGATGATACAAAACTGTCAGGTACTTATAGTTTTTTAATAAAAAATGAAATCATCTTTACGGTCCTACAATACATCGGTTATAAGCATTTGTCCAATAGAGGAGCTACACGTAGAGCATTTTTCAAAAAAGATGATTTGAATGGAATATTTTCAATTCTTTCTGAGCTTCTTAGAACTTCCTCGAGTTCATCCGTGGACCGTCATTACACTTTTACAACTATATTTAAGTAATTTCAAATTAGAAATTACATGTATGATATAGAATAATTTATCTTGCTTGAAACTGATATTCAAAAGTTCATATCCTCTAAGACTAACAGAATGAATCGAGGTAACTATTTAAACGTGGTGCCAGATATGACCTTGAAAATCAATGTCAGATAAGTAGATACGTTTTATCATATTTTTATTGTGAAAAGGTTAAACTAACGGGAAGCTGAAACATTATTCCTGGAAAAAGAAGTGAAATACACAGTAATAACATGAAACTATTCATAAAACACATTCGAATAGTAGACAAATACGAGTTAGGCTTCATTTATTTTCTTTCCTACACATAACTATATATATATATATATATATATATGGTGTGTGCTACTGATATTGTGGTGCGTGCTACTTCCATTGATATAAGTAGTATATGACACGAGTCAGCAATGTAATGGCTGGCAGCAGAAGATTGGGAAGATCAAGAAAGAAAGAGCAGGAATAGAAAGTAATTAGTATGGAAATACAAGAACAACGAAGTTCATGACAATTATTGATCATTTTGCAAATTAAGTAGTATAGTATGGTTTTTTCTATTTTATGAGGTAACTCTGTAATTTTGTGCTAAGTATAATTCGATTTTCCCCATCCGTGTTCCGTTCACTATAATATCAACAGATGTAAGTAGTTGTTAATTCTATCGAAGCGTCCAAGTAACCCTGATTGAGATACGCGCAAAACCGAAATTCCAAAACAACGATTTGTCTACAAAAGCGGTTCTTTATTAAATAACACACAAAATTTAGTTACAAACCTCAACTTGTGAGGTGTCTAGGCGTTTAAACGCGTCGTTCAAGAATGAAAATAGCAAAGGCTTCCTGTAAGAGTAACAAAGAATGATTACAACATACGATAGTACAAAGACAGCCGATAGCTGTGTCTAAATTTGATAACAGTTTATGAGCAACTGAAACTCGAACCAAGAGCAAACAATATGGAAACTGTTGCGTTTAAACAAATGCATAAAGCTGTGGATAACCGTTACAGCAATTAAATTACAGTGATAAATACAATGATAAGTAAAATAAACGTTAAAGATATATGTGAACATTTCAGAATGTTACAGTACAACCTGAGTTACAACAGAATTGTGAAAATTGTTGATCATACAACTGCTTACTGAATATAACTAAGTAGTATAAACCAACATACAAAAGAGTAGAAAAGGAATGAGCAGGAACAATGTAATGTAGACTTAACAGTAGTAAGTATCATCAATCGAATGTGAAGTGTCTAGAAGCAGAAGGTTAAGAAGATCAGAGAACAGAGAATGATTGGTGTAGAGATGAAAGAACAATGAAGTCAGTGATGATTGATTGATATTTTGTAAATGAAGTATTTACTGTATGATTCTTAGATTTTAATAAAAGATTTTGTAATTCTATGTTTAGATACGTTTGATTACCCTCCGTTTCTGTTCTCGTTCACTACACATATACATTTGAATTGTTCACATTGAATAAACAAACTATGTATTTTAGTAAATGATCTATACAAAGAATATTCACCATTGATGACTGATTATAAACTGAACACATTCAATTACTGTTTACTTACATGACTGGGGTTTCTGGTGACTTTCCTCCTTTATCTGAAGAGGTAAACCATATTTGAATAAGTAAATAATACTATTTATGAAAACATTAAAAATTAAGCTACATTTTGCACTCCCAATAATAAGGTTCGAATACTGTCGTGAACATCAACTCAGGTTCAGATAGATTCAACGAACTTCACCCCCAATAGAACGAATTGAAGATTCTCATTCTCAATACTAGTCACATTTCATCTATTCTATGTCAATATGTGGTAAGATATTTCTTATTTTAGTGCTGTAAACATGTTTTTATCAAAGTAATTGTAAAAATCAAATCACTGAGGATTCCAATAGCAGGACGAAACGACCGTTCAGTGATTCCAGGTATTCATTCAAAGTATGTAAAAATCAATTTCATAATCAATGTAATCGTCATAAGAAGCGTTGTATCAACAGGGTATTAAAGAGTATAGATAGTGGGTAGCAGTGGAATCCAGGACGCGCGTATCGTCCCATTTGCGACTCGTCAGCTGGAAGTACCTGCATCTCAGAGTTGATGATCACTCTGAGGCAATAAGAAACTGATCGATTGCAGCCTTATATAACAGTGGAAAGATAAAAGTAAACTAGCAGGTGACTATCAAGACTCAGTAGCTGAGTGGATAACGCGATGGCGTTTGAAGCAAACAGTACTGGATTGAAGTTTCGGTGTGAACATCAACTCTGAAATGCTGATACATCCAGCTGAAGAGTTTCGAATAGATCGGAACCCACGTCTTGTATCCTATCTATCTTCCCTTAGAATGTTTGTGACTTCAGTGAAGATCGAGGCAGCTCTCATAGGATGTACATATGCCAAGAAGAGATTGATCAATTGCAGTCCTAAACAATAATGAGAAGATATAAACAAACAATACCAAAGATATTGTTTTACTTGAATCTTCCCATTGATGTTTTTGGACTGAAATTGATCAGTCTCTTATTGGTATATGTGCATACTGTGCGTATACCTCGATATTGCCTTAATTTACAAGCATTATAAGCAAAGATGGATAGTGGCTAACAGTGGAATCCAGGACGCGCGTTTCGTCGTGTTTGAGACTAGTCAGCTGGATGTACCTGCATCTCAGAGTTGATATTCACTCTGGAATGTTAGAAAATTGAAAAGTTCAAAAATTAAACTTACGATCACTTGAGTTATTCTTTTTCTCACTGTTTATAGAAAACAAACAAATAAAGAATAGTGGTAAAAGTTTTATTCACCTTTGTTTATTTGATCTTCATCAAGTACATATAAATATGTTTGTTGTATTAAGAAA
Source organism: Schistosoma intercalatum (assembly GCA_944470365.2). NCBI lineage: Eukaryota > Metazoa > Platyhelminthes > Trematoda > Strigeidida > Schistosomatidae > Schistosoma > Schistosoma intercalatum. The sequence goes on along the minus strand of OX103728.1, from coordinate 2,455,909 downwards.
GTGGTCAAATAAGAATCTTGCCATTTGTCAACAAGTCAACCATGACTTAATCAAGTCAATGTAGTCAAGATCGTTAAGTGTGATAATGAAATTATCTTTTTTATCGTTTAAGTGTGAGAGTAATTCTAATTCAATCTCATATTGTCGGAATAAAAGTTCCCGGTTCAAAGAAGCTTAGATGACAGTTGTATAATCATGCAAAATTTGTTTATTTTCTTACATACTGACTGTTATAATGTGAAAATAAATGCTGCTGATTAAGGGGTAGCGAATTATTGATCGGACCAAAGACGCACAAACACGTAAGAACGACCCAGGGTTCTGATTGGTCCCGCTTCCCTGTCTAACCCAGCCAGTTGAGTCCAGAACACAAGTCACAGCCTCGGATATATGAATCATTATATTTCAAACATACTTTGTTTATATACCAGTCAAGCAGACCACAACGTACCATAAAATAGAAAATAACATTGTACAATAATGGCCAACAGGAAAATAACACGTTAACTAAATATTGACCAATAAGATGATACCATTCCATGTCCAAGGATAGCATTAGGCTTAACAGGATAATTTTTGGGATATTTTCCTGAATATCCCAACACTGACAATGTCCTATGAATCAGCTCATTGAGTAGCGATGAAAAAAAAAACAAAATCATTGTCATAGCGTCAAATAAGAACCACTAAATTAGATCATGACAATCTGACCATGTTAAGCGTCATATGGTTAACATGGAGCAATTAGTCCCTTTGGATAAATTTCGATAGTGTAATAAGAAGATCAAGATTATCAGAACTATATGGTGACATATTTCCTAAGTACACGCAAAACATATACATACACTATGCAAAGATGTAATTAATGTTCACAAATGGTTCCATTGTGCTACATTGAGATAATTATACATGACAAGATTGATTTTCTCTGCTTAAAGTATAGGATGGAATATTCATCAATAGAATAATCCTGATCTATTTTTTTATTCGTTGCTTAAAACTTCTTATTGATGATTAGGCCTACAAATCATCAGTCTCTTATTGCCGTATGTGCATCCTGTGCGGATTGATTTGATATTGCTTTAAGTCACAAGCACTGTAAGCTGCGATGATAGTGGCCAGCTATGGAATTCATGACGTACGTTTCGTCCTACTTGGGACTCGTCAGCTGTCTTTCAACAAATCAATAATTTCACAGATTGAAATCATGAGTCAGTTGAAGCTAGACCACCATGGAAAACCTGGAAGCACTGGACGGCCAGTGGAGTTCAACCAGGTCTGTTGTGAGATATCAGCTCACTGAAGACAATGGTTTACGGTGGCGCAACTTCGTGGATTGGTTGAAGTTAGACGTTAACACCGTTGGATGCCGGCCAGCTCAGTGGTCTAATGGTTAAGTGCTCGCGCGTGAAAACCAGTAGGTCCTGGGTTCGAATCCCGCAGGGTGCAGGATCGTGGATGCACACGGCTGAGGAGTCTCATGCTAGGACAAAACGGCCGTCCAGTGCTTCTAGGTTTTCCATGGTGATCTAGCTTCAACTGACTCATGATTTCAATCTGTGAAATTTCTAAAATCTCCACAAACCCCTTCTGATAAAAATCAACAATTACAAACAATTCATATCGTACTACTTCATAGTATTTCGTTCGTAGACCACTAATAAATCTTGGCAAATATTTTAATATTTCACTACTTTCAATAAAATAAAGTGGAATTCTTCGATACGTTCAAGTGTTCTTGAAACGACGAAGTCATAATAATGATCTCTAATTATATCCAAAAATTAAATCAATGTCCAAAAACTGCTGATTAATAAAAAGAATTGATTGATCAGTGGATTGATGACAGTCGAGATGTATGAAAAGATATTCTGCTTATTTTTGTTGTGTATATTACTGATGTCGATAGTTATAAGTAGTATGTATCATCAACCGAAAGTGAAATGTGTGTTTGCAAAAGGTTAAGAAGATCAAAGAAAAGAGAATGAGAACAAAGAATGATCAGTGTGGAAACGAAAGAACAATGAAGTGAGTGACGATTGATTGATATTTTGTAAATGAAGTATTTACTGTATGGTTCCCAGATTTCAATAGAAGGTTCTGTAATTTTGTGTTCAAATACATTCGATTGTCCAGACTTGTGTTCTCGTTCACTACAGTTCGAATGACTTCTATGGATTTAATTTGACTAAAACCAAAGTCAGTTTTATTTTGTCAGATGATAGATAGTTTAAAAATACTTAACTTCGACGACTTAGTCGACACAGTTTAAAGTAATTCACTTTTGGTGCCACTTGTTAGAATCAGTAAGAAAAGTAAAAAAAAGGGGCGAGACTCTAATTTAGCGACGAGCTAATCAAAAGCTTTTGAGCAATTTCAAGGTCACGGAGCCAAGTTCAACACGCGATGCTAACATACGGTCGGTTCACAGCGGATTTTAGAGAGTAGGTGATTAATGAGAGGTTAAAACAGATGGGACGGCGAAACTCTAATTTAGGGACGAGCCAATGAGAAGCGTTTGAGCAATTTCAATTATTAGCCAATCAGAAGACAATATAAAGTAAAAATATATTACAAGAAAGTAATGAATTACAGTGGATATTCTTCTTTTACATGATTTAGAAACTTTTTGAAGTTTGATAAAGGCTCAGAAGTTCTGAATTCATAATGCATATTGTATAGGAACTCGTCAATAGGGTTAGGGTTTGGGGTTAAGGTTAGGGTTAAAGGTTAGGTTAAGGTTAGGGTTTAGGGCTAAGGTTAGGGTTTTTGGTTAGATTAGGGGTTAGGTTAAGGTCAGGGTTTAGGGTTAGGGTTAGGGTTAGATTATGGTTTAGGGTTAGGTTAAGGTTAGGGTTTAGGGTTAAGGTTAGATTAGGGTTTAGGGTTTATGGTTACGTTAGGGTTTAGGGTTAGGTTAAGGTTAGGGTGATGGTGGTAACATGCGATCGGTTTACATCGGATTTTAGAGGAATGGTGTCTATTGACAGGTTACATCCCTAACCACTAACCCTATGGACGAGTTTCTATACAATATGCATTATGAATTTAGAAATGTCGTCCAACATTACTTTGGGGGAGGGGAACTCTCTCCGTGATATTCAAGAAAAGTTCGATGTTGTCATCATTCACGGTTCTCTGATACAAATGATTGTTTGTAGATTTTTCCTACTGTAAATATGAGTTGTTTAGATCCTTGAACGTATCGGTTTTTTTGAGGGGGAGGGAGGGACATTGTATCTATTCGATCCAAACTAAACTTACTTCTGTTTACTAACGTTATATATACCTATGTGTGATAAGGGGATCGATTAATTCAGTGTTGTTTAATGTTAAAGATAATCAAGATTCATTAATTAAATAGGCCATTGGTTTTCAATTAAAGTGGTTGATACCGGGTTTCGTTTACTATGTGAATATTAACAGTAGGATACAAAGTGAATTCAGCTGAAGATTCTCAAACTAAATTTGTCAAAAATCCTCTATTCCATTATCATTTTCAGTCATATTCCTTACTTGATATTTTGATTTACCAAGCCAATAAAAGCATATTATGCTTTCCAGGTTACCAAAACTAACTTATATCACTATATTAGATTCACATGATTACAGTCACTTCGTGTGTTCAACCACATACTAAAATTCAAGAGTGTATATGATTTTTGTTTGAGATCATGAAGCGGTTGATGTTAGATCACTACTGAAAACTTGGAACCACTGGACGTTTGTTTTGTCCTATTGTTTTAGCTTGTTATATCTTATTGAGCTTCCTTAGGCTTCCTCCAGTTCACCCGTGGACCTTCCTCAAACCTATCATGAGACTCAACAGTGCACATCCGCGATCTCGCCCGTGTGATTCGAACCCAGAGCCTTCGGTCACCATAATGATATTTAACATATCTCACTACTGACTAGCTTCGTGAGAGAATTCTTAGGGTTCTAGTGATAAGTAGTGACCAGTAGAGTTAATCCGTGTCAGAGAGAGAGACAGGTATCTAACTCAGTACAATGGAAGATGTTCCTGCAATTTAGTGGATTGGTCGAGATTAGATATTAACACCATTGGATGCCGGCCGGCTCAGTGATCTGAAAGTCAAGCGTTCGCACTATACCAAAAACTACTAGTCATATTGTTTCCTTTGTACTATTCAAAATTTGTTTCAATTTAATGTTGGTTATTTATTTTCTCTGAAGAAGTACTTTGTATTAAGTGACGAAAAATCAGAAATACAAATCTTCTACTCATTGAAATATAATAAGGAGATATATATATATTGATTATCTAAGTAGACTTATTTGGGAAGTCTTTTTAAAGGTTAACTCTAACTTACGTTTGGTTTGTAGCGCTTGGCTAATGATGATAAAAATGATAAAAAAACAAACAAAAAAAGAGCTCAATACATTTGAGCTGAGGTTAAAATGATCATGATCACTTACTTACTTACTTACTTACTTACTTACTTACTTACTTACTTACTTACTTACTTACTTACTTACTTACTTACTTACTTACTTACTTACGTCTGTTACTCCTAATGGAGTATAGGCCGCCAACCAGCATTCTTCAACACACCCTGTTCATAGCCTTCCTTTCTAGTTCTATCCAATTGTTGTTCATTCTTCTTATGTCGGTCTCTGTTTCTCGACGTCATGTGATCTTTGATCTTCCTCTTTTCCTTTGGCCATAAGGATTGCATGTAAGGGCTTGCCTTGTGACACAGTTAAGTGCTTTCCTCAATGTTTGTCCTATGCACTTCTTTCTGATTTCTTCCACCACTTGGATCTAGTTTGTTCTCTCTCATAATAGGTTGTTGCTAATAGTGTCCGGCCAACGGATCCGAAATATTTTGTATAAAGAACTATTATTAAACTTTCGTATCCTCTGGATGATGGCTTTCGTAGTTCTCCAAGTTTCGTTCGTATATAGTAGAAGTGTAATTACTTTGGTGTTGGCACTTCAAATCTAGAGTTAAACTAAAGATTGACATTCCTAATATTCCTCTCTATATTGACTAGCTTAACTGAATTGTCGAAACTCAGCACTCTCAATTCAGCAAATAACTCAAGTCTAGAAATAATTGATCTCATGGGGATTATGACAGCATTATCTACAGTGTATTAATCTGGGTACTTGAATGTAGTCGTGTATAACATACAGTAATTTATGTTATAAAGCTATCTGATTATATTTCTAATGACCAGTATCATCACACCTGAATTTGATTAAATGGAATTCAATTATTTATTACTAAACTATAAGGTTATTAGTTCTATCTAAATCTATAATTTTAAATGTCTAAGTATCGCCCACCCGGAGGTGATAGCCACTTTGTCCTCAAATGCTCTAATACGACCCTGAGTGAAGAGAGTCAATTCTCTTTCTTCAAATGCTCTCACATGGCCACATGAATACGACCGCTGCCAGGGAAGTCCTATTCACTGCCTACTCGTGGCGGGATGTGATTTACAAAAAAATTGAGAAGATGAAAAGTGAATATCCGGCGCTTTACTCGGGTTGATGGATACAGAGGATCCACCTTGCAGAGTTGGAAAACCCTGACTCATAACCAATCGTGTACATAGGCTCCAGTATACTGAATGAACAAATAGCGTATGGACGTACTGTTGATCACCGGTTACCGTGGGACTGCATCTCATTACGTTGTCCCACTGCCTTTCGGATTAGACGTTGAGGTCGTAGGCTCTGGGCGTTGTCCTCTAAGTAAACAACCTGCCTCGGTTCAGGCACTCGGGCAGTATCGTAGCCCTCACACAAACCGAATGATTTATGTGGCACATATCTATTTGGTGCCTTCTTGTACCAATGTTTATGTGTTTAAATAAAATAATAATATAATAAGTATATTTATACCAAGTGAATTATGAAGTTTGAGTAAACTCTATTATTGTAAATTCACTTGGTAATGTTTGCTTGTATCTTCACATTGTTATGTTAGGACTGTAACTGATCAGTCTTTTATTGGCATATGTGGATCCTACGCGGATTCCCTCGATATTGCCTTAAGTCACAAACTTTTTAAGTATAAGTAGGTGGTTAAGTGATTAAAGTGATGGAGTTTAAAGCGGACAGTAATGGGTTCGAGTCCTAGAGTGAATGTCAACAAGTGTGAGATGCAAGTACATCCAGCTGACGAGTTCCCGATAGGACGAAACGCGTGTCCTAGATTCCAGTGCTGGCCACCATCCATCTATTATTGTAGTTCAATTAACTGACGATTTTGTATGAAATAAATGCTAATAAATCTCGTGAACATATTCAAACCAAAGCTGTTCAGTGACGACTATAAGATAATCTGATTGTTGATAGTTTCGACTGAAATTTGATTATCATATGAGTATTCTATGCGAATTGTTTCAATAAAACCATTATAACACAAATTGATTCAGTAGCTAAATGGTCAACTTGATACCATTTATGGCAAACGATAGTGATTTCCAGTCCCGGAGTAAACATCAACTAGAATAAAGGTATATTCAGCTAACAAGTCCTAAATGGGATAAAATGCTCATTTTGAATTCTAGTACTAATATGATGTATGCTACTGACATCGATAGATATAAGTAGTATGTAACATCAATCGAAAATGAGATACCTGATGGCAGATGAAGGTTAAGAAGATCAAAGAAAAGGGATGTAGTCGACAGGAAACCCTGCACCTGGGTTTTGTGCTACTTGGCACTCGTCAGCAAGGCGTACCTGTAATCTTGAGGGAACTGGTGCTCCCTGGCTACCTCCAACCACCATCTCAATCTCAATATATAGTGCTCGCAGTGTCGAGTCACCTAGACTGATGGCCACATTGCAACATGATCGATAGTATTCGATCTGCACTAAATAAGGACGAGACACACATGATATTGATCACCACCCAGTGATCAATCAATTGTGAATAGTTTCTCTTCCATAACTATTGAACGGTTGGTCGGATTGCGCTGATTCTTGTTTTATCTTGAGTTTAATAGCCCCATCTGTTTGATAAAATAAAAACCAAGAGACTTCATCCATTAGTTTAAGAGCTACAGAATTCTCAATATCAAATAGTTTCTCCTCCATAACTCCTGAAAGATACGAAAATAAAACATCATATAAAGATATTAATGTTTTGATAGGTTCCTGTTTACTTCTGCCAAATGATTAAACAACTTATATATGATTCTTCAATTCAGTCAATCCCTAAATGAAAGATAACAATTAGATGAAGTAAAAAACAATACTCATGACTATCATATGAGGTAGAAAGTTTAATGGAACTATTGTTTTTAAATAAGGTCACAAGCTAGTTCTCAAAGAAATTTATAGTATCAGCATAATAAGGAATCAAGTATGTCAAATAGAATGTGTTAGTATGTATTGTAGTAAACGAGATCACAATTTGGGGACAATCAAAATGTATTTGAATACAAAATTGCAAAATATCTAAGTAAAATTTAAGAAACATAGATCTAGCTGACGAGTCCGAAAGAGAACGAAACACGCGTCTTGGATCCCGGTGCTGGCTACTATACATCATTGTTTATAAAGCTTGTAACTTAGGGCAATAACACGACAATCTGCATAGGATGCACATATACGAATAAAAGACTGATCAATTGCAGTCCTAAGTAACAATGTGAAGATACAAGTAAACAACATCAAGTGAATTCATACAGTAAATATTTTATCTGCAAAATGTCAATCAATTGTCTTGGATTTGATTGTTCCTTTTGCAAATATCAGTGAATCGTCTCACACTCCATCGTTCCTGCATTTCCATACCAGTTGCTTTCTGTTCCCGTTCGTTACTCCTCGATAATCTTGACCTTCTGCTGCCAGACATTCTATTCCTGACTAGCGTAATATACTACTTACGTCGACCAAATTGGCACACACATCACACCAACTAGCACCTGAGTTGCAGGCCTGGATCGGCGTCCTCAGAACAGCACACTTACTCTCTCTTGATAGGCAGCGACACCAAATGTACTGAACGAGAACATAGTTGAGGACAATCGAGTGTATTTGAACACGAAATTACAGAACATCATAATGGAATGTGAGAACCATACAGTGAATACTTAGTTTGCAAAATGTCAATCAGTTGTCTCAAACTGGATTGTTCCTGCATATCCACACTGATTGCTTTCTGTTCCCGTACTTACTTGAGTATAATTAACCCACTTGTAAAAGCCTCATGATATGCAACTTTGCACATTTTTTTTCAAACTTTTGTTAACTGTAGAAATTCATGAAGATTGTAGTATTGAAACACAGTTGAATTCACAAGTCGATCTAAGCTAGATTATCACTGAAACTCAGGAAACATTAAATGGCCACTTTTTTCCTAATATGGGACTCCTGAACCATTCTCATTCATGATACCGTACACCGAACTTAAACGCAGGACCACTGATTTCTTGCGCAGACGTTTAACATCTAGACCACTGAACCCGGCATCAACAGGAGATATTGTTTAATATCAATCCATCCGTCTATATGCGCAACCCTTCATCCATTGTTTGACATAGATAACTTTCACACACATAACACGGGTCGAACTAGATTGATCACGGCTTCTTACTAGAACTACAAGAAATCCATGTTGAAGCTATTCACTAGTGAATACATCATTATCATCAGAATGAGAAACCCTGGATATTGTAGTATTTTCCCAGTTGAATTCAGTTAAGACTGAATACTGAAACTTTGTATGTTCCAAATAGTAAACTGATGTTAATAAACGATTAGTTACTCGTCTTTAATGTAAACACCATAAGTAATTTGCAAAGATAGTTTTATTTTGTATTCCCTTTGGAATCGTACCACTTACCAAGGGATATACTTATGACACAATGTAATCAGATGGATAAACAATGTCACTTTACCAATAACAGTGATAGGCAAGTAAGATATATTGAGACCTAATTAGAAAACGTCTACTGTCTCCACAGAACTCACTGAAATCAGTCAATAGCTTTAGAAGTATACTAAAATTCCTAAGCAATTTGTGTCAAGTATACTTGTAGTGTGGTGTGAGCTACTTATATCAATATAAGTAGTATATAACGTGCGTTAAAAGAACGTAATGTCTGGCAGTAGAAGATGGCGTAGATCAAGAAAGGAAGAGCGAGAGCACAATGGAATTTATAAGAAAACGCATGTACAATGGAATGGGAGACAATGGATTAGTGTTTGCAACGGGAACAGTACAGTTTGATATAATGGAATGATATTTTGCAAATTGACGATTGAGTTTATAGTATTCACATTTTATTGAGATAGTCTATAATTTTTGTGCTAAACACATTGTCCCTACCCGTGTTCTTGTTCACTACAGCAGTCCTACTACATTTCCTTATGCTAATTTTAGTATTCTATCTTTTACGTTTTATGAACAATATATGGATATAAACTGTCTATTCAAAGCTATGATGACTCAGTAGCCAAGTTGATAACATGATGGCGTTTGAAGTAAACAGTACTGGGTTTAAATCCTAGAGTGAACATCAACTCTGAGATACAGGTACATGCAGCTGACGAGTCTCAAATAGGACGAAACGCGTGTCCTGGATTCTACTGCTAGCCACTATTCATCTCCGTTTAAAGAACTTGTGAATTGAGTCAATGTCAGGATAGTGTGTACAAGACGCACATATGCCGACATGAGACTGATCAGTTGCAGTCTTAAATAACAATGTGAAGATACAATTAAATTTCAAACTTCACCCCTTTTCACGAGTAGACGGCTATCAAGACACAGTAGGTAAGTGAATAACGTGATAGTGTTTAAACAAAACAGTACTGGGTTCGAGTCCCAGACTGTACAATAACTCTGAGATACAGGTACATTCATCTGCTTACTTGATATTTGTCATACTGATACATGGTGCACTATATACTAACCCAACAACTGACTACTTAAACAAGAACATAAGAATAAGTACACTTAACCTTTAGTTAACTTCTAATGGTCATCAATTAACCATCTCATTAGGTGACTTTTAATAAGCACTCTATATTAATACTAAACCTATTCCAAATCATCATCTTATTTCAAAATGATCTAAATAGATGACACTTTGATTGACAAACCTTTTTCTCTTTTCTCTTCATTTCACTTTGTCCACAAGATGGATTTGTATAGTTTATCATTTGTTTTTATTCACCTTGTTCATATGGGATAGTTTCTAGTAGTATCATGATATGTAAATCACCATGTGATTTACATTTAGGTTATGTATATATATGTGTATAAGTATATGAAGTTATTATGATTATTTATAATTGCTCACAATGAATTCTAAGCTTATTCTTATCATATTCATTATTATATCCCTTAATGATAAGATGGGATCCAATGCAGAATCATGTAAGTTTATGAAGTACTTTAACAATTGATTTATGCATACTTAATGTCAGTTCCTTTTTGTCTAGATATCTGTTTCGTTTGTTCGTTTTAAACATGTCATTATGCCTATTAGTTGTATAATCTTGAGTGCTATTAAAGGTATGAAGGTGGTTATCACTTCCCGGTTGCCCATACCGTGGAGGAGTTCTTCTGGAGGTGTTGGAGATGGTTGGAAGAAAGTTAGGGGCGGCCAAAACAAAACGTGGCATCAGTGCTTGAAATCACTAACTTCTAGTCTGAGCCATGTTGGCGAATGCGGACTACTTAGTTGGGATCCTCGTGACTATCGTAACCAATGGTTAGAGACTCTTGGTGACATGGCTCAGAATCGATCGCATTGGCATCGGTGTATACACTCTCTATCTTCCTTAGACTTAGAGATTAAAATCGCTTCATATCTTTCTTTCTATCAACTAATTCTTTCTTCCTGTAATATATCCTTATATGCAACCCTTCTTTTATATATTACCATCTCTGAATTAACTACTTTTATGAATCCGGTGTCCATCTTGTTGTGTTAATGAGGTATGGCAACTTGGACCAATGCATATATGTGCCTGGTTCCACGTTGTAGCTGACTGACTGACTGTATAATCTAGTCAAACTTACAGAAGTGAGTAATCGGAGACATCATAATCACTGGTAATATGCAGTGTAAAAGAATGTACATCATTTAAATGTTGATTGAGTAAACTGTTCACATCTAAACTGCTCATCACTTAATACGTTATCGTCAGTATCAATTATGAATTAAGAATCGAAATCCAGTTGAAATATTTTGTGACTGAGATGATGAACTGATTGATGTTAGACCATCATTGAAAACCTGAAAGCATTGGATGGCCGTTTCGTTCTATTGTAGGACTCCTCTACTGTGCGCATCCACGATGCCGCTTGTGGGATTCGAACTCAGGGTCTTCATTCTCGTTCGCGAACATTGAACCTCTAGATCACTGAGTCGCAAATACTTTGTGCTGAGAATTCCATATTATATCAAAAGTAGGATATTGAATAAAGCTAATTATATATATATAATATTTCTGTCATAATCATTCGTATATGGTTGGTATTGATAATTAAGAAGGAATTACTGCTAGTCTCCATTGTTATATGTTCACCTTATGGAAGCGTTTGGATATCATTTGTATAGTAAGCATGATACTGGTATATCTATTCACAGTCCAACTATAGCATTGTGGAGATTGTTGAGTTTTAGATTCATATCATAAATGGATCGATGTTAGACTACTATTAAAAATCTGAAAGCACTGCACAGCCGTCTCGTTCTAGTATGAGACTCCTGAACAGAACGAATTCACGACTCGAACCCGGTACCTATCGGTCTATCTCGCGAACGCCTAATCTGTATACCATTGAGTTGACTGGTATCCAAGATGTTATTGATTAGTCATAAGTTGATATTATTGTCTAAATTCCATGATATTTTACAGTTGAACTCAAATTATTCAAGAGAATTGACAGAAAAGGTAGTATTTTCAATTTAGTTATCATCTTCAATGTAAAATGATTTGAATGTAACAAACTAGTGAACAAAACTAAAGCATTCCAACCTATTCCAAAGAATGTTTAATCTTCTATGGTTAAACTAATTGTTTACTTCTTTCGACATTAGTAATCGGTGTCCCTGTTTAACTACTATATTCAATGATTTATTCTGTATAATACGAACCGATTTAAACAACTTATTTAACTAACTATACAGCAAGATCAGTGAAACAAAAAGAAAGCATATAAGCAATTTAATTGAGAACCCCCTTTGTTTACGTGTAAGTAGTATAAGAAAGACCCAAAATATACATCAATTCGTTTAACACATGTACTTTGTAATCGTATAGACGATTAGTAGTAGTGTAATGAACGAGAAAATAGGCAGTAGCAACATAACAAACTATTCTGGTAAAAATCTAAGAACCATACAATCAATATTTCATTTGCAAAATATCAAACAATCGTCTCAGACTTGATTGTTTCTTCTTTTCCATACCAATCAGTCTTTGTTCTCATTGCCTTAGATCATTTCATTTTCTATTGGTGTAATATACTACTTGTATCTGTTGACATCAGTAGTACATTCCAGTTACCTTAATGAGCATATTAATAAAGTTGACAACATTACATTTCTTGTTAGAATCATCTAGAAAGTGAATATATATGACTTAATCTTATTATAGAATACCATTCATTGTTCATTCACTTCTCATGATTCACGTATTCATAATAAGATTCATTCAACTGAATGACATAATCATCATGTATATTTACGTTGTAGCTGAAGAAGAAGAACCGTTGAATAAGGCTAATGCGTAAGTAACCCTGTTTCATATAATGATCCTATATTAATTCTTAATCAATATGGTTGTACCTGTTAAATACAAGCCCAGTCATTTACAATACTAGTCATTAAACAACGATAAGCGTTACAGTAAATACCATCCACCAGTCGTCATAGACTTCATTGTTCCTCCATTTCTAAAGTGGTCGTTCGATGTTTCCATTTCTCTTTTCTTTGATCTTCTTAACCTTCATCTGCCATCAGGTATCTCATTTTCGATTGATGTTACATACTACTTATATCTATCGATATCAGTAGCATACATCATATTAGTAATAGAATTCAAAATGAGCATTATATCCCATTTAGGACTTGTCAGCTGAATATACCTTTATTCTAGTTGATGTTTACTCCGCGACTGGAAATCAATATCGTTTGCCACAAATGGCATCAAGTTGACCATTTAGCTACTGAATCAATTTGTGTTATAATGGTTTTATTGAAACAATGCGCATAGTATACTCATACGATAATCAAATTTCAGTCGAAACTATCAACAATCAGATTATCTTATAGTCGTCACTAAACAACTTTGGTTTGAATATGTTCACGAAATTTATTTACATTTATTTCATACATCATCGTCAGTTAATTGAACTACAATAACAGATGGATGATGGCCAGCACTGGAATCTAGGACACGCGTTTCGTCCTATCGGGAACTCGTCATTTGGATGTACTTGCATCTCACACTTGTTAACGTTCACTCTAGGACTCGAACCCATTACTGTCCGCTTTAAACTCCATCACTTTAACCACTTAACCACCTACTTATACTTAAAAAGTTTGTGACTTAAGGTAATATCGAGGGAATCCGCGTAGGATCCACATATGCCAATAAAAGACTGATCAGTTACAGTCCTAACATAACAATGGGAAGATACAAGCAAACATTACCAAGTGAATTTACAATAATAGAGTTTACTCAAACTTCATAATTCACTTGGTATAAATATACTTATTATATTATTATTTTATTTAAACACATAAACATTGGTACAAGAGGGCACCAAATAGATATGTGCCACATAAATCATTCGGTTTGTGTAAGGGCTACGATACTGCCCGAGTGCCTGAACCGAGGCAGGTTGTTTACTTAGAGGACAACGCCCGAAGCCTACGACCTCAACGTCTAATCCGAAAGGCAGTGGGACAACGTAATGAGATGCAGTCCCACGGTAACCGGTGATCAACAGTACGTCCATACGCTATTTGTTCATTCAGTATACTGGAGCCTATGTACACGATTGGTTATGAGTCAGGGTTTTCCAACTCTCCAAGGTGGATCCTCTGTATCCATCAACCCGAGTAAAGCGCCGGATATTCACTTTTCATCTTCTCAATTTTTTTGTAAATCACATCCCGCCACGAGTAGGCAGTGAATAGGACTTCCCTGGCAGCGGTCGTATTCATGTGGCCATGTGAGAGCATTTGAAGAAAGAGAATTGACTCTCTTCACTCAGGGTCGTATCAGAGCATTTGAGGACAAAGTGGCTATCACCTCCGGGTGGGCGATACTTAGACATTTAAAATTATAGATTTAGATAGAACTAATAATCTTATAGTTTAGTAATAAATAATTGAATTCCATTTAATCAAATTCAGGTATGATGATACTGGTCATTAGAAATATAATCAGATAGCTTTATAACATAAATTACTGTATGTTATACACGACTACATTCAAGTACCCAGATTAATACACTGTAGATAATACTGTCATAATCCCTATGGAATCAATTATTCTAGACTTGAGTTATTTGCTGAACCGAGAGTGCTGAGTTTCGACAATTCAGTTAAGCTAGTCAATATAGAGAGGAATATTAGGAATGTCAATCTTTAGTTTAACTCTAGATTTGAAGTGCCAACACCAAAGTAATTACACTTCTACTATATACGAACGAAACTTGGAGAACTACGAAAGCCATCATCCAGAGGATACGAAAGTTTAATAACAGTTCTTTATATAAAATATTTCGGATCCGTTAGCCGGACACTATTAGCAACAACCTATTATGAGAGAGAACAAACTAGATCTCAGTGGATGAAGAAATCAGAAAGAAGTGCATAGGACAAACATTGAGGAAAGCACTTAACTGTGTCACAAGGCAAGCCCTCACATGGAATCCTTATGGCCAAAGGAAAAGAGGAAGATCAAAGATCACATGACGTCGAGAAACAGAGACCGACATAAGAAGAATGAACAACAATTGGATAGAACTAGAAAGGAAGGCTATGAACAGGGTGTGTTGAAGAATGCTGGTTGGCGGCCTATACTCCATTAGGAGTAACAGACGTAAGTAAGTAAGTAAGTAAGTAAGTAAGTAAGTGATCATGATCATTTTAACCTCAACTCAAATGTATTGAGCTCTTGTTTTGTTTGTTTTTTTATCATTTTTATCATCATTAGTCAAGCGTTAGAAAGCAAACGTAAGTTAGATTCAACCTTTAAAAAGACTTCCCAAATAAGTCTACTTAGATAATCAATATATATATATATCTCCTTATTATATTTCAATGAGTAGAAGATTCGTATTTCTGATTTTTCGTCACCTAATACAAAGTACTTCTTCAGAGTAAATAAATAACCAACATTAAATTGAAACAAATTTTGAATAGTACAAAGGAAACAATATGACTAGTAGTTTTTGGTATAGTGCGAACACTTGACTTCCAGATCACTGAGCCGGCCGGCATCCAATGGTGTTAATATCTAATCTCGACCAATCCACTAAATTGCAGGAACATCTTCCATTGTACTGAGTTAGATACCTGTCTCTCTCTCTGACACGGATTAACTCCACTGGTCACAGCTTCTCACTAGAACCCTAAGAATTCTCTCACGAAGGTAGTCAGTAGTGAGATATGTTAAGTACCATTATGGTAACCGAAAGCTCTGGGTTCGAATCACACGGGCGAGATCGCGGATGTGCACTGTTGAGTCCCATGATAGGTTTGAGGAAGGTCCACGGGTGAACTAGAGAAAGCCTAAGGAAGCTCAAAAAGATATAACATGCTAAAACAATAGGACAAAACAAACGTCCAGTGGTTCCAAGTTTTCAGTAGTGATCTAACATCAACCGCTTCATGATCTCAAACAAAAATCATATACACTTGAATTTTAGTATGTGGTTGAACACACGAAGTGACTGTAATCATGTGAATCTAATATAGTGATATAAGTTAGTTTTGGTAACCTGGAAAGCATAATATGTTTGTATTGGCTTGTTAAATCAAAATATCAAGTAAGGAATATGACTGAAAATGATAATGGAATAGAGGATTTTTGACAAATTTAGTTTGAGAATCTTCAGCTGAATTCACTTTGTATCCTACTGTTGATATTCACATAGTAAACGAAACCCAGTATCAACCACTTTAATTGAAAACCAATGGCCTATTTAATTAATGAATCTTGATTATCTTTAACATTAAACAACACTGAATTAATCGATCACCTTAATATACATAGGTATATATAACGTTAGCAAACAGAAGTAAGTTTAGTTTGGATCGAATAGATACAATGTCCCCCCCCAAAACAATAACCGATACGTCCAAGGATCTAAACAACTCATATTTACAGTAGGAAAAATCTACAAACAATCATTTGTATCAGAGAACCGTGAATGATGACAACATCGAACTTTTCTTGAATATCACGGAGAGAGTTCCCCTCCCCCAAAGTAATGTTGGACGACATTTCTAAACCTTATTTGAACGAAAAAATTGTATTTGATGTAGTGTGGTTTTATACTACTTATATAGATAGATATAAGTAGTATGTATCAGGAATTGAAATTATCATTCATGCTGACAACTTCTAAACATGAAGACAAGAGAGAGAGAAAAAAATCGATCAGAGTAACAACAGAAATGAAATAGCAATCGTTTACGTCAGTGAAAATTCAAGGAGGATGTTCAAATGGTATTGTTTGTATTGTACTTATCATGATTAAAGAAATCCCGATTTGCTGATTTAACATTTGCAATATCTTCTTATTTCTCGATTGGAATGAAGAATTGAGTTTATGTGTGTTTGTGTAGCGGAAACAGCTTTCAAGTAAGTTCGTGTAATTTATTGTTTACATAAAAAATAAGTTTGATCTTGAATTTGTGTACTTTTGAATAGTAGATGATTCTACTAGAATGGCGGTGAATTCCCGTACTTGAAAAATCTTAAGTCATAATAGAAACATGTCACCAGTATTATTGCTAAGTTTTATCATTTATTATCAGAATGTCTGAAATTATGACTACTTACTTTCTTACTTACGCCTGTTACTCCTCGTGAAGGAGCATAGGCCACTCATCAGCATTCTCCATCCAACCCTGTTCTGGTCAATCCTTTCCAGTCCTTCCAGTTGTTATTCATCCTTTTCATATCTGATTCTATTTCCCAATGCAATGTGCTTCTTGTCCTTCCTCTTTTTCGCTCCCCTTCAGGATTCCAAGTTGGGGCTTGCCTCGTGATGCATTTTGTTGATTTTCGTAATGTATGTCCTATTCATTTCCATCGTCTTTTCCTAATTTCTTCTTCAGCTGGAAGCTGGTTTGTTCTCTCCCACAGTAGACTGTTGCTGATGGTATCCGGCCAATGGATGCTGAGTAGCTTGCGTAGACAGCTATTTATAAATACTTGTACGTTCTTGATTGTGGTTGTTGTAGTTCTCCAAGTTTCAGCTCCATACAGTAGAACTGCCTTGACATTCGTATTGAAGATTGTGACTTAGATATTGGTTGAAAGTTGTTTTAAGTTCCATATGACTACACTGTTTAACAAAACATTTGAAGTTAAAGACTTATAAATTATAACATACTGACTAACTGATCTCATCATGGTTAAAACACACGAGGGATCTAGACTTTGATCTTCTATATCCCCGTACAAAAATCCGCTTTTCATATTAAATAAGTTAGCAGTGGCTTCATATTACAATTTAATTGTCGATGGGAAACTACCTCAAATTATTGTATTCTATTATTCAATATGACGTGTTTACGCCTGTTACTCCCAATGGAGCATAGGCCACCGACCAGCATTCTTCAACACACCCTGTTCACAGCCTTCCTTTCTAGTTCAATCCAATTGTTGTTCATTCTTCTTATGTCGGTCTCCATTCCTCGGCGTCATGTATTCTTTGATCTTCCTGTTTTCCTTTGGCCTTAAGGATTCCATGTGAGGGCTTGCTTTGTGACACAGTTCGATGCTTTCCAGCACTTCTTTCTGATTTCTTCATCCACTGAAATGTAGTTTGTTCTCGCTCATAATAGGTTGTTGGTGATAGTGTGTGGCCAATGGGTCCGAGGTATTTTGCATAGACAACTATTATTAAACTTTTGTATCTTCTGGATGATGGCTTTTATGGTTCTTCAAGTTTTCGCCCCATACTTAGTTAATTGACAGGTGTTTCGAGTTCCAGATGTTTTACAATTGTAGTTATGCAGCTCTTTTTTTACCGATACGACGCTTCACATCTGCATCAGATCCATCGTGTTCATCAATGCTACTTTCCACAATATTAAGCGACTGTTCATCATTATCTCCAACTAGTAACTACTTCATAACGAACACGATTGAACTCCACTATTCATAGCTTCAACTATTAAATCACTGCTATCTTTACAAACCCCCATTTAGATAATAATCAAGTCATAATCTCCTCAGAGTTTTTATGAATTAATTCACCAATAACAATAAACATTTCATGTTTATTTCAATACTGTAATCTTATTACAGTGTAGCGGCGTTCTTACCGTAAGTTATACTAAATCTTATCAAACTAGTTAGTAAACTATATCTGTATGGATAATAAAATCTATACACATTCTATGGATTGAAACATCAGATCAGGAGGTAACATTATTCAAAGCAGTCAGTATCATCTTGTTGGTAGTTACAAACTACCTTGTTGAATTCTACAAGATGATCTAAAACAAGGTTTAGAAACATTGAATGATATTGATCAGAATTTCTTGTACTGAAGCAAACGTACTAACTAAATGTCTTACACTGGTGTTATAGCTTGTGGCCTATGTGCCCTGTTAATGTATAACGTAATAATACCGCCAATCAGAGAGCAGTGACTTACCAATTGGATCAATTACGCGTAAATCCATATGAGCAATCTACAGTCCTCATTGGTCCTGCTTTCCGTCTAGCCCAGCCAGTTAAGTTCAGAACACCAATCTCAGCCTCCACAATATGAATCATTTATTTTACGCACACTAGTTTTGTATACCAACCAGAGAGACCACATCGTACCAATAAGATAGGAAACAACATTTGTACAAGATTTAGCCAAAAGAGTGACTGTGAATGTGGGAAATAGTGATCAATAGACAGGGCATGATTCAAGAACGGTAAATCGTATAATCATAGTTCATAGGTTAAAATGAAGCTCATAATAAGAAGAATATGAGTATGAATAGTTTAGTTATACGTTCAGTATTGGTTCATAAATGGATCCCGAAAGTTACCATTCATAATGCTTATCGGGACCTAACAACTAGAACTTCTTCTTTTTAAAATTTATGTATCCAGTCTTCTAACAACAATCTATTCATGTTGAAATATACGTCATTTTATTGATAAAGTTTTGGTTCTCCAATAGTGAGGTAAGTACATACGACATATCTCTATATCATTACACTGTTTGTCTGTTTGACGTTTGAAAATATATCGTAAGTCAAGGATACATTTTGTTCCCATATTTGTTCGAGGAAATGAAATGTTGATATGTTGACAGGATGTCTTACGAAAATACCATAGATAAACCAGTTAAAGAAGACATTTTGGACATTCATCAGCAAATATCATGTTCATAGGGGTTAAATATTTTAAATCTCTCTGTGATGTACCATTAGAATGAGAACATAACTTAGATTATGCATGGATTGTCTCATTTTTTGTCCAATCATTATCCCAGTTAAACAGTGTAAACAAGACTCGGAGATAGCTAGTGCATATGAATAATGAGTTATATGAAAACATTCATTAAGATGATGGTTGAAGGTAGTTAGCAGAAAATCCTGGGACCAGGTTTCATGCTACTTGGCGCTCGTCAGGAAAATGCACTAAGAAGAACCTGATATACATGACATTGACCATCACCCACTGATCAATCAATTGTAAATACATCTCAGTCCTACAAAAGGCCAGTCACAGTACGGAAAACTCAATGGCAATCTCTCTGACTGTGACACGGGTGGTGACACGGGATCAAATCCATCAGGAAGCATCAGTTCCCTAAAGATTACAGGTACACCTTGCTGACGAGTGCCAAGTAGCACGAAACCCGGGTCCAGGGTTTCCTGTCGACTACCTCCAACCATCATCTTACCTCAACATGATGTACCCAATGTCGAGTCACGTAGAATGGTGGCCACATAGCAACTTGGTCGATAGGATTCGAGCTGTATTAAGAAGAACTTGATATACATGACACTGATCACCACCCAGTGATCAATCAACTGGGAACATTCGATATTTGTTAACGGCTGAATTATTTAAACTATGGAAATGACCATTGGGTTGATCATATTAGAAATTGTAATCCTAATACATTCTTTTCTGCTCTTGATTTGCTTTCTTAAATGATTAATCATCGTATTTCATTCCTATGTTGAATAAAAGCCTTATAGTTAAAATATGTTGGTAAGTTACTAATGATCTAGTAGTTATGGCATTTGTTAAAGTTGAACCATAAACTAATTCTTCGTAATGTCAAATGGATGACCATTTCATCTTAGTACGAGACTCTTCATAAGTGTACAAGCACGTGGAACTCAAACTCAGGATCAACAGTCTCGCGTGAAAACTTAAAATCTAGACCACTGAACCATCATCGAACAGTGTCAATGTCGAACTTCAATCCATTCAATCTCAAGTGGATAGCTTTGTCACACACGACACGGATCGTACTTGACTGATCATCACTTCTCACTGAAACTATAAGAAAATCCATGTTGAAGCTTGTCACTAATGAGTACATCATTATTATCAGAATGAGAATTCGTCGATATCATCGTATTTTCTCAATCGAATTCAGTTTAAGCAGAGTTAACCTGATTTAATTTTCATCAATGGTTTCAGCACGTATTATTTTACGCTTTAGACAGGATACCGCAACTTTGTGTATTCTAATTAGTAAACTAATGTTAATAAAAACGATTAGTTCCTCGTCTTTAATGTAAATGCCGTGTGTAATTTACAAAGTTAGTTTTGTTATATATTCCTTTGGAATCGTAGTACTTACCAAGCAATGTACTTCTGATACTGTACAATCATAAGTATAGAGTTGTGGAAATTATTAAGTTTATGATTGAGATCATGAACTGATTCATGTTAGACCACCAAGATGGTGGCTCAGTTTCGTGGATTGGTTGAGGTTAGACATTAACGCCGTTGGATGTTGGATCAGGGGTCTAGAGGTTATGCGTTCGCACGCGAGACTGAAAGCCCATGGTTCAAATCGCACAAGAGGGATCGTGTATTAGCACTGCTGAGGAGTCTCACAATACAGTGCTTCCAGCTTTTCAATGGTGGTCTAACACCAATCAGTTCGTGATCTCAATCAAAAACAATATAATCAAATGGATCGAAAGACTGATGAACCATGTCGCTTTACAAATTACAGCGATAAACAAGTAAGATATGTTGAGATCTAGTTAGAAAACATCTATATCTCTACAGAAATATCTAGGATTACATCATGTCAAGGACCTCAATATGAGCATCACTTATTTATGAGCTGCCGATATGTAGCTTCCATGGAAGTTAGAAACCGTTCAAATAAACGAAATCTCCCTAACATTACTGCGAATAAATGAAGTTTTTTAGTAGTAAGTGTTATAGAATAACGTAAATCAAAAGACAGAAGAGGACTGGAGAAGTGTTTGCAAAGTAGAAAACAAAATATACAGAACATCATGAGTATTTATAGATATGAGCGTTTGTTATATCAACATTACAAATCAACCAACCTTAAAAAAGGCATGTTATGCTACTGTCTAATAGTAGCATGCAACGTTGATATTCCAGAAAGTTTTATCATGTTCTGATTGGACAGAAACTCTTCGTTTCTTTTGAGGCGTCTGCCGTAGTTGTTGTAATCCGTCCCAACAAGCTTCACAAAATGTCGAGAGGATAAATATTTCTAAAGTTAACACATAGCAAACAACCACAGGAGATGATCACAGATATAGATTGTGGTATAATCATGAAATGCATAAAGTCATTTCCCATTATTGATATGCTTTCCCTTTGTATAGATTGTTGTTGACGTTCAATTGTTCAATTTAAATGTTCCATATGACTTTGATTATGAATTTTTTAATGATTTGACTTATAGCTCTATTAAAAAGTGGCTGTAAGTTACCACAAGGTTATTTGAAGTTATATCATGATCCTATTTAGTGTTTTGTCACTCATTAATCCAAACTTCTTCAACAGTTTTATTTATCCTTTCACACAATATGGATAGGGATTACTACTGTCCGTTAGTCATAGTGAATAGTGAAAAAGCACTGAACACTTAGAGTATGTTTGTTTCCATAGAAGCTGTAATCAATGAATAACATATTGAGTATTTCAAAAATGGAACAAAAAAATATTCATTATTAGCCTATGTGATTAGTGGATAGAAAACTTTGTGATGCAAGTACGTCCAAATGACGAAACACGAATAGGACGAAACGCACGTCCTGTATTTCACTGTTAACCATTAGCTATATCTGATTATAGTCACTGTGACTTAAGTCTATATCGCAGGAATCCACACAGGATTACAGTCTTAGACGTCAATCGAAAGATTCAAACGAACAATACAAAAATGAATTTTAACTTCACTCTATTACACATGCAAGTAGCTATTAGGACTTTGTAGCTAAGTGGATAACGTAATGGAGTTTAGATTGGACAGTACTGGGTTCGAAACCCAGAGCGAACATCAATTCTGGGCTTCACGTACACTCATCTGACGAGTTCTGAATAGGACGAAACTCGTGTCGTGAATTCCACTGATAGCCACCATCTTCTCCTGCCTATAATACAGTTAATGCCTTGATGAATTGGTATCAGACCGAATTAACTAATCAGTTATGTCAGATCATACCATGTATCTTGAATCATCAGTTCTTCATATTATTAGATCAGAATAGAAATTTTACCTTAATACTTTATTATAATGAATTTGAAATATACAGAATTGCTACGAGTTTTTTGTAAGTTTCTTTTATTGAAATTAGTATTCATTTAAAGCATGTCAACGTTTCTTTTCACTTATATTTATTTGTTTACTTAAAGACATAAACATTGGTGCCTTCTTGCACCAAATAGATTCGCGTCACATAAAACATTCGATACTGTCCTGGTGCTCAAACAGGAGGACCACACCTCAAAACTATGACATGAAGGTTTAATCCAGAAGGCAATTGAGCGACTTTAGAAGATGAAATCCAGTGATAGCCGATGACCGACAATTGGTTCATGTTCCATTTGTTCCATCGGGATTCTAGAGTTCATGTGTACCGTTAGTTTGGAATTAGCGTTCTACAACTTCTCTAGATGGATCCTCAATATCCAACAACACGGTTAAAGCGATGGACATTCACCTTTCTTCTTCTCGATCTTGTATACAACAGTCCTACCTCAAGAAGGCAGTAATTAGGACTTCTTTAACTGTAGCTATGTGACAGCGGACTCTTCCTACCCTTTTGGGGGCAATATTAGTCATCAAACGTATAAACTTTGACTTCTTTGAAACGTTTTACCACCATTTTCCAATTAATTCGGTTTCATAGTTAATATCATGAAGTGACATTATTTAGACAAACATTGAAAACAATGAAGAATTACACAATTGTTTCATCTTAGTATACGACTCTCCTTCAGTGCACATCCACAATCTTCCATAACCTTTATGTCTTGCAGCGAAGGTTTATATTAAGATCAGTAACTTGGTATCGAATGATGTATATTTCTAATTTCAAGCAATTCATTTAATGTTATTATTGGGTAATTGCTTTCCATTTGATATGGCTGAACATGACTGACTGGCTTCATCGGCCAACTATGAGACGGTGGATTTTCACTAATCACCAGCCAGTGATCTATCAATTGAGTCTATTCAGTCTTTGACGAAGTCCTAGATGCACACTGAAGATTTTATCAATCCTTCATAGTTGTTGACAATCTTCCAGTAGGTTCACTCATTACTACAACTACCTCAAACCATCTTACTTCAATCTATGAATATTCAGTACATTTCTTTACAGACTAACATGTTCTATATTCTATTCATGATGCTCAATGCTTTCATTTCTTTCTTTTATCAACAGTGGAATAACATGATGATCGACGCATATCACAGTAATGAATTGGATATGAATGTTTCTTTTATAAAAAAAATTTAATAGATCATTTGAAGAATAAATACAAATTGCTAACTGATGGCTACAACCGATTTATTTGGTGAATAGGTCAACACATGATAATGATCAGAGAGGGGGTTTTTAGGGATACCATAGTAATTTAGTAATTGAATTCATCAGTCAATTGAAGTTAGACCATCATGAAAAACCTGAAAGCACTGTATGACCGTTTCGACCTGGTATGGGAGTTAAACAGGGTCTGTTGTGAGATAGACAGTGGTAGACGATGATGCAATTTCGAGAATTGGTTGAAGTTAGACATTAACATCATCAGATACCGGTTTAGTAATCTAGAGGTTAAGTGTTCGCGAGCGAAACCGATAAAACTAGGTTTCGGATCCTGTGAGCGGGATTGTGGATACGCACTGCTGAGGAGTCCTATACTAGGACGAAACAGTCGTTCAGTACTTTCAGGTTTTGTGATATATATGTCAATATCGAATGAATCCTCAGAAGATGCACATATGCCAATAAGAGGCTGATCAATTTCAATCCTAACATAAGTGAATAACACGATGGCGTTTGTAGCGAACAATACTGGCTTCGAGTTTTAGAGTCAATATCAACTCTTAGATGCAGGTACATCTATCTGACGAGTCTCAAATAGAACGAAATACGCGTCATCGACTCCTTCACGAGCCATTAGCCATCTTTACTTATACTTGCGTTTTGTTACTAGCTAACCGAATTCATCCATTGAATATCAGCTAATATTCACAGATAGGTGGATAGAACATATATTGAAAAAATCATAAAATGGCATCACAAGGCAAGCCTTAAGTTGAAATCTTGAAGAGGAAACGAAAAGAGGAAGATTAATGAACACATTGCGTCGTGATTTAAAAATAGTCATGAAAAGAATGAATAGCAACTGATAACAACTGAAAACGATTGCACATGATAGAGTCCGATGAAGAATGCTGGTAGACAGTCTATGCTCCTCCATGAGGGGTAACAGTCTCAAGTAAGTAAGTAAATACATATATAATTAATAGATCGATTACAAAAAACGATAGAAAAAACGTCGTTCTTCATAAGCTCAACTTATTGAAGACGATCAATTAATATTCAGGGAATCTTTCTAATTTAACTTCCATGACATCATTCAGATAACATAATCAATATCTTTATCTGACAATAGTTTACATGGAAATTAGAGAGTATCACTTGCATGATCAATAAACGATGGTAGACTGTAGTTACTAATAACCACATCTCCCCCCCCGAAAAAAATCTAATCGACATGAATTCATCACAGTTAGAATGGTAAATGATTGACACTTGATTCAACTTAATAAAGTTGTTTGTTTTCCACTAAACTCCATGTATTATGATTATTTTGATGGAGTTTTGTTCTCTGAGCTGGATGATTTGGTCGTGGAGCTTTCATCGTTCTTCTGAACGACATCATCAGCACAAACTTCAGATAGAAGTGAAGTGTTTGTGCTGATGATGTCGTTCAGAAGAACGATGAAAGCTCCACGACCAAACCATCCAGCTCAGAGAACAAAACTCCATCAAAATCATCCACCTGAGCTACAAATCTTCTCCACCATTATGATTATACACTCGTTCAAACAGTTAAGCAATGTGGTGTATGTTATTGACGTTTTCGATAGATATAAATAGTATTTATCATCAATGAGAAGTGAAACATCTAGCAGTAAAAGGTTGAGAAGTGTAGTTTGAGCTACTTATATCCACATAAATAGTATATAATGATAGTCAGGAATAGAGTGTATTTCAGTAGAAGATCGACAAGGAAAGGATGAGAACGGAAATCAATTGGTGTGAAAATGTAAGAATAATCAAATCTGAGACGATTAACTGATATTTGCAAAATGTAGCTGTTGAGTCGGCTTTCGGAGAACTTCACCTGAGCCTCCAGAGACCGAAATGGAGCCGAAAAGTCCTAGCCAATAAGAGCATGATAGAGCATTCTAGAATTCCAAAGTGGTGTGCTACTTTTGGTCAGTAGCATATGTCGCTAACGGATTGGGTGAAATATAATGTTGATTTAACAAACGCTAACATCTATAAATACCCATGACTTTCTGTACAAGAACGAACCTTGGAGTAAAGTATTTCTCTCACATCTTGCGCCTTCTCTCTGGTGTTCAAGTCGCAGTGTAGTTCTAGCTTACGGGTTATTAGAATAGCTTAGGAATCGAATATAGCGTTCAATTGACAAGACTTATCAGTAACAGTCTAGTTTGAGACGATTTATGGACATTTTACAAATGAAGAATTTACTTCTTCAGAAGAACGATGAAAACTCCACGATCAAACCAACCAGATCAGAGAACAAAAGTTCATCGAAATTATCCAACTGAGCTACAAAAAAATCTTTTCCACCCTCATAATATTGTTCTCAGACTTAACAAACATGTTCTGTGATTTCATGCTCAAAAACACATTCGATTACTCCCACTTGTGTTCCCATTCACTACAGAAGATTGAGTTGAAAAGAGAACGACAAATACAGAATAATCGTTATGATGATAAAGGAACAATAAAATTAGAGACAATTATTGAAAAACTTACAAATGAAGTATGCCTTTTACATTTTACATCTACAATTAGTTGTCTTTATCTATATTCTTGTTCATTACAATGATATTTGTACCAGTGAATGATGGATCAATGGTTCTGAATTTAACACATATGGATTCGAACTTAAAATTTGAATCCTACATGACAATGGATAGTCCATATGTTTGTAAATGTAAACCATTCAAGATTTGACTATAGGGTTATAGAGATTATTAAGTTATTGATTGAGATCATAAACCGATTGATGTTAGACCACCATTCAAAACTTGGAAGTACTGGACGGCCGTTTCATCCTATTGTCGGACTACCAAACAGTACGCATCCACGATCCCACCCACCGGATTCGAACTCAGGACCTTCAGTTTGAGATATAGACAAGTATCTATCTCAGTAAAATGGACGATGTTCACGCAATCTTGTGAATTGTTTAAGGTTAAACATGAACACGATTGAATGCCAGCTCAGTGATCTAGTTATGTTAAGCGAGCACGATCGTAGATGCACACTACTGAGGAGTCCCACAATAGAACGAAACGACCATTCACTGTTACCAGATTTTCAATAGTAGTCTAACATCAATCAGTTCATCATCACAATTCTTCAAGCTATTGACTACTCATTGAATCAATTAAAAGTACTAATTACTAAAATGAAATTACTTTAATGATGATTCAACTTCAACAGAAAAACAAAACAGAACAAAACAGAAAATGATCATCATCGAAAGAATCTTATCACAATTAATTTGACGGATAAAAATAATAATCCATTTGCACAAAATTCACATCTTAATGAAAACAAAAATAAAGAAAAAGATAAAAAGATAAAAACGAAAAACAAAAAAACAAGAATAATAAAGTCTCATAGAAACAAAAGTGATTTTATTGATTTTTCTAAGTTGTCATGGTAAACCCAATCCTTGTTTTAATAAAAACCTAAAAATGAAAAAAATGACCAAAAAATTAAAAAAAAATTTTTTTTCGTTTTTTTTTGTTTTATTAATAAAGAAAAGATAAAGTTTAAATGTGGATTAAATCTGTTGAAATCTGTTGAAAGATCTGAACATAGATGATGATGATTGGTTTGAAATGAGGGCTTTTCAGCTCCCTAGGTGGACCCTCCATATCTATCAACTCAATTAAAGGGTAGGTTGTTCGCATTTCGCTTTCTCATTTTCGTAAACAACACCCCTGTCACGAGAAAGCAATAAGTAGGACTTCCCTGGACGTGACTATATACGCATGACCATATGAAAGCATTTCGAGAGAGAAAGGAGCTGACTTTCCCTACCCTCAGCTAAACACATATGACATTGTTCACTTTTCAATGATCGACTAACTGCATAATTCATACTAAAACATTTATGTAATATATGTAACTATTACGTAACGAATGAAAACAACTGAATGAACGTTTGAAAGTACTTTTATCATAGATACAAGAAGTTGAAACTTAAATGCCTATTCGATCAATGAAATATATCAACATAATACGCGATTTCATTTGTCTTTAACTGAGGAGACTCAGAGTAGGATGAAACCGTCGTTCAGTACTTCCAAGTTTTCTATGATGGTATAACTTCAATTAACTCATGATCTCAATTTTTTTTAAAAAACTATAATATCCACAAAACCCCTTTCTGATAATAATCATCACATGCTAACTAATGACTAGCTTCAAGAAGTATTTCCTGAAATTCTAGTAAGAAGTAGTAATCAGTGAAGTTCAACCGGGTCTGTTGTGAGATGATGATGGACAGTGGCACAATTTCATGGATAAATTAAAGTTAAAAATTAACCCTATTTTAGATGCTGGTTCAGTGATCTGGAGTGAAAGCGTTCTCATGCGAGATCGATTGATTCTGGAATCGAATTTTACGAGGTGTGATCATGGATGTGCACTGATGAGAATTCCTACAATAGAACGAAACGGTTGTTCAGTACTTCCAGGCTTTTCCATGGTAGTCTAGCTTCAATCAATTTATGATTTCATCTATTAACAATGACTAGAATATCCACAAAACTCATTCGACTACCGATACTTAAATGATAAATAGTTTAGAGATAAAAAGGAAAAAAATTTTTTTAACTTACCATAATTGGTAAAACAATGTACTTCAAATAGAAATCAGGTTAATAGTGAAGTTGAATAATAAATTCAGTATAAAATGGATATGATAAGACGATAATTTATGGATGAACCAATCAAAATGAAGATTAGAGGTCATCGATTTTTGGCGCGAAATTTAATGGTTCATTTAGCTGAATACCATTACAGCATGATAGCTGTTGTCGATTCATGATGAAACGGCGAAATCTAATTTCTAACTCTCATCATCAATTGAAATTTACAATTATAATTCACCACAATGGTTTATAACTTTCCTTTAGTCTTAGTTATTAGGTGGATACTGTCAAGGTTATTCTAGAGTCGTTCAAAGGTCATCCATAAATTACAGTCTTGTAGTGACCTACTTCTATCAAAAGAACGCGATTGGTTTAATAGAAACAATTATTATTATAACCAATTGTACCAGGGGTTGTTTTACTGTACTTGTTTGTTTATCTGCACTAAAGACATTCTTCCTTCCGTTCATTGTGACCTTGCACGAATTCGGTTACACTCAGTAACCACACTTGTATTCCTTTGGCACAATCTCGGTATTCTTTCAATACAACGAGATCGCCAACAAATACATGTTGACTACAGCCATCAACTACCTTCTGATATTTGGCTTACGGGGAATGTTATCGGTTAACTGGCACGTAGTCTTCTTGTAGTGGTGTTCATAGTCAACCGTGACTCGACGCCACACTGCAGTCGCACCAAATTATCTAATCAAATTTTATTGATTAATTTACTATTTATCCATTATTGTCATATAAAAGGAGAATAAAACTATATTCCATGATTTACTTCATTCTACTACTATTATACGGTTATAGGACCGTTAACCGAGAGTCTGTTACCGCTTAACTGAATACTCGGTTGATGCAATATATAATACACAGACTATATCACAGTATACTAAATACACGATTCACCATCAAATATAGAGACAGTATGAACTAAACATGAATAAAAGTCCTGAGTTTGATTACCGGTGAGGTCGTGGATATGGACCGCTTAGGAATCCTATACTTAAATGAGACATCTACCTTCTCCTCCCTAGTTTTCAATATTGGTCTGATTAAGATCAGTTCGTCACTTAACAATGAAGATTCTACAATCTGTAAAAAAGAATACTGATAATAAAACAACAAGAACATGAACTTATATGCATTTTGATGTGATGAAAACCTGAAATCGAATTCCTAATGTTAACCATCCACAGTAAATCATAAGTCTAATTCCTCACACACTGGTTTATAACCCTTGTTTAGTCATAGTTACTAGGTGAACATTTTCAAGGTCATGTTAGCGTTGCTCGAAGGTTGTCTATAAATTATTGCTTCACTATGGATACTTGATAAATGATTCAGTAAAATAGTTGGATAAGTACTGAAATATCATATTTCTTTAAATAAGATTTTTTGTTAATTCCTCTCAATTACCATCATAGTTATTAAGTGATTTACTTAAGAAGCCAAAAATAACGTTCACCACTAACTTTGTAAGATTTAATTCAAATAATAATAGCGCAATGCTAACCGGTTTTGGGGATGGTTGGAAGAGAGTTAGAAACGGACAAACCAAAACGTGACATCAGTGCTTGAAGTCACTAACTTCTAGTGTGAGCCATGTTGGTAGATGAAGACTACTTGGTTGGAGTCCGCATGACTATCGTAACCAATAGTTGGAGACTCTTGGTGACATGGCACAGAAATGATCATAATGACGTAGTTGTATACACTGTCTGTCTTCCCTTAAACTAAGATTAAAATCACTTCATATCTTTCTTTCTACGAACTAATTCTTTCATCCTGTACTATATCCTTTTATGCAATCCTTCTTTTATATATTACCATCATTGAATTCATCTTGTTGTGCTGATGCGGTATGTCAACTTGACTGACTGTTATCAATGAACCGATGTGATACACTTGAACAAATCTTGAATGTATCTAATAATGTAACGTAGCATAATTAAGTATGTGTAATATGAAAAGACTATCAACATTATGACCTCCAGAAATACATTCACTATAGACTGTGATAAAACAATGGCCTATACTCCATTGTGGATTATAGTCGTAAGTAAGGAAGTAAGACTATGATGAATACCTGAGTTCCAGGAAGTGAAATATATCATTTCAAAAGAATCTCATTAACGTTTTCTCTTATTCTGTCTTTCATTAGCAATGCCAATAGTTCCTCATTTACACAGACTTTACTTCAATATAGAAATACAAAATTCAAAAACCTTTTCAAAACACTAGAACTAACGAAATGATTGAATCATGGTTGTAAACCCCTACATGAAGTTATTCCCAAAATAGAATGTTTATCAATAAACCATTGGGAAAACACTTAGTTATGTAATACAAACATTGATTACATAATGTACAATGTATTACAGATTACTCACACGAATACTGAACCTAATGTTCTACAAAACATACATATATAATCAAAGTTTACGTTCATAGACAACATTTATAAAGAAAGTCATCTATCAATTTACACATTGGGCAATGTCGATATTCAGTAATAAAATGGATTCAATGTTTCTCAACATCTTGTTAGATATTGATGTTTTTCAAAGTGGAATTCACGAGTCAATCT
The DNA here is from genome assembly GCA_944470365.2 of Schistosoma intercalatum. Classification (NCBI taxonomy): domain Eukaryota; kingdom Metazoa; phylum Platyhelminthes; class Trematoda; order Strigeidida; family Schistosomatidae; genus Schistosoma; species Schistosoma intercalatum. The sequence continues at coordinate 2,424,439 of OX103728.1, read as the reverse complement.
AAGCTAGACTGTCAATGAAAACCTGGAACCACTAGATGGTCGTTTCGTCCTATCACCAAACTCTTCAACGGTGCACAGGCACTATCCTGCACGTGAGACTAAAACTCAGGACGTTCGGTTTCACACACGAACGTCTAACTTCTAAACCACTGAACTAACATCCAATAGTGTTATTATCTAAGTTAGATCGATCAATCCGCGTGACAGATCGTAGCTGGGCATTGTTAAGGAGTCTGATACTAGGAAGAAACGTCATCCAGTGGTTCCATATTTTCACTAATGGTCTAGCTTTGATCGTCTTGTGAATTCACCTTTGAAAATAGTATAATCTCCATAAATTCTCAAAAAAGATATTGATATATCCAAATTTTTCCTATCAAATTATATTTTGATGTGAAGACAATGAAATGTAAAAGTATTTGCCTGGAACTTCATTTATGAACAACAATCATTGAAACATGATATTCTTTCTTTTATGCTTTCTCATATCTAGTATATATCAATTTCCTAATTTAATAGTTGAATATATGAATCAATTGAAGCTGAACCACCATGGAAAACCTGGAAGCACTGGGCGGTCGTTTCATCCTAGTATTCAACTCCTCAACAGTGCGTACCAACGATCCATAGTGGTCTAGCTTCAGTTGGCACATGTATTCAATTATTAAACTAGCACAATCTCCACAAAAACCCTTCTCTGATTATAATCATCATTTACTCACTTGTGACTGGATTCAAGAGGTATTTCATGAAGTTCTAGTGAGAATCAGTGATCAGTGAAGATGGTAACTCATTAAAGACAATGATGAATGTGTCGCTCAATTTCGTGGATTAGTTGAAGTTCGACATCAACACCATTGTGTTTGCTGACTCAGTGATCTAGTGGTTAAGCGTTCTCGTACAAGACAGATAGGTACTGGGTTTTAATCTCGCGAGGTGGCATCGTGGATGCGCACTGTTCAGGAGTCCCATTATATGATGAAACGGCCGTGCAGTGTTTCCAGGTTTTCCATGGTGGTCTAGCTTCAATTGATTCATAAATTCAACTATTAAATTACTATAATATCCACAGAAACCCTTCTCTGACTATCAATTGATTATTGTCTTCAGTATACACTTTAAATAATTATGATTATTCTATGGAATGTAAAGTATGTACACCTTCTAACATCGGCTCAATAAGTGTTCATTTATGAAAATGTTTACCATTAGCTGTGTGTTTGTGTGATTAACATGAAGAAGAGGTGTGCAATATACAAGTGCTATTTACAAAAAAAACGAAGAAAAAAACAGAATCATTCATTCAATCTAGAAAGATTGTTTGAATCTTCTTATTGACGTTTAGGATCGAGATTATTTGAATGTAATATCAAAGCGACCCACACACAATTCATATATGTCAATAGAAGATTGATCAATGTAACGAAGGTACAAGCAAACTTCACAAGTTGATGGTTATTTGAACTAAGTAGTTAATTGAATAACGTGATGACGTTTAGAGTGAAGGGTACTGGTTTCGAGTTCTGAAGTGAACATCAACTCTTGGATTCATTCCTATCCATCTGACGAGTTCCAAATAGATCGAAACATGCGTCTTTAGTTTCACTTCTAGCTACCATTCATCTCTCCTTAGGAATATATATATAATTTGTAAAAAAAAGTGGATTTGTCAAACAAAGTCTACATACTATCATTTGAATACGTTTGAGCATAGATTACGTATTGTCCTGGTGGGCCTCCTATGCTCCTTCACGAGGAGTAATAGGTGCAAATAAGCAATAGATTATGTGCAATCAATAATTTGTATAACAGTACACGTTGAATAATCTTTAACAATATTGAATGAAAAGATGATCCAGATCAGAAAAATCAATCCATTTTCAATATACTTACTTTTTTTCATCAAATATCTTACTGAATAAGAAAATAACTTCTCAATGAATTTGAGTTAAAATCAAACTCATTATGATCCTGAAGATAAAAATGTATAATTCAATATCTAGAAATACTCTAAAAGGTTCCATTACAAATGCTGCATTTGTGATGTGAGCTACTTAAATCCATATAAGTAGTATATAATGATAGTTAGAAATTGAATGTATTTCAGTAGAAGGCACTAAATACCTAAGTTCCACACTTCACCAGTGAAAAGTAAGGAAGGCAAAGAAATCACCAATATTAAGGAACTATGAAATAGGTGAGTAGAGCACTTTAAGGAACTCTTGAATCTACCAGCCTCACTGAACCCACCCAACATCGAAGCAGCACCCATGAGCCTCAAAACCAATATTGGCGCACTGACAATTGAAGAGATCAGCATGACTATCAGACAAATCAAGAACGGTAAACCAAAGAGACCAGACGATATTCCAGCAGATGCACTAAATGCAGACTTGGCAGTAAGTGCAAAGATATTAAACTTTCCCTTCTGTATGATTTGGGATTAACAACAAGTACGAACAGAATGGAAAAAAGGACACCCGATCAAGATATCAAAGACAGGCGATCTCGGCAAGTAGAAGAACAACAGAGGCAATACTCTTCTCTCAAAACCAGGAAAATTTCTCAGCAGGGTGTTACTGAACAGAATGAAGGATACCGTAGATGAGCAACTTTGTGATAAACAGACTGGATTCCGTAAGAATAGATCGTGCACCGACCGAATCACAACACTACAGATCATTGTAGAACAATCAGTTGAATGGAATTCAGAATTCTACATCAACTTCATTGACTATGAGAAAATGTTTGACGGCTTGAATGGAAAAATCTCATGGAAACCTTATGGTGTACCTGAGAAAATTGTCAACATCACTTGGAATTCATATGATGGACTACACTGCGAAATGGCTCATGGAGGACAGGTTCATTCCAAGTAAGGACAAGTGTCAGGCAAGGTTACTTACTCTTCCTCTTTCTCTTTCTCCTGGTGATCAAGTGGACTATGAAAGAGTTAACATCTGAAGGAAGCACGGGATATAATGGAGAGCTAGAATGCAGCTGGACGATCTAGATTTCGCAGATGATCTGGATCTTTTATCACACACGCAACAACAAATGCAAGAGTACACGACCAGTGTAGCATCAGCCTCGGCAGTAGTAGGTCTCAACAAAAACAAAGAAAAAAAACAAGATTCCCCGATACAGCACCAGTCAAATGACGCTTGAAAAAGCAGCTTTGAATGATTTAAAAACTAGTACGTATCTGGGCAGCACCATTGATTAACACGGTGGATCTGATGCAGATGTGAAAGTATGGATTGGTAAAGCAAGTGCTGCATATCTGCAACTGAAAAACATCTGGAACTCAAAACAAATGTCAACTAACACCAAAGTCAGAATTTTCAAAACAAATGAAATGGAAACTTGGAGAACTATAAAAGCTAACATCCAGAACATACAAGTGTTTATTAACAGTTGTCGAAGCGAAATACTTCCGATCCGTTAGCCAGAAACTATCAACAACAACCTACTGTGTGAGATAACAAACCAGATTTCATCGGAGGAGGTAAGCATAAAGAAACACTGGAACTTTTTAAGACACACGTAGAGGAAACCACCCAACTGTAACACAAGGCAAACCCTCACATGGAATCCTGAATACCAAAGGAGATGAGGAAGAACAAAGTACACGTTACGCCGAGTAATGAGGACATATATGAGAAAAATGAACAACAATTGGATAGAACCAGAAAGGAAAGTCCAGGACAGAATGGATTGGAGAATACTGGTCGATGGAATATGCCTCATTTGAGGTCACAAGCGTAAATAAGTAAGTAAGTGAATAACACTTTACTATTCAATTTGTGTGAGGGTTGAGATACTGCCCGAGTGGTCAAACCGAACACAAGTGGTTTTTCTTAGGGATCCACTCTTTAAGTCTTTCATTTATAGGTCTAATCCACAGGGTAGTTGAACAACGTTAAGAGATGTAGTCCCATAATAGCCGATGACCAACACTACATTCATACACTATTTGTTCCCTTCTGATACTGGAGCCCATATACACCAATTATTGTTTAGGAGCTCAATTTGAGTTAGAACACTCAATGAAACCATAGATTTGTATTGCATATAACATATAACAAATAACCTCAATGGGAAGATACAAGCCAAACAATACCAAGTGAATTCAAATTCACCTCATTGCACAAGCAAGTGGCTATCAGGACTCAGTTGCTGAGTGGATAACGCGATGACGTTTGAAGCGAATGGTACTGGGCTTGAGTCGCAGAGTGAACATCAACTCTCTGAGATGCAGGTACATCCAGTTGACGAGTCCCGAATAGGACGAAACGCGCATCAAACTGGATTCCACTGCTAGCCACTCTCCATCATTGATTACAAATAGCTTGTGAATTAAGGCAATATCGAAGCAATATGCACAGTATGCACATATGCTAATAACACACTGATCAATTGCAGTCTTAAAACCTCAATGGAAAGATACAAGTCAAACAATACCAAGTGAATATAACTTAATTGATATCACTCTTTTCTTTATAAACAAATTACCACCTAGTTACAATTTGGCTTCTATGCTAACATTCTCTTATTACATTCATTCGTCATAGTTACTAAATTAACATTCATCATAGTTTGATACTTATCTGTCATTTATATTTCCAATCTATTATTCAATAAGATTTTACTCAATGAGTCTAGTTTCCTTTCACCTGGATACAATCTACATGGAAAAAAATTTTTTTAATTTTTTTAAAATTTTTTTTTTGTTTTTAACAAAATTCTTGTGTAGGTTTTCTTCATCTAATAGGGGATGATTGACTTTTATGAAATGACGAGTAACGTATGGATCTTATGATGATGATGATTTTTTGGTATGTACAATTAGTTACTATGTAAATCAATCATTAACACCTACAAATGAAAATTGATTGACCATTTACCATGAATACAATTTTATAAATAGTAAGTTACATATGAAAAAAACAAACAAACAAATAAACAATGAAGCTTCGTAACTTCATTATGTTTACTCTTCAGAAGTTATTTGTATGATATCTCATTGAGAATAATGAATGATAACGGTCAGGATCTATTTCTGGATTAGTATGATACACTGATTTTTATTGTATAATTGTTAATGAGCTAAACTATCTGGATATTCATGTTCCTCTTATGATAAGCTTCCATTTGACTATTATTATTATACGATGTACTGTTCTTGAGTTATGTTCAGTCTATTAATTACAGTCTCCTACATTCATAGCCACATTTTGGTTAGATCTCGAACTATAGATGTCATGTGAATAGTGCGAATGGTCCATCAGGGTGCTTGGTACCTGTATGGTTGCGTCACAGGATTGAGTTGTACTATTCAGATTGTATTGTTAAAGCCTATATGGTGTCTGGCTCTCCTATTAAATGGGATAGAGCTGTACTGTTTGAAGTGTCACGTGAAAGTCTGGATGGTGTCTGGTTCTTCAGAAAACCAATGTAAAATTATTATATTATATAACTATGAATAAACTGGTTGATCCTACAAGTAGTCATATGCTTGGCATGCTTGTCGTAAACTATTCATATTCATGTTCCTCTTATTATAAGCTTCCATTTGACCCATAGATTATTACTATTATCATACGGTTTCCTATTCTTGAGTTATATCCAGTCTATTCATTACAGTCTCCTACATTCACAGCCACTTTCTGGCTAAATCTTGTACAGACGTTATTTTCTAATTTGTGTTGTAATGTGACCTGTATGATTTGTATATAAACTCAGTATGTTTGAAATAAATGATTTATAGCGCTGGAAGTAGATAGGAAACACATCCAGGAAAGCACCCAACTGCATCACAAAGCAAGCCCACATATGGAATATTCAAGGCCAAAGGAGAAGGGTAAGACCAAAGAACACATTACGCAGGGAAATGGAGACAGACATGAGAAGAATGAACAAGAATTGGATAGAACTAGAAAGGAAGGTCCAGGACAGAGTGGGTTGGAGAATGCTGGTTGACGGTCTATGCTCCACTGGGAGTAACAGGCGTCAGCAAACTAAATATATAGTGTAATGTTTAAGTAACTAAACTTTGTTTATTCATATTCCACATATTATAAGCTTCTATTCGACCCATGGATTATCATTATACGACTTACCATTCTTGAATTATTCCCTGTCTCTTAATCATTACCTCTTGCATTCATAGCCACATTTGGCTACATCTTGCACAAATGTTGTTTCCTATTTTATGGTACGATGTGGTCTGTCTGGTTAGTATATAAACCCAGTGTGCTTGGAATAAATAATTCATATCGTAGAGGCTGAGATTGATGTTCTGGACTTAACAGGCAGAACTAGGTAGGAAAAAGGACCGATAACGACTCCAGACTGCTCATACGGGTTTTGTGCGTCATTGGTTGGGTCGATATTGTAGTGAACGAGAATACCAGTGGGGGGGACAACGAAATGTATTGGGATACAAAAGTATAGAACGACTGAATAAAATCTGAAAACCATACAATAAATACTTCAATTTCAAACCAATCATTCTCTGTTGTTGTTCTCTTCTCTTCAATCTTCTTAACCTTCTGTCTCCAGGTCATTCACATTCGATTGATGACACATACCTACTTATATCTGTCGAGATCAGTAACATATTCCACAACACCAACTAAGTCTTCTTCTGATAATGATCTTATTGATAGAAAAGATAGATAGTGACGTGTAAATTAAGACAATATCGAGATAATCTGTATAGGATGCATATATGCTAATAGAGAACTGATGATCAATCGCAGTTCTAAACATGAATGGGAAAATTCAAGTAAACAATACCAAATGAATTGAACAAGCCAGTGGCTAACAGGACTCATTAACTAGGTGAATAATGTGATGGCGTTCGAAGCGAATGGTACTGGGTTTGAGTCCCAGAGTGAATATCAACTCTGAGATGAACGTACATCCAACTGATTAGTACCAAAATGGAACGAAACATGAGTCCTAGATTTCACTGCTAGTCACCACCATCCACCGCTATTTATAACGCTTATGACTGAAGGCAATATCGAGCCAATACACATAGTATACATATATACCAATAAGAGACTGATCAATGGCAGTCCTAACACATCAATAGGATGATATAAATAAATCTATGTTGAAAATACTACACAAAGAAACATAAAATTCATCATTATTATAATGAATTGGAAACCTACTTAATATCTGTTGTTTCACCTCTTGGATTACCGTCTGAAGTAATAGTAAAATAAATGAAATTACTTAGTCAAATCGAACAATATACACTAGTATATAACAAGCTCATTGTGATATGTACTACTTATATAGATAGATATAAGTAGTATGTACCAGGAATTGGAAGTAGCATTCTTACTGACAGAGAAGAAACATGATGGCAAGAGAGAGAGAGAATGACAACAGGAATGAAGAAACAATCAAGTTTGTAAGATGCAATTTAAAGAAGATATGTAGATGGCTTGTTTTATGTCTTGTTTAAATTTTGCTAAATACAATTAACTGGTTTACTGTATTCTAGTCTTCATTGACTACATTATCAGTTCTCCAGTTTTAGTAGAATATGATTAGTTTATTTACTTCCTGAAATAACTATCTGCACGTGAACCTCGTTAAGCTATAGACAGTATGATCCGACTGTTGCAGCTACCTTGACTGTATGACGGCAGGGATCACCGGGTAAGTAATAGTGAGATTAGACAGATACAGGGTATGAGGGAATGATGACGGTAAATCAGTTGTGATGAGATTGTGAATCTTCATCGACTGAGATGGTTGGGCCACGTGTTATGCATACCCGACCACCGATAACCACGACGCGCTATACTGACTAGTGCTGGAGATGGTTGAAAGAAATTTAGGGGAGGCCAAACCAAAATGTGGCATCAGTGCTTGAAGTCACTGACTTCTAGTGTGAGCCATGTTGTTATATGCAGACTACTTGGTTGGTATCCGCATGATCATCGTAACCAATGGTTGGAGGCTCTGGGTGACATGGCTCAGAATCAATCACAATTGCGTAGGTGCATACACTCTCTGTCTTCCCTTAAACTATGAGATGAAAATTGCATCCTTATACACAATCTTTTACTTATATATTACCAACATTGAATTAACTACTTCTATGAATCCGGTGTTCATCTTGCTGTGCTAATGAGGTATGACGACTTGGACTGGTGCAAATATGTGCCTGGTCCTACGTCGCAGCTGACTGAATTACCGACGTCTTTATCACCAAATTTTTTTAACACAAACTGGTTTGAGGATTTAAAAGGATTGTAGTATATTCACAACGGAATTCACAATTCGATCTAAGCTAGATCATCATAAAAAATCGAAAAGTACTGGATGGCTGTTTCGTCCCCGTATAGGACTCCTCAGCAGTACACATCCACGATGTTATCATGACATAACTTATAGATATTTAGTAATTAATTAACTGATTTGTATAATTGACAAAAAAAGGTAAATACTCACCTTCATCTACGTTTACAAACTCTAAAACAAATCATTTTAATCACAAAACACTTAGGTGAATACGGTAATAGACTAAGCTGAAAATGTTATGAATAACCATAAATAGAACAAAACTTGTTCATTGAACAATAATAAACTGAAATTCGACATATACAAAATACACTGAATCAATACAGGTTACATTGATCCAGTCCTGGTTACTTTTGTAAATGAGTAGGGATAGAAAAATTTGACCTAAAGTCTTATCGCGGAACTACTGATTAATAGGGGAAATCTCTCTAGCCAACTTTGATGGTTGGTGAAGATCAGACTAACCCATCAATCTTTTGTAAATGAGATTAAGTTTGTTCCATTTTTCGGGGCTGTCTGATGTATATGCTTATGTATATAAATTGCATGAGTTTCGGCTCATATGGTTAATATATGTAGATATATCTATAGAATACGTGATTTGGAAAATATGTCTGTCTATGTCTAATCAAAATCAGAAGTCTAAACCATCAGGTTGAAGATAATAAAAAGATATGATAATAAATACTAGAGAGAGGTAACCGTTAACCCTCCCTCAGAAAGTTTTTATTCTAATGTGTATGTCCTGAAGTGCAGAGGTGAAAGACTTAGTGCCAGTGATATGCATGCAATGTGTAAGTGACGGTGTCACCAGTAATTATATAACGTATATTTGCTTCTAAGGTGAGTATACTTATATGCATACCAAGGAATTTATGGGTGTAAACTTATATGTTACCGGTATGCATGTAGATTATACTTGCCTGTAGTGCGGCGGCCGCGTTTTATTACTTGGAGGTCACAATTTCATTGCAGATTCACATCCACATCTTAGTATAGATTAGTGGGTATTATTCAACTGATAGTTCATATCATGGAGTGATTTTAGTTAGATTATCACTGCGATATATTCGACAGTTGTTTTGTGTTAGGATAGAACTCCTACTTCATCATTAGTTGAAACTGAACTGACAGTCTTAATATAGCCTAACATAGCGACATAGAGCCTTGGATCATTTAGAGGTATCCATTTCCTCATTCTAATTTACCTGTTATCCACATTCCGAGATTCCTAAATCACCGATATCTTCAGAACTATATTTTCATAACTTACTTCAATATTAAGTACCATCATAATCAGTTTATTCTATCACAGACGAAATGATGAGACTGTAATTCTTGGACAATCCAACCAGATTTAGGATGACAATTCTTTGATTTTAGCGCGAAATTCATTCAACCATTATGGCTAAATAGCGTTTCGGTTGATGTCTGTTCGTAATGAAAACCCTAAATCTAATCTTTAACCCTAACCATCAACTGTAAATCATAATCTTTATTGTTCACATAGGTTTGTAACTATCATTTAGATCTAATAAGTAGGTGAATACTCTCAAAGGCACTTTCGTGTTGCTCAAAGGTAGAACATAGATTATAGTCCTAATATCAACTCTCTTAAAGCTCCATTCGTTAGTATTTACACTGAATGAATTATCCTTTTAAAGGTGAAATAAACTTAAAGTGAACATTTAAATTGCCCCCAAAAATGCCCTGGCACGGCCGAGAGTGAGGAGAGTTATCTCTCCCTCTCATATGGCCACATGCATGCAAACACTGAAAGGGAAGTCTTACTCATTACCTTCACGAGGTGGGGTGTTGTATACCAAAACAAAAGGGCGAAAAGCGAATGTTATCTACTGTAACCGTTTTGGTGAATACCGTGAATCCATCCAGTAGAGTTTGGTAATAATAATTTCAAACCGATGGTGTATATGAGCTCCAGGATCCTAAGGAAACAAATGGCGTATGAACCTATTGTTGGTCAACGGCTATCATGAGACTGCATCTCCTGACACTGCTCCATTGTCTTGTGGATCAGACCTTTAGGATGAAAGCTTCGGGCGTGTCCTCCTTACAAAAACCACCTGCTTTGTTTTGAGCACCCGGGTAGTATCTCGGCCCTCAAACAAATCGTATGATTTATGTAGTGCATATCTATTTGGTACCCCATTGTACCATTGTTTATGTGTTTAAATAAATAAACAATAAAACACCATCATCCATTCATTTATATCAGAGGTACTAACAAAAATAATAACAAACTTACTTGGTGTTCCTTTAATAGATTACATAGATATTTAAAAGATTGATTATTGTCTATGAAATACAATAAGAATCAATGTAAAACAAAGGTGAACAATATTTTTTGTTATTATGTACATTATGAACTGTTTGTGACATACTTATAACTTATAACAGTCTAGTAGAATCATGAACGAACTGTTGACGAAGATGTGTTTCAACAGTAATAATCTGTGCTTCACAATTGATCGCATGTAATTTGAATAGTTGAGATCATGAGTTAATTGAAGCTAGATTACCATAGACTACCTGGAAGCACTGGACGACTGTTTCGTCCTGTCGTATGACTCTTCAGCAGTGTACATCCACAATCCTAACTCGCGAAATTCTAACCGAGGACCTATCAGTATCGCACACGAGCGATTAAACTATAGACCACTGAACTGGCTGGCATTCAACCGTGTTAATGTCTAACTTCAACTAATCCACGATAATGAGTGACACATCCACCATTTTCTTCATCAGTGAGTTACTATTTCACAACAGACTGAGTAGAACTGTCGAATGTAATTCACAGTCAAGTTGTAATATATTCAATTACCTGCCACCTATTACATAATAGACAATGTTTACAACTCAGCCTCTTTCCAATTAGCCAATAAGCATTGGTTCCAGATGAGAGCTTGATAATCTAGTCATTGGCTTAAATTCAGGACTATTAATGCCTTAATGCCAAACATAACTATGAAAAATAATAAACAGAATTATATTCTTTATGAAGTATTGTAAAGAATGATAGTTCTTGGCAGCGTTTCATTGTATCCGGAGTTCATTGCTGAAAGAAAATTAGTGATCTAGAGGTTAAGCGTTCACGCACGAGACCAGTAGGTCCTGGGTTCGAATCTCACAGGGAGCGGGATCGTGGATGCACACTGCTGAAGAGTCCCATACTAGGACGAGTGCTTCCAGGTTTCCAACGGTGGTCGTAACAATCTCCACAACCCCTATACTGATAATGAACTAATGAAGTTGAATTTGAATATTCATCTATCAAATATCTATTTTAATGAACACGGTGGATCTGATGCAGATGTGAGGGTACAGATAAGCAAAATAAGAGCAGCATATCTACAACTGAAGAACATCTGAAACTTAAAACAACTGTCTGTCAACCAACATCAAAGTCAGAATTTTCAATACAAAAATATCAAGATAGTTCTGCTGTATGAGGCAGAAATTTGGTGAACTACGAAAGTCATCATCCAGACGATACAAGTGTTCATTAACCGTTGTCTACGCCAGACACAATCAACAAGAACCTACAGTGGAAGTGTTATGTCTCGATAAGCATAATGAATGGTAACTTTTGGGATCCATTTATGAACCAATACTATGCGTATAATTGTTAAATAACTAAACTATTCATATTCATGTCTTTCTTATTATAAGCTTTATTTTAACCAATGTACTGTTATATTACGACTTAGCATTCTTGAATTTATCCCTGTCTACTAATTGCTACCCCCCACATTCACAGCCACACTTGGCCAAATCTTGTACAAATGTTGTTTCCTATTTTATGGTACGATGTGGTCTACCTGGTTGGTATATAAACCCAGTATGCTTGAAATAAATGATTCATATTGCAGAGGTTGAGACTGGTGTTCTGAACGTAACTGGCTGAGTTAAGCAGGAAGTAGGACCAATAAGGACTCGAGACTGCTAGCACGGGTTTTAGGCGTCATTGGTTCGATCGGTGAATCACTGTTCTCTAATTGGTGGACCATCACGTTACACATTAACAAGTTATAACAGGGAGAGAAGAAAAACTAGATTCCAGCAGATAAATAAATCAGGAAGAAGCACTATAAGTGGCTAGAACACACATTGAGGAAAGCAGCTCAACTGTGTCACAAGGCAAATCCTCACCTCATTGCCAAAGACGAAGAGAAAAGCCAAACAACACATTACGCCACGAAATATAAACAAATATAAGTAGAATAAACAATAATTGGATAGAATTAGAAAAGAAGACCAAGGATAGAGTATGTCGAAGAATACTGGTTGGCGGCCTATTCCCCATTGATGGGCGGGGAGGGGGGGAAAACAGACGTAAGTAATGAAGTCAATATCTGCTTATATTTCCAAACTATCCAACAAGAACATAGTGTAAACATTACCATAGTTTATCTATACAACATACAATAACTTACTTCCGCTAGCATTAATCTCATTGAATAACATAAATAGAACCATATAAATATATAAAATGATGTAATCCCTCCTCATGTTCAATATATCTAATGAATTTAAAGCTAACTATATTACTTCAATAATGCTATATTACTACTAATAACATCATTTTCCAGCTTAAATATATATAATCGTCTACTCACTGTTATTATCGATCCATTGTCATGTGATTAGAAACAAATAATTTATTTATTCATTAATAATTCGATGAAATTTTAAAAAAAAAGAAAAAAGAAAAAAATGGCATAGTAACATGTATATAGTTGCTAGGTAGTAACAATTTATTCATTAGATTATATATATATTTATATAAGATGACGTATATGATTAAATACAATTTATAGACTACTGACAATGTCAATATTATTAATAATAATGTATGATTAATGTGAAAAATATTTTTATTGTCTATAAATGTATATTTTTTTCTTTTCTTTTTCTTTTTCTTTTTCTTTCATTTATTCAAATCGACATAAGTAGTTGATAGTGTGATGTGTGCTACTTATATTGACATAAGTAGTATATGACGTCAGTCATGAATAAAAGGTCTGACAGCAAAGAGACAAAGAGGATCAAACGGTCAAGAATCGAAACAGAATGCAATTTGTATGAAAAATGCAAGAACAATGAAGTCTGAGTGTTTTTAAGACTATTGGTGAACATTTTGCGAATTAAGCATTTACTTTATGATTGTTAGATTTTATTAACAAGTCCTGTAATTTTGTGTTAAATACATTCGATTGTCTTAACCCGTGTTCTGTTCCCTACATTTGATGTCGCTGACAATCAGGAGGGGAAGAGTGCTGTTCTGCGGACGCCGTTGCGGGCCTGGAGCTGAGGTGCTGTTTGGAGCAGTCTGGTGCGTAGAGGTGGGCTGAATGGAGTGTCCTGGCGGGACGGGTTTGATTATAGCGGGTGCTGTCGACGGAGAAGAGCGGTGGGACGTGCAGCTGCAGGGCGGACATTGGATGTAGAAGGCTTAGCAGGCCAGTGGGGGACAGGTGTTAAGCGTCCCAGGTGCCGGGTGGATGTCGGATCTTGTTTCCCCGACAGACGGACAGAGCTATGGAGGTCAGCGCGCCGCAGACTCGACATTTTGACGGAGAGCGTAGCACAGACTGCAGTGACGAAGAATGTGGCACGGCGAGCATGAACCACCACAAGAACGACTGCTTTGAAGGGTGAACGAGTGTGATGTGTGCTATTTATATTGACATAAGTAGTATATGATGCCAGTCGTGAATAGAATGTCTGACAGCAAAGAGATAAAGAGGATCGAACAGTCAAGAATCGAAACAGGATGCGATTTGTATGAAGATGCGAGAACAATGAATTCTGAGTCATTTTGAGACAATCGATGGACATTTTGCAAATTAAGCGCTTACTTTATGATTGTTCGATTTTATTAACGGGTCCTGTAATTTTGTGCCAAATACATTCGATTGTCCCCTCTGGTGTTCTTGTTCACTACAAGAGATATTACATTATATGAGTTAATACTGATTATGTTATATTGTATTGATATTTCATAAAGATCTGAGAAGATGAACGAATCTAAACGAGATCATTTTTTGAAAACCTTGAAGCATTGGATGACAGTATCATCGTAGTATGAGACTTCTGAAGAGTGAACATCCACGATCTGGTATGATGATGGACTTGAACATAGGAATTTCGATCATGTGCAAGTTCTATATGATGAAACGGTCATCCATTGCTTACAGGTTTTCAACGATGATCTAATTTAAATTGGTTCATGTTTTCGATAAAAATTGTACTTCATATCTTTGTCGAGTATCAATATTTTATAAAGGGACTCGAACCTGGAATATTCGATCACTCATGAGTCACGCATGCTGGATTGTGGATGTTCACAGTTCAGGAATCTCAGCAGTGCGCACCCACCATCCTGCCCAGCTTATCCGAACCTAGGATTTATTGGTCTCGTGCGCAAATGCTTAATCTCTAGACCGTTGAGCTGGCCAACATTCAACAATGTTAATGTATAGGGATCAGCTTTAAACGACTGCGGTTAATTATCTAGCTATTGTTAAGCAACTGAAATAAACCCTTTGTAATTAGAAAACAATAATACTATGAATTTTAGACAGATTTTAAATATTTGGTGGTTCTAGAAGTCTTCCACAGGGGGAAGAAACAACAACTCATTTACATTCTTCGATAAGTCTTATAACTGAACGCTAGATTAGGTACCTAGACTCTTCTAGTAACCTCCAGGCTAAATCTACACAGCGACTTGAACACGAGAGAAAAGGCATGAAATATGAAAGAAAACGCTTTACTCCAAAGGTTCTTTTATGTACAGAAAATCTAGGGTTTATATAGTATTTTAGATGACCTTGGGTTTCTGGAAAGTTCTGGAACGTTACCAAACAAAGTAGTAGTAGTAGTAGTAGTAGTAGTAGTAGTAGTAGTAGTAGTAGTAGTAGTAGTAGTAGTAGTAGTAGTAGTAGTAGTAGTAGTAGTAGTAGTAGTAGTAGTAGTAGTGGTAGTAGTAGTAGTAGTAGTATAGGTAATCATTAGAAACACTGTAGGTAACTTTCTACTTTCTAGATGTTTCTGGTAAAACTTCTATTGAATGCTGATTGGATATGATGTTTCATAGTGTTTTCAGAGCTTATGTTAGCTTTGTTTTTCTGGCAATTTTCTGCATCTCTCCAACACTCTCCCTTATAGTTTTAGATCATCCATCTTTTCAAACTCTTAATTGTCCAAGTTCGGATTACGAGTTAAATATAAAGAGTTAATTACAGTCTCCTACATTTACAGCCACTTTAGGCTAGATCATGTACAAATGCTGTTTCCTATTTCGTGGAGAGATGTGGTCTGTTTGATTTGTATATCAACCCAATATGTTTAAAATATATGATTCACATTAGTGAGGCTAAGATTGACGTTCTGGACTGATCCAGCTGGTTTAGATGAGAAGCTGTTAACTCGATGGACCAAAAAGAACTCTAGGCTGTTCGTGTAGGTTTATGCGATATTATTCTGGTTGTATAAATCAATGTCTCCAACTAGCGATTGTATTGCAGTGAACGAGGACACAAGCGAGAACAACCAAACGCGTTTGGACACAATATTACAAAATCACTTGGTAAAATCTGAGTACAACATACACTAAATACTCCATTTACAATATGTTGATCAATTGTCTAACACTTGATTGTTTCTTTGTTTCCACATCAATCACTCTCTGTTCTTGCTCTCTTCTCTTCAGTCTTCTTAACATTCTGCTACCAGACATTTCACTTTCGACTGATAATACATACCACTTATATCTGTCGACATCAGTAGCACATACCACAGTATCACATGATATAATTAATCGAAGATAAGAACATAACAAAAGTATTTCTACTGCTTCGTATCCTCGATATTTTAATTCCGCGCATAAACCTAATCCTCCTCTTCCAGCCAAACAAGTTGGCGAAGCCTAGAAGTCCTTTCTGGATAGAAACAGGCCACATAGAAGCACGGCACAACTACCGTGGCTATAATAGCTGTTTTTGAATTTTGGCACGTAGGGAGCAACCCCGTACATTCCACGCACCACTTTTGTGAATTTTTTTGTCATTTGTGCTGTGATTCTTTGTGGGTTTCGTCATCAGTTTGGGAGTATCGGTCGATCTCTACCACTGTGGTTGCTGCTCACGTTAGTTCATGGGACTGAATCCCACTATCCAGGAAGCACGAAGAGGACGTATGAATAAGGTTTTGCCTCCCAAATAGACTTAACAGTCGCGTTTTTTTTATCCTAGTCGACCAATAGTTATACCAGAATTTTACTTGAAATGCTTTCACTCACTTAAATGTTCCTGGTTTACATCGAACGTAAATTATATGACCGACAGCTTCATCTACAATTTCAAGTGAATTTTTTCCATATTTCAGAATCATAATTCATACTTCCTAAACACAAACTATCAGTCATAGTATTGAAATTCCACTTACATATTCACTTTATTATACAACCAAATGACTATCAGAACTTAGTAACTAAGTGGATTACATAATATAGTTTGAAGCGAACCCTACTAAGTTCGAGTCCTGAAATGAATATCAACTCTGAGATA
The DNA here is from genome assembly GCA_944470365.2 of Schistosoma intercalatum. Taxonomy (NCBI): domain Eukaryota; kingdom Metazoa; phylum Platyhelminthes; class Trematoda; order Strigeidida; family Schistosomatidae; genus Schistosoma; species Schistosoma intercalatum. Next base: position 2,407,520 of record OX103728.1, on the reverse strand, counting down.
TAGTTACATCCAGCTGACGAGTCCTAAATAAGACGAAACTCATATCCTGGATTCCATTACTTTCTCATAATCCACATATAAATATTATTCAATGACTTATATACAATCATTTAAACATTTACATAAAGATGAATATTTCTTATTAACTATAAACAATAATAATATGATAGATTATATGATGTAAACATCGTGTATTCTACACATACATAGTTACAAATCAATGTAACATGGGTAATCTATACTAAACTGTAAACACAGCAACATGATATCATTAGGGATTGTTGCTATGGTAACAATTTGTAAAAGAAAACTATAAGTATAACATTTTTTTTTGTTTGTTGCATAGATCTCACAAATTTTTAAGAAAAATATCATTCTAATAAATTGAAGTCTTTAATTAAATCACATGAGTAATTGAAATTACTTATCAATATTGCTTTATTTCAATAGTTGAGATCATGTATTCAATTGATGCTACACAATCATGAAAAACCTGAAAGTACTGGAGGATTGTTTCGTCCTATTGTGGAACTCCTCAGTAGTGTACATCCATAATCTCACCTTACAAGATTCGAATCTAGGATCTGTTGATCTCATGCACGAATACATTAACCTGACAATCAATGAATTAGAATTAAGATAAGTGAAATTATGGTCAACGGTGTTATCTTAAATACACATTTCTGACTCGTCATATAGATATCCTGGAGTTTCAGAGTTGACGTTTATTCGGCGATTTGAGTTCAATATCGTTCGCTTCAAATTTCACCATGCTATCCACTTGGCTACAGAGTTTAGATAGCCACTAGTTTGTAGTGGCTCGATTTTGAGATAATTCCTTAGGCTTCGTTTATTAATCACCCTGATAACCGTTATTATATAAATTCCAACGGTGTATGAATTCAAAAGGTAATATGAAGTGGCAACTAGAGTTCATCATTGGATAGTACAAATAAAATAGTTACAAGCACATCGAGCCAACTTGAGCAGTGAGGTTAATGAGAGCAAGCAAGCAAATACAGACGCGGATTAAGAATCAGAGCGAAGTAAAGCAAAGCAAGTGCAATTAATCAGATTTGAGCACATATATATACTGTAGATATATGTAATGCGGTAAATTTTAATTCATATAAACTAATTGTTTAGGACTGTAAATGATCAGTTCCCCATTAGTGCCCAACGTCAACTCTGAAAAGTCTCAATAAAGACAAAACTCACATCGTAGGTACTAACTCTAGTCTCCATCATCCAGAGTACATTTACTTACTTTTACTTGATTACTTACGTCTGTTACTCCGAATAGAGTATAGGCCGCTGAACAGCACTCTATAACCCACTCTGTCCTCAACCTTCCTTTCTCGTTATATCCAATTCTTGTTCATTCTCCTCATGTCTATCTCCATTTCTCCACGTCATGTGTTCTGTGGTCTTCCTATTTTCCTTTGGCATTGGAGATTCCATGTGAAGGCTTGTCTTGTGATGCATTTGGGTGCTTTTTTCTCAATGTGTGTCCTATCTATCCACCTGTAGCGCGTTTTGCTGATTTCTTCCACCACTGGAATCTGGTTTGTTCTCTCCTACAGTAGGTTGTTGATGATACTGTCTAACCAACAGATCCGAAGTATTTTGCGTCTGGAGCCCCTATGAGGCGACTGTCGGTCACACACCAAGATAAAGGAGGAGTGTTGAGCATAGGGTTAGCAACCCTATCTCGTAGAAAACTAATTCGCTAAAAAAACACTAACCAGAAAAAATAATTCATACCATTCAGAGTACATTTAGTTATTCCTAATTGTAAAGTAACATTAATCATTAAAACATTAGAAATCATATCACCTGAAATCAACAGAAAGTTCACTTTCATATTTAACTTGGAAATCTAGATGATATGTACTTTTATGTATGTAGATGATCTTTCATTCAAATGAGTGTAACTGCATCACACTGTTGATATTCACACAGTGAATTGTACCCAACACCAAAATGAAATACATGTCAATTGAACAGAATTACAACACAGAGTCTTTGTGATCTGAAAATATTATAAATAGTTGATTACTGTCATAACAAACATAACTTGCTTTTTGATTGAGATCATGAACTGATTGATGTTAGACCACCACTGAAAACCTGGAGACGCTGGAAGGACGTTTCGCCCCATTGTGGAATTCCTCAGCAGTGCGTGCCTACAATCCCGCTCGCGAGATTCGAATGGTCTAACATCAATCAATTCATGATCTCAATCAGAAATTTAATCATCACCACAAACACTTACTGACACTAACAAAGTTTACTTTATATCGAACACCGTTTACCGTAACCATAACACATACAATGATAATCAGTAAACAGAGGAGTTTATAATGACGAATCATGAATAATTACTAGTGTCCTGGTATCCCGAAAAGTTATCCGACTACTTCACATGTCATCACAAATGAGAAGATGTGATATCATTTTCGCCGCGTTGATATTCCCCTGTCACAATATTCATTTCCATCATTCTCATGAAGAAACATCACCAGTAAACTATACGTTCAAAAATGTGTACATGTCACTGTGTGTAAATTGATGCATCATTACAACTACATGTCGATATGAGAGAGAGAGAGAATAAAGTGATTTGTCAAAAACTGTGCATGATACAATACACACGTCATATTAACTGATAATCAAGTAGGTTGGATCGATCTCAACAGAACAACATACATCCCTTTCATCTTGTCGGCTTTGATTGATCTTCTTACAATCTATCATGTATTATTGATCACAATTACAGATGGAATTCTGTATTAATCAACTTGATAGAAGTGACTTCATACAACAACCATATACAACATAATGAATCATTTGATTCAAGGGTAGTTTCAACAAAATTGGTTACAGTAATCGTAATACTCGGTGGAACATGAAATTCAACGATGATGTAATTGTGTGCAGATTCATCCATTCATTGATGGTTCCGAATTAAACTGTGTTGAATCTAGTAACTTCATATGTGGTTAGTTAAAGTGAAAAAGGATATAAGTGTGCGCTGTGTGTGTGAGAGAGAGAGAGAGAACAACCGAGATAGGATGTAATTGCATGATCATATGAAGCTTCCAAATGTTGCTCAGCTACAGAAGAAGAATCTTGAATGTTTGTCTGTAATTCACTTGTAAACACTTCACCATATTGAGTTGAGATTGTATGTTGATCGAATATTGATAAATGACAGAATTACATATCGTAATGGAAGTAAGTCACATGTTTGTGTAAATTTACCAACGATCTGTGGGACTGATGTGAATCGTATATTCACATGACAGTGATCCATACAAGTCGAATTGCAAACGAATAGAAGCAAATGAAAGGAATGAATGTCGTTGTGATCAGACATCCATTCGGTCAAACGATTCGTTTCATTAAACGTAATATATTCCTCACCAAATCAAAATGAACCAATTCTGTTCACATTTACACGATTCATTCACACTATTCATATCGAAATCAGTAGTAGTAGTAGTAGCAGTAGTAGTAGTACATTGAAACTGTTCAATATTGTCAAATGTCGAATGAATTTACTTTCTTCTTATTCACACAGTCACTGCACAATCTCAACCACGAACTCCAGCCAGTTGTCCCAATCATTCACCATTATCCTGTTTCAACACCTCTGTCAATGGTCCAACATCAGCAGTAGAAACAAATAAAATATTGACTTTTCGAGAAGTTGATCATCCAACAAGTGTTATCACTAGTAGGAAGATCAGTCAAAACATTCAATCATCATCATCAGCAGCAGCATCCTCTCTGACATCTTTGACAAACACTAGTCGACCACCATTGTCACTATTAGGTATACTGGCTGCTAAACGAATCACACGGAAATTTCTATCAACATTGGCTGATGAGAAACATCAAAGACGTCTGAGTACATTCAGTAGACTATGTAAGTTATTTCAATCTGCATTTATAATAGAATTTACCAACATTGTCAATTCTAAAATAAATAACCTAATGTATAATTATGTTAAATGGCGACTATATCTTCTTATCCTAAACAGTCAGTATACACTATGCGACAATTGTTTACGGTCAGTGTCGAATTCATTTCCCTAAACATATTCGGATGTCAGTGTTCCTTCTTTTCACGTATGCTATTAGATCTGTCTAGCGATCAACACTGATGTTTGGTTCATTCTAATGGTGGATTATAAATGTAAAGTCAACTAGATTGATACCCGCTGTCGATAAATATCTCTATCATATTCTTAGTTATAAATGTTAACAATGATGGATTAGTTACTGCGTATGTTGCTATGAAATATTTGATTGATCACTAAAGAGTAATACCCATTCATAGGTTAATGATGTTTTGACAGTGTTAATGGAAACTGTTTATCGATCACAGAATGACGTTTATAAGCTGAACATGATGTGAATAGCTGATTTTCAAATATGTACCGTGTCGAATGAGAGACGGTTATCTATAGCAGATAATAAACGAAAATTTGAGTAATATAGTGAAACGTAGCAGATGATCTGGCTCTTCTATCGCACGCTCAATAACAAATGACGGAGAAGACGATCAATGTAGCAGCAGCCTCAGCAGCAATTGGTCTCAACATAAACAAAGGGAAAAGGAAAATTCTCCGATACAACATAGCATGCAACAATCGTATCACCCTTGATGGAGAAGATTCGGAAGATGTAAAAACCTTAAAATATATGGGCAGCATCATTGGTGAACACGAAGAATCTGATGCAAGAGCATTATATTTACGACTGAAGAACATCCGAAACATGAAACAAATGTCAACTAACACCGTTGGTCAGACACTATCATCAACAACCTACTGTGAGAGAGAACAAACCAGATTCCAGTGGTGGAAGAAATCAGCAAAGCGCGCTACAAGTGGATAGATAGGACACACATTGAGAAAAAAGCACCCAAATGCATCACAAGACAAGCCTTCACATGGAATCTCCAATGCCAAAGGAAAATAGGAAGACCACAGAACACATGACGTGAAGAAATGGAGATAGACATGAGGAGAATGAACAAGAATTGGATATAACGAGAAAGGAAGGTTGAGGACAGAGTGGGTTATAGAGTGCTGTTCAGCGGCCTATACTCTATTGGGAATAAGAGGCGTAAGTAATTAAGCAATTGAATCGATTGAATTTAAACATGTAAGCCATTAAAGCCCAACTCAGTGGTCAAGAATTCAGGCGTTCATGCATGAGACCTAAGGTCTTGGATTCGATTCATGAATGTGGGGTGATGACGGTGCCGCTGAGCATTTTGTGTCTCATCATATGTCAAGCTCATTTGGATTATTCTAGTTTGTGGACAAGCCTATTTATAAATTCTTTCCATGTCAAATTTCGACTTTGTTAATTAATCGTTTAATAACCTTGACTGTCTTTATAGGAGCATGTTTGTGTATTGCATACCCTGCTCATTACATATCTGCAACTTATTTTTGTCTGATTATATAAATAACAAGTCACATTTGATCAAACCGAGTTGGCTTACTCGCCTTCTCCATTGTGCGTCACTTGCTTTCGATTCCTTCTCTCTCTCTCTCTCTCTGTTCTTCTCTTTCTTCGCTCCATTTCTCTGATTGTCTGTTCTGATCAACGATTGTATAAAATATACATATTCAAAACTTCATTCTTGTATTCGACTTATCTAATTCCGTTATTCAATAGCACGATGACTGTATACGAGGATTGATGATATTTATAAGTCGATAACGATAATCATACGATCGAATTGGAGTCAGATTAAGAGCCACTAATTTCATCCGACGCAACTCATAGTTGGATTCTTATTACCGACGTTACACAAACGGAGTTAGCCTAGTTTATATATGAAGTTAAATGGAAGATTCATGTTCATAGCATATTCGTACATTTATCTAAATCAGGATCAAATTAGTGAGTTACAAAAAGTAGTTCCATACTGGGAAAAAAAGCTGTCAAGTTAATCTAAGTCTCAAATAGTAGTATAGAGGTTACATTATCAATTTAAACACAAAACTGTAATGATCAGTTAACTGCATATTTGCTAACAAACTAATTTTTTATGCTTGAGGTGACGAAATGACTGATATTAGACCACCATCGAAAACCTGGAAGCACTGGACAGCCGTTTCGTTCTATTATGAGACTCCTTAGAAGTGCGCATCCACGATTCCGAGAGTAGGACTCGAACCCAGGCCCTCCGTATTCGCGCGCGAACACTTGACCCGTAAACCACTGAATTGGTCTGTATCGGACAGTGTTAATGTCTAACCTTAACCGATCCTCGAAATTGTTCGACTACCTTCCATTCTATTGAGGTAGATACCTGTCTCTATGCAACACAAAGTAGCTCCATTGGTCACAGCTATGAGAATCCATTTGGTCATATTCAGAAGTCAAATATACCAGCTAATAATTAATTAAATTCATAAGCATGTGATAATCAAGCTTACTGGGGGAACAAGTGAGTAAAGTGGGAGAATGTATGTGTATGTTATTCATTGAATACAATTCAACATATGTATAGTTATCGATTTGTGTTGTTGTTTATAACCATACACTCAATCAAAAAACTGCCACATTCATGTCAATAGCAGGTCAACTATCTAAATAATAACCTATTCTTGACCTTTCATTTAAAATAGGTCATACAAATGCAAAGCTAATGGAGACTTGCTACTATAATCTATTTATTTATTTACACATATTGGTACAAAAAGGGGTACCGAATGCATATGCACCATACAAGTCACTTGATTTATATGTGGCAGTAATACGGCCCAGATACCCAAATCGAAGAAGATGGTTTTCTTAGGGGGGTAACATCCGAAGCCTTCGACCTAAAGATTTGGTCCAAAAGGCAGTAGAGCAATATCAAGAGATGTAGTCATATGATAGCCGGTCACCAATAATTGGTTCGTACGCCATTAGTTCCTTCAGGATACTGGAACCTATATACACCAATGATTTGGAATAAGAGATTTAAAACTCCACTAGGTGAACTCTCTGTGTCCACCAACCTGGTTAAAGCAACGGACATTCACTTTTCGCCCTCTCATTTTCGTAAACAACAACCCTGGTGTGAGAAGGCAGTGAGTAGGAATTCCCTGACAGTGGTTGTATGCACCTGGCCATGTGAGAGCATTTCGAGAGGGAGAGCTGACTCTCCTCACTATTAGTCGTACCTGGTAATTTGGGGGCTATTATAATCTACCTAAGATTATTTCATGATCAAGTGGTAAAAACTGTTGATATTCAATGTTCATTATTCCCCCAAATATGTATATATGGTACGATGTGGTCTGTTTGGTTGATGTATAAATTCAGTATTTTTGAAATACAAGGATTCATATTGCAGAGGCTCGGATTGATGTTTTAGACTTAACAGGCTGGGCTAGGCGGAAAGCAGAACCAATCTGGACTCTAGACTACTCGCACGTGTTTTACGCGTCCTTGGTCCAATCGATAATTCACTGCCCTCTATATTCGACGGTCACAAGTTATAACAATTACTCATCAGAAAAGTATTTTGATCCAACAAAAAGTTTCATGTAGAATAGTCATTTCACATTAATAAATTGGAAATGATTGATCTTCTATCAATCAATGAAAGCGAAGATCTAGGGTTCTACTCTGTCTGATGTATGACGTTAACGAGAAGTTTAAGTCAATTTGTATGTTCTTTGTTTACAATTGTTTCTGTGTATCTAACTGACTAAGTTATGTAGTATCTAACAAATTTAACGGAAGGTCTAGGGTTCGATCCTCTGTTTTAAGACGGTGATTCTACACTTTTTTTTATAGAGTCTTATACGAGGACGAAACAGCTATCAAGTGTTCTTAAGTTTTTTTTAAAATGATAGTTTAGCTAAGATGAATCCATAAAAGTACTACAATCTTTACAAATCTGTCTACAGTGGTAAAACTAGAATTTATCGATTCATTGAAGGTTCCTTCAAATTATACTTTCACAACAATAAGCCTAATTTGCACAATTTTGAAGAAAAAACGGCTTTTATCTTTAACAACGGAAATTTGTCACCATTTCAAACATGGAAAAATAACTCGTGAAACAGTACAAAGTGAATGAATATTGATTTCAAGAATACAGGAGGGTAGAACTTTCGTAATTCTAAAGCTTCATAGAGCCTAACTACTAGCTATAGACAACTTCTGTACAAATGTGTTTCAAGTTATTTGAAAAAAAACAAATGTGGATTGATTGAGGTTAGTCATTAACAGCGTTCAATGCCAACCGACTCAATGGTCTAGAAGTTAAGAATTCGTGCTCTAGTCCAAAGGCTTTGAGTTTGGACCCCGCGATCTGGATCATCAACACACACTGCTGAGGTGTCCCACAATAGAACAAAACGGCCGTCCAGTGCTTGCAAGTTCTCACTGACACATTTAAAATGAATGGATAAATAGTAATGCAACTTAAGAACGATCTCATTTCATCGAATGACGAATCTTCGGATAGGACGACTGAAACAAATACTATTTGGAATATACTATTTGATGAAAACCATTATGTGATTGTTTTCAATAAAAGTTAGACCTTTTAGCACAGATCATTGTCCAATAATGATTGGACACTATCAGTCAGATTCACAGTCCATTTGTCCTTCATCGCGATCCATCATTATACACTCAGCTAACATAAGTGTTAACTCTTATCTATCACTGAACCTAATAGTTGCATGTATAACCGTCATCACCAGTTTTGTGTAGATTGCCCAAACAACTTGATAATAGAATTGATTAACATTTCTAATCTACATTAAAACGTTTTCAAAATGTTTGAAAAATTTACCTTAAACGCACTTTATCACAATCATATGAAGCACTAGACGACCGTTTCGTCTTATTGTGGGGCTCCTCAGCAGTGCTTAGCCACAAATCCAGGACCTTCAGTCTCGCGTACGAACTCTTAAGCTCTAGACTACGGAACCGGCATCCATCTGTGTTTATGTCTAACTTCAACCAGTACACAAAATTGAGCAAAAATGTTCAATTGTACTGAGGTAGATACCTGTCTCTACCTGACACGGGTTAGCTCCACTGGTCACCGCTTCACATAAGAGCTATGAGAATTCCCTCATGAAGCTAGTCACTATTGAGTACATGGTAATTATAAGTATGGGGTCGTGGAGATTATTAAGCTTTTGATTTATATATATTGCTATCCAATATTGTGAGAGATTTATGGTATCTTAGTGTGGTTCTTCATTTTGACATTAATTACATCAGACGATGATGTTATCGACGAACGCATCACATTTAGTGGTGGATGTATCTGACTCTAATTCGATTGTATGAATGATTGCTATCGGAACATACACTCTACCAATCCTCGTATAGCACTATTGACTTCAATCGCGTTAGTGAATAACAGAATTCAATAAGTCAAATAGGAGAATGGATTTTTGAATAGGTATATTTCATACAATCGTGGATCCGAACAGACAATCAGAGAAATGAAATAATGGAAGGGAAGAGAAGAGAATGAAACCAAATAACGCGCAGTAGAGAAGATATGCAGGGCAACTCAATGTAACTAAGCGTTACCCAGTAGTTATAATCGAACATTTGATGATACATCCTGAATTAGGGTACACACTGCTGAAAAGTTCCATAATAGGATGAAATGGCCATCCAGTGCTTTCAGGTTTTCCATGGTAGTCTAGTTTAAATCGACTCATGATCTCAACCATTAAAATTATTACTGCAATATCCACAAAACCTATATCCGATTAAAATCATCATATGCTCACTACTGACTGAACTCAAAAATTATTTCCTAGAGTTATAGTGAGAAGCAATGACCAGTGGAGTTTAACCAGGTTTGTTGTCAGATAGTAACTCATTGAAGACAATGATGGATATATCACTCAATTTCGTGGATGAGTTAAAGTTAGTCATTAACACCGTTGGATGCCAACCAATTCAACGTTACTCAGCGACATCAATATATCCTGGATTTGAATTTCACGAGATGAGATTGTGGATATGCATTATTCAGGAATCCCACAATAAGACGAAACGTCTGTCCAGCGCTTTCAGGTTTTTCATGTTGGTCTAGCTTCAGTTGACTCATAATTAAGAAATGCACATACATACATACATTAACATAAATACAGTCAATTTGAATAAGTAAATAATCCCACTCATCGAAATCATGAATCAATTACAGCTAGACCACCATGGGAAACTTGGAAGCACTGGACGGCTGTTTCGTCCTAGTATGGGACTCCTCAGCAGTGCGCATCTATAATCCCGCTCCCTATGGGACTCGAACCCAAGACCTGCTAGTTTCGCGCCAGGTGCTTAACCAACTAGACCACTGAGCCGGCACCTAATGGTGTTAATGTCTAACTTCAACCAATCCACAAAGTTGCTCCACCGTACACCATTGTCTTCAGTGAGTTCCTATCTCACAACCCATTCTGATAAAGTAAATCATGAACAACATCTAAATGGGACTACTGAAGAAGAAGAAGAAGAATGAATGAATGAATGAATGAATGAATGAATACATTGTATTGTCCACTAACTAGAATAATCGATATAGGCTTGAATAGAGCACTTAACACTATTGTAAACTGTAATGATAATTTATTGATTAAATAACAAAATTGTTCAGTAATTTGAATGAAAAAAAATAAACAAACTTTGATAAATGAACTATGCTGAGATGTACTCAACATATAATATAACACAACATCCTAGCTCACCCCCCCTTTTTTTTCTCACCCCTTCCCCTATACACACATACACACATTGACATAGATCCTATAATATTGATTAATTCTAATCAATATAGATATATATAGGGAAAATCATGAATCCAAATCATTCAGGATATAAAGAAGAAGAAGAAGAAGAAAAAGTAGAAGAAGAAAAAGTAGAAGAAGAAGAAGAAGAAGAAGAAGAAGACGAAGAAGAAGAAGGAGAACAAGAAGAAGAAGTAGAAGAAGAAGAAGAAGGAGAAGAAGAAGAAGTAGAACAAGGAGAAGAAGAAGAAGAAGAAGTAGAAGAAGGAGAAGAAAGGAACTAATCAATCATTCATCCATTCTATGATCTATGATATTGAATAGAATCTATTGAATATTAGTGATTATATATTTTATTATGTAATGGATATAACTAATTCATGTATTACAATTAGTCCATATCAAAGTACATCTCATTCAGTATGTTTAAATAATGTTCAATTATCTACAAAACGTAAATATCCATCTATCAAGAATACATCAATTATTCGTCATAAAAATAAACAATATTTAAGTCCAAAATTAACTAAATCCAATTCTATTCTACGATCATTTCATCATCATCATCATCATCATCATCATCATCGTCATCCTCATCGTTCAGATCAAGATCATGATCATTATGATTCATATGATCAATATGTACCGAATGCTCCAAGACCATCATTAAAATTAAATGAAGATAATATACTTTTTGTAAAGAAACAGAATTTATCTAAAATACAACGTCATTTACATGATGAGTCAATTCATCATCAATCACCATCCTCCTCATCATCATCATCGTCATCCTCATCATCATCCTCATCATCATCATCATCATCAGTTCATGATAAGGATCCATGTCAAATGAATCATGAACAAATTATACCAAAAGAAATTCATATCACAACATCAACCCCATTTGTTAAATCATCTAAAGGATCATATTCTCATAAAGGATCCATCATCAATTCAGCATTAATTGGTGCACCTAGATTAGCTCTTAATGTTTCATTACAAAATAATACTGCTACTACTAATAATAATAATAGTAATATGGAAGATTTAGATTTACCAAATTTATCAAATACAAGTCTCTCCTATGATCAAAGAAATAGTAACCATAGTGATAATGATGATGATGATGATCATGATCCTAATGATAATCATGAAAACGATCAAAATCAATTATCCAATCTAATCAATAATCAATATTTAATCAATAATAAAGCTTGTCATACATCTAATGTTATATCAGATCATATAAATGATCCAAATGTCATGACATTTCGTTGTCGAATTTGTTTAGATGAAAGTCAAAATAATCATGAAGAAGAAGAAGGATTATTGTCACCATGTCGTTGTAAAGGTACCATTGGTTTAGTTCATAAAAAATGTCTACAAAAATGGTTATTAACCTCGGGTAAATTACAATGTGAATTATGTGGTTATGTGTATCTAATGAAACCATCGAAAAAGTATTCATCATTTCATTCTATTAGATGGAATCAATTCAGACAATATAATGATGAATTAAGACAGTTTTGTCATTGGTTACAATGGCATAGAATAAGAAAACATTTAATTGTTGATATTATATGTATGATATTACTGATACCAACTACTTATATTGGTGTTTATTTTTGTGCGGTGAGCGCTTTCAGTTATGCTGAATTCAATCCATTCACATGGCAAGTGATTAGTTTATGGGGATTAGCTGTACTTTTAATTTTACTCCTTACTATATGGATTATATTAGCTATCAAACATCATTTAAATCATTATCGTCATTATCAACATGAACAACAACAACAACAACAACAACAGCTCACATTGACAGAAACCAATCATCCATTGAATCGATTACCTAGATATCGATTTTCGATACAACCTAGACCACGTGGATCCTCTGTGGTATTATATACTACAATGATTCATAAAGATCAAGAATTATCGACGAGATCAAAAAAACATGAAACAGAAATATCAATGAATTCCAATGTAGAAAATATAGAAATGAATTCATCATTTAGCCAACATGATGAATTACCAAGTTCAAATAAGTATTCATCGAATGGGAATCAAAAGATTGTTGTTTCTGTGGAATTAACTACTGTACCTGAAGTCATGGAAGAATTATCTACATCCAATAATAAAGTATCTATTTGAGAAGATGGAAACAAACAAAAAACCATGTTTCATTGTTCAATAATATCGGTTTGTTTGTTTGATTGTTTGTTTTTGTTTTCAAATATAAACATTGTCAGTAATGATACCTACAGCTGGAATGTTTTCCTTCTTGAATATCTTTGGAGAAAGTGAGATTCTAAGGTAAACAGACAGTCGATAAACTTATTAAGTTAAATTAAGATCGGTGATGATTAGTGACGGTGGAATTCAAGATACATATCAAATGGATATACATGTATTTTAGAGTTGATGTTTATTACGGGACTCGAACTCAATATCGTTTGTATTAAACGTCATTATATCATGTACTTAGTTACTGAGTCGGAAAACTCACTTGTTTGTGTAATAGGATGTATATATTGTCAAAAAGTGATTCATCAATTGCAGTCTTAAACATCAATGGAAAGATTCAAGCATTGCATGTACCTAAATTAAGGGTTGCTTTGGTTGTCAGAAAGGGGTATAAGCCTCATGATCTCTGAAGGAATTCAGCTTTCACCATGAAGCGTCATAACTTTTCCAAATAAAGAACTTCTAACTCAATGGTTTGAATTATTTTCTTCTGGTTAGCATTTTTTGGTTAGTTTACTACGGGATGAGATCACTAACCCCAAGTCCAACCCTCCTTCTTTATCCGGGCTTGGGACGACCGGTAGCCCAAGAGGGGCTACAGGTGGAGTTATACGTAAATATAGATTTTAATAACGTAACGGTATTTTGTTTTCGGATGTTTGAATTTTCCTGCTGGTGTTATGAACTGCGATTGATCAGTTTCTTGATATATGTGCATGCTGTGTAGATTATCTCGATAATCCTATTCAGTAGGATCTGAAAAGTTGGAAAAATGAAAATCAAGCAAGTGCGATAAAAGTAATTTTGATGATTTTGTAATAGTATTCTGACACGAGAAAATGGGTTTTAAGTGTTCTTTAAGCCCTGACGCTTCAGGCTGAGCTATTTCGTTTACTACCCTACATATGTGTTGTATGAAGTATAAGCTATATTGCTATGTAGAGCTGAAGGTCTCATATGAAACTGGAGGTTCACCGTTTATACTGAGGATGGTTCAGCATGATTACTTTGGTAAGTTTTGCTAACTGTTCATGTACAAAATTGGTTTGCTGGTTAACCTATTTCATTCATACTGGTGGTTGCTTTTCAGTGTTTTCAAAGGCCATTGTCGTTGGGACATTGTAAAGCATGTCACCATTGTTAACATTATTGAGTTTGACTGTCGTGTAAGAGGAATAGTTCAACTTTGGCTTATTCATGTTGTGCATTATTGATTTACACGATCAATTATGTGATGTAAATGTGTATATGAATATTGAGAATGGTGCACCAGGGTGCTTGGTACCTGTGTGTTTGCGCCACAGTATTGAACTGTACTATTCAGACTGTAGCGTTAAAGCTTATATGATGTTTGGTTCTCCTGTGAATCAGGATTGAGTTATACTGCTCGAATTATAAGGTTTAAGCCTGGATGGTGTCTGGTTCTCCTGTTAAACGAGATTGAGCTGTACTATTTGGATTGTCACGTGAAAGTCTCCATCTAAAAAAACAGATGAATAGTGGCTAGTGATGGAATCCATAAGCAATGGTATAAGAATATTCTAATTTATGCATCATCATAGATGTGAATAATCTTGAAAGGTATCTCGGTCACATGTTTCTATCGCACCTGATTGAATAGATACTGTACTTTTCTTTTTTTTCTTTCTAGAAATTGATTTTAACATGACAACCGCTTCACTTATCTTGAAAGTCTCATCAGCCATTGTGGTCAGATGTGTAACGAAATCTCAGCACGGATACAGAAGGCTCGACTAGCTTTTGCCAACTTGCGTCATTTATGGCGTAGGCGAGATATACGTCTATCAACCAAAGGACGTGTTTACTGTGCAGCAGTTCGTTCCGTTCTACTTTATGGCAGTGAAACATGGCCGGTAAACGTATAGGATATTCATAGGTTACTAGTATTCGATCATAGGTGTCTTCGAAACATTGCTCGTATATCCTGAGAACACCGAATAACTAATTCAATTGTTAAGAAACGGATACTAGGTAAGGATGGCAAAACGATTGATGACGTAGTGAAACTTCATCAGTTGAGATGGCTGTGACATGTGTTACGTATGCCCAACGGCCGACTGCCTCGACGTGCGCTGCTCAGTGGTACAGGAGTAGGTTGGAAGAAAGCTGGGGACGGCAAAACCAAAACATGTCACAAATGCATGAAGTCACTGACAAGTGGACTAAGCCATGTTGGTAGGTGTAGACTACTTGGTGGGGATCAGCGAGACAATAGCAACCGATGGTTGAAGACCCTGAATGACGTGAATCAAAATCGTTTGCAATGGCGCATGTGCAGGTCCACACTTTGTGTTCTCTGAAATTCTAATCTTATGAATTTCTCATATCCTTTCTTTTCCTCTTTCCAAATTTATTTCGCTGGATATTACTTCTTGAATAACATCTTCAAACCCTATTCTTCCCGATTGCTGCTTATACTCTTACTACCTCTACCACTACGGAATTTGAGTGAACAACTGCATCTCTGTGCTCATATGGTGTGGCAACTCGAACTGATGTACGTACGTACGAAGTTCTACGTTATTACTGACTGACTAACAACTACGGTATTTATAACAAAATTACTATCATGAATTCAATATGATTTGTATCTTTATTTCAATCTCACAACAATGAATCGATGAAATTAAGGTAAAAACTAATTCAGTCAGTAATAATTTTCAGTACTGATTTCGAAAAGATAATAGCTAAAAGGTAAGTGGAAAGGGATGTTGTTAAAAGGGGTGACATTATTATGACCTAACATGATAGCAACAAATGAACACTAAACTATCAACATGGAATAGTACATACTTTGAATATGAACATCTGAATGTAATGTGTTACAAAAATGTAATATTAAATTGAAAGTAACCCCTTTGAATGTTCTATTATGATTGATGATATTCATTCAATGAATACACTACTGAAATGATTTTATTGTCTTAAGTAGTTATCCCTTTAGGCTGATAAGTTATCATCAATGTGTTGGGTAGTCGAATCCCGAATATGAAATGCTTATGTTACTTGCTTACTGACTGATGTATGGGTCAAGATGATAATGATTGGTTGGTTGCTTAATCAGATTTATAAATTGTCTGACAGGTACTAGATGATTGAGATCATGAATCAATTGATGTTAGACCACCGTTGGAAACTTAGAAGCAGTGGACGGCGGTTTCGTCCTAGCATGGGACTCCTCAGCAGTGCGCATCCACGATCCCACTCCTGTACTAGATGAGTTATGTATTCTCCTATCCTTATTAACATTATTGTTTGCTGATAGATTATGTCGGATTGTTGTTGATTTTATGGTGTGGAAATATATTTACGTTCTAGTAAGGATAATCACGTGTTCCTGATCTGAGTTGTGTTAAAATCCTGTAGAGTAGACACTTGGAGGGAGTCTAGTGTAGATATTCGTTTAAGACAGATTAACGTCCTATTCATGTAGACGAGAAAACTTTGACTGTTTTAACAATTACGTCTAATACTCTACTTAATCTGTCAGAAAATATGAAGAGTAATACATACTTTCAAGGATCGAAATTGGGTTACGCAACAACAACAACAATAACATGTATGTATGTTAAAAATTAGATATTTGAATCATGATATAATGACAGCTGGACGCTACGCTTTCTCAAACATAACTCAGATAACATGACGACGGTAATAAGAATCGTCAGTCAATCAGCTATAACATAGGACTAGGAACATTTTGCATCGGTTCAAGTTGCCATACCTCATTAGCGTAACAACATGAACACCAGATTCATAGAAGTAGTTAATTCAATGATGGTAATATATATAGGAAAGATTATGTATGAGGATAAAGTAAAGAAAGAAGGAATTAGTTTGTAGGAAGAATGATTTGAAGCGATTTTAATCTCAAAGTTTAAAGGAAGACAAAGAATGTATACATCGACGCCATTGTAATCGATTCTGAGCCATGTCATCCATAATCCTCAACCAAATAGTCTTCATCTATCAATATTGCTCACACTAGAAGTTAGTGATTTCAATGACTGATGCCACATTTTAATTACTTCAAACCATCCCAAACACTAGTCAGCATTCCGAGTCGTGGTAATCGGAATTCAGGCATACGTAACACGTGTCCCAACCATCTTAGTAGATGAATATTCACAACCTCATCAACTAATTTACCATCATTTCCTTATACTCTGTATCTGTCTATCCTGAGACAGAAGGTAAATCGGATATATTTCACATCATTAAAACTGTTTTTCCTTCTCTCAATGTTTACCTTTACTAATATGCCCACATTTTGATGATCTCTCTTATGGTCTCACCCTTATCAGTGTGATTCACTTGAGAAAATAAGTAACATAAATTAAAATAATGATAGAACCAGTGATTGTATGAAAGAATAAACATCCAAGAATATAATTAGGAAGAATGATGTATATGAAGGAATAGTGGAATTCAATAGGCATCAGGTAAAAAGTGAACTAAATCTACATCACTGAGATAAATTTGAACTTACACAGATCGATATCTTCGATTACTAATCTTGCGAACTCCTAGCAGGTAGTACTAACACGAATATGTTTAATAGTTAATAATTTCATGAACTGACCAGCGCTTACTGTTAATTAAATAGTATTGCTTAATAATCAATGCATATGTACAAGTAGTCAGAATGTTTCTGAATATGACCATGTAGTGGCTGTATTTCGTTAACCAATCGCTATCGTGACCGTTATCATATAATCTTCAACAGTGTTTGAAATCAGAAGGCAAATAGAAGCAGCGACTACAGTTTTATTATAGTTGATAATTCATACCACAAAGCAGTGAGGCAACTGCGTGAGTCAGCGAATCGAAAGTGTGGAGTGTGTAGAGTGTTAAATGTACATGTATCTATATAGGGAAATGAATGGATCATCGAATCAATTAAGCAGTTAATAATAAAGCTAGCAGAATGAATAGATGCGCGTAGGCGGTAAGAAAATGTTCAAGCATACACATATTTCATACAAGCACAACAATAATAAAGGTACAATAAGTTGTTATAGTATGGATGACTTTGTCCCCTAAATAAGTTAATAAAAGGGCTTAACTGAGTTAAAGGAGAACAAACTCAGTTGCACGTGAGTTGCTATGGCCACCATCGTTAACACACTGAACAATCAAGCTGATCAATGTAAAACCTTCTTATGCTTATAGATTTATTATACATTCCCAATCGACACATACCGCTTTTTCTGCTGAGAATTCTATATTGTACCAAAATATAATATTGAATAAAGGCATTAATAACAATAATAATAACACTACCAAAAAGCTTTGGTGAACGAAAGAAATACATCCACCATCCCGACTCGTGAGATCCGAACATAGGTCTCGTGCGTGAACGCCTAACCTCCAACTTCAACTAATCCACGAATTTGCGCTATCATCGTCCATTGTCTTCAGTGAGTTATTATCTCACGACAGACCCGACTGAACTTCACTGGTCACTGCTTCTCAGAAGAAATCCAGGTTCTGGATGGTGTGTGCTGCTGATATGGATATTTATACATAGAGAGTATGTAACATTGATCGAAAGTGAAATATCTGGCATAAGAAGGTTAAAAAGATCAAAAAGAAATGGACGAGGACAAAGAATGATTGATGAGGAAACAAAGAAACAATGAAGTCTGAAACCATTGATTGACATTTTGCAAACGAAATATTCACTATATGATTCTCAGATTTTACTAAGATGTTACGAAATTTATATTCGATTGAACCCTGCTTATGTATCTCGTTCACTTCAATAGTTGTTATGACATATACTAGCTAGTAGATGGTGGTTGGAGGTAGTCTACAGGAAACCCTGGACCCGGGTTTCGTGCTACTTGGAATTCGTCAGGAAGGTGTACCTGTAATCTTGAGGGAACTGGTGATCCCTGGCGGATTCTATCCCGTGTCAACCAGCTTCACAGTCAGAGACATTACCACTGGGCTATCTGGGCCGCGACCAACCTCCTGTAAGACTGAGATCTAATCACAATTGATTGAGTGTCTATTCCTTATTAGTGCAGATCGAATGCTATCGACCATGTTGCAATGTGGCCACCAACGTAGGTGACTCGACACTGCATGAACTATTGTGAGATTAGATAGTGGTTGAAGGTAGTCGACAGGAAACCGTGGGCTGGTGGCCATATTGCATCATGGTCGATAGCGTTCGATCTGCACTAATAAGGACTAGACATGCAATCAATGTTGATATACTAGCTATGTTTAATGTTGACAACAGTTTATTAGTTACCAATACATGAACCAAGAGAATACAAGTACAGAAACTGATGTATTTGAAAAACAATTCGGCAACTATACGAAACTCTCAAAACTTATTATATGGGTTGACAGACTGCAGTTATAATAATAAATACAATAAATGTTATAAGTATGCAGTGTCGAGTCGAGTCGCGATTGACTGTGATCACCACTACAGGAAGACTACGTGCCAGTTAACCGATAACATCCCCCGTAAGTCAAATATCAGAAGGTAGTTGATGGCTGTAGTCGAGATGTATTTGTTGGCGACCTCGTGGTATCGAAAGAATACCGAGATCGTGCCGAAGGAATACAAGTGTGATTACTGAGCGTAACCGAATTCGTGCAAGGTCACAATCAACGGAAGGAATAATGTATATATTTTGGTACAGTTAAACAAACAAGTACAGAAAAGCAATCACTGGTACAATTGGTTATAATGATAATTGTTTCCATCAAACCAAACGCGTTCTCTTGGTAAAAGTAGGTCACTACAAGTATATGTAATTATTTCACAATACACACATGTATAGATGGTTATGAATAGAAATGCCTACTTACTGTTAATAAGTAGTATAAAAGCAAGTACAAAAAGTTGCTTGATTTGAAGTGAATAACATGTGAACAAAACGCCATACAATAGTCACTATAATCATTAGTCGTTCATCTCATTTGTTTGATCTGTTTTTATCTACCATAAGATTGTTAAGCATAGAAATGCCTACTAATTAATAATAAGTAGTACTATAAAAGCAAGTTGATTTGAACAAGATAAACATCATTTCATTTGATCCACATAACCAAAAACCAAATCATGATTAATCAAATCAGTCTATTCTTTGTATACAATAAAACAATTGACTGATATATGATACGATGTATTTGTTTGATTCACGTAGAATGATCGATCATAATTCATATCCCATAATACACGATTAGTGAATCCAGCCATTTGTTTACAATTTTGCATGACTAAACAAAATACTAAATAACGATATCTGAAAAGAAATTTTAAAGAAAAAAAGGGATCTGTAAGGTAACAGAAGGGGTCCTTGTGGATATTATAGTGTATTATAAATTGATAAGTCCTGGGTTCGAATCTCGTGAGGTGGGGTCGTCGATGAGCACTGTTGAGGAGTCGTACAATAGGACGAAATGGTCGTTCAGTACTTTCAGGTTTTTCATGGTGATATAGCTTTAATTGAAATATGATGTCAATTATTAAATTATCTACAAAAATCGCTTCTGATATTAATCAACCTATGCTCACTAATGACTAGATTCGAAAGGTATTTCATGGAATTCTAGTGAGAAGCAGTGATCAGTGGAGTTCAACCGAGTCTGTTGTGAGATAATAACTTATCGAAGACAGTGGTGAGTGTTTCGCTCAATTCCGTGGATTAGTTGATGTTAGAGATTAATATCTTTGGATGATAACCGATTTAGTGGTCTAGAGATTAAGCGTTCGCGCTAGAGACTGATAGGTCCTGGGTTCGAATCTCATGAGGTAGGATCGTGGATGAGCATTGTTGGGGAGTTCCACAATAGGACGACACATTTGTCCACTGCTTCCAGGTTTTCCATGGTGGTCTAGCTTCAATCGACTCATGATCTCAACTATTGAAAGAAAATTAATCATTTTACAATTGTTCATGTGAAAACGATCCATGGATGAACTTGAGGAAACTCTAAGAAGCTTAGAAAAAGCTGAAGATATTCCATCCAGTCATTATTTGAAAGAATGTTTCAGGATCTGTACGTGTAGCTTCCCTATTAGATAAATGCTAAGAACAATTGTATGTGAATTCGATTACTATAATGATGATTTCGCTTTTACTATAAACTATAGTATTTCTTTTCATTCATATACTGTCTTTTCATTTGCAACTTGGAGGTTTCTAGCAAACGAGTACTCAAGTTGTATGCAGTATATCAAGAATCTAAGCTCTAGATATAACAACTGACAACGGAGATGGGATTCGAACCTATGAGGGGGAAATCACAATGGTTAAGCAAGTAACCATTCTACATGAAATATCATTCTATAGCTATCAGTTTTGTAACCAGTAGTCAGTTCGATCAATTCGTTCTGTTCTTTGAGACAATTTTTATGTTTAGCTCACCCGTGAACACATTGAATTAATTAGTCTATTAAAGCTGGACCAACATGGAAAATCTGGAAGCACTGAATGGTCGTTTCGTCTTAGTATGTGTCTTCTCAGTAGTCTGCATCCACGATCCCACATGCGAGACTCGAACCTTCGGTCTATGTGGGCGAACACTAAACCACTAGGTCAGTGAGCCTACAATCAATGTAATGTCTAACTTCAATCAATCCACGATATTGCACCACCATCCACCATTGTCATCAGTGAATCACTGCCTCACACAGACCCGCTTGAACTCCACTAATCACGGCTTCTCACTACAACTCCAGGAAATACCTCATGAAGCCAATCACTAGTGAGCAAATGATGATTATTATCAGAATGGGCTTTTTGAGGATATTGTAGTAGTTTTTAATAGCTAGTTTTACAATTCTACAATTGAAAATGTATGCTATATGTTCTAGCTAAAGAGGAGACAACTTTCGAAAACCGAGAAGACTACCTTAAGAAGTTATTCATTCTATGATTTCGATGGAGTTTCGTTCTCTGAGCTGGATGGTTGAATCGTGGAGCTTTCATCGTTCATCATCAGCACAAACTTCAGGTAAAACTGAAGTGTTCAAATTTCTCCATAAATGATTCACAACTTATCCTGTAGATCTCGTTATAGATTTGTTCTTGTCAACCTTAAACTTCTTATTGTTTACTTCTTTGTTTCGGTTGTATCTTACATTGGTTTTACCAAACCATCCAGATCAGAGAACAAAACTCCATCTTAAATCATCCATCTGAGCTACAAATCTTCTCCACTATTTCAAGATTCTAAGATCAAATCACTGTCCCGCATAACATATACCACTAACTACACATGATATTGTTTGGTTTGTATCTCCCCATTGAGGTTTAGTACTGCAATTAATCAGTCTGTTATTGTCATATGTGCATAATGTGCGTATGCCTAGATATTACCTTAATTCACGAGCTATTTGTAATCAATGATGGATAGTGGTTAGCAGCGGAATCCAAGACGCGCGTTTCGTCCTCTTTGGGACTCGTCAGATGGATGTAAAACTACAACTACACAGTTGTAGAGAATAACCTTGGTTTTCCCTTTGTGTATGCTGAGGCCTACTGATGCAGAGACTGGTGCTACACTGGCTGTCTTCATCTGCACTTGTTCGTGTGTATGCGATAGGAAGTCTAGGTCATCTGCGAAGTCCAGATCGTCTAATTGGTTCTGAGCTGTCCATTGTATTCCGTGTTTTCCTTCAGATGTCGAGGTCTTCATAATCCAGTCGACCACCAGAAGAAAGAGGAAGGGAGAGAGTAAACAGCCTTGTCTGACTCCGGTCCTTACTTGAAATGCATCTGTCAGCTGTCCTCCATGCACTACTTTGCACTGTAGTCCGTCGTATGAGTTCCGGATAGTATTGACAATCTTGTCAGGAGCTCCGTAGTGTCGAATAAGTTTCCATAATTTCTTCCTATCTACACTGTCAAATGCCTTTTCATAATCAATGAACTTGATGTATAGTGACGAGTTCCACTCAACTGATTGTTCGACGATGATCCGTAGTGTTGCAATTTGGTCTTTGCACGACCGGAATCCAACTTGTTAATCTCGAAGTTGGGCGTCTACTGCATCTTTCAACCGGTTCAGCAACACTCGACTGAAGACCTTCCCTGGTATTGACAGTAGTGTAATGCCTCTGTGGTTTTCACATTTGCTGAGATCTCCTTTCTTTGGAATCTTGACGAGGTGTCCTTCTTTCTAGTCCATCTATCAAGAACGATTTCAGCAGGTGAAGGCGTTTATTGATGATATCCAATTTTCTGATATATGATATCATTCATATATTATTGAAAAGTAAGTAAGATAAATGAAGACTATCATATCATCATTAATAAAGTAAAGATTATCATCAAACTGACCGTTCTTCTCCATGTGCTTTGAGCATTGCTTTAATTTCATTTGCTAATGAAATACATAATCGATTAGCTTTAAAACGTTCATAAGTTGATGGAAGTGATTCAATACGTGATTGAACTAGTTGTTCTATTCTAGGTTTTACATTACTAACATTGAATATTTCTTTTGGGCCTAATTGAAATGTTGGTAGATAATTGATTAAATTGTATGATGCTGGACTGTAAGAGGCTAAAGAAATCGATATCAAATAAGAATCAGTCAGTCAGTCAACTACAACATAGAATCAGGCATATATATATACATCGGTACAAGTTGCCATTCCTCATTAGCACAACAACATGAACACCGGATTCATAGAAGTAGTTCATTCAATGGTGGTAATATATAAAAGAAGGATTGAATATAAGGATATAGTACAAGAAGAACGAATAAGTTGGTAGAAAGAAAGATATGAAGCGATTTTAATCTCGTAGTTTAAGGGAAGACAGAGAATGTATACACCGACGCCATTGTGATCGATTATGAGTCATGTCACCCAGAGTCTCTAACCATTAGTTACGATAGTCAGGCGGACTCCAACCAAATATTCTGCATTTTTCACCATGGCTCAGACTAAAAGGTGGTGACTTCAGTGACTGATACCACATTTAGACTTGGATCTAAAACCTTTCATTTGAAATAAAAACGTTTCATCTACTGAGTTCAGATAGTTACTAGCTCGTTTATTACGTATGAATTTTATTCATGTTCCTCTTAGATTGGTCATTCTGTGATCGATAATCAGTTTTCATTAACAGTGTCAAACTGCTAGGTTTGAAGCTATCACGACTTTACTTAATCTGAGAATGAGAACAAGACCCGGTGACCAAAGACCAGTAAGCTAGTTATTAATGCGTCCCAGCCCCGCTAGCTAGAGGGAGAATCCAAGCTTGGAATGGTAAGTACATTCTGCAAAACAGCCAGAAACGAGCGATCCCTACAAACACAATTCAAAACGTTTATATACCGTGCAAAACCGTCCTTCGGAGAGTTACCAAATAGCATACTAAAAGACGCAACGGACCAATAGCATTTAAGATATGTCCCAGTGCGTAATACAACATGAAGATAACAAGAGCGCCTTCGGCACGAAAATAAAGAAATTCAAATTTTCTAAATAAAATTACAAAATTAGATCCTTTCCCAAGTGAGTTATGGGGATCTAACGTCCCCAACACAAACATCACTAACCCATGAATGTGTATTACTCTTTAGTGATCAATCAAATATTTCATAGTAACATACGCAGTAACTAATCCATCATTGGTAACATTTACAACTAAGAATATGATAGAGATATTTATCGACAGCGGGTATCAATTTAGTTGACTTTACATTTATAATCCACCATTAGAATGAACCAAACATCATTGTTGATCGCTAGACAGATCTAACAACCTGGGTGAAAGGAAGGAATACTGACATCCAGATATGTTTAGGGAAATGAATTCGACACTGACCGTAAACAATTGTCGTATAGTGTATACTGACTGTTTAGGATAAGAAGATATAGTCGCCATTTAACATAATTATACATTAGGTTATTTATTTTAGAGTTGACAATGTTGGTCAATTCTATTATAAATGCAGATTGAAATAACTTACATAGTCTACTGAATGTACTCAGACGTCTTTGATGTTTCTCATCAGCCAATGTTGATAGAAATTTCCGTGTGATCCGTTTAGCAGCCAGAATACCTAATAGTGACAATGGTGGTCGACTAGTGTTTGTCAAAGATGTCAGAGAGGATGCTGCTGCTGATGATGATGATTGAATGTTTTGACTGATCTTCCTACTAGTGATAACACTTGTTGGATGATCAACTTCTCGAAAAGTCAATATTTTATTTGTTTCTACTGCTGATGTTGGACCATTGACAGAAGTGTTGAAACAGGATAATGGTGAACGATTGGGACAACTGGCTGGAGTTTGTGGTTGAGATTGTGCAGTGACTGTGTGAATAAGAAGAAAGTAAATTCATTCGACATTTGACAATATAGAACAGTTTCAATGTACTACTACTACTGCTACTACTACTACTGATTTCGATATAAATAGTGTGAATGAATCGTGTGAATGTGAACAGAATTGGTTCATTTTGATTTGGTGAGGAATATATTTCGTTTAATGAAACGAATCGTTTGACCGAATGGATGTCCGATCACAACGACATTCATTCCTTTCATTTGATTCTATTGGTTTACAATTCGACTTGTATGAATCACTGTCATGTGGATATACGATTCACATCAGTCCCACAGATCGTTGGTAAATTTACACAAACATGTGACTTACTTCCATTACGATATGTAATTCTGTCATTTATCAATATTCGATCAACATACAATCTCAACTCAATATGGTGAAGTGTTTACAAGTGAATTACAGACAAACATTCAAGATTCTTCTTCTGTAGCTGAGCAACATTTGGAAGCTTCATATGATCATGCAATTACATCCTATCTCGGTTGTTCTCTCTCTCTCTCTCACACACACAGCGCACACTTATATCCTTTTTCACTTTAACTAACCACATATGAAGTTACTAGATTCAACACAGTTTAATTCGGAACCATCAATGAATGGATGAATCTGCACACAATTACATCATCGTTGAATTTCATGTTCCACAGAGTATTACGATTACTGTAACCAATTTTGTTGAAACTACCCTTGAATCAAATGATTCATTATGTTGTATCTGGTTGTTGTATGAAGTCACTTCCATCAAGTTGATTAATACAGAATTTCATCTGTAATTGTGATCGTTGATACATGATAGATTGTAAGAAGATCAATCGAAGGCGACAAGATGAAAGGGATGTATGTTGTTCTGTTCAGATAGTTCCAACCTACTTGATTATCAGTTAATATGACGTGTGTATTGTATCATGCACAGTTTTTGACAAATCACTTTATTCTCTCTCTGTCTCATATCGACATGTAGTTGTAATGATGCATCAATTTACACACAGTGACATGTACACATTTTTGAACGTATAGTTTACTGGTGATGTTTCTTCATGAGAATGATGGAAATGAATATTGTGACAGGGGAATATCAACGCGGCGAAAATGATATCACACCTTCTCATTTGTGATGACATGTGAAGTAGTCGGATAACTTTTCGGAATACTATGACATTGGTATTTATTCATGATTCGTCATTATAAACTCCTCTGTTTATTGATTATCTGTATATGTTGTGTGATTACGGTAAACCTTGTTCTATATCATGTGAATTGAATTATTATCAACATGGGATTATGGAGATCGAATCTCGCGAGCGAATTCGTCGATACTCACTGCTGATGAGTCCTACAATAGGATGAAATGTCCTTCCAGCACTTTGGGGTTTTCAGTGATGGTCTGACATCAATCGGTTCATGATCTTAATCAAAAACTGAATTATATTTGTTCGGATCATTTCTTAAGATCACCAATATGTTATACACTATGATTCCCTTTAGACATGCATAAACATGTATATTATTTCAGCTCATATTGATAGATATAATCTAGTGTCTCCTTCAAATAATTCTGTCCTACATTTGATCAACTGAAACATGAATTTTCAGTCTTTACAATTACACATTGTTCTTATTGATTGATATTACGTCATCAAAATAACCTTATATTACAATCCGAGTGCCATTTTGTGAATATTATGGTAATTTAATAGTTAAATTCATGAGTCGACTGAAGCTAGATCACTTTAGAGGCTAAGCGTTGGCACACGAGACTGGGTTCGAATCTCCCGACGTGGGATCGTGAATGTAGACTGTTGACAAGTCCCATAGTGGGACAAAACGGTCATCCAATACTTTCAGGGTTAAGATGGTGGTTGGAGATAGTCAATAGGAAACTCTGAACATAGTTTTTGTGCTACTTGTAATCTTGAGAGAACTAATACTCCCTGATGGATTCAATCCCGTGTCACCCAGCTTCACAGTCAGAGATATTACCACTAAGCTATCTGGCCTGTGATCGACCTCCTGTATGACTGAGATGTAATCACAATTAATTTATCACTGGATGGTGATCAATGTTATGTGTATCAAGTCCTTCTTATTGCAAATCGAATGCTATTAACCATCATCTTATCCCAACATAGTGCACGCAGTGTCGAGTCGCCTAGATTAGTAACCACATTGCAACTTAATCGATAGCATTCAATTTACACTAAGAAGGACTTTACACATATGACATTGATCACTCACTACCTAGTAATCAATCAATTGTGACTTTCAGGGCTAATCCGTGTCGGGTAGAGACAGGTATCTACCTTAGTACAATGGAAGTTGGTCGCGCAATTTCGTGGATTGGTTGATGTTAGACACTAACACCATTGGATGCCGGCTCAGTGGTCTAATGGTTAATTGCTCAGGTGCGAAGCCAGTAGATCCTGGGTTCGAATCCCGCGGGGCGCGGGATCGTGGATGCGCACTGCTGAGGAGTCCCATATTAGGACGAAACGGCCGTCCAGTGCTTCCAGGTATCCAACGGTGGTCTAACATCAGTTGACTCATGATCTCAACCAAAAACTTAACAATCTCCACAACCCCCATACTGATACTTTCCATAATAGTCTAACTTCAATTGATTGACGATTTCAACTATTTCAATAATATAACAATATGATATAATAACTTACTTGAATGCTTTATCAATGATAATCTTTTAACACCTTTAGCTTTTGATAATATATCTAATCTAGAATTTCTTTCTTGATTCATTACATCATTTGTATTGGTATCTTTTATAGTGGATTCTTCATTGACTGTTTCTAATTCATTTGATTTTGAATTTAGTTTCGATGGTGATAGATTCATTTTGTAACTATTTTATTCTATAGAAAGAAATAATGATGATAATAAATCAATATTTTTATGTCATTAGTTAAATAGGTGAGGGGGGGATTTGTAAAGATTATAGAATGTTTATTGTTTAGATCACTAGTTTCAATTAACGATTAAAGTTTAATCATTAGATGGTGATTGTAGATAGTCAACAGGAAACCCTAGACCTGGGTTTTATGCTATTTGGCACTCGTCAGCAAGGAGTACCTGTAATCTTGAAGCAACTTAGTCGATGGCATTCGATTTGCAATAAGAAGGACTTGACACACATAACATTGATCACCACACAGTGATCAATTAATTGTGATTACATCTCAGTCTTATAGGAGGTCGATCACAGCCCCGATATCCTAGTGGTAATATCTCTGACTAAGAAGCTGGGTGACACGAGATCGAATCCGCCAGGGAGCACCAGTTCCCTCAAGATTACAGGTACACCTTGCTGACGAGAGCCAAGTAGCACGAAACTCGGGTCCAGGGTTTCCAGTTGATTAGCTCCAACTACCGTCTAATCTCAATATAGTGCACGCAATGTCGAGTCACCTAGACTAGTGGCGACATTGCAACGTGGTCAATAGCATTCGATTTGCACTAAGAAGGACTTGACACACATAACTTTCTTCCAACCATCTCCAACACCGGTTAGCATTGCAAGTCGTGGTAATCGGAGTTCAGTTATACGTAACACGTGGCCATCTTAACAGATGAATATTTACAACCTCATCAACTGATTTACCATCATTCCCTAATACTCTACGTCTAACCTCACTATTACATACTCGGTGATCCCAGCAGATGCCAGAAATATTTTTAAGGCATCTGTGGTCGAATACTAGCAGCCTACGAGTATCTTTTACTCTTAATGGCTATGTTTCGAAGCCGTAATGTATAACAGAACGAACTGCCGCGCAGTATACTCGTCCTTTTATTGATAGATGGATATCTCGCCTTCACCACAGGCGATGCAATTTGGCCAAAACCAAACGAGCTTTTCGAATCCGTGCTGAGATTTCTTCAGAAACCAACCCATGAGGGTTGATCAGACTTCCAAGATAAGTGAAGTTGTCGACGTGCTTGACTACTTCACTCCCTATCCTTAGTTCAGGTGTTAACGCAGGCCAGTCCTGAAGGAACAACTTGCATTTAGAGGGAGAGAAGCGCATTCCAAACATTCTGGCATTGTTGCTCAGTGCTATCAAAAGACTGCATTTTATCAGCGTCTTCACCAAACAGGACTATATCATTTTCAGTAAGACATGAACTATTAGAATTGCTTTATAACTGACTGACAACTTGTTTGGTTTATAATTACATTGTTTGTACATTTATTTTAATTGTCCTATTCTGTTCATTAACCTTATAGTTCTTTATCTAATCTACTAAACGATTTGATCAACTTCCATATGTCTATTGATTGCTGAGTTACTTGAATCTCAGGATTCTAGAAAATTCTTGAATTTTCTTCAAGTTTTCTCACCCTACTGCTTCAATTCATTAGCCTTACTGCCGACATCCAAATCGCAGAGCACAACTCCTACAAAATCAATTGAAACTCTCGTAAAAAGCACTATATTTTGTAACTCAGTAGGTGAAGACAGTCGACTGATTGCTACTTGGCACTCATCAGGAAAGTGTACCAACAACCTTAGCGTAACCAATATCTCTGAGTGAATATGATCCCGCGCTGTCGAATACCATAGCTCGAGAAGCTGCCACTGGGCTATCCGAACAGCTGTTGATCAATTGTTCGACCAAGATGTATTAAAGCTGATCGATTACTGAATGATGATAAATGACGTATCTGTCAAGTACTTCTTAATGATGATCAAATTCTGTCAATCAAATTACACTGCAATCACATACATTGTACTGAGATGTTAGATGGTCGTTAGACGTAGTCAAAAGACTAGTGGCCAACTTTCAAATTAATCGATAAGATTCGATCCTTCCTAAGAAGTACCAGACAGACATGACGTTTATCACTATTCTAAGATCGATCAATTGGAAGATCCCTTTTACTTTTTATCCTAACTAACTTAATATGAAAATAATGTTGAATCAATTGATTTCAACGATCAGAATAATTAGAATGTAAAAGATTCACATTATCTGATAATTGATTGAAATTGCACAACAAATTCGTCCTAGTACAGGACTCCCTAACAGTGCTCATCCATGATCCCACAGGTGGGACTCGGACCCAAGACCTCCCGTCTCATTAGAGAATGCTTAACCGGCATTCAATAGTGCTAATGTCTAACCTCAACCAATCTATGATATTGCGCCATCGTCCACCATTGTCTTCAGTGAGTAACCGCCTCACAACAGACACGGTCGAACTTCACTGGTAACGTTTTTTTACTACAACTCCAGGAAATATCTCATGAATCCAATCACTAGTGAGTGCATGATGAGGTGTTTTCGGAGATTATAATAACTTTAATAGTTAAAATCATGAGTCCATCTAAGCTAGATACCCATTGAAAACCTGGAAGTACTGTACGGAAGTTTGGTTGCAGTATGAGACTCCTGAACAGTGATCGAACACTTAACCTCTAGACCACTGAGTCGGCATCCGACAATGTTAATGTCTAACTTTAATCGATCCATGATGTTGCACAATCATTCATTCAATGTCTGAGATAGATACTTATCTCTACCTGACACAGATTGAACTCCATTGGTCATGGCTTCTCACTAGAACTCTAGGAAATCTAGTTTGACGCTAATCACCAGGTACTTAAGAGGGGGGGTTAGGTATAACGATGAAATCTAGAAAGAAACCTCTTTGTACAGTTTACCATTTATCTAATAAATAGAGAATATACTACTTAATCAAATTGTAGTGCATTTTAAAACGTAATGGCTTAAAAACAACAAAAACTACTTACGTAATTAATCAATAAGGATAATTTGTTGAATGAACATTGATTACATGAATGATGTATGAATATTCAAAATATCATTTTTATAAGATTTTACATGTTGTAACCATGGCAACAATCTCTAATATGTCATGTAGTCAAGGTTACAGTTTAGTGTGGTTTTTTCAATGTGACATTGATTTGTATAAATGTATGTGTAGATTACAATGTGGAACAAAAAATCAAACACCAATGGGAGATACAATCAAAACAAAGAAGTAAACAATGACAAGTTTAAGGTGAACAAGAACCAATCAACATCAAGGTGTTTAGGACAAGCTGTGAAACACATATGGAGAAATTCGAACACATGACTTCTATCTGAAGGCTGTGCTGCTGCTGATGATGTTACTCGGAAAAACGATGTAAGCTCCGCGACCAAACCATCCAGCTTAGAGAACAAAAGTCCATCAAGATTTCAATGTGTTTACACTATGGGTTTATCTCATGAATCGGGCTATAATTCGTAAGAAATGTTTAGGATTTACAGGTGAATTCTTCATTGTGATATGTGAAATTAAAACAAACCCCCTTATACCATGAATTGATACGATGACTGATGGCTTTGCTTCTTTGGTGACTAATTTATTAGTCGACTGTTATTATTTATTTATTTATTTATTTAAACACATAAATCTTGGTACTAGGAGGCAGCAAATAGATATGTGTTACATGAATCATTCGATTTTTGTGTAGGCTGGGATACTACCCAGGTGCCCAAACCAAGACAGGTGGTTTTCTAAGGGGGCCGAACCCGGTATCTTTGACTTAAAGGTCTGATCCACAATGCAGTGTAGTAACGTAAGGAAATGCAGTTCCACGATAGCTGGTGATCAATAATAGAGTTATACGTCGTTTGTTCAATCAGGATACTGGAACCCATGTGCACCATTAGTTTGGAGTCAGAGTTTTCCAACTCCCTTAAGTGAACCCTACGTTTCCACGAACCAGGTCAAAGCGCAGGATATTCGCTTTTCGTCCTCGCAATTTTGTAAACATCACCCTCACCGCGGGAAGGTAGTGGGTAGGAATTTCCTGGTAGAGGCTGTATACGCGTGGCCATGTGAGAGTATTTGGAGAGGCAGAGCTGACTCTCCCCACTCTCAGCCGTACCAAGATATTTAGAGGCGAATATAGTTCTACAAGATATTTTGATTAGTATCAGAAGACAATGGTGGATATGTCGCTCAATTTTGGCGGATCATTTGAAGTTAGGCATTAACACCGTTGGATGCTGGACGACTCAATAGTCTAGAGGTTAAGGGCTCGCACGCGAGACTGATAAATCCTGTGTTCAAATCTCGTGAGACGGAATCGTGCATACGTACTGCTGGAGAGTTCCACAATAGCAGGAAACAACCGTCCAGTACTTCGGCGTTTTTTATATTGGTCTAGCTTCAATCGATTCATGATCTCAACTATTGAAAAATTTCAATTAGACAAATTTAATATCATAATTGACGTGAAGAAATTTCGCTTACAAATATAAATGAAGTTAAAAGTCACATAGTTTGAATCAGTTATCAACCTGATAAATTTAAACTATCGACCATTCTATAATTTAGAATATTTACATCAAACTTGTCCATCGAATTTTTAAGCTAACTGAAGTACATAATTCACTTGGTATTATTTGGCTTGTATCTTCCCATTTAGGTTTAAGACTGCAGTTGATCAGTCTGTTATCGGCATATGTGCATACTGTGCATATGCTTCGATACGGCCTTAATTCATAAGCTTTTTGTAAGCAATGATGGATAGTGGCTAGCAGTGGAATCTAGGATGCGCGTTTCGTCCTATTTGGGACACGTCAGCTGAGATGCAGGTAATCCTAGAAATCATCAACGATTTACTGACATACAAATCGTTTGATCAGTTATTAATTGTATAGTTAATGAGTAATTAGGAATGAATTTCGTGTTTAAAATCAGTAGATTTTAGTAATCAGTAACCGTTCATTTCGAACGCTATTGTGTTACAGTAGATGAGGGAATAACGCGATAGTGTTTGAAGCGAACGGTACTGGGATCGAGTCCTGGAGTGAACACAACTCTGAGATGCAGGTACATCCAGTTGATGAGTCCTAAATAGGACGAAACTCGATCCTTAGATTCCACTGCTCACCACAATCTATCTTTACTTATAATGTTTGTAACTTAAGGCTATACTGAGGTAGTCTGCACAAGATGCACATATCCCAATAAGAGACTGAATAATCCCAGTCCTAAACAACAATGAGAAGATACAAAGAAACAATACCAAGTGAATTAAGTTTGAGAAGAGTTTGAGAAACAAAACGTATTAATTTGTAATCTCAACACGCAACAAATAACTCGTCTCTTATGGTAGACGTTCATTTTAAGTAGATTATAATAAAGTCATAAGCATTTTGACGAAACTTTGGGTAATATCTCACAGTAGAATTCAAAGTGTACGTCTCATCTTATATGTAACTGATCAGCTGAATATGCTTTGAAGTTCATATGGGGACTCGTGCTCAGTGCCATTCATTTTGTATGTACAAAGTATTATTAAGAGGTGTTCTAAGTTCCAGACAGTTACATTTTGACTTTGTTAATTATCAATACCCTATTCATCACATATCTATAAATAGTAAGTTGCCCATTATCAAATTGAGTTAATACGCTTACCTCCTACGGTCAGCCTATTGATTTTGTTTATCTAACTTTCTGTTTAGGATAAACGACTATATAATAGATACCTATGCAAAATTCATTCTTATATTTAGCTTATTTTGTTCTTTCATGTGAACTAAGTTGATCAGAATATACGAGTGTTAGCAGTATGTATATTTTGTTGACATTATAGTGACCTACTTTTACCAAGAGAACGCGACTGATTTAATGAAAACAATCATTATTATAACCAATTGTACCACTGATTGTTTTACTGTGCTCGTTTGTTTAATTGTGCTAAAGACAGCCATATCACTACTCCATTATCCTTCGATTGATTATAACCTTGCACGAATTCGGTTACACTCAGTAACCACACTCGTACCATGTAAATCTCAATACATAGTGCCCGCAGTGTCGAGTCACCTAGACTGGTGGCCACATTGCAACATGATCGATAGCATTCGATCTGCACTAATAAGGACTAGACAAACATGACATTGATCACCACCCAGTGATCAATCACTTGTGACACTTGTACTCCTTTGGCACGATCTCGGTATTCTTTCAATACCACGAAATCACCAACAAAAACATCTCGACTACAGCCATCAACTGCCTTCTGATATTTGGCTTACGAGGGATTTTATCGGTTAACTGGCACGTAGTCTTCTTGTTGTGGTGTTCATAGTCAGCCGCGACTCGACACCACGCTACAACATCAAATCGAATTAAAGTCAGATTAACGAATCATTTACTATTTACTTTTACAAAGGGAATGAGTTTTCTTTCATCTGTGTTTAAATCTTTTCACTTAAGGCCCAAAAAGAAAGAAGAGGACGATCATAGAACACACGACGACAAGAAATCGAGATAGACATTAGAAGAATGAATAACAATTGGATAGAACTAGAAACGAAGGCTTAGGACAGAGTGAGTTGGAGAATGGTGCTCGGCGGCCTATGCTTCATTTTGTAGTAACATGCGTAAGCAAATAAGAAAGTAAGTCAAATCTTCTTATTTTTAATGCTAAAAACAAGTCAAACGCTATATGAACTCATTGATTAAGTAGATAACAAGTTAAACATTTAAGACGAAACACAGTAGATTCGAGTCCTTGAATGAAAATCAACAAGTATCTAAGTAAATCTAAACCGATAAATTTCATAAAGAATAAGAAACACGATCTGGATCATGTAAGTGTTGTTTAGGCGAAACTATAATTCATGGACGATCTTGAACGAATCTCGGATGACTTTGAAAAAGATTAACCTATCAGAAAACAGTCAATATAAAGTAAAAATATATGATACAAAATCAAAGAATTAAAGTGGATACATTTCTTGTACGTGGTTCAAAAACTTGTCAAAGTTAGAAAGCGGTTCACAGGTTCTAAAATCATAGTATATACAATAGAGGATATCATCCATGTGGCTCCATCATAGTTGGCCTCCGAAGCCATGATAAGGTCGCAAAAACTATTTCAGACTCGACCATATAGCTTCAATATTGTTAGTGTGTACTCCGGTTTGTTTGATCCACAAAATGCCACTTATGGATAACAACAAGATTCATATCAACAAGTCCATGCAACCACACTCTCCAATCATCCTTATATATTGTAGTACCTGTCTACAATCAGTGTTACTGGTACTTTTATTATCCGGTTCGCAATTTGACTTAGTCTCAATCTGGATCGAGCAAATAAACTCTATTCTATCAGACTTCTTCCTTCAAAACATACTACATTGAAAGATAACATCATCACGTTAGTTTGTACAAGGTCCACAAGTCATTTAATTACCACAATCACAAATAAAGGAACTTCTTAATAATCCATTTGGTTCTTGTCACTGAATGATCACATTTTATTTCTTCTAAAATCCACTATGAACCGATCGTACATGAACATCAAGTCCTGAAATTGGCGCCATGACCTTGAAATCCTTCAAAAACCCTTCTGATTGGCTTATTCATAAATTTCTAATCTCAACTCGATTTTAAATCATTTTTGAAAATACCTATTCAATATAAAATATTCCAATATGGTTTATGTTAGTGAGTGTTTTTCTTTGAAAAAAAAACTAATAGAAGAAGAAAATTGTCTAGTTTATCATACTTTACAATGTAGAATCTTTTTTTCTTTATTTTTTCATTCCAATTACTCATACAAACTTACAATCAGTGTCACTCTCAACTAGCAATCAACCAGTCATTAGAAAATGTAGTGAATTTTTTTGTGGTTTTTTTTGGGTTTCGATTCTCTATAACAACTATCTTATCATTTTTCGCATCATTTATGTAGGTATTTAGTTCCGTCGTACTTTAATTGTTTTTTCAAATGTATCGAATCTTAATGAGACAAATCACTTATCATATGATTTGTAATTATACACTGCACACTGAACAATTTCATCGATTTACATTACGCACAAAGAAACATCATCATTATCATTATTAGATTCATTTGTATGATTATAATTGTGATTGTGCTAGTGAATTCATTATTTCAGATAGTTTTGTTTAAATTGGATCATACTTTTTTTTCTTCCTTTCTTTAGCAAACTAATTAAATAGGACTAATCTGATGTTTCCCCTTGTTATCATTTTGTTTGTTCTTTTCGAAGGAATAAATGGAGGTGGAAGTAAGTTATACTGTATCATGTAATTGTTCATGATTATTATTACATATGAAATCATAATTGAAATATATTTTACCAATGTAAATTGAATGTAATGTGTGTGTAAGCATTTGCTACACTGGAAGAGTAGTTGTTGTTTATGACATGTAATTTCAATCGTTGAGATCATGAGTCGATTGAAACTAGACTAACATGGAAAACCTGGAAGCATTGGACGGCTTTTTTGTCCTAGTATGAGACTCCTCAGCAGTACGCATCCGAAATCCAGTCTCATGAGATTCAAACACAGGACCTATCGGTCTAGCGTGTGAACGCTTAACCTCTTCATCATTGAGCTGGACGGTATCCAATGGTTCTACTGTCTAACTTCAACTAATTCAAGAAGTTGAGCAACACACCCACCATCGATTTCTGATACGAATAGAAAGGGGATTTGTAATGCCTTGGATACAAACCAATGGTGTAGATGGGCTACAGGATCCTGAGAGATCGATTGGAGTATGAACTAGTTATTGGTGACCGGCTACTATGGGAGTGCATCTCCTGACGTTGCTCCACTGCCCTGTGGATTAGACCTTTAGGTCAAAAGCTTGGTGTGTGGCCTCCTAATAAAACCACCCGTTTCATTTTGGGCACCCGATTAGTATCCCAGCTCTCACACAAATCAAGTGAGTTTGGTGTGGCGCATATGTATTTGATGGTTTCTTGTACTAATATTTATGTGTTTAAAAATATAAAATAAATATAAAGGGTAGTTGTAAAGATTATTGACCTTAGATTGATATTATGAATGAATCAACGTTAGAGCAACATTGAAAACCTGCATGCATTGTGCCGCCGTTTCATTCTAGTAATATAGGACTCCTCTAACAGTACACGTCCACCGTTCAGCACACAGGATCCGAACCCATGACCTTTGGTCTCGTACGTGAACTCTGAATCTCTAGACCACTGAGCCAGTATTGTTTAATCTGATACCAGCAAGCTATAAACTAAAACGTTTAGTTGATTATCTATCCTTAACTTTCAAGAAGAACATGTCAAATGACTGTGTGAAATTGCATCACGTTGATATTGCCTGTATGAAAAGTAACCATTATGATATTTTGTGAAATATTATTGGCAAGACTATAATTTATGGACGGACCAATCAGCTTTAGGAAAACAAGTCTTAGTTATTTGCGCGAAATTCATTCACTCATTTGGTCAATTAGCGTCTTAGCATTTTAGCTGATATCAATTCGCGATGAAAACTATAGATCTAATGACTAAAACTAACCATCAACTACGAATCATAATCCTTATTCTACAAACTGATTTATAACAGTCATTTAGCCCTAGTAAATAGGTATACACTCTCAAAGTCAATTGGGCGTCACCCAAAGGTCGTCCATAAATTATAGTCTTACCATACTCATCTGTTACACTTCTTGGTAGATGGCCTATCCGTATGTTATTTTGTTTTGGAAGTTTAATACTAACAGTCTCCAAAGACTGGATCATTGAGTTTTCTTTCAAAGTTACCACCGTTTGTCTTTGTACACACCATTTAAACGATTACCGGCGGATTGGAAAATGCTGACATGTCAAAATTATTTTGTCATGTAATAAGTAGCAAATAATTTAAAATAGTTTAGTATAATTTATTATCAGTAGTTGAGACCATGAGTCGATTGAACGTAGACCATCATTGAAAGCTTGGAAGCACTAGACGGCCGCTGCATCCTATTGTAGGACTTTTCAGCAGTGCACATCCACGATCCCGCGAAAGACTGATAGGTCCTGAGTTCAAATCCCACGAGGCGGGGTCGTGGATACGCACTGTTGAGGAGTCCCATACTGAGACAAAACGGCCTTCCACCGCTTCTAGGTTTTCCATGGTAGCATAGCTTCAATTGACTCATGAATTTAACTATTAAATTACTATAATATCTACAAAACTCCTATCTGAGTTTACCATAACTACGAATTACATATGATGGTCCCATGTCATTCTTGATAGACTAAATGAATTAGAAGTAGACAGAGAATGATGAAATATCACTAATTGGTTGAGATTTGTAATGTAGACGTGTGAAGGCTGATTCAATGTTGGAAGTCTAACTTTTACCAATGAAATGTAAAGATAAGATTTATTCAAAGCACAAATGGATGCTACTGAAATTCCTTTTCATCGACTGTAAGATCATTCATCAAGTGGAATGTATTTTACGTACAGTAACTTGAAGTGAAACGGTCTTGACTCTTATTTTATACTTTAAATGATACAGACATTAATATTTACTTTAAATTTATTTGTATTTACAGAAGCACCAAGTAAGTCAACTTCTATGTGTCTGTATATCATCAATTTATTGTTATTCTTAATTACTTAGAAACAGTAATTTGACCTCAGTTGGAATACAAATAAAAACCATCCAGTTCTGGGTAGTGGTTAAATCTTAATATGTATCTCCTAAGCAATAAACATTCACAACTTTTTTAATGGGGCCCTTCCCTCTGATATCAATTAGACCGCATGGTGTTGTCGATAGGCTCACCATTTTAGTGGCACGGGATATGACTCCAGTGAGATCGATTCTGATTGCTGTTGAGATATACATATCGTCAATCCTCGTATATTATCATCGAATTAACTCGCATTAGTCAATAACAAAATTAAATAAGTCAAATAAAAGAATGGATTATTGATTGTGTATATTTCATGCACACATTGATTTGAACAGGCAGTCGAGGAATGAAACGAAAAGAAGAGGGCGAAGCGAAATGACGCGAGGTGGAGAGTGCATGTGAGCCAACTCCATTTAACCGAGCGTTATTCAATATCTACGGTCAAACAAAAATAAGTTACTGACATATGATGAATGCGTTGAGAAGAGCACACACATAAGCGCTCGTATAAAAGCAGTCAAGATTGATAAGCGAATAATTAACAAGGTCAAAATGTGACTCAAGTAGAATGAATAGATTGGCCTATACAGAAGCTAGAATAAGGTAATATGGGCTTAACATATCAACTGACACTACAATCTTAAGATATCATGACGAACAAATGACCATTGAAACCATTCAATTAGACAGTAACGGAAAACATTTCCAAAATACAATCAATTCACTACTTACCGGCACATTTATGCCGAATGTCTACGTAAACTTCAAATTCATCTAGGTGATTTCTAAATAAAACATCAAGAACTTATCTCAAATTCGGTCATAAACGAGGTGAATGTTGTAGTTGAGATGAAAGTGCTTTACGAATATGATAATAATCTGTAAGTAGCACCTATCATCAACTGGTGTTTATACATTTCCGGGGGTTAAACTATCACTCATCCAAGTGAAATGGTTATCAAGAAGATACATAGAATCATTTCTCACAACGGAATGAGTAGAGTTATATTGTTATGTTGAAGAATGCTGGTCGGCGGCTTATACTCCTTTGAGAGCAACAGGCGTAAGTAAGGAAGTAATTATTCAGTTATTATTAAGGAATCATTATACAAGCACATTGAAAACAAATCCTCAATAAAGATACAAACACATAGACACGTTTGAGAGTAATACGCTTGCCAATAAAGACAATTATCATTACAGTTTTAACAATAATACAAAATGCATAATTAATCATCATGTGATGTGGACTACTTATATACATAAATATGAGTAGTATGCAGTAGAAAACGAAAGTGGAATGTTCACCAAACGAAAATTAAATTAATGAGAAATAGAAAGAAAACAGAAATCAATTGGATAAACAACAGGATTGAAAGTATCATGAACTATGTAAAAGACAATTGAGAGAAGATGGATAGATGATGTATTTAATCTATGATTTTCATCCTTAACAAACTCACAGTGAGGTTGTCCGCACAACAATTCATCTGTGATCAATATATAATCAATCATAATTACGTAATAAGTGGAGATAATGACAGTACAGATTTCGGTGAGACAATAATACATGGACGAGCCTATCAGATTCGTTTGAGAGATTTCAAGGTCCCAGCGCCAACTTCAATACTTAATGCTAATATACGATCAGTTCATAGGGGATTTTATATAAAACATGATAATTAGGCAGCTATAACAAATAAAACGGCGAGACTATCATTTGTGGACGAATCAGTCAGGTATAAGATGATAGATCTCGGATTTTGGCGCGAAAGCCTTTCATCCATTTGACTAAAGAAATCTCTGGCATTATAGCTGATTCCAGTTCGTGATGAAAACCCCATATATAATTCCTAACTAGGGCAAATTATGAAAATTGTTGAGAACTGGATAATAAAAGCACCAGTAACACTGGATGCAGCCAGGTACTACAATATATACGGATGTTTGGAGAGTGTACAGACTCCTACATAAGCTTCGTTATGTGCATCGTGTCGTTATCCACAAGTAGCATTCTGTACACTCAACAACCGGAGTGTACATAAACAATATTGAAGCTATGTGGTCGAGGTTGAAAGAGTTTTTGAGACTTTATCATGACTCCAGATGCCGACTATTCTGTAGCAGTATGGATGATTTCCTCTACTGCATGCATTACGATTTTAGAACCTCTGAACCTTTTTCTAACGTTGACAAGTTGTTGAACCACGTATAAGAAGTGTATCCACTTTATTTCTTTGGTTTTGTATAACATATTTTTACTCTATACTGACTGTTTGCTGATTGTCTAATATTTCTCAAGGTCACACAAGATTCGTTCAAGGTTATCCATAAATTAGAGTCTCGCCATCGATCAATTCGCTAGATAGTCTTGTACAATATATAGATTGAGTAAAATGTTTTGCAGACTTTCCCTGACTTCGTAAGATTATATCGAGGAACTGATGTATGATCTCGTTGCTATGGCAACAAAGCTTGTAACCAAGACCATTCATTTTCTTTGTTTGTTATATGTTGGAATAAATTACTCTTCAATAATATATAGATACCCATGATGTCTGCTATAGGTATAATCTAATAGTAGTATGGGTATCAATAGAACTTCCAAACAGTTTCTGATATCAGTCTATATACTTTGTATGACTATATTCTAAAAGTAAGTTTTAAAACACTAATCAATATGTCTAATCATGATTGTTATATTGTAGTGCTCATCAGTATACCTAGAGGTAAGTACCTAATCATTCACTTTACACCCTACATTAACATACATATATGTGTATCTTTATATGTTACAATAGTGCTTACAAGGATTATGTTTTAAACTGTTACTATATGAAAACAAATACAATAAACTGTTGAAATGTATGTGGAATCATTTATGTAACTAAGAAGGATCATTATTGCAGAAAGAGGATCTAATACAGACATAAAGGTAACGATTGGCAAAGGAAGAGTCACATTCATACAACTGAAGAATACATGGAATTCAATATGAACGTCAACACTCTTCTACTATTGATGTTTAAAACTATAATTGATCAGTATTGAGTTCGAGCCCCAATGGGAACATCAAATTTGGAATGTAAGTCCATCCAGCTGACGAGTCCCATATAAGACGAAACGCATTTCACACATCTATCAGATAATAGAATTTTAAATTCCCATCGAAAATCTATCATAGATGAATTCAACACAATGGAATGAAAACAAACTGTTTGCATATTCCACTATTTAGTGCAAAAAGAATAGAATTTGATATGAATTTTTGATCATTACTTCAATGAATAAAATGAGAGTAATCCTGATTCTTCTAAATGAAGAAGAAGAAGACAGTTCTACTGTACGGAGCTGAAACTTGGGAAACTACAACAACCGCAATCAAGAAGGTACAAGTATTTATAAATAGCTGTCTACGCAACATACTCAACATCCATTGGCCGAATACAATCAGCAACAGCCTTCTCTGGGAGAGAACAAACCAGCTTCCAGCTGAAGAAGAAATTAGGAAAAGACAATGGAAATGGATAGGACATATATTACGCAAATCGTCAAACTGAATCACGAGGCAAGCCCTAACTTGGAATCTTGAAGGGGAGAGGAAAAGAGGAAGGCCAAAGAACACATTACGTTGGGAAATAGAATCAGATATGAAAAGGTTGAATAACAACCGGAAGGACTGGAAAGGATTGCCCAGGACAGGGTTGGATGGAGAATGCTGGTGAGTGGCCTATGCTCCTTCATGAGGTGTAACAGGCGTAAGTAAGTAAGTAAAATCCTGAATCTGTATTAGTTCAAGTCATCAACTATTACAAAAAAGCGAATGACTGAAATTCCATACTGAATACAATCGACTAATATTGTAATGAACGACAACACACAAGTAGAGACAATCGAATGTATTTGAACACACAAAATGTCAATCAATTGTCTCAAACTTCATTATCCCTTATTTCCACATCAATCCTTCACTGTTCTCGTTCTCTTTTCCTCGATTTTGTTAATCTTCCGCAACAAGACACTTCATTTTCGAATGATGTAGCATACTACTTATATCTGTCGACATCAGTAGTACACAGTA
The DNA here is from genome assembly GCA_944470365.2 of Schistosoma intercalatum. Lineage (NCBI taxonomy): Eukaryota > Metazoa > Platyhelminthes > Trematoda > Strigeidida > Schistosomatidae > Schistosoma > Schistosoma intercalatum. Next base: position 2,364,589 of record OX103728.1, on the reverse strand, counting down.
CACTATTAGTATTATTAGTGCTATTACAACTACTGTAGTGAACGTGATCACATGTGGGGATAACCAAACGTACTTAAACATAAAGTGACAGAATCTCTTAGTAAAATCTGAGGACCATACAGTAAATATCAGTCAATCATCTCAGACTTGATTGTTCCTTCATCTCCACAGCAATCACCTTCTGCCTCCCTCCCCCCAGGTTTTTCACTTCCGAATAATGATACATACTACTACTACTACTTATATCTGTTGACATCAGTAGTACACACCAGAATATGTTCATAATTATATCAGGAATGAAATATCTCCGCATTTTATTTTATAATTAATCATTATTTTAAATATTAGTGAAATGAATAATTTTCTAATTGTTCATCAAATGATCTACATTAGAGTTTTTACCAAAAGAAACTATAACAGAGTAAGTTTCAATGAATCATTTTCATTATCTTTTCTACTTATGGTTAGCATGTTTTTAGCGAGTTAATTTTCTGAGGGATGGGGTTGCTAAGCTCATGCTCAACTCTTCTTCTTTATCCAGGTTTGGGACCGGTAGTAGCTTCCAGGAGGGCTCCAGGCAGTTAACATGATAGAACACAGATTATCAATGTGTTGAAATATTTTACTTATTAAAGAATATAGATACTACTTATTAGGATGAGATAGTGGCTGGAGGTAGTCGTCAGGAAATCCGGAACCAAAGTTTCGTGTTACTTGTCACTCGTTAGCAAAGGGTACCTGTAATCTTGGGGGTACTAATACTCATTGACGGATTTAATCTCGTGTCACGCAGCTTCACATTCAGAGACGTTACCACTTTTCTATTTGGGTTGCGACTGAACTCCTGTAAAACTGAAATGTATTTACAATTGATTGATCAGTTGGCGGTGATCAATGTCATGTGTGTCAAGTCTTTCTGAATGCAGATCGAATCCTAATGACCAATTTGCAAACCTAGGTCTTGAATTTCCTATCGACTACCTCGACATTATGCACGTAATGGTGAGTCACGTAGACTAGTAGCCACATTACAAATTGGCCGACAGGATACAGTCGGCACTAAGAAGAACCTGACAAACATGATATTGATCACCATTCAGTGATCAATTAATTGCAACTACTTCTTACATTATAGTATAGTCTATTTTTATAACTGGTGTAAGATGAACAGGGCTTCTTTTAAAATAGTTGAATTTATGAGTCAATTAAAGCTGGATGACCATGGAGAACCCGGAAGTACTAGACGGCTGTTTCGCTTCTAGGAACATCGCGTTCTCCATTTAGCTACTAAGTCCTGATAGTCACCTACTTGTGCAAGAGGGTGAAGTTTAAATTCACTTGATGTTGTTTTACTCGTATCTTCTCATTGTCATTTAGGACTGCAATTAATCAGTTTGTTATTGACATATATACATCCTATAAGGATTGCCTCGATCTAGTGTTGTCATAAGTTTTTAAGCAAAGATGAATAGTAGTTAGCTATGGGATCCAGTTTGACGCGCGTTTCGTCTTATCTTGGACTCGTCGGCTGGATGTACCTGCATCTCAGACTTGATGTTCACTCCGGGACCCGAACCCAGTACCGAAACGCATTTCCTGGATTCCACTGCTAGCCACTATCCATCTTTGCTTAATTTACAAGTATTATTTATATCAGACTAATAGTGGAAAAGTGATATATGATGAAGGAAACTAGTTATTCACGATCACGGAGAATGTAAAGGCTATTCAAAAATTTATGACCAATACATTTGATCACTGAACACATTGATTTCGATACCTCAATTGGTTAGAATAGTAAACACCGTCATAGAAGACTATCTCCAACTATATGAAAATATTATGCAATGCTTGTCTGGAAGATTAGATTATGCATATAACTTAATAAATATATCTTAAACAGTTCACAATTAGAGGATGATAGTCAGTCAGCCAGCTACAACGTAGGACCAGGCAGATATATGCATCGATCCAAGTTGCCATACCTCATTAGTTTAGCATGCTGAACACCGGATTCAATGATAGTAATATATAAAAGAAAGATTTCATTCAAAGATATAGTACAGGAAGGAAGAATTAGTTGGTAGAAAGCAAGATATAAAGCGATTTTATTCTTGCAGATCACCATGGAAAATCTGAAAATACTAGACGGTTGTTTCGTCCCAGTATAGTATTCCTCATCAATGCTCATCCACAATCTCGCTTATACAATTCGAATTCAACTATTAACTTATAACAATCTTTACAAAATCCTTCTTTGAATAATAAAAGCATTTCGAGTTGTTTTTTCTTTAAAGGATTATGTTTCTATTTATTTTGCATTATAACATTATAACTTCAGGGTGGAACCAACTTGGGAGTATGTGATGCATTGTTAAGAAAAATTGTTACTTATGACTTTATTTATACCTTTTTCTATCCCATTCTTATGTATATACGATACTTATAAATGGGTTCTAAATATAAAAACTACTATTTATATGTATTGTGATGTTATTAGTCGTTGATATACTTACACGTCAACACCTCTTAACATTGGGTGATATGGATAAGAGTCGATCACAATGGCGTAGGTATATATATATATATATTTACTACCATTGAATTAACTACTTCTATGAATTCGTGATTCATCTTGTTGTGCTCATGTGGTATGGTTACTTGGACCAATGTATATATGTGTCTGGTCCTATATTGTAGCTGACTGCCTGACATTGACATGCAATGTTGACTAGTGTTGGAGACTGTTGGAAGAAAGTTAGGGGCGGCCGAACCGAAAATGTGACATCAATCCTTGAAGTCACTAACTTCTAGTCTGAGCCATGGTGATAAATGCAGACTACTTGGTTGGGGTCCATGTGACTATCGTAACCAATGTTTGGAGACTGTGGGTGCTGTACTAATGAGGTATGCAACTTGGACTGATGCATATATGTGTCTGGCCCTACATTGTAGCTGATTGGACTGATTGGTCTTATCATGAATGTTATTATAAGTATATTCTAATGTTTCTCAATTCCATAATTCAACATTTCTGAGGTTATCTAAAATCTGTATTATACAGAATTACAACAACCACAATGTGAGTTTATTTTATGAGTTTTTTTTTTAAAAAGGAACTACATTAATTTAAAATAAGATATAAGATGGTGGTTGGAGGTAGTCGACAGTGAACGTAATGTCGATTGATCTAGACTAATGGCCATGTGGTGTGTGCTGCTTATGTCAACATAAGTAGTATATAACACTGGCAGTAGAATCTAAAGAAGATCGAAGAGGAAAAAATGGGAAAAGAAAGCAACTGATATGAAAATGCAAGAACAATGCAATCTGAGACGATGGACTGATATTTACAAAAGGAAACAATCAAATTTGAGACAATGGATTGATATTTCGCAAATGAAGTACTTACTGTATAGTTCACAGATTTTAATAAGACAGTCTATAATTCGATGGTTCCTACTTGTGTTCTCGTTTACTACAGACACATTACAACTTTGATCGATAGGAGTCAATCTGAACTCAGAAGGATCTGACGTACAGAATATTGATCATCACTCAGTGATCAATCAATTTATTGATCAGTAATCAACATTTATTGATCAATTGTAAAAGAACCATGAAGGGGGTTCATACGTTGTTGCTTTCAATGATGAATATTTAGAAATTTTCACAGATTGAACTCATGAGTTCAATCTGTGAAAATTTCTAAAAATCTCCACAAAACACATTCCGATAATAACAATCACCTGCTCACTAGTGACTGACTTCAGGAGACACTTCTGGAGTTCTAGTGAGAAGTCGTTACCAGTGGAGTTCAACCAGGTCTGTTGTGAGATAGGAACTCACTGAAGACAATGGTGTACGGTAGCGCAACTTCGTGGATTGGTTGAAGTTAGACATTAACACCGTTGGATGCCGGCTCAGTGGTCTAATGGTTAAGTGCTCGCGCGCGAAGCCAGTAGGTCCTGGGTTCGAGCCCCGGGTGGTGCGGGGTCGTGGGTGCGCACTGCTGAGGAGTCCCATACTAGGACGAAACGGCCGTCCAGTGCTTCCAGGTTTTCAATGGTGGTCTAGCTTCAACTGACTCATGAGTTCAATCTGTGAAAATTTCTAAAAATCTCCACAAAACACATTCCGATGAATATTTAATTCAAAAATTGGTTAACTGCCTCAATCTATTGTTCAGATTAGAATTTAGAATTGGATACATTAGTTATTACCGTAAACGCTTCAGTACTGTATTACACGAACTAACAATATGTTCAACAGTCAAGATCCTCTCTTTTATAATGAGTTTTTACATCATGTTTGATATGATCATAAGAAATTATTGAATGGATTCATTTTCAATGATCCATTCTACTACATAAAGGATGTTATGACGTGCAGTGTTCGAAGTCTAATACTGAGACATGGTATGCTAAGCCCTAACCCCCTTAACTGACTTTTTGAGCGAGAACAAAAGAGTAGGTGAGAAAGTGTATTGGACTACCGAATGAAATGTATAAATACACATATATATATATATATATATATATATATATATATATATATATATATATATATATATATATACCATTCTAACTTTAGGAAATTGATCCATTGACCCAATGAACTAAAATTCATCTTTGAACAAATTCTGATTGTCATCGATTGACCTTTTCATTAAGGTGACTTCTGTTTCATTCATCCTGTCAGAAGAGATTTAAATGTCTAGATGTTAAGCGGTTGCATACGAGATCTAAGGTTGTGAGTTCGATTACTGTACTGACGGTTGATGATTGTATAGCTAATGAATCTTATACTAGAATGAAAAGACTATCTAGGGCTTCCAAGTTTAGATAAGACCAATTTTCCTATTCATAGATAACTGTTATTATTATTATTGTACGTTTATTGTATATGAATGAATATTCATTTAGCCTACCTTATCCAATATCAGACCAATCCATCTCTTTATGGTTAGCGAAAATATCCAGTTGTATAATTTGTAATGTTTCTTGCCAGAGAACCTACGACGTGAGCGCTTAACAGATGTCCTAATTTGTCATAACTTTCAAAAACATTATTACTATTATTATTATTATTATTATTATTATTATTATTATTATTATTTGTAGTAGTAGTAGTCGTAGGCGTAGTCGTAGTAGTAGTAGTAGTAACAGTAGTAGTAGTAGTAGTAGCAGTAGTAGTAGTAGTAGTAGTAGGAGGAGGAGGAGGAGGAGGAGGAGGAGGAGGAGGAGGAGGAGAAGGAGTAGAAGGAGTATCAAATGTGTATTGAAATGTTTGAATGATATGTAGGAGATATACTCTACAATTTATCAAATTTTACATTCACAAATTGTATGATCAATCATTAATTTGATACGTTTGTAGTATATGCTACTGATATCAACAGATATTAGTAGTATGTAACATCAGTCGTAAGTGGAAAATCTGGCAGCAGTAAACTAAGAAGATCAGGAAAATAGAAAGAAATTTTGGACTAAAAGAATCGTAAAGAATGTGGAGAACAAATGATGGAATTTTACGAATGAAGTATTCAATATGTAGTTCTCATATGTTACCAAGAGATCCAGTAATTTTGTACCAACTTAAGATGGTTTCCTCTTGTGTATTCCTGTTCTTGTTTCATACTGAGACAAATTGTTCGTTATATCGCCCTATCAGGGAGAAAATACTTGCTTACTTACGCCTGTTACCCTTAATGAAGCACAGGCCGCGACCAGCATTCCCCAAACCACTCTATCCTCGGCCTTCCTTTCTAGTTCTATCCAATTATTGTTCATTCTTCTCATATCTGTCTACATTTCTTGGCATAATGTGTTCTTTGGTCTTCCTCTTCTCCTTTGGCCTTGAAGATTTCAGATGAGGGCTTGCCTTGTGACGATGAAGAAAATACGGTAACTGCCAAATTAACCTCAGAGTATATCCAAGAACTAGACTGATACCACATCAATGACAAGTATGGATCATGTTTATGGTTATAGTTTTTGGCAGTTTAATAATAGTTGAATATGTATAGTTTGTATTAGAATTCCGTTGATGTAAATTTATAACCCTTGAGATATTTATTACGTCGCTGTTTTGTTTTATAGTGAAGATAGTGAAGAATCATCGTAAGTTTAATGGAACTTTCTATTTACCTCTCAATTGCGAACGATTACTAATATTTTCAATGAAACCAATTGATTACATCATGGTGTATTTCATTATTATAATCATCATCACCAATGTACGACTAGGCACACATATATGCATCAGTCCAAGTTACCATACCTAATTAGCACAGCAAGACGAACGCCGGATTCATAGAAGTAGTTAATTCAATAGTGATAATATATAAAAGAAAGGTAGTGTATGAGGATATGATAGACGAAGAGAGAATTAGTTGGTAGAAAGATTTTAATCGCATAATTTAGAGGAGGACAGAGAGTGTATACACCGATGCCATTGTGATCGATTCTGAGCCACGCCACCCAAAGTCTCCTACTATTGGTTACAATAGTCACGCCGACCTCAACCAATTAGTCTGCATTTATCAACTTGGCTCACACTACAAGTTAGTGACTTCATGGACTGATGTGACATTTTCGTTTAGTCATGCTAGTTTGACAATAAACAAATCGTATCTCCAGGTTTTCCATGGTGATCTAGCTCCAATTGACTCATGATCTCAACTGTTTAAATTACTTTAATCTCCACAAAATGCCTTCTGATACTAATCAATGTATGCTCACTAGTGACTGGCTTCAAGATATATATCCTGGAGTTCTAGTGAGAAGCAGTGACCAGGTAGTAAATCACTGATGACAATGGTGGATGTGTCGCTCAATTTCGTGGGTTAGTTGAAGTTAGACATTAACAGCGTTGGGTACCGGCTTAGTGATGTAGTTGGTTAAGCTCCTGGCGCGACATCGATCGTGCATACGTAGTGCTGGGGAGTCTCGTACTAGGTTGAGACTGCCGTCCAGTGCTTCCAGGTTTTCCACGGTAGTCTAGCTTCAATTGACTTATGATTTCAACTGTTCAAACCGTATTTTATCTAAATTCATCATATTACCATAGAAACATTCAACGTTAACCAACTTCATTGCTGTAAATTAGCTTTGGTAGAATGAAGACAGTTTCGAATAATCAATTTGGTTTAAATAACACATCCACCTTTAAATCTAAGTTCACAGAGTGTATATTGAAACCCTAATTTTTTACATTTACTTAGATATCAGATTGATAATCCATTGAGATTATTATCATTTGACTGTATGAATACATTACATGTGTATTTCTTTTCTTCACAGGTCAATATATCAAATTCTACTGTGAGTAATATTCATGATCTTAAACATCCCTTTTATCGATTATTTATGATCAACTATTCAAATGTCATTCAATCGACAGTTTGGAATTAACTGGACGATTTGAACTTCGTAGATGACCTAGCTCTTCTGTAACCATACACATCAACAAATGCAAGTCAAGATAAACAGTGTAGCAGAAGCCACTGTATCAAATAATACAAAGAGAACACTAACTCGATCACACTTGGTGGACGAACTCTGGAAGATGTGGAAAGTTTCACTTATCTCAGTATCATCATCCATGAATGTGGAAGATCTGATGCAAACGTAAAGACAACGATTGACAAGGCAATGACAACATAACTACAAATGAAAGACATATGGAACCCAAAACAACTGTCAGCCATTATCATAGTCACAATCTTCTACTGTATGGAGCTGAAACTTTGAGAACTACCACAACAATCATTAAAACGGTAAAAGTTATTTATAAACAATGGTCTACATAATATACTCAATAATTGTTGACCGGATACCATCAGCAACAACCTACTATGGGAGAGGACATATCAGCTTCCAAATGAAAAGGAAATTAGGAAAAGGAGATAGAAGTGGATGGGACACTGTAATAACTCGTAACCGCCGATTAGAGAGCAGCGACTTATCGATCGGACCAGTGATGCATAAAACACGTGCGAGCAGCCTAGAGTCCTGATTGGTCCTGCTTCCCGCCTAACCCAGCCAGATAAGTTCAGAACACCGGTCTCATCCTCTGCAATATGAATCCTTATATTTCAAACATACTCTGTTTATATACCAATCAAACAGACCACATCGTACCAACAAAATATGAAACAACATTTGTACAAGAATTAGCCAGATGTGGCTGTGAATGAGTGAGGTAGTAATTAATATACTGGGTATAACTCAAGAATGGTAAAACGTATAATAATAGTTTATGGGTCAAAATAAAGCTTATAATAAGAGAGACATAAATATGAATAGTGTAGTTAATTAACAATTATATGATAAAAATGTAAGTATAGTATTGGTCCACAAATGGGTCCCAAAAGTTATCATTCATTATCCCTGTCGACACATAACAGACACACATCAAGGAAATCATCAAACTGCCTCACGACACAATTCCTAACTTGGAATCCTGAAGGACAACCTAGAAGAAGAAGGCCGAAGAACACATTATATTGGGAATTGGAAGCAAACATAAAAAAGGATGAATAACAACTAGAAACAACTGAAAAGCATTGCCCAGGACATGACTGAATGGAGAAGACTGATGAGCGGTTTATGCTCCTCCACAAGCGATAACATGCGTAAGTAAATAAGCACTCACATAGGAATGAACTAAAGAACTGCAAATTTTGAAATGGTTTACAATTTCAAAGATTTATATATAAAATTTTGATTGGAAATTCATAGAAACATTGAGTAAAGTTCATTGACAGAATCGTTGAATCTTCCACTGTATGTTATTAATATGCTCTATTATTTCATTGAAGAATAATTTTCATTAGGTCTAGACACACCTGTTAAGTTTGTTCCCTTTCTACTCTTTTGTATATTGTCTTATACTACTTATTTACATTCAGTAAGCAGTTGTATTCCGAACAACTTACACACTTATGTTGTAACTCGAGTTCTACTGTGACATTCTGAAATGTTCACATATATTTTTAACGTTCATTGTACTTATCATTGTCTTTATCATTATAATCACTGTGCTTAAATCACTGTAACGGGTACCCAAAGTTTTGTGCATTTGTTTAAACGCAACAGTTTCCATATTGTTTGCTCTTGGTTCGAGTTTCGGTTGCGCATAAACTGTTATCAAATTTAGACACAGCTATCGGCTGTCTTTGTACTATCGAAGCCTTTGTTATTTTCATTCTTGAAGGACGCGTTTGAACGCCTAGACACCTCACAAGTTGAGGTTTGTAACAAAATTTTGTGTATTATTCAATAAAAAACCGCTATTGTAGACAAATCGTTGTTTTGGAACTTCGATTTTGTGCGTATCTCAATCGGGGTTACTTGGACGCTTCGATAGAATTAACACCTTCTTTGGACTTGTTTCAGGAATCCAGTCAAAAGTTTGACTAACATCAAGTGAATTTCAACAAAGTATCACATTCCGTAAAGATCAAGACAATAACACTGTTAGTTGCTGGCCGGTTCAGTGATCTAGAGATTAAGCGTTCGCGCGCCAAACCGATAGACCCTGGGTTAGAATCTTGTGAGGGGTGTTTGTTGTCGTGGGTGTTTGATTGCTGAAGAGTCCAATACTAGGACGAAACAGTTATCTATTGCTTTCAAATTTTCCATGATGGTTTAGCTTCAACTGACTCCAATCATGGTTTCATTCAATTTTACATTTTGTTTGTTCTTTTTTTAAAAAAAGAAATTTACTTCACAAATTATGGTAAGTTTTTTTTCTTTCAGTAAAATGAAGTCATTCCATGTTGACCATTGTCATACCATTTACTTACTTATAATTAACACATACAAGATGTTTGTTCCTTTTGTTGTTGGAAGGAACATCAGAATTTGACTGGAAGTATCATTCCCAATTGGGTTTTCCTTCATAGAATGATGTATGTTATATCTCGGATAAGTAGTAGGAAGGTTAGACAGATACAGGGTATTAGGGAATGATATTGGTAAATCAGTTGATGAGGTTGTGAATCTTCATCGACTAAGATGTTTGAACCACGTGTTACGTGATAAGTCTTGCTAATTGAACGCTATATTCCGTTTCTAAGCTATTCTCGTAACCCTCAAGTTAGAACTACACAGCGAACTGAACATGAGAGAAAAGGCGCAAAATATGCGAGAAGCACTTCACTCCAAAGGTTTGCTTTCTACGGAAAATATAGGGTTTTTATAGTATTTTAGATGTCCTTTGGTTTCCCGAAAATTCTGGAACGCTACTAAGCATAGTAGCAGTATAGTAATCAGCTAATCAAAAACTCTACACGTGAGTTTTCACTTTCATAATGTTTTTGGTTAAACTTCAAGTGAACGCTGATTGAATAAAATGCTTCTTAGTGTTTCTTGAACCTTTCTTGTCTTTTGCAAGAAGTTTTCTGGATCACCCCAACTTCACATATACATGAACATCGATTACCACGACATGTAATGCTGACTAGTGTTGGGGAGGGTTGGAAGAAAGTTAGGGGCGACCAAAACAAAACGTGGCATCAGTGCTTGAAGTCACTAGCTTGTGGTATGAACAATACTGACAGATGCAGACTATTTGGTTGATGTCCGCGTGATAATCTTAACTAATGGTTGGAGAATGTAGGTTACATGTGACCGAATTGATCACTGCGAATATCTCAATTCAGTAACTCAACGAATAAGCATGTCATAGTTTGATGCACATATTGCTAGATCTATTTCCTAGCGTAGACATAGGCAATGAAATCCAGGTGTGTTCACTTGATGAGCCTCAGAGTGAATGATAAATTCCACTGCTAGTTACAATTCATTCATTAAGCGAGAGTAGTTCATTCATTCAGATCATGACCCTACGAATGATTGTTATTGAAATATACATTCTGACTATTGGCGTATAATCTGCTTTAGTGTATAACGGAATGAAATAAGTTGAATAGGAGAATGGATTTTTGAATACAATCATAATAAAACGATCCGCCGGATGGATCAATGAGAAAAGTTGACATGAGGACAAAGTATCAACAAGATAATACGATTTGAGTATGTCCAAGTCGTGCTGCCCAGGATTTGTTGAATACATCGGATTAGAGATTGGCCTGTCTTCGTTGAGTTTTTTCATCAAAAATCTAGAGTCTAGAAGTTTGAGATGGTGGAGAAGATTTGCAGCTCATGTGGATGATTTTGATGGAGTTTTGTTCTCTGAGCTGGATGGTTTGGTCGTGGAGATAAAAGTTTGTGCTGATGATGTCGTCAAGAAGAACGATGAAAGCTCCACGATTAAACCATCCAGCTCAGAGAACAAAACTCCATTAAAAGTCTAGAAGTCTACTCATTGACACAGCGGTGGCAACTCAATGATAGAATGCTTGCCTGCCATGCCGACGGTTCGGGTTTGATTCCAGGCAGACGTTCCCCCCCCCTCAAAAGACTATAAATTACAAGTTAATCGTCAAGTAAGTTTATTCAGAATGTCAACATTCTTTCTGATCAGTACATTTTCTCAAATAAGACAATATGTATCTTTTTCAATTGTAGGGCAATGTTGAAATATTTACTGAACTTTCTGTAAAGAAGATGAAACTATGGAATTATTTACTTCAAGACTCCTTATTATTAACGTAGTATCTTTATACTAATGTAGAGATTGTTAAACAAACACTACTTTATTCTGATTCAAATTGATTTTAACTTGATAAACTTGTCTTCATTGTAATTAATTGAATAGATTTCTCAATACTCATTATCATATTTCATTGTAAATATGACAGTGTTGACTGATGAAGTACTGACTTGATTAGTACGAAACATAATATAGATAATAGTTGGATATGATACCATTCTATGATCAAAGTAAATATCACAAAAGGATTAGGGGCCTTTAAATTAAACCACAATAATCAATTACTTACTTACTCCTGTTACCCCAATGGAGCACAGACCACCAGCTAGCATTCTCCAACCCACTCTGTCCTGGACCTTCCTTTCTAGTTCCATCCAATTCTTGTTTATTCTTCTCACATCTGTCTACATTTCTTGGCATAATGTGTTCTTTGGTCTTCCTCTTCTCCTTTGGCCTTGAGGATTTCAGATGAGGGCTTGTCTTGTGATGCAGTTGGGTGCTTTTCTCAATGTGTGTCCTATCCACTTCCAGCACACAATGTTGAATCACCTTGACTGCTGGCCATATTGCAACTTGGTTGATAGCATTCAATTTGCACCCAACACATGTGACACTGATCACCACCCAGTGATCAGTCAATCGTGATTGGATGCTTTTTTATCGATACTTGAAGATTTCAACAATTCCCGACATTCTCAATTGATTTTCCAAAATTCAAATGTTAACAATTATTACATAATCTCATATACTCTCATCGATTTTTACGGTTAATTTATACCTGCTGGGTGGCCAATGCTCCTCTACGAGGAGTAACAGGCTTAAGTAAGTAGGTAAGTATGTAGCACCTACCAACTTAATACTTGTTTCATTTCATATATTTTTTCAACGAATTATGAATAATACAATATACTAAACGGTATTAAATCCATTCGAACCTGTTGGACAAGCTGCCGAGAACTACGACGGAGCCCTCAGCGGCTCTAAAGAAGTCGAAAAGTTTTCATCTCTAGAATATCAGCGTGGCATGCTATGTTTGGACGGTACCATAACTTTCCTCTTTGCGCATTGGCTGAATGATAATGTTGATATAACGAACGTTGATATCTATAAATACCTATGATTTTCTGGATATTTTGATTCTTACTCAACAACCACTTCTGCTTTCTTCTGTCTTCTGATTTGCGACTATAAGAGGTTGTATAAGTTAAAGTGTTGTAGTTGTATTACCATATTCTGTATGAATCAAGTAATCAACTTAACAGAATCGTTGAATTGAATGAATGAGTGAAGGTAAGAAGAAACGAATAGAAGACACATTGACATTTAATTCACTAAATTGTATTACATCATATATTACTATTGAATTTATTTGTTTAATTATTCATAATAAACTAAATGAATGTTACTATTCAACTTATTACGCAATCAAGTGATCATTGTCCCATAGCCATGAATTTTGTTCTAATACATGAGAAAAGATAAACAATGAAATTAGTGGTAATATGTAACAGAATAAATGTGAATAGAATAAACTGTTATGTCCAACACTTTAACCGGGTTGGTGGACACGGAGAGTCCATCTAGCGGAGTTGGAAAACCCTGATTCTAAACCAATGGTGCACATGGACTCCAGTATCCTGAAGGAACTCATGGCGTATGAACCAATTATTGGTCACTGGTTACCATGGAACTTAATCTCCTGACGTTGCTACACTATCTTGTGAGTTAGACCTTTATGTTAAAGGCTCCGAATGGTAACTTTTGGGATCTTTTGATGGACCAATACTCAACATATATTTCCATTGTATAATTATTAAGTAACTAAACTATGCATATTCATATTCCTCTTATCATAAGCTTTATTTTCACCCATAAACTATTATTATACGTTTTACCATTCTTGAGTTATACCCAGTCTATCAATTACTACCTCACTCATTCACAGCCACATCTGGCTAATTCTTGTACAAATGTCGTTTCATATTTTGTTGGTACGATGTGGTCTATTTGATTGGTATATAAACAGAGTATGTTTGAAATATAAGGATTCATATTGCAGAGGATGAGACCGGTGTTCTGAACTTATCTGGCTGGGTTAGGCGGGAAGCAGGACCAATCAGGACTCTAGGCTGCTCGCACGTGTTTTATGCATCACTGGTCCGATCGATAAGTCGCTGCTCTCTAATCGGTGGTCACAAGTTGTAACATAAACATAGTCTAAAATCAACTGCTTTTAAAGTCAATTATATGCTCTGTTCAATTCAAACTGATTAAAAACATATTATATAACGTACTGTGTACTTCTCAGGATGGAAGGTAATGATTAATGATGGTCAAATAGAAAATCCGCTCGATTTATATCTTGTAATATTTGGCACTTACTAGAAACATGTACCTGTAGCTTTGAGAGAATCGGCATTCCTCAATGTATTGGTTCTAGTATCACTAACTTCATTTTTCAAAGATGTTACTGTTGAACTATCGAAGACACGATGACATATTGCGGATAAGTATAAAATAACATGGAACTTAGGTACCGAGTTATCTTGGCGACTACATCCAACCACTATAATATCTTATGTATATATCTGATATGTACAGATTTCTTAGCTGAACTAAGTTATATTACTGAAACGTTTAATGAGAAAAACTAATCAGTCTAACAATTATGGTGTACATAAATTGAATAACTCACAGAAATGTCTTCCATGTACTACATTTCAAATGTATGAAATAAAATTCAGAAGCATAATATATTACTTAATTCTAAACTACTCATTTCATAATTCTTTAAAAATATAATTGATTGTCTCATTACCAGCACCTCTCAGTTATCCCCTATTTTTAAATAACTTTCAAAGAGGTATTCTGTTGTATACTACTGATTTCGACAGATATAAGTAGTATGTATGATCAATCAAAAGTAAAATATCTGGCGGAAAGTTTCACTTGTCTAGGTAGCACCATTAATGAACATGGAAGATCTGATACAAATGTAATAGTGAGGATTATCAAAGGAAGGACTGTATTCATACAATAGAAGAACATATGTAAATCAAAACAATTGTCAAGCAACAACAAACTGAGAATCTTCAACATAGTCCTACTGTACGGAGCTGGAGCTTGGAGAACTACTGTAATCATCACCATCATCATCATCATCAAAGCAGTACATGTATTTGTAAACAATTGTCAACACAAGATTTTCAATATCTGTTGATGGGATACCATCATCAACAACCTATTGTAAGAGTAAACAAATCAATTTCCAGTTGAAGAGGAAATTAGGAAAAGATATTGAAGGTGGATAGGACATACATTGTGAAAATCGTCAGACTTAATCACAAAGCAAGCACTAATTTGAAATCATGAATAGAAATGGAAATGAAGAAGATCAAAGAACACATTTTGTCAAGAATTGGAAGTAAACATAAGAAGGATGAACAGTAACTGAAAACAACTGGAAAGTATTTCCCAAGTCAGATTTAGATGGAGGATGCTGTTGGGACGGTCTATACTTTTCTACGAGGATTAACAGGAGTAATTAAATAAGTAAGTTTCTTCCTTATTTAAACTAATCAACAAGGCGAGACTCTCTTTTATGGACGAGACAATCAGCAGAGTTTCAGAGATTTCAAGGTTACGGCGCTAACTTCAGTGCTTCATGCTAACGTACGATCGGTTCATCTTACTTTACTTACTTACTTACGTCTGTTACTCCTCGTGAAGGAGCATAGGCCGCTCACCAGCGTTCTCCATCCAACCCTGTTCTGGTCAATCCTTTCCAGTCCTTCCAGTTGTTATTCATCCCTTTCATATCTGATACCATTTCCCAACGTAATGTGTTCTTTGGCCTTCCACTTTTCCGTTTCCCTTCAGGATTCCAAGTTAGGGCTTGCCTCATGGTACAGTTTGGTGATTTGCGTAATGTATGTCCTATCCATTTCCATCGTCTTTTCCTAATTTCTTCTTCAGCTGGAAGTTGGTTTGTTCTCTCCCACAGAAGGATATTGCTGATTTTATCCGGCCAATGGATGACGATCGGTTCATAGGGGATTTTATATAAAACATGATAATTAAGCAGCTATAACAAATAAAACGGCGGGACTATAATTTGTGAACGAACCAATCAGGTATAAGATAACAGATCTCGTATTTTGGCCTCGAAAGTCTATCATCCATTTGACTAAAGAAATTTCTGGCATTATAGCTGATGTCAGTTCGTGATGGAAGCCCCATATATAATGCTTAACTAAGGCAAATTATGACAATTATCGCGAACTGGATAATAGAAGTACCAGTAACACTGGTTGCAGCCAGGTACTACAATATATACGGATGTTTGGAGAGAGTATGGACTGTTACACAGCCTTCGTTATGTGCATCGTGTCGTTATCCACAAGTAGCATTTTGTGCACTCAACAATCGGAGTACACATAAACAATATTGGAACTATGTGGTCGGGGCTGAAAGAGTTTTTGAAACTTTAGATGATTCCAGAGGCCGACTATTCTGTAGCCGTTTGGATGATTTCCTCTAATGCATGCCTTACCTCTGAACCTCTTTCTAATCTTGACAAGTTTTAGAACCACATATAAAAAGTGTATCCACTTTATTTCCTTGATTTCGTATAATATATTTTTACTCTATACTGACTATTTGCTGATTGTCTAATATTTCTCACTTAAGATTCGTTCAAAGGTTGTCCACAAATTAGAGTCTCGCCATCAACAAGATATGATTCTATTAACTCATTAGATTAACTGCAATGAATTTGTTGGGACATTCAGAAAAATATCCCAAAAATGATCCTGCTAAGTTTAATACTGTCCTTGAACGTGAAATGGTGTCATTTTCCTATTGGTCAATATTTATGATGGTCTGTAAAGTATCGTTCCTATTCCTATTCTTATTCTTCTCCTGACTCCATAAACAAATTCTATCTACGGTTCGTGTTCTGGTATAATGGAGAATGAAAACCAATATTGGGGGCCTAGTGGGATATCTGAAGTTGGTCAGTCGGTGGAAAGTTAGAGTAGCCACCCCCATGGTCCACAATAGAATTTCATTGGATTTTCAATGTTGGTTAAACTTTAAATCGATTTTATTAACTTGAACTAAGATCTTTATAAATGATAATAACGGAGAATTCAAACATTAACATTGTTAACTTACCATAATTTACTGAATGCTGAACTGTTTAATGAAAAAGTGACGGTTAATTTATTATTTCTTTTGAAATAAGTGAAACACAAATATTGTGATGAGAAAAATTAATTAATCTTGATTGATGTTAGACCATTATTCAAAACCTGGAAACACTGGACCGAGGTTTTTTCCTATTATGGGACTTCTGAGCGTTGCACGTGATTCGAATTCAGGACCTTTATTATCGAGCGTAAAACCCTTAACCTCTAGGCCCTCAAATGCCGTGGTACGATAGAGAGTGGGAAGGGTCAGCTCTCCCTCTCCAAATGCTCTCAAATGGCCATGCGTATATAGTCTCTACCAGGAAAGTCCTACTCACTGCCTTCTCGCGGTAGGGGTGTTGTTTACGAAATTAAGAGGACGAAAAACGAATGTCTGGCAATTTAACCGAGTTGGTGGACACGAAGGGTCCACCTAAGGCAGTTGGAAAACCCTCATTCCAAACCAATGGTGCACATGAGCTCCAGTATCCTGAGGGAACAAATGGTGTATGAACCAATCGTTGATCAGAGGCTACCATGGGACTGCATCTCCTTACGTTGCTCCACTGCCTTATGGATCAGACCGTTAGGTCTAAGGCTTCGAGTGTAGCCCCCTAAGAAAACCACCTGCTTCGGTTTGGGCACCTGGGTAGTATCCCAGCCTACACACAAATCGAATGATTCATGTAACGCATATCTATTTGGTGCCTCCTTGTACCAATATCTATGTGTTAAAATAAATAAATAATAAATATTGAGCCAGTATCCAATAGTGTTCATGTCTAATTTCAACTAATCCATTAAATTGTGCAATCATCTTCTATTGTACTGAGGTAGATACCTGTCTCTACCTGATATGGATTAAGTCCATTGTTCGAAGCTTTTGAATGAACATAGAACATAGGTTAAACATTAAACGTTGATCGTATATCAGTGTTTTGGTCGAATAGTATAACAAAGTTACAAAATAAGCTTTGACAATGAAACTGTTCACACAATACAATACAATAAAGAGTTTACATAGATTAATCTAAAGTAGTTTCAACAATGAAGATAACTGTTATAAATGTTTATTGAAATTATTATACACTGGCCTATTTAAAATGAAAATTTCTCATAGGACTTACTCAAACCATGACCAATAGGTACTTTAATGGTGAAAAAGTACATGTTTAATAGGGTAATTGAGAAAAATATTGTAGTTATAAGCTGGATTATAACTAATATCAGAAATCAGTATACATGTTGTGTCCTCATTGTGACTCGTCAAATGGATATATATTTACATCCAAGTGTTGGAATTCGAAAACACTATCTTCACATCCAGCTCAGAGAACAATACTCCACCAAAAACACTCCAAAGTATTATCTACTAGATTAATGGTTATGATGTTCGCGCAATTGTAAGAGTTTGAGTTTTCCTTTGTAGATGATTCCAAACTTGTTAACGTCCGTAGTCATAGCTCTTTTAACCAATTGATGTTATCTTTCATTCAACGAGTTATTGTTACAAGTTCGATTGACTATTTCTAAGTAATACTAAATCAAATAACATTGACTACTGATTTTATTCTGCCCTTAGAATGATCAGTCATTTGGATTCCTCTTAATTGAACTCTTTATGCAATTTGTGATGATCATGTTATCATTCATGTAGCCAGTGATGAAAGTTCAGGTTTATTATTACTTCAAAATACGAATTAATTGATTTTTCAATCATATCTATGACTTACAAATTTAACTAATTGGAATCCAAGACCCACGTTTCGTTCTATACGGGACTCATCAGCTAGATTTACCTGCATCTCAGAGTTGATGTTCATTCCAGGAGTCGAACATCATCGCATTCTCCGCTTAGTTACTAAGTCTTCATAGCCACGTACTTGTGCGATGAGGTAAGTTTAAATTCACTTGGTATTGTTTGTTTGTATCTTCCTATTGATGTTTAGGACTGTGATTGACCAGTCTCTTGCTAGCATATGTGTCTCCACTGCTAGCCACCATCCATCTCTGTATGCAATACTTATGACTTAAGTCAATATCGATGTAATCTGTACAGGATGTACATATGCTAATAAGAGACTGATCAATTGCAGTTCTAAATAACAATGGGAAAATTCAGGAAAACAATACCAAGTGAAATTAATCTGTATTATATTCATGATTCGCAGTACATTTTCAAATCAATGATAATGTATATTCCAACAGAATCAAGCAGATTTATGTTCAGATATCAGCTTTCCAATAATGTACAACTTAACCACCATCTAATGAACTTGTTATCCACATATTAGATTTTGCATATCAAACATGAAAACAATACAATGTAAAGTATTAATTTTGTGCATTTTACCTGACACGTGACATTAGACTGAAATATTAAATGATTAAAAGAAGTAAATGAATTGGCAATTCAATTACAAACCACAATGAAATTATTAACTGAGATAACCATTAAAAAACCGGGAATCACTGCTTTGCTCTGATATGGGACTCCTCAACATCTTTTTCTCAAAAAGGAACCGAATTCAGAACTTTCAGTATTGTACATGAAAGCTAACTTCCACACCACTGAGCCGATAATCAACGGTGTACAAGTCTAACTTTAGTCAGTTCATGACATCGCACGACGATTATCTGCAGTGAATAACTGTCTCATACTCGATGTGCTTGAACTTCACTGCTCACAGTTTATGTTATAAAAACTAGGAACATTGAATGATTCAAACAAAAGTCTATAGTGAGCAAAGGTAGATGATGACCAACCATGGAATCCAGAATGCGCGTTCTGTTCTATTTTGGACTCGACAAATGGATGTACCTACATCTCAAAGTTAATGTTCACTCTGGGACTCGAACGCAGTACCATTCACTTCAAACTCCATCACGTTATCCACTTAGATACCGAGTCCTGAGAGCCACTTGCTTATGCAATACGGTGTAGTTTAAATTCACTTAGTAGTTTGTTTGAATCTTCCCACTGAGATTCAGGACTGCAATTGATCAGTCTCTTATTGGCATATATGAGTACGGTACTAAGTTCGAGTCTTGGAATGAACATCAACTTTCGGATACAGGTGTATCCAGCTGATTAGTCCTGGATTCCACTACTAACCACTATTCATCTATGCTTATAATGTTTCCATTTGAATTCTCTAGTATTTATTATCTCTATGATTTGTAACCCTTTTATCATAATCAAACAACGAAAAGTTTTATTTCATTTCGATCTTGATTCCTTTTTATGGGTCGTGTGGATGCCAATCGCTGACAAGGTTCACAGTAAAGAGAATTGAATTTGAGATACATATTCATTTTTCTTTTATTCCAAAAATAATATCTACTCACCTAGTAGAATTCCCTGATGTACCTGTATTATGTGAAATGAGAATAAAATCATCAACCTTAATGGATTAACGATAGATGATGTTATGTTGACGTCTTTTATCATAATATGTATTTGATACTAAGAGAATATTGATAAGTCTTGTCGATAGAACGCTATATTCATTTTCCTAAGCTATTCTGATAACCCGCAAGCTAGAACTACACAGCAACTTGAACACCAGAGAGAAGACGCAAAGTGTGAGAGAAATACTTTACTCCAAGGTTCGTTCTTCTACAGAAAATCATGGGTATTTATAGATGTTAGCGTTTGTTAAATCAACATCATATTTTAGCCAGTCCGTTAACGACATATTATGCTACCGACCAATAGTAGCACGCCACGTTCGAATTCTAGAACATTTCATCATACTCTGATTGGCTAGGACCCTTCGGCTCTTTTAGGGCCTCTGGAGGCTTCGTTGAAGTTCTCCGGAAGCCGATTCAACAAATATATATTTTGACCAATTAAGCATATTAACATTCCTATGGTTAACGAACATATGGGACACCAACAACTGTCTGTCACAATCTTCAATACGAACGTCAACACAGTTCTACTGTATGAAACTAAAACTTTAAGAAATATCACAACCATCATTAAGACGGTATAAGTATTTCTAAACACTTGTCTACAAAAGATACTCAATATCCGTTGACCGGACACTATGAGCAACAACCTACTATGTGAGAGGACAAACCAACTTCCAAATGAAGAAGAAATCAGATAAAAGACGATGAAAGTGGATGGGATGTGCATTTTGGAAATCACCGTACTGCTTCATGAGACAAGACCTAACTTGAAATTGTTAAGGGAAGCAAAAATGAGAATAGTCGAAGAACACACTGTTTAGGGAATTGGAAGCGTACATATAAAGGATGAATAGCAATTGGAAAGTATTTTCTAGAACAGGGTTAGATGGAGAATTCTGTTAGGCGGCCTATGTTCCTCCATGAGGGGTTTGAATATAAGTCTAACACATAGTTTCATAATCCATGTAATGACTAATAATGATTCTGATGATTCTGGTTCTGATGATGATGATGATGAGCAGGAACAGGAGAAGAAGAAGAAGAAGAAGAAGAAGAAGAAGAAGAAGGATATTAATTAGCGAAAATCAGTCTCTTACCATTTGTTGAGTTAGATTTCGCTAAAATCAAAAGGGAAATATGATTACAATAAAATGAATAACTTTATTAAGAATCAAATGTTTATGCATTAGCTCTATTAATTAAATAACAAAGATCATGTATGTTGTAAAGTTTGAGAAAGATATACGCTTGTTATTCAATGGTAATCTGATGTATACTACTAACATCGATAGATATAAGTAGTATATATCATTAATCGAAAGTGAAATACCTTAGGATAGATAATTAAGAAGATCAAAGAAAGAAGAGAATCAAATATAGAAAGTGATTGGTATGAAAACAAAGGAATATTCAAGTTTCTACAGAAGATCAAGAAGATTACGTCAGTAACGATGAATACTAACAAACGAAGACTAAAAATTTTAAAAAACGTAATATCACCAATGAAGACTTTGATATTTATTGATAAAGGAAACACAATACATCATACTTTGATGTACTCGTATATACAGTATGAATGAGATTAGTAGTCATCTTATTTTATCAGATCCTGATCGTTTGATGTTATTAACACTTGAAATTTTCAATGGTTAAAGTCATGAGTCAGTTGAAGTTAGACCACCATGGAAGACCTAGAAGCATTGGACGGCCGTTCCGTCCTATTGTGGGCCTCCTCAACAGAGCGTATCCGCGACTCCGCCCGCTGTGAGATTCGAACCCAGGACCTACTGGTTTCGCGCGCGAGTACTTAACCACTAGACCATTGAGCTGGCCGGCGTCTAACGGTGTTAATGTCTAACTTCAACTAATCCACAAAATTGAGCGACACATCCACTTAAAATTTTATTAGTTCTAGGGAGAAGTTTTTAGACCAGTGCAGTTCAACTATGATAGACGATATAGTAGACTGGTTAAAGTCAAACTACTATACTATTAAATCCTGTCTCATTACTCGAGAGACTTATTCGAAGGTTCTGAATCCAGCTCCTGTTTATAAGGTCATGGATGAGCACTGCTAATCAGTCCTATGATAAGATGAAATAATCATCCAATGCTTCTAGGTTTTTTTATACAGGTTCATTATTTTGATAAAACATCCAACAGCCGTATAAACAAAATCCTGTCTATTTTAAAATGGTTCAAACAGACGGATATTACAAGATGAATGGGTTCATCAACTGACAGACAATGTTATTTACTTTTATTGTTAAGTACAAGAAACTGATGAGATGATCATCTATGGATGACCTTCGAGTGACCCTTTAGTGACCTTGAGAATGTCCAGCTACTTAGTAGGCTTGGATGAAGGTTATCAACTAGGTTGAGGAATTAGGAATTAGATCTAGGATTTTCATCACAAACTGACATCAACTAAAATGTTAAGATGTTATTTGGACCAAATTCCAAGACCAGTTATCTTCAGTCTAATTGGTTTGTTCATAAACTCCAGTCTCATCTATTTTAATCACCATAACATTCTTATTAACTTGCCTTCCCCCCCCCCACCGTATAGCAAATTGAAAAAAAACTTGAACTTACAATTACCACCTTCAGTTTCTTTGACAATACCAAATAGAGCAACAATCAGTAGTATGAATATGGATACAAATTTCATTTTTTGTTTGTTTTACCAAAGATGGGACTAACCGCTTGTAATAGACATTTACTTTATATACTAAAATTCCATGATCAATCATATGTACTATGATTAGTCAATTGGCCAATTCTTTTTTAAAAATAAAAGAAAAAAAAGAAAACAAGTGAAAGAAAAATGTATCTTAAATTAAGGTTTACTATTTTCCAAAACAGTAACCATGGCAACAAGTGAAAAAGAAGAAGAAGAAGAAGAAGAAACGTTCTGTCAACAAAAATTAATTTTGAAATTGTTTTTCAATCATAAAAGAAAACAATTTGTTTGTCATGTGAATAGATAGTTACTACATAACAAAATCATCCAGCCTAATTGTTAATATTTCATTGTTAATTTGAAAAGAAACAAAAAAACAAAAAAAGAAAACTATCTCATGATGGGGGGGTGAGATTGTGGATATGCGCTGTTGAGGAGTCCCACTGATGATAGGACGAAACAGCTTTCCAGTGCTTTCATATGTGCATCCTATGCAAATTGCCTCAATATTGATTTCAATTACAAGAATTTTAGTCCAAGTTATATGCAGTTGAAAGTGGAATACAGCGTGAGGGTTTCGTCTTACTTGGGACTCGTCAGCCGGATGTAACTGTATTCCGTGGTTGATGTGCACTTCGGGACTCGAACGCAATATCGTTCACTTCAAACGCCATTGCGTCATCCACTTAGTTACTTAGTCCAGATAGCTACTAGCTTGTGCAATGGGTTTAAGTTTTAATTCATCTTTGTATTAGATTGTAGTGTCAGTTATTACCTTATTCTAGCTTCTGGATAGGCCAATCTATTCATTCTATTTGAGTCACATTTTGACCTTGTTAATTATTCGCTTATCAATCTTGACTGTTTTTATACGAGCGCATATATGTGTGCTCTTCTTATCTCACTCATCACATATCAGTAACTTATTATTGTTTGACCGTAGATATTAAGTAACGCTCCATTAATTGAAGTTGGGTCACATGCCCTCTTCGCTTCATTCCTCTACTGCCTATTCAAATCAATGAGTGCATGAAATATACACATTCAATAATCCATTCTCTTATTTGACTTATTTAATTTTGTTATTGACTAACGCGAGTTAAGTCGATGATAATATACGAGGATTGACGATAAGTATATCTCAATAGTAATCAGAAACGATATCACTGGAGTCAGACCCCTTGCCACTAAAGTGGTGAGCCCATCGACAACGTTGTGCGGTCTAATTGATGTCAAAGGGAAGGACTCTACTAAAGGTTGTTTTGAATCTTTCTACTGTCGTCTAAGAATTCAATTAAACAGTCTCTTATTGGCATATACACATCTCGTTCGAATTGCCTCGATATTGATTTCATTCATAAGATTTGTAAGCAGAAATTGATGATAACTAGCAATGGAATTCATGATGTGGGTTTCGTCCCATTCGTAACTCGTCAGCTGGATGAACCTATATCTTAGAGTTGACGTTCACTCCGTGACTACAACCCAGCATCGTTCACTTTTTTAATGTAATCACATTATTCATTTCTGCTTATAATTATAGATCTTGTCATAAAATAAGATCATTTTTCTAAACAAATTTCAACATTAATGAAACAAGGTATAATCCAAGGAGAGAAAAACTAACAAACAAAGTTTCTTTAATTGTAATTCAGATCAAAATTTGCCATTTACAAGTTCATCACATGAATTCTAATAAAAATCATACAAAAATAATTGGTTCAATTCAAGTTTCCTTTTATTGCTGCTTTCATAAAGATACAGCATAGCAACTAATTGATGATACAAAAGTATTGTAGTCACTTAAATCGCACTACATAAAATAGCAAACATTCTTGTGTTTGAAAATTGCAAACTGATAGTATGTCAACAATAGGAAAACTATCTTGAGTTTGGTAGTTAACAAGGTTTCCTATTAAGTCTTATAACTATTCATTTATATAAGCGAAGATTGATGGTGACTAGCGGTGAAATCCAGGATGCGCGTTCCATCCTGTTCGCGACTTGTCAGAGTTGATATTCACTCCAACACCTGCACAGGTAGGTGGCTATCAAGACTTAGTAGCTAAACGGATAACACAATGAAGTTTGAAGCGAACACTACTGGGTTCGAGTCCAAAAGTGAATATCAACTCTGAGATTCAGGTACATTCAGCTGACGAGTCCCAAATAAGACGAAACGTGCGTCATCCATTCTACTGCTGGCCGCTATCCATCTTTGCATAAAATAAATGTGAATTAAAGCTATATCGATGCAATCTGTACAGTATGTACATATCCCAATAAGAGACGGATCAATCGTATTCCTAAATAACAATGGTAAGATATAAGTAAAACAAAACCAAGTGAATTTATTTATCAGATAATTCATTGTTCTATTGGTTGTTTAAATGTTCCCATTAATATTCAAGACTGCAAATGATCAACCACCATTCATCTCTGTTTATAATGCTGATGAATTCAGGTAATATCAATACAATACTCATAGTATTCACATATATTAATAACAAACCGGTTAATCGAAGTCCAAAACATCAATGAAAAGATTCAAACAAACTGGGTAATGTGCTAGACATTCGCTTTTTATCCTCTCAATTTCATAAACAACAGAAATGCCGTTAGAAGGCAGTAAGCAGGACTTTTCTGGCAGTTACTGTATACATGTGACCATGTGAGAGTATTTCGGTAGGGAGAAAGGACTCTCCTCACCCTCGTCTGTACCAGAACATTTGGGGGCGATAGTAACAAAAAAGCAAGAAATAAGTGGTTATGTAATAAACAAAAACCAATATTAAGTAAGGATAAAAAGAACAAAGCAGAATATGATAAATTCATTAGTTTTATGGTTTGTTTGCAGCTACTTACAACCTAGAAATAATTGCAATTATTACATATAACTTACTTACTTACGCTTGTTACTCCTTATGGAGCATAGGCCGCCGACCAGAATTCTCCAACCCACTCACTCTTCCCTAGGCCTTCTTTTCTAGTTCCATTCAATTCTTGTTCATTTTTCTCATGTCTATCTCCGTTTCCCGAGGTAATGTGTCCTTTGGTCTTCCTCTCCTCCTTTGGCCATGAGGATTCCATGTGAGGGCTTGTCTTGTGACGCAGTTGGGTGCTTTCCTCAATATATGTCCTATCCACTTCAAGCTCTTCATCCTGATTGTCTTCTCTGCTGGAATATGGTTTGTTCTCTCTCATAATAGGTTGTTGCTGATAGTGTCTGGCCAACGGATCCAAAGTATTTTGCGTAGACAAGTGTTCATAAACACCTGTATGTTCTGGATGATGGCTTTCGTAGTTCTCCAGGTTTCTGCTCCATACAGTAGAACTGTCTTGATATTTGTGATGAAAATCCTGACGTTGATGTTGGTTGACAAACAGTTGTTTTGAGTTCCAGATATTCTTCAATTGTAAATATGCTGCTCTTGCTTTGCCAATCCGCGCCTTCACATCTTCATCAGATCCTCCATGTACATCAATGATGCTGACCGAATATGTAAAAGTTTTTACATCTTCCAAATCTTCTCCGTCAATTGTGATTGAACTGTTGCATGCTGTGTTGTATCGGAGAATCCTGCTCTTCCCTTTGTGTATATTGAAACCTACAGCTGCTGAGGCCGCTGCTATACTGATTGTCTTCTCCTGCATTTTGTTGTTGCGTTTGCTATAAAAGGGCCGGATGGTCTGCGAAGTCTAGATCGTCCAATGACAATTAAGATAATAAAGTCAATGGATATGAGAATGGGGTTTTGTGAAGATTGTAGTGATTTTAATAATTAAGTTCATGAGTTAATTAAAGCTAGACAACCGTTGAAAACCTAGAAATATTGAACGGTAGTTTCATCCTAATATGGGACTCCTCGTCTAAAGCAAAGAAACTTCTGGAAAAGTGAAAATCATTGTCAAAGGCTATGCCATAATAACTACAAAATTGAATTGATTAATGACAAAAAGACATTAAACAAGAATGAAAAACAGGTATTTATGAATGAGAATATTAAACAAAATACTATCAAAGATATACATTACAGAAATGATCGAAGGAAATCACTAAACAAGCTCTAACTTGGATTTCTCAAGGCAACAACGAAAATAGATAAACCAAAGAACACGTTACCCCCCAGAAACTAGAGGCAGACATCAAAATAATCAATAGAACTTGACAACAATCGGGAAGGAAAGTCAAGGACAAATTAAGTTGACGAATCTTAGTTAGCGGCCTTTGCTCCACGGAATACAACAGGCATAGATAAACAAGTAGTAGTTATGTAGTTGATAAACAGAAGAAAGTACAACTGCTCTCCTTTGAATACATAAGTTAGGCTTTCACTTTTCTAGTCGTGTTAACCTTCTCAAAATGTAACAAATATGAAGTTATTTAGGAATTGATTGTTTTGGGCGGTTTAAAAACATCACAATAATCCCCAGTATCAACTAGATATCGGCTAATCATGAAGTGATCAAGAACACAGGCGGGGAAAACTAATATATGTCGATACAAACTTACAGAATTCACTTGATATTGTTTTTACTTCAATTTTCTCATTGATGTTTTTGGACTGAAATTGATCAGTCTCTTATTGGCATATGTGCATACTGTGCGTATGCCTCGATATTGCCTAAATTTACAAGCATTATAAACAAAGATGGATAGTGGCTAGCAGTGGAATCCAAGTGAATTCAACTTCAACCCATTGCACAAGCAAGCGACTATCAGGACCCAGTAGCTAAGTGGATAACGCAATGGCGTTTGAAGCGAACGGTACTGAGTTCGAGTCCCAGGGTGAACATCAACCCTGAGATGCAGGTACACCCAGCTGACGAGTCCCAAACGGGACGAAACGCGCGTCCTGGATTCTACTGCTAGCCACTATCCATCTTTGCTTATAATGCTTGCAAACTTACAGAATGTCTTGGTAAAATATGAGAACAATACATTGAATACTTCATTTACAAATGTCCTTCATTTTCCATTCATATACAGTATGCTCTTTTCAAGTCAAAGTTCCTTTCTAATTCCGTCATTGTTCTCTTCAATTCAACCTTCATAGCTTACTGCTGTCAGGTTTTCCACTTCCGATTAGTGTTACATACTACTTATATCTGCCAACATAAGTAGCATACACCACAATAACACTGTTAAAAACACATCAATGTGTAATAAACTATGTTATTGTGAGTTATTCTCCAAGATATGATCAATATGTGTGCTATTGTATGTAATTATAAGCTGATAAATACAATTGTAAATTAAATGATATGAAAATTCGTCCACTTCAATTGTCACAATGAGCACTTTGTTCAGTACAATTGTGATGAATGCTACTTATATCTACAGATATAAATAGTATGTAACACTAATCGGAAGTAATCAATGATCAATTGTTAATTCTTTATCCATCTTCTCTTTTGAACGTGTTTTCAGTACATAACGTAATAATGTTTTAACGAAAGCTCATTTGTAACATACTGAAATGAAACTTGGAATTCAGTTAAAATTCACTTCAAATGGCAAATTCTATACACTATCAAACGTTGGTTGGAGGTAGTCGATAAGAAACCCTGGACCCGGGTTTCGTGCTACTTGACACTCTTCAGCAAGGTGTACCTGTAATCTTGAGGAAACTGGTGCTCCCTGGCGGATTTAATCGCGTGTCACTCAGCTTCACAATCAGAGACGTTACCACTAAGCTATCCGAGCCGCTACCGACCTAGACTGGTGGCCACATTGCAACATGGTCGATAGCATTCGATCTGCACTAATAAGGACTAGACACGCATGAGATTAATCGCCACCCTGTGATCAATCAATTGTGGTTTTCATCTTATTATAATGTCTTGAATGTTACATTCATTCGATATAGAAAGAAACTGCAATGGATGATCTAAAGACTTATAGGGAATTCAATGTAAAACATCCAGATAACAAGTTCACATATGAGGTTAAAAGAATGTGTAGAGCAGATGTTTTGATGTCTTAGCAACTTATTAAGAAGGTAATTATACTAGGGATAGAATTGATTAAGACAATATACATCACTTCCTGGATGTCTAACTGTGGAGTGAAAGAAAAAAAACTGACAATCTCTAGACCTCTAAGCGGTAATCCAGCAGTGCACGTGTCTGATTTCAATTAATTCGATGCATTATGTAGTCACCTTCCAGAAAGTAATACTGTCAAGTGTGAGGCAGTAACCCACTGAAGACAATGGGAAGTAGTTGTACGTTGTCGCGGATTGACTGATGTTAAACATGTGAGACCCGTGAATGAGCACTATTAAGGAGTTTCATACTAGGATGAGACAGCTTTCCAATGCTTGGTACTTTTCAATGACTATGGGACTTAAATTAGTTCATTATAATAACAATATTCAATACTCTCCTTGAACTCGCTTTTAATGATTATTGTATTTCCATAAAAACGAGACTATTGCATATTGCAAAGATAATTCAACATAATACACTTCCTGATTCCCTGATATTTTACTTTTATGTAGTTATGAACACTTTCCAGTATCATCTGACTTCCTTATACCTGTTAACTCTCATGAAGAAGTATATACCGCTCATCAGCATTCTCCATCCAATGCTGTCCGAGACAAGTCTTTGAAGTTGTTTCTAATTCTCATTCATTCTTTTTATGTCTGCTCTAATTACTAATTCAATGTGTTCCTTGGGCTTCCTCTTTTCCGTTTCCCTTCAGGATACCAATATAGTGCTTGCTTCGTGATTCAGTCCGATATGATTATCCTCACTTGTGTTCATGTTCACCACAATAACAATGCAGTTCCCAATGTATTCTGTCCTGCTTCTAGCTGGTCAGATGGATATACTTACATCTTAATGTTGATGTTCTCAATGACTTTTGAACTCAGTACGCATTACTTCAAACGTCAACGCTTCATCAAATAAGTCACTATTTTTTTATTAGACCTTTGTCAACTTTACATTTAACAAAACAGTTGGTTCTCAGAGCCCGACAAAAAACACATGAAGACGGGAATGGGTGGAAGACATCATAAGCATAAATAACATTTAGCAATAACTTGCATTGAAGGATAGATTCTTGGTCACTTTCCTTTGCTCCATGAGAGGTAACCGACTAAACCATGTTATGTAGTTATATAATATACCCTTGTGGGCCAGGGTAATTTTACATTGGTTTTCAGGACAACCAGACACCATCCAGACTTTCATGTGACAATCTAAACAGTACAGCTCAACCCCGTTTAACAGGAGAACCAGACACCGTATAGGCGTTAACGCCACAATCTGAATAGTACAGCTCAATCCTGTGGCGCAACCACACAGGTACCAAGCACCCTGGTGGACCAAACTAAAGCATGTAGCAAACAACAAATCGTACTATATCTAATTTATTGTTTCATGCGTTGCGTAATCATTGAGTGTGAATTTGTTTGCCAGTGCATACCAATCATCCCATCAAGAAATGAACTATAAACATATTGGTCTTATGCAAATTCCTAACACTGAAATGAGTAGGTTAACAAGCAACGATTTATATTCTTATTTCATTCGATTTGTGATGTTCCTTGATCATGAACTATTCCATCAGAGATACATATTAAATCTACGACATGGTTGAGCACACTGGTCATAATACTGAATGTCCTGTCTTAGATCCCTGATGGTATCGTGTGTGCACATATCTGATTAGTTCACAATAAGACATAACCGATGTCTAATGCTTCCTGGTTTTGAATAATCATGGAACTGAATTTGGTCTGTCATGTAAAACTCCAAATTCCACAACTTACATTGGCGCTCTATATAATAACAGATATATTTTAATTTCATATGGTGTTGTTTTACTTGTATCTTACCATTGTTATTTAGGAATGCAATTGATCAGTCTCTTGTTAGCATATGTGCATCCTGTGCGGATGACCTCTATAGAGCTTTAAGTCACAAGCTTTTTAAGCAAACATGGATGGGGACTAGCAGTGGAATTGAAGACGCTCGCCTCGTCCTATTTAGGACTCTTCAGCTGGATATACTTGCATCTCAGAGTCGATGTTCACTCTGGGACTCGAACCCAGTACTTTTCCCTTCAAACACCATCACGTTAACCATTCAGCTGCTGAGTTCAGATAGCCACTAGCTCACGCAATGGGGTGAAGCTTTAATTCATTTGGTTTGAAGCAAACGGTACTGGGTTCGAGTGACAGAGTGAATATCAACTCTGGGATTCATGCACATACAGCTGACGAGTCCCATATAGGACGAAACGCATGTCCTGAATTCCACTGCTAGCCACTATCCATCTTTGCTTAAATAGATATACTTTGTCGGGATTCTATTTTTATTATTACTTGTTTTTAGATTAACATGACGACACTATGTCCGGTACAAGTTATGTATCATTGTTGCTAAGAGTCCTATAGATCTTCATTTATTCCCCTCCGTTGTAGTTACATCCTACAGCTTCGCCACACTCTATACGGATTCACTATATTACTCCAAGCTGAAAAATCCTTAAGTAAATAGAATGTTCTCACATAAGCCTACCATAGAGCAGATTTATTAGCGAATACTGAAGAAGCGGCGACCCATTCAAACGACTATAATATGAAGAACCAATCAGAAGTAACGTAATGAGAAAGTAAATAGATGATAATCAAATTGCGACCGGATAATAAAAGTACCAGTAACACTGGTTGCAAACAGGTACTACAATATATACGGATGATTGAAGAGCAATCAGGTGACTACATAGAATTGATTATATACATCGTGTCGTTATCTACAAGTGGCATTTTGTGGACCCACCAACCGGAGTGCACATAAACAATATTGAATCTACGTGGTCGAGGCTGAAAGAGTTTTCGCTACCTTATCATGGCCAGAGAGGCCGACTATTATGAACCTAAAATACAAGTGCATTCGACCATTCGTGTCTGATAATCTCGTGTGCTCAAGCGCCCTCATCAAAATCTTACATCGTATTTCAAATATAATTACTGATAAACTATTAAAAAACCTATCAACACGATGATTGACATCTTGTCCATCTCTATCCTTAAGAGAAACTAAAGGCGATTACTTTACCATTGGCATACCGTACATATTAAGCGGTGATGAATGATGTTCTAAGAGTATGTCTGACTACAAACACTTAAAGACAAATACAACCACTATCTCCTTTTTGCTTAGAAGACTATTTACATATTTCGTTTGAATACATTATGTAACAACCGAAAGGATTGATCCACTATTGACATCAAAATGTTTCATTTATAGTTTAGCAAACAACGTTATATATTGTGCATGTTGACATAGCAACAACCCCCCCCCCGTCCTCGCTCTCAATTGATATAGTTTAATCTTAGATTGTCAAAGGAAAAATCTTATTAATGAAGGCCAATTTATTATTTTTTTGTTCGTTAACAGTATATATTACTTAATAATTCAGTAGTTTGTTTCTTTATTCAGACAAAAATGTTCACTGTGACCTTGTTGTACACAGATAGATCATCATCAAGATCCGAATCCGCTGTTTGATATACCGAAAAAAAAATAGAAAAAAGTGATTAATAAATTTAAACATTTCATTTCATAAATAATGTTGGATATTAACAACGTTGAACGATGGCTCAGTAGTCTAAAGGTTCAGTATTCGCCCTCCATACCAAAGGTCCACGGTTCGAGTCTGGTGAGTGGAATTGTAGATGCATATTGCAGAGAAGTCTCATACTAGAAAGAGAAGGCCGTTCAGCATGTCGCATTCATCTTCAGCACCATCGTGATAATAATGAAATGAACAGTGTGGAAGCATAACTTTGAAAATCAAAATTCGAAGGATTATCAATCATATTTTGATTGTATTATTAGTAGATGTTCAGACTTCTGTTTTTATATTCACTTAGTTAATAATTGGATTCATGAGTCAATTAAAGCTAGACCACCATGGAAAAGCTGGGAGCACTGGAAGGCCGTTTCGTCCCAGTATGGGACTCCTCAGCAGTGCGCATCCACAATCCCGCCCATCACGAGATTCGAATCCAGGACCTGTCGGTCTCACGCTCAAATGCTTAACCTGTAGACCACTTAACCGGCATTTAATGACCGTCCAGTGCTTCCAGGTTTTCTATGATGTTCCACCTTTAATTAACTCATGAATTCATCAATTAAAATCATTATAATCTCCACAAAACCACTCTGTGATTCTATTCTCTTGTTTCTAAGCTTTTATTTGATCCAAAGATCATTGTCATGTCTTATTTCATATAAATCATTAATTCATTTCCCTATTACTCTGATCTCGCAGATGAAATGAATGCAACTGAGAACGCATCTGTGCCCAATCTTCATCTAGTGATTACCTACGAAGTTCGAAGGAGCTTGCGGACTAATAACTGTTAGCATCGTGACTTTTATTCATTGGTTGATGTGTCAATCTGTAAATAGAAGGTTACCGGTTCTACTAAGAGTATAAATGAACTGATCTATAATCGAACTGGAGTGAAAGAGATGGCAAAAGAGAGATCGTTTCTTTCCTGTCATTACAACTCAATAACACTGGACTCAATACAATACAACATCACATATTCATTGACAAATTTCCAATACGTACGGATGATTGAAAAACATAGAGGTGACTACATAGAATTGATTATATACATCGTGTCGTTATCTACAAGTGACATTTTGTGGACCCAACAACCGGAGTGCACACAAACAATATTTAATCTATGTGGTCAAGGCTGAAAGAGTTTTCGCAACCTTATTATTGCTCGAGAGGCCGAGAGGCCATATAAATGATTTCCTGTACCGTATGCATTACGCTTTCAGAACCTCCGAGCCCCCTTTTAAACTTGACAAGTTTCCGAACCATGTAAAACAAGTGTATCCCCCTTAATTCTGTCGTTTGGCATAAAAAATGTTTACTCTATACTTACTGTTTTCTGATTGACTAATACTTCTCAAGGTTACTTAGAATTCATTCAAAGGTCATTCATAAATTAATGGTCTCCCGGTTATTTCTTTGAATATGCACAGAACTATACCAAACAAATATGTGGTGTATAATAGAAGTACACAACTATTCATTCTCTTTCTATAATCATTATCTAATCAGATGTGCTATAGTATATACGGATAATTGAAGAGTGGAGAACGCCGGTCGGTAGCCTACTCTCGAAAGGTAGTAACAGGAGTAAATAAGTAAGTAATTAAGTAAGAAGAGTGTGCATATGCCTACATAGACTTGATTATGTGCATCATGTCGTTATCTACAAGCGGTATTTTGTGGACCCGACAACCGGAGTGAACACTAAGCTATGTGATCAATTCCTTCTTCTTGATATGATATGTAATACATTTAGAAGTATACAATGATTGAATAGATTAACTCACAACATAATACCGAATCGGCTACATTTCAAATGAATAAAATAATTATTTTTTTCATTATTAATCTCATTATGTAAATGATTATATAATAGGAATCATTGAGAACATTCTTCATTATTCATAAAGGAATCATCAATGTAAGTATCTCTATAATATCATCTCAATTCATTATTGAATTGTTTGAACTGATGGTTAAGTGGATGATTTTCCATATTTTTTCACAAAATTACCATTGCCATCAGCACTGAATGGCCTTTTCGTCTTAGTGCCGAACTCTTTAACAGTGCGCATCCACGACCCTGTACGTGGGGTTCCTACCCAGGACCTAACGGTCTCGCGTGTGAGCGCTTAATCTTTAAATCCATGGTGAACGGTGGACCAACTTCGTAGATTGATTAAAGTTAGACAATAACAGCAGCTCAGTGGTCTAGAGGTTAAGCGCGAGACTGATAGGGACTGAGTTTGAATCCTGTGAGGTGGGATCATGGATACGCACTTCTGAGGAGTCCCATACTAGGACAAAACAGCCGTCCACTGCTTCCGGGTTTTTCATGGTGGTCTAACTTCAATTAAATCATAAATTCATCCATTAACTTTTCAAAATAGTTATTGATTCGACTAACGGACAAAATGACTGACTGATATAATGAACGTATTGTGGTGTATGCAACTGATGTTGACAGACATAAGTAGTATATAACACCACTCGGAAATGAAAAACCTAGTAACAGAAGGCTAAAAAGATCGAGTTAAAGAAAGGAGAAAGGAATTGTGAACTGGAAGAATCATACAAACAAGTGATAGAAATTTGCAAAGGACTCCTTAAGTGAGTGGTTCTTATATTCCATCAAGAGATTCTGTAATTATATATCTGCATACGGTCGACCGTCCTCACCTATGTTCTCAATCATAACAGTATCTCAAACATTTACGGTTCTTGCCTACCAACTATGAAAAGTTAAATGACATTAGAATTTAAACTTCTGCCCCATTGTTAGACCAGAGTAGGGAACCTGAAACCACTGAACGGCTATTTCGTCCTAGTATGAAATCAAACAAACTCCACAACCCTTTGCTGATTATTATCATGCGCTAACTAGTAACTAACTTCGAGAGATTTTTTCTAGAAGTTCTAGTGAGAAGGTATGATCAATAGAATCCAACTATGTTGAGTGTGAGACAGTTACTCATTAAAGACAATGGAAGATGATTGTACAATTGTTCAGAGATTAAACGTTCATGTGAGGTCATGGGTCCTGAGTTTGAGTCCCATGTGTAGAATGGTAGATACTCATTGCTGACGAATTCCATACAAGAACGAAATGACTATCCAGTAATGTAACATTGATCAATCCATGATTTCAATAAAATTAAACAATCTTCCCAACCTTTTAATCAAAAATTCCGATAATTATTCAAACTTACCATATGAAACCTAATAACCACCTTTTGAGTAAACACAAAAAATAAAAAAGCAATCACTGGAGGATTCGTTTTTTGAAACAGATTCTTAATACGACTTATACACTTCATCATTGTCGAATACGTATCATAGTGAATGAGAACATACAAATGGGGACAACTGAATGTAGTTGAATACAAAATTATAGAATCACTTAGTTAAATCTCAGGACCGTACAGTGATTACTCTATTGGTAAAATCTCAATCAATCATCTCAAACTTGATTAGTCCTTCGTTTCCACACTAATCATTCTCTGTTCTCGTTCTCTTCTCTTCGATCTTCTTAACCATCTTCTGCCTCCAGGTATTTCACTTTCGATTGATAATACATACTACTTATATCTATCAATATCAGTAGTACAAACCACAATATTAGGAGACAAGTAATGAGTCGATTTAAGCAAACCAATCATTTAGGCATATGTTTTTTATTCAACATAGATGAAACATAGCTTTCTTTGCATTGTTACATTGTTCAAAATGTGAAAACAAAATATGATATTAGTATGAGGTTATGAAGATTGCTGTATTTCATTGAAAATATAATCAGTAGAGGTCAATCGGGTTAGACTTCACGAAGTTATCTACCAAAAACAACGGAAGATAATTATGTAATATGATGGATTGATTTGAGTTGAACACCTACATCATAGGATACTGGTTCAGTGATCATGAGATAAACCCTTTGTGGGCTGAACTGGATTAAAGGTCCTGGTTTTGATTGCTGAATAGGAGGTCATGGAGTCCCATACTGACATGAGATGGCCATCTAGTGCTTTCAAGTTTTGTAATTTCAATAACAAAATAAATAAGTAAATATGCTGTAAAGACAATCTTAGGTGAACCAATTAGAATCAAGGGATTGATTTTCTGATATTTCTGCATAATCCAGTTCATAATGAAGGGTAGAATACATCTTAACATTAAATCACATAAACTCGTATATACTTATTTCCTACAATATTTAAAATTGGTTATTAACATAAATACCTTTCATGCTAGCACTTACTTACGCCTCATACTCCTCTTGGATGAGCATAGGCCACCCATCGGCACTCTCCATCCAACCCTGTCCTGAGCAATCTTTTCCAGCTCTTTTCAATTGCGACTAATCCTTTTCATATCTGCTTCTACTTCCCGAGATAATGTGTTCCTTCGCCTTCCTCTTTTCAGCTTCCCTTCAAGATTCCGAGTTACTGCTTGCCTCGTGATGCAGTTTGATGATTTGTGTAATGTATGTCCTATCCACTCCCATCGTCTTCTCCTAATTTCCTCTTCAGCTGGAAGCAGATTTGTTGTCTGCCACAGTAGGTTGTTGCTGATGGTATCCAGCCAATGGGTATCGAGTATCTTGCGTAGACAGCTATTTATAAATACTTGCATCTTCTTGATGATGGTTATAGTAATTCTCGAAGTTTCAGGTCCATACAGTAGAACTATCTTCACGTTTGTATTGAAGATGCTGACTTTCAAAGTATAAAGTATACTGTTACTCAAACTCCTAGCTTCTGAATCCCAACCTTAACTTTCATAAGTTTATAAACAAAAGGATGATAAAGCATAATTGTATCATATTCAATGTCAACTCTAGCCCATCTTTGAACATGAAACCCTAGCTAGTTTATATTGTAGTTCATGCCAATTCATGATTTTTAAAGAAAAAGAACCTAACCCTTATTCATGACTTCATCCCATTGTTGTATTCTTTCAATGGGAAACTTTAAAAAATCAATAACTTACTTAACTGATGGCCAAAATCCTCTTAATTAATGAAAAGATATACATTAATATATACATATATTATCGATTTGATGCAAACTATACGCTACATTTGTATAAAAATCAATAAATCAGTACTATATTGTGCAGAAAAACAAAACATTATTGTGTTGTTTCCGAAGAAAATTGAATGAGGGGTAACTCTGGGAAACTATTTATGGTCAGTCAGTCAGTCAGCTACAACGTAGGAACAGGCATATATATACATCGGTTCAAGTTGCCATACCACATTAATACAACAAGATGGACACCGGATTCATAAAAGTAGTTAATTCAGTGATGGTAATATATATGAATGAAAGATTGTATATAAGGAGTACAAGAAGAAAGAATTAGTTCTTAGAATGAAAGATATGAAGCGATTTTAATCTCATAGACAGAGAGTGCATACACCTACGCCTTTGTGGTCGATTCTGTGCCATATCTTCCAGAGTTTTCAAACATTGGTTACGAAAGTTACGCAGACCCCGACTAAGTAGTCTGCATCAACCAACATGGCTCACACTAGAAGTCATTGACTTGAAGCACTGATGTCACGTTTTGGTTTTGCCGTCCTTAACTTTCAGATGTTTCCAACACTGATCAGCATTGCACCTCGTGGTAATCCGTGTTCAGGCATACGTAACACGTGGCCCAACCATCTCAGTCGATGAAGATTCATAACCTCATCAACCGACTTACTATCATTCTCTAATCTCACCATCACTTACCTGGTGATCCCAGCAGATGCGAGCAATATTTCGCAGGCATCTATGGTCCAATACTGGTAGCTTATGAGTATCTTCTACTCATAATGGCCACGTTTCGCAGCCATAAATTAGAACAGAACAAACTGCTGTCTAGTATACTAGTTCCTTAATTGATAAACGGATATCTCGCCACAGGTGACTTTTGTTGTATGTATAAACTTTTTAAGTGTGTAACTAATATGTGTAGTCTCTCACAATCACCGACACTTTTGGCTTGATCTTGTATAATTATCATCTTTCGTTTTGTGATGTGATTCAATCTGATCTGCTTGTACGTAAACCAAAGATGTCGGAAATATATGATCCAATAAAAAGGAGGCCAATATTTGTGTTCCAGACTAAACTGGCTGGATGTGAAATGAGCTATTATACAAAGAACTAATATGAACCCAGAATTGACTCAAAGCTGCTCAT
This sequence comes from Schistosoma intercalatum, assembly GCA_944470365.2. Lineage (NCBI taxonomy): Eukaryota > Metazoa > Platyhelminthes > Trematoda > Strigeidida > Schistosomatidae > Schistosoma > Schistosoma intercalatum. The sequence continues at coordinate 2,325,892 of OX103728.1, read as the reverse complement.
TCTGGTTAACGTGTCATTAGGTTAGTACATGGGACAAGATCATATACGTCAGTCATCTAACTAGCGATATTTGACAGATCATAGGACATAACAAATTATAACGAATCGAATTGTATATATATCGAATATGAATGTCAAAATGAGTTTATATTGATAAGACTGTTGGTTAAGTATGGTTAAATTATGTTGAACATACAATAATGTATGTAGACTAATGTAATATATCACTATATGGTTGTAGAGATTGTTGAGTTTAGATTCAGATCATAAATGGATTATTATTAGACCACCATTGAAAACCTGGAAACACTGGATAGATGTTTCGTCCTAGTATGGGACTCCTCGACAGTGCGCACCAGTGAACGCTGGTTCAGTAGTCCAAAGATTTACCATTCACGTGTGAGTTTCAAAGTCTTGGGTTAGAGTTCCGCATGATGAATTGTGGATGCGCACCGTTGAGAAGTCCCACACAGAGACGAAACAGTCGTCCAGTGCTTCAAGGTTTTCAATGATCGTCTAACTGTGATTCATTCATTTTATCAATCTAATGTAATATAATTCAATGAGTACAATAACGTGTATAAGATTCAATGTATTCAGTGTATACGTTTTAATTCAAATCATGCATATCAATCGATTAATTTCTTCATGTAATTCCTGATACTTTTAATGGGTTTGGTCTTCTAAATATCAAAATGGAATGTCTCCTATTTTTCAGTTCAGTTGTCTAGGAAAAATACTTCAGATTCGTTGGCCAGATAGCATCGTCAACAAGCTACTGTGGAAAAGAACAAACCAGATTCCAGCAGAGGAACGAATCACTGGAAGAAGCACTGGAAGTGAATAAGACATATATTGGAAAAAGCACCGAACTGAGTTAAAATGCCAACCTTCACTTGGAATCCTCAAGGACAACGAAGAAGAAAAAGACCAAAAAGCACATGACACCGAGAAATGACCCTATCAATATATATAACGTAATGATACCGTCAATCAGAGAACAGCGAATTATAGACCGAGCTAATAACGCATAAACCCGTAAGAGCAGTCCAGAGTCCTTTATCGCACTTTCTTCCTGTCTAACTCTGCCTGCCCGTTGATTCCAGAACACCAAACTCAACCTCCGTGATATGAATCATATATCTCAAATACACTGTGTTGATATACAAACCAAAACAGACCACATCACACCATAAACTGGAAAATAACCTTTGTACAAGATCTAGCCAAAGGTGGCTGTGAATGTGAGAGACTGTAATTCGTAGACCGGGCATAACTGAAGAACGGTATATCACATTACAATAGTCTATGGATCCATAAATAGTTCTCAAGAGTTACTATTCATTATTCTCGTCAGGATATAACATCTTTAAGCCATTTCAGTAGTACCATTCTTTTTACAAAATGATTACATTTTCTATTTATCTTACCCAAAACGAGACAAGAATCTAAAATGTGAAACAAATTAATAGAAATAGAGTGATTAGAATTAAACATTAACAATGTTGGATGCTGATACAGTGACCTAGAGACTGACCGTTTGTGTGTGAGATTGAACGTTTTAGGTTCGAGTTCCACATGCTGGATTGTGAATACGCACTGATGAACAGTCCCATACAAAGACGAATAGGACTTCTAATGCCTTTAAGTTTTCAATAGTGGTCTAACATTGACTGGTTCATGATTATAACAACAAAAATGCTATTCTATCCTTACGCTTAAATAATCCCCTGTGAATACTTTCAATACAATATCATTTATTTATACCCGACTCTTGTGAAACCGCAACGATTCCTTGTTTCAAGCATAAAGCGGATATGTTGGAACAAGTCCAACGTCTAGGGACTAAAATGGTGAAAGATCTCTCTGGCCTATTTTATGAAGACAGACCAAGACACCTCAACTTATTTCCGTTATCTTACATAGAATACAGGGTGATCTAATATTGGCTTATCGTACACTAAACAATGATCTTGGTATTGATATGTCTTATCTTTCCCTGGATCATTCATGAATCATTCAGAGATATTATCACTGAATCGTACAAGTTGTGACAGTTTACTTCTTATGATAGAGCTATTCAAATCGGTTGATCACTAATCTATAATAGGAATGTAGAATAATTTCAATATTAAGTCTATAATTACTCCCTAAATAAGTGTCGAAAATTAGCTACTTCATATACAGGTACGAAATAATATTCACTCACCCAGATGACTTTTCCAGTGAAGCAGTACTACCTGAAATTATAATAGAATAGTTATTGTCAATGAATTGATAAAACATTGTAGGACGAAACGGGCGTCCTGGATTCCACTGCTAGTCACCATCCATCTTTGCTTAGAATGTTTGTGAATTAAGACAATATCGAAGCAATCCATACAGGATGCATATATTCCAATAAGAAACTGATCAATTTAAGTCCTAATCATCAATGGGAAGATTCAAATAAACAATATTAAGTGAATTTAAACTTCACCCCATTGCACAAGCCAATGTCTATCAGGATTCAGTAGCTAAGTGATTAACGTGATTGCGTTTGAAGCGAACAGTATTGGGTTTGAGTCCTGGAGTGAATATCAACTCTACAATGCAGGTATATCCATCTGACGAGTCACGAATAGAACGAAACGCGGTTTGTCCTCTATTCCAGTGTTAGCCACCATTCATATTGGCTTATATCTCGTTTGACCTTTCCATAAATATCTATTTTCCTGATATAAGATGACTGAATTTCTTCAGGTGAACAAATGAGCTTGAAGATTTACTGATGAAAATGTATTGAATAAGAATCTTTAATTAACTCGAATGCGTGGATCAAGTTTTACATTGAAAACTCAATTATTCTGTACTACTGAATGATTTAAGTAGTTTAAACTTTACTTCAAAAATGTTACATAAATATTACGGTAATCATCAATGTAATGAATTTTCATATGCGCTTATCAGTTAATTAGTGTGAGTGTAACGACTCCTGTATACAACTACCTGAAATCTAACAGTTAACATCTATAACAATATTATTGAAACGATGAATCGATCTAAGTTAGGCCACCATACCAAACCTGAATGCACTGAACAGCTGTTTCGTCCATGTACGGGACTCCTCAGCAGTGCACCTCCACGATCCGGTATGTGAAACTTGAACCTAGAACCTTCAATCTCACACATAAACAGTTAACCATTAGATTACTCAGTCAGGATAAATATTATCTACATTTACAACGTTTCATTACATATTTCGATGGAAGTTTGTTCTCTGAGCTGGATGGTTTGGTCGTGGAGCTTCCATCTTTCTTCTGAACGACATCATTAGCACAAACTTCAAGTAAATTACGTATAAATAATTCAACTTCTATTGTATGACATCACGTCCCTATTTGTGTTTCAAACAGGATTTTACATGGACATAACTATCGAGTGAACATTTGATGACAAGTTTAATTTGTAAACACGAATCATTGAATCACATACTCTTTGTTTCGTCAGTATTCACTAAAACAATCAATGAAACAAGTGAGATTATCAATTATAGAAATAAAGTATGTTAATTGTAAGTCTTAGCAAAATACATTTTGTAAAGTGAACTACCTGAAAAAGCCCATTCATGGATACAGTTAACAATCTCCCCAACCTCATACTAATGATTACCATGTGCTGACTAGTGACTAGGTGATTCTCGGAGTTCTAGTGGAAAGCCATGACCAATGAAGCTAATCGGTGTCGTGTATGAGGTATTTATCCACCGGAAATAATGTAAGGTAGTTACGCAATTTCTTGGATTGGTCGAAGTTAGTTATCAAACACCGTTGGATGCCATTTCAGTGATCTAGAAGTTAAGCATTCGCACGCAAGACCAAAGGTCATGAGTTCGAATCCGCACATGAGATCGTGGATGCCTACTGCTGAGTACTTTGTTAAGAAGTGAACAATTTGTACATCAACAAACCCTACTTTCTCTTCGAATAAGAAAAAGGTTGTGTGTTTTTTAAATTAACTTTGGTCTACTTTAGATACTTGTTCATTAGTGTGACTAATTCATTTTAACTCACTAAATAAAACGATGTAAACTTCTCTCACTATACAATACCAGATAAGTGAATAAACAGTTCTAAAGAACAACGATTGATAGTGGATAGCATTGGAATCCAGGACACACGTTTCGTCCTAATTAGGGCTCGTCAGCCGGATGTACCTACATCTCAGAGTTGACGTTCACTCTAGGAATCGAACCTCATACTGTTCGCTACAAGTAAACAACATCGAGTGAATTTGAAATTTTTGAAACGTTAGATTCAACATATAAGGTATACCCTTGATTATCACCAATATTCATGTTAACATCAAACGGAATTATGAATGAAACGATTTTTTTTCTAAATAAACCAGTGTATAAACTTAAAGTACCATTAGATTTCATTTTCTAAACTGTGATAGCTTTATTCACTAATTAAAATTATGTAGATATGTACGTACAAACGTCGAAACAGTTTTACTACTATACGGAGCTGAGACGTCATGAACTACTACATCCATCTTCACGAAGGTACAAGTATTTATAGACAATTGTCTACACAAGATACTCAACATCCATTGGACGGATACCATCAGCAAAAGCCTACTGTGGCAGAGAACAAATCAGCTTCCAGCTGAAGAGAAAATTTGGGAAAGACAATGGAAGTGGAGAGGATATATATCACTGAAATTATCAAACTGCATCACGAGACATATCCCAACTCGGAATCTTAAAGGGAAGCTGAAAAGAGGAAGACCGAAGAACATACGACGTCGGGAAATGAAAGTAGACATGAAAAAGAGGAAGACCGACTGGAAAGAGCTGGAAAGGATTGCCCAGGACAGAGTTGGATGGAGAGTACCGATGGGTAGCCTACGCTCCTGCATGAGGGGTAATAGGTGTAAGGAAGGAAGTAAGTAAGTAAGTAAGTAAGGAAGGAAGGAAGGAAGGAAGGAAGGAATGGACGTACACATATATGTATGTAAGATGAAAGGTCATTGGAGCAAAAATATCTCGGTGGTAATATCTATGATTATGGGCCTAGATGACATGATTTCAAATCAGCCAGAGAGCATCCGATTCTCACAAAATTACAAGGACACCTTAATGACAAGTGACCTATCTACAAGGTCTCCTGTCGATTATCTCCAACCACCCCCCCCCAATTAAAGGTGTGTAGGTTAGTCAAAGAGTGGAAAGTTTTTATGTACGTTTTATGTCTTTGAATTTGAAAAAAAGGATTGAACTTACCCTCGTTACCCTTAGTCACCTTAGTAACATTAAGTAAAGTAATGACTAGAAGTAAACTAATGTAGATAAATTTCATTCTTCAAGAAGAAGTCAACTCTTATTGTTTGTGTTATTCATTTATATACCAAAACAAAATAATGAAGAATAAATTACTCAACTAATAATCTTTGCTCGAAATATCCCAAAATGAGATCATTGTAAAGTATATTAGATAAACAAAAATAAGAATTAGGATGAATTCCATGATCAGTATACAAGTTGTTACCAAGTCAAACTCACATTATCATTATTATTATTGTTACCATAGCAACCATTTGATAAATCAATAAATTGAATGCACATAGCTCATGTGATTGTATTTGGTATTGTAATGTACTTGAAACTAAATGATTTGAATGCCTTATTATCATTATTACATCATTAGTGCATCCCTTCACATATAAAACTGGGAACTCTTCCCTCCATGATACCCATAAACTCCGATATCTATTAATAGTAAGACAGAATACATTAGTAATGTTAAATAAAACTATGTTAGAGTTCAAGTTTTCAACTAGCAACAAGATATCTTATATGATAGTATACATAAAACATTGTAGTATGTGCTACTGATGTCAATAGATATAAGTAGTATGTAATATCAATCGAAAGGGAATTACCTAGTGACAGAAGATGGTTAAGAAGATCGAAGGGAAGAGAACGAGAACAGAGAATGATTAGTGTGGAAACGAAAAAAAACAATGAAGTCTGAGACGATTGATTGACATTTTACAAATGAAGTATTTACTGTATGGTTCCCAGATTTCACTAGAAGGTTCTGTAATTTTGTGTTCAAACACATTCGGTTGTTCACACTTGTGTTCTCGTTCACTACATCAGGTGTCGCTGCTAATCAGGAGGGAGGAAGTATTCTGTTCTGCACACGCCGATGCGGGCCTGGAACTGAGGTGCTAGTTGGTTTAGTGTGTCCTTTTTTTATCGACGTAAGTAGTATATAACGCTAGTCAGGAATCGAAGGTCTCGCAACAGAAGGTCAATAAGATCAAGAAATAAGAAATGGGAACACAAAACAGATGATAAGGAAATGCAGGAACAGTGAAGTGTGAGATGATTGACTGATACTGGCAAAAGGAACAGTCAAGTTTCAGACAATTTATTGATATTTTGAAAATGAAGTATTCAGCTGTTTTGTTCTTAGACGTCTGTAGTTTTCATAAACTTCACATTTAAGGATAACTATCCTTCAACAAATGTGTTGTATCCAGCATTTCCGAACATTTTCTCATTCATTTAGTTTGTCAATGAAGCATATAAGAGTGTAATTTTCACTAGGTACCTCATTTTAATCACATGACGTTATCTGCTTGTCTTATATGTGAACAAGCCATTGTAGGACATCTCAACTATCTGAATGAAAAAAAGAATCCTCAGTGAAAAACGATCCTCTTTTATTCAGCATTCATTGAATAAATAAATGGTAAAACGTGATAGATACTCTACACAGTAAACAGTATGAGGCAAATGAGTTAAAGATTTACATACACCTATCTTTTCACTTTTGATTGAGATGTAGGGCCAGTGAAATGCCATTGTGCCCTATCCAAATGATCCAGCAGTTGGGTCACTGAATATCTGACAGTTCATCGATCCCCGTCTGGTTCAAGGACAACCAACGTTCATCAGTTAGTTGTACGCCATAGACTGGACCATGTGGTAGTAGTCACACTTTCGCTTGTACCTACTTTAACTAATATATTTCTATCATAACTTCCTTTGTATTTTATAGTCTTCAAAGCATTCATAGTACCTTGATCATCGACGTTGGGTGCTGACCGCAAAGTGTGACTTTATCGTTAGCCGTTAGCTACACCATTCCTGGCTGACTCGAGTAAGTTTCCATTCATTCGACAGAGATCATCTACGTTGGTAATCTACAAACATATACAAATATCTTTTCCTAAGTAGGTTATATTCATCATTCGACAATTTCTACCTTTGAAGAGATCATGATATCACCAATATCGGCGAAAGAAACGAAAGTTAACAACACAACAACAAGATAAGCTAAACTATTCACTGCGCTCTAGTCCTGTTAACTAGATGCAGAAGAATACCAGATTCAGCCAAGGGTAATGTATATTCCACAAACAGTTGGAAATACGAATGAACAAGCATATACCTCAAGCGAGTATAAACAGTATAAAAATGTCCTTGGGCAACATAACAAAATATCTCATTAAAAAAGGAAACGAACCAATGAATTCTAAAGTCTTTCTAAGCGGGAAATTTTTTTATTTTATTTTATTTCAACACATAGATAATGGTACAAAAAGGCAGCAAATACATATGCGCCACACAAATCTCATTCGACATGTCTGAGGGCTGTGATACTGCCCGGGTACCCAAACTGAAGAAGGTGGTTTTCTTAGGGGGCCATTCCCCGAGCCTTCGACCTGAAGGTCTGATCCACAAGGCAGTGGAGCGTCGTCAGGAGATGCAGTCCCATAGAAGCCGGTGACTAACAGCTGGTTCATACGCCATTTGTCCCCGCAGGATAATGGAGCCCATGTGCACCATTGGTTTGAAATCCAGTTAAAGCGCCGAACATTTGCTTTTCGTCCTCTCATTTTCGTAAACAACACCCCCGCCACAAGAAGTCAGTGAATAGGACTTCCCTGGCAGAGGCTATATACGCATGGTTATGTGAGAGCATTTCGAGAGGGAGAGCAAACTCTCCCAACTCTCGGCCGTACCAGGGCATTTGGGGGCAAGCGGAAAATACAACTTGATGGAAAAAAGTTGACGCTTTTTGGCATCAAAAATAAGAAATCCAAGGGGTTTCTAAGGATCTAGCTTCTTGAACAATAAGAAAATGTCATTTCTTGGAATGAATCAACTTTCATGTGTAAAATATAGTTCAACTACATACTTGTCATAAACAATAATAATCTCACATGACTTTATGAGATGATGTTCATGTAAACAAAATGGGATTTAAAAAAAAGAAAACAATAATTTGATTGAGGTTTGTTTTTAGTAAAACTTTTTTTCTACGAGGTTGGGGATTACCAACCCCATATTCAATCTTCTTTCTTTACCCGAACTTAGTTGTGATTGGCAGCTACAAGCGGAGTTGAAAGAAAACAATAAATTGATAATGATGTCCAATTGAAAAACAAAGTTTTAGATGACAACATAAAATGTACTTGGCAACAAATGAATACTACACCTTTTCTTGAAACAATTATTTATACAACAATATATATGGTATTTGATCAATAAAGGAAATGAAGAATCATGTTTAGTGAGATGGTGAAAATTTGTAGCTCAGATGGAGTTTTGTTCTCTGAGTTGACTGATTTGGTCGTGGAGCTTTTGTCCTTCTTCTGAACAACATCATCATCAGCACAAACTTCAGATAGAAGGGAAGCGTTCGAATTTCTCCATATGTGTTTCGCAGCTTGTCCTGTACACCTCGATATTGATTAGTTCTTGCTGACCTTGAATTTGTCATTGCTTACTCCTTTGTTTTAGTTGTGTCTACCATTGGGAGAACGAAATTACTTATTTTTTTCCTTACGTCTGTTACTCCTCGTGAAGGAGCATAGGCCGCTCACCAGCATTCCCCATCCAACTCTGTCCTGGACAGTCCTTCCAGTTGTTATTCATCCTATTCATATCTGCTTCTATTATCTGACGCAATGTGTTCTTTGGCCTTCCTCTTTTTCGCTTCCCTTCAGGATTCCAAGTTAGGGCTTGCCTCGTGATGCAGTTTGACGATTTGCGTAGTGTATGTCCTATCCATTTCTATCGTCTTTTCCTAATTTCTTCTTCAGCTGGAAGTTCTCTGGAAGAGAACAAACCTTCATCAAAATCATGTTCCGTTTTATTCGTGACTAGTTATCTGGATGTATTAACATATTGTTGTTAAGAGTCAAACCCAGTACCTTTTACTTCAAACCTAAGGGAATAATCCATTAAGCGGCAAAACTATAATTTATGGACGAACCAATCAGATTGAGGATAACAGGTCTTGAAAATTCACTCTTCCATTTGGCTAAATAAATTCATGGCATTGTAGCTGATGTCAGTTCGTGATGAAAACCCTAAATCTAATTCTTAACCCTAATCATGAACTGTAAGTCATAACTCTAATTTCTCATACACAGGTTTATAACCCTCATTTGGTCCTAGTTATTAGGTCAGTCTAGCGTTGCTCAAAGGTCGTCCATATATTGTAGTCTCACCGCTTTTTTTGTTATTGACATTCATAACTGCAATAATTCAGTCTGTGTTATCACGTTTGTAAACCGAGTGTATTGCCTTGCAAAAAAAGCGCTTCTTGGATTTCACTCCTAGTCGTATTCCAAATACACTATAGTTTGTGATTAAACTTCATATTGAGGTGATCCCCTCAACATCTATGTTTGATAATAGATACTACTGGATTTCAGTCCTTGATATTAACAATGGGGAATTTAGGAAACCTAATTTGAATGCCTGATAATATCACCTTTCAATCAGATGTTCATGAATGGAATACTGATAACTACGGAATTTCGATTAGAATGGGGGTTTGTGGGGATTGTAGTAATTTCAATGGTTGCATTCATGAGTCAAGAGAAGCTGTGACCAATGGAGTTCGATCCGTGTCAGTTGTAGGATAGTTATTCACCTCAGACAAAGAATGAAGAGTTGAGCAACATCATGGACTGATTAAAATTTGGCATTAACACCACTGGATGTCAACTCAGTGATCTACAGGCTAAGCGTTCGCACGCGAGACCGGCAATTTCTGGGTTCGAATCCCGAGAGCGGGATCGTAGGTGCACACTACCGAGGAGTCTCATGCTACGACGAAACGGCCATTTAGTGCTTCCAGGTTATCCATGGTGGTCAAGCTTTAATTGATTCACAAAATCAACTATTAAATTACTAAAATCTATAAAACCCCCTTTCGATAATACTTCTCAATTTATGGTATGATGCGGTCTGATCTGCTTGTATATAAACCAAGTATATATGAAATATAAGATTAATTCAGTAGAAGCTGAGATTGTATTCTGAACTCAACGGGTAGGGTAAGGAGAGAAGGTCCAGTAAGGATTCAGAGTTGACGCAAGGCTTCTAGTGCTTACTGACGTCCCATTAGTTTAGCATAGGGACAAGATCATATAATTCGGTATTCTGATTGGTGATGTTGTCACATGACCATATTAACCTCTATTTCATTTATGTTAAGAATGTTAGTTAGTTGTCCCATTTTTACATTTTCATAGCTTTATACCACAGACTAATGACTGTTTTGAAACCATTTGAAACTAGCATGTACTAAACATCCGTATGATTTTAAAACGGAATCATTTGACAGTGATCACTGATCGATCTACCAAGGGTCTCATCTAGGTCTTTCAGAACTATCGATGAATGACTTGTAGCGGCTGGAACTGTGTCGAGCCCACTAACACCAATTAGTAATGCAATCCAACCAAACTTACAGGATTAACACTTCTAAACTGCCCCATGATTAAAACTGTACATAAAATATTTGTACCATAGTGTTGTGACTGTATTCTATCGTAATAGTTGTGTATAGTTCTTAATGTAATCACTGAAACTTCATTTTTAATGTCCTTGTATTCTACTAAATGTATTTTAGCTATCAATTATTGGTATTGTGATGTATACTACTGATACTGACAGATATAAGTAGTATGTAACAACAAAAGTGAAATGCCTCTGTCGTAATTCTTCTATTACCAACATGCCTTCATGTAGATAAGAATTATTAAGTAACTGATCTTAGGAAATCCTGATGAGCTAGTCAATATAGATGAAGTTATGATTGAGTTATCTGTTTGATTCATAGTTCAATAGACTCATTCATACACTGAACTTTGTAAATTGTCCAACATACATAATCATTAAACCAAAAGTATATGAAGAGTTAAATACACGTTGTATTTATTATCAGAAGGGGGTTTTGTGGAAATTTTAGTAATGTAATGGTTAAATTCATAAGTCTATTAAAGCTAGGCCATTATGAAAAACCTGGAAGTACTGGATGGCTGTTTCGTTCTAAATATGGAACTCCTCATCAGTGTGTATCCATAAAACTTTCTTCTGATAATAATCATCATGGGCTAACTAGTAACTGGCTTCAAGAGGTATTTCCTGATGTTCTAGTGAGAAACAGTGACTGGTGGAGTTCAACCGGGTCTGTTGTGAGATAGTAACGCACTGATGACAATGGTGAATGGGTTGCTCGATTTCGTGGATTGTTTGAAGTTAGACATTAACACCGTTGGATACCGGCTGGCTCATTGGTCTAGAGGTTAAGCGTTCATGCACGAGACTGATAGATTTTGGCTTCGAGTCTCATATGTGTAATAATGAATGTGCACTGTTGAGGAATCCTATGCTAAGACGAAACAGTTGTCCAGTGTTTCCAACTTAAGCACTCGAACACTTGAACCCTCCAAATTACAGGCTACAAAACAGGAGATTAATGAAAAGAAGTCTTATTCCTAACAGTGTCAAATATGACACAAAACACTCAGGTACTTATACTTTTTAGTAAAGACGAAATCATCATTACAGTAATCCAGTCCGCATTCACTAATCTTTAGTATTCGACCAATCGGGAAGCTACACATCAAGATTCTGGAATGTCTTCGGTTTTTCTAAGCTTTTTAGAGCCTCCTTGAGTTCAGTTGGATCCGTCTTCGGTGCTGTATAAGAAGTTCTATTGATCAATGATACTCTAAATGTTTTAATTGACGAACACATTCCTCGGGATTCGAATCGAAACTATTAACTTCACAATCTTATTTGATTTTCAAATTTATTTAAGCAAATATTCTATAAAGGTTGAAACTTATATTTCTGTTCATAAACCTACATGTTTCAATTCATAATCTATGCATATTTTTGATCCATATGAATTGACACTACCAACCTAACTCCAAGGTATCCTGCTGAATATCTTCTACCATCAACACAGTATACACCATGACGATGAATGACACCATTGTAACTTAATCCATCATATTCAATCAATGGTACTGAACATGAATTTGGCTCATTTTCAAGTGATCAATCAAATAAATACTGGGATTCTATTTTTCTAAAAAGTCTCCTGTTTGATAATATCAAAGAACACAGACATGAGAAAAATGAAGAACGATTGGATAGAACTAGGAAGGAAGACTCAGGACAAAGTGGGTTAAAGAATTCTGCTCGGCGGCTTATGCTTCACAGGTAGTAACAGGCGTAAGTAAGTAAGTCATAATTATACTATTCATCACCTAGCGTTATCGTTATTTCATACCGAATTTCAATTATCTATTCAGGATTATTACTAAAACTGACTCATTATGCATAAATCTTTTATAAGCTGAGATGGATGATGGCTAGCACTGGAATCCTGGATGAGCGATTCGTCCTATTTAGGACTCGTCAGCTGAATGTGCCTGAATCCTCTGTAAGTCTTCAATATTTGATGCTGACCACATTAGTTTAAATGAACTAACCTAGCTGAAGGCACTCGGCCACGCATCCGCATTTGATTACTAGTAGGAACTCTGTGTTCAGTTTCTCCTTCAGCCTCTAATCAGTTAAGATCATTTACTTTTAGCTTCAATTGACTCATGATCTCAACCATTGAAATGACTACAATATTATGTAATTATCAGTCCATAAAGCTTTAGTCATATAAATTACGCTACTGTCTCAGAGAATTTCTTCATTGTTATTCTATCAAACAAAACTTTAAAACCCTTAAACCGTAGACGAAAACAGTATTAGTTTAATATTTAGTAGGTCATAGTGTCGAAAACAGAACGTAGTGACAGTGTGGTGAATGAGAAAACAGGCGGACAATGAAATTCATCTTAATTCAAAATTACTGAATATCTTCGTAAAATTTTAGAACCATACAGTAATTACTTCTCTTACAAAATGCCAATCCATCGTCCCAGACTTTGTTGTGCCTTCGGTTCTATATCAATCATTCTCTGTTCTTGTTCTCGTCTCTTTGGTTTTCTCAACCTTCTACCATCAGGCATTCCATTTTCGATTGGTGATACATGCCACTTATATCTGTCGACATCAGTGGCACTCTACTAACTGACATAACCTATGTGCATCAACCTTCTTTTTGGAACCATTTAAAATGACTTATATGATAAAATATGCCAGAGTCGTTTACACATAACACTGTAGGTCCTGGGTTCGACTCCCACGTGCAGGATTATCGATGTGCGCTGCTAAAGAGTCCCATGATAAAACGAAACAGCCGTCCGGTACTTCCAGGTTTTCAATGGTGGTCTAGCATCAATCAATTCATGATCTCAACCCAAAACTTAATAATCTCCACAACCCTACACTGATATATATTTATTTATTTATCGCGCATTATGGATTTGATTTGCGGTATGTTTCTTTTTATATTTTGATGATGGTATGCTATCACTGAACTTATTACTTGTTGATATACTTCTTTACTATCCATAGATTACAACTAACTGATTGTTCACTTGTTACTCAGTTTTTTACTGTAGTAAACAACAACACACACAGATGGGGGGCAGTCGAATGTATTTGAATATGAAATTACCGAATCTGTTAGTAAAATCTCAGAACCATACAGTGAAATATCAATCTATTGTCTTAGACTTCATTGTTCTTTGGTTTTCATACCAACCATTCTTTGTTCTTGTTCTCTTCTTTTCGATCTTCTTAATCATCTTCTGCCTCCAGGTATTTCACTTTCGATTGATCATACATACTACTTATATCTATCAATATCAGTAGTACATACCACAGTACCACAAATGACTAAACGATATACAGATTGCGATTTCTTATTGATGACGCATTGATAAATATCATATCATAGGAATTTTTTCAGCCATAATTATATAAAAAAGTCAAATGGTCTTCTTCGTGTTTTAAGTGAGCAAGTTGAGGAGAGACATAATCGTCATTAGTGGATGAACTTCGGTATACGTAGTGTAAATATTAGTTGAGATATCATCAGTAGTTGGGATATAAAGTAGACTCAACAATTCAGTTTTCAATATTCCATAAGACGGTAGTAACTAGCCCATTCTGGACACTTTTTCGTTTATATAATGTGTGAATCCTACACATAAGATGATATTTTTTCACTGGAGATTTCATTTCAGTCATCTTAAGCTATTGGCATATGTTTTCTATGAACACTTCTGTTATAATTTGTCGTTTTGTGTCCTAATAATATATGACGTAATGATACCGCCAATTGGAGAACATTGATTTATCGATCGGACCAATAACGCATAAACCCATAAGAGCAGTTCAGAGTCTTCATTGGTCCTGCTTCCTGCCTAGCCCTGCCTGCTCATTGAGTTCAGAACACCAATCTCAGCTTCTGCGATATGAATCATTCATTTCAAACATACTGGGTTTATATACCAACCAGACAGATCACATCGTACCAATAAGATAGGAAACAACATTTGTACAAGATAAAGACAAACGTGGCTGTGAATAAGGGAGATAGTAATTGATAGACTGGGCATAATTCAAGAATGGTAAGTTGTGTAATAATAGTTGATAGGTCAAAATAAAGCTCATAATAAGAAAGACATGAATTTGAATAGTTTAGTCATTTAACAATTATAAAATAGAAATATACGTATAGTAACAGTCCATGGATAAGAAATACATTACGGAAATCACCAAACTGCGTCACGAGCCAAGCTCTAATTTGGAATCCTGAAGGTGAACGGAAATGTGAGACATCGAAGAACACATTACATCGGGAAATAAAAGCAGATATGAAAAGGATGAATAACAATTGTAAATAGCTCAAAAGGATTACCCAGCATAGTGCTGTATGGAGAGTGCTGATGAGCGGCCTATGCTCCTCCACGAGGAATAACAGGCGTAAGCAAGTAAGTAAGTTACTATTCACTATTCTCATCGGGATATAAAAACTTCACTGAAAATTGCTCCGAATTCCTGAATATCTCCCATTTATTAAACATTGAGGAAAGATTGAACCATAAATTCGTAGTCACATGTCTTATCCCATTAGGTGAGTTTGCAGTGGCTAGTCCTTTGTCGATCCTATATATAGGCTATTCTAGCTTCCGCACAGAACAGTTTATTCATTCTACTTGAATCACATTTGGACTTCATTAGTTATTCACCTATTACCCTTGACTGTTTTGGTACAAGCGTATATATGTTAATGGTTTTCTCCATTCATTATGTGTCTGCGACACATTTTCGTCTGGTTATAAATATTGTGTCACACCTGATCAAATTGAATTGACTACCTCATCTTCTCCCGTTCGCTTTGTTTTCTTACCTTTCGTGCTGAATATCTGTCTGAATAAACAAGTACTTTAAATAAATTCGTCCAACATAATCCTTATTTAGTTTCTTATTACCGCGATTACACAAACAGGGTTAGTCTGTAGTGACCTACTTTTATCAAGAGAACGAGATTGGTTTAATCGAAACAATCATTAATAAAACCAATTGTACCAATGATTGTTTTACTGTGCTCGTTTGTTTAATTGTGCTAAAGACAGCCATATTATTACTATTCCATCGATTGTGTCCTTGCACGAATTCGGTTACACTCAGTAACCACACTTGTATTCCTTTGGCACAATCTCGGTATTCTTTCGGTACCGCGAGATCGCCAACAAATACATTTCGACTACAGCCATCAACTGCCTTCTGATATTTGGCTTACGGGGGATGTTGTCGGTTAACTGGCACGTAGTCTTCCTGTAGTGGTGTTCATAGTCAACCGCGACTCGACGCCACACTACAACTCTATGTAATATACGGAGCTAAATAGAAACTTTACATTCATAGCATCTTTGTACAGTTGAACCGAAGCCTATAAAAGTTTAATTCATAACGAATAAGTACCGAAGACAAAAATATTATATTACACTATATCTCCTCACTAAATCAACAGAAATTGTTAAATCCAAAATCAATCTGTTTACACAGCACTGATCGAATGGTATCGAGTTACTAAACTTGTAGTGTCGGTTGTTATGTTAAGCCCACACAGTTTATTCTAACTTCTGCACAGACTAATTCATTCATTCTTCTTGAGTCGTGTTTTGATCGTGTTAATTATTCACTTATCAACTCTAACTGTTTTATATGAGCGTATGTTTGTAGCTTATTTTTATGTGACTAGAAATATCGATTGACGCTTGACTAAATGAAGTTGGCGCACATTCCTTCTCTGCCGCTCATCATTTCGCTATGCTCTCCTCTCTCTCTCTCTTCACTTCGTCCCTGTGGTTGACTGTCCAGATCAGTAAGTATACAAAATGTATGCATTCAATAATTCATCACTAACGTGATTTAAGTCGATAATTATGTACGAGAATAATCAGAATGTATATTACCAATAACTCCACCTGGAGCCCCTGTGGAGCTACTGTCGGTACCAAACTCGGATAAGGAAGGAGGGTTGGGTATGGGGTTAGTGACCACATCCCTTAGAAATCTAACTCGCTAAAAAAACACTAACCATAAAAAAATATTACAAACAATTTAAACTCTGCCCTGGGATTCAGAAGGTCTCCATTTAGAAGAGTTATGATGCCATATGGTGAAAGCCCAGTTCCTTCAGAAGTTACAAGGCTGATGCCCCTTCTGACTATCAGAGCAACTATTAATTTAGGTGCATGGAATGCTCGTACAATATGGGAAACCAGGAGAGTTATCCAAATTAATGCAGAAATGAAAAGATACAACCTCGTTGTGCTTGGAATCAGTGAAACACATTAGATGCAGGTTGGACAATAAAGACTAGCTTCAGGGGGAGCTTTTAAGTAAACGGAGTTAAATCCCAGGCCACTAGCCACTAAAATGATGAACCTATCGATAATATCATGCGATCTAATTGACGTCAATATAAAAGGACCCCATCAAAGACTATTCGAAAGTCCAGATTACCGCTAACTATCTTGAATCAATCGTATAATAAAACAGAAACTGTATAAAGTCAAGTATATATATATTACATTTCTTTAATAACAATACAACTTGTGAACAGTATTCTCTCCAATTATTTTCTTACATAATGGTGTACTTTTTTGAGTTTTGGATGGTTACGTAATCAAGAAATCGATTTGTGATCCAAATATGTAAATATGTAATAAAGAATTTTATTAGAAAAGAAATCTCAACAGTTGAAATCATGAGTGAATTGAAGCTAGATCACCATGGAAAACCTGGAAGCACTGGATGGAAATCAATATGGTAAGACTGTAATTTATGGATGACCTTTGAGCTGAGGGGTCTCACCATAGGACGAAACAGCCGTCAAGTGCTTTCGGGTTTTCCATGGTGGTCTAGATTCAACTGACTCATGATCTTAACCATTGAAATTACAGTAATATCCACAAAACCCATCTGATATTAACTAAGTGTATAACTAGATGCCAATTATTTATACTGACTTTCCTTATAGTTTCATTCAACTGCCTTCTATAATGTTTATAATACTCAAAATTCGAATAATAAGTTTCATATTCAGTCAGCAGCAACGTAGGACCAGGTAAATATTTGCACTAGTCCAAGTTGCCATACCTCATTAGCACAGCAAGATAAACACCAAATTCATAGAAGTAGTTACTTCAATGGTGATAATATATAAGTAAAAGATTGTGTATAAGGATATAGTTTAAAGGGAGACAGAGAGTATATACACCTACGACATTATGATCTATTCTAAGCCATGTCACTCCGAGTCTCCTACCATTTGGTTACGATAGTCACGCGGACCACAACCAAGTAATCTGCATCTACCAACATGGCTCAGACCAGAAGTAAGTGACTTCAAGAATTAATGCCACATTTTTGTTTGGCCACCCCTAACTTTCTTCCAACGGTCTCCAACACTGGTCAGCATTGCACGTCGTGGTAAACGGTGTCAGTCTGTTAGTCAATCAGTCAGTTGAAGCGTCGGACCAGGTACATATATGCATCGATTCATGTTACCATACCTCATTAGCACAACAAGATGAACCACGAATTCATAGAAGTAGTTAAGTCAATGGTAGTAATATATAAAAGAAAGATGATGTCTAAGGATATGGTACATATTAGTTATGGTTGGTAAATTTTCGTTCTAATATTCAGGAATGTAATTCGTCAGTCCCTTTTGTACATCTTGAAAGAATGACCTTGATACTCCGATTTAGTCATACGCTATGATACATTTGATTGGTGGATGATAGTAATGGAGTTCAGAAAGCGCAATTCGTTTAATTTAAGATCCATTATTTGAATGTAGCTGTCACATTTCAATATGAATGTTCATAATGCTACTCAAACCCATTATCTTTCATTTTAAGTGCTTAAGTCTTATTCACTAGGCTATCAAGTTCAGTTTAAATGTGTATGATGATATTAATAAGGGTTTGAAATTCCCCGTTGTTGATATATTGTAGTGACCTACTTTTATCAACAGAACGCGATTAATATAACCAATTGTACCAGTGATTCTTTTACTGTACTTGTTTGTTTAACTGTACTAGAGACATTCTTCCTTCCGTTCATTGTGACCTTGCACGAATTCGGTTACACTCAGTAACCACACTTGTATTCCTTTGGCACAATATCGGTATTCTTTCGATAACACGAGATCGCCAACAAATACATGTTGACTACAGCCATCAACTACCTTCTGATATTTGGCTTACGGGGGATGTTGTCGGTTAACTGGCACGTAGTCTTCGTGTGGTTGTTATCACAGTCAACCGCGACTGGACGCCACACTATAATTTTAGGCTCCAAATGATAAGTCACTGCAGTCGTATGTATATCCTAAGCAAACTACTTAGATATATCTTTGTTTTTACAAATCTCAATATATTTGATACTGGAATCTAATCTCCGTATGAATATTAACTGCGTGGTTCAAATAGATCCAGTTAACTAATCCGTTCAATTCAATTATATTCATTCATTACAGAAAACTATGATAACTCACTAGAAGTTATGGAACAGATAGCTTTAAAACGAACATAACGAGTGTTTGGATGAGTGATTATTAAAACAATATTTGATTATGAATATTAAATGATTGACTGTAATTCAAAGGTGTAATTGATGTGTGCTACTGATATAGACAGATATAAGTAGTATGTATCATCAATCGAAATCGGAATGCCTGATGGTAGAAGGTTTAGAAGATCGCAGAGAAGACGATGAGAACAGAGAGTGATTGATATGGAAATGAAGGAACAATGAAGTCTGAGACAGTTGATGGATAGTTTGTAAAAGAAGTAGTCACTGTATGTTTCTTATATTTTACTAACAGATTCGGTGATTTTGTATTCAAATGTGTTTAATTGTCCCGGCCGTGTTCTCGCTTACTGCAATGGTACTAATAATGACTTAGTAACATATCATGGAGATTTAAGTGACTTTATTATCATTTAGATATCAATATTCTTAATTTATTTTTAATGGTTGTTTTGGATCTTTTCATTGATGTTTAGGACTACAGTCGATCAGTCTATTCTGACATATAGGTATCCTGTGTCTAAACTTCATCCTATTCCACGAACCAGTGTCTATCTGTACTCAGTACCTAAATGCATAATGCGATGGTGTTTCAAGCAGACAGTATTGGGTTCTAGTACCAAAGTAAACATCATCATCTGAGATGTAGGTACATTCAGCTGATGAGTCGCGAATAGAACGGAACAAGCGTCCTGAATTCCGCTGCTAGTTACCTTCGATCTCAGTTTGTGGAATAATCTTATTGAAAAATAGATGACTTTATCGACCATAACTACACTAGATGATGCTTATTAAAGAAATTGTATACATGAAAAATGTTTTCAATGACCAATCTTTTCATTACTCTCATGGGTGATTTTTCATAATCGATATTACATAAATCAATATAGAACCGAACTGGAATCTTTGAAATCATCTTATATACATGGTCCACCAGGGTGATTGTTACCTGTGTGGTTACACCACAGGATTGAGCTGTACTATTCAGATTGTAACCTTAAAGCCTATATAGTTTCTGGTTCTCCTGTAAAGCAGAATTGAGCTGTAAAATTTAAGCCTGGGTGATGTCTGGCTCTCTTGTTAAACGGGATTAAGCTGTACTAAACTATCTTGGAATTTTATTCGTAAAGGTTAATATTATCTCATTATTAACATTTTTACACTTTAACTGATCAATATCTGCTGTTGTTATGTATACATCATAAGGGGGGGGGGTATTGCCATTAAGTCACATGTTTTTTTTGCTAAAGGTAGTTAGTGACTAACAGTGGAATCCAAAACTCAGTAGCTTTTTTTATTACTTGTTGGTGTTTAGGAGGGAAAGGTACTGGTTTCAAGTTTCAATAGGATCATCAACACCAGGATCAAGTTGTATTCAGCCGACAGTATTACGACAAAACTTACCTCAACAATGAGTGAAGCCAACTTTATCAATGAAAGAATACATATGGTTTGACTTTTTAAAAAATGTAAATGATAATATGAAATAGCTAAAAATTCATTGAATCAACTCAACATTGGATGCCAGTTCAGTGGTCTAGTGGTTAAGCATTCACGCGCGAAACCGAAGATTCTGGGTTTGAATCTCCGGTGAGGGATCATAGATGCGCACTTCTGAGGAGTCCCACAATAGAATGAAATGGTTGTTCAGTGCTTCCATTTTTTTCTAATAGTGGTCGAACATTAATCAATTCATGATCTTAATCAAAAAATTATATTATAGACTGACAAATGTTGATTCCTGTTACTTGATTTATTGAACTATACCATAAGTTTGTGTTCACCCAATAATTAGGACCGTTTGGATGTTTACTCTTCAACAAAGTTCTACAGTCTACAATTTCTACCCTCTTATGTAACATGAAATGTGATTCAGAATGTAAATAAACTGTATATGATTCGTATGGTTCCTTTTCAGCGGGTTGAAAACGTCTATGCTAACCTTATTGAATTTAACTTCTAGAATTCAAGTTCCACAGATATCTGTTGATAAACTTTCAGTCTGTGATTTATTTTCAAGACTTTTAATGGGCAATTACTATGAATGCAGAATGTATTGAAAGATCTACAGATACATTCTCAGTGGGGTGGTGGTGGTGGAGAAGTTTATGCTGATGATGTCGTTCAGAAGAACGATGAAAGCTCCACGACTAAACCATCCAGCCCAGAGAACAAAACTCCGTATTGAAAGTGGATGTAAGCTCTTACGTGATGTCAAATCAATCTTGTCAAATGTAACGTCTACTGATGTAGTTTACTTAGTTCGTAGCTAGTTTTGATTGAGACATCTTGAATCAAATTTAGGATAACAGGTCTTGGATGTTGGTGTGAAATTCACTTACCCATTTGACCAAATAGAGTTTTGGCATTTCAGCTTATGTCAGTTCATGATGAAAAATCGTAAATCTAATTCCAAACCCTAACCATTAACTGTGAATCATAATTCTTGTTCTTCAAACTACTTTACAACCTTCATTCAACTTTATTCAATAGGTAGACACCCTCAAGGTCACTTTGGCATCACTCAAAGGTCGTCCATAAATTATCATCTCACCGTATACAATTTTTATTAGTATGAGAAGTTTACATTTCTATAGGGTACATCATAAAGTGATAATAGTTGCTTAGCTACTGAAAGTTAGCAGGCATTTTTCAGCTGTTCCATCCCACTATAAGAACTCCGCAGCAGTACACACCCACCACTTCACAACGTATGGAACCCAGTACATTCCGCGTTATTGCAAGAGATTAAACTATAGGCCAACACAGGTAACCGAAGACTTTCATGTAGTACTGCTCTAATTGTTTTAAGTTAAACATGTACACTACTGAACTGTAGATCAGTAGTTTAGAGGTTATGGACTCAACAGGAGATCAAAGTTCTTGAGTTCAATACAATGGTATTCAATAAAAATGATTAATAAATCTGAAATAACACAAAACTAGTGACTTAACAACAAGGAATCATAAAATACTTGATTTCTAGTTATCTTACCCCCAAAATGATGATCTAAAATTCAATATCGAATTTTTCTAAATACAACAAACATTTAAATGATTTTTTGATGAAGCATTTCATTCTCTATAGATAAACACCGTTTTTGTTTCCGTAAGTAAAACTGATCTTATCTGTACGGACGGCTCCTGATGAAATCAATGAGGCTCTAAAAAGCTCAGAAAGAGCCGAAGACATCACATCCAGTCATCTTTTTCGTAGAACATTCCAAAATCTCGATGTGTAATCTCCCGATTGAACACATGCTAAAGACCACTGTATGCGAATTGCATTACCGTAATGATAGTTTCGTTTTTATACCAAAAATTATAAATACCTGAGTGTTTTGTGCCATAATTGACACTGTTTGGAATAAGATTCATTCTCGATAAACTCCTGTCTTCTAATCAGTAATTTGGAGGAATCAAGTATTCGAGTGCTCAAGTTGTACACAGTACAGTAAGAATCTAAGTTCTAGATATCAAATCATCAAAATCTCTGGTCTCTGTCCTAATTACTACCTATCAAAGAGACTTATGTCGGACAAGACTTTTCACAGATCATCTCAAACCATTTAATATCAAAACCATTCAGCTACTTTTAACATTCATATTAGTGAATACCTCTTGTTGAAGAGGTAAATTATACTGTTTCAATAAACAGTCAACATTTAACATTAAATATCAAATGAATTTACATTAAGCAGTCACTGAGCAGTAACCAAATGTTAAATTACCAAAGAAACTGTAATTTATGGATGAACCAGTCAGATTTATGATAATATGTCTTGGATTTTGGCGTGAAATTCATTCATCTAGTTGGTTAAGGAGCATCTTCACATGTTAAATGATGTTAGTTCGTGATGAAAACGTGAAAATCGAATTTCTAACTCTCATCATCAATTGAAATTTACAATTATAATTCACCACAATGGTTTATAACTTTTCTTTAGTCTTAGTTACTAGGTGGATACTATCAAGGTCAGTCTAGAGTCGTTCAAAGGTCATCCATAAATTACAGTCTTGTAGTGACCTACTTTTATCAAGAGAATGAGATTGGTTTAATCGAAACAATCATTAATAAAACCAATTGTACCAGGGATTGTTTTACTGTACTTATTTGTTTAACTGTACTAAAGACATTCTTTCTTCCGTTCATTGTGACCTTGCACGAATTCGGTTACACTCAGTAACCACATTTGTACTCCTTTGGCACAATCTCAGTATTCTTTCGATAACACGAGGTCGCTAACAAATACATGTTGACTACAGCCATCAACTACCTTCTGATATTTGGCTTACGGGGGATGTTGTCGGTTAACTGGCACGTAGACTTCTTGTAGTGGTGTTCATAGTCAACCGTGACTCGACGCCACACTGCAGTCTCACCAAATTATCTAATCAAAGTTTATTGATTAATTTACTATTTATCCATTCTTGTCATATAACAGGAGAATAAAACTATATTCCATGGTTTACTTCATTCTACTACTATTATACGGTTATAGGACTGTTAACCGAGACTCTGTTACCGCTTAACTGAATACTCGGTTGATGAGATATATAATACACAGACTATATCACAGTATACTAAATACACGATTCACCATCAAATATAGAGACATTATGAACTGAACATGAATAAAAGTCCTGAGTTCGATTACTGGTAGTGTCATGGATATGTACTACTTAGGTATCCTATACTAAAATGAAACATCTACCTTCTCCTCCCTAATTTTTAATATTGGTCTGGTTAAGATCAGTTTGTCACTTAACAATTTGTACAAAACTGATCAAATTAATACTGATATATATAACAACTAGAAAATGAACTTATATGCAAATGATGATTTCAGATCAATTATTCATGCGACTACTGTGGTGTGCGCTACTTACATTGAGATAAGTAGTATATGATGTTAGTCGTAAACAGGTCTGACAGCAGAGAGACAAGAGGATCGAATAGTAAAGAATGGAAACAGGATGCAATTTGTATGAAAATGCAAGAACAATGAAGTCTGAGTGATTTTAAGACAATTCAATTGTCACCACCCGTATTCTTGTTCACCACACTACTACTACTGCTACTATTACTACTACTACTACTACTACTACTATATCATTAATAGTAGTAATTTCTTGTATGTTAAATATTGAAATTCGTCTATACTTACCCAGAATTGTGTTCCTTCAAAACTTGACTGCCTAAAATGTGAATAGAATAATGGGGATCAGTGTATCCTTAGGTAAAAACACTTAGTTTTGATATATATAATATGCAAATGAATTGATTAGTAGGTGATCTATCAGTCAAACTAATAATGATTATCAGAAAGGTTTTTTTGTGTGTGGATATTATAGTAATTTTAATGATTGAAATCATGAGTCCATTGAGTTGGGATGGTGGATGCGCACTACTGTGAAGTTCCACAATAAGACGAAATGGCCGTCCAATGCTCCCAGGTTTTCCATGGTTGTCTAGCTTCAATTGACTCATGAATTCAACTAGTGAAATTATCAATGATTAATATCAGATGGGTTTTGTGGATATTATAGTAACCCAGGGCCTACTGGTTTCGAATCTCGCAGGGGGCGAGATCGTGGATGTGCACTGCTGAGGAGTCCCACAACAGGACGAAACAGCCGTCCAGTGCTTCCATGTTTTCCATGGTTGTCTAGCTTCAATTGACTCATGAATTCAACTATTGAAATTAATAATGATTAGTTGACTAAGTCAGAACAATCTCAATTGTGAATGTTATCAGAACGAAGATTGGAGAAATGGTAATGCCTAGAACTAATTTATGGATTATTATTATTATTGTTATATATTCTTATTGTATAATTATTAGGAAACTAGATTACTTTGTCTGTATATTCTGTTTATCACAAGCTTTGAGCTAAACCATAATATACTACCCTTATTTGTTCCCTGTTCTATCAGTTATAGTTTCCACCTATTCACAGCTACTTTTCACCTGTTACTCTTCATTTTATGACGTGGTGCGGTCCTATGCATCTACATATAAACCATGTCTGGTTGCTACTTCAGGATCCAATGTAAGCCATAAACAGGAGTATGTGAATAACGGACTAATACTATCTCAATTGTTAGTTCAAGCTCGGTTGTTCTAGTCGGGGGTGTACATGGTCAATTCAGAGATACTAAACTATTCTGATTGGTGATCTGAAATATATCGTTGATTAGCTAGTTATAAGGTAACAATGAACATTCTGAATGATTCATATAGACAATTTTATAATTTCGTTTTCCTTTCTAGATAAGTGAAGATTTATGGGCAACACCATAGTTTATAGACGAACCATTCAAATTAACGATAACACGTCCTGGACTTTGATGTGAAATTCACTTTAGCTTATGTCAGTTCATGATGAAAAACTGTAAATCTAAATCCTAACCCTAATCATCAACCATAAATCATGATCTTTATTCTTCACAAATGTTTATACCTCTAGCCCTATCAAGTAGCTGGATATCTCCAAGGCCACTTTAACATCACTTAAAGGTCTTTCATAAATCATAATCTCATCGATTTATGTAGATCTGTATTAATAATATAGTCACAGAGTTATATAACAATGTGTGATTAGCGACAAGTATCATGGCATCAAGCAATTTCGAATAATGATCTCATTACTATGGGATTCATAAAAGTATTATCGTGTATTGGACTAACGTAAACATGGTTACCATGTTGTAATTCATGAGTTTAATCTTTTGATTTGATGGATGGAATAAAAATACTTTTTAGTCCGCATGATATACTAATATTACACAGTAATCAGACAGGTGACTGAGATAATACTTTCACCAAGCTGGATACACAGTTAGTGAGAAAAACACAAACTAGACCATACTATACCAGGTAAGTGATTCACGACCAGATACAGACAATTTGCCTAGAAGAGTTGCAAAACCCTGATTACAAACTAATGCTGCACGTGGGTTTCAGTGTAGTGAACAGGACACGAGTAGGGACAATCGGATTATACTTAACACAAAATTACAGAGTTACTTGTTAAAATAGAAAAACAATACTATAATACTTAATTTGCAAAATGTTCAATAATTGTCCCGAACTTCATTGTCCTTGCATTTCCACACTAATTGCTTTCTATTCCCGCCCTTCCTTTCTTGATCTTCCCCATCTTCTACCGCCAGACATTACATTCCTGCCTCGCGTCGTATACTACTTATATCAATATAAGTAGCACGCATCACACTATCATCAAAACAATACTCAGCTCACCACACCAGTATCCTGAAGGAACAAATAGCGCATGAGCCTATTGTTGGTCCCTGGTTTTCATGGGACTCCATCTCCTGACGTTGCTCCACCACCTTGTGGATTAGACTTTTAGGCCAAAGGCTCGGGGTGTAGCCCACTAAGAAAACTATTTGCTTCGGTTTGGGCACCCGGTCAGTATCCCACCCCTCACATATATCTAATGATTTATGCGGTGCATAACTATTTGGTACCCCCTTAGACCAATGTTTATATGTTGAAATAAATAAATAATAAATCCAACTCAATTACAAGCAGTTTACACTTAGTGAGACAATAGTAGTAGCCGGTGACCAATGAGTGGTTCATACGCCATTAGTTTCTTCCGGATACTGGAGGCCATATGCACCATTGACTTGGAATCAGGGTTTTCCAAATCCTTTAAGTAAACTCTTCGTGTGCACCAAGCCGGTTAAAGCGCTGGATATTCGCTTTCCGTAATCCCAATTTCGTAAACAACAATAATGCCAAGAGAAAGCAGTGAGTAGGACTTCGTTGACAGTGGCTGTATTCACATGGCCATGTGAGAGCATTTCGAGAGGGAGAGCTAACTCACCCCACTCTCAATCGTACCAGGGCATTTGGGAAACTTTCTCATTCCTGATTAATTACCCTCTTCTTACAGTTCAACTTCATAATAATCTGTTTCTTACTTAATAACATTCATTAATTGAATAATGAAAAAACAATACTACTTACAATTAACCCATTTGATCTCTTCAGTAAAATTCATTATAATAAAGATCACAAATAAGACGAATTGTAGAAAATTCATTATGTTAAATGTTTAACATTGTTAAGTGATCCCCTGTTTATATTGTATTCTATGTACATAGAAGAGAAAGAAGAAGAAGAGTCACGATAGTATCACAATCATCATTAAACATCAATAGAATGATAATTTTTGTGTGGGTTTTTTGTTTTTAGCCAACAGAATGATACTATGTAAACAGAATGAAACAACAATTAAAACTATTTTTCCAAAGTTACAAGAAGAAGAAAAAATTAACTTAGATGTCAGTATTTAAGTTGTAGAGATGATTAAGTTATTGATTAAGATCATGAACTGATTGATATTAGACCACTGTTGAAAACTTGGAAACATTGGACGGCCGTTTCTTTCTATTGTGGGACTCCTCAGAAGTGAACATCGACGATCCTGCCTCTCGGGATTTCAACCCAGGGCATTCAGTCTCGCATGCGACCACTTAACCTCCAGACCATTGACCCAACCTCAACCAATTCACGAAATTGAGTGACCATCTTCCATTGTACTGAGGTAGATAACTGTCTCTGTCTGATATGAATTAGCTCTACTGGTCACGGCTTCTCACTAGAACACCTAGAATTTTCTCACGAGGCTAGTCACTACTCAACACATGGTAATTATCAGTAAAAGGTTGTGGAATTGAATCATGAATTAAACTATTCCAGAACTATCCTGGGGATCTATCCAGACATCCCAACGCGCTTCTCGAATATTTTTTACGGGAACGCATTCACGAATGCATATGTTTACTTGAAAAATATTGTGAACGAATCAAATACCTTGATGATCTACTTAAGCTTTTAATTCCTACCGAATTGCAAACCACGATTTCTAGGCAATGATGGATAATGGCTAGCAGTGGAATCCAGGACGCGCGTTTCGTCCTATTCGGGACTCGCCAGCTGGACGAATTCAAATTCACCCCATTGCACAAGCAAGTGGCTATCAAGACTCAGTAGGTGAGTGGATAACGCGATAGCGTTTGAAGCGAATGGTTCTGGGTTCAAGTCCCAGAGTGAACATCAACTCTGAGATGCAGGTACATCCAGCTGATGAGTTTCAAATAGGACGAAGCGCGCGTCCTGGATTCCACTGCTAGCCACTATCCATCATTGCTTACAAATAGCTTGTGAATTAAAGTAATATCGAGGCATACACACAGTATGCACATATGCCAATAACACACTGATCAATAGCAGTCTTAAACCTCAATGGGAAGATACGAACCAAACAATACCAAGTGAATTCACGATTTCTAACCTGTTTTTTAGAAAGAGAACTCCATTATTTAAATTCTTCGAAACACCGGCAAATTAAAAATTCCAAAAATATCAAAGAAAGGGAGGAAGATAAGAAAACATCAGCAATGAAATATAATTCGAATGATCTAAGGAGAATTGTTCATAATCTGTCGGACAGAAACTTAACCAGTCATGAAATCACTCTACTAAAGAAAGGATTACATTTCAATTTACATAGAAGACCACTTAGTACTCTTGAAATTGCTCCAATTATAGAACCAATAATTGTACAACTACCAGAAAAAGAGTCGCATTTATTACATCAAAAGACATCCCATGTTTTGACTAAACAAAAACACATTACGCCAAACATTTCAAAAGAAGAATTGAATGCTCTGCATTCACTTCAAAAAGACAAAACGATTATCATTAGAAAAGCTGACAAAGGCAACAACACAACAGTAGTCATGAATGAATAAAACAGATTATATTAATAAAGCTCTTGAACATCTCTCTCTCTACAGGACCATATGAAAAGATCAATCCGAAAAATTCTCTAACGATTAGAAATAACGTCGAATCAGAAACAAGTCAACTTTTGAAAGAGCTAAAACCAGTGATTGGTGTCTCGCTTTGGTTTGCTCTTCATTCCAAATCATGTAATGTTTCAGGGTTTTATGGTTTACCAAAAATTCATAAACCAGATATCCGTCTAAGACCGATAGTAGACTTTACCAACACACCAACATATGCGTTATCGAAATATCTAAGCAACATGTTAAAACCACTACAACTTAACTTACATAATATGAATAAAGATACATATGACTTTAAATCAAAATAATCGGAACTGATTATCGAGAAGAATGAGATCATGGTAAGCTTTGATGTTGTTTCTTCATACTCCAGTACGTCCCATTGATAAATGCTTAGAATTTATTGGTGGTTTACTAGAGAACGACAATACTCTTTCTGACAGATGTCCGTTGAGTATCAGTCTAATCATGAGATCCTTAAAACTATGCTTAAATTCAACGCTATTTACTTTTAACGGTATGTTATTCAAACAAACTAACGGTGTAGCAATGAGATCCCTCGTGTCCCCAGTTGTAGCCAAACTTTTTATGGCACATATAGAATCAAATATCTCCGCCCACAACATTATACTACGAATTTGGCTTAGATATGTAGATGATACATTTGTTGTGATAAAAAAAGACTCATCTAAGATCTTTTTCAAAACGGATAAATACACTTTCATCTCACATCAAATTCACGAATGAAAATGTACATGGTGAGCTACCATTCTTGGATTGCTTAATGAAAAGAAATCTAAATGGAATTCTAAACCTATCCATCTACCGAAAACCTACACACTCTAGTCGCTATATTGACTCTCATTCAGCACACCCTTTCAGTGCTAAGATCTTGCTAGCCTTATATCTTTTTAGAAGAGCTAAGAAGATCATCACATCAGAAGAAGACAAACAGAATGTAATTAGTATCTTACAATTTAGTAATTTCCCTATGAAGATTATCAGAAGTATATTAAAACAAGACAGTTTAATGCGTTATAATAATAATAATAATTCGAACGAAATGCCATGGATTAGTACTGTAGTTCTACCATACCGTCATGGTACAACAGAAGAACTCCAAAGAATCTTAAAACAACACAGAATTAAAGTATTTTACAAAACAACGAACACACTTCGAAATACTTTAGTTCGTTTAAAAGAAAAAATCCCTTTCATGTCCACATAGAACTGGGTCTACAAATTAGGTTGTATCGATTGTGATGCGTTCTGTATTGGAGAGTCATCCCGCGAAATCTTGACTAGAGTCAAAGAACATATTAGGTACACAAAGAAACCTCCTAACAATCCTGTAGAACTGGATCAACTTCAAATTAAATCGGCAATAGCAGTTCATGCCATTTTCAACAACCGCCAAATCGATTTTAAAAAGGCTTTTCCAATTACAAAGAAAGGAGAGTAGTTGAAGCATCCCATATAATGCTTAATCCTATTTCGCTCAATAGAAAAGAAGGTCTTACCATACATCCTACATGGACTATCTATCCTAGCCATTCAGTCTGATCTTATCTACAATTCACACGTAAAATAAGTCAGTCAGTCAGTCAGCTACAACGTAGGACCAGGCACATGTATGCATCCACCCAGGTTGCCATACCTCATTAGCACAACAAGATGAACACCGGATTCATAGGAGTGGTTAGGTCAAAGGTGGTAATATATAGGAGAAAGATTGCATATAAGGATAAAGTACAGGAAGAAAGAATTAGCTCATAGAAAGAAAGATATAAAGCGATTTTAATCTCATAGTTTAAGGGAAGATAGAGAATGCATACACCTATGCCATTGTGATCGATTCTGAGCCATGTCACCAAGAGTCTCCAACCATTGGTTACGAAAGTCACGCGGACCCCAACCAAGTAGTCTGCATCTACCAACATGGCTCAGACTAGAAGTTAGTGACTCCAGGCACTGATACCACGTTTTGGTTTGGTCGCCCCTAACTTTCTTCCAACCATCCCCTACACCGGTTAGCATTACACGTCGCGGTAATCGGTGTTCAGGCATACGTAATACGTGGCCCAACCATCTCAGTCGATGAAGATTCATAACCTCATCAACTGATTTACCATCATTCGCTAATACCCTGCGTCTAACCTCACTATTACTTACCCGGTGATCCCACCAGATGCCAGCAATATTTCTAAGGCATCTGTGGTCAAATGCTAGTAGCTTACGGGTGTCTTCTACTCTTAAGGGCCATGTTTCGCTGCCGTAAATTAAAACAGAACGAACTGCCGCGCAGTATACTCGTCCTTTTATTGATAGACGGATATCTCGCCTCCGCCAAAGGTGACGTAAGTTGGCAAAAGCCAAACGAGCTTTTCGAATCCGTGCTGAGATTTCGTCAGACACCAACCCATTAGGGCTGATCAGACTTCCAAGATAAGTGAAGTTGTCAACGCGTTCGACTAATTCACTCCTTATCCTTAGTTCAGGTGTTGACGCAGACCAGTCCTGAAGCAACAACTTGCACTTAGAGGGAGAGAAGCGCATCCCAAACATTCGGGCATTGTTGCTTAGTGCTACCAGAAGACTCTGCATTTTGTCAGCGTCTTCACCAAACAGGACTATGTCATCTGCGTATTCTAAGTCGATAAGTGGATCTCCTGGAAGGAGATCAATACCCGAGAATTCAGTCGACGAGTGTTATTTCCATCAATAGGTCTATGATGAAGTTAAACAAAAATGGAGAAAGTGGACAGCCTTGACGGACACCACTTGAGGTTGCAAAAGTAGATGACAGTTCGCCATAAGCCCTGACTCGACTAGTAGTGTTCGAGTAAAGAGTCTTCACAAGGTTTATGTACTTCTGAGGTACGCCTTTCAATGACAGACACTGCCACAGAGTCTCGCGGTCTACAGAGTTAAATGCTGCTTTTATGTCAAGAAAGATCACCATTGTCGGACGCCGATAAGTATGCCTGTGTTCTAGAACCTGACGAATGGTGAATATGTGGTCGATGCAGCAACGACCAGGTCTAAAGCCAGCTTGGTTCTCTCGTGTTTGTAGTTCACGAGTCTTAGTTAGGCGTCTGATAATTATCGAGGCCAGTATTTTAGATACTATGTTTATTAAACTAATCCCTCTGTGGTTGTCACAGGATGATTTTGACCCTTTCTTATATATTGGGACGATAAGTGATTGCGACCAGTCAGATGGGATAACGTCTAATTCCCAGATCTTAGCTAAAATATTAGTCAACCTAATCGCTAAAATTGGACCACCATCCTTAAAGACCTCTGGAGCCAATCCATCTGGACCAGCTGCCCTTCCTCGTTTCAGATTAACTATAGCCTTCTCAACTTCTGCTAGAGTTGAGGGACCTACTTCAATGTTCCATTCACATTGTCTGGGAATGGAGGGTAGTTGTAGAGTAGCTGAAGGCCAGCTGAACTGTTCTCTAAAATGTTCCGCCCATCGTTCTAAACGTCTGTACTGGGAGCAGATGAGAGTATCGTCTTTTTCTGAAATAATCTCACTTACACTTGACTTATTAATTCCATTTTCTTTTATTAGTCTGTAAAGCTGTCTTGTGTTCCCTATAGTCGCCGCCTTTTCCATCTCTTTTGCTTTCGTTACCCACCACTCCTCACGGTCGTTCCTTAGACTTTTTCTTAACCTAGATCTGATTTGTTTACGCTCTTCATCTTGTTCAGAACCTGATGGGATGAGTTTGCGAGAAGCCATCAGTGTGACAGACCTTGAAGAAATCCACTGGTTCCTTGTAACTGTGGTTTAAGTCACTAATAGATGTCAATGCTGTTTCCACAGCTGATTGTATGCCCTTCCAAGCAACATCTGGGTCAGCCTCGTCTTCACAACTACCTAAGTGTGACCTCAGTTGTTCCTGGAACCTACTTTTGGTTTTCTCGTTACTCAACTCAGTTCTAACGGGTCTTTTTAATGTGGCTTTTTTGCGTCCAGTGAGGCGCAAGCAGATGCGTGCCCGTATTAGGGCATGGTCGGAGTCCAAGCAGGTACTCCAGAATGAGCGACAATCTTCTACCGACCCTCTCCAACGATGACTGATGGCAATATGGTCTATTTGAGTCCATCGTTGGTTTGGTGTAGGGGGTCGCCATGTTAGACGTTGTCTCTCCTTATGCTTAAAATTTGTGTTTGCTAAAAATAAACGATTGTCTGAGCATAGCTGCAGCAGACGATCACCATTATTTGTTCGCTGTGTCGGAATACTAAAATATCCACCTAAATGCCTTTCTGTTTGGTTTAAACTGCCTATCTGAGCATTAAAATCACCTGCTACGAGTACTATGTCTGAGCGTTTAGCTTTCTGAAGACGTTCGGACAGCTTTCTGTAAAATTCATCTTTCACTTCATCTGAGCTGCAGTCAGTGGGAGCGTAGGCAGAAACGACAAAAAGGCAACGACGTGTGTCCCTATCCTTCCGAGTTCTTACGTAGCCGTTCAGCCGAACAGCACATAGACGACTGTTGACGGGGATCCACTCTAGCAGTGCTTGTTCCGCCCTCATGCTTAGTGCTATGCCTACACCTGCCAGTCCACGAGAACTTGCCATCGGGTCACCAGATACACGAAGGGTGTATCTCGTTGGCTCTCCGTTTTGCCGAGGTGAGGTCAAGTGAATGACCACACTGGAATCGTGTATGCGCGTTTCGGAGACACAGCACACGTCAATGGTAAGAGACTCTAGGGTTTTATCCAAGGAAGCCTGCTGACCGATTTGACATAAGGTTCGTACGTTGAAGGCTCCAATGTGTAGTTTGGAGCGGTTTCAGTAGACCTGGGACAGTGTTTTGCGCACTAGAATCGTTGGCTATGGTGACACTTGAGGTGGAAGCCGAGAGAGGAAATTTAGAGTTGAAAGTCGATGTAGGAGGAATAATAGGAATTGAAGAGGGAGGTTGATTATGAATACAGTGGTCTTAAGTGCTGTTAGAAGTATGAGGGCGGTTATCACTTCCCGGTTGCTCACACCGTGGAAGGGTTGTTCGGGAGGTACCTGAAAATGAAATTGGATTAAAGGTGGTCTTAGTGAACTGAGAGCGTGACCGCAGTGCCCAAGGGACAACTGCTTGAGGTCGGTCACACACGACCTTGTTATGGGTAATTTTTGTGTTAGCTCCGTACTTATTGAGACCTTACCGCTGGAGACGGATATCCGTGGGATAAGGCGAGGTGTGCATTTTTAGGGTCGACCTTTTCTAACCCCACCCCTCCTTGTGGGAAGGCAACATCGCCGTCATGCTGGTTGTCTGAAGGAAACACCTTACTGCTGTCACACCTCTGTACAGTCAGCAGTGCGACTTCGCCTTCGGACCTTGGGTTTGTTACTTTTAGTCTTACCGCTCTTCAACCGACCTGTCTGACATGGTAGGACCTTGAGGAACGGTTGTTCCAGCCAGTATAGCTCGGTTGCTTTATCACGATAGGCAAGCCCGACCACCACGTCAAGGTAGCAACAACGGTCGGGTACGTAAAATAAACTGTTAAATTATTCATTATTAATAGTTTATAATGGTAAGATAATGAACTGATTACTATTGAAAAATAAAAAGCATTGAACTGCTCTGTTTTAGTGGCACAGAATCTGACTCCAGTTAGAGAGGATAAATGATTGTTATAGAAATATACATCCTCGTATATTTCATCGACCTAAATCGCGCTAGTGTATGACGGAATTAAATAAATCGAATACGAGAATGGGTGCGAAGCGATACGCGGTGAAGGCGTGAGAGCCAGCTCCATCTAATCAAACATTAACCAATATTTATAGCCAGATAAAAATAAGTTACAGACATGTGATGAATACGGCAAGAAGTGTACACACACGCGTGTGCTCATATAAAAACAGTCAAGATTGATAAGAGATGAATTAACAAGGTCAAAATGTGACTTAAGAAGAATGGATAAATTGGTCAGTCCAAAAGCTAGAATAAGGTAATATGGGCTAACTAACACTACACTGTGATTGTATTGATAAGGACTTAACACAGGTGAACATTTGTACCATTTACCACGAACTGAACCCACTACGTTCAGACCTTTTGATGTGTACTTAGTCATCAAACAATTTAAATTATATCCAACTATGATAACTAGGGGTATTTAAATTATAGTATGAACAAAGAATCCTAGAAAGAACGCATTTGGATCAAAAAGTATTCTATAAACACAGAAGAATGCATTGTATTTGGAAATCAAAATCAAGCATTCAGCAATTACAAAGGAATCATTAGTTCATTGAAACACCATACCAACATGTTAGCATTTCTAATTATCATGAATTAACTGAGATTAGAAATGTAAAACATTACATTCCAACTCAATAGTCTGATGATTAAGTATATGTCATGGGCTATTGATTAAGATCATAAATTGATTCATGCCAAAACACCATTGAAAACCTGCAAGCAATACACGACCGTTTAATCCAAGTATTTGACTCACCAGCGACGCGCATCCACGACAACACATGCAGGATCGGAACACGGCAACGCTCCTAGGGTATCGTCCAGTGATGGGGGTTGCGAGCACTTGAAGGTCAAACTGTCGCAAAATGATTGGTGCGTCTCATCGACAATTCGTGAAAATTTTCCGAAGCGGTCAAATCAAGACATTTTCAGATTTGAATTGAGTTCAGCCACACCATGTCTAGTAACGTTCATTCTTCGAGTAACGAAGACGATACCATCGTGATGATGCATGATATAGGACGAATTTTCAATGACATTATGTTATCTCGAAGATTTACAAGTTGGGACAATTTTGAGACCTGTTTGAAAGAAGTACATAAGGTAATATGACTTCTGTGGTTAATAATAATTTTTTTAGTATACGCATACTAAGTACGTTAAATCAGTATGCGAAAAGAACAGTGATGATCCAACTCTAAAGTACTTTTTCGTGAGATATGTCTGTACATATGGACGTAAACGAAGTTCGTCAGAGTCAGATGCTTGCGTTCAGGATGTAGATGATGATAGTAATAATCATTCTTCTGAAGAGCATACAATTTCTAACTCGCCAACACAACCTAGGCAAAGGAGACGACGTCGGTCATCTACGTATGCCTTACTTCAAATGAATTTATCCTTCAGGTCGAAATATTGCCATTGACAATCAGGATTTTGGGTCCGGGCAGTAAATGGTGAGTTGAAACTCACCTCTATTAAAACCGTGCACAACCATCCTTGCACATAAGGATATATTTCTGTCGATCCATCGAAACCACAGTTGACCTCAAGTGAACGCTTGTATTTAATAACATTTCTACTGAGTAATATGACCACCCAGCTATCCAACCAATAATTGTTCAATTAATCAAATCTAAATTACAATAAATAAGGAAGTTGATAAAGGATGCGAGAAAATTACCAATCACAACAAATAAATTCTGTTCTATACTGTCTGGATAGACCACGCACAGATTCGTTCAAAAGATAATACTTAGTTGCTTTATAACACAGAGTGTTTTCAATTCTGAAAGAGTGTCTCGATTCACGATCAAAAATGCACAATTCCAGCCAATACAATGCAACACAGTCAAAAGAAGGAACTGAAACGGGATTAAAATCATCATGTATGATGTTGTTAATAGATTTTGTTTTCTTTCTATTGCAGACCAAGCAAGAATAAATGCCTTATTATTATTAATGGCTTTATTCAATATTATATTTTGGTACAATATAGAATTCTCAGCAGAAGAAGAAGAGCAAGCCGTGCACGCACTAAACTTACAGGACGACTCATAAGACCATTTTGTAAACTAGCTCTGTTTTCTGTACAGAACCCGCGAATTTTAATTTAAATAAACGACTGTTGGTCTCCATTCCGTGTTCTCTCTGTGGTGTGAAGTGTTCAGTTAACATTGTGTGTGTTGTGGCTTTAGGTCTTCCCGCCTTCCAGTGACTGCTGATTACACGTGTTACAGAACAAACCAATAAGACTGCCGCAAAGACTAAGTAGCAAGTAGAACAACATAAATGCAGTTCAGGAAGAAACACGGAAACTAAGTGAAGGCGTAAGAAAAATAAAAATTATAACAAAATACAAATATTAACAACTCAAATGGAATCGAACAGACTAACAATGTAAAAATAAAGCAATCCATAGGAACAAACTGCAAGTGTATACATGGAGGGATTTTCACACACGGAACACTCAAAATGGGTCTGACACTAACTAAGCCGTTTCACGCCTAGTGGTACACTGGTTGGAATTCTTGTTTTCCACGGTTATACTGTAACAGCTTAGGTTGGTTGGTTAAGAGTTGACCCCAAACAACCAAGCATATGCCAAAACAGTATTGTTCAAGTATCCATTCACTTCCTTGTTTTGTATAAGCGTTATATTCCCTATTATCTTATATTGAATGTTGAGAGCCTTTGTTTGTCTGAACAGATAATCCCACGCTCCACTGTGACCGCGCTAAGATCGAAATAAAGACCTATTCACTACTTGTCTGGTTTCTTCTATCAATAGCACGAGGGTTACTTTAAGGCACGAAAATACTTCTGTTCTTTCTGTTAGTCTACAATTGTTGGTGCAATTGGAAATCAAGTCATGGACAGCTTACCGGCATAAAATTTATGTGACTTCATTATTTGAACCAGATATAATACTACATATAATATAATACTACATTACTACAATGTTGATTGTTCTTAATATTTCTAAACTCAAAATACTTGGACTACCTATAAGTTAAGTTAGTAACGAACGGTTATTACTACGCATCTAACGGTGACTTATTAAAATATCTCAACACGGAATCACTCCTAATTATTATAACCCTACTCTGTTTTGACCTAAATGTAAATGGAATTCCATTTTGTGCGCGTATATAATTAAACTAAGCATTTTGAAATTACCACATGTATTTGTCGATCAGTTGCTCCTGCTTTCTTTTGATTTATCTCTCAGCAGATCAATACCCGGAGGATTTTTATCAATCTTGGTAATTTACAGCGCTCACTCAATTTGATATCCAGCGAACGTCACTTTGATTCTGTGAGAGAGTAGTGTAGTGGGAATGGGCCATAACCACACAATCCTCAATGCTAAAAATGAGATAACTGGGAAACTAGACTTTCACGATGTAACACTGAGAAAAGGTCAATTTTATTGGACGTGGTAACATTCATTCGAAATTGGCTCGAACTCACAGGCGTGGTCCTACTTATGAAACGTTGCTTTTATTCATATTAATTATAGTGTCCTATCTCCAGTCTGAATGTGTTTTCCACTATATACTGGTAATTGTTAGGACACAATGAATCAGTGTGAACAACGTTGTGACTTCCACGTAAGACCTTATAGATTAGGCAGTCGTATCAATGATAAATCTACAATTTTGGGATTAGGTTTATTATTAGAGCAGTAACAATGATGAGGTAGAACATAAATCTACAACACTTCGTTTTATATGACACTGTGGTGTTACGGCTTTGAAGTGATTTGTAGAGATCATTTAACGATTGGTCACTGAGAAATCCACATTTCTCTCTAACTTGTGCCGGATTTAAGTTTACTCATAATGGATGAGTCTGTCTTTTGCTACGTTCTGGTTCCTATACAGTTGGCACAGTCTTACTAAAGTGACACGAACTACAATCATGTGCGGTATTTGTCCCCACTTATTCATCACAGTCTCATCGAATTTCTAGTAAGCTACTCCTTGACACTAGGACATTAAATAAAATCATGTAATACTATTTAACATCTCTGCCATATATTTTGGCGTTTTTTGAGCCATGGTGTATACGTTTTCCTACCTAAACCCCATTCTTCCCTCTTTACTCCTAACAGAAGGCAACAGTTAGTAATTTCATTGGTGTTTGAGTTTAAGTTGTGACTCTCATGTTCACGTGTTTGGTTGAGCCTGTGTTGAACGACTTGTGTATACTGATGGTGATCGATGTGGTTGTTTTTGATGAAGCATTATGCTTCTGTTTGGCCGGTTTCTCTACACTATTGGTATATGTACCACAACCACCGACGGGGATTACTTAACATGAACTCATAATACTACTTAGATGCCACGGTATCACAGCAACAGCAGACACAGATACCTCAAAATTTAAATTTGGATATCAAATCGCTGGCTGTAACGAGCAACGAGCATACGACACGATCACCGCTAACATTTTTTTTTCCAGTAACCTGTGTTACGGGTATTCTAAGACGACCTTGTCTACTGTTTGGTTTTAACATGCTGGTCCTATGAAGAGTAGGAATATGAGTTGGATTAAATCATTAGTTTGAGGCTCAGCTTTAGTGTTTAGGTATAGTTGCACACATTGTTCAAATAACTATTAGGCTAATTATTAGGTGTCGACTTTGATTTTGTCGTTAACATGTGACTCCATACAGGAACAATTTAATGAAGAAGTATACTGGAACAAAGTTTCCAAAAGGAAAAATTGTAAAAAGAAGTTAATCAGCAGATTAAAGCCCTAAAGATACCCAAAGTCACAAACCTGCTTGTAACCGTGTTAAAAAGCAGCTTCGCATGGACTCAGTAACTTTTCCACAAGCTGCAAAAAGAGTGACTTGAAAGAGAAAAGTAGTATACAGAGCTTTGAATGGATTGAAAAAAGAATTTTCATTAAGACAGTTCTAGTGGATAAACGGGTCACAGTGCTTTTTCTGAATTGCAAAAACAACTCGTAAAACGTAATGTCTGGGATCAGCTTCCCGTCCACTTGTGTGTTTGATTAGTTGCAAGAATCAATACGCAAGATCTGGAAAAAAGCACAGAGGAACACTGAAGTGCTCCTTTCAGAATTCCAAGACTTTATGCATTATTTATGGGGCAGCACATTTAAATACCTTGTAGGGCATGAAAATTAGAGTATATTTTTTCGTCGACTTAATCCAACACATGATCAAGGTCATGCAGACAAAAGTCTTACTGGGGATGATCTTCGGTCCTATGAGAACATAGATATTGGACCAACAAGGAATCTCAGAGCAGTATTCGGAGGCGTGTATACGTTTGGCATGTGTTTGCCTTGTGATAAACTTCATGCTGGGAATTTCGCCATTCCTACTGACAACTGAAGAAGATTTTGATGAAAACTCTGTAAGGTTGGTGAGTACTGAACTGAAGTGCAAAAATCGACTTACAACTTCGAAGCTTCTCTATTCTAATGAACAAGTGAAAGAGATCACGTTCTTGAATATTATGATCAGGTCTGCAACTATCATGAGAACCTTAATAGGATATAAGATAAATTCTCTCAGTATAGAAATGCCAAAACCTATGGAAAGGGAATAATAACGGAATTCCCGGGCTAAACATCTTCATTCACATACATAATGTTTGCGGTTAGTTGATGTTGCCTGATATCAAGGAAATTATCTCTAACCGTCCTCGAGATTTTTACTAAGTAATGCTGATAAACCTATGGTTCATATTCATCCTCGCCACATCCAACGAACACTTTCCTAGTACCTAGTTGAGTCTGTTCCGATGTGTTGTTCATCCTCGTACTAATGAGCCCATTCCAGGCAGTACTCAATCAGACTCGAAGATGGAATCTCAGCTGTCTTCGATGGACCTGTACAGAAAACGTACAGGTAGACATGTAAGTCCAACTTCCGACTAAGTTCTGGCGAATGTGATATTTTTATGATTCGATGATTTCTGTTCACATTATTCCGCGGCTGATCTGGATTATAAAATACAATATCCTTGAATATGGTTATTGGAGTACGAACTGGACAGTCCCGGGAATTGCTATTTAGCAGATCGTTTTGACTACTTCCACTTGTCATATATTAATCTACAGTAGACATTTTGATCAATAACTAAACAACTGAAAGTCACTGGGCATTCTCTGAATCGGGGCTATGGTTCTGGAAACACTTGTTTACCCCATATAATATGTGTGAAGAGTTTAGATATTATTTTGACGGTTTGACAATTTCATTAACTTAACCTTACTAAAGAATGGTTAGTGAGACTTGATTTTCAGTTGCTGCGTTCTATTTTAATAGTCAAATTCATGAGTTGATGTAATTCACGGATCGACTGAATCTAGATATCAACACCGTTGGATGTCAGCTCATGGTCTAGAGGTTAGGCGTTGGCGCGCAAAACCTCGGGATCTATGTTCGGGCCCGGCATATAGGATCGTGGAGGCGCACTTCTGAGTCGTTCTAACTATATTGATTCTGAACTTTGAACATTTCGGTTTTTCCTAAGACAAACTTGGAACAGTTATAAACTTGTGGTATTTTAGAAACTCAGTATATGCAGATTAAGCCTTAGTGTTCCTTTATTTCATTGCGTCTCAAGAAGTTGTATTACATTAGGGCAAAGCCGTTCATGAATAAGGACTAGTGAGTTTTGAGTTAACAGTAATTAGGGTTGATAAAAAAGATACGTTTTAACGGAATCATGGATTACTGAATGAGGAGCCGTAGAATTAAGGTCTATGGAGGCATAGGTGCACTTCTTTATATTATTAGAACAACAGACCAAATCC
This sequence comes from Schistosoma intercalatum, assembly GCA_944470365.2. Taxonomy (NCBI): domain Eukaryota; kingdom Metazoa; phylum Platyhelminthes; class Trematoda; order Strigeidida; family Schistosomatidae; genus Schistosoma; species Schistosoma intercalatum. The sequence goes on along the minus strand of OX103728.1, from coordinate 2,284,187 downwards.
AAAATTGCGGATTTTCCATGATTTGTTAGCCCATTCTATAGGAACTTGCATAGAATCCATGCCTTTGTTAATACAGACTCGTCCTATCATAACAGTCAGTAGTATGCTTTCCATCGATATTGAAAAAACACATTTTGGCTGGGAACACAACAATGTACTAAAAATATGAAAGAACAAGCTACATAGTGTGGCTACGCATGTGGTAAGGAAACTATGCTACTACAAGACTATAAAACTGGCTATCCAGGAAAAGAGGGGTCTCTCATATAGTTCTTGTTGGAACACGATTATAATATTTTATCATGTGACTTCAGCTAGTGAGATTTGTTCATATTAACAAGGTCATCATGTTAAAAGTTAGTGAATCTGTTTATATTGGATAGTTATTTGTCATCGAAGTATAAATGTGTATGTCAGTACGCCGATGGTCTATGTCGACGATTGAAGGCTTACTGGAGTTGGACGGGAATGGTATAATCAACCAGTCCACGTCGAAATCACACCTCACGGTTAATACCTGATGTAGGTTACTCTTTCCTCGTATTCAGGTACTATGGCTACGTTGATGGCCGAACAACTTAGACGTGAAAGAAAAGTAATTGGCGTTCAACGTCCTGAGTGACGGTATGATTAAGGTTGGTTGCGTGCGTTATGCCAGCATGGATCGCGTGTGTTTGTCTAATGATGTGATCAGATGATATCTGTAGACCACCAATGTCGTTACTGAGAGCACAAACTGTGATCTTTTTCTTTTTTAGTACTGGTTGCTGCTACGTATCATTTTCCGAAAAAATATCGTTCAGATAATTTTGCTGGAGAGTCCGTTATACCCGGATATGTAAATGATCTGATCTGAAATAACCACATGTGTACCTATACAATAATCATCTGCTATATCATCGTCCTATTTGAAGTCAGAGGTATGAGGATTGGCAGTCAATCGTTAATATATGCTCTGAAATAATAAATGGTTCGTTTTGTTTTTTATCAACAAGGTCCCATTTGCCGTGCTTCTTGTTTGATAAATACTTCGATCGACTTCAGCGATGTGTCTAGACGTATTATACTGAACAGATGGTATTTGAATTAAGGGGAATTCGGAGCAGGGTTGAATGAATTCCAACATGAGTGAGGTTATAGAAACTTGCACGTACAAACTCACCCATGTTGTACTTTATTCCAAAGTTTATCATTCTGTGAATGATCAAAAGATATCAAAATTAACTTGCTAGATGCTGAAGAACAGAAATCCGGGTTAAATCCAAGGCATACATCAGCGTGAGCCTGTTTAACAATGAAATTATAATTATTATTTATTTGAACACAAAAATATTGGTACAAGAGGGCACCAAATATATATGCGCCACACAAAACAATGAGAATTCAAAGACAAGGGAAAAAAGTTAGGAGAGTGAAGGAAAAAGAGGACAATAACGAACAGATTGGTGTAAGGTAGAGTAATAATAACAGTAATAATGGGGGAACGGGAAGGTACAACCAGAAGAAATCTTTTAGTTAAGGGAGACACAACCACTTTTTATGAGGAAAGTAAAAGAAGGTTACAGCAGGATCGCCACTGGCTTCTATTCTGAACGTATTTGATAACGTCTCTAGCCACTGTGTTGCACCATCTCTAGGACGCCAACCAGGGAGTCAAGAAGGACAAACACAAGCCAGCCCTTTGAAGCTTTCTTTTATACCACGACACTGTCATACACTGACCACCTCTCCGCTTTTTTCAACCAGTCCATGTGTCGGCAAATAACGCACGACGTGAAATTCTCTAGGACGACATTCGTAGAACATGTTCAAGCCACCGAAGTCGGTGTTTCAAGATAGTGACACCCACTGCATTATCGTCTCTGCACCCGAACGCACGATCCCGAACATAGTGTTGCCACTGGATGTCAGAAATCCTTTGGAGACAACGATGACCAAACACAGAGTGTCGTCTAACATCTTCAACTTGGAGAGGCCAGGTTTCACAAACATAGGGCAAAACTGCTCTCACCGACGCGTTGTAGATCCGACCTTTTACAGCCAGACTGACCTCAAGAAGGCGCCAAAGATGGCTCAAATTAGTATAAACAGTTCTGGCTTTCGCTATCTCATCACTCACGCCACAACCAGCACTTGTGCAGCTACCTAGATACGCGAACTTCTCGACTATTTCGATCTGCTCACCATCCAGGGTGAGTACAGGCTCAGGGTCCTGCCAGTCTTGTAGAAGTACTTCGCACTTTGAAGGTGCAAAGCACATACCATACCTACGGACACTGATTGCCAACTGATTAAGTGCCGATTGCATGCCTTGGGCATTATCGCACAGTAAAACAATATGTATGCCCTCACTTTGCCTGAGATGTTTGTATATAGGGTTTACAAGATGTTATTAAACTTCTCAGGCACACCCTCCTTCAATAGACAATCCCAGAGAACAGTCCTATCCAACGAATCGAAGGCAGCCCTGATATCAAGAAACACTACGATTGTTGGCCTTTGATAAGTATGGCGGTGTTCTAACATTTGGCGGAGGGTGAAGATATGATCAATACATCCTCGACCAGAACGAAACCCAGCCTGCTCCTCGCGAGTCAATCTTTCTCGGGTTTTGAACAACCTACGAAGTATGATGGAAGCCAATAGCTTGGACGCAATCGGAAGTAGACTTATCCCCCGATAGTTGTTACAGGAACAACATGAACATGAAGATAGGGACAACTATCGACTCATTCCATGACGTTGGTACACTCTTTAGTTCCCAAACCTTTGTAAACAACGTCATCAGTTCCTTAGCCAGAAAGTTACCACCATCTTTAAAAAGAGCCGGAGGTAAGTCACCTGGGCCAGGTGATTTGTAACGCTTCAAGAGTTGGGGTTTTTTGCGGACTTCCGCCTCATTTGGTGGATCAGTCGTCGCCGACAATGGAGAGCAGGACAGTCCAGCTTATGTTGCCGGAGCAGCAGGCACGTTGAACTGCCTTTCAAAGAATTCTGTTCATCGTCCAAGACGTCTATGGATGTTAGTGATTGGCATCCCATCATCCTCGCAGATTGTTTCGCTCACACCAGACTTCTTGCTGCCAGTGGCTTGAATGAGTTGGAAGAGCTTCCGGTAGTTACCAGATGCAGCTGCTGCTTCCAACTCATTAGCACGCTTCGACCACCAGGCTTCTCGGTCCTTACGCAAACTTTGCTCAATTTCATTACGTAACAATCGTTGTTTGTGGTCAAACTCACGGTCACCCGGAGTAGACCGACGGGCTTCAACGAGTTGTATGGAGCCTGAAGAAACCCAGTGCTTAAAAGCGGTACGTTTCGCGAAGCCGTAAGCGGCTTTACTGGCTATTTTCATGGCGTCATGAAGTAGCAACCAATGCTCATCTATACTTTTCGGTGGAATGGTTGCTAGCCTAGAAACTAGCTCGGTTCGATACTTACTAGCAACAGAAGTTGCAATCAGCTTGCTGACATCAATCCGTTTATGGCGGTCACTTCGTTGTCCACTGAAAAGTAAGGCAAGATTGGCGCAGACCAAAGCATGGTCAGAGTCCAGATAGGTACTCCAAAAGGAGCGTCAGTCTTGTACACAACCACGCCAGCGGTAGCTGATCGCGATGTGATCAATCTGAGTCCAGGCTTGAGATGCAGAGGGAGGACGCCAGGTGGCACATCGGCGATGACTGTGCCGAAAGTTAGTACTAGCCAGAAACAGGTTGTGGTCTGTGCACAGTTGCAGTAGACGGTCCCCGTTATCTGACCTGCGACCAACGAGTCCCCATCGGCCACCTAAACGACTCTCTTCTGTGCCTAGACGCCCGACCTGAGCATTCAAGTCCTCAGCTAGTACTACAACATCTGTCGAACGTACTTTCTGGAGAAGAACAGTTAACTTGTAGTAGAATTTATCCTTGATTGCATCCGGGCTGCAAACTATCGAGGCATAAGCGGAGATGACGAGAAGACATCGTTTCTCATGCCGATTTCTTCTCACCTTGATGGAACTCCCTAATATGACATCACATAACTGACTGTTAATGGGGAAACCATCGACTAGTGCTGCCTCAGCTCTAGCGCTTAGTGTGACACCAATTCCAGCAAGACCAGACGAAGATGCCACAGGGTCCCCGGATAAACGCACGTAAAACAAGCTTTTCGAAGCGACAGATGGAGATCGAATTTGTAGTACTTCGCCAGAGTCTTGAATACAGGTCTCGGATAGACAGCAGACATCGATATTAAGACTTTCTAAAGACATTGACAGCCCTATCTGTTGTCCAACCTGCATAAGTGTGCGAACGTTGAAGGCAGCCAGTTTGAATGGTGCAAGTGGTTTGAGAAACACTGCTTCAGTACTCGTATTCGGTGGTAACATACAATTTTCAACCGGACAGTGACTCGAGAACGTTTAGATAGAACGGAGTTTCCACCATAGGCGAGTTGCTGTATAAGTCGAACAAATAAGTATAAACAGAGTGGGGATAAAAGAGGGTGAATAATGACGTAGTAAACAATAATAATAATAACAATAATAGTAATAATAATAGTGCGAGTCATTTGATTGTTATTTGGAGCGAGAGGAATATTTTTCATAATTAAATAGTTTATCATGTTTTTGTGTGTGGGCTGTGATACTGCCCAGGTGCCCAAACCGAAGCAGGTGGTTTTCTTAGGGAGCCACGTTCCGAGCCTTTGACTTTAAGGTCTAACCCACAAGGCAGTGGAGCATCGTGAGGAAATGCAATCCCATGGTAGCCGGTGACCATTTGTTCCCGCAGGATACTGGAGCCCATGTGCATCATTGGTTTGGAATCCGGTTAATGTGCCGGGCATTCGCTTTTCGTCCTATCATTTTCGCAAACAACCCCTCGTCACGAGAAAGCAATGAGTAGGACTTTACCGGCAGAGGCTGTATACGCGTGACCGTACGAGAGTATTTCGAGTGGGAGGGCGAAGCCACCCACTCTCTGCCATACCAGAGCGTTTGGGTTGACTTGAGAGACGAGATTAAAGCTGATGAAACAATTTTACAAATAAAGTATCATCATTAGTATACAGCAAAGTTCTTTTCCATAAAGTATGAGCTTAAACTATTCAGAAAACACCAAAATCAACACAGTAGCAAAACTGCAGCATTAGGTCGACTATTATCGACTCGGCGATGTACATGATAACGCGTTCCTCGTGGGCGAAAACGGCAGAAATTATTTTTCACCGTGCCGGCTAGTCCATGGCGCGAAACTGCTTGGTGCGCGGCGGTTTTCCCTGACCTTGACAACAATCGGCAAACTATTTATTATTCAGTGACCCAACTGCTGGATGATTTGTCTAGGGCCCTGTGATATTTCATTAGCCCTACAAATTCATTTTTGGTTCGTTTTCCTGGTTTCCAACGTACCTTCGGCGACATTTCTTTCGCTCTGAGTGGAGATGAAAAAGCAAGACGTCCACATTCGGCCTCTAAAAAACTCCGAAAAACTGTATCTTCATACTTGTTCGGAGATGACATGTATGAGTGAATTCTCGGTGTATCTGTCCGTTTAATTTCACGGAAGGTTAACAATCACAGCAATTCAAAATAAGTCACCGCTGGAGAGTGACAAATAAGGTCGAAGTTTTGTAAATTGTACTTAGGCACATGGAAAACAAAATGTGATTGAGTATTGAATAGTTTTACAGTACTATGACCTTCAGGTCACATCCAGCTCGTTTTCCTTGAATGTGCCCGTTATAATCGAATGTAGAGTATTTACAATCCTTTTTTGTTGACTTCTAGTTATATTTGTATCACTTGTAATTTTCTCCAATTGTTTTTTTGGTTATCGAATGTATGTGCATCCTATGTGTCTGTCAAGTATCGATCTGCGTTTACTCATGTTCTTTTGTTTAGACTTAAGCTATCAAAGGCTGAACGTTATATGAAGTTAGGATGGCAGTTAAAGTTGCACTTAATTGCTTACGGGTCCTCTGCATACAAAGTCATGTTGTCCATGGATATGTCGGCAATAAAATAGCTGTTTTTCCTTTGCAAGTTAGTTTCTTCTTGTTATATTTTTGTTTTATAGGTCTTAGGCATAGAAGTTGACTATATTAACTCTGTACAGTTTTCAAATCACACAGGTTTGCGTACTACTAGTTATAACGTATACAGGCTATGCTTTTGTCAAGGGGCAGGTGTTGGATGCTGCGAGCATGAAAGATTTATATCTTGGTTTGAAGGCGAATGGCCTCAACAAGTATACTCATGTGCTCACAGGTACTAGTTAATATCATTTTAAATTGTTCGTTTCCCGGTTTCTAGGTTACTTGGGGTCATCAAGCTCTTTAGAAGCGGTCGCAGATATTGTATCCGACCTCAAAAAAGAGAACTCAAATATAAAATATTGTAAGTACACATAATTTGGTAAAGTTTACTCAAATAGACTGCGATCCCGTCCTAGGTGATAATGGAAAGCTTGTGAGTTTCTCTGTCCGATCATTTCTAAAGTGCCTATCGTGCCTACTACGGTCAACATTCTCAGGAGTTCAGACATTGATAAAGACTGAAAGCCAATAATTTGGAGTACGAAAGGTGACCTAATATCTCGGCCATGCCATAACCATACTTAGCCTCCTACCTATTCGTCTATGTTATACTTTCAGCCCCATATATTTTAACTGGGCTCTCAGATTAGTTTCAGTTAATAAGTTTATTAATATAACATTCTGGTGATGTAGCTTATGTCGATGCTGGTCGTCCAGAAAACGGTAAATTTTTATGATAAATGAGAGTAAAAATGATGCACCGAATCTTTGCTTGACTCAAGAGAACTGAGAAGACATATGTGTAAGAAAATATAGCAATCGTTTATAAACTACAATTCGTTTGGATAGTATGGTCACCTAACAAGTCATTTTGTTTTGGCAAACACCTAACATAAAGGTTTTAACTTCAAAAATCTATATTTTTATATTCATGTCAATGTAATGAAGTGACTGACTTTGTGTACCCTGCTTTGGGCCATATTGTAGTCAAGCACCGATGATAATATCCAACAGTTTAAAGTGAAAAATATGGATATCAAAGACAAAGTTTCTTCAGTTTTCTTGTTATTTTGTTTTCGACTAAAATGGTTTTTAAGTGATTCATATACAACTATCAATTCTATTATCTAGTTTGCGTACGCTATGAATTGTTCGTGGTTTAAATTCCTGCTCCGTTTGTTTTCACTAATGTATTCACGACGAACAATGACATAGCTTATATGCAGTAACCACAATGATTTAGTAGTACTTTTGCTGAGACTACAATTTATGGACGACGTTTGAGCGATGCTAGATTGACCTTGAGTGTTCACTTAATAACCAGGATCAAATGAGGAATATGAATCCTTTTTAGGAATTAGAATTAGGATTTACAGTCCATGATTAAGCTTAGAAATTAGATTTCGACTTTTCATCACGAACTAACATAAGCTATAATGACGAAAACTCTATTTATCCAAATGAATGGGTGAATTTCGCGCCAAAACCCGAGACCTGTTATCTTACATGTGATTGGTTCATCCATAAATTATAATCTCGCCGCACTTTTACCTAGATTATGCATATTCAACTTATCTTGAAATTGTCATTATTTAGAAACAGTTAGTTTGTTTATATTCGCATCATTATATTTTCTCAACATGCTTTGTGCTGTTTTTCTGACGATTTCAGTAGCCGTTGACAAGTGCTTACAATTAGTCAGCGCCCAGCTTTTAAAATCAAACTAGCTACTATTTAAAATAAAAGATACATAGAGCCTCATAAGAGTAGAATATATTGGAAAATGACTAATTTTGCCATTATTATTTAGTTTACTCCCCCACTCCACTTGGTGTCCATATTCTTGTACTTTTTCCAGTCTTTTTTTGAAGTGTTATTGTTGTTTTTCGTCAACTTTAACTAAACGTTTTTCAACTATTTTATTTATATCAGTACGTTCCACCCGAACTCGTCCAGATATACCAAGAAAAAATACTCCCTTTATCAGATGTCATTTTGCCAAACCAATTTGAAGCAGAGTAAGGTTTATCTGTTGTTACTGTCATTGTTGAATGGTAGCTGTACATATGATTTGTCTTCCTATAGATATTTTTTGATGCCCGCCAGTCGTAAGCTACGTGTATCGTAACACGTCTTTCTGTTCAAGTTACCAGACTATCAGAACAGAATTAAACAGTCAAGGCAAATGCCGGAGTATTAGAGGCAGTATCAGTTGTATCAGGAGGTACTAGGCCTAGACAGTGTAATTCTAGAAGAAAGAATGAATTCGCGAACTAAGACGTACAATGTAATCTTGGAACTCAAGACCTGAAGATGAATGGTGAATGCATCTGCATCATTTTAACCTATTCTGAGCCATATCATACAATGTCTTACGCCATTGATTACGATAATTATGTAGACTCTAACCAGGTAGTCTCTACCTACGTACACGACTCAGTCGAATAGTCAGTTACGTCACGACTGATTTTGTGCTTGAATTTACTCGCCCGAAACCAACTCCTACTTCAGCTAACAGCACACATCGAGGTAGGCGATAGTTAGGGATACTCAATACACGTCCCAGTTACCTCAGTCGATTAAAATTGATTACCTATCTCATCAACCTATTTGCCATCTTTCCTTAATAACCTGTGTCTATCGTCAACATTCCTCATTCAGCGGTCCCAACACAGCCAATGTTTGTAGGTAAGGACTAATAATAGTCTTAAAGCACTAGGCTTCCAGCCAATATGCCACAGATTTGAACAGCTGTATCCCATTGTTAGTTTTCAATTGAAATGTAGCTCAAAACGAAGATCATAAACTCGCCAAAATAAATGAAGCCGCCTAGCGTTTAAACGCGTAACTCAGTTAATAAAATACTCCTTCCATAAATAAATCATAATATTATGTAAATCATGCATTGTACTATGCATTAATTTGTAAGTCTCATTTGTCTATCTTTATGTATTACTCTTTATTACAACAGAATACTAAGTGGTATACGAATAACGGATGAAAAGTCTGCTTTAAGTTGTATCAACCACTTACATAAAAAATATCATATCCCAACTGTAATTATTACAAGTACTAATGTAACTTTATCACCAGTAATGTATGGTTATGGAAGCCGTTTGAAGAATCCAATGAATAATAATAGTAGTAGTGATTTGTTAAATCAAACGAATGGTTCAGTTACGAACAACACTTCAAGTAATTCATTCTGAACTCATATACTTGCTTATCTGTTTACTTTTTCTTGAAGCTACTAAGTTTATCTATGTTATATGATTAACGAAATTCCCCAATGTTAGACAATTTGATTTATCTCTAGTTATATTATCACGAAATTTACAACAGATTGTTACCTTTCAATTATTAACTCAGTAGAAAAATATCAACCAGACCCCCAAATGCCGTGGTACGACCGAAAGTGAGGCGAGTCAGCTCTCCCTCTCGAATACTCTACGTGCATGCAACCAATGCCAGGGAAGTCCTACTCACTGCCTTCTCTAGGCATTACTGTTGTTTACGAAATTGAGAGGACAAAAAGCGAATGTTCGTCGCTTTAATCGGGCCGGTGGATATGGAGGACCCACCTAAGGGATTTGGAAAATCGTGATTCTAAGCTAATGGTGTACATGGGCTCCAAGATCCTAAAGGAACAAGTTGTATATGAACCAATTATTGATCACCGGCTACCATAGGACTGCATCTCCTGACGTTGCTCTACTGCCTTGTGGATTAGACCTTTAGGTCGAAGGCTCGGGATATGTCCATCTAAGGAAACTAACTGCTTCGATTTGGGCATTAATACAGTATCCCAGCTCTCACATAAATGGAATGATTTATGTGGCGCATATCTATTCGGTGCCTTTTTGTACGAATGTTTGTGTGTTTAAATAAATAAATAATAACTAGTTTTTTTGCCACTGTCTATAAATATCTTCTCTCGAACCATGAAGTTGGTGGCTCGAACAAAGTAAAGATGACTCTTACAAATTTACTTAATATGAAATTTCACAGATTGAAATCATGAGTCAATTAAAGGTAGACCACCATGAAAAACCTGGATCGTGGATGCGCACTGCCGATGAGTCCCATACTAGGACGAAACGACCGTCCAGTGCTTCCAGGTTTTCCATGGTGGTCTAGCTTCAATTGACTCATGATTTCAATCTGTGAAATTTGTAAAATCTCCACAAACCCCGTTTGTTAATATGAAATTGTCATAAAATGGTGATTTTAATACGCATTCCAGCTGATGATGATGTCAGTAGTAAAAACGATTTCCAAAAAAATGCATTTTTCGGTTTGGAATTCCAATATTACACCATTTATCTGTCTATTTGTTATCATTGGTATTGTACTATTATTATTTTGAATCTTTTGTAAGGTTTTAAATGTTCTTTTGTTTCCAAATTTTACAGAATACGATCGTGTACGTTTTAAAATTCCACATTTTGATTACCATTTTATTGGAACTGGAGATTTATTCGCTGCTTTAACATTAGCTCATTTAGAGACAAAAATTGAGAATGAAAATGGACAACAAGTACCTAAATGTTCCTTCAAAGTAATTCAGCATGATCTGTTGTTGTTTTAGTTCTAACCATAAAATATTTTCTTACTCATTTTATTTCATTTTATTTGTTTGTGGACTGTGATACTGCCCGGGTGCTCAGACCGAAGCAGGTGGTTTTCTTAGGGAGCCACACCCCGAGCCCTTGACTTAAAGGTCTGACCCACAAGGCAGTGGATCAACGTCAGGAGATGCAGTCCCATGGTGTCCGGTGACCAACGATTGGTTTATGCGCCATTTGTTCCCTCAGTATACTGGAGCCCATGTCCACCATTGGTTTGGAATCAGGGTTTCCCAACTGCCCTAGGTGGACTCACCTTGCCCACCGGCCCGGTTAAAGCACTGGACATTCGCTTTTAGCCCTCTCAATTTCGTAAACAATAGTAATGTCGAGAGAAGTCAGCGAGTAGGACTTCCCTGTCAGAGGCTGTATACGTGTGGCCGTGCGAGAGCATTTCGAGAGGGAGGGTGGGCCCACCCCACTTTCGGCCATACCAGGACATTTGGGCATTAAAATGGATTAAAAATGCACTAAATAATTTTTAGGTTATGGGATCATGATTTCGCAACCTGTTTTTTTGTTTTATCCTCTTTTTAGTTAACAAGTACCTGTTTCACTTTTTTTTCTTTGTTTAGGATGCTTTCCAATCGGTTCTTAGTACAATCCAAACTGTTCTATCAAAAACATTAAGAATATCCGAAGGAGGTTAGTTGGTTTGATTTGTTCTATAAGATCCGTCTATGATTATTACTCATTTGAATGTGATCCCATATGACTGGTCTTGATCACTGATCGTCTACATTTACAAGAAAGTACAAAAATCCTCTTATGACTGTTACAGAGCAATCGTCCGACACTTAACTAGAAAAAAGCTGACTGATTTCAGTCGAAACAAGACGATACATGATTAACTTTGATGGAACACAAATCCTTCAAAAAGATATTTAATTATTTTAAATAATTAACTACAGTTCAAAAGCCTACATATATGAACAAGCCCAAATAATTTGAATAGATAGAGTATAGGTAGATGGACCATAAAAACTATTGATTAATTATAAATATAATCTACCATTTCTTCTCTTATTACGTTCTCATTACGTTTTACACCAAAATGAATCGTATTCACACTAAAATCTCGAATCTAACATCTTAACAGAACAATTATTTAATATCAGAAAGGGGTTTTGTGGATATTATAGTAATTTCATAGTTGAGTTAATGAGTCTATTGAAGCTAGACCACCATAGAAAACTTGGAAGCACTGAATGGTCGTTTCGTTCTAGTATGAAACTCCTCGGAAGTGCACATCCACGATCCCCGCCCTGCGAGATTTGAACGCAGGAACTATTGATATCGCACGCGAACGCTTAACCTCCAGACCACTGAGCCGGCATCGAATGGTGTTAATGTCTAACTTCAACTAATCCACGAAATTGAGCTACCATCCACCATTGTGTTCAGTGAGTTACTATCTCACACCCAACACGATTGAACTTCACTGGTGGCAACTTTTTAATAGAAATCCCGGATTAACCTCTTGAAATTAATCACTACTAAGCACATGATTATTATTAGTATAAGAAATTTTGTGAAACTTGGTAATTTCCATTGTTTCCCATCAGCAAATGACCTTCGTGATATTTTTTTATTATTGATGGGTTTATTCAATATTATATTTTGGTACAATATAGAATTCTCAGCACAGGGTATTTCAACAAGTTCCTTCTACAAAAAAACAACAATAACAAAAGGAAAAGAGTGGAAAAAAGATCTAAAAAATACTGTACAATTTTCCACGTTAGAGACATGTTTAAGAAGACAGGTTATTGACTAGGTTAGCTCTAACAACTTGTTCGTCACGGAGTATATTTGCTAGGTAAGGTGTTATAGGAGTTTTATACTTAAATGCATGGATTTTAATGCATTGACGTCTCATCCTACCAGAAGATATACAAGGAGAAAGATAAGAGTGAAGGGGATGGTTAGTATCTAATAGGATAACACCTGCCAGGAGTTTGCAAGACTTTAGATGTCTATCCATAACCATATTAATAATGACCTCGAAAGATTCATCGCACACCTTACTAAATGCCTTCAGCACTCTCTGCAATACAGCGAAGTCTTTTCTTAAAAACCCGGAAAAGAATAAGTAGAACAGTAAAGAATAATAGATAATATACAGGAATCGACAAATTGTAAGAGTAAATGACGAATAATCCCAAGAGCATGCAGTCAGACGAAAAACTTTCTTCAATAACAGTAAAACATGAGAAGACCAAAAGAGATTAGAGGAAATGGTAACATCAAGTTAATTAACCTTCAACACTATGTGACACTACGGAGTTCCTGAGACGATTGTCAAGATTATCCGGAACTCATACGACGGACTACAGTGCAAGGTCGTGCATGGAGTACAGCTGACAGATGAATTCCAAGCAAGGACCGGAGTCAGACAAGGCTGTCTACTCTCTCCCTTCCTCTTTCTTCTGGTGGTCGACTGGATTACGAAGACCTCGACATCTGAAGGGAAAACACGGCATACAATGTACAGCTGAGAATCAATTAGCCGATTTGGACTTCGCAGATGACCTAGCCCTCCCATCGCATGCACATGAACAAATGCAGATAAAGACAGCCAGTGCAGCAGCAGTCTCTGCATCAGTAGGCCTCAGCATACACAAGGGGAAAACCAAGGTCCTCAAATTCAAAACGAAGAACAGCAATCCAGTCACTCTTGATGGCGAAACTCTGGAAGATGTGGAATCATTCACATACCTGGGAAGCATCATCGATGAACAAGGAGGTTCAGATGCAGACGTAAAGGCGAGGATTGGTGAAGCAAGGACAGCATTCCTACTATTGAAAAACATGGAACTCAAAACAACATTCAACGGATATCAAAGTCACAATCTTTCATACGAATGTCAAGGCAGTTCTGCTGTACGGAGCCGAAACTTGGAGAACTACAACAACCACCATCAAGAAGGTACAAGTATTTATAAATAGCTGTCTACGCAAGCTACTCAACATCCATTGGCCGGATACCATCAGCAACAACCTTTTGTGGGAGAGAACACACCAGTTTTCAGCCGAAGAGGAAATTAGGAAAAGACGATGGAAATAGATAGGACATACATTACGCAAATCGTCAAACTGCATCACTAGGCAAGCCCTAACTTGGAATTCTGGAGAAAGGCGGAAAAAAAGAAGGCCAAAGAACATATTACGTCGGGAAATAGAAGCAGATATGAAAAGGATGAATAACAACTGGAAGGAGCTGTAAAGGATTGCTCAGGACAGAATTGGATGGGGAATGCTGGTGAGCGGCCTATGCTCCTTCACGAGGAGTAACAAGCGTAAGTAAGTAAGTACTGTGCTAATCAAAGAGTTTCTAATGGCACTAACATTATAAGATCTCAAAATGGTTTTTTAAACTATTGATTTTTCTCCCTACAAATATATTTCACTGTTATTCCTCAATTATGTTTGGTGTAAACTGATCTTTCTTTCTTTTTTTTAAAGAATCATTGAACCTTTCTCAATCTGCACGAATCGAACTTAAAATCATCCAAAGTCTTGATGATATTCGAAACCCAATATTAGGGGATTATGTTGAAGAAATGTAAACAGAATAATATAAAAATAAAGAAGTTTTATATGCATAATACAGTTTTTGGTATTGTACTATTCCTCTACCTATGTATGTATGCATGTATGGGTGAGTGTATGTATGTAGATTCCAGTTAATCTTTCTCATCTGTAATACTTTCACCTTTGTTTACTTTAATTATCTGGGAAATGAAATACAGAATTAGATTACATTGTTGGAGATTTTAATTGTTTTCTTTCTGGCATTATGGTATTACTAGATCGTATACATTTTTAAGTGGGTACTATTGTAGTGTGAGCTACTTATATTTACATAAGTAGTATATAACGATGGTCAGGCATTAGATGGTGGTTAGAGGTAGTCGACAGGAAACCCTGGACCCGGGTTTCGTGCTACTTGGCACTCGTCAGTAAGGTGTATCTGTAATCCTGATGGAACTGGTGTTCCCTGGCAGATTCGATGGTGGCCGAATGGCAACATGGTTGATAGCATTCGATCTGCACTAAATAAGGACTAGACACGCATGACATTGATCGCCACCCAGTGATCAATCAATTGTGATGGTCGGGCATAGAATGTATTTCAGTGGAAGATCGAGAAAGAAAGAATGAGAACGGAAGGCAATTGGTATGAAAATGTAGGAACAATGAAATCTGAAACGATGGATTGATATTTGCTAAAGAAACAACCAAGTTTGAGTCAATGGATTGATATTTTGCAAATTAAGTATTTATGGTATGGTTTTTAGATTTTTAATGAGATATTCTCTTATGTTGTGCTCAACTACATTCGATTGCCCTTACTCGTATTCTTGTTCACTATTCTATGACATTATACAGGTGGGAAAACTTCGTGTTTACGGTGGGTTTTTTTCTGTCTATTTATTTATTGTTTATAAACCACCTTAATTCTTCAGTTGATATCAATAATCAAATTATACGTTAAGAAATGTCTCTATCACTCTGTTTTTATTTATATTTATTGTTGGTACTCGGTTACTTTTCGTGGAGAAATATAAGTCACCAACTAGTAATCTCCATCCAACTCCGTCCTGGACAATCCTTTCCAGTTGCTATTCATTCTTTCGATATTTACTTCTAATTCTTAGTGAAGTGTATTATTTGGCATTCCTCTTTTCTGTTCACCTCCAAGATTCCAAGTTAGCGATTGCCTCGTGATGTAGTTTGATAATTTCCTCAATGTGTGTCTTATTCACTTCCAATGTCTTTTCTTAATTTCTTCTTCAGCTGGAAGTTGGTTTGTTCTCTCCCATAGTGGGCTGTTGCTGATGGTATCCGGTCAACGGATATTAAGTGTCTTGCGTAGACAATTGTTTGTAAATACTTGTACTTTTTTCATGATAGTTATAGTAGTTGTTCACGTTTCAGCTCTGTACAGTAGGACTGTCTTGACGTTCGTTATGAAGATTCTGACTGTGATATTGGTTGACAGTTGTTTTGAGTTCTATATGCTCTTCAACTATGAATTCCGTACAATATTGACGATTTCGTGTACACCATAGTGCCGAAGAGGATTCTCTTATCCACGTTGTCAAACGCTTCCTCGTTTACTTACATGAATAAACTCAAATAAGGTCGATTTAAATCAAAAGACCCTCAGAAGGAGGTAGTCAGCCACATATTGGATTTTTAGTAACTGTACAACTGGATAAACAGAATATTTGTCAATGTAATTGTGTGTTAAGTATAACTGAGTAAAAAAGATTGTTCAGTTAAGCAACATATCCAGTAGATTAGGACGTTTCATTGGTAAGTTTTTCAGAAATAATGGAAAGTTCTCCGTATCATTGTATTGACATTCGTGCATTCTATAGTCAGTTTCATAATGTTGATAGGAAATTCAGTAATCACAAACTCTTAAATGCACAGTAGATATTCACTTATCAGCTCTATATATAGTAGTTAGTTAACACCGAAATTACTTAACCCATTTATAATAATTAAAATTACCACAGAGAGAGAGAGAGAGACATTAGTTAGAGAACTATGAGAAGCTAATAAACACTGGATATTTAGTTCATCTTAGAATAGGATTCCTAAGAAGTACGCACTCACAACTCTCATCACAATGTGATTTATCCCTTGGTGATTGATTTACCTATGTACATTTATTTAAATCTGAAAACTAGGTCTCATGATTTTATTGGATTCCTAGACAATGTCAAAATGCATATCAACTGTTATGTACTCTAAAGTGAATTTTTCCATTAAAGACACAGTGGTCTAGAGGTTAAGCGTTCGCGCGCTACTGATAGGTCCTATGTTCGAATCTCGCGAGTTAGGGTCGTGGATACGCACTGCTGAGGAGTCTCACGATAGGATGAAACAACCGTCCAGGTTTTCTATGGTTATCTAGCTCCAATTGACTCATGAACTCAACTATTAAATTGCTATAATATCCACAAAAACCCCTTCTGATACTAATCAGCACATGCTCACTAGTGACTGGCTTCAATAGGTATTTCCTGGAGTTCTAGCGAGAAGCAGTGACCAGTGGAGTTCAACCGCGTTTGTTTTAAGATGGTAACTCACTAAATACAATGGTGGACGGTGGTGCAATCAACGTTAACAATGTTTAAAGTAGGTATTTGCATTTGTGTATAAGAGACATGTGGTGTGAAAAGTGTTAAGATAACAGATTGTTTGTATACGTAAATGATGTAAACAGAAATTGGATGACCTACTCAGTATAAAGTGAACTAAAGAACCATGTACCTATTTATATTCGATCAGTTTGATTATATTTCCTTGAAGAAGCTTGGACCAGATTACCGGGCAAACCGTTGGATTTACTTCGAATTCATTCGCTGAGATTTCTACAAATACATTCTTTTTTCATAAGCAATGGTAGCTTAAATACTCTCCAGCTGATGACCAATGGATTTCTAACAATGATATGATGTTTACATATAGTAATGGTCACTTTGTAAAATATAACACACTGAATTTGAATTACAATATAATAGCTTCAAGGGTGTTTATTGTCTTATTTTCGCTTTGACTATTGATCTATTCGTGACTGCTACAATTCGTATTAGATAGACTTGGAAATCCTTCCACAGTGTAAGCAACCGGGAAGTGATAACCGTCCTCATACTTCCAATAGCACTCAAGACGATTGTATTCATAATCAACCTTCCTCTTCAATTTCTATTATTCCTCCTACATCGACTTTCAACTTCCTCTTTTGGTTTCCTCCTAATGTGTCATCATAGCAAACGATTCAACATAGGGAATCACTAGTTTGTTTATTACCTCATTACTCTCAATTCTACTTTTCATAAATTTTTAGTTGAGACAATCAGTACTCTCCTCAGAATAGAAAGCCAACTTTTATCAAAGTATATTCCTGAATATTCATAGAAGACAGTACTGCAATTTAAACATTTACAACAGAACTAGTTTAATCTTTGAAGTAAAGTTGAAATGATTAGACTAAACCAGTACTTTAATGGATTACCTATATTCTTTCCTATTCCATACATTGACAAATACTGATAATATAAAATACGAAGTTGACTTTCATCAATTTATTCGATAGAGTGTTAAGTACTTTACGAATTGACAGTGTAAAGTACAATACTGTCAAATAATGGCAATTCATACTGCGGTATGTACTACTGATGTCGATAGATATAAGTAGTATAAATCATCAATCAAAAGCGGTAGAAATTTAAGAAGATCGAAAAAATAATAGAACGAGAACAGAGAATGATTGGTGTGGAAACGAATAAACAATCAAGTCCGAGACAATGGACTGACATTTTGCAAATGAAGTATTTACAGTATGGTTCTCAGATCTTATTAAGATTCCTTAAATTTGTATTCAAATACATTCGATTTTCCCCATTTCTGTTCTCGTTCACTACAATACTACTGTCATGCTATTTCTTGAAAATGAATAAAATGAAATCAGATAACAGATTTATAGTCTGTAATGTATGTATTCTGCATATCCACCATCCATCTTTATTTAGAATGCTTTTGAATTAAGGCAATACGCACAGTATGCACATATGCCAATAAAAGACTGATCCATTTCAATCCTAAACGTCAGTGGGAAGATTCAAACAGACAATACTAGGTGAATATAAACTTCACCCCATTTCACAAACAAATGGCTAGTAGGACTCATTAGCTAAGTCGATAACGCAATGGAGTTTAAAGCATAAAGTACTGGGTTCAAGTCCTGGTATGAACACTAACTCTGAGATGCAGATACATCCAGCGGACGAGTTCCAAATAGGACGAAACATGCATCCTTGATTCTATTGCTAGCCACTACCCATTACTTTCGCCTGTTAGTCTCAATGGAGCATAGGCCACCGACCAGCATTCTCCAACTCACTCTGTCCTGAGCCTACTTTTCCACTTCTATTTAATTGTTATTTATTCTTCTCATATCTGTCTCCATTTCTTGGTATCATGTGTTCTTTGATCTTCCTCTTCTCCTTTAGCCTTGAGGATTCCAAATGAGGATGCTTTCCTCAATGTGTGTCTTATCCACTTTCAGAGCTTCTTTCTGACTTCTTCCTCCGCTGGAATCTGGTTTGTTATCTCCCACAGTAGATTGTTGCTGATACCACTATCCATATTTGTATTTGAATTAAGTTATAAACTATTGTTCAGTTAGATGGTGGTTGGCGGTAGTCGACAGGTAACTCTGAACCCGGGTTTCTTGCTACTTAGCACTCGTAAGCAAGGTGTACCTGTAATCTTGGAGAGAACTGGTGCTCCCTGACGGGTTCGATCCCGTGTCACCCAGCTTCACAGTCAGAGACGTTACCACTGAGCTATCCGGGCCGTGATCAACCTCCTGTAGGATTGAGATGTAATCACAATTGATTGATCACTGGGTGGTGACCAATGTCATATGTATCAAGTTTTTATTAATGCAGATCGAATGCTATCGACCATGATGCAATGTCACCATCAGCCCAGGGTTTCCTGTCGACTACCTCCAACCACCATCTAATCTCACAATAGTGCACGCGGTGTCGATTCACCTAGACTGGTGACCACATTGCACATCATGGTCGACAGCATTCGATCTGCACTAATAATAAGGACTTGACACACAGTGACATTAGTCACTACCCAGTGATCAATCAATTGTGACTATTGTTCAGTATTCAATAGGTTTAACATACTGGTAAACCCGTCGTTTTAAACAAACAAAAACAACCTATTCAATCTCAATAAGTATATATATATATTATTGAATTACTTGTTTTGTACAATCTTCATTATATAGTATCAATTATTAAGGTAATAATTATTGTTGACAATTCATAATCACAATTCGAACTACAATTGAATTGAGCAAAATTCAATAGAAAGCAAAATGATTGATCTGAAAGTTTCTACAATTTAGTGATCACAATATGATTAGATCCATTTTTTTTGGTCATTTAATGTTATATATATCATGGAAATAGATTCACATTCTAAAAATTTTATACACCGGAAGTATGTTGGATTATTACTTTATCAACTGTAAATAATGATGTAAAAGAAACAAACTAAAATGCAATTGACTAATATAAATGTTAATATGGACAAATTGACACGGCACCAATCCTACAAAGCAATAACAACAACAAAGACTGTATCAGTTATATACTACTTGAATGTTTCTAATCTAAACAATTAACACACATACATCAATGATCAGGGAGGTTTCGTAGAGATTGTAGTCACTTTAATAGTTGAGATCATAAGTTAATTGAAGTTAGACCATCATGAAAAACCTAGAAGCACTGGATGGCTGTTCCATTCTAGTATAGGACTCTTTATCAGTATACACATTCACGATCCCTCCTCGTGAGATTCGAACCCAGGACTTATCGGTCTCGCATGCGAACGCTTAACCTCTAGACCACTGAATCGGTTGGCATCCAACAGTGTTAGTGTTTGATTTCAACCAATCCTCCATGTTCCGCTCACCATCTACCGTTGTTTTCAGTGAGTTGCTATCTCGCATCAAACCCGGTAGAACTCCACTGATCACTGTTTCTCACTAGAACTGCAAGAAATAACTCTTGGAGATAGTCACTAGTGAGCATATGATGGTTATGGTCAGCGGGGTTTTGTGGAGATTGTAGTGATTTAATAATTGAGTAGAAAATTGAATTTCCGGTACTTATCAACTTAATAGTATATATATCCAAGGAAATAAGATAAATCGGCTCCAAATAAAATGTCAATAGGAAAGAAGATAAGAGAGATAGTTGTAATTTTGATAAACTACAGATTAAGACAACGGTTAATGGTAAGGTTGCATTGTGGTGTGTGTTACTTATATCGACGTGAGTATGATATAAAGATAGTCAGGATTAGAATGTCTGACAGCAGAAGGTCAAGAAGCAAAAAGGGGAACGGTAAGCAATTGGTATATATATATATATATATATATATATATATATATATATATATATATATATATATGCCATGAACTGCAGAGAGTAAAGTAAGTTGTACATAAGTATCAATGCCAAGGTTGGACTTGATAACTTCAAATCAATTAAGCATTGAGTATAAAATGTACTCTTAATGATTTCTCAATGAATAGAAATTTGTACTTCTGAAGTTTCGTAACTTAATGTAAGTCATTTCTTCAAAGTAAATAAATAACCGAAATAAAATTAACGCAAGCTTAAATAGTACAAATGAAAATGGCACATAATTGATTGGCAACACGTCGTATTAGCTAATAGATATATTGGAAGCTTGCAAGCAGGAGAATATAAAACTCCAATAATATAATTATCATCAGTATGGGGATTTATAGAGAATGTGGTATTTTCACAGTTAAATTCACGAGCCGATTTCACCCAGACCACCATTGAAAACCTGGAAGCACTAGAAGGCCTTCTCGTCCTGTTATGGGACACCTCAGCGGAGTGCGTTCATGAGCAGACACGTAGTACTCGAAACCAGGAGCCTCGGTGTCGCCTGTGAACGCTTAACATCTGGACCACTGAACCGGCATCCAACCGTGTTAATGTCTAACTTCAATAGATCCATGATCTTCCTCAAACCTTCATCCATTGTCTGAGTTAAATAACTGTTTTACAAGTGCACACCCACGATCCTGCCTCACGAGATTCGTGGAATAGTTGAAGTCAGACTGTCTCAGTGGTTCAGATGTTAAGCGTTAGGTCTTGAGTTTGAATCTCGCGATCTGGATCGTGGATGCTCACTGCTGAGGAGTCTCACAATAGGATGAAACGGCCATCCAGTGCTTTCAAGTTTTCCATGGTGATCTAGCTTGAATTGACTCATGATCTCAACTATTGAAATATTTTATATGTTTAGTTTCATCTTTCTGTTTTTCGTCAACTTTTATTTCGTTATGTAATCATCTTGAAACACTTGAGATTGATGAATGTTTCTATGTGTTATTTATTTCCGATTTTCAAATAAACCATTGTAGCAATTAAATTACCATGACAATGATTATACAGTAAACTGGAGTATAGTGTAGTAAGTTAATTAGTCGAATGGTCTCTAAGACTTCAGTGACATAGCTGGTTTGTTTCATTATATTGGTAAAACAATGTGGTTTTATCTTGAACTTAAAAATTAGCTAACTGTTAAGCTTCATACATTACAAACAGTAATAATGTATGTAACCATTAGATGATCAAAAAGCACTGGACAGTTGTTTCTTTCTAGTATGAAATCCCTCAACAGTAAGTATCCAGGGATCGAAGCAGTTTCGTCGGTGTATACATTCTCTGTCTTCCCTTAAACTAAGAGATTAAAATCACTTCATATCTTTCTTCCTACGAACTAATTCTTTCTTCCTGTACTATATCCTTATACACAATCTTTCTTTTATATATTACCACCTCTGAATTAGCTAGTTTTATGAATCCGGTGTTTGTCTTACTGTGCTAATTGATGTGTGGCAACCTGGACCGCTGCATATATGTGCCTGGTCCTACGTTGTAGCTGACTGACTGAACCAAGAACTTCTGTCTCGTAACGAGTGCTTACATGTAAACCGCTGATCCGATTATACAACTACTTATGCATGGGATAGATGGATAACTACCTCACACTCAACAGGGTTGAATTCCGTCGAAAACAATGAAAGACGATTATACAATACTACAAACTAATTACAATTAGACAACATAAATCATTTTAAGACAGCCCAGTGGTCGAAAGATTAGAAGCCTTTCGCGAAACCTGAAGGTTATGGGGTTCGATTCTCAATGAGGTTGAGAATATGCATTCTTAATGAAACCCATACCACGTGGCCAAACGAAAATGTGGCATCAGTGCTTGAAGTCACTAACTTCTAGTCTTAGCCATGTTGTTAGATGCAGACTACTCAGTTGAGGTCCGCGTGACTATCGAAACTCTGGGTTTCATGGTTCAGAATCTATCGCAATGGAGTAGGTGTATACACTCTTTGTCTTCCCTTAAACTATATGGTTAAAATCGCTTCATATCTTTCTTTCTTCCTGTACTATATCCTTATATACGATTTTTCTTTTATATATTACCACCACTGGATTAACCACTTCTATGTATCCGATGTTCATCTTGTTGTGCTAATGAGGTATGTCAACTTGAACCGATACATATACGTAACTTGTCCTACGTTGGAGCTGACTGACTTTCCAGTTCATGATCACAACAAAAATTCAATAAAGTAATTAGAAACAAAAACAAAGTTGGAAAGAAAGAATAAAAAAAGAAAAGAAAAGCAGGGAGAGTAATGTAACTTACAAAAAAATCCACAAGTTGTATCACTATTTCACCTTGACGTTTTCTATCTAATATATTCTCATATTTTCTTTTATGTTCTTCTTCTAATTTTAATAAATCATTTGGAGATAATGTAGAACTTTGTTTTGTCACATCTGGAACACTTCCACGTTTAATACTCTATGAAGAAAAAATAATCATCAATAATTCAATAAAATGATCTATGAACGAACCAATCAGATAAGAGGTCTCTGATTTTAACGCGGAATTCATTTATACACATTTAGTTAAATAACAGTTTGATATTATAGCTGATGCTAGTTCGTGATGAATATCCTAAATCTAATTTTTAACCGCTAACCATCAACTACAAATGAGAAGTCTAATTCATCATACTGGTTTATAACCCTCTAGGTCAGTTTAGTGTCGCTCAAAGGTGGTCATCCATAAATTATCGTCTCACCATCAGTTCTATTCTACAAGTGATTAATTAGCAAGTCCTGGTATGGCCAAAGGTGGAGAAAGTCAGCTCTCCCTCTCCAAGCGCTCTCACATGGCCACGTACATACAACCACTGCCACAAAAGTCCTACTCACTGGCTTGTTGTTTACGGAATGGAAAGGATGGAAAGTGAATGTCCGGCGCTTTAACCAGATTGGTGGATACAGAGGATCCATCTAGGGGAGTTGGAAAACCATGATTCCAAGCTAGTGGTGCACGTGCTCTCCAATATCCTAAAGAGACTAATGGCTTATAAACCAATCGCTGGTGACCGGCTACCATGGGACTGCATCTCCTAAAGTTGCCCCACTGCCTTGTAGATCAGACCTTCAGATCGAAGGCTCTGGGTGTGGCCCCTTATGAAAACCACCTAATTCGGTCTAGACACACGAGCAAAACATCACAGCTCACAGACAAATCAAGTGACTTGTGTGGCGTATATCTATTTGATGCCTGTTTGTACCAATATTTATGTGTTCAAATAAATAAATAAAACATCTGAGAGAATATTCTCAGAACATTAATAAATCAAGATGAAATTCCTTATGTTTAGAGTTTCATTCTTCATATCGAATCATGAATTACGGAACTTCTCTATTAAATTAGATGATATCAAGCAAATTTTGTTGATATATTCAAAGCAAGACTATATCTCAATGGTTACTTAACCTCTTACCTTTCCATCTAAAAATTAATACATTTATCATGTTCTTTAAAACAACCAACTGATATATCTATACTACTGCAAAGCAAGATAATAAACAGCAGAAATTTATATTTATCGTGAGAAGTTTCATAGTATTTATATATTACATATGCATAGCCTTCAATCAACTAATTACATTTTTTCAGTATGTTTTGCAATCTGAATATTCTTCCCATCTGTTCTTCAAGTATTTTGCCAACCCTGCACCTCCAATACACTGGAACCCTTCATTTCATCCGACAATTGTAATAACTTTGACGTCACGTTCCCCTACACACTACTTACAAATGATTTTGTGAGTAACATCCACTGCACTACTTCTGTAGTGTTCGAACACAAAATTACAGAATCTTTTGGTAAAATTTAAGAAGCATACAGTAAATACTTCATTTACAAAATATCAATTAATCGTCTTAAACTTCACTGTTCCCTTCACTTCCACACCAATAGCTTTTGTTACCGTTCTTCCCTCCTTGATCTTTTTAACTTTCTGCTCCGAGACATTCTATTCCTGAGTAGTGTTATATACTACTTATGTCGATATAAGTAGCATGCACTACACCAACTAGCACCTCAGTTGACGGCCCGCATCATCATCCTCAGAACAGCAACCTTTCCTCCCTTTTGATTGACAGCGACACCAAATGTAATGAACGAGAACACAAATGGGGACAATCGCATGTACTTCAACACAAAATTACAGAATCTCTTAGTAAAATCTGAGAATCATACAGTGAATACTTCATTTACAAAGTGTCAATCAGTCGTCTCGGACTTCACTGTTCTTTTACTTCCATGTCAATTGCTTTCTGTTGCCATTCTTTCCTTCCTAATTTTCTGATGTCAGACATTCTATCCGTGACTATTGTTATATACTACTTATGTCGATATAAGTAGCCCACACCAAATTTTAAGAATATTAAAATTTACACCAGCGAGACTCTAATTTATGGACGACCTTTGAACGAATCTTAATTGACCTTGAGAATCATTAGACAATCAGCAAACAGTCAGTATAGAGTAAAAATATGTTATACAAAACCAAAGAAATAAAGTGGATACACTTCTTATACGTGGTTTAAAAACGTGTAAAGGTTAGAAAGAGGTTCAGAGGTTCTAAAATCATAATGCATACAGCAGAGGAAATCATCCAAACGGCTACAGAATAGTCGGCCTCTGGAGCCACGATAAAGTCTCAAAAACTCTTTCAACCTCGACCACACAGCTTCAATATTGTTTATGTACACTCTGGTTGTTGAGTGCACAAAATGCTACTTGTGGATAACGACACGATGCACACAACGAGGCTTATGTAATAGTCTGTACACTCTCCAAACATCCGTATATATTGTAGTACCTGGCTGCAACCAGTGTTACTGGTGCTTTTATTATCCAGTTCGCAATAATTGTCATAATTTGCCTTAGTTAGGTACTATATATATATGGGGTTTCCATCACGAACTGATATCAGCTATAATGCCAAAAATCTATTTAGCCAAATGGATGAAAGGCTGTCGCATTGAAATCCAAGATCTATCATCTTATACCTGATTGATTCGTCCACAAATGATAGTCTCGCCGTTTTATTTGTTATAGCTGCTTAATTATCATTTTTTATATAAAATCCCCTGTGAACCGATCGTACGTTAGCATTAAGCACTGGAATTGGCGCCGTAACCTTGAAATCTCTAAAACGCTTCTGACTGGCTTGTCCATAAATTAGAGTCTCACCATTTACACCATACATATATCATGAAAAGAAAAACAAAATAATCGGGTTATTCACTACTTACTTGAGATAAATCAATTCTTGATTCTTTATAATATATTGGTAATGGAGTTAATTGATCTTGTGGATCTTCAATCATTACATTAGCTACAACGAATGGTGATTGATTCATTCTTGAATGAGAATATTGTTGTGATGTATTTGTCATTGTAGACATTACATTAATATGATTAGTATTAGTTAAATATGAAGTTTGTATATCTCTATTCATTGAAATAGGTAATGTAGATGTTTGTTTCAATGAGTCTAATTTACCTGAGTTATTCATTGAATTCTGTTGTGATAAATGAGTATTTAATAACGAATCTTCATGAATAGGAGAATAAGCATGAGCTCTTTTACGTATACCATTATCTGTAAAATAAATCACTGATGAATTATTATTAGAAGATTGTTCATGTTTAGTATTGATGTTATGATTTGATAAATGTTGAATAGTTGATAAATTGTTTTGAGTATTTCTACTTGACGATTGATTACACATAGTAACTGATGTATTGTTACTAGGCTAAATTTAGTTTCCATTTAAAAAATATCAAAAAAAAAAATATATATATATATATATGTAGTTGATTATAATTGAAATCAATAAACAAAGAGTTTAGTCAAGTGAAATTAATATTCGATTTGTTAGAGATATGTCAATTAGTACTTATATATACAACTTAGTAACTAAGGGTAAATTGTTTAATCTACCTGATAGTTATCATTTACTCACGTAAAATGTGATTACTTACTTACGCCTCTTACTCTCAATGAAGCATAATGTTGGGGTGATCCAGAAATCGCTTGCAAAAGACAAGCAAGCATCAAAAAACACTAAAAAGTGTTTCGTCCAATCAGCGCTCATTTGGAGTCTTGGCCAGAAATATCAATGTAGCGAAACGTCACATGCGGAAGCTCTGATTGGTTGGCTACTACAGTGCTATGTTCAGTAGCATTCCAGAATATTCCGGCGACCCAAGGACATTTAGATATATTATGAAAACCCTATATTTTCTGTAATAAAATGATCCTCGGAGTAAAGTATTTTCCCTCATACTTGCGTCTTCTCTCTGGTGTTCAAGTCGCTGTGGAATTCTAGCTTTCGGGGTACCAGAATAGCTTAGGAAACTAATATAGCGTTCAATCGATAAGACTTATCACATAGACCACCGACCAGCATTTTCCAACCCAATCAGTCATGGCCCTTCCTTTCCAGTTCTATCCGATTGTTGTTCATTCTTTTAATATCTGTCTCCATTTCTCGGCGTAATGTGTTCTTTGGTCTTCCTCTTCTCCTTTGGCCTTGAGGATTCCAAGTAGGGGCTTGCTTTGTGACACAGTTGGGTGCTTTCCTCAATGTGTGTCCCATCCACTTCCGGCTCTTCTTCCTGATTTTGTTCTCTGATGGAATCTGGTTTGTTCTCTCTCATAATAGGTTGTTGCTGATAGTGTCTGGTCTATGGATCCGAATTATTTTGCGTGGCCAACTGTTAATAAATACCTGTATCTTCTGGATGATGGCTTTCGTATTTCTCCAGGTTTCCGCCTCATACAGTAGAATTGTCTTGATATTTGTTTTGAAAATTCTGATCTTGATGTTGGTTGACAACTGTTTTGGGTTCCAGATGTTCTTCAGTTGTAAATATACTGCTCTTGGTTTGCCAACCCGCGAATTCACATCTGCATCAGACCCACCGTGCTCATCAAT
Organism: Schistosoma intercalatum; assembly: GCA_944470365.2. Lineage (NCBI taxonomy): Eukaryota > Metazoa > Platyhelminthes > Trematoda > Strigeidida > Schistosomatidae > Schistosoma > Schistosoma intercalatum. Next base: position 2,256,555 of record OX103728.1, on the reverse strand, counting down.
GCTTCTGCCCAGATATGTAAAGGTTTCTACATCTTCCAAATCTTCTCCGTCAAGTTCGATTTGATTGGTGCGCTTTGTATTGTATCGTAGAATCTTGCTTTTCCCTTTTTGTATGTTGAGACCTACTGCTGCTGAGGCTGCTGCTACACTGATCGTTTTTTCCTGCATTTGTTGTTGCTTGTGCAATAGAAGAGCCAGATCATCTGCGAAGTCTAGATCGTCCAACTGCATCCTAGATGTCCACTGTATCCAATGCTTCTCCCCAGATGTTGATGTCTTCATAATCCAGTCGATCATCAGGAGAAAGAGAAATGTAAAGGCTGATGGTAACACTTAAATAACTATGATGGAAGTAGACGAATTATAGTTGCGTCACATATTCGAATAAATCAAATATAAGAGACTACTTTAAATAATGAAAGGAACTCCTTCAATTTTTCTAACTCAATTTTTGTGCCAGTATACTTTGGTTATTAATAATCAGTTGTTGAAATAAATCATTAGATTTGAATGTCTGTGTTCATGTGATTAGGCAGCCTTAATTAGATTGACGATAACAGATCTTGGGTTTTGGCGCAAAATTCATTCACTTATTTGGTTAAATAGCGCCTTGGCATTTTAACTGATGTCAGTTCATGATAAAAACATCAAATCTAATTTCTGACCTTAACATTCAACTGTAAGTCCTAATCTTGATTCCTCATACTAATCTATAGCACTCATTTAAACCTAGTAAGTAGGTGAACTTTTTCAAGATCATTCATAAATGATAATCTTACTGAAAGATCATTTAACCACGTATACTCACTCCATTTCACAAGATGTTAACAACTTACTGAGAAACTCAATAAATAATAACTCAAAGGTAGCTCATGTATTTTCATTCTCTTATGTCCCCTGAAGGAACAAGAGGCAATCGCTATGAAATTTATGCATCGAATATATTAATTGATAGAAAGAGATATCATGGTGTGTTGTGTGCTACTGATGTCGATAGATATAAGTAGTATGTATCATCAATCAAAGTGAAATGTCTGGTAGTAGAAGGTTAAAAAGATCAAAGAAAAGAGAACGAGAACAAAGAATGATTGGTTTGGAAGCGAAGAAACAATCAATTCTGAGACAAATGATAGACATTTTGAAAATGAAGTATTCACTGTATGATTCTCAGATTTTACTAAGATGTTCTGTAATTTTGTATTCAAATACATTCAATTGTTAGTATAGCGGTTGTGGAGATTATTAAGTTTTTGATTGAGATCATGAACCGATTGATGTTAGATCACCTTTGGAAACCTGGAAGCACTGGACGGCTGTTTATTCCTATTGTGGGACTATGTGGGTGCGCACTGCTGAGGAGTCCCACAATAAGACGAAACGGCCGTCCAGTGCTTCCAGATTGCCAAAGGTGGTCTAACATTCAATTGTACCCATTTATGTTCTTGTTCACTGCAAAGCAAGCAAGACTGATTGTAAACAATTACAGATGAATATAAATGACTATTAGTCATACATTTTATTGAAATCACAAATCGATTTAAGTTAGAAAATCATTTAAAAACTGGAAACACTACGTCGGAGTTTTGTTCTAGTATAGAAATCCTCAGTCACAGTGTTTATCTAAGGCTCCTAAGCCAAGGATCGAAGCGAAGACGTTCGGTCTCGGACGACAGAGCTTATACATATGTTCTAAATATTTACAAGTTAAATGCTTATAAAGCGAGAACTTTGTAATAATACTACACTACTTCATACGATTTCGTTACTGTAATCAAATCTATGTAGTTTTGACATTACTATTATTATTATGTGATGATGATAAAACTCCGCCTAAAGAATACTTGGGGCTACTGTCGGTCCTAATCCCGGATAACGGAGGAGGGTTGGGCACAAGGTTAGCGACCCCATACTTTAGGAAACTAACTCGCTAAAAGAAAAAAATACGCTAACCAGTAATGATAATAACCAACACAGTGCATTACCGTGATTCCATTTTCCTGTAATGTTGTTAAATTTGAATATTTACTTAAATCTAATGGTGGTTGTGTTAAAAATCCTGGTAATGTTCTACGTCGTACAATTCTTTTAGATGATTCACAATTCTCGGAAGTACGTGAAAATGTTGCATTTTTTGCATCATAACTTAATGGTTTCGAATGATCACCATCGCCACCATCATGATCATGGTCATCAGCATCAGCATCATCATCATCATATTGATTCATTTTAGGATCCATAAATTGATTGAAGAGATTTGATTTGATTTCATGTATATGTTGTGATTCATTTAATCTTTCCATAGAATAACGTTTTTCATTATATAATGATGGTGATTGTTTTGGTGTCATTTTATAATGTCCAAAATAATCATCCATTACTGTTGTATTTGACATTAATTTATTCAGTGGAATTGTTAATGGTTCTGTTTGAGGTTTGAGAATGTTAACTAACAAATAAACAAAGAAAAGAAAAGTTAAAAGAAAAAAAAGAGTAAAGTATATCATTCATAAAGTATATATAGATAGTACTTGTCACAGATTGATCTCTGTAGGACTTCATTAGGAATCGGACCTCCAATCGTCTGACTTAGTAACAAATGCCCAGTCATTTTGATGGGGGTTTTTTCTCTGAGCTGGATGGTTTGGTCGTGGAGCATTCATTGTTCTTCTCCCGAGTCAGTAAAACTCCCAGTCTAGTGTGGAATGATAGAATTCCAAGTTTTAATCAATTTCTGATATATCACAGTTGTTATTTAATGCTATTAGTAATCTCTGTTTCATTTCCGATATGTCTACACTACACCGTTCACGAATTCTTACTAGAACTTCAGTAATATCATGAAGTAAACTACCAGTAAGCTGACAATCATATTTTTATCTGAAATGATTTTGTGAAGATAAGGTCAGTTTGTCAATAGTGTCCATCAAACAATCCTTCTACTATTGTTAATACGTTTACTTTTATGAAGTGTATTTTAAATAAATAAGTGAAGAAAGGTTAGAACAAACTTAGTCTTGAGTGCTGTTAGAAGTATGAGGGCAGTTATCACTTTCCGGTTGCCCACACCGTGGAAGGGTTCTTCTGGAGGTACCTGAAAAGGAAATTGGATTAGAGGTGGTCTTAGTGATCTGAAAGCGTGACCGCAATGCCCAAGCGACAACTGCTTACGGTCAGTCACACACCATCTTTGTGTGAGTAATTTTGGTGTTAGCTTCCGTACTTGCTGAGATCTTATCACCGGAGACGGATATCTGTGGGATAAGGTGAGGTGTGTATTTTTAGGATCGACCTCCTTGTGGGAAGGCAGCATCTCTGTTATGCTGGTTGTCTGAAGGAAACACCTTACTGTTGTCACACCTCTGTACAGTCAGCAGTACGACTTCACCTTCGGACCTTAGGTTTGTTGCTTTTACTCTTACTGCTCTTCAACCGACCTGTTTGGCATGGTAGGACCTTGAGGAACGGTTGTTCCAGCCAATATAGCTCGGTTGGATTATCACGATAGGCAAGCCCGATCATCACGTCATGGTAGTAACAACGGTCGGGGTTAGAACAATTGTTAGAACAAACAATTGTATGGTTATCGTTTATTATACAAAAGAATATTGGTTGAATGTCATATGATTGAATTCTATTATGATAGCAATAGTATGGTTGACAAACTAAATGCTTCGTTGACTTAAACATAGATGAACATCGATAAAAAGATGTGAAGTCAAACCCATCAGAACTAACTTATTTAACATTTGTGAATTAACTGATAAGCTCACTTCTACATAAGATACACATTGATGATATTGTCTAGAATGAAGGTGCAATCTTTTCAGAGAACACAACACTACCAAATTAGGACAATGCCTTGTCAAAGGCTAAACTTATAGGCATTTTAAGTTGATTTTAACATAGGTATTTGATTCAAGCATTTAAATCTCCTATTACTCAATCCATATAAATCATATTTTCGAACTTCTCTTAAAATAATTCGTTTGGTACACTCAGTTACTATCACTAGCTTATATGTTAAATGTATCGATAATTAAATGATATCAGGTTGACTACTACTATTAGACTGTCGCTAATGATGAAAGTTTAAGCGGCATGTTTCATTAACAGTTATAACACTTTAGATGGTTATTGTTAAGTTCACTGTTTGGTTAACACAGAATATGGTAATACAACTACAACACTCAAACGTATAGAACCCCTACAGTCACAAATCAAAAAACAAAAGAGCACTGAAGAAGTGCTTATTGACTAAGAATCAGAATGTACAGAAAATTATGGGTATTTATAGATATTAGCGTTTGTTATAACATTATTATAATTCAGTCAATCCATAAAGAGGCATGTTATGCTACTGGCCAATAGTAGCATGTCACGTTAATATTTTAGAAAGCTCCATCACATTCCGATTGGATAGAAACTCTTCGACTCAGTCATAGTTCTTGGAAGCTGTCCTAACAGTTCTTGTAGTGACTTTATATCCGGCTTTTTATCACGTGATTAATCCACCAATCAAAATACGACTTATACAATCTTAGCACTGTGCCTAACCAATGACGTTCGACCGGTATGAACAGCCTAGCCCGTCCACTTGAGTCCAGAACACCATCCCACCCACCCCCATCGCAAGAAGGCAATGAGAATGGGTACATATAACAATCATAAAATAGAATAGAATAATCAATAGAAAACTGATATAAACTTTACTTACATGTTGGTAAAATGACATAATTTGATGCTTCTGATGAACTACGTGTTGTACGACTTTCTCCTTCTATTGAATCACATTCAGATGATATATCATTATCTATTCTATTAGTATAATAATTAAGATTTGGTACATGTAAACTATTCTCTGATGTTGTTGTCATCGTAGGACTAGGGAATTTATTATTTAATATTGATTTATCATTATTTATTTGTTGAGAAAATGAACAATCAACATTCACTTGTGGTATTTGAAGTGTTAATGATTTGCCAATGTCATTTCCAGTCTAAAAACGAAATGAAGATATGAATAAACAATAGATTTAAATGAGATGATAGAATAATGATTAGTATAGGAATTTCATCCCAATGGATGCTACTACCTTGATGTAATAGTCCAGTTTGCCTATTGTAATGAATTAATTGAGATATACTGACTGGAACAATAATTCTTCAAGGGCCTATCATGCCAGGCAGGTCGGTTAAAGAACTGTAAGATTAAAAGTAGTAAACTCAAGGTTTAACGGTGATGTCGTACTGCTGACTGTACAGAGGTGTGATGGCAGATAACCATCATAACAGAGACGCTGCCTTCCTACAAGGAGGGCTGAGGTTAGAAAAGGTCGATCCTAAAAACACACACCTCACTTTATCCCACGGATATCCGTCTCCGGTGGTAAGATCTCAGCAAGTACGGAAGCTAACACGAAAATTACTCACAAAAATGTCGTGTGTGACTGACCTCAGGCAGCTGTCGCTTGGGCACTGCGGTCACGCTTTCAGATCACTAAGACCACCTCTAACCTAATTTCCTTTTCATGTAACTCCAGCTTATCTGCTGAACTCCTATGAATTTCTTTTCTTTTCTGAACAAATATAAAGCTAGAAGATCTCATGACGGTTAATAGTCATCCTGTTGTTATTACCCACAATTTACAGTCTGTTCTCTTTACAGATGTTATGGCAGTAGTGATGATAATGCCGATATCAAATTGAATTAACTTAACCTGAAGAAGAGAAGAAAAGATACAGATGAAAAGAAGAAATCTAGAATCAACTTTGTTCACTTCATCTTACTAGTATGAGTATTTTACATTTTACTTATATGAATGATTCATCGAATGTTGAATAGCCTTGACCAACGAAGTCCTATTTGGCACTCATCAGCTGGATTTACCTACATCTCAGATTTGTTGTTCACTCTAGGACTCGAACTCAGTAACGTTTGCTTCAAACGCCATCGTATTATCCACTTAGCTACTGAGCCCTGATAGCCACTGGCTTGTACAATGGCGTGAAGTTTAAATTCACTTGTATCTTCCCGTTGATGTTTAGGACTGCAATGGGTCAGTCTCTTATTGGCATATGTACATCCTGTGCATATTGCCTTAATTCACAAACATTCTAAGTAAAGATGGATGGTGACTAGTAGTTGAATCCAGGACGCGCGTCCTGTTTATCGCTATTGTAAAGTTTTACTTAAATCAATCGAAGAACATATTACATAACTCTATATGTAAGAAATAAATGTAATTGAATAACAATAGTTTGTTATCAATCAAACGTAAAAGAAAAGAAAACTTTCTCCTTTAGACAAAAAAAGTATTCCAGAAGTTTTTTTAACAGTTTCCTATTTCATTCTTTCATATTGTTAAATTGTCTAGCGCTGAATTTCGTAGTTGAATTGATGAGTCGATCTAAGCTAGACCATCATTGAAAACCTAGTAGTAATGAACGGCCGTTTCGTTCTAGTATGGGACTCTTCAGCAGAATGTGTACACGATCCTACACCAATGGGACTCGAACCCACGACTTTCTGTGTTACACGCAAACGCTTAACCTGTAGACTACTGAAATAACGTACAACAGTGTTAATGTCTCACTTCAATCGATTCATGATCTTAATCAACCGTTCGTCCATTGTTTCAGGTAGATAATTGTTTCACACCCAACTCCACTGGTTAGGTCTTCAGATGAATCATGAATTCAACTATTAAAATTATTACAATCCCCAAAATCCCCCATTCTGATCATAAAAATATATATCTCTAATAAGAATGTAAGATATATGGCGGCCCGGATAGCTCATTGGTTACGTCTTTACTGTGAAGCTTGATGACGCGAGATGGAATCCGTCAGAGAGCATCAGATACACCTTGCTAACGAGTGTCAAGTAGCTAGAAACTTAGGTTCAGGGTTTCCTGTTGACCACTTCCAACCACCATCTTATCTCAACATAGTGCATGCAACATCGAGTCACCTAGACTAGTGGCCACATTGAGACTTGGTCGATGGGATTCCATCTACACTAAGAAGGATTCCGGGTTTTCATCACCAACTGATATCAGCTATAATGAGATAGTAGAGAAGATGTATAGTTATTCTGAGTTGGATGGTTTAATCGTAAAGCTTTCATCATTCTTCTAAACAACATCATCAACACAAACTTCAAGTAGACTTCTAGGCAAGACTATAATTTATAGATGAATCAATTAGATTTACGAATAACAGGTCTTAGATGTCAGCCTCGAAAATAATCATGGTAATAATGAATAATAAACCTACTGTATATTCAATATTCTTCATTTCAATTGAATGCATCTTATCATTTTCATGTTTATTTTTATTTGAATGATGTTTCTTATGACGTTTTAAACGATATGATCCAGCTCTAGATAATGGAATACCACTATTATGATGAATTGGTTTCATTGGATCCAAATCTAATGATGGATAGTTAAGATCGTTCTGTTCATGATTTTCTTTTAAATTTTGTTCTTGTGATTGATTATGTTCAATTAAATTTGCTTCAACAGTAGCTATTACATCTTTAGCTGATTGAAGTGCTGTATCAAATGCTTGATTACCACGTTTTGTTATGTTCATAAGACGTACCATATCTTCTAAATATTTTATACCTTTTAGAAAAGTTCAATAAAGAAATCATTGAATAATGAAATAATAAAAAATTACTTGAATTCATGAGTTAACTCCGCCTGGAGTCCCTCCTAGGGCTACTGCCGGTCCCAAGCCCGGATAAAGGAGGAGGGTTTCGCATGGGGTTAGCGACCCCATCCCGTAGAAAACTAACTCGCTAAAAAAACGCCAAAAAACGAATCCATGAGTTAACCTTAATGAGACAACCCTTGAAAACCTTGAAGGACTGGATGATCGTTTTGTTTTAGTAGGAGACTCGTCAACTGAATGCACTCACGATTCGAAATGTGAAACTTGAACCTAAGATCTCTAGTCTCGTATGAGGATGTTTAACTTGTAGACCACTAAACTGACATCCAATGATCTCAGTGTCTAACTTTAATGGATCTATGATCTTGTTAAACCCTTCATTCACTGTTTGAGGTGGATAACTGTCTCCACTTAACATAGTTTGGACTCTAATGATCACGGCTATATGTATTTCTTGAAACCTATAGTCCCTATAATACCCATGAACCACTACGTCAAAATCCAGTGGTTTATTCCTCTGATTTAATACAATACTGATTTCGTTTAGTGATGTGTTACTGTCTAATTTTCAAGGTCCTTGGTTTGATTCCAAGCTGAATCGTAAGCACGAACTACTAAGGAATTTCATACTGACGATAAACCACTCTTCAGTGCCTATGTGGTTTCTAATGGTTCCCAATTTGAGATCATTTTATGGCGAATATTGATAAGTTTTCTAATTGAACGCTAGATTCGGTTCCTAGCTTTCCTAGTAACTCCCAGGCTAAATCTACACAGCAAATTGAACACGATAGGAAAGGCGCAAAATTTGGAGGAAACGATTTACTCTAGGGTTCGTTCATGTACAGAAAATCTAAATTATTTATAGTATTTTAGATGGCCTTAGGCTTCCCGGAATTTCTGGAAAGCTAGTAAACATAGTAGCAGCATGAGTAATCATCCAATCAGAAACTCGACATGTGACTTTTCGCTTTCTAGATGTTTCTGGCAAAACACCAAAATGCCCTGGTACGGCCGAGAGTGGGGAGAGTCCGCCCACTCTCTCCGAACGCTCTCACATGGCCACGCGTATATAGCCTCTGACAGGGAAGTCCTACTCACTACCTTCTCCTGGCATTACTATTGTTTACGAAATTTAGAGAACGAAAAGCGAATGTCCGGTGTTTTAACCGGGTTAGTGGACATGGAACGTTCACCTAGGGGAGTCGGAAAACCCTCATTCCAAACTAATGGTGCACGTGCACTCCAGTATCCTGAAGAAACTAATGGCGTATGAAACAATCGTTGGTGACCGGCTACCATGGGACCGCATCTCCTAAAGATCCTCCACTGCCTTGTGGACTAGACCTTTAGGTCGAAGGCTTCAAGTGTAGCCCTCTAAGAAAACCACCTGCTTCGGTTTGGGCACCCGGGAAACATCACAACCCTTAAAGAAATCGAGTGATTTATGTGGCCCATACCTGTTTGGTGTCTCCGTGTACCAATATCTATGTGTTCAAATAATAATAATAATCTATTGAATGCTGATTGAATAACATGCTTCTTAGCGTTTTCAGAACCCATTTCGGTCTTTTTCGATGAATTTTCTAAATCTCCCCAACAAATATAACTCGAAAACTTAACCAATCTCTACATAACCTTTCCTAAATCAAAGATACTTAACTAGGTTTCAATGTAAACATAGATTACAACAAACTGAACTTTAGGTTATTATTAAGTTTGTTTTGAAACTTTATTGTGTTGGACGATCATGTGTTGTGTACTGAAATCTTACCGAAACCAGTTTGTCGTATGTGAAAACCAAATACTGAACAATAACATTCACTCGCCAGCATCATTTGCGTATTATTTAGTCCTGAAGTTATATTCCTTCACTGGTCAAATTTATCAAACTGTACAGTAAATGATCCTTGGTCAAGCATCAAAAGCCCAATCTATACAAACTCAGGTACGGGAAGAAATAACGCTAAAAACATTGCCCACTCCATGTTTCAAACAGAATATCTATTCTTACATGATACACATTTCATAAATGAACATTAAGTAACATAAAATCTATGTGTAGAGCCTCATTCCTTAACCTCTTCCAAAATAATATTCTAAACCAAGATTGTATGAAGCAGCTATCCACACTATGTGTTCGATGAAGGTTGCTCAATATAATGAATTAATTAACACAGTTGAATATCAGCTCTGCAGTTTAGAGACCTAAGGTCCTGAATCCGGTCCTTGAATGTTGATTCTTTGATTCCCACTGTCTAGGAGTTCCATGCTAGGGCGAGACGAGTATTCAGTACTTCCACGTTTTAGATGTTTTTCTAACTTGGATCGGTTCATGATCTCAATAAAATTACAAGTCAGTTCTTATATATCATCAGTAAAATACTCTTCATCAATGATACTGGATTAAATGGGGAATTGTACCCTTAGACACTAACTCACTGATCCTAATAGTTAGTCATTCATTTCGAGACCCAAATACTATGGGTTCAATCCCTGGCAGAGTCATCTGTATGAACTGTAATGGTTTTGGAAGATGAATGTGAAATGAAACGAAATAGTTAGAATTTTATAATAGAATAAGCAATTACCAGGTTGTTCAAAATCTGGATACATTTCTTTGACTAATTCACGTGTTTCTAATGAATAATCACGAGCTAATTCAGCAGCTTTTTTCGAAAGTTGCACTGCATTCTCAACTTTAGCTAAACTAAATTAATAGAAAACAAATAGAACAAGAAAATAAATATCCGCATAAAGTTATGGAGATTATAAGGTTTTTGATTGAGATCGTGAACTGATTGATGTTAGACCACCATCGAAAGCCTGGAAGTACTGGACAGCCGATTCATCTTATTGCAGGACTTCTCAGTAGTGAGCATCCACGATTCCGCACCGCGAGATTCGAACCCAGGACCTTCAATCTCGCGCGCGAACACCTAACCTCTCGATCACTAAACCGGACGGCATCCAATGGTGTTAATGTCTAACTTCAACCAATCCACGAAATTGCGCTGCCATCCTTTATTGTATTGAGGTAGATACCTGTCTCTACTCGACACGGATTAGCTCCACTGGTCACTGCTTCTGATGAGAACTCCAAGACTTCCCTCACGTGGATGCGCACTGCTGAGGAGTCCCACAACAGGACGAAACGGCCGTCCAGTACTTCCAGGTTTTCAGTGGTGGTCCAACATCACTCAGTTCATGATCTCAACTAGAAAATAAGTAATTGAATATATCTAAAATATGCCTGAAACTCTTCTAGGATTACTATTGGTCTTAAACACGAGCAAGAGAGAAAAGTTGAACATGAGGTTAGCAACTACGTCTAGTAAAAATGAACCTTACTATAAAAAAAATAATGCTAATCAGAGTTAAAGGATTTTTACATAGAAGAGTTATAGAGCCTTAGGATGAACGTCGAAATGGTGATGCTGATAGAAAATCATTGAAAAAACTGTGGTTTCAATGTATTATTCACCCCCTAATTTTTCACACTTTCCCGTGTAAGGATAACCATCCTTATTTCATTGTATAATAACAGTGCATTTTAGAGCACTTTTCTATTTATTTTATATGTCAACGCTGTATGTAAAAGAATGATTCTCACTGGAGGTTTCATTTCAGTCGTGTAAATCTACTTTTGTGATCCGAGATCTGATTCCAATTATTGAAATTTACCTATATCGGCTATCGTCGTATGTAATAATCAACTTAACAGCATTAAATAAGCCAAATACGAGAATGGATTTTCGAATACGTATATTTTGTACACTTATCGATCTGGGTAGACAATCAGAGGGATGAAGTGAAGGAAGTGAAGAGAAGAGAGCGAAGCAAAATGATGCGCGGTGGAGAAGGCGTGTGCGTCAACTCTATTTAATCAAGCGTTAATCGATATTTATCGTCACACAAAAATAAGCTACACATATGTGATATATATAAGTGTATTTTCGACAAGGGTCATCTTGTTTTTGGAGTGAATGAATCTTTGCATGTACTAGTCTATGACCATCTTAGTTCTTATCGTGGGAATTGTAGCGAATCCTCGTTTTTAAGTATAAAAATGGGGTGTTGCCGATACAATAGAGTCAGGACTAGGATCCAGGTAAATACAGGTAAAGAGACCCAGATCAGACGAAAATATAGACTGTAGATTTTACTGCTAACCACTATCTAACTTTAATAAAAGCTTATAATTAAATGATAATATCGTTGTAATTCATTCAGGATTCACATATGTAGTGTCGGTTATTACGCTAAGCCCATATAACTTGTTCGTGCTTCTGAACGGGCCAATTTATCCATTCTTCTTTGACCTTGTTAATTATTCGCTTACCAACCCTGACTACTTTTATATGAGAGTATGTATGTGCATTTCTTTTCCTACTCATCAGAAGTCTATAGCTTATTTTTGTGTGACGATAAATATCGATTAACGCTTGATTAAATGGAGTTGACACACACGCTTTCTCCACCGCACATCATTTTGCTTCACTCTCTTCTCTTCGCTTCCTTCTCTTCGTCCCTCTGATTGTCTGCCTAGATCGATAAGTGTACAAAATATACGTATTCGAAAAACCATTCTTGTATTTGGCTTATTTAATTCCGTTACACACTGACGCGAGTTGAATCGATCATCATATACGAGGATTGGCGACATGTATATTCAAATAACAATCATTCATATGATAGAACTGGAGTCAGATATAAGGCCACCAAAGTGGTGAGCCCATCGATAACATCATCGTCCGATCTAATTGGTGTCAAAATAAACGGTCACTAAACATATAATACAAAACAACGTTGACTAACTAATCAATATCTCAATAGTTGAGATCATGAGTCAATTGAAGTTAGACCACCATGGAAAACCCGGAAACAGTTGTCTAGAGGTTAAACGTTCTCGCAAAAGATCAATAGGTCATGGATCCGAATCTCACAAGGCGGGATCGTGAATGCGCACTGTTGAGGAGTCCCACAATAGGACGAAACGGCCTTCCAGTGCTTCCAAGTTTTCCATGATGGTCTCGCTTTAAATGACTCATAAACTCAACTATCAAATTAATCAATATCTATCAGGAGAAATAAATAAAATTAAACAACAACAAAAAATCACTTCTTACTTCTCTCTAGCTTCATTTGCTTTAACGAAAGCATCATCAGCTATATTTCTAGCACGTTTTACAGCATTAGCCACTTCACGCATAATATGATAATTATATAATAATAAATATGATTTCGCTCCTTTTGGCCAAGAAAGAAATACTAATTTACCATTTTGATATTTTCCTTGCTCGCATACTCCATCAGGAAAATGTGTTTGACCATAACCATGTCGTTGATTTTTCACCCATTGACCTTCATAAATAACACCATCAGATCGTTCACATACTCCATAACCATGACGTGAATCAGCTTCCCATTGACCAGCAAATGTTTCAACTGTTTCAGGATCGATAGCATCTACCTGGATATACATACATATATAAGAACAATAACTACCGATCACTGATAAAGAATCCAAACGTTTACACTAATTACTTCAGTGAATTCGAGGTATCTATCTCCAACAAACGAACAGTTTGACAAGAAATACAGTAGAGTCCTTGCTGAAAACTATTGAGTAATTCTAAAGTATAAGTTACTCACTTTATATTATTTCATGAAGACAAGATCTTCTTAAAAACATTAACTTCCTATTACTTGTAAGTTTATAGTGTTATTACTTCATGTACCAGACGCAACTTTTTTTAATCTGTAGTGATGTTTCCTATTATTTGCACTACGAATTGATAAACATTAACAACTAAGAAGGGTTGGACAGCTGTTTCGGTCTAATATATATAATTCCTTGGCACCGGGCATCCACGACCTCGAGGATGGAATCCAGAACCTTCAAGTCTCACGGTAAATCTTCAACTTTTACACAAATAAGTCGGTAACGAATATTTTACATTTCTAGCTTTTGTCACTTTGCAGCATTGTACAAACATTTTCAAAAGTCACTGGTAAATACCTTGGAGAGTTTACTTCAGCTAAAATGTCTTCACTTACTGTAGGTCTGAGTTATAATCAATTGTTCTGAAATGATAACTTAGTAAGCATTATAAACGATAAGTCTAATCCGTATCGGGTGGAGACAGTTACCAATCTCAGACAATGGAGGAAGGGTGGCGCAAGATCATGGATCGACTGAAGTCCAACAGTAACACCGTCGCATGCCGTCTCAGTGGTCTGCAGGTTAATCGTTCACACGCGATACTGAGGGTCCTGTGTTCGAGTCCCTTTGGTGTGATGTTGTGGATGTGCACTGCTGAGGAATCCCATGATAGGACGAAACAGTCGTTCAGTACTTCTAGGTTTTCAGTGGTGATCTAGCATAAATCGACTCATGAATTCAACTGTTAAAATTACTACAATCTCCACAAATCCCCATCTTGATTATAATCAATTATTTTAAAATGATAATTTAATAAATATTATAAATGATAGGTTTAACCTAAGTGAATAGTATTTCAGCTCGCTAAATGAAAATGATCAAAGATTAACACCAGTGCGTAATGTATAATTTTCCCAAATAAAAATTATTTTAGTTAAATTCATGAGTCAATTGAAGCTAGACCACTATGGAAAACCTGGAAGCGTTGGACAGCCACTTCGTCCTATTATGGGACTCTTCAGCTGTGCGCATACAAGATCCCTCACGCGGGACTCGAACCCAGGACTTTCAATATTACGAGCGAACGCTTATGCTCTAGACCACTGAGCAGGTATCCAAATGTGTTATTGTTTTACTTCAACTAATCAACGAAGTTGCGCCACTATCTTCCATTGCCTGAGGTGCGAAATGACAGAGTCCTTGCGAATGATAAAACCAGACATTGAATACTTCATTTACACATCTTCTATCAGTTGTCTCTTACAAACTTCATCATTCCTTCATTCCAGTTGTTATTATAATTACTGTTTGTTTACATTCCTATTCTCCTTGCTTCTATCTTCTCATCCTTCTGTTACCAGACATTTCACTTCTAATCGATGTCACATGCTACTTATATTCGTCAACATAAGTAGCATACATCACAATACAACTGACATTAGTCTTCAATGTAAATTATATTGAGGTACAATGGTGAATGTGCAGTATGACATCGCTATTTTATTCCCATTTATGTAATAGTTGAAAAATTAATACTACACTATACTTCAGACTTGAAAAGAGGGCTGAAATGAACTGGATAATACTATATCATTCACTATGCAACAGATTCTTAATGGGAACATACTAAAAATTTGTAACGGAAAGTAACGATTTCTAATTGTGTTCAACATTTCTACGCCTCCTGTGCAAATTTATAAACGAGTTATGATTGTTATACCAACTCACGTTGCATCAGACTGGGTAATTTCACTATGCTTCGGCACTTCAATTTAAATATTATAACATAATAGACTAGTTTCGATCAATTTAAAATGTATATAACTAAATAATGTGTATGTTATACGCAAAGATGGATGGTGGCCAGCAGTGGAATCCAGGACTCGCGTTACGTTCTGTATCCTACTAGTCAGCTGGATGTATCTGCACTTCATTGCACAAGCCAGTGGCTATCAGGACTCAGTACTTAAGTGGATAACGCGATAGTGTTTGAAGCGAACGGTATTGAGTTCGAGTCCTAGAGTGAACATCAACTGTGAGATGAAGGCACATCCAGCTGATGAGTCCCAAATGGGACTAAACACACACTCTAGATTCTACTACTAGATAATATCCATCTTTGCTTATAATACTTGTGAATCAAGGCAGTCTCGAGGTAATCTGCACTGAATACACATATGTCAATAAGCGACTGATTAATTGCAGTCCTATACATCAATGGGAAGATTCAAGTAAACAATACCAAGTGAACTTGACGTGTATGTCAGCTACAAACTATCAGCTGTCAATAAACATTTGAAGTTACCAATTCTAATCTCCTGAGGTTCCACACTCTAGTTTAATTTCGTATTCTGCAAACAAATCCAATTTAGCTCACTTTTAATGATTACAATAAGCATTAACATTTATTGATCTATTTAAAGACCATCAGTAAAGTTTTGTGGAGATTGTTAAATTTCATTGAAGTTAGATATTAACACCACTGGATCTCAACTCAATGACTTAAAAGCTAAGCGTTCAACAGTCAAGATCCTGAGTTCGACTTACACATGAAGTGTCTTGGATGAGTACTGTTATGAATTCCCATGATAGGATCAAAAACGGTTATTCAAGATTTCTCTGTTTTCAATACTAATCTAACTTAGATCAATTGATTGTTTCAATGATATTTAAAGACTGTATTTAACAGTGAAATTCCACCTGGAGCCCTTCTGGAGTTACTGCCAGTCCCAGGCCAGGAGAAGGGAAAAGGGTTAGGCATGGAGTTAGCCACCTCATCTTGTAGAAAACTGACTCACCAAAAATTTAACACTGAAAGTAAACCACTAACATACCTGATCTAATGTGAATACTGATTCAGGTGTTTGTTCCACTTTAATCTTTGCTCGTGCTGAATGTTCTGTTATACTGCCTTGACGTCGAACACATGCAATAGATTCTTTACTTAATGAACGATTAAACAAATTTGTTAATGATTTTGATCGACGATTCGTTTTATTATGATTTAATTCTTTACGAAATTTCATTAATGATCCACTACCAATATGATTTAATTTTTGTTGACGTTTTAACATTAATTCACTACGTTTTGATGATAATACAAAACCACATTTAAATTTACATGACATACGTAAATCTTTAAAATCTTTATTATGAATATTTGATGGATTTGGACGACGACCAAAATATGGTTCATCTTCATTATCATCTTGTCCACTTAATTCTGGATCATCTAATTCAGCTACATCACCAGATCTTTGACTTAGAAGACTTCCACGACGTGTTCCTGTATTGATATTATTATTATTATTGACAATATGATGTGTACTGTTGTCAGTATTAGTAATATTATGATGAGTATGATGTGTTGAGTTTAATAGATTTTGTAATGCTGTACGTTTTTTAATATCTAAAGCAATTTCTGCAGCAATAGCAGCTTCTTCAGGGAAAAAATTTATTACTTCCCCATATGGTATAGATGTACGTACACCAAGTCCTTCACGTACACCATTTTTATATTCACCAGCATAACTTCCTACAATGGAAAATAAGATAAGTGTGTTTACTTCTTCTTTTTTTTTAACTGAACAAACATTTTGTTTGATTAATACTAACAATAAGGTTTGTAGTGTGGTGTCGAGTCGCGGTTGACTATGATCACCACTACAAGAAGACTACGTGCCAGTTAACCGATAACATCCTCCCTTAAGCCAAATATCAGAAGGCAGTTGATGGTTGTAGTCAAGATTTATTCATTGGCGATCTCGTGGTATCGAAAGAATACCGAGATCGTGCCAAAGAAGTAACAAGCGGATTCACTGAGCAAACGTAAGTTCGTGCAAGGTCACAATCAACGGAAGGAAGAATGGATGTCTTTAGTACGGTTAAACAAACAAATACAGTAAAACAATCCCTGGTACAATTGGTTATAATAATAATTGTTTCCATTAAACCAATCGCGTTCTCTTGATAAAAGTAGGTCACTACACGTTATTGAAAGTTACGTAACACTATTTAGTTGTTTAGTCTAAATTCAAGACTACATAGTAACTCTTAGCCATGAATTCAAAAATGGATCTAAATATGATCTTTTAGATATCTCAATCATAATGAAAGATTCATTGTGAAAGAGAAAGAAAGATAGTAAGCAGCTTTGTGTGACACTGGTTCTTACTTGGAATGTGTCTGTCAGTTGTACTTTATGCATGACATTGCAGTGTAGTTTATTGTATGAATTCCGTATGATGTCAAATTCACCTGTAGAATTTCTAGGGTTATTGTGAATCTCAAGCCTGGATAAAGAACGAGGATTTTGTATGGGATCCGCAATCTCATCTCATAGAAAACAATCTTGCTAAGGAAAAACGCCAATCATACTTGTTCGAAAAATATTAACACTGATAATATGATTCGTTATCAAGTCATTTACGTTTTTCAATATTTGTAGGAAAATTTATCACAAATGCTCCCAAATAACCTGGTACAGCCGAGAGTGGGGAGAGTCAGCTCTCCCTCTCGAAATGCTCTCATATGGCCACGTACATACAACCACTGTCACAAAAGTCCTACCCACTTCCTTCTCGCGAATTACTGTTGTTTACGAAATCGACAGGACGAAAAGAGAATGCCCGGTACTTTAGTCGGGTTGGTGGACACGGAAAATCCACCTAGGGAGTTGGAAAACCCTCATTCCAAACTAATGGTGCACGTGCGCTTCAGTATCCTGAAGAAACTAATGGCGTATGAACCATCCGTTAGTGACCGGCTACTATGGGACCGCATCTCCTAAAGATCCTCCACTGCCTTGTGGACTAGACCTTTAGGTCGAAGGCTTCAAGTGTGGCCCTCTAAGTAAACCACCTGCTTCGGTTTGGGCACCCGGGAAGCATCCCAGCCCTTACACAAATCGAATGATTTATGTGGCGCATACCTGTTTGGTGCCTCCGTGTATCAATGTTTATGTATTTGAATAATAATAAATGATAACAGTAATCAGCTGATAATGCAATCAGCTCCTGAAATTCAATTTGATTTGCCATGTTTTATGTAACATTTCATAACAGTTGTTACCTGGAATACATTATGGTACTTAGGTATATTCATATAACTACAATTACTGTTTAATTTCAATTCAGTTTATTACGTTTGTAAGCAGTGTCAGAATCTCCACATTATTGATGTCAAAGACTGTAATTGATCAGTCTCTTTTGGTGTTTGGGTATACTGGATGGATTGCATTAATATTGTCACTAAGTTAAAAAACATTTTAATCAGGATTTGATAGTAGTTAACAGTGGAATCTAGAACACAAATCCCATTTTGTTTGGCACTCGTCAGCTGAATGAACTCATACTCCAGTGTTGATATTCATACTAAAACTTGAAGTCCATACCTTTAGCTTTAAATACCTAGAATGTTATGCACTGAGATACTGTTATAACTTGTGGCCTGTTTGCCCTGTTAATGTATAACGTGACGATACCGCTAATTAGAGAGCAGTGAATCGTCGATCGGACTAGTGACGCATAAAACATGTACGAGCAGTCTAGAGTCTTTATTTGTCCTGCTTCCTGCCTAGCCCTGCCTGCCCATTGAGTCCAGAATACCAATCTCGGCTTCTGCGATATGAATCATTCATTTCAAACATACAAGGTTTATATACCATCCAGACAGACCACATCGTACCAATAAGATAGGAAGCAATATTTGTACAAGATTTAGCCAATAGAGTGGCTGTGAATGTGGAAAATAGTGATCAATAGACAGGGCATGATTCAAGAACGGTAAATCGTACAATAATAGTTCATAGGTCAAAATAAAGCTCATAATAAGGGAAACATGAATATGAATAGTGTAGTTATTTAACAATGATACGATAAAAATAAACGTATAGTACTGGTCCATAAATGGATCGCAAAAGTTACCATTCATTATGCTTATCGGGACCTAATAGATACTGTATTTAGAAAGCTGACCATTTCTGCATCAATGAGATGCAAGAATATCCATCTGATGAGTTCCAATTAAGAAGTGAGATGAACTGTAGATCACACTACTGGTCATTACCCAATTCTACTTTCATTTTATTACGGTTTTAATTTATTATTATTATTACTCATTTAAATGATATCATGAACTAATATTAGCAAGAGCATAAATTGAAAACTAAGAATCTTTGATCATACAGAACCGATCAATAAATCTAGATAGAGACTCGTTAGATGTAAGTAAATGATTGAGAGAAATGGAACTCTTTGAACTATTCTATAACAGAATGAGGATTTGTGGAGATTGTAGTAATTTCATCAATTGAATTCATCAGTCGATTTAAGCTAAACCACTATTGAAAACCTGGAAGTACTGAGCGGCCAATTCGTCCTACGATAAAACTCAACTGTGCACATCCACGATTCCACCTAGCGAGATTCGAACCCAGGACCTATCAGTTTCGCGTGTGAACACTTAACCTCTAGGTCACTAAGCTAGCCGGCATCCAACGGTGTTAATGTCTAACACCAACTAATCCACGAAATTGAGCGACACATCTACTACTGTCTTCAGTGAGTTACTATCTCACAACAGACCCGGTTGAACTCCACTAATCACTGTTTCTCCTTATAACTCCAGTAAATACCTATTGAAGCCAGTCAGTAGTCAGCATATATTGGTTGATATCAGAAGGGGCTTTTGTGGATTTTATAGTAATTTCAATAGTTGAGATCATGAGTCAATTGAAGCTAGACTACCATGAAAAACCTGGAAACACTGAACGACCGTTTTGTCCCAATGTGAGACCCCTCAGTGTAATAATAAAAAGAAAAAGAAGCCGAATTCAAATTCACAAGACGTAAGTCACTAGAACTTATGGATTATATAAATGGCTTTCAATATAACTAAGCATATCTTCAATCCATCATGTCTACAAATGTTATGTTTGATTATACAATAAGCATAACTATGTTGTTAGTTACCTTTCTATTTTGTTTACATACAATAATACATACAAATAAACTAGTTTAATTCACTTAGAATTCCATTTCATTTAGTAAGACTATGATGTGAATTGCTTATATTCACATAAGTAGTATATAACGTTAATCAGCAATAGAAGATCGATAAGAGAAGAATGGGAATGGAAAGCAATTGGTATGAAAATGCAGGAACAATGAGATCTGAGACGATGGATTGATATTTGCAAAAGGAACAGTCAAGTTTGAGACAATTGATAGCTATTTTGTTCAATGAAGTATTTATTGTATGATTCACGGATTATACTAAGATGTTCTGTAATTGTATATTCAGATACGTTTGACTGTCCCCACTCGTGTGCTTGTTCACTACAAGACGATAATTTATGGACGAATCAATCAGATTTAAGATAACAGGTTTTGGATATTGTCACGAAATTCGCTCACCTATTTGACCAAATAGTGTCTTGGCATTTTGACTGATCGTGGATGCATACTGATGGGGAGTCGCACGATAGGATGTAACAACCGTCAAATACTTTCAGGTTTTCCATGATGGTCTAACTTCAATTGACTTATGATCTCAACTATTAAAAATTACTATAATATCCACAAAATCCCCTTCTGATATCAACCAATACATGCTGATAAACCATACACTCAATATGATTCTTACAATTATTGACGTTTTCAATAAATTTTAATCATTTTTTCCTCGTTTTGTATATATAAGTACGTAGTTTTGTTGCTAGATGCAAGGTGCTTGGTTGGGGTCCTCGTGATTATCGTAACCAATGGTTGGAGACTCTGGGTGACATGGTTTAGAATCGATCACAATGGCGTAAGTGTATACACACTCTGTCTTCCTTTAAACTATGAGATTAAAATAGCTTCATATCTTTCCATCTACGTACTAATTCTATATTCCTCTCCGACATCCTTATATGCAATCTTTCTTTTATATATTACGATCATTGAATTAACTACTTGTATGAATCCGGTGTTCATCTTGTTGTGCTAATGAAGTGTATCAACTTGAACCGATCTATAAATGCGCCTGGTCCTAAGTTGTAACTGACTGACTGACTGACTCATTATAAATCTGACTAGTGTTTTCTACATAAACTGAGAAAGTTTATTCATGGTAAAAAAAGAAACTGTATTTAAGTAGTATATTCTAAAATGAAAGTTTAAACAGTTAACCGGTATGTTATAGGTAACAAGATATTATGTGTTATATGAACTTAGCTATTGATCATTTGATGGGATACAATTCATTTTGGCTTTATATTCACAAATCTGAATCAATGACATAAGGTAATAAAGAATGAAAATCTGATAACAGAATTGCTGGTTAGTAAAAAATGAAGAGTCGTTTTGATATGACAAAATTACGTCAGTCAGTCAGCTACAACTTAGGACCAGACACATAGATACATCGGTACAAGTTGACATACTTCATCAGCACAAGATGAACATGGAATTCATAGAAGTAGTTAATTCAATGATCGTAATATATAAAAGAAAGATTGCATATAAGGATATAGGAGAGGAATATAGAATAAGTACGTAGATGGGAAGATATTAAGCTATTTTAATCTCATAGTTTAAAGGAAGACGGTGTGTGTATACACCTATGCCATTGTGATCGATTCTGAACCATGTCACTCAAAGTCTCCAACCATTGATTATGATAGTCACGCGAACTCCAACCAAGTAGTCCGCATTTACCAACATGGCTCAGACCATAAGTTAGTGACTTCAAGCACTGATGCCACGTTTTGGTTTGACCGCCCCTAACTTTATTCCAACGATCCCCAACACTAGTCAGCATTCCGCGTCGTGCTAATGAACTATTAAGTACATAATAATGATAATAATCAAATAATCACTGAATTCTATGAAGCACATCGATAGATATTACAGTTTACCTGGAAACGCCTTAACACTAAGTAACCATGACTTCTTATGGGTCATAAACGTTTTCAAAAATTCATATGGGTAATTATAGAGACTAACAGGAATACGTATATATATATATTGTCCGTGACTGATCTTCTTTGAATGTTTTGTTATCATCCTTCGGTCTTGGATATAGATACTATCTTAACTTAAACATTCTGAGACTGATAGGATTCCAATACGTTGACAGTCAACAGACACATCAACATAGATCTGATCTATGAACCTATATAAACATTTCAATCAATCACAAGGTTGAAAGTCAATTGAACAACAGAGTTAATAAGAATGAAACTATGAATAAAGACAGTGATTTATCATCTGTAGAGTATGCGAAAAGCTTACTTCTATGTGAAATAGGCATTGATGATGGTGCTCAGAACAATACTGAAAGGTTGACCAAATGAATCATCTAACTTAATAAACATAACCCCTCCAAAAACATCCTCCTTAGCTGTAAATCTATGCCATTATATATACACACACATTAAAAAAGGAAGCCAGGATTGAGAAGAACTTACCTCCATCTGCATAAGTTTCTACACCAAAACTAGGAAAACCATTTTCAAATTCACCTTCAAATCTTCCAATTGAATCTTCTTTACATTTTATTCCACATTTAATAAAATCATCTTTAAATTGTCCCATAATAACCCAATCTTCTCGTGTAAATATTCCATAACCATTACGTCGATTATGTGCCCATTCACCTTCATACATAGCACCTGGTGCATTTGGCCATAAAAATACACCACTTTTCTCTGAACCAGAATCCCATAATCCTGTATATTCACCTTGACATTTATCTTTTGTAATTAAACCTAAACCAACAGCTTTCTCATTTAACCATTCACCAATATATAAACCAGAATCTTTAAATTCATATCGACCAGCTGGTAAACAAGTTGCTTCAGTTTTTACTAAATCCATATTATTATCACTTCCAAAACATTAAACATCATTATAAAGTATCATTTAAGAAGGATAATCCTTAGTGTTTATGGTAATGCACAATGGAAGATCTTTATCACTATGTATAACATTCAAATGAGTCTACACTATCCCATATTTGTTTACTCATGTTGTGAAAAGGTAAACGAAATCTTCATAATAATGAATAACATCGATGACATAACTATACTACTATTATCAAATGGATCAAACAAGTACTTGGAATGTATGACACATTTTGTCCTAAATTTCAGCTTCCTTATTTATTTGCTTTTTTTCCCCTCTCTTATAAAAACTAACACCTGATTGGTTGTTTTGTAAATTAACCAATCAAATCAATGAAAACGTTTCATGATGTTTCTATTCTATCTTCTGATTGGTTAGTTTCATTGCACACTACATATGTATTTTGTAACCATATAAGGGATCGATCAATAGGTAACTGGGCAAACAGAACATGACTACCGATCGATAGCACATCCATACACACGCAGAGATGGCATTTGGTTAAAATATTTGAAAACAGAGAATCATTTGGCAATAAACTATGTTTTGTACTTTCATTAAGAAGCATAGAAACTCCTACACAGAAATCATCAAATATATCTTATATAAGTGAAAGAAAATGTATAAACAGTTCTATTTTTCTTATGGATTAGTTAAAATAATAAAAATTAACATGGTTACAAAGAACAATTAATGAAATTTGGCAAAGCATTCAAAGTGTAAATGTACATGTCGTAAAGTGGATAAATATAAGAATGAACATTTTTGATAAAGTTTTGTTCATTGAGCTAAATGGTTTGGTCGTGGAGCTTTCATTTTTTTCTTCTGAACGATATCATCATCATCATCATCATCATCATCATCATCATCATCATCATCATAAACTTCAAGTAGAAGTTCAAACGAAACTATCCAGCTCAGAGAACAGAATTTCATCAAAATCATCCACTTGAGCTATAATTCTTTTTCACCATCTTACAAACTAATATATATATAAACAATTAGGATTGGTTCATTAGAATGAAATAGATTGTATCATAACTAAAAATTTTGTATTTTGTAATAAAAACTAGGAAGTCCTTCTGTACATACCTAATTCTTTCTTTAAAAAGAATTCCCTAAAATTAATCCATTATTATCTGTGGTGTAACCGGTGACTGCAGGGTTTGATAAGCAGCGTTTTTATCGATCGACTACAGTGACACAGAAAACACGTAATGAACAGCCTAGGGTTCTGATTGGTCCCGCTTCCCTGTCTAGCCCAGCCAGTTGAGTCTAGAACGCAAGTCACAGCCGCTGAGTTATGAATCGTTATATTTCAAACATACTCTATTTATATACCAACCAAACAGACCACATCGTACCATAAAAATAGAAAACAACATCTGTACTATATTTAACGAGTGAAATAAATAATGGCCAATAGGAAATGTTCATTTAACGTCCAAGGACATCATTAGACTTAACATGATAATGATTAGCACATTATTCCTCAGTATCCATAACAATCTGGTGATAATAAGAGTGAATATATAGGAATTCTCGGTGTGACTATAATATATAGACGAACCAAACTTGTATAACTGTGGTGTTTGAATGAATTAATAATTCCTTTGTACCTGTTGAATGCTTGATTTTGAATTCCGAATACAGTATATTCGTTTGTGCTTATCTAGTACTCCTTGACTCAATTGCATTATTTCTGGGATTTTCAATTCGTACTATAATTCAAATACTCCTAATTATCACAATAACATAACAGGTTTTGGATTTCACCGCGAAATTCACTTATCCATTTTTTTATTTAAGCTAATGTCAGTTCATGATGCAAACCTGAAATCTAATTTCTAACCTTCACTATCAATTGTAAGTCATGATTCTTACTCTTCCCATTGATTTATAAACCTCATTTAGAACTGGTTATTAGGTGGACACTCTCAAGATCAGTCTAGCGTCGCTCGAAGGTCGTCCATACATCATAGTCTCACCAAATTGTATTGATTAATTTACTATCTATCCACTGTTGTCATACAACAGGAGAATAAAACCATATTCCATCGTTTATTATTATTATTACTATTATTATTATTACTATTATTACTATTATTATTATTATTATTATTATTAGTAGTAGTAGTAGTAGTAGTAGTAGTAGTAGTAGTAGTAGTAGTAGTAGTAGTAGTAGTAGTAGTTAGATTACAAACCTTTAGAATAAGTTACATAAATGAATGGTTGTTGAAATTAACATAACAATATTCGTCTATCGCGTCTTTACCCAAAACTTGACACCCATGACATTTAGATCTAATGAAAAGTATTGTATTTTTAGTCCATTAAACATGGGTCCAAAATTTCATACACTCAATTTTAGTTATTCCGTGATATTATGTGGTCATTATTTAATATCAGTTGTCCATGCAATTTTCTACTCAAGATACTCAATATCTGTTAACCGGATAACAACAGTAACAGCTTAATGTGGGAGAAAACAAAGCTGCTTACAATTGAAGAAAAAATTGGGAAAACATGTTGGAAGTGAATAGGATACAAAAACTCGAGAATTTCATGTAAATAATGCACATATATGCACTTCCTCTCTGCTTCGCTCAGTTTCAATGAAAGCAACAATTTCCAAACGAAATTCAACGACCTCCATATTTCTCATTATTGAAATAATCACCATGTTCTTGCTAGAGAATAACTTTAGGAGATAGCTTCCTGAAATCTATTGAGAAACTGTAACCAGTGAAGTTAAACTACGGTGAACATTAGAAATGTAATGTAGCGTGTAGCGGTAAATAAATCTCTAAATTAAATAGCTCTGTAACTCTTCGAAATCGGATGCTGACCACATTAGTTTTAATGAACTCATCTAGCTGAAGGCACACGGTCGTGCATCCGCACCAGACCGTGAGTGGAAACGCCGTGCTCAACATCTCCTACAGTCGCTAACCAGTA